>AP027114.1:19637022-20992022 GCA_028142955.1 Pinctada fucata | reverse complement strand
TTTAACACTAAAGCCTATGGAAACTGGAAAAGTTTTTTAGAGTATTGTTCCCCACCTTGCGACAGGATTTCCTTTTAATAGAAACTTTAGTTTGACAAGATCTTCCAGCATGGCGAGTAAGATCCTGTAGCAAGGTGGGGAACGATGTCAACCAGGCGATCGAAATATAAAAAAAAAGGGGGGGGGGGTTGAGAAGGCTCAAAATCTTGCGTAATTATACATAAATCTATCACGCTTTCTTTCGATGGGTTTAGAGTGATGATACTTTGCAATTATATCTAATATTATGATTAATTGGTTATTTTTATGATGTCATTTTATGGTTTGGGCGAGTAGTAAACATTTTGCGACTACATTTTTTTCGTTTGAGATATTCATTCAAACACTTCCAACAAAGAATACTGTTCTCGATTGTATTTTATTTTCCTCTATTTATCAAACACTCTATTATTTGTTTTTACGAATAACCACAAACAAATCTCTTTTTTCGATAGTTTTTCGCTTACATGTATCTTTTCGTAATGTAAACGCACTAAGCGCATTCATCCATTGTGAACTATTGGGAGTATAGTGATGAACCAAAAATGTAAATCTGAATACGGAAAAGAAATACTAGTTTTTGAAGGAGGACAGTGATTCTACCGTTTATTAAATCACTAAATGTATGATTACTTAATATTACTCAGAGTAAAACGATTTTCTCAATTTCATCTCATCTTATTGAATTTTATAACGTAATACCACGGACTCTAAATGGTGGACCCCGCGTTGCTTCGATTTCGAATAAATGCCAGGTAGGTGATGTTAATGACATTTGAGTAAATATTATAGATTATAAGTTTTTCTATCCATAAATATATATTTTATACCTTAGAATAGTTTTAGTAACCTTGGAGAATATTTTATTATCTGGGCAGATTTCCCGTCAATTCGTGCGAGGTCCTTAGGTTATTCCTTGTTTTTATTCTGTTTTGCGTCCTTTTGAAATTGAGAAAGACTACCAGCCAGCCACGGATAAAAACAAACTAAGCATATAAAATAGCAATTCAAGGAATGCTTGTGTCGCCTGCGAAGCGGCTTGATTATTATTCTAGAAAGTGGATCAAAATTATATTGGTATCAGTAGAAAAGTCTTGTCAAATGAAATTCGTTTGAAATATCGATCAGATCTCTTAATCATAAATTAAAAGATATGGTCATTCTCAAATTTTCAGAAAAAAGTGTTTGTAATGTATGTAACCGTTATGGATTCTCATTTTTATTGTGTACCTGCGTATGAATACATTTGGTAATTTGATACACAAAAGTAGTTCCGAATAAACGCCATGTCGAAATGTGTATTGGACTTTGTGTCTGAATATTGAACGCCCACATACTGTGTGTATGAACAAACAACTAAACATTACATGGTGTCAGTAAGTAAAACAAATAACAATGGATCAACTCAAACCACCATCGGAGCTCAGTTTCGAAGGAAACATCGCCGAAAACTGGCGAGAATGGGAACAAGGATTTCGTTTGTATCTCACTGCGACAGGCATCGATGAGAAATCGGAGAAAATCCAGGTTGCTACGTTCTTACATGTTGCAGGCGTTGAGGCACGCAGAATTTATAATACACTTGAGATAGCTGATGATGATAAGGACAAAATTGAGCCTTTGATCACGAAGTTCAAAGAGTACTGCGAACCACGTAAAAATCTTACTTACCTAAGGCATGTATTCTTCACGAGAGCACAATCTCCACATGAGTCCATAGACACTTATGTTACTGATCTTAAGAACAAAGCTCAAAAGTGCGAATTTGGTACTCTAAATGACAGTCTTATAAAAGATCGCATTGTGTGTGGTATCACTGATGAATCCTGTCGTGCACGTCTTCTTCGTGAAAATGACCTAACGTTAAATAAGGCATTGGACATTTGTCGTTCATCAGAAGCTAGTTCGTTACAAATTAAGTCGCTTCACAACCCTATGGTCGCTGCGGACGCTGTCCAGAAGAAAAAGCCTCCGTTTAACAAGCCGCAACGTAGGTTTGGTAAGAAACCAAATAAGGGCCAAAGCGTGAGTGACAAATCTAATGATAGACCGCGCAACAATCTACAAACTATATCATGCAAAAACTGTGGTAAAAAGCATGTAATAAATAACTGTCCTGCGTTTGGTAAAATATGCTACAACTGTAAAGGGAGGAATCATTATTCCAATTTATGTCCTAAACCGAGGTCAAACCCGAATAAGCATAAAGTTGACACAGTTGATCAGAGCGATGACCTATTTCTTGGAATGCTCAGCATTGACTCGCTCTCCGATGCAGAAGATACATGGATTGAACCGATCAAGATTCACCGCAAAACCGTGAACTTTAAGCTCGATACCGGAGCAGAGGCTAACATCATACCAGCTAAAATCTTCGATACTTTGAGATTGCGTAATGAAAAGCTCAAATCTACCAATGTAAATCTCATTACATATGATGGTACTTACATGTCACCGAAAGGATCTGTTACCTTGCCGTGTGTTGTCCGTAAAAAGACTCACCATGTTAATTTCTTCGTGACAGAATCAGGTTCGAAACCTATACTAGGGCACGCGTCGTGTACGAAACTAGGGCTAGTACAACGCATACCTGCATCTGTAGATTCTGTTGAGATCACTAAGGACTCAATTATCAAAAACTATAAGGATGTCTTTGAGGGGTTGGGTAAACTTCCCACTGAGTATCATATTGAAGTCGACCCGAGTGTCAAACCGGTAATTCACCCGCCACGGAAAATTCCGTCAGCCCTACAAAAGCAAGTTAAAGAGGAACTCGACAGAATGGAAAATCTGGGAGTTATAACTAAGCAAGATGAACCAACCGATTGGGTTCATAGTATGGTAATTGCTCGGAAACCGGGGAAAATTCGAATTTGTATAGATCCCAAGGATCTAAATGCTGCGATAAAGCGAGAGCATTATCACTTAGTAACAGTTGAGGAAATAGCTGAACGCTTACCGAACTCTACCGTATTTTCGAAGTTTGATGCATCCAGTGGATTTTGGCACATAGAACTGGACGATGAGAGTTCAAAGTTACTTACCTTTAACACACCCTTCGGGAGGTACCGTTACCTCAGGCTTCCGTTCGGAATCACCTCAGCATCCGAAGTCTTCTCTAAACGGCTACAAGACCTTATGAAAGACTTACCAGGTGTCGAATGTCTGGTCGATGACATATTAGTTCATGGAGCTACCAACCATGAGCATGATGAAAATGTCACCCGTATGCTAGAGCGTTGTAGAGAAATTAATCTGAAACTTAACCGTAACAAAATTGAACTTCGTGTACCGGAAGTCAGATATGTCGGACATGTCATCAGTAAGGATGGTCTTAAGGTTGATAACGAAAAAGTCAACGCTATCATCAAAATGCCGGAACCTACTGACGCACAAGGTGTTCGTCGCTTCCTAGGCTTAGTACAGTATGTAGGAAAATTCATACCGAACTTATCAGATCTATCTGCACCATTGCGTGATCTTACGAAAAATGACGTAGCTTGGCATTGGGACAAACCCCAACAGGAGAGTTTTGACAACCTTAAAAAGGTGCTTACGTCTACTCCCGTATTGAAATTCTATGACTTAAACAAAGAGGTTACAATTTCTGTTGATGCAAGCTCAAAGGGGCTAGGAGCTGTTTTGTTGCAAGATAAACAACCCGTTGCATTCGCTTCACGTGCATTAACTGAAACTCAAACTCGTTATGCGCAGATTGAACGTGAACTGTTAGCAGTTCTGTATGGATGTGAAAAGTTTCACCACTACATATATGGTCGCACCGTTACCATAGAAACTGACCACAAACCATTATTGGCTATTCATAGCAAACCGCTATACCGTGCAACACCGAGACTTCAACGGATGTTGATGAAACTTCAGCGCTACGATGTCAAACTAGTATATGTACCGGGAAAGGAAATGTACATATCCGATGCACTTAGCCGAGCGTATCTAAGTGAAACTAAGGAAACACTCGTAGATGAGGATCTCGATATTAACTCCATAGAACAATCTCTGCCTATGAGTGCTGAAAAACTTGCACAGTTTAAATTATGCACAGCACAAGATGACCAACTACAATCGTTAGCCGAAACTGTTGTGCAAGGTTGGCCAGAAAATCGTCATGATGTACCGATGAATATAAGAGCGTATTGGCACTATAGAGATGAAATATCGTTCATCAATGGATTGCTGTACAAGGGGTCAGCTATTATCATACCAAGTGCATTACGTCGAGAAACACTGAACAAGTTACATGAATCGCATTTGGGTATTGTAAAAACCAAGCAACGCGCTCGAGAGATCATATTTTGGCCTGGAATGACCAGTAATATTGAAGATGTTATTCAGAAATGTGCTACTTGCAACAAATTTCAAAGGTCAAATTCGCACCAGCCTTTGATTCCACAGGAAATACCGGACCTACCATGGTCAAAAGTTGGAGCAGATTTATTTCATTTCAAGAACAATGAATATCTACTTTGTGTTGATTACTACTCCAAGTATCCTGAGATTATTCCGCTAAAAGACATGACATCTGCTACTACTATATCAGCATTTAAGTCCATATTTGCTCGTCATGGCATACCGTCAGAAGTATTCACCGACAACGGTCCGCAATTCAATAATGCGAACTTTCGAAAATTCTCTTATGATTGGGAATTTACGCATAATACTTCAAGTCCTTACTACCCAAGATCCAACGGACAGGCTGAACGCTGTGTGCAAACTGTCAAAAATCTACTAAAGAAAGCAGAAGATAGCGGAAATGACGTATATATTGCGTTACTGGAATACCGGAATTCACCACTCGATGATATCGGATTATCACCAGCACAACTACTCATGAACCGTCAATTGCGTACAAAACTACCGATTGCGAAGGCATTACTCCGACCGTCAGGAATCGACAATGCAAAACCGCAACTTGATAAAAGGCAAGCAAAGCAGAAGTTTTATCACGATAAAAATGTTGTCATGCTTCCGAAAGTTTCACCAGGTGAAATAGTGCGCATGCGTGATACGCAAAATGCTACTTGGCAAAAAGCCAAAATCGAGGAGAATCTGGGAAACAGATCATATATTCTGAAATCCGACAAAGGATCACTCTATAGGAGAAATCGCGAACACATCTTGAAATCGCATGAGGATTCATTCCGTGTGCAAATTCCAGTCGATCAACAGTTCCAGGATGATTGCAATTCTACTCCGTCCGTAATTACTCCTCAACCGGAACCACCTACTGCATCCGATAAACCGCCGAATACTCCAGTTACAACAAGATCCGGGAGGGTATCTAAGAAACCAGGGTACCTATCCGATTATGTATAAATTTCATCCGTGTGTGCATCTTATTAGTGCTTATCCGTGTGCAAAAAGTCATTGCTAGAATGTGAAAATTTCTATATTGTGAAATTTCTATATTGTGAAATTTGATGTAAAATTTAATGTCATTTCATGTTGATCATACATATACATATATATTTCATTCATGTGCATGATTATTTTCATTTCAGGATTGACTCTGAACTATTAAATGACATTAATTTTGATTTCATAAAAAAAATTTACAATTGATAATTGGATAATTTTAATTTGAATTGATTGTACATCTCTCTGGGGTATTATTAAAGAAAATTCTAAAGAAGGGGGATGTAATGTATGTAACCGTTATGGATTCTCATTTTTATTGTGTACCTGCGTATGAATACATTTGGTATTTTGATACACAAAAGTAGTTCCGAATAAACGCCATGTCGAAATGTGTATTGGACTTTGTGTCTGAATATTGAACGCCCACATACTGTGTGTATGAACAAACAACTAAACATTACAGTGTTAATTATCTAGGTCAAGGTCACTACGTTAAAATTGGTTACAAAAAAGGTCTCATTATAAGAAATATTAAAGCCCTATCACTTACCAATTAAAAGACATATACAACCTTAATTTCTTAGAAAAGTAGGTCAAATATCTAGGTCAATGTCAAAAGGTAAAAAATTATGGTATGTGTAGAAAGGCATTGTTACATGGAAAATACATGTGAAATATCAAGGCCCTATCACCGTAACCAATCAAAAGATATAGCCAATTTTACTTTTCTTAAAAGTAGGTCAAATATTTATGTCAAGGTCACAAGGTCAAATATTATGGTGTGTGTAGAAAGGTCTTGTCACAAGGATTGCACAAGTGAAATTCCAAAGCCCTATCACTTACCAATCAAAACATAATTCTTTTTTTTAAAGTAGGTCCAATATATAGGCCAAGGTCAATAGGTCAAAATTATGGTATGTATAGAAAGGCCTTGTTACAAGGAATACACATGTGAAATATCAAAGCCCTAGCACTTCCCAATCAAAAGATATAACATATCTTATCTTTTTTTTCAAAAGAAGGTCGATAATCTAGGTCAAAGTCACAAGGTCAAATATTATGGTGCGTATAGAAAGGTCTTGTCACAAGGAATACATAAGTGAAATACCAAAGCCGTATCACTTACCAATCAAGGATATATTCATTCTTTTTCGACCGTTCTTCAATTACAATTTACAATAATAAAAAAAGTCTTTCAGATGCACATGAATTACAGATTTCCTTCGGAGAAGTAAAAATTAAAGTACCTTTATAAAATCGATAAAGTATAGCTAACGGAGGCAGACTACTGACACATGAACGTACACTAATAAACAATGTCTACCTCGGCAACGTCTACCCTTGCGGAACGCTCTCATCCAGTTATCTATTTAGGCACGGCCCATTTGGAGCAAGATTATTTTTTTCGCCTCGGACCAGGGCAAAATTATTTTGTTCTTGCAAAGTCGGAGCAAGAAATTTTTTTTTAACAAAGTGTTGTGCAAATAAATTAAGAATGTTTGTGTTTTATCAATAGAAATGATTTATATTTATTTACTCAAAACTTTAAATATTAATATATACTTTATTTTCATATAAGTATTCAATTCAATTCTAAATAGAGAGATAAAACTAGATTTTTACAATACAATTCTAAATAAACAAAATTTATATAAGGTACATGAATATAACGTCTGTGGGGAAGGTATAAGTCTAGACAAATTTTTAAATGTTGAATTGTAAATTGGTGAATAATTGAAGTTCTCCTACCAAGCTTATAAGAACATAAAAGACTCTATGGGATACATGCAACATGTATTAATAGTAAAAACCTAGAGAAAAATAACAATGAATTACAAACCCTAATGTTAAAGAAAGAAAATCTAGAAAACCTTCGAAAAGAAAAACTAAAAGGTAATATTATCCGATCAAAGGTAAAATGGATAGATGAAGGTGAAATGCCAACAAACTACTTTTGTCATTTAGAATCCAGAAATTTTACATCCAAAATTATTCCACGGCTAATATTAGATAACAATACTGAAATAAACACTCAAAACGAAATTTTACATGAGGTTGAAAGATTCTATAAATCCCTTTACCAAAAACGTCAGGACGAACATGAAAATTATGATATAGTAGATTTAATTCACGAACAAATTTCTGATATTCCAAAACTCACAACTTCTGAAAGTAACTCTCTAGAGGGAATGATTACCCTACAAGAAGCAGCTTTAATACTCAAGGGCATGTCCAATAATAAAAGTCCAGGCTCAGATGGTTTCTCAACAGAATTCTTCAAAATGTTCTGGAAAGAGTTAGGAATTTTTATAGTTAGGTCACTGAACTGTGGATTTGAAAAAAGAAAACAAACCAAAACATTACATAAAAAACTGGCGACCCATTACTCTCCTTAATACAATTTACAAAATAGGATCTGGTGTATTAGCTAATAGAATGAAAAAGGTTATTTCAAAACTAATAAATTCTGACCAAACTGGCTTTATTCCTGGACGTTACATTTGTGAAAACACACGACTTATCTTTGATATAATGCATTATACCGAATTAAAACACATACCAGGTGCACTATTAATGATTGATTTTGAAAAAACATTCGACTCTGTTTCCTGGAAATTCATCAACAAAACTTTAGATTTCTTCAATTTTGGGCCAAATTTTAGGAAATGGATTTCTCTTACACAAAGCAATTCTATTTCAGCTGTTACTCAATGTGGTTTTCTATCTCCCTTCTTTAGACTTGAACGTGGATGTCGTCAAGGAGACCCCATCTTCAATTATATTTTCTTGCTTTGTGCTGAAATTCTTGCCATAATCATTAGAAGTAACCATTCAATCAAAGGAATAACAATAGGTAATACAGAACATAAAATAACATTATTTGCAGACGACACTACAATGATTTTAGATGGCTCAGAACAATCCCTTAAAGAAACTATAAAAGAACTAAAAAATTTTTATTCCTTCTCTGGTCTTAAAATAAACATATCAAAAACCCAAATAACTTGGATTGGAAGCATGAAATTTTCCACTGATAAAATATGTCAAAACATTAATCTAACATGGACAGCCCGCTTCAACCTACTTGGCCTTACATATGATGTAGACCTTTCAAAAATAATTACTCTAAACTACGACAAAAAATTAGTTAAGATAAAATCAGTAATAGATCAATGGAGTAAGCGCAGACTTACTCTACTAGGTAAACTTTGTGTGATAAAAACAATTATCATTTCTCAATTGAATCATTTGTTTATATCATTGCCAAACCCACCCGATAATATTATTAAAAAACTCAATAAAATGCTTTTTACTTTCTTATGGAATTCAAAGACTGAAAAAATTAAACGCGAGACCCTATATCAAAACTTTGAAGATGGGGAAATTAAAATGATAAACATAGTGCAGTACATCAAAAGTATGAAAGTTACATGGATAAGGCGATTACTAAATAGCAATGAAACAAAATGGAAAAGCTTACTAGAGACCTCTAATACAATACCTTTTCAAAAACTATCACTATGTGGGGTTGAATTTATAAAAGACCTTCTTAAAAGTTGCAGTAATCCCTTTTGGTCAAATGTCCTTCAAGCCTGGCATGACCTCCGAAAACAAGAGACAATAAATAACTGGAATGACTATGTATCCCAACCTCTATGGTATAATAGTGAAATCAAGATTGGTAAAATATCCCCTTTTTCAAAAAGAATTATTCGAAAAGGGTGTAGTTTCTATAAATGATCTTCTTCAAGAAAATGGTGAATTTATGTCCCTTCAAGAATTTCAAAACTTGTTCCAAACTCAAATTAATTACCTGACTTATTATGGCATCATCAGAGCAATTACAGTGGCGGATCTAGGATTTCAGAAAAGGGGGGCCCAAAGTTTCAGCTCGAAGAAAATTATTCAAAGAAAAACTGACAAGCAAAAAAAAAAAAAAAAAAAAAAGGTCAAACGAAGACGAAAAGAAAAACCCCTCAAAAACCTGAAGCTCAAGACTGGTGATTTTAATTAATAAGTTGGGGGGGGGGGGGGGGGTCATCCCAACTGCATGTTGCATTTAGAAGATAGAGTTTCTTGATACGTTTACTTAAGTTTATAGGTATACTGGCGAGCGTAGCGAGCCGGAAAATTTTAAGATTTGAAGTTTTCTTTTCTTTGTTTTGTTTTGGTTCAGTCATCCATACATGTATATATACATACATGTATATATATTATTCTAAATTGGCGAGCGGAGCGAGCCGGGAAATTTTTGGAATAGATGGTTACATTTTGTCATAAGATTACAATATCTCTCTCATTTTCCATCCTCTATTTTTGTTTGACCAATTGGGGAAGGTTGGGAACATTAGGGCATTGCAACCCCAATATCCACCTGTCTAAACTGGTTAGATCGGCCCATGAAAATGAAGCATTTGGTAATTATTCAAGTGTTAATTTAATTTTGAATTTTGTATATGTTTATGACATATGAATCCGTTCAAACACGATGACAAAGAAAGTTAAAGACAAAGTGAAGACGAAAAAATAGACAGCTAATGAAAAATTAAGTGTGGCGAGCGAAGCGAGCCGAAAATTTCCCCAAAAGTAAAGAGATTAAGCATAAAAAGAGTATTCTGAATCAAAAACTTTGGGTGAAAAAGGGGGGGCCCGGGCCCCTGGGCCCCCCTCTAAATCCGCCACTGAATTAAAAAGACATTGATCTTAAAAAATAACGCCCTTAAATAAGAAAATGCCCAACCCATATGTCCCATTCCAATTGAAAATTTTCCTAAAAACTCATTAAGGTGCAAAACCAATGTATAATGTCCTTATATCAAATAATTCAGTACCCACAGGTCAAACAAAATGGAACAGAATCCTTTCTTTAGATCATAATTTTTGGCATAACACTTACAAAATTCCCTTCAAATTGCTCATTGGCACAAAGCTACAATGGTTCCAGCATAGAATCAATCACTTTATTCTAACAACAAACGATTTTCTCCACAAAGTTAATTTAAAAAGTTCACCACTCTGCACTTTCTGCAAAAATGATAAAGAATCAATCATCCATCTTTTATGGGAATGTCCTATAACCAAAAGTATTATACAAAAAATCGCTCAATACTGTCAAAGAAACAACAAAGATTTCAATCCTGAAAAACAATCCTTTCTCTTTGGAAAATTCTCACTTAATCTATTAGCATATAATAACATTATTGCAGTGATAAAATATTACTTGTACAGATCTAAATGTTTTGACAATATACCTTCTTTTCAAGGTTTACTATGAGACCTTAAGAATTTTTACCAAATAGCCAAATTTGAAGCTATTAAGAATAATAAACTCTCTTCTTTTTATACTCAGTGGCAAGATTGGTCCTTCCTATGTCCTAATAATTAGTGCCTTTTCTCCTTTTCCTAAGCTTTTATTCTAATAAATTTCTGTTAAGAAATTTTTAAATTTATTTACATGAACTGATAGACTCACTGGATCACACTTTCCCATTATCCCCCTTTACCACTCCCTACACCCCTTCCTTTCTTCTCCTATCCCTTCTCACACTTTACCCCTCCCCCTTCTATAAAAAAGCACATTAGTCTTTATTTGAAAAAAATGTAACAACAAAATGATTAATTCTTCTTTTCTCATGTATTAACACTACTATTCAAATATCAAAATTATATCATATCACTAGGTGTTAATTATTCACTTATAAACTCATGATGTACTACAATGCTAATGTGAATTAAAAAAAAATGTATTAATAGTAATACATAAATATTGCTAACACTTTTGATATCTTCAAATATATGAACTTGGCATTATCAAATAATGTTTGATAGAAAACTATGGCGAGCGAAGCGAGCCAAAATTTTTTTGATAGACTGAAAACTGCGGCGAGCCGGAAAAATTCCAGAATATCAAATGGACCGTGCCTTGGCGATGGATGCAATTATTTTCAGCGTACAATGAATGGCTTCATACACTTATACACTTTAGAATGTCTGTGATTTGAAAGTACATGTAAGACTTTCATCAAGTACAATTTTCATTCTTTGTTTTAAAACTTCTTTTGTTACTGGCGAAAGATAGCTTGCGCAAATCCTGCCGATGCAGGGATAAAACTGATTACCGTATGTCAAAGTGTTTCCCTGTATGTATACTTAAAGTTAGTTATTTACATGTATGAGAAAATATAGATTTTTTGTCTCTGGAAAGTCAAACATACAAGAATAGCGACCCAAAATTGCTTATTGCGACCAAATTTTGGGGATGGTGACCAAAATTTAAGCAATTAATTAAGGTCGCTTTTTGGCAACCAAATCTTGAATGCTACTTGGAGCACTGCATTCATACTCACTATTTCTTGATGTATGATGATAATAACACCTTTAACCTAGTGACCATGACCTTGGACATTGACCTACTTTAAGAAAACTTTAATCTGGGCTACAACTATAAGGGGTAGAGCTTTGATATTGCAATGACAAAACCTATACTAGCTTCCATATGGAACCATGATCTTTGACCATGTCGAAATGCCATGTCGAAATCCTAGGTCGCGATAAACCTGGGACATTCAATCACTTGATTAAGTAACGACGGTTCATCATGCGACCAATGACGTCATCAGTCACGTGCTTGGTCATGTGACCAGTGACGTCATCAGTCACGTGTTTTTTTTGTGACCAGTGAGGTCATCAGTCACGTGGCTAGTCATGTGACCAATGACGTCATCAGTCACTTGATTGGTCATGTGACCAGTGACGTCATAGGTCACGTGGTAAGTCATGTGACCAAAGAATGATCAGTCACGTGGTTGGTCATATGACCAGTGACGTTATAGGTCACGTGGTTAGTCATGTGACCACTGACGTCATCAGTCACGTGTTTGGTCATTCTACCAGTGACTTTATAGGTCACGTTGTTGGTCACATTCCGCCCCAGTCCAAATGCAGTCCAAACCCACTAACTTTCTAAGAAATATCCTAAACTGAAAGCCAAATTCATTCTTACTTTTTGGGCGCCATTTTAAAAAGTAAACAATTTAAACGAAGCGAGCAAGCAAGCCCCGAAGTGGAAACATGGTAGAAATAAAAAACAAAGAAAAGATTCGTACTATGCCTCACAAAAAATTAACAAGGATTAGTTTTATTTATTGGAGCTGCCATTTTGAAATATCCGGATGATTTTGACGATTTTTTACGACAATAGTATATATTCAAGTAGATTACTTAACGCAATAGTCTAAGTAATTGAACTTCTCAGCTTTACTACTTCACTTCCTTAATGTGTTCTAAAACACAAATGAAAACACATCAAATGATGTTGGCCGTAGTGCGCAATAGAATCGATTGCCGGCAAATCTATTACAAATTTTACAAAGCATTCTTGTATCATAAAAAATCTAAAACACTAGCTGGTGATCAAAATATACAAAAGTGATCAATGAAAATAAATGCATGTCGCATATGCCCTAAAGGCAAACTAAAGAGAGGTCCAATTATGGTCATAACCGCCCAGGAAAAACCACGGAAAATATCCAAAAATGTTATTTGATTTAAATACCGTGGAAACCTGTGTATGTAGCGGTGCAATTCCGCACCATTGTTAAGCCATCTAGACCATCTCGGGTGACAGACTTCACCTAATTACCAAATAACATTAAAAACTATCAAAATATTTTCAACAAGAAAAATACATTTAGTCATCTGGTGATATACATTATATATAATTATTATTTTTGAATTCTAATTCGTTCTGTTTGTTTCACGCATTCTGATTGGTTCACAGGATTTCTACAAGCATGTATAACGACGATATACATGCCGCAAACCGACTCACTTGACATACTTCAAAATGTATTCCTACCTAATTTGCAAGTTACAAGCTTTAGCGCACTTTTTGCGTACGACGTCATGCTTCCCTTTGTTCTTCGCTCCTGTGACGTCATACTGTGACGTAAACCTACAAGGTATGAGCTTGTAAATGGCGTTCTCCACATGTAAACAACAGAACAAGTAAGTTTATTATTGATAACACGTTGATTTTTCGCCATTGTAATAAATACGAAGCAGTTGTATTTCATATTTTGCAGCGCAATCATTTCAGTTGGTCGTTATTAGTCCTCCGTAGCAACGTCGCCTCTAAAGCAATAAATGAGACCTTCTGAGGGGTATAAAGAGTTAAAATATGTCGCATAAATTAGAATAGGGATAAACATACTGCGTTTTGTGGTTTCGACAGGTATATGTTGGATATACTGTTGGAAACATACGTTATACCGTCGGGGGCAAGCCCACAGTACGTTTATCCCCTAAATGTGTCGTATGTAATTTCTAATAATTGAAATACAGAATTTCTAAAACATATTTAGCAAAAAATTAAAACTTGAGTGCTCGGCGCACGGGCCTAGAATGATTAATTTTCTACCTGAGCTCATAGCTATTCACGCGTCACGTGAGTACAATCACGTGACGAGAGGTCATATCGTATCACATAGAAAAATAATTCCCGCTATTCTACCGAAACGCGGGAATATTTTAATCTAAAGAAGTCACCTTAGATTTTAATGCAGTGACAAATTTTCTTCCTTTTTCATACGATCAATAAAAATGTCTCTGTCGGCAACGTAAATGTCGTACTAATGTCTGCTCTGACGTCATGGCGTGACGTCAAATATACCGAAACGTGCGACTCTGCGCGTGAATCTCCGTTGACAAAGATTGAAAGCTAAACGCAAGTGTTTTGCAGTGCTTACCCATACATAATTACGATAATTGATACAGAACAACGTCTGCGTTGAATAAGAAAAATCGGCCAAATTTGACTAAATATAATTGCAAGAATATGGAAAAAGCACGAGAGTTAACTTATCATTGTTCATTTCAATTTTCTGCACAATGTTTATTTTGCGATAATTAAAGCGCTGGTCATTTCCATTGTTCACGACAAAGTGCTGTTCGTTTCAACTGACTTACAAGTAGGTAAAGAGCAATTAAAGTGTCTCAGGACGGCTTTCGGAATTTACTTAATTAAACTGAGATAAAGTTTTTTTTTAATTGATTTCCGGACAAAGATTTATTTATTAGTTTTTCTTTATATTTGATATAATTTGAAAACATGGTATGCAATTAATATTGTGAATATTCATGCATGTCTCTCTCCATCCCACCCACACATACGCTAGCATATAAAACATGTTGTGAATTTGAAATTCACCTCCTTGCTTCTAGGGCAAACTATACTGCTGGAAACTGATTCTGTCGGAAATCACGCGATATGATCCCTAGCTTCAATAATTTTAAAGATGCTTCTATTTCAACAAAAAAGATGAATATATATGAAAAGACAGACATAAAAATTTTAAATTAATAAAATTTACTAAAAAAAAAAAAAAAAAAAAAAAAAAAAAAGAAAAAAAAAAAAAAAAAGAAAAAGAGCCATGGAAATTACCCGAGACTTTCCGCATGCAGATATAAAATTTATACGATCTATTTATTTAAAAAGGCCCAATCTCATTAAAACTCATCAATCACTTTCCTATTAAAAGAAATAAAAGAAGAAATTTAATGGATTTTTTTCATTATTGTTTATTGAACATGTTGAAAAAGAATATCGCGGACGTTAAGTTTGAACTAGTCCAAACTTTTAGTACATTCTAGCAACGTCTCCTCCATCCAGCATTTTTAGGCTTTGAATTATTTCTTGACAGTCTACAACATGTACAAAGGGGAAATGGGTACCAACGTACATGTATCTTCAACCTGTCCTCTCTGAATGTCCTCGGGTGATTACATACATGAGCTCGCTACAGCCGGCAGAGCACGGACTGTATTACGCATGCCATGCCATTTACATATTCATCTGTGTCTCTGGGGCCTCTGCGTTTCGCGGTCTTGTTTGTGTGATGTCAACTTACAGTGAGGAGGTTGTTTTACACTACAATTTTACGTTCTTCGAGACCTCTGGGTAATTGGAGAAGTGAGAGGGTTGTGCGCACGTAATCCAGGATAACCACACCATTTGCTACTTGCGTAACAAATGGCCGCCCAAGTCGGCACCGGTTGCCCATTGGTCTCGTCGGTTTATGTGTAGTCTTTTGTG
The DNA here is from genome assembly GCA_028142955.1 of Pinctada fucata. NCBI lineage: Eukaryota > Metazoa > Mollusca > Bivalvia > Pterioida > Pteriidae > Pinctada > Pinctada fucata. Next base: position 20,976,514 of record AP027114.1, on the reverse strand, counting down.
TTTGATGTTTACATGTCGTGTGTCTCTTTTCCGTCCCGTGCTGTACTCGTCTTTTGTGTTTTTGCATCGGGTGTTTTGCAGTTGATGCTGCAACGGGGTCTTGTTGGAGATTTCCTCCCTTTTTTCCTGTATAGGACTCTCAAACCCATTTTAGGGACCGGCGACCGGGTCCTTTGAAATTTGGGCAAAATAACGGCATTTTCTCATAACTTGGGAAAATATATATGGACCTGGGCCAAATATGGACCCCAAATTAGGCTGATTGAGAGCCCTGCTGTATGATGGTTACGGTAATAAAGACAAATTCTTCAAGGAATGTTGATGAAATCTCTAGTTCTCTCTAAATAGGGTATACATGTATATATACAACAGCTCAGGGAGGTACAAATAGACAGACTGGGTATCAAACCTGAAACATACTGCTATATCTTTGCTCTTGACTGTGACAAATATGGATAATGACCATATCCCTGTATACAGCACAAAATCGATAATTCAGAAAATCAGAAACCGAAGGCATACACAATCAGGATAAAACAGGAACCAAAGTGTCAGTTGTGTCACTTGTATCAGTATTATTATCAATGTTTTTTTTTGAAAAAGTAGGTCAAACTCCAAGATTGATGTCACAGGGTATGAAACAAATGAAGGGAGTAAATCGTCCGAGGGGTGTCCATACATCTTTTTTTTTTCCTGTTTTGAAACCTACACATAAAATACCACATGTTGATCTGTGTAACTATAATAATCTCTTCGTGAATAAGTCTATCGATCATGATCATTTCTAATGAGTGAGGGCAACACAGCTATAAAGTAGCTGCGCTCTCCTATAGGCAACGCCTAGATTCATGTTATAAATTTATGAATACTTCACTTTTTTAGGTTTAGAAGGTTTTTGCTGTTGATCGATTTGCTCTCAGAACAAAGTCAATATTGTATAGTTTGAGCTACCTCTGGAATATGTGGAGCATGTATCAATGTTAAACGTCTTAAAATTCAATAACATCGTTTAAGAACAGATAAATTTGCAGCATGGACCAGACATGCACGTTTCGAGTACATAGCCTTCATCATTGATCCTCAATCTAAACAATGTAATATGGCCAAAGAGTGTAAAAGTTATATATTATGTCCAAAAATGTATCGAAAGACGTAGCAGGATAGTTGGAATATGATGCTACAGGACCCTAGTTTTAGAAATTTCAAGAAATATACCATAGGCACCAGCAGGAGACGACGAAATTTCAAAAAATTTTCGAATGGGTTGTAGAAACGATATAATTAAGATATGAATATACCACTGGCACCAGGCAGGGGATGAAGAAATCTCAAGAAATTTTGATAACAATTAAATTTTCGAATGCGTTGAAAAAGCGATTTATTACGATATAAAAGATACATACCATAGGCACCAACAGGGAACGAAGAAATTTTCAGCTTGGGAGGTTTGAAGTTGAAGACGGAAAGTGTTTTTAATCAGTTAATTGTGGTTGTAGTGACGTCCAAGCAGCGATATCATTCACCGTTATTTACAGTATTTGTGCGTTCTTCTAGACCACTAGGTAATCGACAAGACATGTCAGATATCCCGCCCCAGATGTTCGTCCTCAATCGACATCGATTGCCCATTGGTCTCGTTGGTGTATATCTGAGTCGTTAAGTGTTTTGGTGTTCCTTATTTTCTTATTTTGCTTGTCTGCTCTCTGTTTTTTGCATGGGGTTGTTTTGGCGAGTTGCTGTCGTTGCTGCTAACGAGTCTTGCTGGAAATCCCCTACTTTGTTTCCTATCAATTAGTTTGAGCTCCTTAACTTACTCGTACTCTATTCCTAAATTTGTTCAAATCCGCCTACAAACAAACCTTCAAGCTGGATCTATAAGAACGCATGAAATCTGCACTGTCAATAGTGTACGTACTTTTGATCGACTCGTTATACAACAATTCCACACTCTAGATTCACAGGAATAAATTCTCAAGTTGGTAGAAATGCTTCAAAGAGCAAAATTGGTATTACAAGTTCATTGCTGTAGCTACTGTCCTGTTCACTAATTCCAGAGCACCCTGTTTTCCAGGTTTTCTCTAAAATATGATAATGTCATCTTCCAAAAAGGAATCAATTTTATAGTGCCCCTTTAGTCGTAACAGAAAATACCATTGTTTTGTCTGTGCGTCAGCTAAGTTAGAAATAGGACGGAAAATAAAAACTCTACGGGGATTTTCCATAGTAAAATCGCTGAAAATGTGTGACGTCGGAGGCTTTGACGTCACTGTTTACTATTGTTGACACAGAGAACAATATGGTGGCGGCTTGAAATTAACATGAGATTTTCCCGCAGACATTTTATTTTTTCATATTGCGGTTTGAAGGTAGCTAATAGGGTAAGTTGAAGTTAATTTCCAGTTACGACTAAAGGGGGTCAATTCTCGGAAACAATAATTTATAGCAAAATTCTTCAGATGACAGAATAAATCGCCCAAACAGGGTGCTCTGGAATTAGTGAACAGGACAGTAGGTTACACAAAAACTTAAAAATAATAAATACACAGAGGAATAGGTTATCAAACTTATGAATTTTCTGATCGGTCACATTTTTGTACAGATTGGAAGAGTTTTTGGAGGAATTGTTTTTCAGCGAATCGAGTTAATTCCGATAGGTACCAACTGTGCTCCACTTCTTCCTGATGTATTTTCATACTCAAATTCAGTTCTTTATACAGATATATCGATGACATGAACTCAGTTATTGATCCAAATGATGCCGATTACCTGTGTACAACCTATTGGCCAACTCCTCGCATGATGTCCATTTGCCAAAATTCATAATGGCTGACAAAATGACGAAAAATGTCCGAGGTAGGCAGTTTTCGCTTACTTTTTCATTGTTATGTCTCGATGGAATATTGGTTCTTTTAACAGTGACGTCATGATATAAAACAATGCCAAAAGATATTGACTCGGGCATTTTATGCTTTCTAACAAGATCGGAAAATGGGTTATTGACGCAATTGCCTAATTACTAATTTCGCGTAATTTTTATGATCATTATTTTGCAGCTGATGTCATTTACACCAGAATTCAAAGAATATTTGGGGGTCTACTACTGAAAAATGATAATATTCTCAAATTTGATGAGCTAATAAATTGAAAAAATGTAGGTAAACGAAGAAAACAATGTACATTTTTTAATTGAATTATTTCAAGGGTACATGTAAGTCCGCCGTATAGCCATGACATAAGTCAACTCTTACTTACATGTAGAACTCTTTCTATTGTACTATTATTCATGAATTATTTTGATCTATTTTTAAATTCTCCGTCACAAAATTGTTGAAAATTATTTTAAAACTAAGGGGTATATAGCTTGCTCATTGACAGAAATATTAGGTTCCCTTTCGACTTGATCTCCTACATTTCGCCCTCGCCTCGAGAATTGCATAAATTTTACAAAAGTACATATATGTAGGATCTCAAATGAATTTTCATTTCATACGATGTATTAAACGAGTTGTGTGTTTTAAATCCCAGAGCCTTTGCGAGGGGATATAAATCGGACAACGAGTTTCATAATACATCGTATGAAATGAAAATTCATTTGAGATTCTTTTTATCACATGATATTGCCTAAAATGTGTATTTCTAACGTTAAATCAACGTTTCCGAGAACTAAAGAGGCGAACCACGCCGTGATCTAGAAGTCGTCTGCTACGCCATGAGAAGTAGTGTCCCTATCGTATAGATATTCTGTGCGTAAGAGAAAAGTATTTCAATTTTGAATAGTATTTCAATGCAAGAATTAATTCAACAACAACAATTTTAATCATTGATATTGACTCCGGGTCTGAATTTAACAGCTGACCAATATTTGAAAGGTCACATTTGTCGAGGTTTATGTGATTAGGTTCCAAACTTGACCAATCGCATTCAAGCAGAGCGATATGTAACGTGTTATCATATCATATATTTATGAATTGGCTTTATAAAACTGCATAACGGGTGTATCATGAGATAAAATTGTCTATCATAAACACTGCTTATAGATGTAAATAAAAGACTTATTTTGCATCGTTATATATGAGAGAAAGAAAGCTTTCAACGTTTTCGAGCGACATATGAATTATGGACGATCGGGATGACACCAGCTGCAATGATTTTAAACACAGAGGCTAATTACATATTATGTATGGCCTAAAACACCTATGGGAAGTGGGTTGTAAGCACTTGTGTCCTAATAGGCAAATGGTCAGTGAAGGAGTCAAGTCAAGTCGAGAACAATGAAGACGTTTCTTCTTCTCATTTTTCTGAATGCGGGAAAAATTGCTTTGACTTCGCCCGTCGCCACAAACCAATGTGTTTATAGAGGTAACACATATGATGCTGGTGAGACGATCTCAAATGGTACGTACATTGACGAAAACACTTGCGTCGGGGTTTACTGCAACGACGAGGGTACAGTTGTTAAATACCACATACAGAACTGCACACAGGTAAAACATCATTAATTTCCCTTTTAAACCATAGATCAAAAACCCATTTTTCAATGTTCGTCCAAAATAACATCTTTAGAGCAATATTATATCATGCGCATATGTTGCAGTGAAATTTTATAATAGAACATATTTTTCAATATTAACAATTTGTTATACATAATTTAAGTCGATCACTACATTATTAGGTATTTGCAGAATGAAAGAAAGAAAAAAAGAATATTCAACATACTCCCAATTTCTAAATATAACTGTATTTCGGATTGGTTACACAGCCAATGGTGCCTAACATGAATTAAATTCATATGAAATGTGCATCATGTAAATTTCACATGAATTTACTTCACATGAATGTCACATGATTTTTTCTTTGTGACCTTCATGGAAAATTGAATTTACATAAAATTCATCTAAGAAATTTCATATGAATTTCCTGTAGAAATATTTCATAAAAACTTCATATTCGTGCTCGTTTCACATAAAAGTCATGTAAACTTTTATGTAAAATTCATGTAAAATTCACATGAATTTCACACGAGGCACAATTGGCTTTGTAAAGGGTTTGGTTTTGTCTTTTCTGTCGTATGTCCAAATCCTTATTTGTAGTAAATACAAGAAATATCTCGCTCGATATTTCCAATCTTGTAAGAAGTAAAATCTGCCCCAAAATAAGGAATTATTTCAAAGTACTTCATTGATGTAAGACTTTAAAAGATAGAATCACATCAAAATCATGAGAACAAATTCATAGAATTGCCTTAATAGAGATATTATTTGAGTATAGATGTGCTCATTTAGTGTCAGGCTTCATATGAGTATAAGAAATATCAGGGAGAAGCGGAACACAGTTGGTTCCTATCGGAATTCACTCGATTTGCTGGAAAAGAATTCCTCCAAACACTACAGAATTGACCCTTCCGAACGCGGGAAAGATATAAGAAATTCCATGACGTCACAATGTAATTTCGATGTTTGACTGAGGTTCGAAGCTTGTTTGTCCGAGGTAAACACATGGTAAAAGCATTGTTACGTCACGAAATTTTGCATTTTTCTCCCGCAATCGGAAGGGTCAAATGTAATCGATCAGAAAATTTAATACCTTAATAACCTCATCCTTTGTGAATTTCTGATTTTTAGATGAGTTTTTTGTAACATTCAGAAATGTATTTGTAATAGAGATCACCAATTTTGCGGTTTAAAGCATTTTTAATTATTTTTTTCTGTCAATTTAGAATGTTGAATCGTTGTATAACGAATCGAAGAGTAAAATAATGTGATAAGAAGTACGTACTCTATTGAAACTTGCAGATTTCAGGCGTTCTGAAAGTTTTTTAAAGTTCGATGATTCAGCTATAAAGCATTGTTTGTCGGCGGATTTGAACAAATTTTGGAACCGATAACAAGTCTTCAAATTCAATAGCATCATTAAAGACCTGATAAATTTGCAGCATGGACCAGACATGTACGTTTCGGGTTCTAAACCCTCGTCAGTGATCCTCAGTCTAAACAATGTAAAATGGCCAAAAAGTATGAAAATTATTATGTCCAAAAATGTACCAAAAAGGCGTAACAGAATGGGTGGGATATGATGCTACAGGACCCACGTTTTAGAAATTTCAAGAATTTTTGTAACAGAAAATTTCAAATGCGTTAAGGAGACAGACGGTCGACCGAAGTTGATCGAACTTGGCTACATGAGCCCTTGGGGACTCTTGGTCCACCAGCAGTGACACTCACCAAGTAGTTCAAATGTTCAACGTCTTCAAATTCAATAGCATTAAGTTAGTTAAGGAGATCAAACTACTTGATAGGAAAAAAGCAGGGGATTTCCAGTAAGCCTCGTACGTTAAGGGGCTCAAGCAAATTGATAGGAAAGGAAGCAGGATGTTTCCAACAAGACTTCTTAGCAGCAACGAGAGCAAATCACAAAAACACTCTTTGCAAAAAAAAAAAAAGAGAGAGAGAAGACAAGCAAAATAAGAGAGACAAAGGGGGAGGGGAGGACAGGGAACCCCAAATAGGACATAAAACGACTCCACATACACCAAAGAGACCAATGGGCAATCGGTGCCTAATAAAGACGGACACCTGATTGTTTGCAGGTATAGGTTAAGTACCCGAAACGTGCATGTCTGGTCCATGTTGCCAATTTATCTGTTTTTAAATGATGCTATTCAATTTGAAGACGTTTACATTAGAACAGCCGTTGCGGCATCTTCTTTTATATCTTATGCATTGTTACGTCACCAGCGTTTTTATGCAAAATGGAAACACGCGTATGTTCCTTTCAATAGTTTCATATCAGGGAATTACATTGGTTGTGCATATATAGCTGAATAAAACACTTTAAACATGGAGTCAAGGGAATAGAACTACATAATATGATTGACACAATCGACGAATTACTTCCCAGGTAACAAAAAACATGACAAATATGGATAATGACCATATCCCTGTATACAGCGCAAAATCGATAATTCAGAAAATCAGAAACCGAAGGCATACAAAATCAGCTTAAAACAGAAACTAAAGCAAACAAACAAAAACCTCCACCACATGAAAAGAAGCGGACTCCCGATATGAGAGTAATCCTTCTTCAAATATTTTCGAAATATTTTTGTATGGTTTCAGATAGGTTTTGTTGACATTTGTGACAAAACGCTCCGAGAACATTTTTAGAACAATGTGCAGTTGTATAGAATGTTTTTAAAACGTTTTAACGACATTTAAGAGCGCTGAACAAAATGAAATATTTCCAAATATTTTTTATTGATATTTCTGGAACCATACAAAATCACATTTCTATAACATTTACTGCAAAATTTTTGACATGTTTTTAAAACATGATTGTGTTAACTGGGTTTACACACTATATCCCACATAATAAACTTCTTTTATTTTCTTTCAAGAGATAAAGAGAGAAAAATTATGCCGTTTTCGTACTTGCAATCATCGTTTACCTATTGGACAGGGAGGTTCGCCTGTTCGGGGTCGAAGAGGAGGATAGAAAAAGTGCATTATGTTACATTTAGTTGTCAAAGCAGAGGCGGATACAGGGTTTGAGTTTAGGAGTTGCGTGATGAATATCAAAATGGCAAGGGGTCTTGAGAAGACAGGGCCCCGACCACCTTTCCTCTCTGAATGTCAGCCGGACTCCTCGGGTGATTACATACATGAGCTCGCTACAGTCGGCAGAGCACGGACTGTATTACGCACGCCCTCTTTTCATATCCATTTACATATTCATCTGTGTTGCTGGGGCCTCTACGTTTTGCGGTCTTCTTTGTGTGAGGTCATCTTACAGTGAGGAGGTTGTTTTACACCACAATTGTACGTTCTTCGAGATCTCTGGGTTGTGTGCACGTAATCCAGGGTAACCAAACCATTTGCTACTTGCGTGACAAATGGCCGTCCAGGGTCGGCACCGGTTGCCCATTTGCCTCCTCGGTTTATGTATAGTCTTTTGTGTTTGATGTTTACATGTCGTATGTTTCTTTTCCGTCTCATACTATGCTCGTCTTTTGTGTTTTTGTATCGGGTGCTTTAGTGTTTTGCTGTTGGTGCTGCAAAAGGGTCTTGTTGGAGATCCCCTCCCTTCTTTTGGGACCGTCTAGTAATCCCTTTTCCACTGGGTGAAGGACAAAGTCCTGTTGTCCCCAAAACATCGTTTTTATGGAAGTTACATGAAATAGAATGTAACTGGCAAGCGAACAATGGTTAAATACCGCATACAGAAAATATGATTCTCTTCTTTTTTAAAATAAAGATCAATGTTCTTCCAAAATTGCACCTTTAGATCCCGTCGTCGTAGTAAACCCCGAAGCAAGTGTTTGCATCCACGGATGTTCCACTTAAGATTGTCATTTTTGTAATAGAACTGCAGAGCTATGCATGACTATTTCATGCCAAATAATAGGTACTGAGAGGGTCAACGTACCTTCAAAGCGAATATTATGGTGTGTGTAACCCCCTCCCACCTCCCCCGAAAAGTAAAAAACTTTTCCGTAATTTATATGTTCAATATACAATTTACACAAGAGTATTTCGGGGACTACTACTGAAAAATGCAAATATTCTCAAATTCGACGAACTAATAAATTGTAAAAATATATATAGGTATAAAACGAAGATACAATTTAAATGGATAAACTGAATTATTTCTAAGGTATGTCCAAAGGCCTCATATAGCCATGGAATAAGTCAGCTTTTACGTATAACTCTTTCTACTGTATTGTTTTTTTTGAATTATTTGATCTATTTGCAAATTCTCCTTCACAAAATTGTTGAAAATTACTCTAAAACTAAAAAGAAGGGAGGAGATCTCCAACAAGACCCCGTTGCAGCATCAACAGTAAAACACCAAGACACCCGATGCAAAAACACAAAAGACGAGTACAGCACGAGACGGAAAAGAGACACACGACATGAAAACATCAAACATAAAAGACTACACATAAACCGACGAGACCAATAGGTAACCGGTGCCGACTTTGGACCTAAGTCGTATATAGCAGGCTCTTTGACAGATTTAGACTTAATATAAATTTCATATCCTACATTTCGGCGTCGCCCGAGAATCGCTGATGAAACATAACTTGTCGAAATGCAAAATATTGATAATTGTCTATAATAAACACTGTATATAGATGTAAATAAAAGTACGTTATTTTGTATCTTTATGTTATTAAATTGGAAAAGAGAAAGAAACCTTTCAACGTGTTTGAGTGTCATATGAATGTGGGACGATCGGAATGACACCATCTGCAAAATACCGATCATAAAAATTATATAAGAAACACAAAGGTAATTAACACGTTACGTCTGTTCAAATCATCTTTGTAAGTGGGTTGTTAGGACTTGTGTCCTCATACGCAAACAATAAAGGATTCAAGTCAAGTCGAGAATAATGAAGACCTTTCTTCTTCTAACTTTTCGCAGGAAAAATGCTTTGACTTTTCTGTTCTCATGAAGTATTTCTTGGCGCAATAGGCACACGATAGCGCAGCTAATGCAATACGAATATGATAGAGTCCGCTACGATAGTGAGGAGAGTGCGATAAGAATAGAGAGGAATGCGACACGAATGTGTTCTAATTTTTCTGAATGCGAGAAAAATGCTTTGACTTTTCTGTTCTCATGAAGTATTTCTTGGCGCAATAGGCACACAATAGCGCCGCTAATGCAATACGAATATGATAGAGTCCGCTACAATAGTGAGGAGAGTGCGACACGAATAGAGAAGAATGCGACACGGATGTGTTACGATAAATATACACTGATGCGAATTAGAGGCGAATGCAGGAGTTTAAGACACGACTTTAAGCCGATAGTGTTGCGATACAGAAGATTGAGACACGACTTTCTTCCGAAAGCGCTGCGAATATGACAAGAATGTGTCAAGAACAAAACCAAAATCATTTGACATATCCAGGAGCATCTTGGCTGACTTTGACCTCTTTCCATGTTGTTTTCTCTTTTGGGGGCATTATCAAAGTATTCAAAATATTGATCTGCACAATTTTTACATTTACTTTGAGATTATTATTCTTGTCATTTTCGTGTGTGTATGTAGTCTTATCGTGGCAATATCGCGACACCATGAGACAAGAATGCCTGCGATTCAAAATGTGCTACGATTAAGCAAAATCACCTTATCACCTAATCGTAGCTCTATCGCCTCTGCATTCGCGACAGTGGAAGCCCAGCTTAACCGAGTAATAACTATACTACGCGAGTAATGTAGCACAAGAATGTATTTGAACAGTGAAACTGGTAGTGTAAAAGGATGCCATGCCATCGCGATCAGCCGTTAATCATAATATTTTTAATATCATGCGTACTCATGCCTGAAGAATGAGCCCTCCAGATTTTACCTTCTGATGTATGATTATATATGAAGCAGTAATGACACATTATAAATTAACAACATGACGTAGTTTCTCTGGTTCTGGGACACATGTCTCTGTTATATACATTTGTAATTATATAAAAAAGTTATCATATAATATAAGCAATTCATATTTTCACTATGGTTGTCTGTAAGAAGTAGATCTCAAAAGTCCGAGGCACGTAGCACGACAGCAACAACCCAAAGAATCCAAATGCGAGAGCACAACAAAATATAACAAAGGAACAAGGAAGACCAAACATACAAAATCTTGAAACTAACGATATCAATGGTAACATTGTATAACTTCACTCTAACCCCCCTCTAGCCACAAAATTGAAGACGTTCTCATGGTGTCACAACCTTGTCAAATGTTATGCTAATGCGCCAAGAATGTGACGCGAATAAAAAAAAAAAAACCAGCGCAAATCAGCCAAGATCTTGACGCGATATTGCCACGATAAGACTACATACACACACGACGATGACAAAAATAATAATCTCAGAGTAGATGTAAAAATTGATAATAATGTTATAGTATCAGGTAGGGAGTTCAACTGCTTACTAAAATCCCTGAAGTCAGATATCACATCCTTAACAATATCCTAACCATCATAGTCATTTTCTACAGTTCTTCGCTAGTTGTCTATCACTATGTAGCCTTCGTCTTAACGTAATACTTCGAGGTCCATTTCATTTGCCATCTCACAGAGACTCAGCAAATTAATTTTTCAATGTAGACTACATGATATATCATTATCTTATAAACATCAAAGAAGTACCCATCAGTCATCTAAGAAATAATAACTAGCTAGCCGTGGTTTGTTGTCCAGTAATCCCCCCGAGTCGCATGAGCCTATTAAATTATCACCGAGCCGCGAATTTGATTGATTCATGCGACGAGGGGAATTACTGGACAACAAATCACAGCTAGCTAGTTGTTATTTCTATTGTGATATTGTCCTGTTCGAGATCTATATCACCTGAATGGGCGGAGATTATCGAACTGGAAGTTTGTTTGAGATTTTACACCAGACGAGTTCTGTAGGACATACAGGGAGAACATCTTAATATTGTCGAAGGGTTCCAACTCTCTACCTTCTTGAAGAAAATTCCAAACCAATTTACATGCACCAGACACGTGTTTCGAATATTATATTCTCATCAGTGATGCTTTCAGCGGAGCCACCAAAAATAAATTCAGTAGTGCCCTCTTTAATTTTTTGAAGTTAGATTTTTACATTTATATTAAAGAGAGTGCGCGGCTCCAAATTTCCTGTAGGGTCGAATCAGTAGCATATCCAAATAAAATCTTTGTTCAAAATAGCATTGGAGGGATTGTGCTAAGATGTTCACCTCCTTTAATTTCGATGATATTTATCGATGAAATGGCTAGTTTCCGAAACAGAAAAAAAATATATATGATGTCACATTGATAAAAGGTCAAAACAAAGCTTCTTTCAGGTGACAGAGCTGGAAAGAAGTAATTAATACACTTGACAAACATCAGGCCACGGGGAACGATTTTAACTGCTCCACACTGCAACGTGAAATAAGTGTCTTTATTAATATTGTCGAAGGGTTCCAACTCTCTACCTTCTTGAAGAAAATTCCAAACCAATTTACATGCACCAGACACGTCATGTCAGAATCAGTGTCAAATTCGAGAAAGTAAGGCAAAATCATTTAAATTTTCACTGGAGTAGTTGCAAACCCCGGAATAAACAATACTCCGAAGTAAGACCATGTGCCCGGGGAAAATCAGCGTGTCCTGTTTGTATACAATACCCCTCGCGATAGTTCCATGAAAACTTTCAAATTCGGTTATTGTCTCGATGTACATATTGATGTACATATCAGGTAAAGTTTTGGACAGCCATTCAATCAAAATCCAGAATGTCACTGATCATTATGGAAAGAGGGATTTCATATTCTTTTGTCAGATTCCTAGAAATTCCTTCATTTCTGGTTCTATCTGAGAGCTTAAACCCACGTCCTTTTTCACTTTTTTAGAGTACGCCAGCTTTGCCAACAACAACAACAACAACAACAACAATAACGACGACGACGACGACAACAACAACAACCCCCATCATGAGCACTACAGCCTGTGGATTAAACTTTCATGGAACAAAGTTTAGAATTGGTGACGAGTGTTACGGAATCTATTGTGAGGACGGTGAGATCATTCATTGGACAGAAATCTGTGAAAGTATGTTAAAACGTTTCTTGTTATACTTTTTAGAGAGTAATAAAAAATGACGTCAGAGATGACAAATATGGATAATGACCATATCCCTGTATACAGCACAAAATCGATAACCCAGAAAATCAGAAACCGAAGGCCTACAAAATCAGGATAAAACAGGAACCAAAGCTAACAAACAAAAACCTCCACCATATGAAAAGAAGCGAACTCCCGATATGAGAGTGAGACCAGGTGCCCAGGAAGAGTAAGCATCTCCTGCTTGCATGCAACACCCGTCGCTTCAATTCGGTAGAACTTCACATACTTCCATTTTGGAAGATATAGAGTACATTTTTTGGTTGGATGGTTCAAATGGTCTATGACAGAATATCATCCACCATTCTGGAAAGTGGGACATCATAGTGTATGACGAGTTCCCCATATCGACCATAGAACTTCCGATGTTAGTCGGTCACAAACATATCCCTGACTGAGTAGCTTATCTGAAAGACGCCTAGATCTCAGAACAAAATCCGTATATTTGGTACTTGCTCTGGCATAGCGTATCAACTGAGATATGAACACGCCATAAGCAGGCGATGAAGGGATGTTGCTACTCAGAAAAGGAAAGTTTGTAATGCTGAAATTGAAGTCGTCACGTTTGTCATAGAGTGAGGTGTTCATGTGATCATCAGTGTCGTAGGACAACAGTATGTCCAAATAGGATGCTGAATTATTTGTCTCTGTAGTTTCTTTGACTTCAAGCTCCGAAGGATAGATACTGCTCAGGTAATCCGCGAATTTGGATTAATGATGGACAACACATCGTCTATGTATCTGTAAGTGAAGTTGAAGTAAGAAGCTAAGTATCTTTTCCCTTCAGAGACCAAAGATTGAATGAATTCAGCTTCGTACGAGTAAAGGAAAATGTCGGCAAGGAGTGGGGCACAATTGGTCTCCATTGGAATTCCGACAATTTGCTTGAAGACCTTTTCTCCAAACACCACAAAAATATATCAAGAAATATCTATAACAGGATATTTAGTCAGATAAGTTGCAGTACCCATAACAAAGGAAGTAACCGGATGTGACAGTTCTACCGAATTGAAGCGGCGGGTGTTGCATGCAAGCAGGGGATGCTTACTCTTCCTGGGCACCAGGTCTCACTCCCATATCGGGGGTTCGCTTCTTTTCATCAGGTGGAGGTTTTTGTTTGTTTGCTTTGGTTCCTGATTTTGTATGCCTTCGGTTTCTGATTTTCTGAATTATCGATTTTGTGCTGTATACAGGGATATGGTCATTATCCATATTTGTCAAAGCACCAAAATACCTAATGCGAAAACAAAGAAGACATACACAGTTAGAGACATATGGCACAGAAACATTTAACACAAAAGACTACGCATCGACTAACGAGACCAATAGGCAATCAGTACCCACTTAGGACGGCGCCATCTCTGCCACACCAGTAGTAAATGATTTGTATAAGTTTCCTCGTTTATTTTTAGAATCATTAGTAAAGCGCAAAATGGATTTGTCGAAAAGAAGGTGTCAAATTATATCAAGTTCTCAAAGGCTTTGAATCGTCACTATTGTGTTTCACCCAATTGGGCCCCTTTGTCAATTGGTCTCTTCTGGGGAAATTATTATTGTATGGCAGAAGGAAATCATTAACACATGTTGTTATTAGACTCCTGGTGTCTATTTCAATAAAATAAAAATACATTGATTCCTTATGAGTGTTTTTCATATCTGAACGTATTTGGGACCTCGCCTTTCTTTCATATATGTCCGTTACTTTATTTGACATTACGCAACGATTACTATGACTATATATTTAGACTTTTATTAAAATTAATGATTTTATGGATTTTGGTTTGGTTTTAATACCTTGACCTCCAACGAGTTTTTGGCCATATTTTTCACTCAAATACGCTTCTGGATACACCCTACACAAACTTTGGAGCCGCTAATTTTTAGCGAGAGGAAATTAAAAGTCTATATTGTAGCTGGCACCAGGCAAATTCACTTTGGCCTTATTCAACTTGTTTGACTTGAAGTACCATAGAACATATGTTTCGATATTGACAATTTCCTGAATGTTGTTTTCCTCTTCTATTTGCTTTCTGTTTTGGATGGTGATGTATTTGCTGTAAGTGTTAGGGTCTCGTTACAGACAAAGTACTAATATCAAAATCATGTCATTGAATGGAGGCGAGGATGTGTTAATTTGGATCTGATATGGCGAAAATATTTTCGATAAGTCTATAAACCATAGCAAAATGCTTCTGATTCGTGTCTTTAGCTGTGTAATCCCCTCCTTTGTGTACTCTCTATTCTAGCAGTTGGATATTGGAATGATATTCCGTTTTGTGCATCACGTAAAGGTAACGTGTTCTATCTTGACCGCACAAAGTCTAGGTATCGTAGATTGGTCACAAACCCTTTGGTCTGAACAGACACTTTCTTACACTAGTCTATCATAAAAACCAAAGAACGGACACTTTCCTTAATTTCTATCTTGTACACGATCATGGTATGAATAACTAACTATCTGGATGCAACCTGTGAATAACTAACTATCTTGATGCAACCTGTGAATAACTAACTATCTGGATGCAACCTGTGAATCTTTTTCGATGAATACTGAATTAAGATTTCTTTTATCCATACAACATGAGGCAATCAAACAAAATAACGTCCTTCGTATCAGTCTTGCGTTTTGCGGTCTTGTTTGTGTGTGGCCATCTGAGGAGGTTGTTTTACACCATAATTGTGCGTTCTTCGAGACCTCTGGGAAATCGGAATAGTGGGAGGGTTGTGTGCACGTAATCCAGGATAACCACACCATCTGCTACTTACGTGGCAGATGATCGTCCTAAGTCGGCACAGGTTGTCCATTGGTCTCGTTGGTTCATGTGTGGACATTTATGTTTAATGTTTCTATGGTGTGAGTTGGTGTTCCTTGTCCCTTTTGCGTCTCTTTCTGCGGGTCTCTGTTCTGTGTTTTTATTTTTTTTGCATTGGATGCTTAGGGGTTTTACTGTGGGTGCTGCAACCTAGTGTTGTTGGAGATCCCCTCCTTTCTTTGGAAAGGAAAGTTAGAGATCCAAGACTGCGTACAAAAGAAGTACCCCTTCTTGAGTTGTAACGCGAGGCAATTGTGCTGAATTCTTTTTTAGACTAAACTGCGAATGAGATATCTCGAACCTGTGTTAGAACCTTTGTATCTCTAATATGAAATGTTTTTTTTTTAATTCATATCAGAAGGGTTAACCATTTGTTTCTCAAAAATGGTTTGCATTTCATATTGACAATATCTGTGACACATCTAATCATTTCATGACAATTATATAATTATATTTTCATCAACAGCTAATGGAACAACGGATTGACACAAATACTTCATCTCCCACAGATAAAGAAAACATGGTCAAATCAGACGAAGAATTCAATATGGTGGACACATGCCTGAAAATGAACACGATGAAGAAACATAATCTTTCTCTCATCTTTTATTGAAACTTTTAAAATACTAATGTTCCTACTGTATTTATAGCCACTGCATTGCATATTATAGGACACACATTTTTCTCTGATTATAGTGATATTCTTTATTGTTACTTCGCAAAACAACGTTTTTTTCTTTACTGTTCATATCAATTCTCTGTAAGGACCAAAATATTTTGAAAGTAGCTTGTCATGGATTTTTATGATATTCTCTGAAATGTGGTATGAATGCAGAATAAAAAAATTGAAAATAGAAATTTCGGTTGCCATGGAAACAAGGTCTGACTATTTAAAGCACTAAGACAATGTTCATCTTTTCTTATTATGTTACAATGGAAACCATTGTTAAAGCATATTTGTATTACAACTGATAATCTTTAAAACCTCTTTTTTCAGAAAAATTAATATTTGTTTTTTGATTTTTTAACTAACCAAATCAAAGTCCTATCAAACCAAAATCAGTCAAAAATTGGCATGAAATAAGGTAAAATTAAGGCCTATTTTTGTCCAATATTTAACGTATTGAAGCAAAAAATAACACAAATTGTCAGGCTGATAACACCATCACTGTTGTCAAAATAAAATATATTTCATGTGATGAATATAATCACTTAAACAAGTAAGTGAGACCTTGCTTTGTTTTCCTTCATTTTGAGGTCAAAAAAGGTTGCCATGGCAACTTTTCATTTGACGCATGATGACTACATCTTTTCAAATTGATTTATAGCATCGTTTAAATAACTTCTTGCATAAGCTTTATGTAGGAACATCAGAAGAAATTATTCTTTGTTTGAGCTTTTTCAAAAAATTGTCAAGGTCATAGACTATAAGTTCAAGGTCAATTCAAAATATAGGTTCCAATTTCAATAAAATTTACATTTTTGTTGTTATAATAATTTAATAATATAATAATTTATTGTTCCTAATTTTAGGTTTGACTGTCATATATTTGTATAAAAAATATTTCTTTCTAAAATTAGGGCCGATAGGACGTAAAATATCAAAGTTTTTAGTTCAGACCATTTCTTCTAAAAATATAAGCCCCAACCAAAAATCACGATTATCTTACATTTTTTTTACTTGTATGTATGAAATACTAGCTATAAATCAAGGATGTCATTTTTTTAGATATTTGAAACTTTGATCAATTAATAGGGGATGTATCCAAAATCACTTTGCATGTTTTTTTTACTCAATACCACAGTATTTCTGTGTAACTGCCTCTAATATTTTTGAAAAATCACAGGATTTTGTCAAATTTTGAGAATCGCACTCAAGATGACCTTGACATGGGGTCCTGTGACCTTGAAGATTTTAAAGGTGATTTTTAAATCAATCATGCTCTCCTATATGCACTGATAAAAATTGCTTAAAAACATATAAGGGACAGCTAAAAGTTTACCATTAAACTACTCTATATGTAATAGAACTGAACAGAATGGCACCATGGTAACCATTTTTTATACCCTTATGAATAAAGATTTTGAAGAGGTCCCACTCAAATTTCAACATTTTCTTAAAGATCGAGGATTATACTTAAAAGATAATTTGCAGTAGAAATCAAGTTAACCTGACATATCAGAATATTTGCCCTTAAAATTGAGCAAAATCATGTAAAATTAGGGGCTTTTCCGGTCTGAAATATGTCCTCTTCAAAACAGGTTTTTGTCTATATTTGAGCATATTGACAAAAAGAATAGCGGGTGGAAGCGTACTTCTCTTCATGTGTAGTATTTATACTATGAAAGATATAAAGAAAAAAAAATAAAAGGAATTTCAGTTGGCTACAATAATTGTTACAATAGAAAGGAGCCTTGTGAAAATGCCTTGTAACAATTATTCTTCTGATACGTAAAATTTCAAACATGATTTCCATCGCAACGGAAACTGTATTTGTAAAAAGGAAGTTTATTTTTGTCTCAGACAATCATACACACTTCCCATACCGGAAATCTCCAAAATTGGTGACATGTCCATTCCGCGTGCTACTGAAATTCTTTTGGTCCTTAAGGAGAGTTGCTATAAACATAAGAATAATTAGTTACTCTAACTCTCCATCTCTTGAATTATCCCTCCAGCAGTCATTGATCTTTTCTTCTTTCATGCCATCTTCGTTCTTCATGTATCCATGAGTTTTAAAGAAATAGCTTTTGCATCTTCATATATATTATATTGGTAACACAAAATAAAAGCAATAGATATTCATAAAGGTACTAATGCATTTATATGAAACGAATTTGGCAAATATTTGATAATTTGAGTAAATTATTATGTTTGGTTACTACACATGTATTTAAGAGTTAAAGAAGATCCTGACGATAATCTCAACAGCACTCACAAAAGAGCACCAACTTAAAGCATCGACGGACCCCTAGCAATCTAGAGGTGGGACCAGGTGCCCGGGAGGAATAAGCATCCCCTGTTGGCTAGCCGCATCCGCCGTCGATGTTAATGCACGAAAATGAAAACCATGTATAAAATACATGCACTGTCTAGGGTTATGTCTTTAAAGAAAGACTAATGTGATTTTAAACGATTATTGCACAGCGATGAGGTCGGTATGATGATTTATGGAGCGATAAAATATATATATCGACCGATGCAGAAAGCCGGGGTTGAAATTGGTAGTATCCCTCAATAAATCATCATATCGACCGAATCATCTATGTGCTATAACTGTTTTATCATACACTTTTATATAGTTAAGTAACTGGCAACTATGATCATAATTGCTTTTCTAGCACTGCTTACTTTAACTGTATATCAGAATAAACATTTTGAATTGAATTGTTTTACCCTATAATCATTTAGAAATGCTGCCAAGCAGTCAGTCAAAGCAGCAGCACTCCGTTTGCTGTCGCCGACTACCTGAAAACCGGAAGAGCATTTTGCTTCATAAACTGTAAATCTGTATACCGATATGTCCTTTGTGTTATAATTTTGTCCGTTGTTCTACTGCTTAGTCGTTTGTGTTGTCTTCAGTATTGTTGGGGAAAATACGGGGGCTGATTGATATGATATGAGCCTCGATTTTTTGGGTTGCAAAAGATATTTTGCTGATAGATTATCTCCATAAAGGACATACAATCAATGGCACATACTATGCTTCACTTCTGACACAGTTACGGGAAAACAATTAACTTAAACGCCAAGGAAAGCTCATTAGTTAAAGATGTGTTGTTCCATCAGGACAATGCTCCTGTTCACAAGTCTGCCAGAAGAAATAAGTTTCAAATTCCAATTCCTTCTTTTACTGTGTGTTTTATGGTAAAAAAAGTCACAAAATTTTACAGCAATTTGAGGATATTTTAAATTCTTTCTTATTCTGAGTTCCCCAGTATTACATATGATCGTTCAATGACAAATATGGATAATGACCATATCCCTGTATACAGCACAAAATCGATAGTTCAGAAAATCAGAAACCGAAGGCATACAGAATCAGGATAAAACAGGAACCAAAGCAAACAAACAAAGACCTGCACCATATAAAAAGAAGCAAACTCCCGATATGGGAGTGAGACCAGGTGCCCAGGAAGAGTGAGCATTTCCTGCTTGCATGCAAATGAGTTAAAGAAGATCCTGACGATAATCTCAATAGCACTCACAATAGAGCACCATATTGAACATCGACAGACCCCAAGCTCCGACGGATAGATACTGCTATGGTTATTCGCGAATTTTGGATTATTGATGGACAACATATCGTCTATGTATCTGTAAGTGAAGTTGAAATCAGAAGCTAAGTATCTTTTCCCTTCAGAGACCAAAGATTGAATATATTCAGATTCGTATGAGTAAAGGAAAATTTCGGCAAGGAGTGGGGTACAATTGGTCCCAATTGGAATTCCGACAATTTGTTTGAAGACCTTTCCTCCAAACACCACAAAAGTGTTGTCGATCAGAAAGTTTAACATCTGAATAATATCTGTTTCAGTGTACTTATTTTAGAATCGAACTTTTCTTTTACAGAGTAGGTTTTGTCATGGTTTACAGCAATAAATTTGTATTTTGCGATTGCCGTTTTTGCTTGTAAACGCATGTAAATGATGTTTTGAAAATAAGTGTCTCCCTTCAAATGACATATATTTCATATTATAAATTATTTGCAAATTCATCAAAATTGTCGTTTTTAGACAAAAACATTTATATCAATTTAAACAACCATTATTCATTATGAAATCAATGATTGAATTCAATTTAAGGTGCGATTTTTCTTACTCTTTCAACCTTTGATCAAATGTCATAATGTATTTTCTCAAATTTCTTGGGTATATCTATCTTAATATCAACATAACATTTGTTCGCCCCAAATGGTACCGACAACCTCCTATGGCGCACGGACTAAAAGTAGGCACTTCGAAACAAAGAATGTGAATTGCAATACACACACTGTAGGAAACCGATGTTCGATATGTATAATTCAGAATTTCTTTGCCATTGTAACTTTATAAACAAAAAGAAGATAAGATAAAAGGAAATTAAGCATCAGTAAGGATGGCACCGGGTTGATTTACAATTTGTACAAGCATCTTTTCCAACGTTGTACACGGACGATCCGATGCGACAGGAGTCAAAGAGGGGCACCGTCAAAATGTGGTTTGAGAATTAAGGCCCTAGGTAATTCTTCGTCCAAATGGCCAAGTTTAGCACACGTAAGCCGAATATATACATCATACTCGTTGATAATTACTCCGTCCATTAAGGAATTTTTGTACCTCAACAATCCTGAACATTTTCTTCTCCTTCATGGGCCGTCTTGTACTTTAACATTCCTTTATATTGCCTCCTCCATCATTGGCCGTCTTGTACTTCAACATTCTTCACTATTCCCTCTTCCTTCATGTGCCTTCAAGTACTTCAACACTTCACAATTCCCTCATTTCTCATGTGCTGTCATGTACTTCAACATTCATTCACATTCTCTTCTCCTTCATGGTCCGTCTTGTACCTCACTATTCTTTACCATTCCCTCCTTCCTCATGTGCCGCCTTGTACTTTAACATTCTTTACCATTCCCTTCTCCATCTTGGTCCGTCTTTTACATTAACGTTCATCACTATTCCCTCCTCCCTCATTTGCCGTCTTGTACTTCAAAATTCCTTCCCATTCCCTCCTCAATCATTGGCCGTCTTGTACTGCAACATCTCTCCCTCATTGGCCGTCTTGTACCGCAACATACTTCACATTCCCTCCTCCCTCATGTATCGTCTTGTACTTCGACATTCTCTTCCATTCAATCCTCCCTCGTCGGCCGTCTTGTATTTCAACATTCTCCATCATTCCCTCCTCCCTCATAGGTCGTCTTGTACTTCAACATTCCTTCACATTCCCTCGTTGGCTGTCTGGTCCTTCGACACTCCTTCACATTCCCTCCTCCCTCATTGCCCGTCTTGTAATTTAACATTCCTTAACATTCCCTCCTCTCTCATTGGCCGTCTTGTACTTAAACATTCTTCACATTCCCTCCTCCCTCAATGACCGTCTTGTAATTTAACATTCCTTCAAATTCCCTCCTACCTCATTGGCCGTCTTGTACTTTAACATTCCTTCACATTCCCTCCTACCCTACCTCATTGTCCGTCTTGTACTCAAACATTCTTTCACATTCCCTCCTACCTCATTGGCCGTCTTGTACTTTAACATTCTTTCACATTCCCTCTTTCCTCATTGCCTGTCTTTTTCTTTAACATTCCTTCACATTTCCTCCTCTCTCATTGGCGTCTTGTACTTAAACATTCTTCACATTCCCTCCTCCCTCAATGACCGTCTTGTAATTTAACATTTCTTCAAATTCCCTCCTACCTCATTGGCCGTCACTTACTTCAACATTCTTCTACAAGACGGCCAATGAGGTAGGAGGGAATTTGAAGGAATGTTAAATTACAAGACGGTCAAAGAGGTAGGAGGGAATTTGAAGGAATGTTGAATTACAAGACGGCCATTGAGGGAGGGGCCGTCTTTTACTTCAGCATTCTTCACATTTCCTCTTCCTTGTTCGTCATGTACTTTAACGTTCCGTCACATTCCCTCCTACCTTATTGGCTGTCTTGTACTTTAACGTTACTTCACATCCCCTGTACTACAAAATTATCTACCATTCCCTCTTCCCTCATGAGCCGTCTTGTACTTCAACATTCCTTAACATTCCCTCCTCCCTCATTGACCGACTTGTACTAAAACATTCCTTACCATTCCCTTCTTTCTCATGTGCCGTCTTGAATTTCAGCATTCCTTCACATCCCTCCTTTCCCATGGAACAGACAAGCGCGTTTCCGATTTTTAGCCCTCGTCAGTGATCCTTAATCTTAACAATGTTACATGACCAAAAGCTGTGAAAATTATGTCCAAAATATACCGAAGGACGTAGCAAGATGGCTGGGATATGATGCTACAGAACCCAGGTTTTAGAAATTTGAGAAAATGTTGTAAACAGAAATTTTCAAATGCGTTTAAAGAAACGACCAACCGAAATTGATCGAACATGGCTACATGTGCCATTGGGGACTCCTTGTTCACCAGCAGTGACACTCACCAAGTGGTACAAATGTTAAAAGTCTTCAAATTCATTAGCATCATTTAAGAGCAGATAAATTAACAGCATGGATCAGCCATGCACGTTTCGGGTATTTAACCCTCGTTAGTAATCCTTAATGTAAACAATGTAATATTACCAAAATCTGTGAAAATTATGTCCTAAATATACCGAAAGACGTAGCAAGATGGCTGGGATATGATGCTACAAGAGGACCCAGGTTTTAGAAATTTGAGAAAATTTTGTAAACAGTGATTTTCAAATGCGTTTAAAGAAACAACCAACCGAAATTGATCGAACTTGGCTACTTGTGTCCTCGGGGACTCCTGGTCCACAAGCAATGACACTCACCAAGTGGTACAAATGTTTAACGTCTTCAAATTCATAGGCATCATTTAAGAGCAGATTTATTAACAGCATGGACCAGACATACACGTTTACCATTTCCCCTCCCTCATTGGCCGTCTTGTACTTAAACATTCCTTCACATTCCCTCCTCCTTCATTGGCCATCTTGTACTTAAACATTCCTTCACATTCCCTCCTCCCTCATTGGCCATCTTGTACTTAAACATTATTCACATTCCCTCCTCCCTCATTGGCCATCTTGTACGCAAACATTCCTTCATATTCCTTCCTCCCTCATTGGCCATCTTGTACTTAACGAGGCCGAGTTCGGTACGAGTTATAGTGTATTGCGCATGGTTACGCGCATGGCGATCTTATTCGCTTGTTTCTCGACGGATTTCGACAAGTGTGGTATCGATGAAACCAGAAAATTATCATCTACTATCCTATAGGAATAAATATTTCGTAAGATTTATCGTTTACTTAATATATACAAAAATATCAAGTAAATGAGACCTCCGGGATATCGCCGTAAACGTTTCATATTTATAACGTCACCATCGGAAATTCAACCGCTTGTTGCTTGGGAACAAAATCAAACAGGAAATTTTATTTGACTATCTAACTGGATATTTCTTGCAGATTTTAGCGATATAATTGATTAGAAATTTCAAGCTTAGTATCTCGAATTATCTTTGATTATAAGAATTTTTCTGCAATTTTGTAAACCTTCGTATTTTGCACGGAAATGTTATCGAATAAAGCTTCTTTGTTTGAAAACTTTGAGCGAGTGAATTTTAGTATCAACTCTGCTTTGTTTAAAGATGTAACCATTCTACAGGTAATTGCATGCATTATCGAGAACGAGCGAGATGAATGACGTTCATTTCTTGACCTGTAACGTCAAAATTGAAAACGCTTACGTTTACTTTTTTCTCTCTCTTTTTCTTGTTTCTGTATCTCTAAATTGATTCTTGGAGCTAGATGTGAGCTTTTTTCACACACACTCGCACAAAAAAAAATAATAATACATGTAATAAATAAAATAAGACAAATTAGGGGGGGGGGGGGGCAAAACTGACACCAGAAATTGTTATAAATGAAAAGGGCGAATAATGCTTGACCAGGGATTTAGTCGAATCGGAGTCACTGACTCCACCCCCCCCCCTCTTTTTTATGTGCCCGTTCTACATTGTTATATGTTTGCATTTGTAGCAAATGTAATGAAATTCAGAATTAATGAGAAATGATACAGATCAAGGATATATACAATCATGCATATTTAGATGAGGGAACTCTCCGGTCGCAAAATTAGTTTCTTCAGTAAATGAATACCAAAAGACGATATAAAATGGATGATATTCAAAGTAAATAAGCCAGTAACAAATATTCATTGCAATTGTTTAACCCTCTTTCCATGTTGTAGATAAAAAGAACATGTAATTCTTTTATGTATATTTTTTTAAATTCATACGACTGATATTTGTGTCCCTGTAAAGTGCGAAACGAAACAAAAACGAAACGAATCGAAACGAAACGTAACCTTTAGAAAGAAATAAAAGAAAAAAAAAAGAACTCCCTCTCTCTCTCTCTCTCTCTCTCTCTCTCTCGCTCTCTCTCTCTCTCTCACTCTCTCTCTCTCTCTCTCTCTCTCTGTCAACTTCATGTCATGATATCAAATGTGTGTCATCGTCATCTATAAGAGAGATACGAAATATACGAAAAGAATGATTTATCACTTCTACATATTTCATTGCGTTCTAGCTGCTTTTGACGTCTCTCGGGGAATCTTTTATTCCCGTTTTATTTTACACTCAAATCCAAATATACATTCTTTAATTAAAACATTGTATATATCTTTATCTTCTAAATTTATTCAACTTAAAGAAAAAAAAAATCAAACATTAAATGCAGCATCCCTGTCCTGCAGCGTAACTGCTGTTTTACACATTGCGGTATGGACGAACGTTATTTTCGGTGCGTGACGTCAAAAGTTCTAGCACCAATTGTAAATTACGCATTATTTTGAAACGGCTCCTGCAAGCAATCTAGACGAAGGATTTTTTTTTCTGAAAGTCTCTCAAAATGATTTCCATTAGATTTAGAACGTCATATAAAGTAATAAAGGGATTTATTTTTCTATTGTGGTTTTTGAGTTATGATGACTCATGAGGACCATTATTAGGCTCACATTTGATTTATTGATTTTGAGATTACTCCCACCCTTCCTCACATATTTTTCTTCTTTGCTTTTGTGTTTCATAATTTTGAAGCTAGAAATGAGGGTTTACAAACATCGAATACTGGTACAGCATTTTGAGGAAAATTCTTTATTTTCTTTTGCCACTTTCAACATTTTCTATCAAAATTTTACAGTTTTGATAGATTTTCATACTTTGAAATACCCCCCATAACAATCGGTCATTTTTTTCTTGTCGATATATTGTGTTAATCATTCCTAAAGCAATAGTATATTGCAAAATTTATCAAATCTCTGTTATAGTATTCTTGAAAATTGGCATTTTATAGGAAAACTCGATTTATTTCCATATACCTCCATAGCAACATAGGCGTTATTTTGAGACGGCCCCTACAACTATACCAATCGGTCGATTTTTCTAGAAATCTGTCAAAATGTAAATAATTAAGAAAGTAATAATTCGTGTAAAAATAATCGATTTTTTCTATTATAGTTTTTAAGATGTGAAACCGAACTCGGCCTCCTTAAACATTCCTTCACATTCCCTCCTATCTCATTGGCCGTCTTGTACTTAAACATTCCTTCATATTCCCCTTCCCTCATTGGCCATCTTGTACTTAAACATTCCTTCACATTCCCTCCTCCCTCATTGGCCATCTTTTACTTAAACATTCCTTCATATTTCCTCCTCCCTCATTGGCCGTCTTGTACTTTAACATTCCTTCACACTCCCTCCTCTCTCATTGACCGACTTGTACTTTAACATTCTTTACTATTCCCTCCTACCTCATTGGCCGTCTTGTACTTCAACATTCCTTCACATTCCCTCCTCCCTCATTGGCCGTCTTGTACTTCAACATTCCTTCACATTCCCTCCTCCCTCATTGACCGACTTGTACTTTAACATTCTTTACTATTCCCTCCTACCTCATTGGCCGTCTTGTACTTCAACATTCCTTCACATTCCCTCCTCTCTCATTGGACGTCTTGTGCTTTAACATTCGTTAACATTCACCCCTCCCTCATGGACTTTCTTATACTTTACCATTTTTTACCATCCCTCCTCCCTCATTGGTGTTCATGTACTTCAAGATTTTAAGTATTCCCTTGTAAATAGCGTGTCTTCTTGTACTTTAAACGTCTTTACCTCTGTATCCACCCTCTTGGACCTTATTGTACTTTATCAGAATTACAAACTTTGTGTGATATTTATGTAAAACATTTGGAAAACATCGTGTAAACTTTTAATTCTGAACAAATAAACTAATGATAAATGTCATTTTGTCGAAATTGACAATCTCTTTTAATAAGAAACATTTTAATGATGAAATTTACTGAATTATTTTTCAGTTTATGTATACCCCTAATGAATCCGATTCAATTTATGTTTCATTAACATTTGAGTAAGATGCTTCGGGTTAATAACTTTATTGCCAATATCTAAATGTTTCGAGTTTTATGGAATCTTTTGCTGTTTATACCCTTGAGGCAATACTTAGAATCGAACTTTCTGCATTATATCGTTTTCAACTTGTAAAAACTACTTAGTTATAGGGCATATTTAAAATTTACTCATAACGTGTAATCGAACATTCCCTCAAATTGAATAGCTTTTTTGGATACTTTTAAATTCCTTGTATTATATAATTAATCGGACAAACTTGATCTAAAGAGAAGGGACAGAATACTTGCATCAAGCAGACGTACCTTAAGGTCTAATGGAAACAAGTTTGTTGTAAGTATATTATTTTTCCTTTACATTCCAGTTTTGTTTGCCCTTCGGTTATATATGATTTATAAACGAAAATCTATTATGATGTAATCGTCGCCACCATTTTGCCAGGCCAGCTGAAATTATTCATCCACTTTTGTAATTACAATCTTTCGATAAAACCTTATCCATGTTAAGGGGTATGGACAAAAGTTTATCGGCCATATTGGATTTGACGTGAAGCATACTTTAAAATCTGTCGTTCTGCAGAATTAAGACTCCAGTATTAATCATTTTAATACTAAGTTTTCTTTACCTCAACATCGTCATTTTCCTATCTCTTTTTAGCAAAAACTGCATTAATATATTTCATGACAACCATTTGAACTTAGTGCACCGAATTGCGCAGCTACAAAGATTAATACTTAATTACATAAGGAACGTTAAAATCGTTCATTTTTTCTACCTATGTTGGGGCGGATCGGCACGTGAAAATGGCTACCTGTAAAAACTCGTGTTCGAAAAGACCCCGTGTTGTGTTAACACGAGATTTATAAGATTTTGATACCTTGTACTCAAAATCGAAGGACAAATGTTTGTAGATATAGTATCAATGTACTCTTTCAGGTAAGTTATAGTATTATTCATAAATTCTTCTGAGCTGCAGCTCGGTGCATGAATTGAAAAAGTTTTTAATGTTAAATAATTAATGATATTTTCCGTAGAAAATATGGGAATATTAAGCTATTGAGGTTGAAAATACTTGGGGTTAAATAGTTAAAGTTGGAACCATGACTCAGTGTAAGGAAAGATTTTCAATAACACACTACATAAAATCCAATATGGCGAAAAACAATTTGTCCATACCCCTTAACCACTTAACAATAGCTTTAAACATAACAAATCTGTTTCTAATTAGATACTGGTTAAGTACACATGTGGATAATTCTCATCAAAGCAAAAAATAGAAAAATGGAGGCTTCCGGTTCTGTTTATAAAACGAATCCGTTCACCAATGTGGAGGGGAGTTAATTTTAGAAAGGAACAACTGGAGTTCCCCATGGCAACGTCACGCTTATTTTGTATGAATGTAATGTCATAAATTAATGCATTATGATATATCGAGTATTACAAATTAGAAATTTAATAATGAAATAATGACAAAATAAGTTACTTATTACTCTCTAGATGTTGACTGTTTGGAATGTTTAACGTTTTCAAATTTAATTTACAAATGGGTAGGATATATGATGCTATAGGAGCCACGTTTTAGAAATTTCAAGAAATTTTGTAACAGAAAATTTCAAATGCGTTGAAGAGACAGACGATCAACCGAAGTTTATCGAACTTGGCTACATGGTGCCTCGGGGACTCTTTGTCCACCAACAGTGACACTCACCAAGTAGTTCAAATGTTAATCGTCTTCAAATTCAATAGCATCATTTAAGACCTGATAAATTTGCAGCATGGACCAGACATGCACGTTTCGGGTACTAAACCCTCGTCAGTGATCCTCAGTCTATACCATGTAAAATGGCCAAAAAGTATGAAAATTATTATGTCAAAAAATGTACAAAAAGACGTAGCAGAATGGGTGGTATATGATGCTACAGGACCCACGTTTTAGAAATTTCAAGAAGTTTTGTAACAGAAAATTTTAAATGCGTTGAAGAGTAAGACGATCAACTGAAGTTGATAGAACTTGGAACTAAATTTCTTTGCGGCATGATCTCCATTTCTGTTATCCGTTCAGTCAGTTGCAGCGCGTTGAAGGAAAGATTTTCAATAACACACTACATAAAATTCAATATGGCGAATAACAGTTTGTCCATACCCCGTAACCACTTAATAATAGCTGTAAATATAACTAATCTGTTTCTAATTTGATACTGGTTAAGTACACATGTGGATAATTCTCATTAAGAAATTTGACTTTGAGATACAAGTTACATCTTAAGTTCTTTTTCTAATCATTATATTGTCGAAACGTTGAATGCCTAAGGAAAAGTAAAGCTTACACACAAATATCTAAAATATTCTTAGAAATGCCTCACATAGATAGCACTAATAAAACAATCACATAAATCGATGCATAGGCGAATAAGCAAGTCTACAACCTTAGAATGATCAATAAAATTATTTATAAAATAAGCGTCTTATTTTGTGTGTTGATGCAGAAATAAATTAAAATGGCTGATGCATCTATTTTTAGCTCACCTGAGCCAAAGGCTCAAGTGAGCTATTGTCATAGTGTTGCGTCTGGCGTCCGTCGTCCGGCGTCCGTCGTCGTCGTCGTCGTAAACTTTTCACATTTTAAACTTTTTCTCCAGAACGGCTGAAGGGATTTTGATGAAACTTGGTAGGTATGAAGTACTCATGGTCCCCTACAAGTGTTGTTGTTTTTCGTCCGGATCTGTCAACAGGTGGCGCCACCACAGCCAAAAGTAGGTCACGGGGGTACCCTCCTTTGACAAACTTCTTCTTCAGAACCGAGGCATTTATCGACAAACCGAAAGCATCAGGATGATCTAGAGAGATGTCTTAAGAAGTGTTGTTATTTTTGGTTCCACTTCGAAGTCAAATTTTTGACGCGTTTTTGACGTCTTTTCGGACTTTGTCAGAAATGCACATTTTTGCACTATTTCTTTAAATAACTCAATAAGTATATGATTTTACACACTCATTTACTACATATTTATCATATTTAACTTACTTAATGCTTTTATATGTATTTATGCTTAAAATTTATTTTTTTGATTTTTTATGAATTTTTTTGTTATGTAAAAAGGAAGGGGGGGGGGGGGGTGATTTTCATACATTTTCTGCTTCTTTTCTATAACCACTCTTCAGATTGTCATGACAATTTGTAGGTATGAGGTACTCATGCATGGTACCCTACAAGTGAAAGAATTTTGTCAAGATATCCATTTTTGGATTTTTAAGGAATATTTTTTAAGATTGTACATAGGTATAATGTATGTTTTCCATGCCAAATGGACCCATGGGGAGTAGCTTCAAACCCCGGCGGGACCCCAACAATTTTTTTCCCTTTTTCAGTTTTTTTTTCTCTTTTTATTTTTATATTTATCGCTAGAAATGAAACTGTGAAAAAATTTTGTCAAAATATCAACTTTGAGATTTTTAATGATTTTTTAAATAAGACAAGCTATAGCTAGTTTGGCTTTGTGTACTTATTTTCATACTTCGAATTAACTTGGCCACATACGCTATCAAATATAATCTGAATTTATTTTTAAGATGTTGACTTTTTGTGTCGCCTGCGAAGCACAGCGACACTTAGGGATCACTTTGTCCGTTGTTCGTCTGTCCGTCCCTCCGTCTGTCCGTCTGTCTGTCACACTTGGGTGTCACACCCCATAACTTTTGATTGGTAAGTGATAGGGCTTTGATATTTCACATGTGTATTCCTTGTGACAAGATCTTTATACACATATCATAATTTTTGACCTTGTGACCTTGACCTAGATATTTGACCTACTTTTCTAAAAATCTAATATTGGCTGTATCTCTTGATTGATTAGTGATAGGACTTTGATATTTCACATGTGTATTCCTTGTGATTGGACCTTTCTACACATATAATGTTTGACCTTGTTAACCTGATCTAGATAGTTGACCTACTTTTCTAAAAATCTAATATTGGCTATATCTCTTGATTGGCAAGTGATAGGGCTTTGATATTTCACATGTGTAATCTTTGTGACAAGACCTTTCTACGCAAACCATATTTTTTGACCTCGTGACCTTGACCTAGATATTTGACCTACTTTTCAAAAAATCTAAGATTGGCTATATCTTTTGATTGGTAAGTGATAGGGCTTTGATATTTCACATGTGTATTTCTTGTGACAAGCCCTTTTTTCACATACTATATATTTTAACCTTATGACCTTGACCTAGATATTTGACCTACTTAAAAAAAACCAAGATTGGCTATATCTATTGATTGGCAAGTGATAGGGCTTTGATATTTCTCTTGTGTATTCCTTTTGACAATACCTTTCTACACATACCATAATTTTGACCTCATGACCTTGACCTAGATATTTGACCTACTTTTCAAAAAAAATAAGATTTGCTATATCTTTTGATTGGTAAGTGATAGAGCTTTGATATTTCATATGTGTATTCCTTCTTGTGACAAGGCCTTTCTACACATATCATAACTTTTGACCTCATGACCAAGACCTTAGATATTTGACCTACTTTTCAAAAAATCTTAGATTGGCTATTTCTTTTGATTGCTGAGTGATAGGCTTTGATATTTCACATGTGCATTCCATGTGACAAGACCTTTCTTCACATACCATCATTTTTAGCTCACCTCGACGAGGTTGAGTGAGCTTATGCTATAACCCCACGTGTCCGCGTCCGCGTCCAGTTAAGAAGTTTGGGGTAGCTCAGTATCTGACAAAGTACTAATGCTACAGTAACCAAACTTGCACAAGTGATTCATCTTTGGCTGCTGAGGTGAACCCATGCATCGTATGCAGCATCTGACCTACATTTTCCGCTTGAGTGACTTGGTTAAGAAGTTTGGGGTAGCTCAGTATCTGACAAAGTACTGATGCTACAGTAACCAAACTTGCACAAGTGATTCATTTTTGGATGCTGAGGTAAACCCATGCATTGGATGCAGCATCTGACCTACATTTTCCTCTTGAGTGACTTGGTTAAGAAGTTTGGGGTAGCTCAGTATCTGACAAAGTACTGATGCTACAGTAACCAAACTGGCACAAGTGATTCATCTTTGGATGCTGAGGTGAACCCATGCATCGGATGCAGCATCTGACCTACATTTTCCTCTTGAGTGATTTGGATAAGAAGTTTGGGGTAGCTCAGTATCTGACAAAGTACTAATGCTACAGTAACCAAACTTGCGCAAGTGATTCATCTTTGGATGCCGAGATGGACCCATGCATCGGATGCAGCATCTGACCTACTTTTTCCTCTTGAGTGATTTCGCTTTTAAAAGCCAATATTGAGCAGAGTATAAGTGCTACATGTACCAAACTTGCATATTGGATGTATCTTTGATCAAACTTTCATAAAATGACCTTGACCTACTTTTTCCGCTTGAGTGATTTTGCCTTTAAAAGCCAATATTGAGCAAAGTATAAGTGCTACATGTACCAAACTTGCATATTAGATGTATCTTTGATCAAACTTTCATAAAATGACCTCGACCTACTTTTTCCGCTTGAGTGATTTTGCCTTTAAAAGCCAATATTGAGCAAAGTATAAGTGCTACATGTACCAAACTTGCATATTGGATGTATCTTTGATCAATCTTTCATAAAATGACCTTGACCTTCTTTTTCCGCTTGAATGATTTTGCTCTATAAAGCCAATATTGAGCAAAGTATAACTGCTACATGTACCAAACTTGCATATTGGATGTATCTTTGATCAAACTTTCATAAAATGACCTTGACCTTCTTTTTCTGCTTGAGTGGTTTTGCCTTTAAAAGCCAATATCCATGTACTAAGAAATATGTTTTAATTGAATTTTGCTGTCACGAGGTGAGCTTCGTAATCTGTGATTACCTATGTTTTACCTCATGCACTTGCCCTATATATTTGACCTACTTTTCAACAAATCTATGATTTGCTATATCTTTTGAGTGGTAAGTGATAGGGCTTTGATATTTCACATTTGTATTCCTTATGAAAAGACCTTTCTAAACATTCCATAATTTTTAACCTAGTGACCTTGCCCTTGATATTTGACCTAATTTCAATAAAAAAAAATCCGCTACGCAGGCGACACAAGCATTCCTTGGATTGCTTTTTTTTTATACATGCATATTTCAGAACAATTTCCCTATTTAATGATTATTTTCTCTGTCTTATTTCTGTATCTATGGTAAACATAGTCGCCATATATCTTGTGTTACAGATTTGATTGGTTCAATACCTCCTTGCCCCTTTAGTAGGGGTAACTACAGGAAATAAAAAGGTGCACACTAAAAATTTTGACTGACTTGAAATGCCCGGAAGTCTGTAAAATTGGTCTTTTTTGATTGCGAATCTTTGGCACGCATAAAAATGTAAAGAAAAAAAAAGGGGGGAGGGGGTGGGGACATGCATGTCCTTTTTTCGCAAATTTCACTTTTTTTACAGGAACTCTGCGTCCTCATCGAAAATGTTCCGAATTTTGCATATTTTCAAACCTATCTGTAAATTGCATAAAAGACAAGATCAAGTTCGAAGTTAAATTTATCACGACTATTGATTCAATATGCTAAAATACATTTCCAAGCGCCGCATTTCAGCGTATATACCGAAAATAATTTGTCCAAGTGGCTTCACTGGGTCATGAGGTTTGATACACCGTACACTGCTGTTTGGAAAATAAATTGGCTCAATTTCTGCACAACTCACTTGAATTAATATTGTCCGCTAACAACTTGTCTGTGTTAATTGGATTAACACGATTTTGACTGTACGTTACATATATTAAGATGAAATCAATACTATTCAAAAGCTCTCATTCATAGATTTCTGTATAATTTAATATGAATAAAGGCAAAACCGAAAAGTCTTTGTTTTTTATGCTTCCGGAATCAAAGATACGGGGGCATATAGTTTTTGGCCTGTCCGTCTGTCTGTTTGTCCGAAAAACTTTACATTGGGCATAACTTTTGAATGGAAGGTGATAGAGCTTTCATATTCCACATGTGTATTCCTTGTGACAATACCTTTCCACTGCATCCGGCAAAAATCTTGTTAGAAAGGTTGTGGGCTAAAATCCTGGTACTGGCACTATCAGTATTCAATGTCAGTATGTCAATTAGAGCGTGCATGGGTATCAGGTGAGCGTTGTGCCCCCTGGGGCTCTTGTTATATAATGCGCGTTAGCGCATTTTATTAAATAAATGCATAAGCCATTGTTATTATTTCTGCATAAACACACAAAATTGGACATTTATTCTATATCATATATGCGCTTTCAAAGCAAAAAATAGAATAATGGAGGCTTCCGGTTCTGTTTATAAAGCGAATCCGTTCACCAATGTGGAGGGGAGTTAATTTTAGAAAGGAACAACTGTAGTTCCCCATGGCAAATAGGACAGAAAAAACCCAAATTAATATAAACATCGATATATCAAAAGTATCTTAGTATTTAACCTTAAGATTTCTTGATGATTGACATTAGCAAGATGTTAAACGTCTTAAAATTCAAGAGCATCATGTAAGAACTGATTAATTTTCAGCATTGACCAGACATGCACGTTTCGGGTACTAAACCCTCGTCATTGATCCTCAATCTAAAAACTGTAATATGGCCAAATTGTGTGCAAGTTATGATGTCCAAAAATGCACCGAAAGACGTGGCAGGATGGCTGGGATATGATGCTACAGAACCCATGATATTACGTGCACTTTTCTCGAGAAGATGAGTTTTTCTAACATATCATATTCCTATATCTATCTTAAAGCTTATATTTTTTCGTTCAGTGATGGGATTATATATTCGATTAATATGAACATGAAAGATATTTATCACATACCTATTAAATCATTTTTATAAGTTTTTGACAGTCAGGAAATAAGTGCAAAAATGTTTTTAAAAATATTTCAGAAATTATATGTAATCCCTAATATTTTGGGGATTTCATGTAATTCCTAAAATAATTAGGAATAACACTGAACCTTTCAGGAATTACATGAAATCTCTGATTACACTTATTCCCTGTAACATACAGAAGAATGAAGAAATCTAGTTTCTTCGCATTTTCTTATGAATCAATATTCTTTTGTTATTCTTTATGTTTGTCATTTTGGAAAATTTCCATGTATCAATAAACTGAGGTTGTTTGAAGCAGCAGTCTCAACTAGGAAAATGGATATCCATCTTCTAAACATTACTAGTATAACTGTTATATTACACTTGACGCAGTAAGGACATTGTCTTCTACCCCATTGAAATATATCCTTTATCCATTGTGCATTGACTTCGCTCCTTTCAAAAGTAGGTTGGACAGTTTGCTGGATGTCTACAACGGTAACATGTTGTGTTCATATTTTATCATTGAAGGAGGGCGCGGGGGGGGGGAGGTCGTTCATAATTCTACTTATATCACCTGATCAGTCATTAAATGTCAATAAAAGTCAAAGAGTAACGATGACGAGGGAAACTTTTCTTTGAGTGGGTGACAACCGGTTGAAGAGGGCGGAATTGGGCGGGATGGTGGAGAATGTGATAGAATTGGGAAAGGGGAAGGATGCACGTTTGTCCAACACCTTGTATAGGGAAAAACGGAGTGAGAAATTCTGATAGAATACAACGGTCTTCAGCACATAATCTTTTAAATTCGGTGCTCTGGAATGGATGATAAGAATAATGGGAAGAATGAATCCTCGGCCGTGGTACTTTTTAGCCAAAATGATTCGAGGTATCCTTGTCATATTTTGTTCATCCACTTATCATCTAGTTATAAATACAGCAGATGAAGTCTTTTTAGTCTAAATAAGAATGGAGGTGATCATCAACAAAACTCGGTTGCAGCACCAACAGCAACACACCAAACACCCCAAGTGAGAACACAGGAAAGACACATACAGCAAGAGACAAGGAACAGCAAACGAGACATCAAACATCGAACATTAAAGACAACACATAAACCAACGAGACCCATGGGCAATCGATGCCGATATAGGACGGCCATCAGCCACGTTAGTAACAGATGGTGTGGTTATCCTGGATTACGTGCGCCAACCCTCCAACTTTTCCGGTTACCCGAAGGTCTCGAAGAACGCATAATTGTTGTGTAAAATAAATAATTAACGTTTCTTCGAAATTACGGCACTATTCTTCCAAGTCTTCAAATCCTTAGCATCATTTGTGAACAGATACATTTGAAGCATGAACCAGACATGCACGTTTCGGGTACCTACATGTAACCCTCGTCAGTGATCCTCAATCCAAACAAAGAGATAGCATGGCTAAACTCTAAATGAAAGTTGAAACCTATTTTATAGCATGTACCTTTTCTTTTTCAGGTTGGAACACGATTAGGAAATATGGGATTTTATGAAATTTTCCTCTTATTTTTCTTTATTGAGAACAAGCTTTACCATGTAAACACATTACCCCTTACAAGTAATTCCTCCTTAGATGCATACATAAAACTATGTGGCAGTGAGAATCTTTGTGGAAGGTATAGCGTATCAGAAAACAATTTTCCTTCATCAAGCAAGCATTGCAGCAAGTGTGATTGTGGTAGAGACTGCTACATGAAAGGCACGTGTTGTCCAGACCTTCATCAAAATACATGTGTCGATATTTCACTGCTTTCCGCATCTCCGTCGGAGACCAGTACCCAATTTGTGTACTTATTATCAAATTGTCCTTCAAGTATCAATGATGGATTATGTGAATCTGATCCGGTATCACCAGTAAAAGGTCTTTCTACAAACTTCAGTTACAAAAATGTCCACTGCGCTTTATGTAATGGCGAAGAAGATGTAGAACCATGGAGTCTTGTAGTTGACGGATGCACCAAAGAAGGTTTTGACATCAATATCTATTCCAATCTGAACAGCATATATGCTGGTGTTGAAGAATTTGGCTGTAACTTTGGGTTTGACTGGACTGTAGCAAATGCTGGTGTTACAGAATGTAAGAAGAGGAAAATTGATTCTTGCAATGTAACAGGGTTGTGGGATAAGTATGACCGTGATATTGAAATGGCATGCGGGATCAACCACAATCCCTATACATTTTTCAGTAACATCTTTTGTTTCATTTGTAACACCGGTATATCTACAGACGAACCATTAATAGAGAATTGTCCGATTGAAAGTGACGAAGTATCATCCCAACTATGCAAATCGGGGGAAGAAGATCCAAGATGGTTTCCGTATAAAAATTCTTACTGTCATAATTGCACTTATATGGAATCTTTGAAACTCTTTGAACAAAATTACAACTTTAACGCATCCTCCCATTATCCTTTTGAATTAACAATCAGTATTGCAAACGATTCGAACATATTTTGTGACTTACAAACGTTGCCATACTACCGCTTTCTACGAATATCTCAGATTGCAATGTTAATGTGTTCAACAGAAACCTTTAAAACCTTAAATGGGGACCACCAAAGCCTTCGATCTGCTTTTGATCATGAATTTGGTAATTTCACGAATTTTCAGACTGCTTCAAGAAGAAAAATTGATTTTGTCTCTCTTTATGAAACATATGTAGAATTTGGCGGTGAATATAACTGGTGCTTCAGTGGTGACTCTTATGGCTGTCGTTGTACAGATATTTGTTTTATTATGGGTGACTGTTGTGCGGACAAGATGATTGCTCCCCTATATCAGTGTAAAAAATACAAAGACGAAAGACTCAATGTCATTGCTACTTGTCCATCTTCGTTCCATGATAATGTTGTGAGATATTACTGTGAAAGAGAAAACTTTACGTCGGGCACTATCATTGATGTCATTCCAATTGTTTACGCGATGTCTAGCAAGACATTAATGCAGTATAAGAATATATTTTGCCTTATTTGTAATCATGAATTAAACAATACAATGAATGAAACGCAGTATTGGTATTCCAGAAAGTTAAAATTCAGATGCCCTAAATATACTAACATAGATCACTCGGTGATGCTAGGTCAAACATTCATTTATCTTCAGAAAACATGTGAATTAGAAATAGAAAATTCACATGAAGATGAGATCCGATTAGATTGTGGATCCGCATCTTTGTTTCCTTCAAAAATATTCTCTTGTCCTTCCGTCGATCGGCCATACTCTCATAAAAGGGACATCATCTACCTTTGCGAAAATGCAGGGACCTTAATTTTAGGGGAACATTGTAACCAATACGGCAACTTTTTTTGTGAGATATGTAACTTTATGGAACAATGTCAGTCGGACGATTGCGGAAGAGAGATGAAAATGAATCCAGTTGACTTTAAAATTTGTGATACCTTCTCGACACCACGACTGTCGTGGAAACAACAGTGCAAAGTTTGCATTGACTACAGGCATCTTTTTTCACTTTTTGAGATGCTTGAAATAGGAGATGATTTAGCTGATAAAAAGGATTGTAAAGTCTCAGATATATTCGATCCTGGAACGGTAAGTTTTAAATTCATTTAAACTTTCCCCCTTTCTCCACCTTGACTGCAAATTTTAATGCCCTTAAAGTAAGGCTACTAGTACAATTATTTTTACTAATCCATTGCAGACATCACATATTAAGGAGGTATTGAACACTTGGACGCCAAATTCAATTTTTCTCAAAATTTCTGAAATTATATATTTCTTGTCTGTCCTTGATCACGCAAACTTACATTTGTTTCTATCCACAGGAAAATTTTCTATGAGACTTTGAAATATGCATAAATCGACGTTTTCGTGATTTTCTTGATGACGTCATAATATTGAAAGTGTCATTCCAGTTCTCGTTAAGCTATTGCAAATTAATTTTGATTTAACTTCAAAAATCTTAATAAATGTATTGCAATTACATATGGAAAAGATGAGATTAATTGTGTTTTAAACAAAGGCTGGATACTGGAATAAAAGATGACACTGTCGCTAAATAATTTGCGATTTCGAGCCAATTGACTGTAGTTGATAGTCAATTATTAGGAATCGTGTGGATGAATCTTTGTCAAAAACTAACAAAATTATCAACAATGTCCAGAGATGATTTCATGATTAAATCAGAAAAATTGAATTTTGGATTAAAATATTGCAAAGCTTTATATTATCTTATTTTTCTTTCGAAAATCGTCCATTTTCAATGAAGTGACATCCGCCTTCCTGTGATGTTAATTTGTCAACGAATTCACTGTGATGACGATTTAATTTTCTATTTTATACATGCAAAGTTTCAATGCGATACGTTTGGTATTTATGTTTTTATTGCATTTTGAATGCGAAGGTTTGTGACGCCATTTTCCCTGATAACGTTGAAATGACGTCGTGGTTTGCTCATGGATAAAACTTCCAAAATCCACAATTTCGAAAATCGTCATAATTTCTTCAAACGACGCCGAAAATTATTCAAACTTCGTCAGGATACTCAAATGTGTATATCAAACAGCGTATCAAATGTTTTAAGGAAGTTAAGACTGTACTTTTCCTAGGAAGTGAGAAAACAAATAATGCCGCCGCCATCTTGGTGTTCAAACCCTCCTTAAATAATCAATTGTCATTTTAGGGGAGCTGCAGGGAAATTTCTTGTTATGACGGGAAGAAGTATCGAAATGGCTGTAAGTCCCTGCTATCTCGGAGTCAAAACCTGCAGTATGAACTTAAACTGTTCATGACATTCAATTCAACAATTTTCAAAGAAGGAATATCAGATGATATAATGCTTCAGACGCTGCACATATTGACAGAAAAGATCACGAAAGAATTAGAAAACGTACCTCTCATTGTTGTTTATCATGCGTCCTGCGAAGATATACGATGGCATTCTGACGTTGACGTGGAAGCAATCTTAGTGTCCTTCAAAGTTCGAGTGAAGACGAACGGAACAGTATCTAGAGATAAAACTGAGGAACAATTGGTTTCCGTTAAAGCGGATCTAGAAAAATTGCAGACAGATAATATCATTAAAGAAATTCCTATGGCGTTATCTCTAGAAAGTACAGAATCGATCGAGCGTTTTGATTTTGATAATGTATGTCGTAATTATGTCCCAAAAAGTTCAACAATTAAGGGAAACATTTTTCGTGTTGACAAGTACTTGACGTGTCCACAACTTATTCTCCATGAAAAAGAGTATTTGATAGAAAAAGATTATTTGTATCTCGCAACAAATTTAGACAAAAGAAAGAACATTAGTTTTATGAAAGACAGGGCAAACCGTGTAAGAGTCTGCATCAATGATTACTTATCTCTCTTCTCAGCTAAACATTTAGTAACCTGGTTAACATTTTGGGACATTTTGCCAACAATATGTGTCTCTACTTCAACTTTGTGTCTAGGTTTGACCGTAGTTACGTGTTGTGTACTGAAACAGAACAAAACCCTTCCTGGAAAAAATATTCTCTGCTTAATCATCAGCCAGCTATTGGCTCAAACAATACTGCTTATCAAAAACATACGAGTTAATGACATATATTGCATGATAATTGCCGGTGTAACCCACTATACTTGGCTTACAATGTTTTTCGCTACCGCTAACTGCACTATCCAT
Organism: Pinctada fucata; assembly: GCA_028142955.1. Taxonomy (NCBI): domain Eukaryota; kingdom Metazoa; phylum Mollusca; class Bivalvia; order Pterioida; family Pteriidae; genus Pinctada; species Pinctada fucata. The sequence continues at coordinate 20,936,460 of AP027114.1, read as the reverse complement.
ATGTTTATGGCTTTCAATGTGAATTATGCTATGCTAAATAAGAAAAGGGCGTTTCTGGTTTCACTTACTGTGATTCTTGCCGCACCCATGCTTATTGTGCTTGCATACCTTCTCTATGTCTTTGAAACAAACGGATCTTATCCATACAACACTTACACGTGTTTCATTGAAGATTTATTCTCTCTATTGGTATTTTTTCATTTACCAATTTCGATCATTTGTTCAATCGATTTATTATTCTTTATCCTGATATCATACCGTTTGCATTCTCTGACTTACGTTAGGAGTAATCAAGACAAAAGAAACAACTCTATCATATGTCTCAAATTATTTCTAGTAACAGGATTATCATGGATTTTACAGCTAATCGAGTCGTTCTTTCCCTTTTCTGGTTTTACTTATGCCGTTTCATTGATCAATGGATGTCAAGGAATTTTTATTTTTCTTGTGCTCATTATGAGTAAAAATATACGTGTAGCAATGATGACGTCATTATCAAGAACAGATTCTTTATAAAAACACACACGATGTGCACATATTTAACAAACAACACATTGCATTCTATACAATTATTAGCAAAACTCTCTATTGACAGGTCGGGACATTCTGCATTGCTCAAACAACTTTAACAAAATGTAATATTCCACTGGAAAGCCATCAGGCCCTGGAGATTTGTTATTTTTCATTACAGCATTTCTATCATTACATATTATTGTAATTTTGATTTAATTTTGATAAAAAAGTCATATTCTGCCTTTTCATTGTCGGTTTTAAGATTTACGATTTGTTCAATCGATTTATTATTCTTTATCCTGATATCATACCGTTTGCATTCTCTGACTTACGTTAGGAGTAATCAAGACAAAAGAAACAACTCTATCATATGTCTCAAATTATTTCTAGTAACAGGATTATCATGGATTTTACAGCTAATCGAGTCGTTCTTTCCCTTTTCTGGTTTTACTTATGCCGTTTCATTGATCAATGGATGTCAAGGAATTTTTATTTTTCTTGTGCTCATTATGAGTAAAAATATACGTGTAGCAATGATGACGTCATTATCAAGAACAGATTCTTAATAAAAAACACACGATGTGCACATATTTAACAAATATCACATTGCATTCTAGACATTTATTAGCAACACTCTTTATTGACAGGTCGGGGCATTCTGCATTGCTCAAATAACTTTAACAAAATGTAATATTCCACTGGAAAGCCATCAGGCCCTGGAGATTTGTCATTTTTCATTACAGCATTTCTATTATTACATATTATCGTAATTTTGATTTAATTTTGATAAAAAGTCATATTCTGCCTTTTCATTCTCGGTTTAAGATTTACGATGGACATTTTCTAATTATCTTTCGATATCAGCATCAGAATTTTTCTTACTGCTAGACAAGAAATTGAATAATGAATAGATACAACTCATGATGGTTTTATCATCTTGAAAAGAAATTGTCCAATTACATTCATTACCTTGTCAATTGTATTTTGCTTTGATGTTTATGGAGATTTTCTTTACCCCTTTCGAGCCAATTTGCTCTAGATTGTACATAAACATAAACTCTTTCACATCTATTTGAATAAAAAACGTCAACTTCATTGTCCAGTTTTCTTTTGTAAATCATATTATTTTCTGTGTGTTTTTGTGATTTAATTTCCTTAAGTTTAGATTCAATAACATTCATTCTTTTTTCCGTTCACTTGCGCAATACATATGCATCCTTTATTATACATTATCGGATTAATTATAAACCTCTCTAATCTCGAACAAAAAAAAAAATCCAATTTATTTTTCATTTGACAATGACGAGACATTAAACTTCCAGTCCAGTATCCACAGTAATGTAAAACACTAATATACTGTCTAATATATACCTTGTATTCTTTTACAATCAAGTTTGGGTGGATCTCTCAAAAATGTATAATTCATTAGAAAACATTAGGAATCAGATAAAAACACACGTCAATTCAACTGGCTTTTCTTCTTTTTACCGAGGATATGGTGTTGAATAAAAACATATATATACAAACAAAAAACACAATAAGCATGGTACGGACCTCTCCAAAGTTTCTTAATAGAATCTTTGGGCTTATGTTATGAATCTTATATTTTTTCAGTTGATGCAAGTATCACTTGAACAGAAATTTGCATCAATGCGCGAAGGTTTTTTTTTTTCATTCATAAATTTATATATTCTTTTTATGAAAAAACGGCCAAACGGTTTTGCTCCACCTTTGAAAAAAAAGAACATCTTTGAGCAAATACTACATGTATAGAACATTTTTGAGACGGTAGGAACCTAATGATGCCCTTGAAATTTTAAGCAAACATCAATATATTGTGTTTCAGCTATCAGCTGATTCTCGTCTCAGGGGATCCCCGGTTCTTAAAATAGTGCTATAAATAGACTCCGAAGAAAAATTTAGTCGATCGATGTATCAACAAAATGTCTAAGAAAATCAGAATCTTCGTTTCTTGAAATTAAATGATTTTTTTGCATACTACCCATATGTGTTGGCGGGACTACGTGCGCAATGCAAACTTCGTCAAAGAAGACTGGGTCCTGATTCATTGTCGAAATCCTGAAAACCACACACAAAGGTGTAATGTACATGTAGGATTTGCTCATTGTACAAAATCAGCTTCACGTCTACATGATATGATTTATGTGACACATTTCTCAATCATAGGATTTTATAGGCTTCTCTATAATCTATAGGAAAAATAGGAATCATAGGACAGCTATGGCCTATGCCCATAAGGTATCGATGACAAATATGGACAATGACCATTATGTTATGTTTCTCGTTGTCCCCTGTTGTTTGTTGATACGTTTTTGTCTTAACGTTTTTGTTGTGAATTGTTGTTGTTGTTGTTGTAGTGGGTAATGTTGTTGTTGTTGTTGTGGGTGTTGTTATTGTTGTGGGTTGTTGTTGTTGTTATTGTTGTGGGTTGTTGTTGTTATTATTGTTGTTGTTGCTGTTGTGGGTATTGTTGTTGTTGCTGTTGTTACTGTTGTTGGTATTTTAGTTGTTGTTGTTGTTTGTTGTTGTTGTTTTAGTTGTTGCTGTTGTTGTAGTTGTTCTCAAAGTCTATGCGAAGTTTTGAAGACACTTTCCTTGTGCAGGGCAAAAAATTACACCCCGCTTCCTTCAACTTCGCTTCCTTCTGATTTATTGTCTTAGTTTATATTTGACAAAGAATTCATATTTACTAGTGCCTGATGTTAACCGTACACTGAGTACATATACAGATATTGTGAAGCTAATATACTGCGAAGGAACATTTATAATAATTTGTCTTTTCACCGTAAAAACTTAAAAAAAAACCCGCTACACATGTGTATTACATATTTTTTTTTTTACAATTTCTGCACTACACCCCTTTCGACATTTGATTCAGTAGACACGGCGTATTAAGCACTGGAGATGACGTATTCTTATTCTTGAAGATTGGCTCATATAAAATCAAAATGCTCCAAATTTTAATAAAATAAAATTGGATTCAAGGTATTGTGGTGCTCCGCTTTTGGGTGTTTGTCTTTAAAGAAATGCTTACAGACAACCCCCCATTCTTAAGTTATCATATTATATCTCATGCATTATCAAAATTCTAAATATCAAAAGATAAAAGACTAAGAAGAGGTCAAAAGGTCCATTTCCCTTGTTACCAAGGGAAATGGCTTGTGAAAAGGAATGCACATGTGAAATATGAAAGTCCTATCATTTAAATTACCATCCAAAAGTTATAATTGAGGTTGAAGTTTTTAAATGTGCGTCAACCTCCAAGGACGAGATCACAAGGTCAGAATGTTGTTACCAATGGAAAGGTCTTGTTATAAGAAATACACATGTGTAGTATGAAAGCCCTATCACGTTCCATTCAAATGTTATGGTCAACGTTAATGTTTCTGAAAAGTAGGTCAAACTCCAAGGTAAAAATTTTGGTACCCATGGAAAGGTCTTGTCACAAGGAATACACATGTGTGATGTAAAAGCCCTATCACTTTCCATTCAAAATGACAAATATGGATATTGACCATATCCCTGTATACAGCACAAAATCGATAATTCAGAAAATCAGAAACCGAAGGCAAACAAAATCAGGATAAAACAGGAACCAAAGCAAGCAAACAAAACCCTCCACCATATGAAAAGAAGCGAACTCCCGATATGGGAGTGAGACCAGGTGCCCAGGGAGAGTAAGCATCTCCTGCTTGCATGCAACACCCGCCGCTTCAATTCGGTAGAACTGTCACATCCGGTTACTTCCTTTTCGGAAGACATATCATCCACCATTTTGGAGAGTGGGACATCATAGTGAATGACGAGTTCCCCATATCGACCGTAGAACTTCCTCAGTGACGATGTTAGTCGGTCACAAACATATCCCTGACTGAGAAGCTTATCTGAAAGACGCCTAGCTCTCAAAATAAAATCCGTATATTTGGTACTTGCTCTGGCATAGCGTATCAACTGAGACATGAACACGCCATAAGCAGGCGATGAAGGGATGTTGCTACTCAGTTATGATCAAGGTTAAAGTTTCTGAAAACTAGGTCGAACTCCAAGGTCAAGGTCTCAAGGTCAAAAAATTTTGGTATCCATGGAAAAGTTTTGTCACAAGGAATACACATGTGTAATATGAAAGCCCTATCATTTTCCATTCAAAAGTTATGGGAGAGGGCATTTGTAATGTTGTTAAACTTTTGCCTGATCCCATTTCGTTTTCGGAAATAAAATATGTTTAAACTAAACGTTATGGACAAGGCTTAAGTTTCTGTGACTGACGGACAAACAGACAGACGGACGAACCGGCTTTAATGTCCTCGTGCTTTCGTGAAAGCGGAGGAAAGCGGGGGACAAAATTGTACGTTGAACAATAATCCCGTTGTACAAATTATAAGCAATGTTCGTGCAAAAATTGGGATCTCTTATATTTAGCAAAAATGTAAATATAAGAAATGCCCGTCATACTTTTGGTGTTCATTGGTGTATAATTCTCGTTGGCACATGTCCAAATTAATCTTGTTAAAGCAAAAAGTCTATGCGACAATACCAATTATATAGATTTTGACTTCCTTTATCAAATAAAATTGATACTCAAAGCCTCATACATGTCAAAATATTTTACATTACTAGTAGATTTCCCATGTTGAACTGCCATTAGGCAACTAGAACTATATTCCAATAACTTGAATATCATCAATGAATACCATATATTTCTGAAAGTAGATTATTAAAATTACTATTTTAAGATATGTTTTAAGACTACTGATTACTCTTCAATTCAATGGCTCCAATATAAAATTTTGCATAGAATTCTTGCCACCAACTCTTATCTTAAGAAAATAAACACCATTATGTTCATTATGTAATATTGAAATTGAAACTATCGGTCATGTCTTTTTATATTGTTCTTGTACTTTACCAATTTGGAATGCATTCAGTCCTCTTATCTACAATAAAACTTCAAAAAGAATAGGTTTCAATATCGAAAATGTTATATTCGGAGAAGAGTCAAATATCAAGAACATTGCTATCAATCTCATAATTCTCAATGCAAAAGAATATATTTTTAAATGCTTTAAGAAAAAGAAGCATCCGTCTCTACATGAAATACTGATGCATCTTAAATTTAACATTGACGTCGAAAAATGTGTCGCTTTTAGAAAACAAAAAAGTAGACAATTTAATGAAATCTTGGGATAATGATTACATGTATTTGATTAGGTTTGCCTTATTAATTGCTTGACTGCTATAAGCTTTTTCTGTATTGCCTGTTTTAATGTACAAAAATTATGAGCTATATTACATAACTACTTTATACAACTGTCTATATATTTTGCAGTAGTGTTTCATGTGACACTATTTTGTCTATTGTGTGTTTGTCTGTGTTTTTTTTATATGCGGGTATGAGAAGGTGTGTATGTCTATCTACTCTAACTTTTCACTTTTGAAAATGCATTCTAAAAATCGAATTATATGTTGTCTACTTGTTATCTACAAATGCCTATAATTTGTGAATAAAAAAAAAATAAAACTAAAAAAAAAAAATATTCCAATAACTTGGATTGCTTTTTGTGACGTAACGCGTACGCTTAATTTACCAACGTTAAAATACTTTGAGTGATGCGATTCGCTATAAGCAATGTTCGTGCAAAAATGAGGTCTCTTATATTTAGCAAAAATGTAAATATAAGAAATGGCTTTCTTTCTTTTCGTGTTCATGGGTGTATAATTCTGGTTGGCACATGTGCAAATATCCCGAGAATCGCTTTGCAATTCACAAAATTTGCACGTAACCAACCAAAATTATACACCCGTGAATACCAAAAGTAAGACAGTCAATTCTTAAATAAAAAATATGTGTTAGCTGACTCAAAATTGAAGCATGCGTATTGTTGTTATTAAAATTTGCTGTTGTTTTCAGATTAATAGGGCTGATGATGATGATGATGATGATGAGGATTTTATTTCATAGTTTTCAATTGATTTTGTTTGTATTTTAATTTAGTGTCATCCGTATAAGAGGAACATGTGAATGTGTAGTATTTTCTATGCTCTTTCTGATAAAATATGTTCCAATTCCAACTTTTGGTAAGCAGCCATTTGTTTTGGGCAAAATTCTTCAGTTCCACAGTAGTAACCACGATAGCTCATTGATGTCTTAGAAGTAATTTCAACTAAATGATGGCATATTTTGTATCGTCATTTTCTTGTAAAACTCTCCTCCCTATCTATTATTATCTGTTTTACGATCATATTTAAATATGTTTTTATTGTAATTTTTGAATACCGATGTAGAAATTGAGCTCGACATTCATACACTAAATATTTTCATTTTTACACAGAATTCATTTTTTTCAAAAAGATATATCTGATATCTCTGATTCCAAATTTCTGTTTACAAAGTTTTCTCATATATCGGAAACCTGGGTCATGTAGCATCATATCCCAGCTATCTTGCTACGTCTTTCGGTATTTTTTGACATCATTTTCATAGATTTTGACTAGCTATATTTAATTGGTTTGGATTAAGGATCACTGACGCGGGTTAAGTACTAGTACCCGAAACGTGCATGTCTGGTAGTTGTTGTAAATACAGCTGCTCTAAATGATGCTAATGAATTTGATTACGTTTATAAAGTTTTGATAATCCTTATCCAGTATGGAATCAATGATTGAAAGCATTTTTGTGACTTCGTATTCACTTCCGGAATATTTATGTTTTAATATCGTTTCATTTATACTTTTTTGGTTTATGAGACTATATATTTTTTAAAGATATTACATCAGAAATCAATTTAAAAAAATGAAAATTAAATTCAAAAATTAAATGAAAAAAATTAAATTGATTCATTAATCTAAATTATCGCATATGTAAAAAAATTACATTGAAAATATATTTCTTCTTTTTCAGAGTAGTAATTGAATATAATTTAAAAGAATTTCTAAATGATAGTAAGAATGGAGTTTGAAATGTTATTCCAATTCTTTCGCAGTGAATTAAATGTTCGAAACAAGTTTGTTATTTTTTCTACTTTATTTGGGTGTTGGTACCTATTTTTTTCATTTACAAATAAAGACTTTCCGGTTATACTTAATGGATTCATTATTGAAGAGGTAGTGATACAGTTAAAGCTATTTTCATTTATAATTTATAATCTTATCAAATGTTATATTTCATTTGTCGGTATATTTTAGGGGCATATTATATAATTTTGTTTATAAAAACTTATTTTGAGAAAATGTATGTAATTACAATAATTTTCAGACTGTCCTTAGTAAGCAAATTATTCATTTAGCTTTGCTTGGATATTGTTTCTTAATATGAAAGAAAAGAAATTAATTTTGATAACTGAAGTTGAATACCTATGGCAATGGGCAAAAAACTTAATTAATATGCATAAATCACTTATACGTATGTCTTTGAATTCTTTTTTTTTCAAACTTTATCAAAGCAAGAGAGGTTTTTATGACATTACAGCCAATTGTGTTTCACATGAATATCTATATAAGCCAGCTGGTCATATTGTTAAAGGTGACTTCTCAATTATTCAAGACAAGCAGCTCCGTGGTCTTCTCAAAAGAGTTAAAGAAGATCCTGACGATAATCTCAACAGCACTCACAATAGAGCACAACATTGAGCATCGACGGACACCTAGCAAGCTAGAGGTGGGACCAGGTGCCTCGGAGGAGTAAGCATCCCGTGTTTGGCTAGCCGCACCCGCCGTCGATGTTCATGCACGAAAATGAAAACAATATCTAAAACACATGCACTGTCTGACATGTGTCTAATGAGTTAAAGAAGATCCTGACAATAATCTCAACAGCACTCACAGTAGAGCACAAAATTGAGCATCAACAGACCCCATAGCAAGCTAGTGGTAGGACCAGGTGCCCGGGAGGAGTAAGCATCCCCTGTTGGCTAGCGCACATCCACGCACGAAAATGAAACAATATATAAAATACATGCACTGTACTGACATGACTTTCGTCTACAAATACTTATAACAAAGGCAATGGAAGAGTTCCTAAAATTTTAAGCAACCATAACAGTGAAATTTTTAACATCCCTATTTCTAAATTGGATCTTACTACAATATACTGCATACCGAAATTGTACAAGTCTTCTTACAAATTTCGATACATTGCTAATATTCAAGCAGCTGTTCAACTACAATTTTGTCAAGAAATCTGATGACAGAACTCACAGCGAAAAAGGAACACGTAGCAAAATATTGTGAAACTGTTCTAAACAGGAATGATGTAAATTTATTTTAATCATTTACAAATTCAGGGATTGTGATTGACAAAATGAAATCTAGAAATTTTCAAGCCAATACGATTTCTTCGTACGACTTTTCAAATATGTACGACACGCTTCTTCACGATAAAGTTAATGGTCAATTGTCCAAACTCATTAAATTGTGCTTTATGGAAAAGGGAAAACTTAATAATGGAAAAAAATATTTGTACATCTGAATCAAAGGGTTTCTTTTCCGCTACAGAATACAAATCATACAAATAATGGACTATAGTGACTTGTGTATTGCCTTGTCCTTCCTCTTAGACAACATTTATGTAAGATTTGTTGAGAATCGCAGATTTATTTTTATACACGTATGAAAAAGAATTTATCCAAAATCTTCAAAAGCAAAGAAAACATGATTATGTGAAATGTTTCATGGGTACTTTTAGGTACCTGGATGTTATTCTTAAAATCGACAATCCTGTTTCTGAAAAGTGTAATTATCCACAAGAATTAACTCTAAACAAGGCAAAGGGATTCGCACAGAAACACCATTTTCGGATCTAAATATTAAAATTGTTAATGGAGAGATTCATAGAAGTGTATATGACAAAAGAGCTGATTTTTGATTCAAAATTGTAAATTTTCCCTGGCTGGGCGGTGTTGTTCCTAGATTACCGTCGTACGATATCTACATTTCACAGCTCATCTTGTATGCTAGAGCATGTACTGATGTTTTGGGTTTTCATAGTAGAAATTTACAAATTACGAAGAACTTTTAAGGTCAAGGTTTTCGCTTTCACAAACTAGTAAAGACTTTCTGGTAATTTTACAAAATTTACTGTCAACTTCTTTTGAAATTCGGACCCATTCAAGCAACAGAGTAAATTACTTTGGGTATTTCACCAACTGCATTTTATGGTAACATAATCAACAAAATAAAGAGGATCAAAGGTAGATAGAATGACCATCGAATTGTGTTAGAATCATCACACGCCTTTTATACCGTTGATATGATCCTTATGTCACCTGACGGACACTTGGCTTGGCACTGGACCAATCTACAGCCTTATACCAGCGCATACTTAGGAATTGTGACGACAGGACTCCATGACGGGCCATTTCTTAACCTTTTTAGAGAAGAAGGGCCCCGACAACCTGTCCTCTCTGAATCTCAGTCGGAATACTCGGTTCATCACATGCATGAGCTCGCTACAGTCGGCAGAGCACGGACTGTATATCGTACGCCTTCTGTCATCACATCCATTTACATATCCATCTCAGTGTTTCATAGGCCCCTGCGTTATGGTGTCTGTTTGTATGTTCATCTTACAGTTAGGTTACTTTACGCAACAATTGTGCGTTATTTGAGGACCTAATCGGCTAATCGGAAAAGTGGGAGGGTTGTGCGCACGTAATCTGAATAACCACAACGTCTGCTGTTTACGTGGCAGATGGCCGTTCTAAGTCGGCACCGGTTGCTATTTGTCTCGTTGGTTTATGTGTGGTCTTTTGTGTTTCATTTTTCTTTGGTTTGTGTGGGTGTTCCTTGTCCCTTTTGCGTCTCTTTCTGTGAGTCTCTGTTCTGTTTTTTTCATTTCGTGTTTTGGGGTTTTGCTGTGGGTGCTGCAACCGAATGATGCTGGAGACCCCCTCCTTTCTTCTATGAAATTCATCTGAAATGAGCATCGTGTAAATTTCACATGAAAGTTTTTGTGAAATTCATATTAAATCCCTCCTTTCTTCTATGAAATTCATATGAAATGAGCATCGTGTAAATTTCACATGAAAGTTTATGTGAAATTCATATTAAATTCACATAAAATTTCTCTGATAATTATTTTCATATGAAATTTACATGAATTTTTCTATGTGATTTTCACGCAAAATTAAATTTATACAAAATTCATTTCAGAAACTTCAATTGAATTTCATGTGAAAAAATTTCAAGTAGATTTCGTATTCGTGGTATGTAAAGTTCATGTAAATTTCCAATGATGGTCTCACAATAAATTTCATACTCTATGGTCATATTACTTTATTAAGACTGAGGATCACTAATGAGTGTAAAGTACCCGAAACGTGCATGTCTCGTCCATGTACATTTATCTGTTCGTGAATGATGCTTTTGAATTTGAAGACGTTTAACATGTGTACCACTTGGTGAGTGTCATTGCTAGTGGACCAGGAGTCCCCGAGGACGCATATAGTAAAGTTCGATCAACTTCCGCTGATCGTTTCTGCAATGCACTAGAAAATCTCAAAATTTCTTGTAATTCCTAAAACCTAGGTACTGTAGCATCATATCAAAACCATCCTGTTATGTTACATTTTTGGACATAATACATTTCACACTCTTTAGCCATGGCCAAATGTGTGAAAGTTATTGTGTCCAAAAATGTACAGAAAGACGTAGCAAGATGGTCGGGATAATATGCTACAGGACCCACGTTTTAGAAATTTCATGCAATTTTGATAACAGAAATTTTAGAGTGCGTTGAAGAAACGATAAACCGAAGTTTATCCAATTTGGCTACATGTGCCCTCGGGGACTCCTGGTCCACCAGCAGTGACACTCACCAAGTGGTATAAATGTTAAAAGTCTTCAAATTCAATAGAATCATTTCAGAACAGATTAATTTGCAGCATGGACCAGGCATGAACGTTTCGGGTACTTTATCCTCGTCAGTGATCCTCAATCTAAACAATGTAATATGTCCAATGAGTGCGAAAGTTGTTATGTCCAAAAATATACCGAAAGACGTAGCAGGATGTGTTGGATATGATGCTACAGGACCTACGCTTTAGAAATTTTTGATAACAGAAATGTTCGAATGCTTTGAAGATAAAACCGAAGTTGATCGAACTTGGCTAGGAGCACCTTACAAGATACAATATATCTAAGCATTAATGTGCAGCATATTATATTTCTAACGATTGAGCATCAACTTCTATTACCGTCATATCATCGTTTTCATTCCAATTTATGTAATATGCATGAATTTTATTGCCAATATCTTTCGATGTTCATTTTGCACAAGATTATTGCTTTTGATATCCTTGTGGCTATAATAATAAATGTTACTGTAAAACTTATATTGTTTTCCTCGTAAAAACTTTTCATAAAATTGGTCGTTACATCATTTATGTGTGCCGAATTGAAAAAAAAACTCATTACATGAAAATGTGTACATGTTATAAATGTAAGATAGTGGCCGAGTACAACCAGCAAATAATACTTAGCCGGGTAATGAACTGTGTCTCGGAGCTACGAAATACAAGTCCGTATAGTTCCAAGGTAGATGTCACAACTGAATTTGAAATCACCTTGTTGTGACGTATACAGGTAGAATATAAGACCCCGATCCCGCGTAATTCTACTACACTAGTATTCAGATAAGAGAAGGGAGGGGGAGAAAGGGGTAGAGAGGGATGAGCGGGAGGGAATAGTGAAAGGGAGGGGGAGACAAAGATAAGGGGCGGAAGAGGAGAGGTAAGGGGCGGGAGAGGGAGATTACCCCCACAATGCAAATTGTCATCCGTAAACTCCATAATATGTCAAACACGATGGCTTAATCTTCAAGATTAAGAATCTTCCTATTTTGGAAATAGCACAGTCGATAATGTTTACGAGAAAAACTGACTGGTTCCTCGATATAGCTTCCAAATTTTCGACTTCCGTAATAAAAAAATTATTGCAAAATATGACAGATTCGAAAAATGTAAGGTATGGTATGATGAGGTCATAGTTACCTGTTTTTTTGTTTTTGTTTTTGTTTTTGTTTTTTTTTTTATTAAGCATCAGGTAATACAATGGAAGCCTACTTACCTATCCGTTAAAAACGAACCACAGAGAGACGTGAATATCTAACGAAAACTGAAGAAATATCCAAGAGAGCGGAATTTAATGGTAGGAAATAAAAGAAAGTGGCACAAAATTATCCTTTTTGTGTGATTTTGATAAATATCCATGTAACCTAACCTTTATAAGACTAATATTATTCCCTGTAAATTGTTGAGACTACACTTTTGTCGTGAAAAAAAAGCTAATAGTGATGGGAAATATGAAAATGTACTGTTTCTGTTTTTGTTTTTGCCAATAATACCGAGAACCCTAACCCGCCTGCTGACACTTAACAAAGAAACATCTTGGTGTGGCCTAACGTCATAAGAGGTGATCATCGATAGATTTACCCTTTTCTCTAATCTTAGGACATACTTATACTGTAGAAATGAATGAGAAACATTCCATCAATGGATATTGGCAAAACAAACATCATTCCAAGAAGGGGATCTCTAACAAGCTAGGTTCGGATGAAGCACAAACAGCATAACATCAAAACACCCAAAGAGAACTTCACACAGACGATTTTTACAGGACGAGACGCAAAGGGGACAAGGAACACCAAATGCGACATCGTGACATCAAAACACCCCAAGTGAATCTCACACAGAAGACGTTTACAGCAAGAGACACAATGGGGACAAGGAACACCAAATGCGACATCGTGACATCAAAACTCCCAAAGTGAATTTCACACAGATGACGTGTACAGCAAGAGACTCAAAGGGGACAAGGAACACCAAATGCGACATTGTGACATCAAAACACCCTATGTGAATTTTATATCCATTTACATATTCATATTTACATATTCATTTATATCCATTTACATATTCATATTCACTTATATCCATTTACATATTCATATTTATATCCATTTACATATTCTCTTTTTATATCCATTTACATATTCATCTAAGTTGCTTGGGCCCCTGCGTTTTGCGGTCTTGTTTGTGTGTGGTCATCTGACAGTGAGGAGGTTGTTTTACACCACAATTGTGCGTTCTTCGAGACCTCTGGGTAATCGGAAAAGTGGGAGGGTTGTGCGCACGTAATCCAGGATAACCATACCTTCTGCTATTTCCGTGGCAGATGGCCGTCCGAAGTCGGCACTGGTTGCCCATTGGTCTCGTTGGTTTATGTGTAGTCCTTTGTGTTTGATGTTTCTGTGTTGTGCGTTGACGTTCCTTGTCCTTTGCGCGTCTCTTTCTGTGCTTGTCTGCTTTGTGTTTTTGCATTGGGAGTTTTGGGGTTTTGCTGTGGGTGCTACAACCTGGTGTTGTTGGAGATCCCCTCATTTGTTTCACATAGAGGATGTATAATAATAGGAATACGACATAAAAAGAATACACTTTATTTTCATATTTACAGTAAGTTTTCATCTAAATAGGTCGAAGATCGAAATCCTGTAAAAAAAAACTTATTATATATGATTCACTCTTTCACTAACACAGTGTAATAGATTGTTCCTTAAGCCCCTGTCACACTGTAGCGAGTTCGAGCTACGAGTTGTGGCGAGTTACAACTCGCCACAACTCGTCGTTTGTCGCATGGAACTCGTACAAATGTCTTCACATGTCGAAGAAATGTCGCCTCATGTCGCCAAAACTCGGCTTGAGGCGGCGAGAATTTTAAACGGTTTAAAATTGTCGTGCGAGTTTTCATGTCGTGTGCATGTCGAGGAGATGTCGAACAAGGGTCGAGCAGATGTCGCATAAACTCGTGCAGACATCGTGTGCATGTCTCCACTTCTCGTCGCTTCTCGCTATGAATCAAACTCGTGCGAGAAGGGCCGAGTTTATATACGAGTTGAAACGACATGAGTACGATGTCTGCACGACATCATGCGAGTTGTACCGACCTCTTCTCGACATCTGCACGACTTTGTACGAGTTCTGCTCGACACTGTCTCGATATTTTCTCGAGTTCTGCCGAGTTGAGTACTTTAATCCAGTCTTCTTCTGCAGCATGCATAAATTTTTTCACTTTCGTGGTATAGCAATGATAGAGAACAAAAATAAAAAGAAGCCCAGGTGGGCTGACATGTTCAAGGCGTACACGAGCTTAATATATATACTAACTCCAGAAAAATGCAATTAATCATGATAAGTTGGTCCATGTAATCTCTTACATCATTTTGTCCTAATAAATAAAACAAATAACAAGGAAACAGTCCCATGTTTCATCTATGGCAGATATATCTTCAAGTTGGTATAAGACATTGAGCACCTACTACCCGTATTCGATCTTGTAAGTCCATTTTATTGCATTTAAAAATGATTGAAAGGATAAATTTATCAATTATAATTTTTTTAAGCTGACACGATTAAAAAATAGGTAACTGTAGATACAAAAAGATTTTCTATTCATATTCTGGTTGTATTGAAAAAGATTACATTGTACGTATTATGATTCTCAGCTTAAATAATATTGAAAATTGAAAAGGAAAGAATAAATCCTCAATTTTTGCATGTACATGATCAAATTCAAAAGAGTCCATAATCGGCTCTTGAATATAACAATCTTGAAGATACACCCTGCACCCCTCTTGGACACTCGGATTCGTTACTTTTATTAATAGATCCTTTCTGCGATTGTAGAAGATATTTGTTCAACAGATTTTGCAACGTCCAGAAGAAGATAATTAAGAAGTGAAGATGTATCGTGTTATTTACTTGAAGCTTGTGCTGACCAATTCATTCAAATTTTTCAGCAGTATTGAGGAAGAAAACGTGAGTCGATACAATGCAATCATACAAAAGGAAGACATCTTGTCGACGGTCGAAATACTACAATAATGACAATACCAATCCCTGTTAAGGGCTTGAAGATGTATCGTGTTATTTACTTGAAGCTTGTACAGACCAATTCATTCAAATTTTTCAGCACTCCCATATCGGGAGTTCGCTTCTTTTCATGTGGTGGAGGTTTTTGTTTGTTTGCTTTGGTTTTACCATGATTTTGTATGCCTTCGGTTTCTGACTTTCTTAATTATCGATTTTGTGCTGTATACAGGGATATGGTCATTATCCATATTTGTCATTTAAGATCGGGTGAGCTAAAAAAACTTAAACTCAAATTTATACCAAATTCATAATGTGTTGACATAACTCGTGTACTTCTCGTACTCAGCTCGTCATTACTCGTACTTATCTCGTGCTTAACTCGTAGGCATGTCGCTACATCTCGTATAAACTCGAACGAAACTCGTACTTAACTCGTATCTTCTCTTACTAAAGTCTTCATTTGTCGAGAAGATGTCGTGTACAAATCGTCGAGTGTCGCCAAGTGTCGTACTGTTCTCGTAGCGATCTCGAGCAAATGTCGTGCTCATGTCGTAATCACAAAAAATCAAGACTAACTCGGGGAAATTTCGGCGAGTTATAACTCGCCAGCACTCGTACAAAACTCGTAGCTCCAATTCGCCACAGTGTGACAGGGGCTTTACAAAATAAGTATTTTAAATTCCCTGTACATGTCTAGATTTGTTAGACTTTTTTATCTACCGTGGAAAAACACAGACATTTAAGTTTATTTTCCTCATGTTTAAACTCTATTATATCACAAAGAGAGCTTGTACATAGACAAACCCGGCGACGGACCACAGCCGCGTAGCTGCGGTAAAGCCGATATCGTCATAATTAAATATCTCTATCTCGCGCCGTGTTTATTTCTTTATTTTGTTAAATTATAATCGACAATGCTTTTGAAGCCAATGGAACCGTGTACATGTATATTTGCTCATATAAGGTATCTCTAAGTGCATATAATACAATCAATGAAAATCGATACCGTGTACCGTTTAATAGATCTAGAGTGATTAAGGTTAGAGTATAGAGGCGGTTAACATGAAAGAACATTTTCTTGAGCGGTTAGCTTTTGTCTGGAATTGAGCAGGGAGATCGAGCCTGGGTGCTACTGAGGAGTCGATAGATTTCTCAGAGATTTTCTTTGGAGAGGGAAAGTTATCACTGCATAGAAGGTAAATCTGATCGATTGTTTTGTATAATTCACCATGATACGATGCAATTTGGCCATGCTTAGCAACATCATCTCTCAGTTTGATTTTCGAATTTTCCACAACCAAACCATACTTTATCCATAAGGTCAGGCTTTAGAATATAATGCATAGACCATTTTTGCAGTTTGGTTATGCTAAGCGACGTCATATAATTTTGATTTTCGAATTTATATTGTATCCATAAGGTCAGACGTTAGAACATAATGCTTCGACCTCTGTTTACACGACTGTATGTATCTAAACAGCTCGGTCATTATGCGAGTTTTTACTTTTAAAACCAAAGGTCGTTCTATAGTTGGATTATTTAAAAGTCCTTATTCGACAAGTTTGCATTAGATTATAAGACGGTTAAATTTCGTTAATAATGCAGAAAGTACAAGGCCCTGTGAGGGCATGTAAATGGCCAATATCTTAAATGTAATCATTGTCGAAGTATTATGCGTACGCTTTTATAAATATTGACCTTCGTTTGTACGTCACTGACTGACCACAGTGTGTGTACATACCCAAGAGGGTGTTTTGAAATAATTAGACATAGATGTTAGAGTATTTATTTACAAGAGAATAATATAATTTCGTTGAATACTGCGAGTACATTTTGATTCCATCCCTTTCTTGTTACGACACCGCAAGTGTACATACATGGAGTTAATCCCTTTTCATTAAAGGTAAAACATCGGACTGGAAGGCGTAGCATGGAATTAGGCGAGTCAATCACAGGAACTTGAGTCAAAATGGATAACAGAATGTCATCTTGTCTGTGACACGGACTGCGAACCCCAGGAAGTAGATTCGGTCGGTGTCCCACCCAAAAATTGTTGCTTTCAGCAAGGAAACTACAAGATCCATCATGATTTCAGACGACGTGTACGCCGACATCCAAAAAATTCTGCAGGTAATTTTGTAAATATCTGTATATAATCATAGTCAGTTTGTACGTCGCAATGCATCCTTTTTTTGTAATCCGTCCGTAATGTACGATATAAAATGAAAAAGGATTGAATAGATATCCTTTTGACATATTGGTCATCCCCATACATACAATGACTGTATAAAATGCACCTTATATTATGGTGTACGTTTGTATAGACGCAGGCGATCCATTTCTATAAAGAATTCAAATGCTGTTTTCAAAATTGGATCTGGTTGCCTTGAAGTTACCTCAAACATCAGTGTTTAACTATTCATATTTTGGAAACCTTCTATGGTTGAACATTGCAGTTGGTCTATTGTTGAAGTTTTACATAATATCCGTCTGACAACAATGATGGTAGTATGTCGTGCTTCAATCAATGTCGCCGCATTTGCATGTCTTACTCGAATGACCTTATTTTAGCGTTTTCTATTTTTTTTTTGGAAAGGGGGGGGGGGGGGGGGGGTCGGCGCTCGAACAGCTGTTTTGCATAGATAGATTGTATGTCTGTCTTATTGTACGTAGGTATGTCGCTTCTTGTATCGATTATTTCCCCCTAATTCTCTTTCAACTTTTTATAGTTTCTAACTTTGTTACAGATAAAATCTTGTTTCACCCTTACTACTTTGCAGGCTAGCGCATTAAACAACCATATTTCATTGTTGTTTGAGAATTTATCAATAATTTACCATTCGTTCTTTAAAGTCAAAGTGGGGAGCCGATCTATTGTAACCACTTTGAAAACATCGAGAAGTCACTTCACAATTTCTATGGAAAACTCGATATGAAATATTATGAGTAAGATAATAGAAACGATCGCGTAAGAGATTAAAGGGATATGCATATAAATGTATATATGGCACAATATCAAAAAAAGTGCATATTTTTGTCCTTTTGAGCCTGTTTCATATATAAACGAAAAAATACAGAAATAAGTACTGGTAATGCTTTGCCTCATCCTATTTTACCTATATCCATGATGAAAAAGTATGAAAATCGACACAAATATGTTATTATGAGAGGTTGATATGTCCATCATCTGTCAAAATCGGATGTCCTGACTATGGGTACTTTAGTTTTACATTGGTATAACTTTTATTCTATTGGAATTTAAACTTGATTTTTTTCATGGGATTTGTTTATTATATGAAAGAGATTCTGTAAACATCCTATATATCCTATGTATATTTAGGATGAGCAATTTTTTTATGATTGATATCACTGTCACTGATTATTTTGTCAGTTGTGTTACCTTTGCATAAAGGAGAGAAATCACACAAATAATTCAAATATATTATTTAGGTTCACATGTTAAAATGTTTTATAAAGATTTATCAATTTAAATATTAAATAAATTTTGATATTCTGCCAGCTTCAACTTAGATGTTTAAAAGACCTTGGTTAGCACTGAAAGGTAACCTTTTTCACATGTCCATTATGTTACCATTAATGTATGATAAATGGAGGCATTTTCTGTCTTTTCCTTTTGCTTTTGAAATGAAATTGTTGAACCTTGTTTAAGAGGGCAAGAATTTTGAACAGTTTTGCTTCTCAGATTCTACAATGTGTCTACTTGTACGAAAAATTCAGTTGTGTTACCGTCATTTGTGTTACTTTTTTAAAAGTAACACAACTGAAATAATTAGTAACATAACTGACACTTAATTGGAAACACAATGGACATTTGACTATCTAAATTGAAACCCTCATCAAAGGAATATTAAGATTCCAAAATTTTATTGATCTTTTGCTCATATTATTTCTTACACATCTTTTAATGTTTCAATTTTCGCTGTGAGAAGAAAATGAACGAGGTTCAATTAAGTGTTTCTTCACTTGATAACACAACTGACATTTTATGGTAACACAATGTACATTTTATGTTTTATATGGTAACATAAGTTTAATTAAGTGATTGTGCATCAGCTTGACAATATTTTTGTGTGATTTGTTTAAAAGAGTGCCTATTGGAGAAG
Organism: Pinctada fucata; assembly: GCA_028142955.1. Taxonomy (NCBI): domain Eukaryota; kingdom Metazoa; phylum Mollusca; class Bivalvia; order Pterioida; family Pteriidae; genus Pinctada; species Pinctada fucata. The sequence goes on along the minus strand of AP027114.1, from coordinate 20,916,941 downwards.
CATAATTCTTTAATTGACTAAAAGTGAACAATTATCATATCATTTCATAAAATGATAACACAACTGACATTAAGTGGTAACACAAATGACATCACTTTATGCCAACTTCTGAATCTAGTGTGGTAGAAAGGTTTCATTTTGTTAACAGTACCGAGTACGCTCAAGGTGACATAACACTTCTGCATAGGGTCCCTTTCAAACACATGAAAGAAACCTACAAGTAAGACTGTACAAAACACAGATTCCTGGATGAACATTGTGGGCAATGACAAAGAGTTAATCGTAACGTAATGGACATTTGATGAAGTCAAAACAGATAACTTATTTTCTGTAATATAAAGAAGTGACAAGATTGAATGGTATACAACTGATCTTCTCAAAAGTGTCTTATTCTTCTCGCAATTTGTGCTTTTCATTTTCAATTTATTGATCGATTATCACTAGTTAATGATTGGTAACACAACTGACATGATATGATGATTCACAATATTTTTTAATGCAGACAATGTTAACCTTATAGTATAACATAAGAAAAAAATGAAGACAAGTTAGCTTCCAAAATTTGTAAATACACTATTTTTCTTTGTTTTTCTCATAAAATCAGTCACATTGATACTAGTCAATATCCATTTCAGTTCAATATTATATGCACCAATATCAACAAATGCTCACATAAGGAACAGTAAAGTAAAATGGAGTCTATATCATTTGTACACCCTAATAACGTTTATGAAACTAGCTTTTCGGTATCACAGAATATTCTTTTTCATTATTTGCTGATTTGCATGCATAAGTTCAATGATAGAGACTTGAAACAATCGCTTTTTGATGGAATATCTAAAGCAAACATAAAGCTATATGACAAAGCAGGCTAATTCCATCAATGTATTACTCAAAACATCTATAAGTAAAAAAAAAAAAGTCAGAAAATGAGTGTTAAGCTGGGCTAGATAACAATAAAATTAATAACCCCCCCCCAGAATTTTAATTAGAATTACAAATACAATATCATGATTGATATGGATCTATAAGACTGCTTATTTTGAAATAATTCACGCGTGCATTGTCTGTGTTACAGGTTTTTGGTACACTTAAATGTTCATGAATTTTGTTTCCAAAAAATTAGAGCAGTCTTATTAACAATCTTATTGCCTAATTATTCTTAAATATTCTTATCTATTTTGAAGAAAATCTGAAAATAGAAGTAATTCTGATTACATAAAGTGATATTTAGATTGTAAAAAATATATATTCAGTTGAAAATTGCTAACGTTTTCTTCAGCTTCTTATCACCTTATGTTACTATTTTCCTATTACTTTTGTCTCTGTTCTGTTGAGATGATAAGTACATTCTTAATTTCTTCCGTTTTGTATAATCTAAACATCATTTTATGGGGATAATCTAAGATAATATCAACTGAAGTTGTGAACAGTATGATGCATATCATCATAAGATGTCATTTGTGTTACAGTCTGTCAATTGTGTTACCATGAATCATCACTACTATACTTAAAATGCTGATCAAGAGTTCCAAACAGATTAAATAGTTTTAGAATAATGTCAGATTAAAATGACTAGCATTTAATTTCCCTTTCATCTTAAAATAAACTCCATTTTGCTTATATAAATCTGTATGTGCGTTTGTGTTACCATTTTGTCCATCGTGTTACTGCTTAGTCATTTGTGTTACCTTCAATATTTTCGAGGGGAAATTAATGAAGTAGTGCATATATTCTTTTAAGATTGCGTTTAGTAATTTTGTTTTCTCGCAAATAATTAAGTACATGAAAGAAGTTAGGAATTTCATATTCATATTATCTTAAATGATGATTTCCAATTATCCAAAAACTAACTTTCCGTAAACTATGCTATATGTTACCATTTATCTTGAGAAAACGGCATCATATCATAAATTTTCCTCAAGAGGCTGTTAAAATCTATACATTTTTAGAGAAAAAAAACATAGAATAAATTCTAAAAATAATTATTGTACATTTTATGACAATTTTTTGTTTGGTAACACAATGGACATTTCAAATCATTGCCAATTATGTAATGACCTCCATCTCAATATCAAAACAAGTTTAAGCTCTCATATTCTAGAATTTGTCCCTTTGGATGTTTACAAATTGATATTAGAATGAAAATTCATTGAAATCAAAAATCAATTTCTCAGATTTATGGTTTGCAAAATATGCACTTTTTTTGATATTGTGCCATATATCGAGTATAAATTAGTTTTTGCTCTTATGTCTGATACATGTTGTTAGAGGAAAAGAATTATTCTTCCGTATCTGATCAACAAATACAGTGTATATAATTTTATTGAAAGAGCCTACACATTTATTGAAAATCAAAGCATTGACGCATTTTGTTTCCTTCACTAGCAACTTTCAATTACCGAAGCGTCAATAAAACAAAAGGCCTACGAGATACTATTTCGCTCTCAACTAGTTCTTTACTGTACACTGTCAGAATCTCTCTCTCTTTATTTCTTTCTGTCTCTCTGTTTATTTTTTCTGTCTCTCTTGTTTATTTTTTCTGTATCTCTTGTTTATTTTTTCTGTCTCTCTCTTTATTTCTGTCTGTCGATCTCTCGTTGCAACAAATGCCAGAAATCATGGATATTTATTTTAAAGAAAACAATTGATAAAGCAAATATAGGGGAACGAGTACAATGTTAAATATACGTATAGGAGATATACATGACACAAAATCACAGAATAGCTATATATATAAAGTAACCAGGTCTTTAGAAGGTCTGTTAATTAAGGTTATTTATGACAGGTGTATTAAGGATTTAAATTTATCAAATACACGAACATTTAAATTCTTCTTTGAAAAAGTTATGAAAATTTGGCCAAGTCATAGTGCTTTGTTTCAAAATATCTGGTATATCAGGCTTTATTAGTTTTTATTTTGAATCGTTATTTCTGTACTACACACGATTCCCGTTTGGTCTGAGAGATGGATCCATTTTTTGCTTGAAATTTGCTTGATATCACAGAAAAGGGAAAAATAATTTACCGAGAACAGTGAGTAAAATTATGCTTTTACGTAAAAGAATTGAAAAGTGTTTGATCAATATTCTTAAAGCCGTAAGATTACAGGAGCAAGTAGGCCTTTTTGAATAAAGCGTCTCAAGCTATTCACTTGAAGATGATTTGCTCAGAGGGCAGTCCCTGAAACATTACCTTCAAAATGTTTACCAGTTTTCTTATTGACCACATGTTATACATGTTTTGTATTGTGTATTGAAATATTGATCATAGATATTTGAGGAAAAAACTAACAATTTTAGGAAAAATTAATAAAATGCAGAAAATATAGCACAGTCCCCCTAACACTTACTTATAATGTAATTTTGGTATAAAAAACCCAAAAGCTACTATTGTTTTATTTGAATTTGAATTCGTGTTTTCTATCGAGATATGAAACTCGTGTGAGAGTTAATTTATATGCTTATCCAAAGCAAGGTTTATGACTTTTTAAATGTGTATACAAAACACACAATCAAAATGTGCTCCGAAATTTGAGATTTTATCATTAACGAAAATGATCTGATCCTGAAGAACTGATCAATTTCTTATTTTCAAAATGAATTTAGAAAAGTCGTTTATACATTTGTAAATATTCCTGACATGGTAGTGAAGAGGTTTGAAATGACGATATGGTCTTTGTAAGGCTTATCAAAAGACCTATATGACGGAATTTGAACACCAAGCTTTACACCATTAAACGTCATCCTTGTTTTTCTCAGGGTCTGATAGTCACGTGTTGTGTCACTACAGTCCATTGAACCTGGTCTTTATCTATGACTAATAAATTGTTTATCTCTTATTCCCTTTGTTCTGCAATTTAACACTAATATCTTTCAAATTTAACAGTTAAATGGTTCAGCTATATTGACAAAACACATTGTGAGGCGTTCGACAGGGCGACCTACTGCGTCATTTTTTTTTCGATTCAAATACAAATGTATGCATAAACTGTAATATGTGATTTACCGTTGTGGACTATGGTCTATATCATTAAAACATAATTTCATCAAACTTTATTACTAGGTTGATACTACCTCGGAGGTATATTTATTTATTATCATTTTTTTTTACAATTTTATGAATTTTCATATTTTGCATGGTAAAAGGTTTTTGCGCACATTTCTTAAATGAAAAGCACTTACTCGTAATTAGCTTGCAATTACTATATAATTCCCAATATTCTTCGATAATATGGTATGTATTTTATTTTATTACGATCATGCACTTAAAACTAAAGAACCTTTGCATGATACCAGATAAGAAGGAATATATTTTTTCTATTGCAAAATAAATCCAGTTTTACAGACTTTATGAATAGCACGTCACGTATATCATCTTCACGACAAAAACCCCCTCTTTGATCATGGTTATATGGTACATGTCTACAAATTTCACAAGCTATAGGAAGTACATTGTAAGTCATAGATTAGAAACACGCGTTGTAAAGAGCTTTTTTCTTCTTTGTGAGAAAGAATCTAACGTGTTGTTTAAGGTTTTTGGAAATCGGATTTAAATGTAAATATCAGTGATAGATTAAGTTATGAAAATGAAATTCAACAATTGTCATTACCCACAAAGAGCCTTTGTTGAGAAATAAGACTGAATGATATCACTTTTTAAAGAAAGATAGCTAACTATTGAATATTTTCTTTTGAAGAGATTGTGCAATGAATCATATATTTTAAAGTAAAACTTTTCTTGTGTGTGAATTATTTTCAAAAGACGTGTTAAAAGTTTATACAGTAACGAAAACAGAACAGTATGATGAATGTCTAGATTTTAATTGACTTAAAAATCTAATATACAGATAGTATTATCATCAACGAAAATGTCGTTATCTCCATAGATACAGGCTTTTATTTGTTCTTATTACAGACGCAGATTGTCAGGATGTCTCGGCAAGACTCGGACAGTTCCGCCGATTCTCTGCTGGATCAGATCTCCGCGTTCGAAAAACTTCTGCGTCATGCAATGGCGCGTTCTTCCAAAGAGAGGCTGTACGACATGTTACAGACGGTTCAGATAGAAATGACTAACTCTGTGCGTTACCCAAAGTCAGCTCGGACAGCCGGCGAAGCGAATAAGCCGTCGACGGCGCCGATTATAAAAGTAAAGTCCGTGTCACAGGTCAGATCAACTGTAAAGTCGATAGAGAAGAAAGGCGAAAAGTCGTGGACGGATAAAGAACGTCAGGCAATCAAATATTTCGACGTCTTTCAGAAGGATGTCAATTACCTCAGCGATCTTAAAAGGTACTTCACGGAAAACATCCACTCAGTGCTACTGAAAGACTACTTCGATCCCGCCGACCGCGTGAAAAAGCCCTCTACGGCAAGATCGGATATTAGCACCGGAAGTGGGCGTGGTCTGAACAGCAGAAGCAACAGCAAGAACAACATCAAAGTCGCTAAGAAGTCGCAAACAACGACAAACAAGAATAACCACCAGCAGGAGAAAGTGCGACTTTCCGAGCTCATAACGGAAATGGACGATATAACGTCGAAGTGGTCCGGACTTCTTGCCGATCGAGAACTCAATATAGAGGACTTTGATCCGGATAGTCAACACGAGTTGATGCAGTTTTCAAATTTTGCGACGTTTGAAGCCGTTCTCAGACTAATACCCGATGTTTTTGTGAAGTGTTACAAAGCGATCGACGTCGGAAGAGAATGGTGGAAACTCGCAAATATCATTTACAGTAGTCGACTGCCGCTAAAATCCAAACCCACTCCTCCTACCAAACAGCCAGTATCAAAACCTCCTCCCGCAAAAACCTCACCGAATCCTTCCGAGGAAAAGAACCCCGAGGAAACGCGCCCCGCTAAAACACCACCTGCCAAATCACCTGTAGCAAACTCACCTGTAAAAACACCGCCAGCAAAAACATCCCCATCTTCTACACCGTCACCAAAACCGGAGGAAGTCGTCGACGAGTTTGCGAAGGCCGCAAAAGAGATCAAGCAAAATATCACGGAGATTACCGAAAGTATCCGAGAGAATGAGATGAAACTAGAAAACCTCGGGGATGAAATAAAATCAATGGAAGCACGTGACGAACGCGTGAACGATTTGACCAATGACTTTGAATCGATGGACTCGAAGCTTCAATCGGCGCAAGAAGAATACACAAATTTCCTCTCAGAACGACAACGGACAATCGATGAGATTAGTCGGGTTCCCAGGGGTTCCGATCAGCACTATGATCTCATGAAACGCGCAAATAGTATGGATCTCGAAATACAAAAGAAGCAAGGGCAGCTGCGAATGATGGAATTCGAGAAATCTGTCTTGCAAGAAGATTACCTTCTGGAGTTGGAACTCCGTCCGTCGTTTATACATTTCCTCGGAGACATACAGCAGCAAGTTCTGGACATAAAAGAGGACATTAGTCAAAAACAACTTGAGAAATCTCATCTTGAAAAACAATTATCTGTACTCAAAACAAACACGGACAAAATGAAGAAGGAGATGGCAAAATACCTCAACGAAGAAGAAAGCAACGAGTTTTCCCGCCAACTTTCCGAGTTAACAAAAGGGATTGAAGAAGATTTACGCGATATCGATATTAAGAATCTTGAAACTGACAGGTCCTTTGTTTCCGAATCAGACGATGTCGATCTTGACGAATATTTGACCGGAAACAAATTTGAGAACATTTACTCCGGTTCTATACGGGAACCGGAAAAGGAAGTCAGCCATATTAGACCAAGAAAAGAACCAGAAAGAAAATCCGTTGTTAAGAATTCTGTCAGTGTCAAATCCAACAAAAGTTTGAAATAGTAAAACACTGCCATCTTTTCTACCCGGTAGGTAGATTTTTGCGTTCGGCAACGTGGTGATGTTTTAACACTCATGGCAATCAATAGAAACATATTTTAAAGCATATTATATGACCAACGGAGACAGCCTAAATGCAGTTGTCTCAGATGTCTAGAACATTTCCTGTAACACCTCCAAAGATCAATTTTAAAGTGAAAATGAAGGATTTAAGATCGATTTGAAATATATCATCGTTTTATTGCGATTTTTTTTTATGTCTGTTGAGCTCTCATCATTAATGAATCGAGTCAGGTTTGATGCAATAAATCAATCCCATGTACAATTGAAGTGTCACTTTACTGTTCAAATACATTCTTAACCATAGGCGGTAATACTAGTACCAGAATGTTATGGTGAGATATATTTCCGAGTGAACTGAAAAGGCCCTTTTGATATAACATGTATAACTTCCGAGTACTTTAAAAACGCTAATTCCGAGTACTTTAAAAACGCTCATCATCCCTCTCCTCAAGAAAAATCTATTTTCACAAAATCTTTTTTGATGTTTTTAGGGGAGAGCGGGACATTAAATTTGGTGTACCTGTCCAACAGTCTCAGACTTCAAACTTGAGTATTACTTCTGAATGACAAGTTCTTGAGCAAAACTTCTGAATGGTAAGAAATGTCTTTTCATATTTCACATGCATGTTCCTTGTATTTGATACCAAGTTTTATACCTTATGCTCTTGACCTTCGAGAATGACTTACTTTTGAAAAACATTAACCTTGAATTGTGATTGAATCTTCGTCTATCACATCGATATTCCTTGAGGCAAAACCTTTGACCTTGAAAACCAAAAGAGGTTTTACTCAAAAACAATGAATGTATGAAGTTTGGAAGTTTGTGCCCTAATTGCTATATACAAGTATTTTTAATTTAAATGTGACTTTGACCTGGAAAATTAATAGGGTTCTTCCGTTTATCATAAGCAGTTAGTACTTGAAGTATGGTCAAGATCCAATAATTACGGTGCCCTCTAGGCTGTAAACCAAGTTTTGAATACTTTTGTGACCTTTGACCTAGAAAATCAATAGGGTTCTTTCTCTTGCCATAAGTAGTTAGTGCATAAAGTTTGGTCAAAATTGCATCCTCTATGTTGAATACAAGGATTTTAAACATTTCCAGTCTGTGACCTTGACCTTAACAGGAATCCTACTCTTGTCGTTCAAATAAGTGTAGATCAATTTAAAACTTTGCCCTCTAGACTATATATACAAGGATTTTAAACATTTCCAATCTGTGACCTTGACCATCAAAAGGGTTCTTCCTCATGTGTATGAAGTTAAGTAAAGATCCAGTCAAAGCTGCACTCTCAAGGATGTATAAACACTCACTTACACAAACTTTGTTACTATATCCCTTGCAACTACGACTATCTTGTGAGGGATTAATAATTATGATGTCAGCAGGCTTTGAGGAGTCGCAAAAGATTCTAGGGAAAAGGGGCTCCAACAAGACTGCAGGTACACACGTGCAAAAGTATATGAAAATCCTATCATATTGCAAAGATTCTATAGGTTGACAGATTTAGAGAATGCCCCATCCTCTTATGAGCATGAACAAGTGTAAAATGTGCAAATACAAGTTTCATTCCATAAATGATCATCATGAAAACATACAAAGTCTTCATGGCCAATGGACAACCTCTTTTTGTTACTTTTGGGGTACAAGCTTGCCAGCAATATCAACTTTTAGATACCAGAGACAATGTTTAATACTACAAAGACTTCTGTTCATACAGCATTCTGTATGCAGATGACCTTGAACGTGTCCTTGACCTTCATATATCTCATCAAGGTTAACTTTGTTTCATGATGAAGGAAAATCATTTTGTAATGCAATCCTAGTTTGTCTGACAAAGCCATCAAGTGTGCCTGCTGGCCTAACTCAGTTGCCCAAACAAAGAATTCTAGTTGCCAGAAATGAACCTTCAATGTAAAATATCAAAAGATCATTATTTGCAAAATCTCGCTTGTGTACAGCAAAAGTAAGATACCAGCGACGAAAATTTTGAACCTTGCTTGTAAGAAGAGTTAACATAAAGGATTAAACGTAACAAAAGTGTAATCTGACTTCTTTTAATAGAAACGTAACACAAAATTTCTTGGACTGATATATGACATGTAAGACACACTTGTAAATAGTACATTGTACAAAGTAATGGCAGTGACACAAAAATTAGGTCCATAAAGTATCAAGATCTTATTGGTTTATTAACTTAGTGAATTACAGTACAAATGTATAAGTATTTATGCTAATTTTCTGTGTATTATCTTGAGGTAAAAATATTTTCAAAGTAACTATTTTTTTGTTTGGTTTACTTTAACCAGGAAGTAGCTATAACACATGAGTTTACATGCGTGTTAAACAAGGCATTTTCTTTGAAACTAAGCAATGCAAATTCCCTTGCCTCAAGAAAAACGATATATTGAATAAACCAAAGAAATGTCTAATAACGTAGGTCGACCTAACAATCTATAAATAATGAGGAGAAAGCAATTAATTAACTTTCAGCTAAAGTCTCCATCCACCCAAAAGAAAAAGTTGAAAATTCTAACATGTAGTTACAAACACACAGATACAAAAACTGAGAGAAGCTAATAGTCCCGATAGGTAGGGACCAAAAGTATGCATTATGCAATTCTGTAACAATCAATGTTAAAAGTTAAAGCTACATCCAGTCTTTCCGGAAACTTTTTTTAGCCACTAGCCCGAAGATGAATTTAAATAGTTTTTTGTATAGTTTCTTAAACGATATCTACCAGCCCAGCAAAAATTTTGGTAGCCTCGGGCGTCGGGCTATATGAGTTTTCGGAAAGACTGTACATCTATTAAAATTTTCGCATGAACGCCAAACAAATATAGCAGTTTTTCTTTTTACTTAGAGCTTTGCTTAAGTTTATCCAGAATTTCTTTCAAAGAAGTTCACTAGATAAATAATAATTCTGTTTCTCGACAGAAATCCTAACAAATTTGAATAAATTATAAGTATTTACAACAATAAGGAGTTTGTGAAGAAAGCACTATCTTTACATTCTATTTTCTTTACAAAACACATATAGAAATCAATAAAATGTAGAATAGATTATAAACACCTTGATAATGTTTCAACATTATAAACAACTCTTCAAACAACACACTAATTTTTTTTCACAATATACATGTTTTTACCTTAAAAAAATCACAATACTTATTCTAGAACCTAATTTCAAAATCTCTCACTCTCTATTTTTTAAATCGATGACCTTGACATAAAGGTAACCTTGCCCTTACAATGTGACATGTCTCATCATCATCTCAATATGTCACCACTGAATTGACTTAACTGCGGCACCACATTACAGACGAATACAGTTAAATTTGCCTCGACTAGCATGGTCAGGTGAAATGCTTCATATTTTCCCTATAACATGTGAACATGTAAATTAAGACAAAAAGTACATGTATGTCAACATGGTCAATATCTGGTATACACGTTGAAAAAAATTCTGTGAAGTCTGCCACAAGGGGCACAGTAAAAGCCCTTAACAGATTATCGAAGAGCTTAGACCTTGAACTTTACTCCCTGAAATTCCGTTCATCCTCTTTCCATTTAATTCAAAAGTGACCTTGACAATTGACCTAAGACCTTGACAATCAAAAGAGGTACATGTATTCCTCGTGCCCAGCACAATCTGTATCTTTCCCTGAAGACACTGGAAGATTGTGCATAAATATTATTTTTCATACATTAAAGCTAATATTTCATCTTGCAAAAATGTATCTGATATAGTCATGAAAATTTCATAGAAAAAAAAAATTTGACACTTCAGAACTTTGGAACAATGAAATGTTTATGAAAAATATCTTTAAGTGAAGTTCTAAATGTAAAATCACACGGTAAAGAAATATGTACTATGAAATTGAGCTGCACATTCAAAATAAAACTTGTTTTTCAATTTAAAAAAAAAAAACAAAAGAAAAAAAAACTGTGAGATGCATATGAGGTTGGATGATATGTGAAGTAAACATCAACAATTAAGCTAACGATGAATAATTTACGATATCACGTAGACGGAGATGAGATATGACATTATGAAGACAACAATTAAATGCAGTGAATACAGCTTTGGTGGTATATTTGTTCATGGGTGGCGCCACTATCTATGTCTGGCCGATCGCCCCCTCGATGACGATGTCGTTGATGTGACTGTCGACTTTGTTGTAACTTCCCATGGTAATTCAAAATCCCTATAAATGGAAAAATAAATCTGAAATTTTTATGTATTTCTCCCGTATGCAAGTTACCTTCCCATTTTGATAATTTTTATCCAGTTTATCCAAAATGCAGAGTTATCTCCCCATTTGTGACAATCTACTACTTTTTGAAAACTGTTTGGTAAAAATACAAGTTTTCCTTAATATCTGACAAACATAGATATTTCTACAGACCAAAAAGGAATAACTCTCTGTAATAACAAGATCCAATACAAATCAAAACTTATTTGTGTTATTTTTGTCCTTAAATATGGATATGGTAAAAGTGGGAGAAGTTAAAAATATTGTTTAAGTTGACAATTATAAAGAAATTTATATGAAATCTGTCTAGTTTTCATTTTCTACATTTTTTTCTATGTCTGTATAACGTATAATGGGCCAAAACTTTTGGGCCTGTTCTCAGACTAGGTCCAATCTTCCTCTTTTGGACTGTCAGTCCTGTTCAATCAGTCAACTATACATCAATACAAAAAATTCTGGCATTTTAACAAAACCAAGACGGTAATTTGACTGGGAAATTTTGTCTGCGACTGTGATGGATTTTAGAGTCAAAAAAAAAAAGTTTTTTCTACTCACACTTTATTAAGACTAGGTAGTGGATGTCCAAAAGCCATAACTGGAACAAAGTCACTGACCTCTATATGAGTAACTGTAACGAAGGAAAATAGAGGTATACATAGATTTGTATTTGACAATATTGCAAGATTCAGTATTCAAAAATGTAATACACTGCCATCCATAAATAACTATACAAACAAGGAAATCATTCTAACTTCTTTATAAGTTTATCCTTATTTTTTCCATTGTGAACTTGAAAGAATCATAATAATTGGCTTCACATAATTCTAAATTATGAATTGTAATACAGAAAATTTTATAAAAGAAACTCATCGCACAATTTTATTTTTCAAAAATTGTCACTTTTTATATAAAAAGTAATAAAATTTCAATAAATGTAAATATTTGGGTCAAGTTTGTTGCAAATGATTTCTACACGGTTCATCTTCAGAGTTATACAGCGATGGATTTGAAACTTTTCATTTTTTAACGGCAGCATTAACAGATATAGTGTATACTAATTTATGGATGGCAGTATAAATATCCTATTTCTTGCACATGTATAAGTTTTCAGGTATTACCAGTCAAATCAATTCGAAATCTGTTTTCAAAAGTTAGTTTGGGTAAAACTTTAAACAATTCATGGGCAGGAATTTTCAGAGAAATATTTCAATCGCTGATCCTTCTCTCTGGCTTTCAAATTGCTCCTCCAGTCTAAAGTTGTTATCCATGTAACAAGACTTTTGTTTTATTGAAATGAGAATATGTATAACATTCACAATTTTGAATTGACGTAGTGGAGGTGGTGGCAATTACAGTAATGTACTAATTCTATTTATTTATCAACATTTTTGAATGCTCAATTGCATGCATAATATATGTATTGCATACATTGAAATTTTCAGCATAACAATAAAACAGGAGTTACCATTCTTTTGCTTTTGATGTACATGTATGTAATATAAAATGTGCAAATCAACTTTAATCAAATGCTGAAAAAGTTTTTTTTTTATAGGGAATCAGACAATTTCTGATGTTTTGCTTCAGAGGTTTAGTCTCTTTTCTTTCAGATAAATTATAGGAGATCGTTGAGTAAATGAATTACAGACAGGTCCGGGTGTAATCGGGAAAAAACAAAAAACGCAGTGTATTTATTTCAGGTGTTTTCTACAGGTAAATCAGAAAACACAGTGTTATTGTATTCCCCCTCTGTCACTTTCATCCCCCTCTGTAGCTGCTATATGCCCCTCTGATGGAAGGTGTGAAAATCGCTCAGGTGTGGAAGTTACCCTGACAAAAGGCCAGGTAGTGGCATTTATACTAGAAGGAAATATTAGATACCATTACATGTATGAAGGCTGTTTTCTGTTTATTTTTCAAAACTTAACAAACACTTGAAGTTTTAACATGTATAAAAGAGTATTTTAATTTCATAATTTAAACTTTATAATATCCACTAATTTTATAATAAATTGAAGTTTGTTATTGGACATTCAAAAACTGAAATTAAAACATGCTTAAATACAAGATAAAATTATTTTATAATTATACATTTTTTTTTCTTTCTAATATCCATAATTATCTTTTTCTTTTTATTTTTTTTTCACATATTGGACATTCAAAAACTGAAATTAAAACATGCTAAAATATAAGATAAAATTAGTTTATAATTATACATAATTATCTTTTTCTTTTATTTTTCTGTTTATTTTTTTTTTTACATATGGATATCTGAAAGAAAATAATACACATAAAAACAAAACAATGATTATAAAAAAATTATTGTACTTTGTAATTATCATGATTATACAAAATTTCATTCAATTAAAGAAAAGCTTTTTAAGAATTGAAACATATTTTTCAAACATGTCAAAGAATCGATTTCAGGGTCGGTGCCCCCCCCCCCCCTTCTCATGAATTTGTCCAATACTTTCAGCCGGTAACGCTGCCTGTGCAAACAACATATACCCCTGCGATAATCCGATTATCTGTTTAGCTTAGGTGACTTCTCCGGACAATGATTTCCCACGCCTCAGATTATGGACTAGATAAAACACGGGAATTATAAATTTTAGAGTCCTCACAATTATGGCCGGGGTATTGGAATTTGATATATATTTTATGTCGTTTAAACAGTCATAAAGTGTTTGTATATCAAGTTCTCCCAGATTTTAAGTAAAAAACGTCACAATTTTTTTTCATAAATACTAAAGATGGGTAAATTATTTTGCGCTCCTGTAACAGTCAGATTTTTTTTTTGACTGACAACATTTATATCGTTACGCGATAAACTTATGACACGTGACGGTACGACGTGAATCAAGCAATACATGTAAACGTTTTCTCGTACGGCGGGGTATGTCAATATGTCAATATACAATGTACACATGTATTTTGATAATGTAACACGTTTCATCATACATTTAATGAAGGAAAATTACGGCCTACATGTTTAAAGTACGACGGAAAATGAGATTAACGTACGTGCGTAGTACAGGTAGAAGCCACAAAAGCCGTTTCTCTGGTAAATACAAGCTTGCTGTGGACTACAAGACAATTAACACCTGGAACCAGGTATAAATCAATAAACACAGCGCGGTATTTATGTCTTTTAAACAATCTTATTAGTTTTACAAGATTGGTCCCTAGAAAAACGACACCGTAGACTTTATCATCTTTTCATTTCCCGTCTAAATAGGACCTTTAATATAATATATTGATCTTTGAAATTTACCATCACGGACATTTCACTGACGTTCAATCGTGTACTTATCTCACACAGACTAGGAATTTACAGCATGGAGTACATCGGATACGAAAGGGGGGGGGGGGGGGAAGGATTGTACCATTACTATGTTCTAAAAACCTGGCAAGTCGGGCGACTACGCTATTTTAGTTGGTGTCGTCTACGTCGCCGGAGATTATTAAAGTGGCGTTCAGTGAGCCGTACAGGTGTGAAAGAGAGTCCTGGTATCTACAGATATTCAATATCAAGATAAACATGATAAATAGACAATCCCCCCAACACTTTACCCTTGTTTTTTTTGTAAAAAATTAGGGAATGAAAGAGAGAGTTACGTGAAATGTATTTGCGGCATCTAAATATTTCTGCAATTACATTTTTTTTTCATAATATTTTTTTATAATAAAATAGCGAATATTACGTCGGCACTTCGGGCCGGTAATTTTGTTTTTTCATTATATTTTTTTAATTTAAGAACAAAGTCGCAGTCTACCTTCCCTCCAAAAAAAGTAAGAAGGTGGCGGAGTCGAGGAATGGCCAGGCCTAAAACGGCGGAATAGTAAGATTTTTTTTAGTGTTGTAAATGTAGAAGCAGAGTTCGTGAAATGTATTGGTTTTAGCGGATTTGCTGATAAAAAAAATTTGGGTCCGATAAAATCGCACGTTATATCTCTTATTTGGACAGATAAA
Organism: Pinctada fucata; assembly: GCA_028142955.1. Lineage (NCBI taxonomy): Eukaryota > Metazoa > Mollusca > Bivalvia > Pterioida > Pteriidae > Pinctada > Pinctada fucata. The sequence continues at coordinate 20,901,831 of AP027114.1, read as the reverse complement.
AATCCCTAAATGTCCGACATTTTATCATGTTTATTGGAAGATTTCAAGAACTCTGCAAAACTCTACAAAAGACTACAAGACTCTACAAAATTAAACGATTAGGTCCTAAGATGGGGGGGGGGGGGGGCTTCTTAGGACCTAATAGTTTAATTTTGTTGTCTTTCTCAAAGTACATAGATAACAGCGATTACCAAATTATTTCCATTACCGCACGTTGACCTGAACACCCTTATTCAAAAGCAATTGTAAACTTAGCTACCCCCCTCTTTTTTTTTTGTTAGTCCCCTACCGGCAATGCCGTAGGGGGCTTTTTTTCTAATTAATTTTAAAGACATGTATAAAATGATCAAAACAGTAAAGCAAAGGACAGTCGTTATACTCTGCGCAGTCAGCCAAAAAGGTGTGAAAAACAAGTTGATTGTCAACCCCTCTGCCAGAAGATAGAAGATTACTGTACCTGCATACCTGTAAAATATAATCGCATTACCGCGCCCGCACGAACCACCCCCCCCCCCTTTTTTTTTTAAGAAAATCGATGGGTGGGATATTTACCGTTTTTAGAATTATAATACAGTAGACAGTGTTGTGAGTCGGGGATATCTGTGGGTTTTTTTTTGGTATGGAATAAGTCATTACTATAGGGGATATTTTATTGTCAATTTTGATGATATGGCATTCCGTATAGTTCAACCCCCCCTCCCCCCTCTGTCTCTGTCTCTCTCTCTCTCTTAATATTCACTCTCTAAATTTTTAAATTTCAACTTATTTGGGGTACGACGAATAAATAAAGAAATAAATAAAGAAATAAATAAAGATAAAGTAAAACGAATAAAATAGAGGACGGAAAAGAAAAGTGATTAGTAACTTTTCATAAAAAGTAAATAAAAATGTATTGCGCACGCGAACAGAGCCTTTTACATGTAATTTTCATCTTTTCACCGACAAGTGCAGGCCAATAGCTCGAGCTGAATCGCCAACGTGAACAATATCTTTAGAATTCCTTAGAATATTATTTACAGTGCGTGAATAAAGTCTTTAAGAAAGCATTCTATTCTATCGTACACCTTATACTCGCAGATTAGACGTTGCCGTAAAATGACTTGTCACGGCGCGCTGATTGTACGTTGGAACATTTTTTGTTATTTCCTTAGATAAATAGATAGATAGATAGATAGTAACATGCGATCGGAAATTAACCAGCGATCGTAAACTAGGCATGACGGATTTTTTTTTCTCATAAAAACGTACGTCTCGTCGGTGAAAAATTATAGCGTGTGGTGGTGTCTGGGAAACAACGAATGAATTTTATATGGCCAGGCCTAAATAAAATAAATATGATAAATTAGAGAAACAAGAGGAGCTCAAATACCGACTTCTTTGAAAATTAGGAGGTCGGAGTCCATGGCCGAACATAAATCACAAATATTTCTTTCAATAAAAATGTTTAAACCTAGAATTTTAAAGTCCGTAGGAAAGATGCCAGGCACCAAACGCGTATGCAAAGACGGAGTTGATCTATAAACTTTCTGTTATCTGTATATAGTCAGATAGTTAGATTGGTAAACTGTAAACAAATCAAAATGATTTATATGTATGTGTAAGAACGAAAGTTTTGTTCTATTTCCAGTTACTCTATGGTTTTTTCTTCCTTTTAAAGAAATTTATATATAAAATCAAAATGATAAGTTTGTAAATATATGATTTTTATTTTATTTCTACTTACCTATACACTTTTTATTTAATTTTGAAAATCATGAATAAGGATAACTTTAATTCGAATAATATAATAAATATGAATATAATTTAAAAAAATATGAATAATGAAATAATAAAAATTGGGATCACTTAAATTCAAAATATGAAAAAAAATGATAACTTTTTTTTTTTTTTTTTTTTTGTTCAAAATATGAAACAAAAATGATAACTCGGTTTTTTTGTTTTTTGTTTGTTTGTTTGTTTTTTTTTTTAATTTCTACTGAATGCATGAATTACTTTTTAACAATAAAAATTCTTCCTTAGAAAGGTGACAATACATCTGTATGTCCTATATAGGTGAGGGGAGTTGTTAATTAGCTCAGGTAATAAACATCCCAATAACACCCTACTACAGGTAAAGTCGCTCTAGGATGGCTCAGGTAAAAACACCTGAAAAACACTGCGTATTCTGATTTTTTCTGCACTGTGTTTTTTGTTTTTTCCCGATTACACCCGGACCTGTCTGTAGCTTTTGCTGATGGACCCTTTAGTCTACCCCTTTTAGACATTTCTTCACCAATCTACCCCTTTAGACATTTCTTCACCAATCTACCCCCTCAGACTTTCTTCACCAATCTACCCCTAAGGCCCTTAAGACTTTCGTCACAAATCAACCCCTTAATACTTTCTTCACCAATCTTTGATTTGTTGAAACTTACTGTCTTCTAATCTAGGATAAAATGACTCTAACGTTTCCTCTTCCTTCTTACTACAGGTTGCTTCTTTATCCCTCAGTTTGTCGTAAATCTTTTGCTCTCTCATTCGTTGTAAATCCCACCTACATCAAAGCAAAGAATATCTTAATTATTACAGCTTCTTTGTAAGAATAATAATTAGCTAAATGCACAACATGTACGTTTTTTTTCTTGAAAGCAACATTTTGCTGTGGTTCAAAATATACTGTGGTTCATAATGATACATGTAATTGGACTCAAAGTACATGTATAGCACTGCTTCTACTGACTTATCTGTTTACAGTAAAATCAAAGAATTTTTATAAAATCCTTTTTGTTATATTCCTTACTTTCGAAAAACAGAGTTACTTCCCGTTTGGGACAATATCTGACGTCGACTAATTGTGACGTCATCAAATTCTATGGAAACTATCCTAAAACTCTGGGAAATGACGGTATAAAATTGGCTATATCATACCATTTTCACGACGTCATAATAGTTTTATGTCAGATACTGTCTAAAATGGGAGATGACTCCCTTTTCCGCAAAGACTCAATAAATGCTTTGTATCACAAGTGTAGACTATGGTTGCAGCCCTATTCATATAGCTTTGGTCGTTTGTTGTTTATGTGGTATCCATCTTACAAATGGATTTGACCATGGACTCATTCTCATGTCTTACCTTTTTCTTCTTTTCTCCTCAATTTCCAGTTTCTGATGTCTCTTCACATACACCTCATCCTCTACATTCTAATGAAAATTATAACAGAGTAAATTAATACAGACATTCAAGTAAAAAAAAAAGAAATAAGAGGGACATGTTGAATTTAACAGATTCATAGAAATAGGAGAAATTTTGAATTTCCATAAATATTTAAAAATTTAAGACGCTTAAAAGTCAACTCTATTTCTAGAAACTAGTCAAACAACATCACGTTAGGAAGGAACTAAATTGTCAGGAATAAGCATGCCATCATTCTTGTAAAAGAGTAGCCACAGAAAAAAAAAAAGAAAAAAAATATATATACATATCTTTGGATGCCTTTTCACATGAAATTTAGCATTTCAACTTGTTTTTTCCATGGGGTGTTATATTGGGAAAAGTTTGTCAATGAATAGGGAAAAATAGATACTATTTTACATAGGGACCAGTGATTGGGATAAGCATGCGCCCTGTGCCATAGTCACATTAAATTCTAAAATGTCACTATTAAATTTTACATAGTGCGCCAATGTGGCGCATTAAATTTTTGAACAAATTGTGGAAATCTTCTGTTCTTTTATTCAACTTGGTGATGACTTGATCATATTCAGTTATTTAAAGTTCTGCATGCGATTTTTCGTATCAATTGATACACAAGACAGCAATTTGAAAGTGTCATTTATTCAAAACACCATCGTTTCCTGTTGCAACAATCCCTATTTCAAAACATTATACATGTATGTACGTACAAATGGTCTTCACCGGTTAAGATGAATCATGGACTTAATTATTCAATGACTTAATTTGTTAACAAAACATAAACATACAAAGTTTTGTCATTGGATTTGGATGTACTGTAGTTTACAACAATTTACAACAAAGTGCGTATTTTGTGGAGGGGGTGGAGTTCAGGCAAATTTTGAATTATTAATTCAGGTTTAAAGCATGCAACAAATATTTAATAAGATCTTTTGAGACCGTTTTGGTCAAATGCGTCCCCCTATTTTCTATGTTTAAGTACAGAAAAGTCTGTCTAGACAATTGGAGCGGCGGGTGATGCAGATCTACATGTATATATGTTCTTGCTTGTTTATTTGGTTTTTTTTTTTGGGGGGGGGGGGGGGTTTGCAAATTGCTCATGGCATATTGATTTTCAACAATGGTACATTCATTTTGTAAATGGCACATTGATGTCCCAGGATATGGGGCCATTGTCACATTCACCTGATTGCCTATCCCGATCACCGAGGGACTGGGGCTGAATATAGGGCCCAAATCAGGCCGATTGAGAGCCCTGAGCCACCTTCTTATCGAAATAAAAAAATCTTTATCCTGATTAAGTAACACAACACAACAGCCTGAAAGTCTGCGATGATGATCTATATACATGTATCATATCATTTTATATTGAGATAAGAATTTAAATAATACCTCTGTCCCCTCCATGACCCATAAGCTAGGATATTTCTTTGGCTTCCAGCTTGGTGTTTCAACTGAAATAGATATGATGGTACATATGTAATATTATGCATATGTATATTTAGCATGTTTAGGTGAAATGAAACTGGATAGACTAATCTTAAAATCACTTCATTGCCAATTTTGTAACGAATTTCTTTTTTAATATTTTAAGATTAGAAATGAATACATGTCCATCAAGTTTGAAATTGCCCTTTGGTTACCGGTTATAAAAGGTGAAAAGAAACCATGGTTAGATATTTCCCTGTACGGTAACGATAAGTAATAATACACAACATGTACATGTATGTATATGTTTATTTTGTAGTGATTTTTCAAATTGCAAGTCAAGAGACTGATGTTTGATGAACTGGGATATTGGCTATTTCACAGTTCACTGTACATTGTATGTACATGATGTAAAGAATTTAATTATATGAATCATTATATATGGTCTACAACAGGGTTCTAAGATTTAACTGTGTTAAAATTCAAATTCCACTATAAATTGATCCAGGAGATTCAACTTCCTCAAATCAGAAGTGTATTATCTTACAAGGCACAATATGTTTTTCTTACCCTGTAATTGTGTTTGAGCATTTTTTATGATATCTTTCCTACATGAAACATCTATTTCCTCTGAAACCGGTTCATAATATGACACGTAATATAAATCGTTTGTACGTAATAGTCTATCACTATGACTGCCCTCCTTAATGATGGAGGGTACTGATTTTTTATTGCCTACGATAGTACTTTCTTCTTCGTTTTCACTACTAGACGTCACCGTGCACGGCTTTTGTCTTTGTCTTGAGACGACGCCCACAGGTTCTTGGTCTTCTGTCACAGGTATTTGTATAGTTCTTCGTTTTCCTTTATGTAAAGGTCTAGATGTCATCTTTTCCGTTTTATCGACTTTCGAGATTTCTGACGACGTAGCTAGCTTTTTGCTGAGATTCTCTGGTTCTAAGTTTGACTTCCTGTAATAGAAAACTTTCTGTTGTTACTTGTTAAGGTCTTGTACATGAAGCAAATCAATATATATAGTTGTACTTATATTCAGTAAATATTCCAGGGATTTTTTAGGGTCTGTAGGGGGCCGAAATTCGGCCCCATTCCCAATGCCAAAAAGTGGTACTTTTCCTCAATTTTAGACCTAAAAATTCCCAATTTAATCTTTTCTCCACAACGAGAGATTCATTTCCAATTTACGTATCCTTAACTGAAAGGAAAGCGAAAGTAGAACAAACATATTGTGTTAGTTTAACTCTTGTAGGAGGGATTCAGAATATTGACAACTGATTTGATAAGGGATAATTTGCATGAATATATCTTTTTGATGTTTGAAATTTATTTTCCAATTTAGGTTGAAATGTTGCAAAATTCCCAATTTCATCGGCCCAGGCCCCTGACATCAGGGGCTAGAAAAAACCCTGTATTCTACAAAACCTTGAACTAGAGCTGTGACCTATTCAGTATCAGTATACTCTTCAAGAAACTTTTTTTCAACGCATTGGACATATACAGGTACATGCAAACCTACATCTGACATTTGGTTAGAACCAGCTGAGGATGCGAGGCGGACCGGTCTCGAATTTGTTAAGACAGGTCCGATGCATTCCACATACTGGGTACTGTACTGTAGTGTATTTTGGTACAACAAACACATATTTTTTAACATAAAGTACAACTAAGAACAACTTAGCATTTTATAAAATGCTTGTGCATATCATTGAAAAAATCACCTTTTAACACCTCTATCTTCCACTGATATTTCTTCAGTTTCCGTAACTTCCGTTTTTATTCTGCGAGCCGCTGGACTTGCAGCTGTAAGCCTTGGTGTGATAAAAGACTTGGTAAATGGACTAGTAGATTCTAACTCTTCCCTCTGCTTCAGTAATGCCATTCGTCTCTCCATACGATCCAGGCGACATTGCAACTGTAACAACATGGCATAATATCAGGATACATTTTTGTATATGCACAACAAATGTAATTCCTTGAGATGAAACTAATATTACAATTGAAAGGAACATGTTGCATTCTTGCATGTAAATGCTTGTGTTGTCACAATGCACATGTCCTGATGGCTGTTCTAACAAGAAAACTGAACCTGCTATGACCTTAATTTTAACGTCTTTCAATTAAGAAATAACAACTAGCTAGCCGTGGTTTATTGTCCAGAAATTCTGTGAGTCGCATGAACCAATCAAATCATTACCGAGCCGCGTAGCTTTCCCTGTATGTATGATAAAAAAACAACAAAAGGTTGGTTTTTATTTTTTAATGGATAAACATCGGCAGCCTGTGACTACATGTAGCTGACTACTGTCCGCACAGCTCACTTCAGAAATCGGAAAATTGAAGTTTTTTCTACTTTGTTGGCAATTTTTGAGATTAAAATGTATATTGGGGGATAGATCTCGAAGTCTCATAACTAACGGTGTATGATATATGTCTGCACGACAAATATTACGCTCACAGTGAAAGAAAATAGTTTTAGATGGGGAGTTTTCTATGTTAATTTTGGCGCGACGTCGCCGATGTTTAACACCGAGTCTATGGAGAATGTCGACGACGTCATGCTAAAAATAACATCGAAATCTCCCTATCTAAAATTATTTTCTTTCACTGTGAGTATACTATTGGTCGTACAGACATATATCATACACCGTTAGTTCATGAGAGTTCAAGATCTATCCCCCTATATAAATTTTAATCGAAAATATGCCAACAAATTAGAGAAAACTTTAATTTTCCGATTTCTGAAGTGAGCTGCGCGAACAGTAGTGGCACAGGGTTACTGTATACATTACAGACAAAGAAATTCCCCTGTTTATAGATATAATAGGATCCTTGCCATTGGGTACAGGTACTCTCCCCCAAATAGGAAGTGAGTGCTGTGCCCTATTCATTACAAATAATCAACACACATGATTTTAACCTTTTCAAAATGTGTGCGATAATGTTCTATGAACCCAGCACAGTATTAGGAAGAAGAAGAACAGGACCACAGGCACATGTAGAAAGAGCGTCGATAGCCTGTATGGTCATAAGAGAATACTGGTATCTTATAGAGAGACAAGGCTTCCGACGAATTTTCAGCTAGAAGTAGCATTTCTGCAGTTTTTTGCATTTGAAGGGCAAAATGGGGTATGACCATAAAGATTGATTTGTATACTTCCTAAAAACATCAATAATTCACCCAAAAAAGTCTCATAACATAGCCTAATCGTCTACCTAAGTTGGGCTGTTTTCTACTTTCTGTCTTGAACCTCCATTGCCAGATTAGCTAGTCTGAATCATCCAGGTGTTTTACTCTGCTTACAGTAAGCAGAGTAAAGCCTCTGAATGAATCAGTATTTGTCCAATCTGGCAATGGAGATTCAAGACAGAAAGTAGAAAACAGTCCTACTTAGGTAGACGATTAGGCTATGTTATGAGATCTTTTTGGGTGGATTATTGTGGCGAAATAGACTTTAGACGAGTTGACTCCGAAACTGATGACCGGAAGTCCAGACGGATTGTGGTCAGACTTCGAGATTCAGGTATCAGACCCCAATTATTTTTTCCTATATATTCCTTTGTAAAACGTACTAATATGACGATTAAATACTCGAATCGCACCACCATTTTTTGCTTGAAACTTTTATATCTGCTAGATAGTAACAAAATAAGCTCAGAAATGGATTCATGCAAAAATCTGTCGCTTAGTAGACTTTTAATATCTTTTTAAACCCGAAAAGGGGTATCTGTGGCTCTAATGTTCTACAATCTATCAATTCTAGAGCCTCATAACACATCTGTCATTCCGCGATTAGGATGATGCAGTATCATTCAACATGCTAGAATATTTTTTTTCAACTCATCTGCGACTCATTGACGTAAAAAACGAATCATCTAGTGTAAAAAGAGTCGTAGAAATTAAATGTAAGAAGACGAGGGATTGAAATAATCAGGAACTATTTGCGTGGTCAACGAACATTCAAAATTAATTGTGATCTGTAATCTTCACCCATACAGACAAGACGTTCATTGTGTCGAGCAAGATACCTGAGTCGACGAGTTACGAAGCCAGGGATTTTTCAGGGTATTTTACTTTGGGTCCAGGGTCCGTTAAAATTGGGAAAAATCGCGGCGTTTCAATGAAATTGGGAATTTCCAACAGTTTAATCGATTCTCAATGGAATAAATCATTACACAGATATATAACTCCCTCTTATTCAAAGTGTCTTCAATAAAAGAAACAAAGTACTAGTAAAGCCATCTATTCTTTAGAATCTAAGATTGTGCTCCAAAGGACATCAGCTTCTAGAATCTGGAACAGGCATCTGTTCAGAGTCAGAGGGGCTACTTTAATGATCATGATCAACCAGGATTCAGATTCAAAGTCAGTGTTTGACGGGGGACATTCCCACTGTCCGAGTCGCCTCATTCTGTTTACTGAACATTAACTATTTTCTGTTGTTTCTTTTACAGTCACTATCCAAAATTTTATTTTGAAGAACGTATCTATCCTCTACAAAGAAGATGTACTCCCTTTTGTAATTTTTTGGTATCAAATTTGCTTTTTGTGAGACGACATGGTCCTAGGTTCCCAATACTGGAGATACGATTTGATGACTAAAATGTAAACCTATACCGGATAAAAGATTTTTGACCAATTTACATATCGATCATTAATGTTGTATTTCTGCTAGGTATTTCAGTTGACATTATTTTGCTCTTTATTGAAGAACACTTTTACAAAAAATAAAGAGGTTCAAATTGGGAAATTTCAATCATAAATTGGGAAAATACAGGCCATTTTGGCGTTGGGAATGGGTCCGATAATCGGACCCAAAAACGGACTTGAAAAATCCCTGGAAGCCAACAACCCGCCACACACGTTGAGATACTCCGTCTTTGGTGAGTTAATTAACTTAGTAATTAGGAGATTACTTTATTATTGATGTTTCTAGGAAGTATACAAATAAATCTTTATGGTCATACCCCATTTTGCCCTTCAAACATGACAAATGCAAACATTTCTGATGTTACTTCTAGATGAAAATTCCTCGGAAGCCTTGTCTCTCTATCCATATATTCCCTTATGACCTGTAAAGGGGTATCATACAAGATATTGACGCTCTTTCTACATGTGCCTGTGAACAGGACCGCAAACCCCCCCCCCTCCTTTTTAGGACTCCTCTGCTTCCATCTACAATTCAAAAGGTCCATTGTGTAAAAAAAAGTGAGGAAAAGGAAAGAAAATGAACAGCAATAAATGCATCAAGACATTTGAATCAAAGCAATTCACAAATACTTATGGGATCAATCGATCCGTCAACCACGCCAAACCGCAGCCATGTTTTCTCTCCGATCGTCTGCGATTTCAACCCTCACCTTCTGTCTATGTGGTCTCTTGCAAGTTGAGAAAAAATCTTTGACCGTTAATGCTAAATTTGACTGCATAAGGACCTCTGCCATATTTTTCAATCTTTTCCTCATTTTGAAATTGCTACCATGTGAACGAAAATTGTCGTACTTCGCGTCCGTCTACGCATAAGTAGATCAAACAACAAAGGGAAGCGTGCACAGGTCACATGATATATCATGTGGACCTATCATGTGACCAAATAAAACAAGCGAACGCAATGACCAAACAGATAAACTCGGAGGTAAACGGTTTTGTCATATCCTGGGTGGGCCATTGTGAAATTATGAGAAAACTATTCGAGATAGGAGAAATATGACTTCAAATACGAAAGGGCCCCTAGATAAACCATCCAAATATGCATTTATTTTTTGTCTAGGACCCCAAATACCAAAGGCCCCTTATTTTGGCTAATTGGCTCCTTATTTTTTCAAATGGCCCCTCTTTTTTTGTCAGTTTTATACACATTTGATAAAGAGAGGGACCATTGGCATGCATTCCTGACCTCTTGTTATTTTTGAATTATTTTAAAACTTCCCTCCTTCATTTAGAACTATGGGATGCATTTTTTTTTTAAATTTACCTTCTTTACAATTTTTTTTCTAAGCCTACTGCACTGTATGAGTTACAAGAAAAATATGTAAAAAAAAGTGCCGCGTAAAAAATGTAGTGATAAAAAAATTCATGTTCTTGCACAGTGGTGGATTCAGGGGTGTGGAGGGGGGGGGGGGGAGGACCGCCCCGACACTTACCAAAAATAGGTACATGTATATATTGGCCCATTTTAAGTCAAAATTGGAAAAATTCGCCCCTTGGCTTGATCCCCCGGTAAAGGGGGTGCTGGATCTGCCACTGTTGCATTTTGTAAACATCACATTTTTTTAACATATATATGGAATTATATACCAGACAATGTTGTCAAAGCCAATACAATAAACTCGTTCAAATCACTACAACATGTACATTGTACAAAGGGCAACTTATATTTATATTTGAGCCAACACGCCTATCACTCTTCTCTGAATAAAAAAAATTAAGCAGACAGACAGGATCTACAGAGTCGCCAGACTAGATAGATAATAGATCTTACAACTAGGTAACTATGTAACAGGTAATAATACTTTTCTCTTAAAAACTCTCTCTTTTTTACACTCAGCGAATCTTAATATCATAATAATAAAAATTTAATAGAAGAGGGTCAAGCACATTTCTTTTTCACATGATCATGATAATTATGATATACCTAATCTTTATTTTCATTACATGAATTTGTGAAATTACTCCAGTGAGAACAGAAAATACATACTGAAAAAATCCGTTTTTATCCGATCCAGACATTTCGAACTCCTTGACCTACTACTAAATTATTCAGGGGTCGTCTCAAAATACGACTTTATTTTATTTCAATAAAAAGAAGCAAAATCTATTCTAACTTACTGTATCTCTTTCTGTCTTCAATTTCTTTATTTCCTTATCCTTTTGGCTTATCATTTCCTGCTGATGCTGAACTAAATCCAAATTAACCAGGAGAAGATCTTTCAAGTACTTTGAACTTTTGTCATTTTCGTTGCGGCGATTTTTGTCACTGATCACATTTCCACTTTTAGACTCGGCTAGAGCTGGACAGTTTTGATCATTTGTATTCTCATCCATTGTTGTACTTTGTCGTTTCGCTTCTGCTTGCTTTGCCATCAATAAACTTTCCTGAACAGCAAGAGCCAGATCATTTTCATAAGACCCACTGTGCGAGTAAGAAATTGTTTTAGCAGCTCTTCGTCGCGGAAGATTATATCGACTTTCAGATCGATGTTTATCATCGATCGCAGAATTATCGAGTCTTGTATTCTCTCCTGTCATTGCTCGATTCCTCCTTCTTTGATTGGAAACCGGCCACAAAATTCAAATTTTGAGTTGGTGTAAACAAAACAAAGTATGCAAATAAAACACATGACGTCACTGAAGGGCGAATGTACCTCCAGAATTGAAGAGCTAATGTACATGCGAAAGAAGGGGTGCACGACGGGGAAAATTTTTTAAATACTTTGATATCGTCATAAAACATGAAATTTTTTTTTACGGAATTAAAACATTTTAATAGCAATTCTCTGTAACCATTTAAACAATTTCGGCACGCATGATCTCCAATTTTCATGAAATTTCACAAATAAGTAGGGATCAATGAAAAAAGGTAAATTTGACCATTTGAATTATTATTTCTATGTCATCTGGTTACAATGGCAACGGCCTTTACAGTTGAGAAATTGGCAAAATTGAGCTAATTTGAAGCTCTATAATTTGGTCTATATACGACATTAATGGAAGATTTTTATGCATCCTAAATAAGCTCACTAGTAGCGTCTGATATTGCCAAAAAGACAACCAAATTAGCTAATTTTAATACATCGATTTCAAAATGCTGTTTGTATTTTCCAATTTCCATTCTTTCTTGATGGGTATATGGTAAGGAAATGGAATTTATTTTATGAAAAGAGCAAATTCAAGATAAACCCACTTGTTGCTATGTACATAAGTTACCTTGGCAACGGTAACTATGGTCTACCAATTTTGCAACTTCAGAGTTTATTTTAATTTTTTTTGCATCACGATGAACAGATAAAAATTGATGGAATATTTTATTATAAAACACAAAGAGCTCTTTCAAAAATCGTGAAAAAGTTATTGGGAACATATGTTACCATTGCAACCATTTTTTATCATATTTATAAAGCAGTAATGTTTAATCCCAGGAAGTTCAAATTCAATATTAATAAAGATCAAGTAAGCCTCTATCAAAGTACAAGAAAAAAACTTTCAAATAATTAATGGTTGCTATAGTAATTTAGCCACACAATCTAGAAATAAGCATTTTTTTTTGCTGTTTTTCGAAGTCTTTTCCTAAAAAAAAAAAAAAAAAAAAGAAAAAAAAAAAATTAAAAACGGAACAGACTCATACAACTTTTTATTTTTTTTTTTACATATAATGATTGATAAAGCAAAGTCTAAACTTTATTTTAGATTAAAAAAATTTCTGATTACTTTTTAGGATTCCCGTATCCAAAGACTCAAAGTGGGCCTATGTGCAATTTTACACAATCGTTCCCATAGCAACAGGCTATTTCCTGAATTTTTTTTCTTCAAAATTTTCTTTCTTTTAACAATTTTTTACTTTTGGGTCAGGCCCAACCTTATGTATAAATTTTATCAAAATCTGAGAGATTCCGTGCCATGCGTCCTTCATAAAAGTGCAAATGCTGACAGAGAATAGCTATTACTTCAACCCTCCAAAATGAATTCCTTGCCTGAAAAAAGGACAAGCAATTACTGGTGTAAAAAGCAGTAACCGAACGATTTTGAATGTTTATTCACGATAACTTCGTTGATTTGATAAATTGAGACATGGAACTTGGAACAAATAGGCATATCAAATATTTATCGAATAATTATCTGAACATTTCGGACTTTTATCATCTTTTATGTCGATCTTTTAACCACAAGATCTCCTTAATTTCGCAACTTTACTAAAGCAGTACCGATCGAGCATTTGGATGTGTTTTATTGATCAATTTTCAATTCTATGTTGATACCTTTTCCAAAGACCGAACAGTAGAAAATGAAGGAAAATTCCCTCAAATATAGTTATTGCTGAAAGGTTTAGGAGGACACCTTTTCCAACCGTAATAACTACTCTGAAACTATCATTGCGTAATAAATGATAAAAAAAAAAACTATTCATCAAATGAGTCACCCTATTATAAAAATGTGGAAACTTATCTTGATTTCTAGAGAAACTTCATAAGTTTCCTTAGTTTTATCCAATATCGTTAATTCATATACCCCCTACACCGTAATCGATCGATTACTCCTTCCGTTCGGTTACTTATTTTACGTTTGTATGTATTTACTGTACATATCTAATTTTAAAACAATTTAAGAGGCCCAAGGGGGCAAATCGCTCACCTGAGTTGAAAACAAAAGAATGATAGTGAACAATTCGGTGTAGGCCCTGTAAGCCAATCGGCGCAAAAACACAAACTATGTAGAGGATCATGAGTACTTACTTCCTGTAAGGTTTAGGGAAACACTGGGCTGCCATTGCAGAGGGGAAGTCGAAAATGCGTGAGCCAATCAGAGCCCTCGACGGCCATATTTGTTGACCAATCGGCACAAAAAACACAAACTTAGTAGAGGACCTTGAGTACTTGCTTCCTGTAAGGTTTTGTGAAATTCTTTGCAACGGTTGTACAAGAGAAGTCGAAAATGCGTCAGTCAGTCAGATCCCTTGGTGACCATATTTGTTGACCGATCGGCACGAAAAACACAAAATTGGTAGAGGACGGACATTAAATACTGTAAGGTTAAATTTAAAACTTAGTAGAGGACCTTGAGTACTTGCTTCCTGTAAGGTTTCGTGAAATTATGTATAGCGGTTGCAGAGGGAGAAGTCGAAAATGCGTCAGCCTATCAGAGCCCTCGGTAGCCATATTTGTCGACCGATCGGCACGAAAAACACAAATTAACTTTGAGTACTTGCTTCCTGTAAGGTTTCGTGAAATTCTTTGCAGCGTTTGCAGAGGAGAAGTCGAAAATGTGTCAGCCGATCAGAGCACTCGACAGCCATATTTGTTGACCGACCGGCACGAAAAACACAAACTTTGAAGACGACCTTTAGTTCTTGATTCTTGTAAGATTTCGTGAAATTCTGTGCAGCGGTTGCAGAGGAGATGTCGAAAATGTTAAAAGTTTACGCCAGACGACAGACGGACGGACGACAAATGGCGCGCTATGACAATAGTTCACTTGAGCTTCGCTCAGGTGAGCTAAATAAAATGAGACGACAAGCAAAGCGAGCCGAAACTTTCCACAAAATTATGAGATTAAGCATAAAAAGGGCATTCTAAATCAATAACTTTGGGTGAAAAAAAGGGGGGGCTGCCCCCTCTAAATCCACCACTACTTGACCATATGAGAAAGAAAGGAGGGGGTCTCTAGCCAGACTCGGTTGCAGCACCCACAGCAGCACCCACAGCAAAGCACCAAAAACATAAGGGCCAAAGAAGAACGAGTGGCGGATCTAGGATTTCAGAAAATGGGGGGGGGGGGGGGGGGCGAAGTCCAGCTTCGAAGAAAATTGCTCAGAAAAGCTGACAAGAAAAAAAAAAAGAAAGAAAACAAAGACGAAGACTTATTATTATTAAAGGGGTTGGGTGTGAATGTTACTGCATGCAACACGAGATATTAGCATTTTTCTTGTTCACATTTTACTTTAGTTCATATGAGAACTGGCGAGCGCAGTTGCGAGCCGAAAATCCTCAGATTTGTGAATTTATATACAACTTGATATACATTAGAAAATTTAGGAAATAGATTATTAAATTTTGTCTGATTCCGACCAGTGAGAGAAAAATAATCAATCCTAAGATGTTATCAGGGACACTAAAAACCAACCCTCGTGTCCAGGATTTGCTTTTTTCCACGACTAGGCAAGCCTCGCCGTGGTACAAGCTTGATCACATCTGGGGACAGATTATATATATCTCGAATCTGATCCTGATTTATATTTCGATTTAAAAAAAAATCCATTAAGCATGCCACTGCAACAATATGAAGTTTGTACCAGCGTCTTTTTAGGAATGTGTAATGACCAACCAAAACAACAGGACCCCATAAGCTGTTAAAAGCTCGTCAGAGAATACCAGACCTTTGTCCCTTATCTTATATATGAAAGTTGGACGAACTTCTAGGGTGACTGATCATGTGCTAGCTTCAGCTTACAGAGAACTGACTGCTTTTCATATGCCTAATGTTTTTTAAATATCAATTTACATTGTTTTTGTGTCCATTAGGACTCTTGCGTTTTGAGCGCAGTTTTATTTGTGATGTCATGCTACGGTGGGATGGCGTTTTGTTTAAGAATACAACACTAGTACTAGTAGTCGTGCGTTTTTAGGGCTTCTGGATAATATGGGGCTAAATGTGTGTCAATATGATCACATTTCTGCCGAGGCAAAATTATTCTAGCTCAAGAAAAAATGAAAAAAAAATCTGCCTAAGCAGAATTCGATTATCAATCCTGCCTAGGGAAAAATAGAAAAATAAAACATTGCCTATGCAAAATTAATTCTGCCTAGGCAAAAATCGAATTCCTAGGCAAAAATGTGATAATTTTGACACACATTCCGCGCCATATTATACGAAGGAGGTTTCTGAGCATGTTATCCGGATAACCATGCAATCTGATATTTTATGCGGATGATCATTCAAGTAAGCGCCAGGTGCACAATGACCTCCTTCAATTTAGGTTTAATGTTTTTATGTGTCTGTTTTGATTGTTTTGTTTACCTCATTTGGTCAAGGTGTTATTCCCATGGTGTTTGTAGCAGCTGTTTTTTTATTATATGTGTCCATTGCTTGTTGAAATCCTACATGTACGGGCGTATTTAACTGTGGTCAGCGAAAAGTGGATCTTTTTATATCCTTATAATAAATGCAGTGCCTTTAATTTAATTGATTTATGTTAATTTCTTAAAATAAAACCAGAGGGCGCCACTGAAATGAATTTTGGCGGCTTATGAAAAGCACTTTGGTTGGAAGCATCACTAATCAGGATTTAATAGCCGAAACACGTGTCTGGTGCATAATTGATTTGTTTGAAAATTTCTTCGAGGGGTTTGACAGTAAGTGTTTTGAATATACTTCCCTGACATTGTCGCCATAGCATGCACTTTCTATATAGACATGGCGTCGGACAGTGCATGAATTTTATATATTTTCATTTCCATGCTTCATAGACATCGACGGCGGATGCGGCTAGCCAACAGGGGATGCTTACGCCTCCCGGGCACCTGGTCCCACCTCTAGCTTGCTGGGGGTCCGTCGATGTTTTAATTTTGCGCTCTATTGTGAGTGCTGTTGAGATTATCGTCAGGATCTTCTTTAACTCATTCAGGAGGGTGTAGAGGTGGAACCTCTGTATCATTTTAAGATATGAGAATGAATTTATTCATTGAGAAAAAGAAACTGAGCTATTTTCAGTTAAGATTATAAAAAATAAAGTATTGTGAACTGTTTATTGTTTTCTAGATTTCTCGAAATAGCCATTAATTCACATACAGGCTATGGAAATCCTGAAGATGAGGAAATATATGAATTCTTGAAATTTAATGCATTTCAGATGTTACACGTCTTAAGAACAGATACATTTGCAGCATGGACCAGACTTGTACATTTCGGGTACTTAAACCTTGTCAGAAGTTGATCGGACTTGACTACATGTGCCATCGGGACTCCATGTCCACCAGCAGAGACACTCACCAAATGGTTCAAATGTTACACGTCTTCAAATTACCGTAAAACATCATTAAAGAATGAATAAATTTGCAGCATGGACCAGGCATGCACGTTTCGGGTACTCAAAGCTAGTCGAAGGTATGTAAACATCTCATATATAGCATTATAAAGAGACAAAAATTTTAAAGAAAAAGCAAAAATAAACATGTTTGTAGCCCACGAATGAGACGTGCAAAATTTGATTTTTTTTGTGTCTCAATCACAGGGATTTATCACGCTACCCGGTCGCTCTATTTACTATGGGTTATTAAAATTATTAGGTAATCCATAGAAAACTTAGCAACCGGGAAGCTCGATAAATCCCTGTGGTGTCAATAGTTCCAGGAGATCTTCTCATACATTTGGACTTGTACATGTACCTCAAGTCTATTAAAAGTTGCAACCCTGACCTTGGTGAATGATATTCTTTGTTGCGAAAATATTTTCTATGTTTCTCACTCTTTTTCTTCAATGTTCATGATGTTTCTTTTTTGTAGCAAATAGCAAATTCCACAAGTATTTATCCTAATTGGCAGGCTTTGATATGAATGGAATTGCATTTTTTGAATAAATGTATAATTTGATTTTTTTTCAAAGTCAGGTGCCATCAACATTGATTTTTTGTAACCATCATGTCCTGAAGAACTTTAATTATT
Organism: Pinctada fucata; assembly: GCA_028142955.1. Classification (NCBI taxonomy): domain Eukaryota; kingdom Metazoa; phylum Mollusca; class Bivalvia; order Pterioida; family Pteriidae; genus Pinctada; species Pinctada fucata. Next base: position 20,883,842 of record AP027114.1, on the reverse strand, counting down.
TTCTAATTTATCTAGTTTAGTAGAAAAAAGTGAATCTCATAATAGATATTATGCTGCGTTAAAATATAACCATGTTAAACGTGGAAAATTGAACACTCTCAAATTAACATCGTGTGTGACGCTTGAATGAAAGACAGGCGTGTTGTGTTTCACATGTGTCTTTATTTTCCTTAGGATTTTCAATTTTTTCTTTCAAATTTGATACAGACTATGATTAATTGAATTTCAATATGTAAAGATAAATACATATTCTAACAAGACTTGAGATTTTCTCCCTATACCGGTATGTACTATAGAACTCGCCTGGTGTAAAATCTCCAACTAACTTCCAGTTCGCTAAGCTCCGCCCATTCACGTACTATAGAACTCGTGCAGAACAATATTAGAATTGAAATAACAACTAGCTAGCTGTGATTTGTTGTCCAGTAACTCCCCTCGTTGCTTCGCGACTCGGTTATAATTTGATTGGTAGCTCTCTATGTATGTTCACCGCCAAGCCAACGCTAATTCGTTTATATTCTGATAATACCGATTGCAAATTCCTTTTCCTTTTTACTTCACGTGTTGTTTTGATGTACCCTTATGCTAATAAGTGCTTACACCGTCACGTATTCACACTCGGTCTTCTACGAGGAACACTAGGTATATAATCGGGTACCCTTTTCATAAGCAATGATTTATCATGGCTTGGAATCCATGTTATATGTGACTGTGGCAGCCATCCAGTTCCTTATCATTTTTATATTGGTAGACTCCCTTCTATTAAAGTTTTGAAAGAAATAGATTACCAGTATATACACGGGTTATTACTGAAGAGACTATTTCTAACTTTAAGTTGTCCTTCAAGTTTCTTTGGTGCTTTCTAACTGTGTCCCTTTTTCCGATTTTTTCTCGTGAGAAAGTTCTGTTTTGTGTTTTTTTTAAAAGAAAGAATTAGTACGTCTTCTGATTGTGATAGTTTGTCTTCTGATTGCGATAGTTTGTCTTCTGATTGCGATAGTATGTCTGCTGATTGCCATAGTATGTCTTCTGATTGCGAGAGTATGTCTTCTGATTGCGAGAGTATGTCTTCTGATTGCGATAGTATGTCTTCTGATTGCGATAGTATGTCTTCTGATTGCGATAGTATGTCTCCTGATTTCGTGTTTCGTGTTTGACTTTCATTCACTGATTATAACTAACTGGTGCCATCTTCGTCCCCAAGGCGCATCGTATTCCACTAGGCGCTTCATAACAAATCATTTGTGAACCGCAAAGTAGTGTAGGGAACCGATGACGTTGTAGTGCAAGACGAATTGGTGCATTATAATTTGAAATGTTGTTCAAGAAGGTTACGAGTTGGAACATTTCAATTTGCTCATATACTTGTATGATAAAGAACGTGCGCTTTATTATAAAACAAATTTTGCGTCAATATTCCCTCCCTTGTGGCGCCTAACATTGTGTTGCGCAAACGATAATTGTAGTTCAACGCAAGTAAATGTAAGGAGGGGATTTCTAACAAGACTCGGTTGCAGCACCAACAGCAACACACCAAACGCGCCAAGTGAAAACACAGAGAAGACACACACAGCAAGAGACAAGAAACAGCAAACAAGACATCAAACATCGAACATAAAAGACAACACATAAACTAACGATACCCATGGGTAATCGGTGCCGACTTAGGAGGCCATCAGCCACGTTAGTAGCACTAGATGGTGTGGTTATTCAGATTGCATGCGCACAACCCTCCCACCTTTCCGGTTACCCAGAGGTCTCGAAGAACGCACAGTTGTTGTGTAAAATAACCTCCTCTCTGAAAGATGACCATACAATAAGGATAACACAACGCAGGGACCCAAGCAACACATTAATACTAGTATGTAATACATGTATATATATGAAAAGGATGGGACGTACGAAATACAGTCCGTGCTCTGCCGGCTGTAGCGAGCTCATGCATGTTATCATCCGAGGAGTCCGAGTCCGAGCGACATTCAGAGAGGACAGATGGTCGGGGACCTGTCTTCTCAAAAGAGGTTTGGATAGGACTCGTAATGGAGTCCCGTCGTCACAGTCGGTTACAGTGCAAGTCTTAAGAATGCGCTCGTACAAGGCTGTCGATTGGTTCAGTACCATGCCGAGTGTCCGTCTGGTGACATTAGGATCATATCCACGGTATAAAAGGCGTTTGATGATTCTGACGCATTTTCGATGGTTAGGTTCTTCTAATTTTGTTAATTATGTCACCATAAATTGCAGGCTGTGGAATACCCAAAGTTATATACTCTGTTGCTTGTATAGAACTTTAAAAGAAGCTGACTTTAATTTTTGTAAAATTTCCAGAAAGTCTTTACTAGTTTGTGAAAGCGGAAACCTTGACCAAAAAGTTTCTTGCTTATATGTAAATATCTACTTTGAAAATCCAAAACATGAGTACACACTCTAGCGTACCGGATGAGCTGTGACATGTAAATGCCGTATGACGACAGTATGGGAACGTCACCGTCAAGCCAGGGACAATTTACTATATTGAATCCAAAACCATCTCTTTTGTCATAAACGCTTGCATGAATTTTTGATATTTAGGTCCAAAAATGGTGTTTCTGTATTTTTAATGTTTGCCTTGTTGAGTGTCAGTTCCTGTGGATAAATGTCATTCTTATATGTATCAAAACAGGATTGTCAATAGTGAGAATATCATCCAGGTATCTAGAAGTATCAGAAAAGCATTTCAAATCATAAAAATTTCTTTTCTTTTGAAGATTTTGGATTCATAAGTGTATAAAAATAGATTTGCAACAAGAGGCGCACAGTTAGTACCCATAGGAATCCCTATTTATAAGTGTGCGAGCATCTGGTCTCCGATTGAACCGTATGGCATGTTTAAAAAAATCATTTACTGCAAACTTATTTCTTTATTTCTTTCCTTAATATTTCTCAGGATACAAAGAGAAATGAAGTATGACAATATAAGATCTACAAACAATAAATATAAATACATACATTAGAAAGATGAAAGGAAAAAAGAAGTGTGAAACACACATTGACACTTAATACACTAATTTGCAACAGAATCGAAATGATAAGGAATTGTTCCAACTCTTTACCTCCTTGAAGAGAAACCAATTCTAATGCATCAGACACGTGTTTAGGATAATTCATTCTCATCAGTGGTACTTTATTAAATGCCGAAGTGATTTTAGACACAGCCAAATGTATTTTAGTAGCTCCCTCTAGTTTTTTTGTGAATTTCAATTTAATATGCATTTTGCAAAGTGTGCGCGTTCAGTACATGTAGCATAGTTAAATAAAACGTATGTCAAAATTTTATTGGAGGGAAGGTACTTAGATGTAAACCTCCTTTAATTTCGATGTTTTTTTGGATGAAATGACAAGTTTCCGAAATAGCAAAAATAATATATAATGTCAAATTTGTTATCAAAATATCTCGAAATTTCTAAAACGTGGGTCCCGTAGCATCATACCCACCCATCCTACTGCGTCTTTCGGTACATCTTTGGCTATATTACATTGTTTAGATTGAGGACCACTGACGAGGGTTCAGTATCCGAAACATGCATGTCTGGTCCATGCTGCAAACTGATCTGTTCTTAACTGATGATATTCAATTTGAAGACGTTAAATATTATACAAAGGGCAAAAACAAAGCTTCATTCAAGCGACTGAGCCCTCATATGAATAAACTAGCGTGACTGACAAATTCTTAAAATATTTGACTTGATAGCGTTTTGAAAATGTCATACTAATTAGGAACAACAAATGAAAGTCGAATTTGTGGTCGTATTGCTACATGTTAATCTGTAAGTCATTTATGTAACAATGAGTTCCTGCATCTTTTTCTGAGAAACATTTGTTTCACAGAATACTCATGAGTCAAAATCAATAATCAAAATTAATTATTATAGCTTTGTCGCTAAGGTATAGAATTTTTTTCTTGATAACAATATTTTGATTAAAAATGAAGCAAATATCATAAATAATTCAAAATAGCTTTCACTGTTTCCCAATGTGACCCATATTGATGACATATCATTGAGATAAGTACTTCACAACATGAACAGTCCCATCGTCCTGTGTTATCCAAAGATAGTGATTACTGTCCACAGCCAGGAAACGTGGGAATATCATGCTATCTTTAAGTTCAACCAACTCCCTTATATGCTTGTTCTGATCAATAATATATATAACATGATTGTAATTATCTGCACATAAAACGTGTCCCATCTTGTCAACCACCAGTCCCATTGGCCGTCCCAATCTTTGTCCTTTTGTTGTGTTTGTTAGCGTTGACAGAACATGTCCATCCTTACTGACTATTACCACAGCAAATTTATCCCAATCACTGATGTAGATATTACCATCTGTGTTCTCAATAGCATGTAGTAAAGAGGCATCTCCAGAGCCTTTATATATTTGTCTGACGTTACTACCGTCACCATTGGCTATGAGAACTCGGCCATCGTTTGTACAAATCAGTATCTCCTGATTAACAGTAACTGATACCCCATAACTACCCCCATCTGATATATAAATCACCTTTTCCCTATCGTCTTTAAGAAGTCTAATGACTTCCACAGAACCAGAGAAAGGGGGACTTATGATGATGTCACCATTGTCCATCACAGCAAGTGCCCTAGGTTCGATCTTTATTTTCCTCCTTCTCAGTATTTGACCTTTGATATCCACCATTATTAGCTCGCTGGATTTAGCGGCACCTAGCCATACGTCACCTTCTTTTGTAATAAACAATGATGTCCATGATTTTAAAGGAGGTAAAAACTTTGACTGAATGATTTGGTGTCGTTAATATCACTGAATTTTCTTCCGGTGGACGAGAATAATTACTGACCCCATAGGCAAGTACAGCAGCTAGTAAAGCACATATCAATGAAAACGAAATTATGCGACGATACGATGACTCTTTGTACTTAAACTCAGTCCTGGTACTTGATACAAAGTGGACATGTGATTTTCCTTGATTTTCTCTAGCACTTGATACAGAGGAAATCTGGGATTTTCCAAGACTTTCTTTAGCACATGACAAAACGGGAAAATGTAATTTCTCAACTTCTTCTCCAGCATTTGAAACACAGGGATCATGTAATTTCCCAAGGTTTTCTTTGACAAAACATATGTTACCAGGTATAAACACAGGAGGTTCTTGTAATTTTGGTTTACTTCCAATATTTAGAGGGGACTCTTTTATTTTCGTAAAACTGATGATTTTCGAAAGGCTTTCTGTTTCAATGGCGTCTCTGTATTCTAAAAGCTTCCCTTTGTATAAAGAAATCTTCATTTCTATGTCTTTGGAACGGCCATCAAAAATTGCTGACTGGGAATCACGGACACTATTTAGGTTTTTTATTCTCTCATTATGGACTCTTTCAATTTCCGTTTGAAAAGAGTGAATCTCATCTTCCATGTCTTTTGCTATTTGCTGCATATTTGTACCCATTCGTTTATTGTTTAAATCTAATTCTTCTCTCCTTTCCATAAGACTTGGTAAGATGTCATTTTCTATTCTGTTGATATCATTTTGAAGCAATTCTTTTTCTCTTTGCAATATTTCTGAAAGGTGAACCATTTTGTGACACTGATGAATCCCTGTAACACATTTGACACAGACTGGTATGTCACATTTCTCACAGTGAAAGGCAGCTTGATATCCATGGTCTGTACATGTCAGGGAATGCTCGTCTATGTTCCTTGTTTCTGTCAATAGTTCTTTAGTGTCATTGGAAATCGGACCATCCTTAGTATGCGAGCAGAGGATCGTTTGGGCAGGTGCTTCTGTTTCGCTCACAGAATATGGGGTAGCTGCTTGCGCATGTGCCAATTTCACTGACATTTTCTTTATTTCACAATGGTCCTACCTTCAATGGAAATAGAATAATGCATGATAGAGAGGAGGGGATCTCCAACAACACTCGGTTGCAGCACCCACAGCAAAACCCCAACATACCGAATGCTAAAAAAAGCGCAGTCACGTACAGAAAGAAACTCAAACACAAATGACTACACATAAACTAACGAAACCGGTGCCGATCGACTTAGGACGGTCATATACCACGCCAGTAGCAGACGGTGTGGTTATCTGGATTGCGTGCGCACAACCAATTCGAAGGTCTCAAAGAACGTACAATTGTTGTGCAAAATTACCTCCTCACTGCAAGATGATCATACAAACAGATACTAGGGGTCATCCTTGACTCATGGTGAGTAGCTGTATGAAGTTTCATTGTACTAGCACTTTTCATATTTGAATCATTGTCCGAAAACGATATTTGATGCCTGTCCGCCCGTCTCATATCACATGAAACAAAAAGTGAAATGGCATCGATTGAGGGACAAACATGTGTTTTGTTTCAATTACTTTATTTACATGATTTCATAATGATTTTATCTCTCAATAACCAAGCGATGATATAAATTTCGCATAGCTTATACAGATAATATTTCGCTGAGCGATAAGCCTCTTTTTCAACAAAGACTTTTTATTTTTATCATTTACATATCGAGGTCTCTAACCTATCATAAGTCGAGGCGCTTTATATGATTTTCATTTCAAGCCTAAATTGCTTTATAACATACATGTACGAGTTTGAAATCTAAAAAGTGCATCTACTGTTCGAAACCTTAATGTCCTGCTTCTTAACTTAGACATAGTATTTATATTTTGGTATTGAACACATGAACTAAATTATGTACCGATACATGCGTGTTTTAAAATACCAATTCTCTGTAACCATTTAAACAATTTCGGCACGCATGGTCTCCAATTTTAATGAAATTTCACACTAAGTAGGGACCAAAGAAAATGAAATAAATTTGACAAAAAAGTTGTTTCTAGGTCATCTGCTTTCCATGGCAACGGCCTATAAAGTTGAAAAATTGGCAAAATAGAGCTTTTTAGAAGCTCTATAATTTGGTCTATATATGACATTAATGGAAGATTTGTTATGCATCCTAAAGATTAGAACCTAAAATTTTAAATAAGCTCACTGATAGTGTCTTATATTGGGAAAAAGGCTGGTTACCAAGACAAAAAAGCTTATCTTAATATATTGATTTCAAAATGCTGTTTGTATTTTCCATTTTTTCTTCTCTCTTGATGTGTATATGGTAAGGAAATGGAATTATTTTATAGAATGAGGAAATTCAAGATAGACTCACTGATAGTTATCTCCATAAGTTACCTTGGCAACGGTAACTATGGTCTATTATATTACTACTTTTGCAACTTCTGAGTTATTTTAAAAATGTTTGCATCATAGTTATTGGAAGATGTCTAACACTAAGAATGAGCCAAAGAATGACTCTTTCAAACACCATGAAAAAGTAATTGAGAAAATATCTTACCATCGCAACCATTCTTTATCATTGTTATAAAACACTTATCTTTAATATCAGGATTTTCAAATTCAGTAGTATTAAAGATCCAGTAGGCCTCTATCACAATACAAGAAAAAACTTTCGATAATGGTTTCTATACTAATTTGGCCATACAATCTAAACGTAAGCATTTTTCGCTGATTTCGAAGTCCCTCTTTTAAGAAACAAAACAGGTTTACACAACTAGTTTTACATGTATGATGAAGCAAAGTCTAAACTTTATTTGTTCTTAAATTTATCTGTTATTAAATGATGCTATTCAATTTGAAGACGTTAAACAATTATATAAGAAGAAAAAAAATTCAGATGGCTTAACCTTGGATGCCCGTATAAAGTGGGCTTATGTGCATTTCTGAACAGTAATTATTGTTCCCATAGCAACGGGCTATTTCCTGAATATTTTTAAATAATATTCCTTCATGAAATGAAAGGTCTACTTCAATACATTTATTTATTATCGATGATCTTGTAAAATTATGACTCATTCATTTTTGTGATTTGACTTTATGTTGCCATAGCAACAAACACAAACTTTGTTCCAATGTGAATGGTGATGTTTTATTTGCATAAAAAGTGAAAAATGTAAGTGATTTATCATTGAATTTTGAAAAAATGCCAAAAACACTATTTTGATAGGGTACCTGTGTTGTTGCTTTTGAAACATAAAGATAAGACCTCAAACCCAACAATATTGATATTTAATGTGAAAGATCAATGATAGGATACTAATATTTCATAAGGTTTTGATTTAGATAATGCTGCATAAAAGATGTATTCGACTTCAAAACGCCCCAAATGCATTTTTTCAATGTTTAAAGTCCGTTTCCATGGCAACCGGATGAGGTATTAAGAAATGTTTTATCAGTTCTTTTACTTTGGGGTCAGACCTAACCTTATGTATAAATTTTATCAAAATCTGAGACATGCCGTGCCGTACGTCCTTAATTAAAGTGCAAATTCTTACAGAAAATAGCTATTAGTATGTATAAATAAACATTTACTCATCTTTCCATCGTCAAGGTGCTTAGGTAAATTCTAGTGTGTAAGTCATTCTCGCTTTATGGGAATTACCAGCATGGTTAAAGTTATATTAATCCGTCTGCCATTTTTGCTCATTTACATTATAGAGTATACATGAATGGTCATAAGTCTTACCGTATGATTCTGGATAATTATAATAAAATCATTTAAACATTGCCGTATAACGCCTATACAGGATAATATTTTATGTATACCTACATGTATAGAGATATGTCATTAGATAATACATAAATGGGACTGCGTATAAACACAAGGACAATCAGATTATATCAGACGAAATGACGGGGACCAGTTTTTTGTTAGTATGTCATCCAGATTTCTTATTTCTGGTTAATTCTTCATTTTCAAACGTTCTATTTTCAATTTCATCAGTGATCATCTGTTTCTATTGTTATACATTTGACGGGAACGACGTCACGCCGCGATTAGGTTGTAAAATACGTGCGAGCCAAAATTTGAATTGTCAGTTAAAAAAAAACTCTAGAAAGAAAAATAAATTCATTCTTGAATAATCCGCTTCACGTATTATAAAGTGCATGTCTAGTCCAGGCTGAAAACTTATCTGTTCTTAAAGGCCGACGAGGGACTATATAAGGGGACAGGTAAATTTTCTGTCATTTCCTCACTGACCGCTATAGGGTTAACATCTCTTATTGGTATCTGATTGGTTCCCTTTAATCCTTTTACCCCTATCAATTTTTGATTGACAGCTTAAAACAGATGAGACTCGGGGTATCTCATTAGCATAATAAAGGATTACCTGTCGGTTTGTCTTTGATGTAACACGCCGCTCGCAGACGGCGTTTTCTTCAAAGAAGGTATACCACGCCTATCAAGCTTATTTCACTCAGGTATAACTATTTAACCCGTGCGCGCTGTCTACGTGTAAAAATGTAGGCAGGCCTTTGGTATCAGTACACAGCCAATTGTGCCTCAATTTTGGAGAACATGGACAGGACGTAGCAGTAGCAGTTTTAGTGTAAGCGGAACTTTAGAGGGTCTACAGATTGATCAAGAAGTACGACACGCACATTGTAAGTACATGTATGTTTCATGTACGTATAACGCACTGGTCACGTAAGCACGTGAGGACCCTGTGCAGTACATGCTATTTCGACATTCTTCCGATAATGCTAGGGTCACACATGAATCAACGGTTCCGGATGCAGTACGGACATTTGTGCGTCACTACGGTATATGTACGGTCGTCAAAGATTTGGTAAGGTTCCGTTACGAAGAAAAACCACCAAGGAGAAGAACGGATTCATACGATCCGTTACGTGCTATTAGGGCGTTGCTACGATAAGGTAGGGACACAGATGGTTTTCTTACGGAATTATACGGGTTTGCTCATAGTAAGTTTCTGAGTTTCTGAACTTGGTATCTTTTCACGTTATTTTGGAAATAAGTCTGTCAAGTGGGTCACAGAAAGTTTAAAGGCTACCAAGCTAAAGCCTCTTCTTTTCTCATTTTTAAGCAATTATCTGTAGAATACTAGTATTGGATTTTTACATTAAATAAATTCCCTCAATCGTCATCGTCTCTTTTTTCTCCTCCGATTCTTTTTCTTCCTGACATCATTGGTAAAATATAAGAGCTTGCTGCGCTCGCCTTACACTAAAAATGTTAAGGCTCGCTCTGGTAGCCCTTCTGTATTTCATTTTTATAATGTTTTTTCTATAAATTTCTTTTCAGAAAAAAAAACTCAAGCAGAAAAAGAAATTTACATTATTAATTGAACAGATATGCTGATCGTCAAGTCTTATAGGAATAATACATTTCACACTACATCGTAACATCCTTTTTTGTACTCGACACGAAATCACTAAGAAAGTCATTTCTTTTAAAATAGCAGTTTCTAAAATAAATTTCTTACCATTAGACGGAGGTATTCTCCTTTTCAGTCTAGTTTATTGTCCTAAAACCCAGTTATACGACAGATTGATATCTTTATCAGACAATGAATAGATGTATCAGCTATATGTACCTGAGAGTCTCTAGTAGGGTTTACTAATCGGGTTTGTTATCCGTTATCTATGAAGGTAATCATATGATATGCAAGTGGATAGCTCTCTGATTGTACATAGAACCTCCAATAGGCGCTACGCTACACTTACAATCAAACACTGCAGAAAAGGATTTAAGTCCTTAACAATTTTTAAGCCATAAAAATTTTGGTTGTTATATCAACAAATAAATGCATTTACCGTACTCTCACTTGAATTCATGTTTCTTTTTGGAAAAAATCCTAATATACCCTTTAAAAAGCCGATAGATTTCAAATGTGCATGTACGTTGAACTTTAAAAAATTGCTTCTAAATATGCATGTGGCACATGTAGCCAATGTCCGATCAGTTTCTGTTGATCGTTTCTTCAAACGCATTCAAAAGTATCTATTCACAAACTTTTCTCAAAACTTTTTGAAAAGTGGGTCCTGTAGCATTATATCTCACTCATCCTGCTACGTCTTTCTTAATTTTTTGGGCATGCATTTAAGAGTTTGTGGTCATATTTCATTCGTTAGATTGAGGATCACCGACGAAATGTGCATGTATGGCCGATGCTGCAATTTATCTATTCTTAAATGATGCTATTGAATGTAAAGACGTAACATTCTATGTTTTGTCACTTCAAATGAGCTCGCTACAGCCGGCAGAGCATGGACTGCATATAAGCCCCCACCCCTTTTATACATGTATATATTTACATATTCATCTGCTTTGCTTGGGCTCCTATTTTGTGCTGTCTTGTTTGTATCTTAAACGTCTTCAAATCCAATAGCATCATTTAAGGACAAATAGATTTGCAGCACGGACCAGACATGCACGTTTCGGGTACTTAACCCTCGTCAGTGATCCTTATTCTAAACAAAGTTATGTTACCAAAGAGTATGAAAATTATTATGTCCAAAAATGCACCGAAAAAGGTAGCAGGATGGGTGGGATATGATGCTACAGGACCCACGTTTTAGACATTTCAAGACATTTTGATAACAGAAATTACGAATGCTTTGAAGAGACAGACGATCAACTTCGAACTTGGCTATATGTATGGAGGAGGTTATTTTACACAACAACTGTGCGTTTTTTTAAGACTTTGGGTAACCGGAAAAGTGGGAGGGTTGTGCACACGTAATCCGGATAACTACACCATCTGATACTAACATGGCTGATGCCCTTCCTAAGTCGGCACCGATTGCAAGTGGGTCTCGGTGGTTTATGTGTGGTCTTCTGTGTTCAATGTTTGCTATTCCTTGTCTCTTGCTCAGTGTGTCATCTCTGTGTTTTCACTTGGGGTGTTTTGGTGTGTTGCTGTTGGTGATGCAACCGAGTCTGGATGGAGATCCCCTCCTTTCTTTAGAATAAATCTTTGTAGAATTTCATCGGTTGAATGAGTATCAACTGCACCTTCTTGCCCTGATAAAAACTAAAAAAAAATCTTTTAGAATATTTTTCGTAACATTTCAAGTAGATTTTTTTTAAAGATTCAGCATACATTCACAATTTCCATATCTTATATTGGTGTTAAGATAAACGAAAACTTGATTGTAATTTCAGCCGGTTATCAAATCCACGACGATGGAATTAGAAAATTCTTTCGATCTTGGTACATCTGGCTAAAAATTGAAACACAAACAACCAAGAGTCGACCACATAGCAAAAGTGTATACATACTGAAGGGATTATTCAAAATGTATGATAAGATTAAAATCCTCAAGTACGAGGCTCACATTATATCAATCAGCCCTCGCAAAATTTAAAATTGAAATATCAAAATGATATTGTACAATGCATGCTAAATTTCGACCTTTATCAGCTATACACATTATGCGATCTGTGCATAGAAAAAGAAAGTCCATACTCTGCCACCAGCGAGCAGACCTCTTGATGAATATTTCAAAACATCGTGAAAACCGTTTCGTAAGACTCCGTTTCGTTATGAATTTCTTAAAAGCAAATAATTTAATTATTTCCGCAATGTCTGTATAATGCCTATACAAACGCACGGAGCGAAATTTTTTCTATAGCTGTATAGACAATGTCGCCTATTATGATGTCACTAACGTCAAGCGCTGCTACGTAAGGCCTGTTGAAAATTTACGTCGGCTATTTTGAACTTGAAAATGAACAATGCTTATATGACGTCGATTGCAAAATAAACTAGATAATTAGTTATTTAATTAAATTGTAATAAATGACTGTAATGATTTTTCTGTCTATCGATGTATAGACAAAACCCGATGCACAAAAAAATTTTAATCCGCTTTGCGGATTATATAACTTGTACATCGGTTTTTGTCTAAACATTGATAGAGAGAAAAATTATTACAGTCATTTCTTCAGTAAATTTGACTTTTTTTATGGTTTCATTTGCAATAAAACAATATCATTTATGAATACTTGTAATTTCTCAATCTCCTTTTCTTCTTTCTGTTGGGAAATGTGTTATAAGCCGTTGCAAAGTTGATAAAGCTTTGTTTATGACTATTTAACAAACTTTTAATCTTCTCTATATTGAAAAATCGATGATTCTAAAATTAGAACATCAGGCATGGTTATGCATCCATCTGTATCTTGTTGTAGCAGTTTTTTTTTCGCATAACACATTGACAAACAATAATGACAGGACTCCATGACAGGCGCTATCCAAGAGAAGACCACATCTTGCGCCTTTTCTTATATGAAAGTAGGTTGGATTTCAAGGGTTATTAATAAATGTTCTTTTCATCTATCAGAAACAGTTTTGGAATTCCTTATGACTTAATGATATTGATGCACATTATTGTAATTCGAATAAGATTGGCATGACGTGCGAACGACAAATTCTTATGCAAATTAGACAGCGGTTCATTAACACTGGTAGCCAGGAACTACATCAAACAGGAGAAGGAAGAACCCATACTAAAATATTGTATTTCTCAACCTGTTTTTGACTCTGAGCACCTTTCCCTAATAAGGTAACGGTCAGGATTATGCATATCCATAATGTTGTCATTATGACTTTTAGATGACGTCATTGTACCGATACTTAACGTAAGTCAGATGAAGCACATACGATTGAATGATATCAAATGTTTTGACATCATGTACTATGAGTTGAGATGCAAGGGTGACGTAAAATGTCGTGTTTGCCTACTCATGTACCGGAGACTCATATGCCAGATTTAAAGCGAATTAGATGCGCTTTGCGTTCACATGAATTAAAATAATGCGATATAAATTTGTTAGATTAAACGCAGCTAAAATCTAATGCGCATTAAATCAAATTTGATGCGCATTAAACCCTTCGTGTGAACAGGTTATTACATGTTTGTGGTGTCATATAACGATGACAAGACATTTGGTTTATACAAACAACTGAAAGGAATCTAGATAAGTAGGATATTAATGCGTATGTTATCCGGATAACAAAACAATTCGATGTTCAACGTCTTCAAATTCAATAGCATCATTATGATATCATATGACGTATGGTCATTTATGTAAGCGCCAGATGCACATTGGACTCATTCAATTTATGTGTTGTGAGTCGACTCACATTTTATTCGTAATTTTTCATTTCTTCTCTCTAGCAATCAACATTGTTTATATCATGATATTTAAAACAGCTTATGAAAAAATGAAGATTATAACGATCGATATCTGTTTCTCTTCTTTTCATTCTTGTAATATATATAAATTTAGGGAAATCCCCTAATATGCAAATGAGATAGCCTCGTTTTGATTAAAAGCGGAATGAATTCAAAATATTTCGCTCACGTTTCTCCTCTGTTTACGCTTGTACGTTCTGCTTAAGTTTTCCAAAAATTCGTGTTCATTTTCTCATCCGACACTGAGGGCGAAATTATGAGGCGAAATAAAAGAGGAAAAATAGAAGAGACATTTTGTGGAATAAAATAAAGACGGAAAAATAGAAGCAAAATTAGGGGGGATGAAGGTAGAAAAAATTAAAGGGAACGATTAACGAAATCAGGTCTGTGTGTGACATCTTTGATTGTGTGTTTTTTTTTTTGCTCGTTTGATATACTAGTAGCTGGTTGCCTCGTTGTACCATTGTGTTTGTAGCAGTTGTTGTGTCCTATGTTCATTGCTTCTTGCAATCCTACGAGTGTACTTCACTGTGGTCAATGTAGTGGACTTTTAGCTCACCTGATTGAATCTCAAGTGAGCTATTATCATAGCCTGTCGTCTGTCCGTCCGTTCGTCCGTCCATTGTCCGTCTGTCGTAAACTTTTCACATTTGGACTTCTTCTCCAGAAGCACTCAAGTAATTTTGATGAAACTTGTTCCCTACACTTGTTGTTTTTCGTCCGGATCAGTCAACAGGAGGCGCCATCACAGGTAAAATTAGTTCACAGACAGTATACATGTACCTCCTTTGACAAACGTCTTTTTCAGAGCCGAGACGAAATGTCATATCTAAAAAACCGAAAGCATTAGGATGATCTAGAAATATGTCCTAATAACTTGTTATTTTGGTTCCACTCCGAGGTAAAATTTTTGACGGGTTTTTTAAAGTTCTTTTCGGACTCTGTCAGTAGTGCTCATTTTGAACAGTTTCTTTGTGTAACTAAATAGAATTGTGGTTACTGCATATTTTTCATATTTAAGTCATTCAATGGTTTCATATTGAATTCGGCATTTCTGATTTTTGATAATTTTTTTTTCTTATGTCAAAAAGGAAGGGAAAGGGGGTATTTTTGTACATATAAGTCATCTCCTACAGAACCAATGAAGTGATTTTGATGAAACTGTGTAGTTATAAAGAACTCATTGTCCCCTACAACTGTTGTTGTTTTCGTAAGGATCCGTTAACATATGGCGCCATCTAAGACAAAAGTAGGTCACAAAGGGAACCCTAATTTGACTAACTTCAGAACCGAGACATATATCAGAAAAGTGAAGGCATCTGTATGATCTAGATTGATGACATAACAAGTGTCCGAAGTCATTTTTTGTGCGTGTTTTTATGTCTTTTCAGAAATGCTCATTTTTGAACTGTTTCTATGAATAACTGTGCAAATGTGAGGTTTTGTTAAATAATTTACTGCAAACTCGTCATATTTAAGTCATTAAATGGTTTTATATAGAGTCTTGTTGACATTTTATTTTTCTGATATTTCATGACTTTTTTTCATGTAAAAAAAGAAAGGGGGAGGCTCATTTACATCGGACATCTCTCCAATACCACTGAAGGGTTTTTGTGAAATTTGGTAGGAATGAAGTACTCCTAGTCCCCTGCAAGTGTTGTTGTTTTTTGTCATGATCCGCCAACTGGTGACACTGCAAAAGGCAAAAGGTCAGAAGTAAGTTCCCAAATGTCATAGTAATGTATAGAGTCATTTATGGTCCATTTATTAAATTTTCAATTTAGTATCTATAACATGTAGCAATTTTATTGAATTCATTGTTTTAATAATGGTAAATATCTCCTCTTAACGTCTTTTATTTCTTCTTTCTATCACTTCTTATCCGCAATAATGACCTTTCGTATTCACCACATTTGAGAGTTTCATGCCAAATTGCACAATTTATCATAGTACTCAGTTTTTTCCTACATCTTTCATTGTAGCACCTAAGTCCATAAAAAATAATTCCATCACTTACTTTGCAATGAGACTTCACGCATCCAATAAATGACCTTTTCTCTATGAGATAGTGGAGTGCCGTTAAAATTTAATATTTTTGACACCCGAATTTAGCCAAAACACAACACGACCCCGCCCGGGGTCATGAATTTGTATTATTTCGCCAACTTTGTCAAACACTTATGTCAACATGCAGAATTACACATTAATAATACCTTTATTATTTTTCAACTTTTATTTTGAAGACTTGCATACTCAACGTGTTTGATTTAATTTGAAACATGCAAAACTTAATAGACCATTTTCCGATTTTGTTAGAATGCACAAAATATCCGAGTCAACATCTTTTGGCGTTGTTTTACATTATGACGCCACTGTTAAAAGATGCAATTCAGTTGAGACGTAACAATGAAAAGTGCGCAAATATTGCCTACCTCGGATATTTTCGTCATTTTGTCAGCCATTATGAATTTCGGCAAGTGACCTATTACCAAAGGTTGCATACTGTACAGGTGGTCAAGAAATCAAGGGAGAAAACTGTGTACTGTGATCAATTAGCTGATTTCAATCTGTATGATATGAGCTGATTGTTATGCAATTTTATTTTCAAACAAACAGATCAGGGTATTTTTTATCTCAGTTTATGCTGCTGAAATGTTTCGATGGTGTTTTCCTTTTGAGAAATAAGTGCCAAATATGCCTTAATTTGTTAATTTTACCCTACATTTTCGTGTTGTGTAGCTCTCACTCATCAATCCAAAAAATCCAAATCCAAACTTGCCCTTTTTGTCTAAGGAAGTCCTCATTAGATACACTTTTTCTATTCTATAAATACAGTACTGAATTGGGCAATAATGTGAAAAAAATAGATAAAATTACATTTGTGTACATTTCTTTCATTGTCCGTTACCATGGTAACGAGATGGTATTTACACAAACTGTGCTTTTTTCAAGCATGACCAAAGGGTTACAAAATATAAAAGAATAAAGAAAAATATAAATTTTTGCACATTCCACGTTTATATAGTACAAAGCTCAATGCTTACTTAGCCAACATTGTTGACCTCTCATCGAGATAAGTATTTCACAATATGTACAGTCCCATCACGCTGTGTTACCCACAAATTGTGATTACTGTCCACAGCTAGCCAACCAGGATGTTGAATGCCAATTCCAACCAATTCCATCACTTGCTGATTCTGATCGATGATATAAATGACATGATTCGAAGTGTCTGCACATAGAACGTTTCCTATTGAATCCACCACTAATCTAAATGGCGATCTCAATTTTTTGCCTCCTGTTGTATGTGTTAGTGTTGACAGAATATGTCCATCCTCATTGACTATGACTATAACAGATTTTATCCAGTCACTGATATAGATTTTACCATCAATGCTCTCAACAGCATGCAGCACCGATACACCTCGACTGCCTTTGTATATTTGTCTTTTATTGCTACCGTCTGCATTGGCTAAAAGGACTCGCCTACTTGAAATAATCAAAATCTTCTGGCTCACTGTCACAGATACACTAAGGAGTCCTCTGCCTGATGTATCGATCACAATTACTCTATCGTCCTTTAGAAGTCTGATGACTGATGACGAACCTGAGTAAACCGAAGGACTTATGATGATGTCACCATTGTCCATCACAGCAAGTGCCATAGGCATGGTCCCTATATTCCTCCTCCTCAGAATTTGACCCTTGATGTCCACCATCACCAGCTCATATGATTGTGCGCCACCCAGCCATACGTCACCTTCCTTTGTAATAAACAATGATGGCCACCCTACCAAAGGGGACCTGAACTTTGACTCAATGGTTGGTGTTGTAAGTGTGAGTGGATTTGTAAATAACGAAGATGAAGAAAATAATTGCATCAAACTGATAGCACAGGCAAGGCCAACGACAAGAAAGGAACAGAGCAATGGCAATGATTTCATTCGAACGAATGTAGTGGAGAAAGATCTGTGTGTTGTATCAACACTTGATGTAGAGCAGGCATGTAATTTTCCTAAGTTTTCTGTAACAGAATGCATATTTCCAGATACAAACACTGGAGGTTCTTGTAATGTTGGTTTACAACCGATATTTGGAAATGGCTGTTTTCTTTTAGGTGTACTTAGAATTTCAAGAAGGCTGTTCTTTTCAATAAGGTCTCTGAATTCACAAAGTTTCACTTTGTAAAAAGAAATCTTCGTATCAATATCTTTTGAAGAGCCATCCAAAATTGTCGATTTTGAATGACTGATTCTATCAAGGCATTCCATTCTTTCATGATGAGTTCTATTAATTTCATTTTGAATACATTGATTCTCATCTTCCATGTCTTTTGTAATTTGTTGAATGCTATTTTCTATTGTTTCTTTGTTTGAAGTGACATCTTCTCTCCATTTAATAAGTTTTGGCAAAATAGTATTTTCAATTCTGTCGATATCACTTTGAAGAAGGTTTTTTTCTTCTTGTAGCACTTTGTCAAATTCAACCATGTTGTGACCTTTATGTTTTCCCGTGACACATTTGATGCAGACTGGAATGTTACATTTCTCACAGTAACAGAGAGCTTGATCTCCATGATCAGTACATTTCAGAGCAATGAAATCTAAGTCACTCGATTGGTCCATCTGTTCTACTTTTGACTTAGCCTGACCACAATGTGGTCAAAGGATTTTTGAGTAGGTAGTATTTGCGAATGAGAAATCTTCAATGGCATCGGCTGTCAGTAATACAACCTATAAAAGAAAACGCATTTAGATCTAATGAAATTCTGAAAAGCACAGGTAGAATTTAGAAATGGTATGTTTTGATAAAAACTTCATCAATTATTGTATATGATCATAAAAAGAAATACAAAGAAACCCATAGCAATCTGTTTGTATTGCAGGCATGACAAAATTCACTACCTGTGGCGAAACTCTTGTCATCAAAAGGCACAAATTCATGAAAACGTTCATTCATGATCGAACGTAAAAAGCTTTTTGCAGATTCCTTCTCTCAACTTATATCTTCATTGCAAATGACAAATATACATAATGACCATGTTCCTATAACAGCACAAAATCGAAAATTCAGAAAATCATAAATCGAAGGCATACAAAATCAGGATAAAACAGGAACCAAATGAAACGAACAAAAACCATCATAGAAAATAAAAAAACCCCTGAATTTTGAGTGACGTCATAAGGTGTACAATCTACAAAATTACGATACAACTCAAAGTTTTTCTGTAACTATCCAAGTCCAAGCTATGAAATCAAATTTCATCTTAATACCTCTATCCGCTGAAGAATAAAAAGACTGGAAAATTGAATTTTGAGAGTCATCTACGGGCATAATTTTCCAATGAAAAGTCAATCATGACCCAACCTTAACGTGCTTTGTCACCTGAAAGAAGCTTTGTTTTTGGCCTTTATTTAATGTGACATCATATATATTTTTTTGCTAGTTCGGAAACTTGCCATTTTACCGATAAATATCATCGAAATGAAAGGAGTTTAACATCTAAGCACCATCCCTCCAAAGATATTTTGAACATAGATTTTATTTGGATATGCTACTGAATCGACCCTACAGGTAATTTGGAGCCGCGCGCTCTCTGTAATGTAAATGTAAAAATCTAACTTAAAAAAATTAAAGAGGGCGCTACTGAAATTATTTTTGGTGGCTCCGCTGAAAGCATCACTGATGAGAATTAAATATTCGAAACACGTGTCTGGTGCATGTAAATTGGTTTGGAATTTTCTTCAAGAAGGTATAGAGATGGAACCCTTCGACATTATTGTAACTATCCAAGACAATACTATTTATCACATTTCATCACAATAACTCTCCCATTGAAGAAAGTGTCCACGAAAATGAATTCTGCAAGGAAACACACTATTTCAAAAATTTAGTCAACCAAAATTTGTAACCCGCTAAGATCAAGTCCGGTTGGGAACTGATTATCTTCAAAGATGAGTTAAATGGTTGGGAACTGATTATCTTCAAAGATGAGTTAAATGAAAATATTAACCTACTAAAATTTTGTAAAGCTTCGCTTCGTAGATTTCTTATCTTACAACCCAACAAACTCTTACTTCATTTCAAGTAAAGATGGCGAAAGTACATAAACAGAAACTCAAATTATGAAAGGGGGGAGTAATAGCAGACTTGTGTTCCAGTATTGAAAGCTCAGTGGGCAGAATGCATGTTAGAATGCATAATAGAAATATACAAATGACTTAGAAACTTTAAGGTCAAGGTTTTCGCTTTCACAAAATAGGAAATACTTTCTTGAAATCTTAGAAAAATCATTGTCAACTTCTTTTAAAATTCGGTTCCATGCAAGCAGCAGAGTATATTACTTTGGGTATTTCACAACCTGCATTTTATGGTGAAATAATTAACAACATAAGACGGATCAAAGGTAGGTAGAATTACCATCGAAATTGTGTTAGAATCATCAAAACCCTTTCATGCCGTAGATATAATCCTTTTGTAACAAGACGGACACTAGGCTTGGTAGTGGATCAATCTACATCCTTGTACAAGCGCATTCTTAATTGCACTCTGGCTGACTGTGAGGACAGGAATCCATGACGGACCCTGTCAACACCTCTTTATAGAAGACAGGGCACCGACCTTCTGTCCTCTCTGTATGTCAGTCTGACTCTTAGGGTGATCACATGCATGAACTCGCCACAGCAGGCAGAGCACAGACTGTATTTCGTATGCCTTCTGTTTTTATATCCATCTACACAATTATCCGTCTGTGTGTTTCTTGGCCCCTGCGTAATGCTTGTTTTTTTTTTTGGTTCATCTTACAGTGAGGAGGTTATTTTACACCACAATTGTACTTATTCGATACCTCTGGGTATTCGTAAAAGTGGGAGGGTTGTTCGCACGTAATCAAGGATAACTACACCGTCTGCTACTAAAGTGGAAAATGACCGTCCTAAGTCGTCACCGATTGCCGATTGGTCTTGTTGGTTTATATATAAGCATTTGTGTTTGATGTTTCTCTGTCATTTGGTGTTCCTTGTACCATTTGCGTTTCTTTCTGTGAGTGTCTGGTTTATGTTTTTACAGTGGTTGTTTTAGGGTTTTGCTGTTGGTGATGCAACTAGGTGTTGTTGGAGATTCCCTCCTTTCTTGAAAACGTTTTCAAATTCAATAGCACCATCATTTAAGAACAGATTTTGCAGCATGGACCAGACATGCACCCTTCGGGTACCTAACCCTCGTCAATTATCCTCAATCTAGACAATGTAATATGACCAAAGAGTCCAAAGATGTACCGAAAGAGGGTTGGATATGATGCTACAGGACCCACGTTTTATAAATTGCAAGAAAGTTTGATTACAGAAATTTTCTAATGCGTTGAAGAAACGATCAATCGAAGTTAATCGAGCTTGGCTACATGTGCCCTCTGTGACTTCTTTGTTTGACAGTAAGTGTTTTGAATATATTTCCCTGACATGGTCGCCATAGCACTTTCTATATAGACATAACGTCAGACAGTGCATGCATTTTATATACTGTGTTCTTTATCGTGCGAGAACATCGATGGCGGGTGCGGCTAGCCACCAGGGGATGCTTACTCCTCCCGGGCACCTGATCCCACCTCTAGCTTGCTAGGGGTCCGTCGATGCTCAACATAGTGCTCTATTGTGAGTGCTGTTGGGATTATCGTCAGGATCTTCTTTAACTCATTCTCGTCCACCAGCAATGACACTCACCAAGTGGTACAAATGTTAAACGTCTTCAAAATGCACAATTAAATCTTCCTTTACAACATAGGTTTATTGTTTGTGAAATAAATGGCTTACCTTAGACGAGGATGTATTCTTTTCGATAGTAGTATGTCGTTAAACCTAACTGTAAGACAGGATTTTATTTTTATCAGAATGTGTAAAAATAGTTCAGCGATTTAACTGAGGCTCATACATGCTTTGCATATCAGTTGGTGTAATTCGTAATCAATAAAGGTAAATCAATAATTTTAAAAGGACTGCATGTGAGTTAACCCCATTGGATCAACGACTATAAATCATCAAATAGGGGCCACAATAACAGATATCAAAGATAACGAGTTACATAATGGGGACGGTCATTATTCAGACTATTCAGACAAAAATTTTCCGATGTCAGGAATTAGTTAAAGGAGATCCTGACGACAATCTCAACAGCACTCACAATAGAGCACATAATTAAGCATCGACGGACCCTGAGGTGGGACCAGGTGCCCGGGAGGAGTGAGCATCCCCTGTTGGCTAGCCGCACCGCCGTCGATGTCTAAGCACAAAAATGAAAACAATATCTTAAAGTCTGTGCGACCAAGGCGAGCGGTAGTATTTTCGCGAGAAGTTTAAGAATATTGCTTATTAGATTCGAAACTATTCCAGTGGACGTTCTATTAATTTTGCCCTACCCTCTCGACTTTGAGACTGAATTACTGATGAGTATTTCTTCGATGGTGTTTTATACTATATTTGTACATATATTAGCGAATAACATATTGAGTTTTAATCGCTGTAGGTATTTAGAGCGTTGGTTTAATTCATTTATCATAAGCAAAAATGATTAGAGACAAGGCTTACAATTGCATTAAGTTATCTATGAATATGCTTTTATTAATCACCCCATATACTTCTGTTGTTTCTATTAAGTAAAAATTTCAAATTTCAGTAAACGAACATCATAAAAACATCTCAAAATAAAATTAAGTATCGGGAGGGCCCTAGTATAATACGTACAATAGAAACGTATATCGAATGGACCGTTTTTATTCATCTTAGATTATCTACGAAGGAAATATTGCAATTTTTACAGTCTTTTCAATTGACACTATCTTGGATTGATGAATTCCATTGGCTAATCCGTAAATCTAATACACCGTTTAACCAAAAAATTTCGCGAGTATCCAAGGGTTAGGTTGTGTATACGTAATCCAAATAACTACATCATTTCCAGCTATATTATTTTAAAATTCTTCTGGTTGACTGTTTGTGCCTCGTTTGCCTAGTTTCACAGCGTTTCGGCACTTGACTGAAAATATTTTGTAAAAAACTAAGAAGAGGTACGAGGGCTGATTGATACGTTGTGAGCCTCGGTTTTCTGGGATGCAGATGGTAGTCTATTTATAGATTACATGTATCTCCGAAAATAAACAAATAAACAATCAATGACATATACTATGCTTCACTTCTTACACAGTTTGGGAAAATAATAAACTTAAGCACCGCGGAAAGCTCACTAGTTAAAGGTGTGTTGTTCGATCAGGACAATGCTCCTGTTCACAAGTCTTTCACTGCCATGGCTGCCACTCATGAATGCGGCTTTAATTTGATTGAGCATCCACCTTATTCACCTGATCTTGCTCCATCAGACTTTCGTCTATTCCAAAAACGGAAAGCAGCTATGTCCGGCACCCACTTCAAGCCAAATGATGTATACTTGCATCTTAAAGAACTCATTTGCAGTGGATGACCATTCAAATAAAGAGTTCTTTAAAAGTGGTATCGAGGCCCTTAAACACCGATGGCAAAAGTGTATAGATACTGAAGGGGTTTAATGCAAAATGTATCATAGAATTCAAATCGTTCAATACTAGACTTACAACATATCAATCAGCCCTCGTATTTTCATGATGGCATAATTTTGTTCTCAGCTTACTCTTTGGCATAACGTTAAAGTAATTTTTTCACTCTGAATGATTTCATGAAATGGATTTACTATTACTATAACGGGCTCGAAACAGTGTTTTTTTTTTGAAAAATGCACTAAAATTATTACAACTGAACAGATGGTATAGTAAACGGTGCACAACTCATATCTCATAGAAAGGAGGGGATATCCAACAACACTCGGTTGTAGCACCGTCAGCAAAAACACTCCATGCAAAACACAGAACAGACATGGAACGCAAGAGACGCAAGAGGGATTAGGAACAAAAAATAACATCATAGAAACATCAAACACAAAAGACTACATATAAACCAGTGAGACCAATGGGCAATCGGTGCCGCCTTAGGAAGGCCATCTGCCTCGCAAGTAGCATATGGTGTGGTCATGTTTTGTTATTCGTATTTTTTGCAACCATGAGGGTGTTGTTATGTGTACCATGTTTGTTGAAGCTCTGTTATCTGATGTTCTTTGCTTGTTTCATTGTGCTGGGTGTGTCTCGCTGGGATCAAGGTAGTCTCGCTGGAGATCTATTCCATATGCTTATTAACACCCTTTAAATTCCAGACTATAAAGCAAGAAACGCTAATGTTGCCATTTCAGAAATGCCATTATTTAACTGCACCATGTAAATATTTTGTAAATGCTGAAACGTTTACCAGGGAATCTCTAAATTTAAGCTGAAGAAATAATCTTTTAAAATAGAAACGCTATAAACTTTTGGGAAGCTGTAGAGGGGGGGGGGGGGGGTGTTTCAATATGTTAAAAATAAAAACCCATTGTAGTAAATCCTCTTAACCAGACTTCCTACTGGTGGACGTTTCAGCATAAAACAAACTGTACATACTTTAATCAATAAATGGTGGAGTTGGATGGCTGTAGGGGAGGAAGGAGGCCATTAAAAAAAAAAAAAAAAAATTCCAGACTATAATTACAATTTACACTACGTGGTCTTTTATTTGTTGTTCAATGTTGTGATTTGTTTCATTATGTACTTTGTACACAATTACAATTTTACGTTGAACAAATGTCATTATCGATTTGAACGTTACCTTTGTTCGTATATTTGAACTTTTTATAAGTACAATGTATCTCTTAATAATAGCTAATTTTGAGTCACTGGCCAGTCATAAATCATTAAAGGTGATTTTGGTAAATTATTTCGGGAGTATAAAATTGAAATATAATGGAAAATAATACAATGTTAAAATACATACATATTAGATATTAGAAAATCTTTTAAAGAAACCAAAAAATGAATATTGATAAAGTCTGTTTACCATGGACAGGCGAGAAGTATGACGACATCTAATTTGCATATATACACTACAAAGTACTTTAAAAATCTTAAGTGATAGTTATGCATGCTTCTCTTTTCTTTAATGAAAATACTGGAAAAAAAAACAAAAATACTTCTCACCAACTATTAAAATGCCATGTAATCTCCTCATTCCAAAATGCCACTATTTGCGTGTCAGGCTGTACTGTTGGGGGTGAGGAACTAGACCGTAAACACTAACTTTCATCTTTTGAATCCGATTATTGCGTAATAATTTTTTTTCTCCTTTACACTGTTTTGTTATAATTTTATATTTACAAGGATGCCTGGACTTGTGGATAATTTGTTTAAATTCAGGTAAAAGTATGTAAAACAATTATGAAATAAAAGGAAAATGATACAAGCGACTGTCCATCATATTCTATAACTCTACCTGCAAGGGATAAACCAGATTTTGACGGAAAGATGAATCATTTTAAGGCAAGTAAAGTATACTTTTTGTGCGTAGACTAGATTTTTATTTCAAAACGAAGTATACCTTAAACATCAATTCTTGAAATTTATTTTTTTGAAAAGTTTTATTGGGAAATCGGTAAATTCTTTTCTTTTGCTTTTTCAATGTAAACAAATGTTAAATAAAGAGTAATAAGATTTATTGTACTTAACAATAAATCAATTTATATAAGCATGAATCCGAACTTCTTTTTCATCTCTTTCCGGAATCCGGAACGACATGCCCGACTTATGTTTAGAGTTATATAGACTCTTCCTCTTTTGAACACTTTTCATGGCGTAAGGCGCGAATAATTCAACAAAATTCTTTTTCAGATATATAAGAAGCAAAAGAGAAAATAGGATTGAAACTATAGAGATTGATACTTGAATATCTTATTTATAATTCTGTCAAAATAAATTGCATTTATTATTGAAGGGAAAGCTGATGTTTATGGATTTTTAACTTAACCCAATCGACGCGGGAAATATTCTATACTTTTTTTTATTGATAATCACTAGCCGTCTTTTAGTCTATAATTTCAGCGATACATACAAATAGAAAAATATGCCAAAAGCGAAAAGGTCCAGAAGAATTGCATAGAAAAGAAAACAGACGTCTGTGACGAAACAGGGAGCACCTATTGACAATGTGGAGGATCATCAGCCAGACGAACAGGGGACAACAATGGACATTCCTTCTACTATGACTAATGATAGACCAGAGCAGCCCATGATAATTGATACTTTTGAAGAAGAAAACACAAATGAAGCAGGTGAGACTCCAAAAATGGTTGAGAGCTATCAAAATACAATGGGCTTGAATGTTTCAAGCGAAATAAAAAACAAAATAACAAGTGGTCAATATGTAGATTTGAGAAAAATGCTCAATAACGAGAATGATGTGAAAAAACAAAAGATAATAGTAGTCAACGGGGAGTTACAAACCACTGAAAAAGAGACAAAGCAAATTAATGATATTGAGAAATGGACAGATGCTTTTTTAATCTTTGCTAGCATCTATTTAACAGCGCATCCTTCAAAACATTTGGAAATATTGAAATACATAAAAGATGTCAGACTTGCAGCTACAAGGTCGAGCTCGGGTTTTTTGGAATATGACCAACAATTTCGTTTGAGGATGGCACAAACTCCATCAAGGTCATGGGCGGAAGTAGATTCAGAACTCTGGCTTTTGTACATTTTACCACACAAAAATCAACTGACTGCTGCAGAACCGAACCAGAGTCAGACTAAAAAGTGTTACACATACAATTACAAAGGGTCGTGTTTCAAATCCCCATGTATCTACTTGCATGTTTGCATTAGATGCAATAAAAATCACCCAGAAATGTACTGTCCAAATAGGCAAACGAGACCAGATACGAATAAATTTTGTGGCCAATATAGAGGACACAGCCACAGGGGTTCGTACCAAAACACAAGAGGAACAAGAACTCAGTCAGAGGAAGTATAGGGGGGTCCTATCTACATTTGGAAATTAGGAAAAACACCGATAAAAGTTGACAATTTAAAAGAGTTATTAAGCATCTACCCAGAAACAGAAATTGCAAGTGAATTATTGAGTGGTTTTAGATATGGATTTAGATTAGGCTACAATGGTCCCAGACAAGGGGGAGAAAGCAAAAATTTAAAATCGGTTTTCAGAGATTTTTTTGCCCCTTTTTTGGGCCGTAATTCGGCCCCATTCCCAATGAAAAATAGTATCTTTTTTTCCCAATTGTGACTCTAAAATTTCCCAATTTCATTCAGATGGAATTATCAGCGAAAATAGTGAAAGTAAATGGTTCAAAAGTAGCAAATTTACTAATTATTTGCCATATTGTTGTAAGCATAAGAAATTAAATCATATTTAAAGAAAATTGTATGATTAAACATTCAATTCTCAACTTTTGATTGTATAAACTGTCATTTTACTATTACTTTGATATCTAGTACTTCCCAAATGTCGTTAATTTTCCCAATTGCAAGGGCCCCGACCCCATTCCAAAATTACTGAAAAAAATCACTGGGTTTTTCAGTATCCGGAAAAAAACAAAAGAAAAAATTGAAAGTGAGGTCAATTTGGGGAGAATTGAAGGCCCTTTCAAAATAAAACCTATTTCAAATTTAAAAATATCACCTATAAGAATAATCCCCAAAACAGAGGGTCTATGGAGGTTGATTAGTCATCTATCATACCCAGAAGGCGACAGTGTGAATTATTTTATTGACCCTGATGAATGTACAGTAGCTTACACATCTTTTGACGAAGTAACTCAAACCTTGGTAGAAATGGGGAGGAAAACACTGTTTGCAAAAATGGATGTTAAATCTGCGTTTAGACTAATGATTATAAATCCAGGAGATTTTGACCTTTTAGGCTTTAAGTTTCAAGATGAGTATTATATTGATAAATGCCTACCAATGGGATGTGCAAAATCATGCAAATTATGGGAAAAATTTTCAACCTTCTTGGAATGGTATCTACGGAAAAAAGTTGGACTTGATACCGTGCACCACTATTTAGACGATTTTTTATTTATGGGGAAACATGATACAAATGAATGTACGAAACTGATGACAGAACTTGTTACAATTTGTGATTTTATAGGGGTTCCCCTCGCTCACGAAAAAACAGTAGGACCTACAACAAAACTTGTATTTCTGGGAATTGAGATAGATACCATAGAGATGATGATAAGGATACCCTCTGAAAAAGTTGAAAACCTGAAAGTTTTGATCCAAACCATTCTTAGGAAAAAGTCTGTAAAGCTCAAAGAAATGCAGAGCTTGGTTGGTCCTTAATTGTTTTAGCAAAGCAGTACCTAATGCTAGAGCATTTAACAGACGTTTTTATGATGCTACAATCGGAGTAACCAAACCCCATCATCATATTAAGCTGACAAATGAAATAAAGGATGACATGAACATGTGGCTAGAATTTCTAGAAAAATTTAATAGGGTGAGAATTTTACATGACCAAGAGTGGTTTGGAAATGACGTCATAAACCTGTATACAGATAGCACGGGTAATCAAAATTTAGGTTGTGGAGGATACTGTGATGGGTCATGGTTTTACTGGCAATGGCCAAATGACTGGGAGGAACCTGTATTTAAGGAAATGACATTTTTAGAACTGGTACCCATTTTATTAGCAGTCAAGGTATGGGGCATGACATACTTAAAAAATAAGAAAATCATAATGCATGTAGATAATCAAGCATTAGTTTCAGTCATCAATAAACAGTCTTCAAAATCCAAGACAGTAATGAAATTGGTAAGAGCCATGGTACTGTACCTGTTAAAGTTCAATATATTATTTAGGGCACAACACATATTTGGTAAGCAAAATAATATTGCTGATGCTCTATCTCGCAAACAGTTCGAGTTGTTCAGGGAACTAGCACCACGAGCCAATACAAATCCAGAGGAAATACCAGCGGGATTTCTAGAGACCATATTAGAGCAGAAGCAGAAAATATACTCCAATCCGCGACGGCACAGAGCACACAAGAAACTTATAGTCGTAGTCTAAAATGTTTTGAAGAGTTTTCACACAATTTCGGGGGTCAATCAGCATGGCCACCAACATTAGAGCAAATTGTCGAGTTCATTGGTTATATGTCAATGAAAGGTTTTTCTGAATCGACAGCTAAAACCTACATTTCAGGGATTTCATATTATCTTAAGGTACAAAACCATGTAGATTTTACTCAGAATTTCATTGTTAAAAAGCTCTTGGAGGGATACAAAAGAAAAGCAAAAACTAAAGATAACAGAATGCCGATCACAGGGAAACTTTTAAAGAATTTAATCGATAAACTTCCAGTCGTATACTCAAATGTCTATGAAACGGGCCTTTTTACAGCAGCGTACACTACAGCATTTTTTTTTATTCTTTAGAGTGGGCGAAATAGCCACAGTTAAAAAAGGAAACGTAGGTCACGAAATACAATTTGATAGCATCAAACTCTCTCAAAATAAACAGTCAATAGAAATTAGATTAGATCACTCTAAGACAGATCAAATGGGAAAGGGAACGACAGTGACAATTAACATCTCAAACGCGGGAATAAATATTAAACCCGTAGATATCCAATTGTCGTTCTTAGGAATGAGACCCAATTTTACTGGAAATCTGTTTTGTCACTACAATGGCGAACCACTCACCAGGTCACAATTTACAGGAGTACTAAAGAAAACTTTACAATTAATAGGCGTAGATGTCACAAAATATAAATTACATTCTTTTAGAATAGGGACGGCTAGTCATGCTGCGGCTACGGGCATGTCGGAAGATGAAATATGTAAAGCTGGCAGGTGGAAATCTCATGCATACAAAACATACATAAGATAAACTTATATTGTACTCTATATTTAATTGCAGAAACGGTAGTATGGTGTGTAGGGTCATCGATGATTAAAAGAGCTTTTGTAGCGACATTTGACCGGCCTAATGGTATTTCCCTTGGCCTAGATAGATTTGGAATTGAGCTTTGGTGGCAAGGGAAAGGAGGTTTAGTATGGAATAAGTTGCTCCCTAGAATTAAATTGCTGTTGAAAGTAAGAAATCAACCTAATTATCTTCTTATTCACTGTGGTGCTAATGATATAGGCGCTACGCCACTGAAATATCTGATGATTGAAATACAAGGTACATTAGAAGTTCTTAGAAATTTGCTACCGAACACTAAACTCATTTGGTCACAGCTATTGCCAAGGTTAGAATGGCGTTATTCACATGACAGGGACGCTATGAACAAGACAGTACAAAGACTGAACAGCTATGTCGCTGCAGAAGTAGTGAAAATGGGCGGCTACTACATAAAGTATCTAGACATAAAGGTGTCTGAAAAACTGCTGTTTGATGAGATTGATGGCGTTCACTTGTCAAAAACGGGCAATGAAATATCTAGATGTTTACATTTACATATGTTCTAGATTATTACATGATCAATATTATTTTACTGTCTGCGTTACTCACTTATGAAATCAGATAATTGAAGTTTTGCAACTAATGGTACAAGCTATGCCTATGCTCACATTGAAAAATTATATATAATTTTAGATAGGGATTTTAGCGTGCCGCTGAGACTCAAAGTTAGAAGCTAAAATTGACATAGAAAACATTCCTTCTAAAACAGAAATATTTTACTGTGAGCGCAGTATTGGTTCTTGAAAACTAGAGTTTGAGATATTTTCGCCTATAATAATTATAGACGGAAGAATTGCCAACAAAGAAGACAAAACAATATTTCGATCTCTGAAGTGAGCTGTACGACAAGTAGTATATTGAAAAATGTAATTGAAACTTGAAATTAAACTTAAATTGAAAATTTGAATTAAATTCATATAAGGCCATGTTATAGTGACCACTGCAGAACACACACAGTATGCTTGCAACAATGATCGAGAACATAAAAAACAACCTTCTACGATATTAGACAGGAACAACTTTACTAAATGTACAAGCAAAGATTCGTAACAAAGAGGAATGCCAACACATAGAAGGAACAAGACCAACGTGCAACCGATACGGACTTCATACTAATTATAATTAAAAGCACTGGATGTAGTGGTTGTGCAAAGAAAAGGGTCCATCTTATCACAGTTAGATTAATTCACTTTTTGTTTCAGAAGAAAAGATTGACACGTGCGTAAATAAAATATTAAAACACACACGGACTCAAATCTCGTCCCTTTGAATTATTAAAAAAAAGAGATCAAAGGACGGTAATGTCAGTTTTGTTTTTGTATTTGATATGAATAATACCGCGGTTTACAATAGATAGCAGAAAGGGTAAAAATCGATGTATTTTTGGAGTTTTTATTTTTATCTACTAGTAGTTCCTAGGAAAAAACTAACAATTGCATCTTTTTTTAGACTTGCATATGGAGTGTGCTGATTGTATGCCTTCTGCTACATACACGAGAAACGAAGGGTACACTGACATGCCAAGGACGCTGTAGCAGGGACTTTACTCGGTGTCGGGAGGCGTATGGGTGTACGATAAACAATGCGCAGAGAATGAAGTGTTTACTAATCTGCTCCAAGGGTACAGACAAATGCATGGAGAATTGTAAAATGCGGATCGAATGAACTGTGGAAAGCATTGTACATACTATGTGGTCAAGACTCAGGTACTGAAAAGGGTACTGGGAAATTGTCAACAGAAACACGACTCTAATAAATTAGAAAAGTACTCTTGTTGTGGGTCATGTATTATTTTAGTTTTACTTTATGTGTAGGTACACATGTACTTAATCATGCTATTTAATGATTTCATAATAATTCTTTCTAGATTTTACTATGTCATGTTTATCTCAATAGAGAATATTCCAGTATGTTCTTTATTACATCATTATCATCACATGACTGTGATTTCTAGAATTTACTCTATTGTTAATCATTTGTAATGTCAGTCATTGTTCTGGTTAATTCATTGTTATTAAGTATAAATACCTCTGAGGAACTGTGTTAAGCGGGGGCATTCGTACACATTCGTAGACACGATTCATTCATCTATTCTGATATACTGGGACACTTTATTTGTTGAGACTTTAATCCATTTGACAACGTTTGGACACCGATCTTTCGAGAACGTTTGTGATTACCGGAAACCCATTCGATAGACTTTGTGGACCGTAACGGACACTTTGATCCGGACATTGTATTGTAAGTTGTAATCATTTGAAATATATATATTTTGTACATAATTAAACTTGTAAATTTATATTCTGTCTTTGTCTGATTTTTGCTGGCGTTTTGGGGTATTCTGACCCATAACAGAATTGGGGGCTCGTCCGGGATAGTAATCTCTGCATATTTGCATTTTTACGTAAAGTTCGTTTTTTGAAAAAAGGAAAATTCTCAAAACTTTTGCCAGCAGAAATCAATCATGGTATTTTCGGTCAATGAATTTTTGAAATCGCCGACTGTAGATGAGTTCGAATCACTGAAAAAGGATGATTTGATTGGTTTAGGTCTTCACTTGAAGTTAGATGTAAAATCTTCTATGAGAAAACAAGAAATTAGAAATATTGTGGCTAAAGAGCTTTTAATTGAGGAGATCTTTTCGTCATACGATTTTCCTGTTGAACCTGTTTCAAGCGAAACCAAAATGTCAAAATATGAGTTTGAATTAGAGAAAATGAAATTACAATTACAATTTGAAAAAGAAGAAAAAGAAAGACAAAGAGAAAAAGAAGAAAGAGAGAAACAGGAACGTATGCACGAGAAAGAACTCAAGTTTGAGTTAGAAAAGTTAAAATTAGAGAAAAGCGCTAAGGAAAATCCTGTTCCTTTGCCTGTCAAGTCTGAATTCGACGCCGCCAAAAACATCAGATTAGTACCAAAATTTCAAGAAAAGTCCGTGGACAAATATTTTCCACATTTTGAGAAAATCGCGGCCAATCTGAAGTGGCCATGCGATTTTTGGCCAACTTTATTACAAAGCGTACTTATTGGCAAAGCGGCTGAAGTGTACTCGGCGCTCAGTATTGCTGAGAGTTCAGACTATGACAAGGTCAAGGACACGATTTTGAGAGCATATCAGTTAGTACCTGAGGCGTACAGACAAAAGTTTAGAAAGTACAAAAAGTTTGAAAATCAAACATATGTTGAATTTGCTCGAGAAAAGGAAGATTTATTTGATCAGTGGTTTCGATCCAAGAAAATTCCCAATTCATTTGACAATTTGCGTCAAATAATTCTGATAGAAGAGTTCAAAGAGTGTGTACATCAAGATTTAAGAACTCATTTGGAAGACAAAAATGTTAAAACTCTTGAAGAGGCCGCTGTTTTGTCTGATACGTATGCTCTCACTCACAAGAAAAATTTTGTGTCAAAAACTCAATCTAGCGATAGCGCAAAAACTTCAGATTTTCCAAAGAAAAATTTACAAGAGTCTCAGTCGTCCATTAGTTCCCAGTCACCATCTCAAGGTGGTTCTACGTCCGGTCCTAGGTCCGAGCGTTCTGAGGCATCCCCAGGGGTGGGGTCGCTTCCTACATGCAATTATTGTAAGAAAAAAGGTCATGTTATTGGTGAGTGTTTGAAGCTTAAGAAGAAAAAAGAACTTAAGTCACAGGCCTGTGCGTCTGTTAGAAATGATAGGAAAGCCTTAGATTCGATTTGTTCTGACACTCCTGAGATTCAGGGTTCTAAGTCCAGTTCTGATGATTTTGTGGAGGATCATTATAAGCCCTTTTTGTCACAGGGATTTGTTTCACTCAGTGATTCTAGCGAAGCGTTGCCTGTTCAGATTTTGAGAGATACTGGTGCTGCCCAGACTTTATTGTTAGAGGGTTCATTGCCTTTGTCTGAGCACACTTTTACTGGTAGGTCAGTTTTATTACAGGGTGTGGAGCTAGGCGTCATTGATGTTCCCCTTCATAAAATTTATTTGAAGTCAGACTTAATTACTGGACCTGTTATCGTAGGTGTTCGACCTACTCTTCCCGTTCAAGGCGTTTCCTTGTTGCTTGGCAACGATTTAGCTGGCGGCAAAGTTGTAGCCGATCCGATTGTTTGTGAGAAAATCACGTCCGATGTCGTGTCCGATGATGAAGACGACGACTTGTACCCAGCCTGCCTAGTTACCAGGGCGATGGCCAGGAACAGACTAAAAGAGGCTGAGAGTACTTCTGCACTTAACGAGGACCATCCCTCCAAAAGTATAGACCTTTCTGACACATTCATGTCTACCATTGATGACAGCGTACCTGAGACATCAGTACGACTTCATGTTGACAAGTCTCCGACAGTACCTAGTGATGATTCCTATCCGCCATTAGACAGGGGTACAGATGCCTTAAGCCATGAGCAGCTCCTCTCCGAGCAAACTAAAGATCCGGAGATTATCCGACTAAGCAAGAGGGCCCTTCCCCGAGAAGAAGCGGACAAAGTCGGAGAGTGCTTCTACATACAAGATGGCATCCTTATGCGGAAATGGAGACCACCCGATGCACCCCCTAATGAAGTGTGGCGGGTCGTTCACCAGATAGTGGTTCCAGTAGCGTATCGCGGGGACATCATGAGTTTAGCTCACGACACACCCATGGCAGGTCATTTAGGTGTCAATAAGACTTATAATAGGATTTTAAGTCACTTTTACTGGCCTAAGTTGAGAAAAGATGTGTCTGAGTTTTGTAAGTCTTGTCATAATTGTCAGATGGTAGGTAAACCCAATCAAGTTATACCACCTGCTCCCCTCCAACCCATTCCAGCCTTTGAGGAACCTTTTAGTAGGGTGTTAGTTGACTGTGTAGGTCCTTTGCCTAGGACTAGGTCAGGGAATCAGTACTTATTGACAATTATGTGTACTTCGACTAGGTTTCCTGAGGCCATACCTCTTAGGAATATTAAGGCAAAGACCATAGTTAAGGCCCTTACAAAGTTTTTCAGTTTCGTAGGTGCTCCCAAGGCTATTCAGTCAGATCAGGGTTCGAATTTTATGTCAGGATTGTTTCAGCAGGTTATGCATGAGCTAGGTATCAGGCAGTATAAATCTTCTGCGTACCATCCTGAGTCCCAGGGGGCCCTTGAACGCTTTCATCAAACCCTTAAAACTATGATGAAAACATATTGTCACCAGTATGGAAAAGACTGGGATGAAGGGGTTCACCTCGTGTTGTTTGCGGTACGAGAAGCGGTTCAGGAGTCCCTGGGGTTCAGTCCCTTTGAGCTAGTTTTTGGGCATACGGTCAGGGGGCCATTGAAGTTATTAAAGGAAAAATGGTTGACTGAGACTAGCGATTTGAATCTCTTAGACTACGTGTCTAATTTCAAAGAGAAATTATATAATGCTTGCAAATTGGCTCAAGAAAATCTCAAAACCTCACAAATGAAAATGAAAACATGGTATGACAAAGATGCTAGAAACAGAGTTTTTAAACCAGGCGATAAAGTTCTTGTCTTTTTGCCTATCCCTGGTCATCCTTTGCAAGCTAGATATTTCGGTCCTTATGAGATTGAGAGTAAAATTAGTGATGTTAACTATGTGGTTAAGACACCAGGTCGGCGAAAAGAAAAAAGAGTGTGTCATGTTAACATGTTGAAAGAGTATTTTGATAGAAGTGACCGAAATTCTGTAAAACCAGTTTCCACTTTGGCCAATGTAAATACATTAGAAAATTGTGTTGAACCTGAATGTAATGAAGAGACTGTCGAAAAAGACTTCGCTCAAAGTGTCCGTTTGAAGAATTCTGAAATTCTGACAAATCCGGAAGTGAAACTCGGACATCTGACCGTGCATCAAAAAGAGGAAGTGCATCAATTAATGCGGGAATATACGACCATCTTTCCGGACGTTCCAAAAAAGACGAATGCATCTCATCATGACGTCATTGTGGGTGATGCGTCACCAATCAAACAGCATCCCTATCGGTTAAACCCGATAAAGCTTCAATACATGCGGAAAGAAATTCAATACATGCTTGAAAATGACATTATTGAACCCAGCAATAGTGATTGGAGTTCCCCATGTATTCTGGTTCCGAAGCCAGACGGAACTTACCGATTGTGTACGGACTTTAGAAAAGTCAATTCAGTCACCAAAACTGACTCTTATCCGATCCCACAAATCGATGACTGTATAGATAAAATTGGCAGTGCAAAATTTGTCAGTAAATTTGACTTGCTTAAAGGCTATTGGCAGGTCCCGCTTACTGAGAGAGCCAGAGAAATATCGGCATTTGCGACTCCAGATGGGCTATACCAATATAAAGTAATGCCCTTTGGTATGAAAAACGCACCAGCCACATTCCAGAGGATGATTCATTCGCTCCTAAATCATCTCGAAGGATGCGAGGCGTACATCGATGACGTCATCATCTACAGCGACACCTGGGATAATCATCTCCGCATCATGCGTACCTTCTTCGACATACTGGCGAAAGCAAACCTCACAGTGAACCTTGCGAAAAGTGAATTTTGTCATGCGACTGTAGAATATTTGGGTCACAAAGTAGGTCAAGGTTTTGTTACTCCTATCATGGCCAAGGTGGAAGCTATTTCAAAGTTCCCGATTCCTACCAATAAGAAAGAGATAATGAGATTCTTGGGAATGGCAGGATTTTACAGAAAATTTTGTCCAAATTTCTCGTCAGTTGTTGGTCCACTTACCAATCTGTTACAAAAGAGAGTGAATTTTGCATGGACCAATGACTGTGACGAATCTTTTAAGAAAATCAAATGTGTTCTTATGAATAGTCCTGTCCTGTCAGCTCCAAATTTTGATAAGCAATTTAAGCTTACTGTTGATGCCAGTGACGTAGGAATCGGGGCTGCTTTGTTTCAAGAAAATGATGATGGTGTAGATAGAGTTGTTTGTTATTTTTCAAAGAAATTGACTAAATGTCAAAAGAATTACTCTACTATTGAAAAAGAGTGTCTTGCATTATTGTTAGCTTTACAACATTTTGATGTTTATTTGAATGTTACTCTACATCCCATTCTTGTGTATACTGACCACAACCCTCTCACATTTTTGCACAAAATGTCAAACAAGAATCAAAGACTTACAAGGTGGAGTTTATTGTTGCAAGAGTACAATATTATTATTAACCATATCAAGGGCAAAGACAATGTGATTGCAGATGCACTATCGAGAGTTTCATGAGTGATTTTTGCAGAATTTACCACCTAAGTTTTCATTGACATTCAAACTTTTTTTAAGGGGGGAGGTGTTGTGGGTCATGTATTATTTTAGTTTTACTTTATGTGTAGGTACACATGTACTTAATCATGCTATTTAATGATTTCATAATAATTCTTTCTAGATTTTACTATGTCATGTTTATCTCAATAGAGAATATTCCAGTATGTTCTTTATTACATCATTATCATCACATGACTGTGATTTCTAGAATTTACTCTATTGTTAATCATTTGTAATGTCAGTCATTGTTCTAGAAGCTTCTGGTTAATTCATTGTTATTAAGTATAAATACCTCTGAGGAACTGTGTTAAGCGGGGGCATTCGTACACATTCGTAGACACGATTCATTCATCTATTCTGATATACTGGGACACTTTATTTGTTGAGACTTTAATCCATTTGACAACGTTTGGACACCGATCTTTCGAGAACGTTTGTGATTACCGGAAACCCATTCGATAGACTTTGTGGACCGTAACGGACACTTTGATCCGGACATTGTATTGTAAGTTGTAATCATTTGAAATATATATATTTTGTACATAATTAAACTTGTAAATTTATATTCTGTCTTTGTCTGATTTTTGCTGGCGTTTTGGGGTATTCTGACCCATAACACTCTGCTTGATGTTTTAATTTCTGTTTGTTTGGCTAACCCTTCAGAATAAAAAAACATATTCTGACAGGAGATTCGACGATGCCTATGACAAAGTGAACGTTTTTTTTATCTTCAAGCGCTAATCTACAGGACGTGGACTGGGGGTTGGTGTTTAATAGAGGACAAATACTTTGAGTTTGGACTTTGAGCTGTGGTCAGGGTCCCCTGAAATTTTCAAGAAAAATAGTTTTCCATATGTGAGTTAAAGAAGATCCTGACGAAAATCTCAACAGCACTCACAATAGAGCACAAAATTAAGCATCGACAGACCTCTAGCAAGCTAGAGGTGGGACCAGGTGCCCGGGAGGCGTAAGCATCCCCTGTTGGCTAGCCGCACCCGCCGTCGATGTTTAAGCACGAAAATGAAAACAAAGAGCACAAAATTAAGCATCAACGGACCTCTAGCAAGCTAGAGGTGGAACCAGGTGCCCGGGAGGAGTAAGCATCCCCTGTTGGCTAGCCGCACCCGCCGTCGATGTTTAAGCACGAAAATGAAAACAATGTCAGGGAAATATATTCAAAACACTGTCAAACCTCTCGCGTGGAACTTTTTTACGAGCTCCACACGGCAAAGGGCATAAGTGTGACACAAATGAATTAGAGAAGATCCTGACGAAAATCTCAACAGCACTCACAATAGAGCACAAAATTAAGCATCGACGGACCTCTAGCAAGCTAGAGGTTGGACCAGGTGCCCGGGAGGAGTAAGCATCCCCTGTTGGCTAGCCGCACCCGCCGTCGATGTTTAAGCACGAAAATGAAAACAATATATGAAACTAGTGCACTGTCTGACGTTGTCTATATAGAAAGTGCTATGGCGACAATGTCAGGGAAATATATTCAAAACACTTATTGTCAAACCCCTCGCGGGGAACTTTTTTACGAGCTCCACTCGGCAAAGGGCATAAGTGTGACACAAATGAGTTAAAGAAGATCCTGACGAAAATCTCAACAGCACTCACAATAGAGTACAAAATTAAGCATCGACGGACCTCTAGCAAGCTAGAGGTGGAACCAAGTGCCCGGGAGGAGTAAGCACCCCCTGTTGGCTAGCCGCACCCGCCGTCGATGTTTAAGTACGAAAATGAAAACATTATATGTGAGTATTTTCTCAACCCTAAAGGCTAAGCCCTCTTTCTGACTGGCTGCACCGCGTCCCGTTGAACAATCAATCGTTTTATATCCTTTCATCCTTTTTCGTGCGTAGGTCATCTCTTACGCGGATGTCCTGTTTGTTTGTCTAAAGTTGCACACATCTAAATCGGTACCCTGCACTGAGACTATATTTTGAATATCTCATTTCCAAAACCTTGACCTAAAAGTTTCTTAGTAATTTGTAAATTTCTGCTATGAAAATCCAAAACATCAGTACACGCTCAAGCCAGAAGTTCCACAGGAACAGCTGCGAACCTAGGAATAAATAACATTTCGAAGTGAAACCAGGTGCCCGTGGAGAATCGGCATCTCGTGATTGCATACAATACCCGTCGCAACAGCTCCATGAAAACTAGTCAAATTCGGTGAGTGTCTCGGTGTACTTATTGATGTACATATCAGGTTAATATAACTTGTTTGGTAATGATGACAGTCATTCAATCGCAATCCAGAATGTCACTGATCATTTTGGAAAGAGGGATCTGATATGCTTTTATTATATCCCTGTAGCGACCGGAGAACTTCCTCAATGATGATTTCAGCCGTTGTGTAATAATAAATTGTGTAATAATAAATTGTGTAATAATAAATTGTGTAATAATAAATTGTGTAATAATAAATTGAATTTAGATGAAGTCAAACATATGAAATTCTCAATGTGTTTGTATCTAGTTATGTTTTATGCATGTCAAAAATTTAGAGGTTGAAAATAAATAAGCTAGCCTTTGATATTGGAAAATAATTACCCGGTCGGCTTTGCGTTGAAAAAAAATACTGAAAAATTTTCATCCTCCTCCTCTTACGTTGTCATCAAATGTCCTTTAATTATTGCCTATTCATAGATAAAAAAATACATCATTTCACCCGTGTTCGTGACATAAAAACGTTGCATGAAGAAAGGAGGGGATCTCTAACAACACTCGGTTGCAGCACTCACAAAGAACAGATATCCATAGCAAGAGGCACTGAAGAGACAAAGAACACCAGCTTACACCATAGAATCATGAAACACAAAAGACCACACATCAACCAGCGAGACCAACTCACACCATAGAAACACCAAGGAAACGTTCTGCAATACATGTATAAGAAAGGAATCGTCGTATTTTTGGTCACATTTGGACCGCTCATCGCCTAACTCAAAGAATCTGAAAAAGGGACTTGTACTAATAAAATCCGCTTATGGCGACTTTGCTTGTTTTTGTATTAAAGTGGATCGTTCTCTTGTTTTCCATGCATGTATTCTTCCTACAACCAATTTCATAGAATTTAAGTGATTCTATGGGGCGGACCTCTCTCCCTTCCAAACCCTTACTTCCCTTTCCGCCCCTTCCTCTCTCTTCCTTCATTCTTCCCTCCCCTCTTTCCTCTTCTCTTTCTCTTTCCTCCCTCCTCCCGCCCCCTTCCTTCTTTCACCCTCCCATCCTGTTCACCCCTTCATAAAACCTGAACCTATATCATCCTTACTAAAAGTTATCAATAGACCGTTAGTGATGTGTCCTCAGAACACGGTTCAACACTCAACATTTGAATGATGAACATTGTTCTAAAACCAAGTACCCATTATACCATATTTTTTCATCGACCATACTTATCTTCTTTGAGCCTTTTACAACAACAGCGTACAATAAACATGAAGTTTATTCATAAGCATTCTATCCTTCATCATAGTAAGCAAAAAAATAACAGCTCACAGTGATAGAAAAAAATCGCAATGCAAAATATTCTCTTTTAAAATAGAAAATTACCATCAGTACTGTAATGGTCTTAGCTAAATCGCAATAGATTGAAAAGAAAGTATAAGGTACCCTTCAAAATTTTCTCTCAGATTGTGGAAGCACTTTCAATCAGGGGAATTAAGGTACTGCTTTGAGGCTCCTAATGGTTCCAGTGAGAACATTTGTAGGGATTAAAGGGGCAACGCCCCGGAATGTTACGGATTCACAGGTTCGTTTCCTATGTTACAATGACCCTTGTTATGCTTTCTTTTATTCTTTTGATTATGTTTTTTTGCAAATTTATGTGAAAGCATATGCGTACTTGCGCACTCATGACTACGCGCCTGTATACAATTTACATAATATTTTCACTATGGGCTTTGTGCACAAGGACAATTTTACGTTTAACTTCACAAATGTCATTATGGAGTTGAACGTTTCGTTTATTCGTACATAAGCCACATACACCACAAAAAGTCTCCAAATGGCTAATTTGTTGTAATGGGCAGTGATATGTCATTATAGGTACTTTGAGTATATTATTTCATTATTATCGAATTGACATATAATGGACAATTATACAAGTGACTGTCCATTCTACCTCTAGAACTCCACTTGCAAGGGATAAATGAGATTGTGACTGAAAGATGAAGGATTTTTTGGTAAGTAAAGTATACTTTTTGTGCAAAACTAGGTTTTTATTTCAAAACAAAGTGTATCTAAGATATCATCGTAGTATTATAATATTTTTGAAAGGTTTAAGAAATTGGTCAATTCTTTTATATATTTCGATACAAACTGTTGAAAAATAAAGAGATACCTGGATTCAAGAATCATTCAGAAAGCTTTAACATGTGTCTCACTGTACCAAGTCGTATTCTATAAACATGTATTACAATGCATTTCATTTAAAACAAGCATAACCAAAATTGCATTTTTATTTAAAAAATATACTAAGTTTCATAAATAGCGAAGTGCTCCAACTCTATACCTTCTTGAAGAAATTTAGAACCTGTTGTGCACCAGATACTTGTTTCGGCTATTAAATCCTCATGCATCAGTCATGCTTACAGCCAAAGTGATTTTCGTAAGCCGCAAGTTTTATACATTACATACTATCTTTTTCGTACTTGACAGTAAGTGTTTTTGAATGTTTGTTTCCCTGACATGGTCGCCATAGCGATTTCTATGTATACATCACCTCAGATAGTGCAGTGCATGTATTTTATATATTGCTTTCATTTTCGTGCATGAACATCGACGGCGGGTGCAGCTAGTCATCAGGAGATGCTTACTCCTCCCGGGCACCTGGTCCCACCTCTAGCTTGCTAGGGATCTGCCGATGCTCAATTTGGTGCTCTATTGTGAGTGCTGTTGAGATTATCGTCATGATCTTCTATGACTCATCAACTTAACAAAAATATTCAAATGTATACCCTTCTAGAAGAAAGGAGGGGATCTCCAACAACACTAGGTTGCAGCACCCACAGCAAAATCCCAGAACACCCATGCAAAAAAACACAGAACAGATACCCACAGAAAGAGACGCAAAATGGACAAGGAACACCAACTCACAACATAGAAACATAAAAGACTACACATAAACCAACGAGACCAATGGGCAACCGGTGCCGACTTAGGACGGCCATCTGCCAAGTAAATAGCAGACGGTGTGGTTATCCTGGATTACGTGCGCACAACCCTCTCACTTCTCCAGTTACCTAGAGGTCTCGAAGAACGTACAAATGTGGTGTAAAACAACCTCCTCACTGTAAGATGACGTCACACAAACAAGACCGCGAAACGCAGAGGCCCCAGAGACACAGATGAATATGTAAATGGATATAAAAAGAGGGTATGCGTAATACAGTCCGTGCTCTGCCGGCTGTAGCGAGCTCATGTATGTAATCACCCGAGGAGTCCGACTGACATTCAGAGAGGACAGGTGGTCGGGGCCCTGTCTTCTCTAAAGAGGTTTGGACAGGGCCCGTCATGGAGTCCCGTCGTCACAGTCAGTCAGAGTGCAAGTCTTAAGAATGCGCTCGTACAAGACTGTATATTGGTCAAGTACCAAGCTTAGTGTCCGTCTGGTGACATTAGGATCATATCCACGGTATAAAAGGCGTTTGATGACTCTGACGCATTTTCGATACATATGCTGTCTACCTTTGATCCTTCTTATTTTGTTAATTATGTCACCATAAAATGCAGGTTGTGAAATACCTAAAGTAATATACTCCGTTGCTTTTATGGGTCCGAATTTCAAAAGAACTTGATCATAATTTTTGTAAAATTTCCAGAAAGTCTTTACTAGTTTGTGAAAGCGAAAACCTTGACCTAAAAGTTTCTTTGTAATTTGCAGATTTCTATTATGAAAATCCAAAACATCAGTACATGCTCTAGCATACCGGATGAGCTGTGAAATATAGATACCGTATGACGGTAATCTAGGGACATCACCGTCAAGCCAGGGGAAATTTACTATGTTGAATCCAAAATCATCTCGTTTGTCATATACACTTGTATGAATTTCTCCATTGACAATTTTGATATTTAGGTCCAAAAATAATGTTTCAGTGTCTGTAAAGTTTGCCTTGTTTAGAGTCAATTCTTGTGGATAAATAACATCTTTATACTTTTCAAAAACAGGATTATCGATAGTAAGAATATCATCAAGGTACCTTGAAGTACTAATGAAGCATTTTACATCATCATGTTTTCTTTGCTTTTGAAGATTTTGAATAAATTCCTTTTCATATGTGTATAAAAATAAATCTGCAACAAGAGGCGCACAATTTGTACCCATAGGAATCCCTACAACCTGCTTGTAGAGATTCTCACCAAATCTTACATAAATGTTGTCCAAGAGGAAGGACAAGGCACTACACAGGTCGCTACATGTCCATGATTTGTATGATTTGTATTCTGTAGCGGAAAAGAAACCCTTTGATTCAGATGTACAAATATAAAGTTTCCCCTCTCGATTATAGCACCATTTAATGAGTTTGGACAATTGATCATTGATCTTGTCGTGAGGAAGCGTGGTGTACATATTTGAAAAATCGTATGAAGCAATCGTATTGGCTTGAAAATTTCTATATTTTATCTTGTCAATCACATCCCCCGAATTTTTTATAGACCAAAATAAATTTACATCATTCCTGTTAAGAACAGTTTCACAATATTTTGCAACGTGTTCCTTTACCGCCGTGAGGGCTGACGTCAGATGTCTAGACAAACTTGTAGTTGAGCAGTTGCTAGAATTAGCAATGTATCTAAATTTGTAAGGAGATTTGTGCAGTTTTGGTATGCAGTATATTGTAGGAAGATCCAATTTAGAAATAGGGATGTTGAATGAAGAAATTTCATTGCTATGTTTGCTCAAAATGTTGGGGACACTTTCATTGCTTTTGATATAAGTATTTGTAGACGAAAGTTCCGAAACTAAAGTTGA
Source organism: Pinctada fucata (assembly GCA_028142955.1). NCBI lineage: Eukaryota > Metazoa > Mollusca > Bivalvia > Pterioida > Pteriidae > Pinctada > Pinctada fucata. The sequence continues at coordinate 20,839,730 of AP027114.1, read as the reverse complement.
TATATAGTAAAGTTTTCATATGATTATGGTGTTGTTGGCTGCTTTATCTGCAGGAGCGAAGACAAATTTTTCATGTAAATTACGTAATTTGGATTTAAAATATCTTTCAGATCTAGAACTTGGATTTTCAAAAAGATGAGGATTTTTGTGGAAGTTGTCTATTCGAATGTCAGTAATGTCCAAAATGAGGTTTTTCCAGTCATTCAGAGAATGCGATTCGACTCCTTCCGATTTACACCATCGTTTGGTATAGTTATCTAAGGCTTCCTTTAGTACTTCGCGACATTTAATAAAATCTATCTTGGACGGGATTCTATACTTAGGTCCTTTTTTGAGAAGACCACGGAGCTGCCTATCTTGGATAATTGAAAAGTCACCTGTAATAATATGACCAGCTGGTTTATATAGATATTCAGATGTTGCACATTCTCAAGAAGCAGGACATGATTCAAGTATTTTAGGATCTGATGTAACTTTGTTGTAGTTAAAAACGAAATTTCGAATAGGTCTCTTATATTTGTAACAAATAAGAGGAGGTTCTAAATTTTCAAAATATTGAGGAATAGCACTTTGTACACGATGATCCCGAAAAATATTAGAGATGTTAAGAAGATCGAATCCTTTGTTAATAAATGGAATTTTTAAGAATCGTTTTTTAGGTGGGATGTTTTTAACAACTGGATAAAGTTTATTCTGTGCGAATGCAACAATGATATTAAGTCTGAATCAATCCGTATTTCTTAAGAATGCAACCAGTGCTTCATCCAAGATAGATTTCAATTGAACTGCTGGAACTGATGAGAGAGCATGAAGCAGTTCATGTCTGCCGCCGTTGCGAGCAATGATCAGAAGATCGTTGAGGGTACGGTGTAATCTAGATCTTATTCTGAGTTTTCGGTTTCGTCGTCTTCCGTGAGACCTATGCTTCCGTTTAGTGTTTGGGCGGATTGAAAATACATTAATATTAGTTGACGTCGAGGAAATATTTCCTTGTCCATAAATTTGATCGTTTAGACCAAGGGGGTACGCAGTTTGGAGTTTTGTGATCCAGGCAAGTTCAGCTTGTAGTCGGCGTTTTTTAATTTCCGTTTTACTAAGACTTTTAAGTTTAGAAAAAGACTGAACCGGTGTAATAGTTATATCCGAAATGGAATGATTGTATTTAACGAAGTGATTATAAAGGAAATTTCTTTGTTTTTTGTGATGTGAGTTTCTTATCTGATACGAATGACTTCTAAAACGAGATTTTAAGGCCTGACCTGTTTCTCCAACATATTGGGCGCCACATCCCCTAGCGTTTCATGTTATAACATAAATGACATCTTGGTACGATCAATCGATGTCGTTTTCAATCTCAATTTTAAAAGTCTGCCCGTTAACACTTGATTTAATTGTGGAATTGCAATTGATGAGCGGACACATACCGCATCTCTTCCCTTTGCACGTAGAAACTGCTGAGAACCCTCTATGTTTGTTGTTAAATGTAGAGCCTACAGATGGAGAAGTAGGTGTAATACGTCTACGGGATTTCAATTTAAGAGGTGAAAGAAGTACTCTGGGTGAGGAAAAAAGTTTATTACTGTTAAAAGTCGATGATGGGAAAGTTACTGTAGTGATAGAGGGTAATCTCAAAGGAGTAAGTTTAATACGAGGCGACCTTAAAAATGCCATAGTGAGATGATCAAAGAAGGGTGAGTAGAGATCCTGCATGGAAGACACTACAACAAAGTCAAGTTAGAGAACGAAATGGAATTAAAACACTTCAAACATCGGGTCACGGGGAATTGTATTACCAACTCCACACTGCAACACGAAATAAGTGTAGATATAAAAGAAAGGAGGGGATCTCCAACAACACTAGGTTGCAGCACCCACAGCAAAATCCCAGAACACCCATGCAAAAAAACACAGAACAGATACCCACAGAAAGAGACGCAAAATGGACAAGGAACACCAACTCACAACATAGAAACATAAAAGACTACACATAAACCAACGAGACCAATGGGCAACCGGTGCCGACTTAGGACGGCCATCTGCCAAGTAAATAGCAGACGGTGTGGTTATCCTGGATTACGTGCGCACAACCCTCTCACTTCTCCAGTTACCTAGAGGTCTCGAAGAACGTACAAATGTGGTGTAAAACAACCTCCTCACTGTAAGATGACGTCACACAAACAAGACCGCGAAACGCAGAGGCCCCAGAGACACAGATGAATATGTAAATGGATATAAAAAGAGGGTATGCGTAATACAGTCCGTGCTCTGCCGGCTGTAGCGAGCTCATGTATGTAATCACCCGAGGAGTCCGACTGACATTCAGAGAGGACAGGTGGTCGGGGCCCTGTCTTCTCTAAAGAGGTTTGGACAGGGCCCGTCATGGAGTCCCGTCGTCACAGTCAGTCAGAGTGCAAGTCTTAAGAATGCGCTCGTACAAGACTGTATATTGGTCAAGTACCAAGCTTAGTGTCCGTCTGGTGACATTAGGATCATATCCACGGTATAAAAGGCGTTTGATGACTCTGACGCATTTTCGATACATATGCTGTCTACCTTTGATCCTTCTTATTTTGTTAATTATGTCACCATAAAATGCAGGTTGTGAAATACCTAAAGTAATATACTCCGTTGCTTTTATGGGTCCGAATTTCAAAAGAACTTGATCATAATTTTTGTAAAATTTCCAGAAAGTCTTTACTAGTTTGTGAAAGCGAAAACCTTGACCTAAAAGTTTCTTTGTAATTTGCAGATTTCTATTATGAAAATCCAAAACATCAGTACATGCTCTAGCATACCGGATGAGCTGTGAAATATAGATACCGTATGACGGTAATCTAGGGACATCACCGTCAAGCCAGGGGAAATTTACTATGTTGAATCCAAAATCATCTCGTTTGTCATATACACTTGTATGAATTTCTCCATTGACAATTTTGATATTTAGGTCCAAAAATGATGTGCTGTGAAAACTCAATGCTAGTGATATATGTATATATCATATGTATATAGTTTGTAGTATCCAGAAAATCTTGCACTCTGTAATGATTTTAAAATTGAATTTAGATGATGTCAAACATATGAAATTCTTAGTGTTTACCTTGATGTCTTTTTACATCTGTCTCATTGTACCAAAATCATAATTTTAAACCTCTTATGTCGTAAAAAATTGTCAAACATTTTTTTTCATCCCTTTTGGACACATTTTTCTCAGAATAATTAGCCCTCCCCATCCCTTGGAATATGTTCTAGATTAATATATGCTTCACGTTCTACTTGAAAGCTCAAATAAGACAACGCTTTAGTTATCAGAGTGGTCCGGACCACACAACGTATGATCGCAACATTATTGAATGGACATAAAAACAATTATGATACCTCTACTTGTTTTTTCCTATATAAAAAGATACTCATTAAAACTAGCTGTAACCCGCCTGATGAGACTATTTCCCTGCAAAGGGTGCGTTAGTTGACAAGACTATTTCCCTAGGGAAATAACTTCGAAATGGGGCGGAGCTACATCGCGTGACGTCGAGATGGGGCGGAGTTACAGCGCGTGACGGTATAATAAAACAGTTAAAGTATACCATTGAGGGAGTTAGCATGATTCTGGTTTCCCATGACCAGTCCTATTCCCCTCGGCTTCACCTCGGAAAATAGGTCTAGTCTCGGGAAACCAGAATCATACTAACTCCCTATACTTTAACTGTATAGTATTAACCACAAACAACGTATGGCTGCAACAATATTAATGTTCAAAGGACATAAAAAAACCCCCCCAAACATTAACCACACACAACGTATGGTCGCAACAAATTAACGCAACAAATGTTCTTCGGACTTCACACAAGCACAAGCATAAATCCCAGGAAACAATGTTAGACTAATATATACGTATATTTAGAATGTCGAAGGGTTCCAACTCTCTACCTTCTTGAAGAAAATTCCAAACCAATTTACATGCACCAGACACGTGTTTCGAATATTAAATTCTCATCATGATGCTTTCAGCGGCGCCACATAAAATAATTTCAGTAGCGCCCTCTTTAATTTTTTGAAGTTAGATTTTTACATTCACATTACAGAGAGCGCGCGGCTCCAAATTTCCTGTAGGGTCGATTCAGTAGCATATCCAAATAAAATCTATGTTCAAAATAGCATTGGAGGGATTGTGCTAAGATATTTAAAAACTCCTTTAATTTCGATGATATTTATCGGTGAAATGGCTAGTTTCCAAGTTCATCGCGACAATGGGAGATCCAGGGGCCGGTTACGATTTGAGTGTTAGAATCAAGTTATAATTTCCATGTTGAAAAATAGAATAAAATATGGAGATGAAAAATTAAAAAAATTGATTTATGTATCCAAAATAATTCTCAGAGTAGAAATACAACAGCAAGAACACTCATATTAAACATCCACGGCGGATGTGGCTGGCCAAACAGGGGATGCTTACGTAAAATATGAGCAGAAAAAAAAATTGAGCAGATGTGTCATCCTCCAAATAATCAGAAATAATATAATGATAAATTCTTGAAAAAGATGGAAGAGATGACATCATATGAAGTAAGGGGCTATTGAAAATATGAGATCCAAAGACCCATGACATTTAGAAATATTTAGTATAAAAAAATTGAAAAGATTAAAGGAATTTTGCAGGAAAAATAATTGTGTATTTGTAAAGGGCGAGCGAAGCGAAATGTTATGTTTTAAATATTTTTTATGCATTTATATTAGACCCCTTTCGGTTGGAAGTAGGCCGCCAAAGTTCATAATACAAAAAAAAAGTCACGCTTGCGCTAAAAACGCAATGTACGGACAAGTTTATGACCGTTTTATAGGACAGTACACTTTTTTCATATATTTTCAATAAAAATTATAAATTAAAAAGATATCTCATATTTAAAGGTACGGGGTCCCTGAAATAAAAAAAAATTTGTACAAAATTTCATAATGCAAAATCTTTCTTTTCATATGAAAGTTTACATTCTCATTTGTATAAATGTCAATTTTTAGGTGAATTTAACGCATACATTCGCAGTTCTGTTACGTCATCACACCAAGGGAATCACATGAGATAGCATTGCATCTGCGCAGAAGGGTCAGTGCGTTGAATCTGCTTGAAGTAGAAGGGCGCATGAATTTCAAGCTGAATACCCCGTTGTAAACGGCGCGTACAAACCTCGTGGAGGTTAAATTTATAGCTTGAATTCATTCACATTTGTCGCAGACAAATATTAAAGTGAATAAAATTTTAAAAATATTGTGGAATTCTGTCGTAGACAGAGAAAATAGTCCATAAAACGCGACGTCACATCAGTACATGCACCGGCAACGGCCAATCGGACGCTGATGACAGCGAGTCGTACGAGTCGAGCGACATGTCTGACAATGATTATGAGACCCATAAACAAGGTGATTTTAACGATAGAAGCACACCTAATTTAACTGTGAATGACTTGATAGAGAAGTCTAAAATGTCGGGGTCGGTAGCCGAGAAATCCCAATCTACCAAAAACGAAAGTGCGTCAAAATTGTTGAAAGTTTTGACTGAGCAAGTAACTGCCCAGGATCTAACCACAGATCCTATAAATAAGGATTTGGCAAAGCTCGTTAATGAACTCATGTTCAAGGAGAAAACTGACAAAAAGTTGTCAGAACAAGTGAAATCTTCGGCAGAGAAAATTAAACGTCCAGAGAACTGTGACGGTCTCGTATGCACCAAAGTGGACGAACTGATATGGAATCGCCTCCAATCAACCACCAAGTCGATGGACAGTAGATTTCAGCATGGCCAGTTGTTTTTGGTCAAAAGTGTTACCCTTATTGTCAACGTTCTTGACAAAATAGTGTCTGACAAAGAGGTTGGAAAGGAGGATTTGGTGCGAGAGCTTATGAAAGCAGTTGAGATGCTGAGTTTCTCTAACTACGAAATAAACATGAGACGAAGAGAATGTCTTAAAAGTGACATAGACAGTGTGAACTATTTGTCGTTATTTTCCTCTGCCGTCCCTATAAACCAGTATCTCTTTGGAGGAGATTTGGGGAAAAAGCTGGACGAAATTGAGAAAACTAATAAAGCCGTTAACAAGGTGATGTCTCAGAGCGGCAAGACTGGGAAGACAAAAAGTCAGAAATTTAGACGCTACAATCCTTACAAACAGGGACCGAGAAGGAACAATCCTTTTTTAGGACAAGGGCCCAGAAAGGGAGCCTACAGTTACACACGAAAGGGCCCCAAAGGGAAAAAGAAGCAGGATTAAGTTGTCCGGATTTGAGAACAGTAAGGACTACTAAAATCACATTTGGAAGTGAGTCTGTTGATGTTTTGCTACCTGAAAATTTCAAAGCGGGTAGACTGAAACAATTTTTATCAGAATGGGGAAAAATAACATCAGATTTGTCAATTTTAGGCATGGTGCAAAATTGCTCAATAGAATTGATCAATGAATCAGATTTAAATTGTCTGAGGCCATCGTTCCCCATACATTTCAATGAGAGAGAAAAAGAAATTGTTTCTAAAGAAGTAAATAAATTGCTAGAGAAAAATGTTATTGAAAAATGTTGTCACTGTCCTGGTGAAATAATTTCAAACATTTTCATTCGGCAGAAAAAAGATAAAACTCACAGAGTTATCTTAAACTTGAAAAAATTCAATAAATTTGTCGAGTACAACCATTTTAAAATGGAAAGCCTTCATTCGGCAATAAAATTGATGAAAGAAGGGTGTTTCATGGCTTCAGTAGATTTAAAAGATGCCTATTATTCTGTACCTCTCGTAGAGGAACAGAGAAAATACACAAAATTTATATGGAATAATGAATTGTTTCAGTATACTTGCCTTGTCATGGGTCTAGCATGTAGCCCAAGAAAGTTTACAAAACTTATGAAACCTGTTTTCTCAGATCTTAGGAAAGCAGGTTGCATAAATGTACCATATATTGATGATGTATATTTGCAGGGGGACAGTCAGTATGAATGTTGGGAAAACATCAAAACAACAGTAGACAAATTACAAAAATTAGGATTCATAATTAATATTGAGAAATCAGTATTTATCCCAAAACAAGAAATGGTGTTTTTGGGGTTTATATTGAATTCCAAAGAAATGACAGTTAGACTCCCCAGAGAAAAAGTTCACAATATTCAAGCACTTTGTAGGAAAATGAGATTTTCTGATGAAGTTGAAATTTTACAAGTTTCACAATTACTTGGGCTCATGGTAGCTAGTTTTCCAGGTGTGGAGTATGGGTCATTATATTACCGTAGGTTAGAAAATGACAAAGTAGATGCCTTAAAACTTTCAAGAGGAAATTACAAGGCAAAAATGAAAATCAAGGATGACACTAAAATGGATTTAGATTGGTGGATTCAAAATTTATCAAAATCTGACAAAAAGATTAATCATGGTAACCCTGATTTTGTTTTGCGCACAGACGCCTCCAATGAAGGTTGGGGGGCTGAGTGTAGGAACATCACCACTGGTGGTAGATGGAATGAACAAGAACTCATACTTCATATAAATGAACAGGAGTTGACAGCTGTACTGTTTGCTCTGAAATCATTATGTAGAGATATGACAAATGTTCACATCCAGATTTTATCTGATAATACAACCACTGTCTGCTATATAAATGCAATGGGGGGCAGCCATTCAAGGACATGTAATGATATTGCAAGGACAATATGGTTATGGTGTTTAGAAAGAAACATATGGGTTTCAGCAGAACACATACCAGGTTCAGAAAATGTAATAGCCGATAAATGCTCTAGAGTATTTAATGATCAGACAGAATGGATGTTAGATATCAAAATCTTTGACAAAATAAGTAAGCTTTGGGGACCATTTCAAATTGACATGTTTGCTTCAAGATTAAATAAACAAATGCCAAATTATGTATCATGGAAGTCTGATCCGGAGGCACAATATGTAGATGCATTTTCATTTTGTTGGAAACAAATTTATTTTTATGCATTCCCTCCTTTCAGTGTTATCAGTCGAGTGGTACAGAAGATACAGGAAGAAAAGGCGGAGGGGGTGATGGTAGTCCCGATATGGCCTACACAGACATGGTACACCAGTTTGATGGAACTATTGGTGGAATCTCCCCGAGTGATTCAGAACAGTCCGAAATATCTGAAGTTACCACATTCCGAGAAGGAACATCCGTTGAAAATGACCCTGATGGTTTGTCGAGTGTGTGGAGAAAATTCACGGACGAAGGAATTTCGCGAGAAGTGTTACAGATTATTAAAGAATCTTGGAGGGGATCAACCAGAAGCCAATATTCAGTGTATATTAAGAAGTGGTCGAGCTTCTGTAGTGAAAGGTGTACCAGTGTATTTCAGCCATCTATAAATGATGTGTTAGAATTTTTGTTGATGTTGTATCATGAGAATTTGAGTTACAGTTGCATAAATACAGCCAGATCGGCTCTTTCTTGTTTTATTAAGATTGATTGTACTGATGTTGGAAAGCACCCTTTAGTGTCTAGATTTATGAAAGGTATTTTTAACATGAGACCAACAAAGTCAAGATATAGTGAAATTTGGGATGTGAATATTGTTTTTAACTTCATGAGAAACATGGATGTAAATGACAATCTGTCGTTAAAATTACTGTCTTTTAAAACAGTAACACTTGTAGCATTAATTTCTTCACAAAGAGTTCAGTCGATACATAATATTTGTATATCTGGCATGAATGTTAATGATAAAAATTATGTATTTAGTTTAGGACAGATTAAGCAATCTAGACCTAGTGTTAAATCTTTTTTTACGACACTTGAGAAATTTCCACATGAGGAAAAATTATGTGTTTATAAAACAATGTCAGATTATTTGGAAAGAACGGAAAGTATAAGGAATGGAAGTGACAAAGTGTTTATAAGTTATTTAAAACCACACAAAGAAGTGTGTAGAAGTACGATTTCAAGGTGGATAAAGACATTTTTAGGTCTTGCTGGGATAGACATTTTACGATTTTCAGCACATAGCACTAGAGCTGCTTCATCATCAGCAGCTAAGGCAAGTGGGGTGCCTATTGGAGATATTCTCCGTAAAGCTGGTTGGAGTTCTGAGAGAACATTCTCAAAATTTTATAATCTGAACATTATAAATGAGTAAGAAAACATGTATGTGTATGATTCAGAACTTTTAAGTCGAAGGAAAAGATTTTTTAAGTGAAAATGTGTTGTTTGTGAGTTGATATTTTCCAATGGAGATTGTATTCAGATTTCCTTTTTGATGTTTTTGTTGCCATTGCATAAATGTGATAATTCACATGATATTTGATTAAAATTAAAGCTGTATGCAATGTCAGTTCGGAGTTTGTTGGATCTTTTCTGAGGATAAAGAGAATTACAAGTACTAGTACTGGAAATCTGTAAGAGGAAGTTTGATTGGCTTATCAACTTGACACATCAATGCTTTAAAATCTCATGTGATTCCCTTGGTGTGATGACGTAACAGAATTAGAAAATTAAACGAGACTTACCTGTAAGTTGAAGTTTGATTGGGATTCTGTTACGTCATCTTTACACCAAGGGGATTACATGCCCACCCTTTTTCGAGTCCCCCCCTTTTTATTTTATTGATGCGTCAAGTTGCTTTGATTTTAAAGACTGACCCTTCTGCGCAGATGCAATGCTATCTCATGTTATCCCCTTGGTGTAAAGATGACGTAACAGAATCCCAATCAAACTTCAACTTACAGGTAAGTCTCGTTTAATTTTCTAATTATAGCCGTTTAAAAACGTAATTTTTAATTTGGGGTGCGCAGCTCAAGTCATTCCACTAGCGCCACCTACAATGTATTACGTTTTTACAATATTGGGATTTAATTTTAGAAATTCGGCAATATTATGGTTGTTACTGGATATTTTCAAATAAAACTTTTTGTAGCTCCTTTTCTCCAGTATCTAGACCCTCAGGAATAAATTTTCGGTAAAATTTAGTTTTAGGGACACTGTATCTTTAACCATCGATGAGCAAAATAGAGACACGGGGATACATGTACTAGAATTTTATAAAGTTGTCAAAGGCGCCAAATTATAGTACGAGAGCCTGTCTGAAAAGAAATTATAAAAAAAAACAAGACTTTAAACAAGAAGTCGTAAATAAAAATAATAACATCAGCGGTCAGATAAGATTTTAAAGACGACATACATAACAAAATATAACATCAATTTGAAAGAGTCTCATTAAAACGTCACATCGCAAAGACGGGCACATTGGATTCCCTTCCTTATTTTCCATGGCAACAATGATAATTTGAGGCTTACGACTTGCGACTTACGACTTAGGGTCGCCCCCCGGCGGTCGTAAGTTTTCGACCGATTTTGGCCGAAAGTCGTAAGTCGTAACTTTTTGTAAAACGCTCGTAAGTCGTAAAATGGGACTTACGACCAAACTTACGACTTACGATCAAAATTGAGCCTTCGTAAAACGGCCGCCTGGTCCCACCTCTAGCTTACATGGAACCAAAATGTCAAAATTATCATGGACTCTTGTGAGGAATATGCAAGACGTTGAGCAAAGAAAGCGGATGTTAAGCTCGACACCCTTTCCGAATGGATAAAATCCATCAGAGGGTTATATACTTTTATCTAGAATTTACCGATTAGAATAAACTGTGAACACCAGATTCGAGTATATCTTTAAAGACCCTGATGTTATCACAGAGCTTGCCTACCTCCAAGAACATTATGTCATCACACCAACAGACAAAGCCTCAAATAATTATACATTTACAAATCTGTATCGATCTTACTCACCAAAGTTTTATCTGAAATCAAATCTGGGCTTCAAAAATATTGTTCGACAGTATATTCTCGTAGTGGTATCAACCAGATGTGGATTTTAAAGAATTCGAAGGAACTTTTAGAACATTTGAAATCCACTCATTTTATTAGAGTTCATTCGATCAACGCCTCTGATTTTTCAACACTTTACACTACAATCCCACATTCTAAATTGAACGAAAGACTCGCAAAAATTACAAGTAATGCGTTTACAAGTAAGAACGGCAATCGCAAATACAAATTTATTGTTGTTAACTATGACAAAACCTACTTTGTTAAAGAAAAGTCCAATTCTGAAAATAAGTACACTGAAACAGATATTATTCAGATGTTAAACTTTCTGATCGACAACATTTTTGTGGTCGCAGCTACGTTAAGGCACTCCTCAGAAATGACGTCTACAAATATGGCGCGAAATGACGTCAACCTCAGATTTTGACGTCATCAACACGGAGTCCATTGTCGTTTGCAAATTTTGATACTCTTTATTGTCATTTATCATCGAGTTAGATCTTTATACATGATTGAATTTTTATTTGAATATGTTATAACTTTTATTTATAGTAAAAATACTTGAATGGCATAACGTACTATACAAATATTTGATGAAAATGCTTGCCTAGCAACCACGTGCGGATGTTACTCAAAGTCTTAGAAAAGCTTGAAGGCTTTATGGATTCTTTTTTTTAAAATAGATGATTCGTTTTTTAGACTGACGTTAAACTAACTGAGGATACAGCCTTTCAATCTAAACAAAGTGAAAGCAAGAAAATAATAATGATAAGATCATAATAAATTCTCTATATTATATTATATATTATTCTCTAAAGGCCAAATTTAAAGACGGGAGAGAAAATACTACCGACGACAACTTGAAAAAAAAGGACTTAAAAAATGAAATGCTGGAAGTTACTAAGTAAGGTGGCGTGCGTAACATTCAGATTGGACTTTGTCAATTATGAATAATTGTACGACATGCATTTTCTTCGTGGTATTCTTTTAGATTTTAATTAGAATGAAAAAAAAATAATGATATAAAATTTTCACGTCTCCCTGTTTGTTTTTTTTTCTCTCTCTCTCTCTTAGACCACGTAAATTGAATATCACAAGCTAAAATGAAAATTATAATTTATATGTTAGTTACGAAATGTTACAGAATTAATCTTCTCTTTCCTAATATCACATATTTTATCTGTACTGTACAAAGCTCTTTTAACAAGTACAAGCATATACGATATACGGAAACAATGCCTATTGAAATTAAAAAAAAGCAAGAACTTCGTAAAAATTTTGAAAAATAAAATGGACTTCCTGCCAGGATCGAACTCGCGAACATGGAATTTGCAGTCCTGCGTCATCACCACTACGCCACCGTACCGTTGCGTCAGAATGATAAAATTGTAAAGTACTTTTCACTGATTGCCAAAGAATTAATCTTTTCACTTTTTTGATTGAAATACGATGAAATTTTCCTCAATTAAACAACATAGTATTTATTTCATACTCTGAGGTAAACATTTGTGTTTAAAGGCCACAAAACTATGAGAACGAAATCGGCAAAGTCGACCTTGATTGTTATAAACTACGAGTTGCTTCCCTTCGCTAGTCACATATACGTTTGAAAAAGATATCGTCGTAGGATGATGGTATAAAATTGCATGGCGCAGGCTGAAATTACAATGCTATGTGTTGGGGTCGCGTTAAACTAGTCCGATAGATGGTTGTCCTCCATGATCTAAGTAGGCACTTTGTCGATTCTATCTATGACTATTTAAAATATATGACAATACTGGGAATTTAGTGCTGTTCTAGTCATTTTTTAGATAAAAATCGTCTTTTATTCAAAAAATATAAAAAAGAAGAAAAGTGCGCACTTGAACTCAAAAATGGCAATACCTACAAGGTATTTTGGTAGTAAGCATAGGACTGTAATTGCAGGAATGGCGTTGCGCCAGCTCGTTTTATACAATTCATTGTTTGCATGTTATAAATAGTTGTCACGTGACTTGTGATGTGGCACATGACATCACTATTGGCTGAATGTGTAGTACAAGCTTAATGTTAATCACTGATACCAAATACATAGACATTTTATTGGAGGATGTCCTTTTTTCATTATTGAAAATGTCTTTTAAAAATATCACGAATATTGAAACGTAAAAACGAGGAGTGCCTTAACGTAGCTGCGGTGTTTGGAGGAAAGGTCTTCCAGCAAATTGTCGGAATTTGTGTCCCACTCCTTGCCGACATTTTTCTTTACTTATACGAAGCTGAATTCATTCAATCTTTGGTCTCTGAAGGGGAAAGATACTTAGCTTCTGACTTTAACTTCACTTACAGATACATAGACGATGTGTTGTCCATCAATAATCCAAAATTCGCGGATTACCTCAGCAGTATCTATCCTTCGGAGCTTGAAGTCAAAGAAACTACAGAGACAAATAATTCAGCATCCTATTTGGACATAATGTTGTCCTACGACACTGATGGTCACATGAACACCTCACTCTATGACAAACGTGACGACTTCAATTTCAGCATTACAAACTTTCCTTTTCTGAGTAGCAACATCCCTTCATCGCCTGCTTATGGCGTGTTCATATCTCAGTTGATACGCTATGCCAGAGCAAGTACCAAATATACGGATTTTGTTCTGTGAGCTAGGCGTCTTTCAGATAAGCTTCTTAGTCAGGGATATGTTTGTGACCGACTAACATCGTCACTTAGGAAGGTCTACGGTCGATATGGAAACTCGTCATATACTATGATGTCCCCCTCTCCAGAATGGTGGATGACATTGTCATTCTGTCATAGACCATTTGAACCATCCAACCAAATATTGTATTCTATGTCTTCTGAAATGGAAGTAACCGGATGTGACAGTTCTACCGAATTGAAGCGGCGAGTGTTGCATGCAAGCAGGAGATGCTTACTCTTCCCGGGCACCTGGTCTCACTCCCATATCGGGAGTTCGCTTCTTTCCATATGGTGGAAATTTTCGTTTGTTTGCTTTGGTTCCTGTTTATCCTGATTTTGTATGCCTTCGGTTTCTGATTTTCTGAATTATCGATTTTGTGCTATATACATGTACAGGGATATGGTCATTATCCATATTTGTCATTGCTAGAGGTCCGTCGATACTCAATTTGGTGCTCTATTGTAAGTGCTGTTGAGATTGTCGTCAGGATCTTCTTTAACTCATGATCAAAGAAACAAACAGAAGAATTAAACCACTGTGCAACCGATGTTGAGTTTAGACTGTAACAAATATAACTAACAGCACAGGATGTAATGGTTAGGCAAGGCAAAGGGTACATCGTATTCCGGTGTAATAAACTCACTGTTTGTTTGAGATGGAAAGAATGATAAAAATAAGATTTCAAAAAATACAAAGACTCAAATACACAAAACTTTCGCCCCTTTGTCTAAAGGAAATTAGCACAAAGGACAGCAATGTCATTTTTCTTTTGTATTTGATATTAATAATGTCGCAAGCTATGGCCGGAAGAGTAAAAATCGATGTATTGGAGAGTCTTTATTCTTTTTCTTATTATGTTTCATTTAACTTTGCCACTGAATCGATCACACAGGAAATTTGGAGCCGCGCACTAACTTCAAATATGAATGCACAGATTCATATTCATAAAATAAAACCAGGGGGCGCTACTGATATAGTTTGGCTGTGTCAGAAATCATTTCGGCATTTCATAAGTACCACTGATGAGGATTTATAATCTGAAACACGTGTCTGGTGCATTAAGATTGGTCTGAAATTTCTTCAAGAAGGTGAAGAGTTGGAACACTTCCCTATTATTATTTTAGAAGAAATCTTAACAACTGCGTCTGTCTTTTAGATTTGGAAATGGAGTGTGTTGCTTACATGCATTTTCCTGCATACACAAGGAACAAGCTGCCTCAGTCCAAGTACACTGGCGTGCCAAGGACGCTGTAGCGTGGATTTTTCTCGGTGTCAGGAGGCGTATGGCTGTGTGGAACGGGATAAAACAGCTCAACGATTGAAGTGTTCGCTTTACTGCTCCAAGCGTACAGACAAATGCATGGATAATTGTAAAATGCGGAATGAATAAAATGTAATTTGTTGAACGAACTATCACATTATATGATTATGTACTGAAGTTGGTACTTGGTCAACTTTGTCAACAAGGACCATCCAGACTCTAATAAATAACAGAACTGATCTTCTCGATGTTTTGATTATTTTTCCTTACTTATTAGACTTTTTCACCGTAATTGACTTCGCACTTCGTACTTCACACTTCGAACATTAAAGAATCAGTGGTGTAGCTGTCGTTCACGTATAAAGTCATAAGCGGAGTCATCAACATTTTGATTAGTATACTCAATGGAATTGGTATATCGGACTTCCTGTAATACTCGCAACCCATGCACTAATAAAACTTTCTACCATAACTAAAGTGCAAAGTTGGAAGTACGAAGTGTGAAGTTCGTCACGGTGAAAAATGTCTATTATAGGCTAATGCTTTAGAGAAAAACTGAATTTCTGACGAGACGAGGGATTGAGGACCACCAACTATAATTCCGAATTCGCCGATACCCTGTCACTGTTTTAAAACTTACGCGTGTGGTCATCTTTTGAATAAGCATCTGCGCTTAGCTGAAGTTATGATATCAAGTATGACGCATAAAGAAATGAGAGAATTCCACGTGATGTGTGGCAAAGAAAACATGTCTTTCGTGTACTGATTCAATGTAATAAATATTTCATTTTAGTAAGGGAGTTGCAAAGTCTCTTGTTCTAAAATTGGAACCTTGCTTTTCTTGTTGGTATTGTCGTTGCTAAAATGTGATCCAATTATTCAAGGGAAGATGATGTGGGATAGTGGGTTGTGATATAAGGGGTATGTGTTTGAGCTAGGGGTAGGGCCCCTTGAAGTTTGCAAATCATTTCAACACCACCATCCCCCTTTTCAGTATTTTGTCAAATCTAAAGACTGATCCCCTTCCTCCTGATAAGCTCCCGTCATCCACATTGAAAAAAAAAACTTTAAGATAAAAAAATAGTTGTTTTCGTTCATTCTGTTTGATAACACTGTTACTGTTGACTCTATTTCTGATTTGATTAAACTCTAAATTGGTTCCTTGTAGTCAGAATATATCTCGAAAGAATTTTCGGAGGTACGACACCATAACCATATTAAGACAGCGTTTAAATTGTTTCCATGTTTTCAATTGTTTGCTACGACGCATAAATTCATTTGAGTGGCGCCACCTATAATGCCTCTCATTTCTACACTTGGGGGTCTGTGGAGTTTATTCATAGTAAAACGGTAGTGTTCCAACTCTTTTACCTTCGTGTAAAACATTTCAAACCCATTTTATGCACCAAACACGTGTTTATGATATTAAATCCTCATCAGTGATGCTTCCAGCCAAAGTAATTTTCATACGCCGCCAAAATTCATTTCAGTAGCGTCCTCTGATTTTATTTTTTTTAAAATTCAAATTTGAGAATTTACTTTAGATTTAGCACGCGGCTCCAAATTTCCTGTAAGGTCGATTCAGTAGCATATCCAAATAAAATTTATGTGCAAAATAGCATTGGAGGGATGGTGCTAAGATGTTAACCTCCTTTAATTTCGATATTTTGGGATGAAATGATTAGTGTTTCCCTTCATATTTCAATGAAGTGATGTTATGGCGCATATTGTCTTTGTCTGTTTGTTCATTTTTTCTCGCGCCATGAGTGATTGTTCCACTGTGAATCTTGTAACGTCGTCAAGGCGATGTTCAGGCGCGTATCCAGGCGTACAGAGTACTTCCAAATTCAATCGTTATTTAGAAAAAAAAAAATGAAGACAAATAAGTATACAACGGATCATTTCTAATACAGAGGATTGCCCAAGAAATGTGTCAAACACTATTTAAAGCTTCCTCGGGCTTAACCTCCTGAACTCTTAAGAGCCATTCGGGGCCTTTTAGCGGCTACCAAAAGTGCTTCAACTTGAAAAACACTCTGACTAAGCGCCTGATGACCTCTTTCTTATCCATGTAGTATATGATTTGTTTCAATTTATATTTTTCAAAGGCTGTTTTACCTTGAACTTCATACATGGAGCTGAACGTTTACTTTGTCCTGATTTATTTCAATAGTTTATCCAAATTGGTCAATATTGGTCAGTAGTAATTTTAAGTCATTTAGAATACTTATGTACATTATTTTGCCATTATCAAATTGAAATATAATAGGCAACAATACTAGTGTCCGTTATACCTCTTCAACTTTTTTCCAAATTTAGAGATGAAACTTTTTTTTTTTTTTTTTTATTGTAAATTTTTTTCAGTTGCATCATTACAGACATATATATGTTGATGTATTACAAGTGTAATTCTTAATTACAAACAGTAACTATTATAAGCCTTTACTTATACATAATTTGTAAAATGAGATGAAACTTGACTTGCACATCTCATGGAAAGAAAAGTATCATGTTTTAATGTACAATGTACAAAAGGCGTTTACATAACAAAGTATAACTTTGTGCAAATTTTCTTTCAGACGACTAGCATTAATTCGTGTATGTGTTCGATGAACAGTAACTAATAATTTGAAGTCATGAAACATTAGAATGCATTTAAATTTTCTAAGTTACCGAACTGATAATTATTTTGGGAACTCTTTTATAAAATCTAATGGATGCATATTGTCCTATGACATATTTGAAATGTTAAAACATTTAAACATGTATTAATTATGACTAATATAGTCATAATGCATGTTTAAATGATTTAATATTTTAAATATGTCATAGGACAAAAGAAAGGGAGGGATCTCCAACAACACTCGGTTGTACATGTAGCACCCACAACAAAACTTCAAAACATCCAATGCAACCCCCCCCCCAAAAAAAAAACCAAAAAAAAAAAAAATAAATAAATAAAAACAGAGCAGACATCCACAGAAAGAGACGCAAAAGGGACAAAGAACACCAACTCACATCATAGAAACATGAAACATAAAAGACCGCACATAAACCAACGAGACCAATGGGCAACCGATGCCGACTTAGGACGGCCATCTGCAACATAAGTAGCAGACGGTGTGGTTATCATGGACTACGTGCGCACAACCCTCCCACTTTTAGATTACCCGGAGGTCTCGAAGAACGTACACTTGTCGTGTAAAACAACCTCCTCACTGTTAGATGACCACACACAAACAAGACCGTAAAACGCAAGGCCCCAGCAACACAGATGAATATGTAAACGGATATAAAAAGATGACGTACGTAATACAGTCCGTGTTCTGCCGGCTCTAGCGAGCTCATTTAAGTTATCACCCGAGGAGTCCGACTGACATTCAGAGAGGACAGGTGGTCGGAGCCCTGTCTTATCTAAAGAGGTTTGGACAGGGCCCATCATGGAGTCCCGTCGTCACAGTCAGAGTGCAAGTCTCGAGAATGCGCTCGCACAGGACTGTAGATTGGTCAAGTACCAAGCCTAGTGTCCCTCTTGTGACATAAGGATAATATCCTCGGTATAAATATATTATCACTTTCATCGCGGTCAACCTACGTTGGCATTGATTAATCAGAACCCCCCCCCCCCCCCCTAAGATGGCATAGTATACATGAGAAGCCGTACCAATCGTAGTATGACAAATATGGATAATGACCATATCCCTATACATAGTACAAAATCGATATTTCAGAAAATCATAATCTGAAGGCATACAAAATCAGGATAAAACAGGAACCAAAGCAAACAAACAAAAACCTCCACCACGCGAAAAGAAGCGAACTCCCAATATGGGAGCGAGACTTGGTGCCCAAGAAGAGTCAGCATCTCCTGCTTGCATGCAACATCAGTCGCTTCAATTCGGTAGAATTGTCACATCCGCTTACTTCTAATTCGGAAGATACAAGTACAATCTTTGGTTGGATGGTTCAAATGGTCTAAGGCAGAATATCATCCACCATTCTGGACAGTGGGACATCATAGAGAATAACGAGTTCCCCGCAGCGACCGAAGAACTTCCTTAGTGACGATGTTAGTCGGTCACAAACGTATCCCTGGCTGAGAAACTTATGTGAAAGACGCATAGCTCTCAGAACAAAATCTATATTTTTCGTGCTTGCTCTGACAGAGCGTATCAATTGAGATATGAACACGCAATAAGCAGGCGATGAAGGGATTTTGCTACTCAGAAAAGGAAAGTTTGTGATGCTGTCACGTTTATCAATGAGTGGGGTGTTCATGTGACCCTCAGTGTCGTATGACAACATTATGTCCAAATAGGATGTTGAATTATTTCTCTCTGTAGTTTCTTTGACTTCAAGCTCCGAAGGACATATTCTGCTTAGGTAATCCGTGAATTTGGGATTATTGATCGACGGCACATCGTCTATATATCCGTAAATGAAGACCAAAGATTGAAGGAATTCAGCTTCGTACGAATAAAGAAGAATGTCGGCAAGAGTGGGGTACAATTAGATCCCATTGGAATTCCGACAATTTGCTGGGAAACATTTTCTCCAAACACTACAAAAATGTCGTCGATGAGGAAGTTTAACATCTGAATGTAATCTGTTTCAGTGTACTTAATTCTAGAATCAGACTTTTCTTTTACAAAGGTAGTTTTGTCATAATTAACAACAATAAATTCATATTTGCGATTGCCATTCTTGCATGTAAATGCATTACTTATAATTTTTGCGAGTCTTTCTTTCAATGTAGAATTTGGGATCACTGTGTAAAGTGTCGAAAAATCAAAGGCTTTGATCGAATTGACTCTATTGAAATGAGTGGATTTTAGATGTCCTAAAAGTTTCTTCTAATTCTTAAGAATTCACTTCTGGTTAATAGCACCTCGAGAATATATGGTATAATTATGTAAGTCTCTATTATAAGGCAAACGCTAACCCCCGAATGGAGGCAGGACAAGATTCACAAAAAAACCCCAAACAAACAAACAAACAAACAAACTCGGTGTTTAGATTCAGTGAACAGGACAGTAGAACACAAACAAACACACCTTTATGTAGAAAACATTTTATTACAAAACATCTTCATAAAACAATAATATAACAAATCAACATAATTTACAAACTGACATTCCATATGGCGATCGAAGAAATGTGTACCAAACGAGTAGACAAACTTTGAGCAAAAACTTCAAAGAATCTTATAAATGCAAATTTTTGACAGCGTATAAATATTTCATTAAGTGAGAATATCAACATCATACAGGTACATGTAGGAAGTGTTTTTTTTTCTGTGTTATATAACCATTACTTACATATACAGCACTGTCCAAAAGTAATTTTAATATTAACGGTCATATACAGGACTGTCCAACTGTAAATTTAATATTTGTGAGTTATTAACAAATACAGAACCGTCAAAAAGTTAAGTTTATCATTTGTAACGATCGTATACAGGACTGTCCTAAAGTAAGTTTAATATTTGTCACAGTTACGAGATGAGTACTGTGTACAGATGCTGTCCGATGTTGTCTCTGTAAATCCAGCCATCTTCGTAAGACCAGCTCCTTTAATGTGAAAAATAATAGATATTTAAGTGACAAATCAAGGAAAAAGGGACATGAAGAATCACTGTAGGGCTGTCACTGTTAATCGAAAACTTGGTTACCCGCGGTTCAAGCTTGGTTGGCTCGATTCGGGTCGTACTTTACGGATTTTGGTTCGGTTCTTTCTTTTGTTTTTGTTATATCTGCTAAGCAGTAGTTTTAATTCAACTCAATTCAGTTCATCGATTTTGTATGATACAAGGACTGTGATTGGCTTCTTTGTCGTATTTCATCGACTGAAATGGGTGTTTCACTTCTCGACTGTAAAAGTGTACCTGTTTGTTTGATAAATAGGCGACTAAGTTCTAGTTTATATTATTTTGTTGAATGTTGATAAGGTCTCACAGAAAAATGCTTTCAAAGGAGAAAAAATAAAAAAAAATTGTTGATTTGTTATTCTTACCATTATTTCACTCTTTTATTGAATTAAACAACACAAACTCAACCCGAACCGAAAAAAAAAAAATGAAAACCGAGGTTCATTTTCCTGAATCGAACCGAACCGAATAAAGGCTGAACCGCAACTGCCCAGAAGGAAGCAAAGAGAATCAGGTAACCCAAACTTCTTTTCTTTCACTTCAGATATTGGTAGCTGATTTATGACACACGTATTGTTCTCTGATTAAAGTACTTCTTTGCATTTTTCATGTTCTAATTCTTGTGTGTTTTTTTTTTAATTTTCAGCATTGCCAATTTAATTAGACACAATTCAAGCAATCTATTTTCTTTTTTGAAAACTCTTATTATGAGTGATATAAACTTAAATTACCTTCTGCAAGATTGTGTAGATTACAGTAGTTTGTGCTATAGTCCAACACGGCATACCATGTCTCTGATGTCGAAAAACCCTATAAATACGCAATGAAAAAATAAAACATATTATTGGACAATATGACTGAAAACTTAAAACAGCGAGTTATAAGATAAACATACATAACTGTTACAATACAGTATGTTGATGTCAAATTTCCTTTGTTTTGCAAAATTCTATCATTAAGCGGATACGAAAGGACGAAAGGTAAATCGGAAGAGGATTTGTGTTGTCACGTGACAATTATCTACTTACATGGATCTTGCACGATTGTCCGCTTGTTGTGAAAGTGAAAGTCAGATCATCAACGTATTCCTTTACAGGGGTCTTGTGCGTACCCTTGATTGTGTCCCCATTTTTGGATTTGAGCTGAAATAATGATGGACGCATGTAATACTAGTATATCATCGTAATTATACGCCGACTCAGGCGCGTAGCCAGAGTATTTTTCAAGTGGAAGCACTTTCAGGATTTTGAGGACGCCTTGATGCACCCAATTCGCCCTGGTGGGAATTCAAGGGGCGATGCCTCGGAAGCTAATGGATTTATATATTTCCTGTACAAATGTCTACGTAAGAAATGGCCCTTTGCGTACTTTTTTTGTCAAAACGATGTGTAAGTGCTAGCACCTGAGTACTTCCGTACGGCCGGCTACGTGCCTATGGTACTAATAAATCACTAAAATAAAAGTTAATAAAAGAAATGAAAAATTTGACTGAAAATGACAGAAATATCGTTATGGTGGCATTCGCTGTTTAATGGACGACTAGGATCAGGCTCTGAAGAGTTAGATTTTTTAGTCTTTTTTGGGGGGATCGACTGTATTCCATTTATTTTGAATTGCAATTTAGAAAAAAATAGTATTTTTTTTTAATTCAATGAGAAATGTACAACCAGGGGCTGGAGTTAACCCCCCTCCCCGGATTTCATTGTACATCGTATCTTGGAACACAAAGACAATTACCTCATGACGTCCCCAATAAAACCATTTAATCATGTTCAACTTTGATTTGTAAAATTGCGGACAACTTAACACTAAATCCGAGAAGGAGAGGGGATCAGAGGTTAGGACACCCGCGAAAAATCTGCCTGTAATGCTGATTTTATTTTTCTAAGCCGCCCCCCCTCCCCTCCCCCCAATGGCTTGGAACGCCCCCCCCCCCCCCATGGAACTGTATAAAGATTAGGTGTCACTCACTGTATAAAAGCATCTCTCATTGTCGTGCTGCGGACAGTTTGAATCGTCTGCCCAGGCGGTAAACTGATTTTCTATGGCTGTCATTGCTGCGCTGCAATTCGTGGACACAGTCCTGGAATTAAAAATTAGTTGAAAAATATCATAACCAACCTGGTATAAAAGAAATGGAAGCGGGGTTAGAGGGTCTGGAACCTAGCGCCCCCCCCCCTCCTTACTGTAATATGTCAAATATCCTTATTTATAAAATCATGGGCTTGATCCTACACTGGAAATATAACAACATCGTAAACACATGTTTCGAGTTTATGAACAATAAACGGACGCACCATTTTAGCTGCCGTCCTTAATTGAAGACCAATTTCTATCTTCAAAAATCTCAAGCTGGAAAATTTTCTTTGTGCATAGTCTCCCCCCTCCCCCAAAGAAATTACGTAGATAAGTATATTGCGAGAATTATATTATTTTTGGAATGAAGATTACACACCTATGATGTTTTATGATAACTAGGCCAAATATTTTAAATTAGTTACGTACTGTTTATATTTTTGGTACCAGTTGGTAGCGAATGTCATATTTGTTTCCCTGGTTATAATTTTAATAGCTTACCATCTTTTTTTTTCATATTTCTTAGATAATAATTTTTGCAGAAAAACAAAAAGCTACTGTAAGTGTGGTGTCTAATGAAGAAGAACTATGCCGGCTTCAGCCTTTTTAGGCTTGTAAATGAAAAAAAAACCCTACTTTATGTCAAAGTATGAATTTTCAAATGATCTTCCATAAATCAAATAGGGACACCCCCTCTTCCTGGGCGAAAAACGAGTAAATCCACGCACATAATAGCTTTTTTTTGCAATAAATAAAAACATTTAGTGAACAGGGGAAAAAAGACTATGATGTTTTATTAAATTGAATATAGAACCAGGTTTTGCCTTACCAATCAAGTTTGCATGATGCGTGGAATGGATAAGTGGATCCAAGAGCGATAACTCCCGCAATCACCACAACAACTAAAGCCACTGAGATTCCCATAGTTATTTTACAACAAAGACTCCTTCTGTGCCAACAAGATGGACAACAACCTGATCTGCGACGGCCGAGTGATCTGTACGGATTCTTATACTCCGTGGATTTCATAGATAAGATAGACTTAAACGGTGACTTCCGAATTATTATGATTACACAAGTTTACTCGTCTCATCATGTGACTTCGCACGTGGTTTTGTTTTCAAAAGAAGAGGCTCCTTAGGGGATCTTTAAGAAAATAAAAAAACAACAACTACCATAACATTAAAAAAATGTATAAATGAAAAAAAGAGAAATAACGCAAAAAAGCAAACACCCCCCCCCCCCCAAAAAAAGAAAGAAAACAAAAAAAAAAAAAGAGCTGAGACGATTTGTTTTGCCAAACGACGTATTCCCTAGTTTGTAAGAAAATTAAATCTACTTATCTGGCATGATGAGAGTTGTCGGAAATAGAAATATTCATATCAAATAGATAGATGAACGAAATTTATTTCCAAATAAATATATGAATAAATTTTAAAGGAAATAATCATTAGTAAGTAATGAAAGTATTATGAGCATGATCAGGGACGTATATTATATACGTCCCTGGCATGATGAGAGTTGTCGGAAACAAATAACTACATATCACAAGATATATAACACATAATATAAAGCACAATTTTATAAAGGAAAAAAAAACGTTCACTAGACAGTAAATATTGGATACATGTATATATCAAAAATACATGTGTCCAACCAGAATTATACACCCATGAACACCAAAAGTAACACAGTCATTACTTATATTTACATTTATTCTAATTATCGGCAATTTTCAATGGCATGCACATCGCACATTTTGCCTGTATCAGCGTCAAATTTATTCTAACGTTGATCAATTCTCCCTACATTCAAAACTTGAACGTGACGTCACAATAGTAACCCAAGTTTCTATAGTTGCCTAATGGGCGTTTAACAAGGGGAATCTACTAGTAATGTAAAAATTTCAAACATTCTGTCAAAAAAAAAAAAATGAATAAATAAATTAGATAAAAAGAACTTATTATTAATAGAAAAAAAAATATTTGTGTATCAAGTTTCATAGTATTTTATGTATTATAATTATTCTTACCACGTTTATGAACACGTGGAGGTATGAATTTGTCCTAGAGAGATAAGAAAGTGGATCTTGTCTTGGAAGTGTTTCTTCAATATACGTTAAGCCCTCCTCTAACTTTGCTCTATATTCACGTTGAGTGTCAAAGTTTGGAACATGATAACCAAAATCTAAAGTTTATTTCTTTCTTCACAATATCTTTTTGCTTTTGAATATTAGGGATATTCTGATATCATAATATCACAATTAATTTACCATTTCTTTTTAAATTTGAATAGAGATAATTTGATAGCCAGAATTCACATTATCTTTGTGCATGTGTCATATGTAATATGGGCAATTTTGATGAATATGGTAATTGATCAAAATTTCCCATATTACATACGACACATGGTAAAAAAATTATTCACAATTTCAATTTCGAATTTGAAAAATCTGATTGTCAGAATTTACAATTTTTTTTATTGAGGAGGAATTGAAGACCAAGATGGCGGCAGGATATAATTTGTTTTTTCACTCCATCTGAACTACCTTGAAATATCTGATACATTTATTGACTGATGAAATTGATTTCACTGATGAATTTAGAAAAATAAGCTCAAAATGCATCGAAGATGCAAAATGCCGAGTTGCAAAACTGGAATGTAAGTATGAATATGCAGACTAACATGAAATGTGTATGGTTTGTAACAACATTTTGTGGTCCTAAATGAAAATTTCTGGATCAAGAAATGGTCTTCTCTTTATTCTATATCAGCGTGTAATATATTTTCAAGGATACAGATTTTCAATCTCATCATACAGAATACTTTATGTATTTGTATGTACAGTATGATTTAACAAAGCATACTCTAAAGATACAGAATAAGGTACAATTCATATCTTAAATCACGGGAAACATTTCTGGCAAGTTTCATGATTATAGGTGCAATACAGGCTCAAATATGGTTGGGAAAACATTTTCAATCATCTGAGTCCTGTGACCTTGATCTTTGACCTTTTGACCCAAAAATTAATGGCAAGTTTCATGATTATAGGTGCAATACAGGCTCAAAAATGGTCTGGAAACCATTTTCAATTACCTAAGTCCTGTGACCTTGATCTTTGACCCTTTGACCCCTAAATCAAAAGTGGTCATTTTCTATTCACTGGAAACATTTCTGGCAAGTTACATGATTATAGGTGCAATACAGGCTCAAATTCAGTCGGGAAACCATTTTTAATCATCTTAGTCCTGTGACCTTGACCTTTGACCTTTTAACCCCAAAATTGATAGTGGTCATCCTTGATCCATGGGAAACATTTCTGGCAAGCTTCATGATTATAATTGCAATACAGGCTGAAATATGGTCCGGAAACCACTTTCAATCATCGGAGTCCTGTGACCTTGACCTTTGACCCCAAAATCAATAGGGGTCATTCTTGATTCATGGGAATCATTATTGGCAAGTTTCATGACTTTAGGTGCAATACAGGCTAAAATATGGCCAGGAAACCATTTTCAATCATCAGAGTCCTGTGGCCTTGACCTTTGACCTTTTGACCCCAAAATCAAAAGTGGTCATTTTCTATTTTCACTGGAAACATTTCTGGCAAGTTACATGATTATAGGTGCAATACAGGCTCAAATTCAGTCGGGAAACCTTTTTAATCATCTTAGTCCTGTGACCTTGACCTTTGACCTTTTAACCCCAAAATTGATAGTGGTCATCCTTGATCCATGGGAAACATTTCTGGCAAGCTTCATGATTATAATTGCAATACAGGCTGAAATATGGTCCGGAAACCACTTTCAATCATCGGAGTCCTGTGACCTTGACCTTTGACCTTTTGACCCCAAAATCAATAGGGGTCATTCTTAATTCATGGGAATCATTATTGGCAAGTTTCATGACTTTAGGTGCAATACAGGCTAAAATATGGCCAGGAAACCATTTTCAATCAACAGAGTCCTGTGGCCTTGACCTTTGACCTTTTGACCCCAAAATCAAAAGTGGTCATTTTCTATTTTCACTGGAAACATTTCTGGCAAGTTACATGATTATAGGTGCAATACAGGCTCAAATTCAGTCGGGAAACCTTTTTAATCATCTTAGTCCTGTGACCTTGACCTTTGACCTTTTAACCCCAAAATTGATAGTGGTCATCCTTGATCCATGGGAAACATTTCTGGCAAGCTTCATGATTATAATTGCAATACAGGCTGAAATATGGTCCGGAAACCACTTTCAATCATCGGAGTCCTGTGACCTTGACCTTTGACCTTTTGACCCCAAAATCAATAGGGGTCATTCTTGATTCATGGGAATCATTATTGGCAAGTTTCATGACTTTAGGTGCAATACAGGCTAAAATATGGCCAGGAAACCATTTTCAATCAACAGAGTCCTGTGGCCTTGACCTTTGACCTTTTGACCCCAAAATCAAAAGTGGTCATTTTCTATTTTCACTGGAAACATTTCTGGCAAGTTACATGATTATAGGTGCAATACAGGCTCAAATTCAGTCGGGAAACCTTTTTAATCATCTTAGTCCTGTGACCTTGACCTTTGACCTTTTAACCCCAAAATTGATAGTGGTCATCCTTGATCCATGGGAAACATTTCTGGCAAGCTTCATGATTATAATTGCAATACAGGCTGAAATATGGTCCGGAAACCACTTTCAATCATCGGAGTCCTGTGACCTTGACCTTTGACCTTTTGACCCCAAAATCAATAGGGGTCATTCTTGATTCATGGGAATCATTATTGGCAAGTTTCATGACTTTAGGTGCAATACAGGCTCAAATATGGCCAGGAAACCATTTTCAATCATCAGAGTCCTGTGACCTTGACCTTTGACCTTTTGACCCCAAAATCAAAAGTGGTCATTTTCTATTCACAGGAAACATTTCTGGCAAGTTACATGATTATAGGTGCAATACAGGCTGAAATATGGTCCCAAAACCAATTTCAATCAACAGAGTCCTGTGACCTTGACCTTTGACCTTTTGACCCCAAAATCAATAGGCCTCATCCTTGATTCAAGGGAAACATTTCTGGCAAGTTTCATGATTATAGGTGCAATACAGGCTGAAATATGGTCCGGAAACCATTTTCAATCATCTGAGTCCTGTGACCTTGACCTTTGACCTTTTGACCCCAAAATCAATAGGCCTCATCCTTGATTCAAGGGAAACATTTCTGGCAAGTTTCATGATTATAGGTGCAATACAGGCTGAAATATGGTCCGGAAACCATTTTCAATCATCTGAGTCCTGTGACCTTGACCTTTGACCTTTTGACCCCAAAATCAATAGGGCTCATCCTTGACTAATGGTGAGTAAGTGTATGAAGTTTCATTGTTATAGCCTCTTTCGTAGTTGACTTATAGTCCGGAAACCAATTGTTGACGCCCTCCCGCCCGCCCGCCCGCCCGCCCGTCTCACATCAAATTAAGAGCCGAGTTTTGCAACTCGGCTAAAAATCCGAGATTGTGCCATCTTTCGAATTGTTTGACTTTACAATATTTATTCACGAGCAAACCACGACGTAATTCTGACATAATAGTCCGGCCATTTTCCAGATAAAAGATATGAACGTTCCTTACATTGATTTTATACACAGACACCAGGCATCACATCATTTGGGCGAAATTTTCCATTGTGATGTCAAATCTGATCGCACTGTCTTGGGGGAGGGGGGGGGATGACGTCTCAAACCTTTTCTTTCAAAATACCTTAGATACCAAAACTTACGATGTTGATATTAACTTCTGTTCTTTTCTTTCATTTCAACTTTCGGGCATACATATGTTACAATAAGTGGTATACAAAACTATATGTATTATCTAAATAATGAAATAGGGTTCTGACGAACGCTAAGATTTACATGTAGGTCAAATAAAGACACAATCAAATAAAGAAATGTCGTGACTTTATTATACATCTAACCCAGACAGCAGCGTAGCTTCAATGGTAAGCTATACATAGAACCTACCATCTTCACGAGTCGCGGTGATCGATTCGCTTCTCTTCTCTTCTGAAAGAAGACAAGAAACGCGGATCGATCACCTCGACTTGGGAAGATGAGAACTTACACATAATACTTTTCTAAGTTATCATTGGCGAATTTGGAATAAGACGGGACTACTTTCACGGTGGGTAATCTCGCAATGCAGAGTATTCGGTTTTCTATTATTTCGTGTAATATAGATAATGGGGAATGTGATGCAGTGTAAGGATGCCTTAGCTATGAGTTATATCCAAAATAAGTGAAAGAATGTCATTTTATAAAGCTGAAAAACGATTGGCGTGATTCGTGAAGATGAAAGTGAAAGTGAAACGCCGATCGTGTTTGTGCGATAATAATCCCCTTGTTTTGGACTCAACTTATCATAGCCAAGACATTCTTACACTGCATCATTTCCATTTTGGTTAAAAATGATCTATATTGCAAAAAAATATAGAAAAACCGATTGTTCTGCATAGCGAGATTACCCGCCGTGACTTTAGGGTCGACGCCAGCAATGCATATTCTTATTGACTTTCTAGAAATTAATGGATTAGATAAACGGACAACATTAATAGAAAAAGCCTTAATAATATGGAAATACATACAGAGAGCTGATACGGTCTTTATCGTTGAGAACAATTTGTGACAACCCCGTGTTCTTCCCTGATAATCAGGTGGCTTCCAATTAAAATGTCAAGGTTTAAACTGTCCACGTAGTGCAATCCAACAGCAAATATCATATATTGTAATATATCCTGTACCTTTATTCCAGATCAGAGTAGATTACATGTACTTGAAAACCTCACACTATGATTTCATGTTGTTCCCTTCTGCAGAGTACCGATGGTTCCGTCACGTGGCCAATTTGAGAAGCCATGTCTAAAGTGAAATCATGAAAGAAAGCCAGTATTTCACATTAAGCACAGATGTAGCTACGTTGCTGAGAGGAAAACATAATCATAATTACGTCAATGCAAATGGATTCTGTAAGTGAAGACTTGACACCGTGTTGATAAATTCACCATAAAAAACTAGGGCAGTCTCCCATAAGGAAAACCTTCACGCTCGCCATTATCCAATTTTAATTACAAATTTTTCTAAAGGCGTTTTTATGTTAACCATAATCCCATTTTCTAATATGAAGAACGGGTGTTAATAGTGACATGGTCCAACCTACGGTATATGTTGATCAAATCAAGGGAGGCACGATTTGAGGGGTACGGAATTCGATCTTTCACTTGGAAGAAAATCCAGAGGTTTCCCTTATGAATAGGCATTCGTTAGCTTATTTATTGAAGGAAAACACGTGGGAATTGGAGCAATTTCTATCTTTATGCTCCACAATTCTGCTCTTAACCCTCTAGCACCCCAGGAAAATCAAATGAAGATAGGGTAAAACCGACGGACATGCTTAATGAGTGTAACTCGAATGTAAGCAAAGTAGAAATAATGAAGTATCTGTTGGCTTTTGGAATTTTTCTGTTGGCTTTGATATTACTTGTGCAACAGTTTGAAGGTATGTAAAAAATGTGTTGCTATATATGTATACATGTATATTCCGGTAACCACGTTATTTTCTTTCATATTCCTTTGGTATAATTATTTATACTAAAAACACAACTGAGCTGCATTTTATTATATAATTCAAGAAATTACATTGAATATCAATTTATATCAGGAAAGATAACTCTAAAATGGTCGGATGAATGAAATCACCAAAAAGGTGATTGCTTCATAGAAATTGGAATTATATCTTAAGAGTAACTCAGTTGTGTAATTGTTTTCGGAATTGACATCTAAGATGCATCCGAAGTTATACATTTTTTGATTCAGTAGCGCAAAATATCAAATACGGAATCATTGTGTTTTCATACATGTTAGGCATGTAATGCAGAACAAAATTGCTGTAAGAATGAAAAAAAAGTTAAATCTGGATACGAATAATTTGTCTGGAAATGAGGGCTAGATATATTTCAGTTCTACATGGAATGCAAAGTCAAATTTCAAACAAAATTTATCAGAAAACGGTCCATGTTGTGAGTGACATTATAAGACAAAGGCGGGGATCTCCAACAACACCAGGTTGCAGCACCCATAGCAAAACCCCAAAACACCCAATGCAAAAACAAAAAGCTTACAAGCACAGAAAGAGACGCATAACGCACAACTCAGAAACATCAAACACAACTTAGGACTATACACATAAACCAACGAGACCAATGGGCAACCGGTGCCGACTTAGGACGGCCATCTGCCACGGAAATAGCAGAAGGTGTGGTAATCCTGGATAACGTGCGCACAACCCTCCCACTTTTCCGATTACCCAGAGGTCTCGAAGAACGTACAATTGTGGTGTAAAACAACCTCCTCACTGTCAGATGACCACACACAAACAAGACCGCAAAACGCAGGGGCCCAAGCAACACAGAAGAACACGTAACTGCTCATGGGATTTGCCAACTTATAAGATACACAGAAGAACACGTAACTGCTCATGGGATTTGCCAACTTATAAGATAACTTATAAGTTATTTTATAAGAACACTTAACTGCTCATGGGATTTGCCAACTTACCACTATGTACTGATAATTTTCAAATTACTGTATTTATGTATTTATTTTTATCTTATTTATTTATTTATTTATTTATTTATTTATTTATGTTTTATTTATTTTCTATTCCATACAAATTACTTGTATTCATTTTGTTTTCAGCACATCCTATGTCGATATTAGAAGATGATAAGTTAACCAACGAGTCAAAACGGAGTAAAGGGCGAGGATCAGGTATTTATGTAATCTTCTTGGCGAGCCATGAAGTAATGTCGCTGGCTGCGTTAACACAACTTTAACAATCTCTTTTGAGCTATAAACAAATTTTAAAATTCTAAAAAAAAAACTTACAAAGATATTTCACGTGAGGATATCTCTTGACCACACCTTTCTGGATCCGCTCATGATTTTAGTTTTAACATCGGTAGTTCCGAGTTATCTTCGTAAATCGTTGTTCCGATCCTACTCTTCTCGTTGATACATTTGAATAAAAACCACGCCATATCATTGGACGCAGTGAGAGGGGCTAACACAATCAAATAACATTTTCCTAACGAACTGTTTATAATTAACCACATCCTTCTATTGTCTGTGTATATACATAAAATTGTTTATCACTAGTATTGTAACGGGTTTAACGTCTTCTAATCCTTTCATTAACCTTGGATGTTGAATTTCATGCATATCTTTTTCCAAGGTTTCCATGGCGATAATGTTAAGCATATTTGTAATGGTCAGTGCGATTGGTTATTACAAGGATTAGAAAGAGAAATAACTCTGTTGGTTCGCTAGAGGGCAGCACGCGAATTTTAAACACAAGCCGGTAAATATATCAAGGACAGGGGCGGATACAGGGTTTGAGTTTAGAGAAGACGTGGGATATTGATATATATTGACTTTTACATAATACATGTATATAATGTATTTTTTTCTTTTCTTTTTCTCTTTTTTCTTTGTCTGAATCCATCATTATGTATATATGTTTGATATATGTAGGATCTCAAATGAATTTTCATTTCATACGATGTATTATCACATGATACACCCGTTATGCAGTTTCATAAAGCCATTTCATAAATATATGATATGATAACACGTTACATATCGCTCTACTTGAATGCGATTGGTCAAGGTTGGAACCTCATCACATAAACCTTGACAAATGTGACCTTTCAAATATCGGTCAACTGTTAAATTCAGACCCAGAGTCAATATCAATCATTAAAATTGTTGTTGTTAAATAATTCTTGCATTAAAATATTATTCAAAATTGAAATACTTTTTCTTACGCACAGAATATGGAATACGATGGGGACACTACTTCTCATGGCGTAGCAGACGACCCTATATCACGGCGTGGTTCGCCTCTGTAGTTCTCGGAAACGTTGATTTCACATTAAAAATACACATTTTTAGGCAATATCATGTGATAAAAAGAATCTCAAATGAATTTTCATTTCATACGATGTATTATGAAACTCGTTGTGCGTTTTATATCCCCTCGCCAAGGCTCGGGGATATGAAACACACAACTCGTTTCATAATACATCGTATGAAATGAAAATTCATTTGAGATCCTATATTTATGAAACGAGTTGTGAGTTTTATATCCCCGAGCCTTGGCGAGGGGATATAAAACGCACAACGAGTTTCATAATACATCGTATGAAATGAAAATTCATTTGAGATTCTTTTTATCACATGATATTGCATAAAAATGTGTATTTCTAACGTGAAATCAACGTTTCCGAGAACTACAGAGGCGAACCACGCCGTGATCTAGGGTCGTCTGCTACGCTATGAGAAGTAGTGTCCCCATCGTATAGATATTCTGTGCGTAAGAGAAAAGTATTTTAATTTTGAATAGTATTTTAATGCAAGAATTAATTTAACAACAACAATTTTAATCATTGATATCGACTCCGGGTCTGAATTTAACAGTTGACCGATATTTGAAAGGTCACAATTGTCAAGGTTTATGTGATTAGGTTCCAAACTTGACCAATCGCATTCAAGCAGAGCGATATGTAACGTGTTATCATATCATATATTTATGAAATGGCTTTATGGAACTGCATAACGGGTGTATCATGTGATAAATCTTATTACCTCATGTTACACATGTGTGTATGTCTGGTGGTATTGTTCTTCAATAAAGTAAAGATATGAGAAAGAAATATATCAAAAGGCCTCAATCCAGAGCGAAGTCCTAGTGGGGATTCTGAATAGAGTCTCACTCCCACCCCTCCCACCCGCTTCGGAAAATTATTGTATGATGAATGGTCGTTTTGTTTTCAGCCATTTTTATGATTGGGAGCACTTAAAATTATTATGAAATGTTATGTACCTGGCGAGCGAAGCGAGCAAGCGAATTTTTTTTAGGGTTACACATCACAAAGTATATCCCCTTTGCTGTAAGGGTTTGCTGTAGTGTTGTCAAATCGGAATAAAATCTACTATCGATTATCGGAAACTATCGGAGGAGTCGATCGATATCACAATCGGAATTATATGACTTTTTTCTTGTTTAAGATTGTTCAATGTTCTGTGTTTTTTAGAGTTAGAATACTCAGTGCTTGGGTTTTAAAAGAATATGGTCCCAAATGGCGGAAATTGTGTCAAAGTAACAACAGCGACAATCGATTTTCGATACCAACGAACACTCTCTATCCACAAATTTTCGGCCACTCGGCCTTTATCAAGTGGAAAAGCACGAATACAAAAGAATTCTACGTAATATCCATATCTGCTGGTAAACAAAGCCCAGCGTAAAATGAACAAGGTATGACGTCACACATAACAATCAACAATGAGTAAAGCGCCAATACGACGTTACATAAAACCGCTAAATCTGCGTACCGTTATCGAACGTAAATAAGTTAGAAAAGAGTTCATTTAAGTTGTAACGTTAATAAAATTGTAAGATTTATGAATAACAAATAGAAATTTAGGAGGTTAGAGACAGGCACGTCCCCCACCGCCGTCCTTTCTAACAACTATAAATCTAG
Source organism: Pinctada fucata (assembly GCA_028142955.1). Taxonomy (NCBI): domain Eukaryota; kingdom Metazoa; phylum Mollusca; class Bivalvia; order Pterioida; family Pteriidae; genus Pinctada; species Pinctada fucata. The sequence goes on along the minus strand of AP027114.1, from coordinate 20,805,676 downwards.
TAAGTCATATCTAATAAAGTGACAAGATACATGTGTGAACTATGAATATGAAAAAAAAAAATTAAATAAATAAAAATAAATAAATAAATGAATAAATAAATAAAAAAAAAAATATATATATATATCTATATATACATAAATATATAAAAAGTGGAAGGGAAAAAATATAGATAAATAAAAAAAAATAAATAAATAAACAAAATAAATAGATAAATAAATAAATAAATAAATAAGTAAATAAAAAAAATAAACAAAATAAATAGATAAATAGATAAATAGATAAATAAATAAATAAAGAAATGAATAAATAAAATAAATAGATAGATAAATAAATAAATAAATAAATAATCATATAAATAAATAAATAAGGGGCGGTTGTAGCCGAACCAATATCCGAATTAGTCCGTATCATCCAGACGCCCTACTCCGCTTGAGTAAGCGTCCGGACGATTCAGACCAATACCGAATAAAAGACGTGAGGACAAAATGAACCCTTTAGAAAGTCAAGACAACCATGAATATAAAATGACACTTACACACTCTCACTCACGCTAGCGCGCAATCAGAAAAAAGGGGGGGGGGATTTAATATTAATAACAACCATAGAACTTTCTATCCACTGAAAATTATATATGAATAAATAAGGGAACGCCACCCATTGACCATGTTGACATTAAATATGTAAATATTAAGGGTAATAAAGATTGTGAATTGTGTATTAACAAAAATGTAATACACTAGCATTACAGTCAATACTGATATTAACTCATAAAAGTTGATAATTAGTATCTGATAAGAAAGAGAGCAGGAGGAAACCGGAGTGCCCGGAGGAAAACCCCCTGAGTCGAATGGGTGACCGACAACCAAAATAATCCAACAATGAATTTATAAGGGTGTTCGATAACATTCAGTTCTAAGTTAAATGGACTATAAGATTCCCCTCAAAAAAAAAAAAAAAAAAAAAAAAAAAAAAAAAAAAAAAAAAAATTTGAGTATATATGCAAATATCGACTTATAACACTCAAAAAAAAAATTACATAAACATGTACATAAACTTCCCTACGGAGGACACTATTTCATCGATTTTCGATACCATTATCGATAGTCGGCGAATTTTAAGTTTCAGCGACGATAGCGGCGACATCGGCGACTATCGTTACAACACTAGTTTGCTGTAAGGATACGTTGACTTACTTTGTATATCAGAAACAGTTAATGACATGTTTATTAGCTGAATAACTTTATTGCAAAAATGATATGAAAATTACTTAAAATATAGTTAGATGGCGAGCGGTAGCGCGAAATTCGACTTCAAACTACCAGAAATTAAGTCGCCTATACAAAGCAGTTTGAGTCCAACAAACACCTTCGGTTTCTTTGGCGATTTTAGCGGGGGGGGGGGGGGGGGGGGGGGTGAGGGGGGGGGCGTGCGCCCCACGCCCCCTCTAAATCCACCAGTGAAGGAGAACAATAGGACGGTTAGGACGTACCGGAAGTGCGAGTTATGAAGATGGTTCAGAGGATACTTTGCGTAGAAATGAAAACATTTGATTAGACTACATATGTTTTGAAAAAGGCCTCGAATTTTGCATATTGCTTTAATAAAGGAGAGGGTAAAATGACGATCTATTTTTGACCGTCCTATTTACAAAAATCATTGTGATCGAAACTTGTACTATTACATTCATTTTATTTCTTTTTTGTATATACATTGTAATTATATATGTAATATATTGCTATAAACAACATTAAAATACATGTGTTACAGATGCTTTCATTTCTTTATACTAGGTGTATTTGGTAATCCAGGATTGCCCGAGGATGAGTATGGTAGATAACACATGGCATCATCTTACATTCTGAACTTTTTCGTGTTCTCTTTTATATTATATTATGTTAAAATAAGATGCAAAACCAGGTTCAATTTCGATTGTTTTTATGTATTTGTCATGAAGAAATAAAAGATTGCATGTCAAAATAAATAACCTTCGAATCCAGATACAGATGAGTTTTTTTTTCGCTTTACGTTTTGTCTAAAATCAGGTCCGTCACACCCCATTTTTGACTCGGGGCCTTGGCAGACATGATTTGGAACGTGACATTTTTATTTGTATCTCAAATTCGGAATTTTCACTTTTTCGTACCTCTTATTATTTGAATGAAATCACCGATAAGAAAAAAATAAGGATAGCAGAAAGTCCTTACTTTAATACCTCTAAAATAACCATTATATACATTGGGAAAACAGAAAATCAAGAAAGATAATGAACAAAATCTCTAGCACAACAACTTTGCGATGATCACAAAGGAACAAGTTCACAGGTTAGCAACAAATAGTTGACAACAAAGAAAACAACTTGGGCAAAAACTGCAAACACTGAGTCACAAAACTTCCATACCAGTTGGAGCAAACAATTGACAACAAAGGAAACAACTAGGACAAAAACTGCAATCACTGGAACACAACACTCCCATACCAAATGGAACAAATAATTGACAACAAAGGAAACAACTTGGGAAAAAACTGCAAACACTGAGTCACAAAGCTCCCATACTAGTTGGAGCAAACAATTGACAACAAAGAAAACAACTTTGGCAAAATCTGCAAACACTGGAGCACAAAGTTCCTTTTCCAATTGGAGCAAACAATTGACTACAAATGAAACAACTTTGGCAAAAACTGCAAACACTGGAGCACAAAACTCCCATACCAATTGAACAACTCGAACAAAAACTGCAATCACCGGAGAACAAAGCTCTCATTCCAAATGGAGCCAACAAAATAAACAACTTGGACTAAAACTGCAAACGCTGCATTACAAAGCTCCCATACCAAATGGAGCAAACAATTGACAACAAAAGAAACAATTTTGACAAAAAAAAAAAAAAAAGGAAAACACTGGAACACAAAGCTCCTTTTCCAATTGAAGCAAGCAATTGACAAGAAAGGAAACAACTTGGGCAAAAACAGCAAACACTGAGACACTTAACTCCCATAACCAATTGGAGCAAACAATTGAACAATTCAAAAGAGACAACTTGAACAAAAACTGCAATCACTGGAGAACAAAGCATTGACAACAAAATAAACAACTTGGACTAAAACTGCAAATACTGGAGCACAAAGCTCCCATACCACCTGGAACAAACAATTGACAACAAAGGAAACAACTTGGGCAAAAGCTGTTGACACTGAGACACTAAAGTCCAATACCGAATGGAACAAACAATTGCCAACAAAGGAAACAACTTCGAAAAAAACTGCAAACACTGAGTCACAAAGCTCCCATACCAAATGGAACAAACAATTGACAACAAAGGAAACAACTTGGGAAAAAACTGCAAACACTGAGTCACAAAGCTCCCATACCAAATGGAACAAACAATTGACAACAAAGAAAACAACTACAACAAAAACTGCGGACACTGAGAATCTTAGAAACAAAAAATTTGATACCAAGTGGGACAAAATAATTGACAAGAGAAGAAAAATGAAAAGGGAGAGGCATCGTAGTTTTTTTATCATCGCATTCATATCAATCATGAATAAATTGATTTTGTGATATCAATATTGAGTATATAAAATTATGAATCAGGCAACTTACCGCCTCCATTTGACACCGCAAGATGGCTCACAGTATTGTCAAACAAACGCCCTCACGGTGGAGTAATAAAGGGATTAGAACTAATGGAGCGGAAGTTACATGGACCCATGTAAATGCGCACAGCTTTAAGATCAAAACGGAAACAATCGGTGAGTACTAATAACCGTCAAGTACATTGTCGTACTATGATTATCTGGAATTAATACAACATCTTGTTGGTGAATGAAAACATAGGGAATAATGTTTCTGTTCAGGTGATAACGATGAATATTTCAAGGATCGTTATTTGGAGTTTATTCTTATGTTTATTTCTCGTAAGAATTAGTAAGTAATAATTTGGTTATTCGTAATTATTCATTATTTCACCCTGTATTCTAATTGTTATTTCAACATATGTCACTTCGAGATCAAATAATTAGTACCGATGATTTATGCAGTTCTTTCTTCCTTTAATCGATCAATTCGAGATGCTGTTTATTATACTTGCTTTAACGTTGATTTTTTGATACTTTGAAAAGAGAATAATAATAATTCGAGGCGAACTCAACTTGTTTCTTGGTGCCTTATGAAACTTGTATCGAGTCTTGCTTCGATTGTTACTTTATAACGAGTTTTCGTTTGACGGACACTGATCTAATCTCCATAAAGGATTAGAATTCCTTAATAGCCCAGTCATATTAGCCAAAAAATGGGCTGAAATCGAAGTAATTGCAAAAGAATTTTCAAGACTTGATTTTATGTCTAAACACATGTACAAAACACATTAAAAGTCCTCACTCGATACTTCACGGAAAGTGCAATATTTAGACCCCCCTTTATTTTAGTCAAAATGCAAAAAGACCAAGTGTGGCATATTCAGTTGATAAGATAACCAAGAGAAAGATTCAGTTTTAAAATAGCTATTTTGTTTCGTTTTACATGTATATTTTACAAGGTGTTGTATGTATGCCCAATGAGTATGATTCTTTTTGGATTTCTGTTTGACTTTGAGCCAGTGAATGTAACACGATAAAGCAAAACGAAGTGTCTAACTGTGCTGGCAGAGAGCACCCCTCTGGACATAATTTTCTAAATGATGTTTCGGTTAATGGATCCTCATCAATATAATTTTAAAGCCGATGTGACTCTTACATGTATTTGAAGAAAAAAAAAAAAATAGTGACGCCCTCGTTATATTCACATTGATATTAGATTTAAAGTTTTCTGTTCAATATATTTCTCTATAGCAAAGGAATATGACGATCCGGACGTAACGGAGGTACACAACAGGGTGAAGCGTAGCATACGTTACCATCATCATTATTACCATAATAGGAGATATGGATATAGACGACGACACCGACGTTATAGGAGGCGCCACTATCGCCGACATCGTCACAGGCGGCTGAGTTACTGGGTGTACCGTTATCGCAGGCCTGATAGCGACGATTACGATGATTGAGGGTTGGGAAGACAGGAAGCTTCAAAAGAATAGAAATGATCTAATTGTAAGTCATTTTAGTTTATGTATATTTTGAAAATAAGTCCGTCTGTACGTCTGTGAACAGGGGCGGATGCAAGTATTTTAGTTAGTTGAGGTGGCCTATTTACTGACAGGCGATGGGTATTGGGACAACTTGTAGGTCTAACCCTGGTAGGAAGGTTAGGAGGGGGAGCGAAACTTCCGACGAAAAATTGCTTTAAAATTGAACACTATTGAAACATAAAAACCTGAAGGAAAATGAAAATTTTGTATGTAAATTAGGATTAACTAAGTACGATCGCGATTTTGACAAACTTGGTTCGAAGAGCGATATCCACTGCACTGTACTGATTACATAATATGTCAATGTAACACTCACTTTATCAATATTATTTTAGAAGAGGCCTGCGTCCCAACACCTTCACTTAATTCGTCAATGGCTCCAAAAGTTGTACTTTATGGATAGAATTCAAATTCTAGCATGACTTGAGATATCCAGTAATTTCCCCGCTTCACGGCTCGTTGATAATTTGATTGGTTCATGCGACTCGGGGGAAACAACTGGACAACAAACCACGGCTATCTAGTTGTTATTTCTGAAATATACAATGATCAGTATTTGAAGTAAGACTTGGTCCCATGAGGATATCTATAGTGTATTCGCATGATGATTTCATACCTCCAAATTAAACGCCATGTTGGATTACAACTCTCGGACTTTATCCATTTCTACCATGCAAAACGTTGACATTAAAAAAATGTATAACTAGCTTTTCAGAAGAGATTTCATAACAGTATAACATTCTAACAATTCTTTAGAAATATCTTGTTTGAAATTCTCATCAAGACATTGATGTATACGATGTGAAAACTTCAGAATTTCTTTTTAAAGTAGAGCAATTTTAAAATAGCAGAGATGGATAAAGTCCGAGAGTTGTAATCCAACGAGGGAGATAAATGGAGGAAATATATGGGTATGTGGGAACACCCTTTTTCTAAACACGGTCAAAATCATGGGCGTACCTAGAAAAAAAATTCAAAGGGGGTCCAAGCCATAGAAGGGGCTCCACCTACGTTTTAAAACTAAACATATAAAAACAGGAAAGAAACCCCCACCCACTTTTGGCAATTTTTTTAGGTTGGGGGGAGGGGGGGGGGGGGTCCGCGCTTGAAATTGAACTTATTTATTCAGTCTAAAAATTACATTTGCCCTGAGTCCTCTGTATTCAAATTTCAAAGAGCATGTAGCGCTTTGAAATATCTCTGTCTACATGTTTTGCGTTCATTCGCATGTTAGTTCATGGGCGGATCTGGAATTCTGGAACAAGAATGACATTATCCGTTCATGATTTCTATATTATCTCCGTAATAATAAGAGATTTCAGAAATTGCGCATTTAAGAAATGAATCTTATATTTTTTCTGTTGATGCAGGTATCACCCGAAAAATTGGACAGAAAACTTCATCAATGCGCGTAGCGCGTTGATGCAAAAGTTTTCTGTCCAATTTTTCGGGTGATACCTGCATCAACAGAAAAAATATAAGATTCATTTCTTATCATTTAGTTATTATCTGTTTATGGATTCTTGGATCTAAAAACATTCAATCACCGCACTATATTTCGTAAGTCGGAGGGTTTCGCAGTGATACGTCTGCCAAAACAAGTTATGGCAGCCGCCATGATTCAAACAGCGAACGATCGTCTCTCTATATCTTTGGAATAAGGACCAGTTTGAGCAAATTCTACATGCACTGTTAATTTTTGAGTAAGTAGGAAAGAAATGGTACCCTTGAAATGATAAGCAAACATCAACAAATTGTATTTTCAGCAACGACTTCATTCGTGTTTTAGGGAACCCCCGGTTCTAAAAATAGTGCTACAAATAGACTTCCGTGAAAAATTGTGTTGATCGATGTATCAACAAAATTTCTCAGCCAATCAGAATCTTCGTTTCTTGAAAATGACAATGGAAATTAAATGATTGTTAATTCATTCAATTTACTTAATGTCAATATATAATAATTTTTATCATCATAATTCAATGCTGTTTTATATATAAATAATTATAGTCTTAATTTGATTGCAGATGCCATATTTCACGGATTATGAAGATTTGAACCAAAAAATGTAAAATAACAATCATGAAAGAAATAAATTCATTATCATTTTTATTTTCGACTGCTCATTTATTTCGTTCTTTGTTTTGTTACAAATAGATAATATGCATGCATAAACATATTTACACAACATAATATGTAAGCAGATGGAAAATAAATATAACATAATTCAGTACATAATATAAATGTACTTTAATTGAATACAGACAATTAGGCCATTTCCTGTTTTTATTCTGTTTTGCGTTCTTTTGAAATTGAAAAACCTATCAGCCAGCTAGGGAGAAAAACAAACGAGCATATAAAACAAAGTTGCAATTTGATAATATGTGACGTACTATAAGTATAATGTGAATTCCCCGTCTGACAGAAACTTGATTCATTGATTTTAGTCAATTTAGACAACAAAAGAATGAATGTAATATTTTTACATTTAATATAAGGAATTTTAAAACAATTTCTCCGTATTATTTTTGTTCAAAGTATATTAAACTTGCAAAGATTGTATGATTTTAATTTTGTTTTTTGATGACTTTGAGCTCTAAACCTACCAGCACGAGGACGCAAAACAGAAAATTACAAAGAAATTGCCTTATAAAGTATTATTTTGCATATTTCACGACAAGTTAGAGTTAGTTCCCTTTGAAAATACACACCTGTGTACGCAGCTCATTGATCCAGTGATCGATTATTTTAAATGTCCTCGCGATCACAAGAAATTTGTTTGTAAACAATGATCGTAACTCTGGAGCATGTAGCGTCATGCAATACTCTACATGACTCGTATTATTGTGTAATTTATGATAGAAGAGACAAAAATAGCAGGAAAATCTTTTTAACGCAAAGATATATCGATAATGAAGACGTAGATGTTTTGAACAACAGAACAGAAAGTGTGTTATACTGGTGATATTCAGGTATTTTCTTTTCTATTCATATATTATTAATCCTACATTGTATATTGAACTTTTATGGCTGTATAAATACATATGTATGTACATGTAGGTACAGTAAATGTACATACATGTATAAGACATACGGCGCATCGATTTTACAATATAAAAACGCCCTTATCCTCTTTTTTTGTTTTGGTAAATTTCAATATTTTACGTAAATATTAAATTAAACAATTTGAGAAGATGGTTTTTAGCATCATTTTCAATATGGTTTATTTGAGTGTCTTTGTTGGTTTAACGCTTTTATAAGACAGGTAAGTCTGATTTATCTATAGAAAGGGGGGAGGGCGGGTTGTCAGTTTTTTTTTCGGTATTAAAAAAGGAAGGATTCTTTCTTTTTTGCCCCGACCAAGACAAACGTTTGCATCTTCAGGCTAAGATAAAGTATAAACGTATTATAAATGCTTTTAAAAAGAGACATTGAAGATGCCATTTAAATTCAGAGAATAGAAGAATTGAGTTTTTAAGCGTTGCAAACGATAGCATAAACGATAAAGAAAATAAAATTTGAGTTTGTTTTCTAGGAACTGAGATGTAAATGGATTCGGCAAGCATAAATCTTAAAGTTTCTCACGAAGCGACATTCTCCATCAAATGCCCAGAGGACGAGGAGGACAACGGTATTACCGGGATCATCTCCCTTTCTTCCGGTGACATCATCGTAGCTGATAATCAAAATAACGTTCTGAAACTCTTTGATTCTGATGGGATCTACACTTTCTCCGCGCAAGATCCACAATACACGATGGGGATCACAGAAATGAGCGGAGAAGATTTCGCTACTTGCGGTTGGGATCGGGAGATCTTTTTCTGGACAGTTCGGGATCAGAAGATCGTGCAGTTAGATGGCGGGAACGAGGTTGAACACGATGCAGACGGCATTCGCTACAATGGCGAGAACTTTGTTGTGCTGCACCGATTTGATAACGCGATAACGATACTTGACAATGAAGGTAGCATAAAAGACAAACTGGTGGTAAAAGAAGCCTTTGGAAAGAGGATAAATTTTGGCTTTGAAATACAGCTAGATATAGCTGGAAACATATATCTTCCGTGCGTAGAGGAGAGTAAAGGGGTGCTGTGTTTATCCTTGGAAGGGGACTGCTTATGGCACTGCGAGCTGCCGGGAAATGTTGGAGGGTTGACTTTCATAAACGCCGTGATGTGCGTGGTCAGTACGGATTTAAAATGTGTTCACCTGATCGACAGCACATCCGGGTCATATTTACGTGATATTATAGGGAAAACGGACCTGGAGGAAGACCCCAGTAATATTTGTTACAGCCATACGAGTGGGAATTTGTACCTGACTTTCAATGTGTGGGGAAAGATGAAAGAAAAAGTGTCGGTTTTCTCAATATCGTAGATAACTTGTGTCTACCATTGCAAATCATATAGGCATTCATGTAAAATCAAAGAACCAATATACTGGTACTAGAATACTCGTTACATGTGAATCGTTAATATTATAATTATCACTTTTTTCCCATGTTGCTCATTTTTGTATTACTGACCTGACATATGACATTAATTGGTGTTTGTTCGATGCTGTAAACTGTAAGTTTCATTAAGGGATGTTAATAAGGTAGTACACATTAGAAAAAATTTGTTACAATAGTCGAGAAATGACACGATATTGAAAATACTCTGAATATTAATCAAAACTTACATTTTGCTATCATGTAGTTCATAAGCATTTGACTCATGCATACATGTACACTTAAGCAGAATTGCATTGGATTTATTTTTGATATTACGTACTGTAACGGCACATATTATAAAAGTTTAGTACCTCTTTCAAATATAAGAGAGAAACTAGATGGCTACTGTTGCAAGCAACAGACGGATTCCTCCTTTATTAGACCTTCCTCGGAACTGAAGTGCTAAAATCCGTATAAAGAAGATGGAAAAAAGAATAGTTGCTTTAGTACCATATTAACTTCAGCAAATGAGTCAAAAGAGCTTATGTCTAATTTGGGACTCTTGTTTATTTATCAACAAAATAGAAGAAAAAATAATAAATACCTTTCATGTTTACGAAAGCTTTAAACTCCATGCACAATCAATATCTAATCCTTTACAATGACTTTCTCAAAAAAGAATTGCACAATGAATTTGCAATGAGATAATTTCTATTAATAGAAAATGACAACAACATGAAACTACTGATATGTAATGCTACTAAGAATAAAAAAGAAAGAAACAGAAAACAAGAATAAAAGAGTTATCCATCTTACTATGTAAAGTTCAAATAAGAAGTACTACTTGTGTGAAGAATAAATAGTTAAGGACAAAATCCTGTGTATTCTACAAGAGTAAATGTTTGTTATGACCTTGAAAAAGTTAATTTGACCTTTAACAAAGGTCATGGATAAAAGATAAGCATTTGAATTTATTCTCATCATGAGTCCTCTTAATCTAATCAAAGCTCAATATTTTATCGACAAATGTATGTTGTGACCTTGAAATCGAACAAATGACCTTGGGTCAAGGTCAAGGTGAAAGGACTTGATGCAAGGAATATTTGTGCTAAGTTTGAACTCTCAAGGTCAAATGGTCTTTGTTCTATAGGCAAAAGTTTGTTGTGACCTTGAGAATCAAAATTTGACCTTGGACCAAGGTCAAGATGAAAGGGCTTGGCTCAATGATTGTATTTATGAAGTTTGAACTGTCAAGGTCAAATAGTCTTTGTTCTATAGGCAAAAGTTTGTTGTGACCTTGAGAATTATAATGTGACCTTGAAACTAGGTCATCATTAATGACCACCTATTAGTAGCCTACCATCCAAGTTTCAACTCAAAATCTCAAAAACTGTAGAAATTGGCACTGTGCCAATTTAAAGTTCCATTTTCAACTTGGAATAGCGCGAAAACCATAAATATTTTATCGAGCATGTAAGCGTATAAAAGTTTACAATTTTCCCAAAGAACATTTTAAAATAAATTTCGTTCAAATCGTACGGTTAGTTTAGGAGTTATAAATGTTTAAAGATTTGACCTTTGATGATCTCCAGCGGGGGCATTGGTGAACTTATCGACAAACAAAAAATAGTTAAAGAAGATCTTGTAATGCTCTTTCTGATGGTACTATCCCTTTTGCTCTGTGTTAAAAGACCTTTGAATAAAGTGTCTGGAAATGATGAGGGGGTAAGAATAAAAATAATAGTAATAAGAATAATAATAAGAACTAGATGGCTACTGTTGCAAGCAACAGACGGATTCCTCCTTTATTAGACCTTCCTCGGAACTGAAGTGTTAAAATCCGAATAAAGAAGATGAAAAAAAGAATAGTTGCTTTAGTACCTTATTCACTTCAGCAAATGAGTCAAAAGAGATTATGTCTAACTTGGGCCTCTTATCTATTTATCGACAAAAAAGAAGAAAAAGACGATAAATACCTTTCAAGTCTAGGAAGGCTTTAAACTCCTTGATCTATTCTATCCATTTTGAATCCTTTTAAATTACTATCCCAAAAAGAATTGCACAATGAATTAGCAATGAGAAAATTTCTATAAATAGAGAATGACAGCAGCATGAAAGTACAGACAAGTAATGCTACTAAGATAAAAAAGGAAACAGAGAACAAGAATAAAAGAGTTATCTATCTTACTATGTAAAGTTCAAATAAGAGAGTACTACTTGTGTGAAGAATAAATATTTAAGAACAAAATCCTATCAATCCTACAAGAGTAAATGTTTGTTATGACCTGGAAAAAGTTTATTTGACCTTGAACCAAGGTCATGGATGAAATATAAGCATTTTAGTTTATTCTCATCAAGATTTCTTTTCATCTATTCAAAGCTCAATATTTTATCAACAAAAGTCTGTTGTGACCTTGAAATCGAACAAATGACCTTGGGTCAAGGTCAAGGTGAAAGGACTTGATGCAAGGAATATTTGCGTCAAGTTTGAACTCTCAATGTCAAATGGTCTTTGTTCTATAGGAAAAATTTTGTTGTGACCTTGAGAATGAGAATTTGACCTTGGGTCAAGGTCAAGGTGAAAGGGCTTCGATCAATGATTGTATTTATGAAGTTTGAAGTGTCAAGGTCAAATAGTCTTTGTTCTATAGGCAAAAGTTTGTTGTGACCTTGAGAATCATAATTTGAGCTTGAAACTAGGTCATCACCAATGACTACCTATAAGTAACCTACCATCCAAGTTTCAACTCAAAATCTCAAAAACTGTAGAAATTGGCACTGTGCCAATTTAAAGTTCCATTTTCAACTCAAAATAGCACGAAAACCGTAAATATTTTATCGAGCATGTAAGCGTATAAAAGTTTGCAAATTTCCCAAAGAACAATAAAAAACAAATTTCGTTAAAATCGCACGGTTAGTTTAGGAGTTATAAGGTTTTAAAGATTTTACCTTTGATGACCTCTAGCAGGGGCATATGTTAACTTTTCGCCAAGAAAAAAAATTTAAATTTAGATCTTCATATGCTCTTTCACATGGTACTTTCCGTTTTTTCATATGATGCTGTACTTTTTCGTAAATTGACCGGAACGGTTTGGGGGTAAGAATAATAATAATAATAAGAACTAGATGGCTACTGTTGCAAGCAACAGACGGATTCCTCCTTTATTTGACGATCCACGGAACTGAAATGTTAAAATCCGAATAAAGAAGATGAAAAAAGAATAGTTGCTTTAGTACCTTATTCACTTCAGGAAATGAGTCAAAAGAGCTTATGTATAACTTGGGACTCTTATCTATTTATCGACAAAAAAAGAAGAAAAAAACGATAAATACCTTTCAAGTTTAGGAAGGCTTTAAACTCCTAGATCTATTCTATCCAATTTATATCCTGTTAAATACCTATTCCAAAAAGAATTGCACAATGAATTAGCAATGAGAAAATTTCTATAAATAGAGATTGACAACAGCATGAAAGTACAGACAAGTAATGCTACTAAGATAAAAAAAAGGAAACAGAGAACAAGAATAAAAGAGTTATCTATCTTACTATGTAAAGTTCAAATAAGAAGTACTACTTGTGTGAAGAATTAATATTTAAGAACAAATCATATCAATCCTACAAGAGTAAATGTTTGTTATGACCTTGAAAAAGTTTATTTGACCTTGAACCAAGGTCATGGATGAAAGATAAGCATTTTAGTTTATTATCATCAAGATTTCTTTTCATCTATTCAAAGCTCAATATTTTATCAACAAAAGTCTGTTGTGACCTTGAAATCGAACAAATGACCTTGGGTCAAGGTCAAGGTGAAAAGACTTGATGCAAGGAATATTTGCGCCAAGTTTGAACTCTCAAGGTCAAATGGTCTTTGTTCTATAGGAAAAATTTTGTTGTGACCTTGAGAATGAGAATTTGACCTTGGGTCAAGGTCAAGGTGAAAGGGCTTGGATCAATGATTGTATTTATGAAGTTTGAAGTGTCAAGGTCAAATAGTCTTTGTTCTATAGGCAAAAGTTTGTTGTGACCTTGAGAATCATAATTTGACCTTAAAACTAGGTCATCATCAATGACTACCTATAAGTAACCTACCATCCAAGTTTCAACTCAAAATCTCAAAAACTGTAGAAATTGGCACTGTGCCAATTTAAAGTTCCATTTTCAACTCAAAATAACGCGAAAACCGTAAATATTTTATCGAGCATGTAAGCATATAAAAGTTTGCAAATTTCCCAAAGAACAATATAAGACAAATTTCATTCAAATCGCACGGTTAATTTAGGAGTTATAACGTTTTAAAGATTTGACCTTTGATTACCTCTAGCGGGGGCATATGTGAACTTTTCGACAAGAAAAAAATTTTAAATTAAGATCTCTATTTGCTCTTTCACGTGATACTTTCCATTTTATCATATGATGCGGTACTTTGTTGTAAAGTCTCTGGATTGGTTTGGGGGTAAGAATAATAATAATAAGAAGAATAATAAGAATAAAGAAAAGACAATACAATAACAGAAAGGATTCCGACGGAAGTCGGAATCCTTAATAATAAGAATAAAGAAAAGACAATACAATAACAGAAAGGATTCCGACGGAAGTCGGAATCCTTTTAAATAAGAAGAAAGAAAAGACAATACAATAACAGAAAGGATTCCGACGGAATAGTCGGAATCCTTAATAAGAAGAAAGAAAAGACAATACAATAACAGAAAGGATTCCGACGGAAGTCGGAATCCTTAATAATAAGAATAAAGAAAAGACAATACAATAACAGAAAGGATTCCGACGGAAATCGGAATCCTTAATAAATGGAAGGATGGAGGTTCCTGTGGACATAGCAGACGGATTCCTCTCATTTTCATCTTGTTAAGAACAGAAATGAAAATTGAAAAAATGCGAAAATGACTGGCCGCAGCTGGACTCGAACCAGGTACCTTCACCAAGGTAGGCCCCATCGTATCTTGTACATGTAATGTCAGGTCACATGGTTGAATTGACCAATGAAATTTGTAACACATCCTGGGTCATGCATATTAATTATGTGAGGGATTTTCCAATGAATCATGACAATATAGCAAGTGTTTTCAAACTGGTACATGTATTCGATATTTCTTGATTTTGTTAGAAAACATTTTGAACTAATACATACTCGTATAAATTTTGAAATGAAAACAATGTTGAAGCACTGTACTTTATGTTTGCTTACGAATGAAAAAAAAATTGAGGGAAAAAAATGGCCGAGGCCGGTATCGAACCCCGGACCCTCCGATTCGAAGTCTGACGCTCTACCGCTGAGCTATTGCAGATCTGACAAAGGTTTGCATCAAAAGTCTTTAGAAGGATGAAATCTTGCGACTATGATATGACTCAACATGTCGAGCATGTTCCGAATGATAAATCTTTATCGATCGATTCTATTTACAGGTTTGTATTCAGGAGTAAACAACACAGAATTTCATAAAATGTATTTTTTTTATTTGACTTTCATTGACCATGTATGTAGAGAATAAAATTATGAATCAATAAAATGTGTTTGCTTATTTTGCAAGGGCGGATCTAGACAGGGTAGGTGAAAACAGGTATGTACACGTATGTAACATGTAAGTCGGAGGGGGGGGGGGGCAAAAACTTATCAACCTCCCCCTTTCGAAGGACTAGCCTATGTCATTGGATAAACAAACCGTCAAATATCTTGCACAGTTATTTCAAAGATTGACGAATTCAAAAAGAAACAGACAAACAAACGAGAAAAAAAAAAATGCCCAAGGGGGCCACATTGCTCCGTCAAAGGTCTTGTACAGTTGTTTCAAATACTAAGGAATTTAATAAGAAAAAGACAAACAAACAAACAAAAGAAATGAAAAAAAAAAAAAAACAAGAGGCCCAAGGGAGCCATTTTGCTCAGTCAAAAGTCTTGTACAGTTGTTTCAAAGATTGTCGAATCAAAAAAGAAAAAAACAAGCAAACAAACAAACAAGCAAAACAAATGAAAAAAAAAAACAAAAAACAAGAGGCCCAAGGGGGCCACATTGCTCCGTCAAAGGTCTTGTACAGTTGTTTCAAAGATTGACGAATTAAAAAAACAAGACAAACAAACAAAACAAAAAAAAACCCAAGAAGGCCAAGGGGGCCACATTGCTCCGTCAAAGGTCTTGTACAGTTGTTTCAAAGATTGACGAATGAAAAAAAAGAGGCCTAAGGTGGCCATATATACACGTTGAAGTCAATGACAGTGAAATAAATATGCGCAATATGAAATGTGTTTTTCTTCTGAATAAAAAGCTATGAATAGGACTGACTTGTTGCATGAACGATCGATAATTCTTGTAATGCTGAATCAGCCATTTGTATTTCTCCGTCTGTATATCAAAAATAAAAACCACTAACATTCAGGAACTCCAATAGCTATGTGGATAGGGCGTTGGACTGCTGGCCCAAGGGTACCGGGTTCGATCCCCAGTCTGGACGTTTTTTTTTTTATCGCCGATCGTCTGCGTTTCTGTCTAGTACTCTCTCTATCTGTTCGTATGTCTGTTCGTTCTTCTATTGTTGTCAGTCTATCTAACACTGTCTATCTTACACTGTCAGTCTGTCTGTCTGGTCCATGCTGCAAATTTACCAGTTAATTTAAATGATGCTATTCAATTTTAAGACATTTTTAAAACATTTAATTAGAAAATGACAACAGCATGAAAGTACAGACAAGTCATGGTACGAAGAGAAATAGAAATAAAAGATTTATCTTTCTTAGATCATGTAAAGTTCATATAAGAAGGACCTCGTTTGTGAAGTAGAAGTAGTGTAGGACAAACACTGTGTATTTAACAAGTAAATGTTGTTATGACATTGAGAATGAAATTTTCACCTTGAACCAAGGTCAAGGAAAAAAGATGAGTATAGAATATCATTTTCTTCAAAATATATATGAAATTGAATAAAGCTCAATATTTTATCAACAAAAGACTGTTATGACCTTGAAATCGAACGAATGACCTTTGGTCAAGGTCAATGTGACAGGACTTACTGCAAGGAATATTTGTACCCAGTTTGCACTCTCAAGGTCAAACAGTCTTTGTTTTATAGGCAAAAATGCTGTTGTGACCTTGAGAATGAGAATTTGACCTTGGATCAAGGTCAAGGTGAAAGAGCTTGGCTTAACAATTATATGTATGAAGTTTGAACTCTGAAGGTCAAATAGTCTTTGTTCTATAAGCAAAAGTTTGCATGTGACCTTGAGAATAAAAATTTGACCTTGAAAAGAGGGTCAACATTAAATGACTATCTATAAGTGACCTAACATCCAAGTTTCAACTCAAAGTCTCAAAAATTGTAGAAATTGGCACCTTGCCAATTTAAGGTTCCATTTTCAACTTGAAATAGCTTGAAAACTGTAAATATTTTATGGAGCATGTAAGCGTATAAAAGTTTGCAAATTTCTCAAAGAACAATATAAAATACATTTTGTTCAAATCGTACGATAAGTAAAGGAGTTATAAGAGTTTAAAGATTTGACCGCTGATGACCTCAAGCGGGGGCATATGAGAACTTTTCGACAAGAAAAAAATATTAAATTAAGATCTTTATTTGCTCTTTTACATGATACTTTCCATTTTATCATATGATGCGGTACTTTGATGTAACGTCACTGGATTGGCTTGGGGGTAAGAATAATAATAATAATTAACCATAATAATAATAATAATACTGATCATAGTATACAGTTTTCTCCCTTGATTCATTGACCACCTGTATAGTCCCTATGAGAATTCTGTATGCAACCTTTGGTAATTTATTTTTGCATATTATAATGTGAAATTAAACATGTTGAGTATGCAAGTTTTCTAAATAAAGGTTGAAAAAAATTATAAAAATATTTTTATTGATGTGTGATTCCTACATGATGACATTAGTATGTGACAAAGTTGGCGGAAGAATACACAAGTCCATGACCCCGAGCTGAGGCCACATGGGTTGTTTTGTTTATTGGCTAAATAAGGGTGTCAAAATATTAAATTTTTACGGCACTCAAGTATTTTATAGGAAAACGGTAATTTATTGGATGTGTGAAGTCTCATTGTAAAATAACTGGTGGAATTATTTTTGTGGATCTTTGAGCTACGATGAACTATGAAGGAAAAAAAACTGTATACTATGATCTTACAGGGCGATACACGGGAAAGTCGGGAATAACCCTTCATAGCCATAAAAGAGATATTAATGAATTTTCTGCACTGAAATTTGAACATGTAATCAACAGGTATGAATGGAATCCGCTGCTTGCATTATTTTTTGTTGTCAGACGAACTTTGAAGCAAAATTTTAGAGTTTCCTCTGACGTTTCCATTATGTTGAAAAACGAGCGCTGGGTTAGGTACAAAAATGCTAAATTTGGGTCAAATTTATAACCGCTTTAACTTACATGTACTTACATTATGACCACGAATTGAAGTTAAACTTGAAAAAAAAATTCCAACAAAAATTGAACAAGAGGCCCAAGTGGGCCTATTCAAAAAGATTATTAAGTGCAACAGGAATGAATTTTTCGTTCTCTTATCCGCACATAGTATTTCAATTAAAACATATGGAAAAGCATGTAGTTTCAATGGGTTGTTCAGTAGTCAGCCTCCTGTCCCCCTTCCCTCCCTGTCCATACCCTTTTTGCCCCCCCCCCCCAATAATTGTACTCTAATGAGATCACAGATGTCATGGCATTTAAGAAAAGTACAATACTTAAATTGTAATATGGCATAGAATTTTAATCATTGCACTTGTAAATTTAGTTCATTCAGCTTGTTCATTATTTCTCAATATGTATTGTCTGTTGTAAACCTGACTTAATTCTTTTTTTTTTTTAATATTTCAGATGATAATGTGATGACCTTCGCATATACAGTTGGATCCAGTGTCTAGTCCATGGTTAGAAAATTGAGGTACTAAATTGGCTGAGTGTAGTATCGAAAATGGTCTTTTAAGTCATACTATGATACCAGAAGGACATTCCTTATTATATTTTTGTGAAAATAAAATGTTCATGATACAAACTTTTCATTTTGAAGATATGTAAGATTGCTAGAAATATGTTTTTACTCTATGTAAATGCATGGACATGGAATTCTACATTACTCAAAACAGTGGACTTTTCTTTTAAAACAGTACATAATTTAGTTAAATTATCCATATATACCACTTATGTATACTGAAATAACATCAGTTGTCTTCTTTGTACAATTCTCCATCTTACATTTATAAGATTACAATCAAATCAAACATGTGCATCACTCCTTAATCCCTTTATGGGGCATCAAACAAACAGCTCATCAATATTCTGGCCCTCAGATTTGGGTGACCCCCCTCAGTCTATTTGGCTATTAAATAAGGCTAAACAAACAATGTAATGCCTGCAGGTGATTTATCTGATTGAGTATGAATTTGGGGATTTTTTTTGTACCTCATACATGTATTGGAAAACTTTATTTACATTTTTAATTAATTTTTTCCCTTTTAAAATGAATAAATTGTATTATTTTTATTTTTAAAAATTAAATTAAAAGGAATTTAAAAAACAACTTCAAGTCTCACAATGACTTAAAAATATGATTGTTCTAATTTTTCAATGCTCAGTCAATTAATTATTGTTTAATTAAATGCTAGAAATATTAGCTGGAACTTCACACTTTTTGGCTTCACATCGAATTGGCATGCAATTTTAACCATGATATATGCTAATTTGTTCCTCTTTAAAAGATATGAAGATGGTAATCAATTAAATTGAAATTTTGAACATCATCTAGAAATATAGTCAATTTTCAGTGTGCAAAATTTCATTAAATTTGGAAAATGTTTAAGGGATTTTTAGATCATAGTATACAGTTTTCTCCCTTGATTCATTGACCACCTGTATAGTCCCTATGAGAATTCTGTATGCAACCTTTGGTAATTTATTTTTGCATATTATAATGTGAAATTAAACATGTTGAGTATGCAAGTTTTCTAAATAAAGGTTGAAAAAAATTATAAAAATATTTTTATTGATGTGTGATTCCTACATGATGACATTAGTATGTGACAAAGTTGGCGGAAGAATACACAAGTCCATGACCCCGAGCTGAGGCCACATGGGTTGTTTTGTTTATTGGCTAAATAAGGGTGTCAAAATATTAAATTTTTACGGCACTCAAGTATTTTATAGGAAAACGGTAATTTATTGGATGTGTGAAGTCTCATTGTAAAATAACTGGTGGAATTATTTTTGTGGATCTTTGAGCTACAATGAACTATGAAGGAAAAAAAACTGTATACTATGATCTACTACGTTTTTAGGCCCGCTTATGTATCGGACAAATAATAACGATTTAGCATGATTATATAGTAAAAAGGAATTAGTCGAAATCGGGACCCGATTCCGATTATTAACATGCACATAAGCGACCCTAACCTGTTTTGATAACCCCTTATTACAGCTAGTATGAATATAGCTTGTGCAGAAAATAATTATTTTCCATCTTTAAAAATTAGTAGCATTTGATTATGAGCACTGAAACTTTGATTTAGCATGTTGAAATCTAGAAATTCATTTTCAACTATGTAGAGGAAATTCGCGGACCCAAGCGAGCCAGGCGAGCTAAATCTCCAAGGAAAACAAGATGGACGACAAGGTTGCATTTTCCGCGCGACGCTGAAAATGGAGCTGAATATAACCTTCTATATGCTGATTTAATTCATTTCAATTAGGTAAGCTACTTGAAGGGACGTTATTTATTTGATTTCATTGGAGCTTAACAGAAATTGTAAGCCGAGGGAGACGGTCCAAGACATACCGGGTCAAACTCAATGATCGTCTGCAGGCTGACAGGTGCGAGTAAAAGTTTTCACAGTCATCGCGAAAACTCGCTAGCCCAACTGCCCTGGCTACCAAAAATTTCCTCGGGCTACTAATAATATGAATCAAGGCAAAGCCTTTTTGTGCGAGCGGAGAGAAAATAGATATGATTATATAAAATAGAAAAAGACCTTTCTTTTTTATTTTGACTGTGATGGTTTATCTTATCTTACAAAACTTACTGTTTGATGATTGCCAAAAAAGAAAAAGGTAGTATAAGGCTGGCGAGTGGAAACATGGAAGCATTTGTAAAATTGATCTAGTCCAGCAGATGAACATTTTAAGGGGGGGGGGCTTAAAATATGGTTCTTTATAATTCATTTTTATTTTGTAAGAATAATGTTTAGGCTACCTGAAAATAAATTACTTAAGAACAAAAGAAAAAACAAACATATTCCGACTTCTGACAGTACGAAACCACCCGAGACGAGAAAAGCAATCAGAGCGAAACGTCTCGTTTAAAACCGGAAATGTCGGATTTCCCGTGGTTACGCCGCCTTGTTGATGCTTTATCGTTACCTGATTTACGAAAAATATTTTCAATGAACTTAACTAATAAACAAAAATTGAGTATAACATATACGTCTACTTGGAGTCGAAAAAAAAATTTAAATGGCATTATCCAGCATCTCCGCAGCAACTCTGTCTGCGAGGGGACGAAAGTTTTTGAAATCATAGTAGTACATTCTCATTCTTTGATTCGGCATATTTTCTTAATAAGATATGTGTATACGCGTTACCATAAGGGCGAGCTTCGCTCGCAAAGGCCCTTCGGGCCTTTGCAGCGAGCTCCGCTCGCTATTAGCTCAGGGGCCCCCAACTGCATGGAGGGCACATACAATTTTATATGGGAAACACTTCCGAGGCCCAAAGGGCCGAGTTGGGAGTTTTGTAGAAAACACGAGACTACCCCCACCTCGGATCGAACTCGCAACCTTCTGATGTTAAGTCCGATGCTCTACCGAATGAGCCAAAGATATGTCCCACAGGCCCAGTCTAGTACAGGTAGGTGCCAGTTTACTACTGTCCGCGCAGCTCACTTCAGAAATCGGAAAATTGAAGTTTTCTTTACTTTGTCGTCAATTTTTGCGTTTAAAATTTCTATAGGGAGATAGATCTCGAACTCTCATAACTAACAGTGTTTGATATATGTATGTACAACCAATACTATGCTCACAGTGAAAGAAAAAAGTTTTAAATAAAATAGGGAGTTTTCTATGTTAATTTTAGTGCGACGTCGGCGTATTGGTTGTACAGACATATCATACACTGTTAGTTATGAGAGTTAGAGATCCATCCCCTTATATAAATTTTAACCGGAAAATATGCCGATGAAGTAGAGAAAACTTCAATTTTCCGATTTCTGAAGTGAGCTGCGCGGACAGTACACTACTCTCCCCTTTCAATTTTGGGCCTCCCTACCCCTCCTCGACAACCCTCCTTACCACCATCTCTCGTGGGATTTACGTTGGGCGCCAGTGTAGAAAACACGAGACTACCCCCACCTCGGATCGAACTCGCAACCTTCTGATGTTAAGTCCGATGCTCTACCGAATGAGCCAAAGAGACGTCCCATTGGCCCAGTCCGTGTTTTCTTCATCACATTATTAGCCAATCTGCTATTTTCTCTTGATAAATTGACCTAAATTATTTTTTTCAAATAAGTGACTTGAAATTATTCAGTTTTCTCCGAAAGCTTTTTTCAGCCACAAGCCGGAAGATAAATTTTACTAGTTTTTTGTATAGTTTCTTAAAGAATTTCTACTAGCCCAGAAAAAAATTGGTAGTCTCGGGCATCACAGAGTTCTTGAAATCTTCCCATGAAATGTCGGATATTTTAGAGTTTTTAATGGTCCAAATAATGAATAGAAAATGAGGTGTTTATCGGTTCAAATAATTTTTAGACACAATGTGAGTTTTTATCGGACCAAATAATTTTTTATCGGCAAATCCGATAAAACTGATACATTTTATGAACTCTGGAGTTGGGCTAGTGAGTTATTGGAAAGACTGCTTGAAATTATTAAGATATTTTATGATGAATATATTATGTAACTATATATTCAGAACATGTAAATTGTTATGATTATTAGGCATTGAAATCAGTACAGGCTTGATTGAAATTAGAGAAAAATTATGGAACGGCCGATAAATGCATATTGCATCTTCTGCCAAAATGAAGCTATTGCTTAAGAAATAACAACTAGCTAGCCATTGATTATTGTCCAGTAATTCCCCAGTTGCATGAACCAAACAAATTATCACTGAGCCGAGAAGCAGCGAGGCTAGGGATTAATCTACTTCTGCGTCCTGCGTTACTGACGCTTAAAAATTCCCCAGGACCCATTGATTCCAGAACGTGCGTCCCACCGTACCCATTATTCATTTTTGTACAGTGTGTCCCCTTTAGTTCATCGTTCTCGACATTGAAAGTTTTATGTAAAATTACTGTATGTGTTTATATTTTGTCTGGTCATTTAAACCATACAGAAGGTTGATCATGTCCATGGTATTGTAAGAGACATTAATTGTTGCGCATCAAAATGTTTGGATATAACAGTTATATGCAGTCCGATGCGAGTCTAACGATCAATTTCGGTTTATCTTTTCTTCCACGCATTCTAAAATTTCTGTTATTTCTTGAAATTTCTAAAACGTGGGTCCTGTAGCATTATATCCTACCCGTTTTGCTATGTCTTTCGGTACACTTTTTCGACATTGTAACTTTCATACTTTTTTTGCATATTACATTTTTTAGATTTGAGGATCACTGACGAGGGTTAAGTACCCGAAACGTGCATGTCTGGTCCATGTTGCCAATTTATCTGTTCTTTAGTCCCCTACCGGCAACGCCGAAGGGGACTCTTAGTTTCCTCTCGGTCTGTCTGTCCATCCGTCCCATTTTCAGTTTTCCGGACTTTTTTTCGCTGTTGTTGCATATATTGAACTCATTTTTGGTATAAGGATATATCTCAATGTGATACAGATCAAGTTTTGAGTTTGCTTTTGATTGACCTAATTTTACAAGAGTTATGGCCCTTGGACTTAGCAAATTTTATGAAAATTTCAGTTTTCCGGACTAATTTCCGCTGTTGTTAGATAAATTGAACTCATTTTTGGTATGTGGATATATCTCAATGTGATACAGTTCTAGTTTGAGTTTGCTTTTGATTGACCTAATTTTACAAGAGTTATGGCCCTTGGACTTAGCAAATTTTATGAAAATTTCAGTTTTCAGGACTTTTTTCTGCTGTTGTTGGATAAATTGAACTCATTTTTAGTATGTGGATATATCTCAATGGGATACAGATCAAGTTTGAGTTGCTTTAGATTCACCTATTTTTACAAGAGTTATGGCCCTTGGACTCAGCAAATTTTATGAAAATTTCAGTTTTCCGGACTTTTCTTCGGTTCTATTGCAAATAATGCACTGATTTTTAATAAATCAATACATCTCAGTGTGATACAGACCAAGTTTGAGTTTGGTTTCCATTGGCTTATTTTTACAAGAGTTATGGCCTTTGGACTTAGCTAATTTCATGAAATTTGCAGTTTTCCGGACTTTTTCTTGCCTGTTATTGCAGATAATGAACTGATTTTTGTACTTGAATACATTATAGTGTGATGCAGATTTGAGTTTAATTTAGATTTACTAATTTTCACAAGAGTTATGGCCCTTGGACTTATCAAATTTCTTCAATTCCCAGACTTTACTTGGCTGTTGTTGCAGATGATGAACTGATGAACAGAGATGCAAGTCATAAATTTATGCCGCCGGTAGGGGACTTATATCGCACAGCGATCATTGCATTTTTAAATGATGCTATTCAATATGAAGACGTTTACATTCTTATCATTTGTATTCAGAGGTACATGTAACGCAAAAATTCTTCCATGCCGTGGTAAACTTTGCAGGATAATATGAATCAACAAATTCAAATTGTTTAATTCACACCTAAGTGTAGAAAGTACCGTCTTCATACACCATATGTAATTGGTTTGTACTATACACATGTACGAATCCTCGCTTGCATAAATAAAGCAACTAAATAAACAACAAATTACTTAATTTGGCAAATTTTACTTTTAGATGGAATTTTCTGGGATACATGTTTTATTTCTATTTTTTTCTGGAATATAATGATCTCGCGGACATAAAACACCGCAAGCCATTCATATAACTTCTATTCTCGAGCTTAAGACGCAGCGAAGAAAAGACCCTTTATTATACGCCTGTCATTTGACGGGACGTATTATGGTATGCCGAAGTCTGTCCGTCTGTCCTTCCACTTAAGGAACGCAATTAACTGAATATGCGTCAACAGATTTTTATGATATTTGTACATTGTGATCAGACTATGGAGAGGAAGCCACCTTTTTAGTCCCCTACCGGCAACGCCAAAGGGGACTCTTAGTTTCCACTCGGTCTGTCTTTCCGTCCGTCCGTCAGTCTGTCCGTCTGTCCCTCCGTCTGTCCAAATATCAGTTTTCCGGACTGTTTTCTGCAAGGGATGGAGATATTGAGATGAAATTTGATACACAGCTTGGTCTTGGATAGTTACAGAGCAAGTTTGACTTTCGTCACGCTAAACCTATTTTTCGTGGAGTTATGCCCCTTGATGACTTGGAAAAATCTGTTTTGGTCAGTTTTCCAGACTTTTTTCTGCAACGGATGGAGATATTCAGATGAAATTTGATACACAGCTTGGTCGTGGATAGTTACAGAGCAAATTAGACTTTCGTCACATTTGACCTATTTTTCGAGGAGTTATGCCCATTGATGACTTGGAAAATTCTGTTTTGGTCAGTTTTCCGGACTTTTTTCTGTAACAGATGGAGATAATCAGATGAAATTTAATACACAGCTTGGTCTTGGATAGTTACAAAGCAAGTTTGACTTTCGTCACGCTTAATGTATTTTTCGTGGAGTTATGCCCCTTGATGACTTTGAAAATTCAGTTTTGGTCAGTTTTCCGGACTTTTTTTCTGCAACGGATGGAGATATTCAGATGAAATTTGATATACAGCTTGGTCTCGGATAGTTACAGAGCAAGTTTGACTTTCGTCACACTTGACCTATTCTTTGAGGAGTTATGCCCCTTGATGTCTTGGAAAATTCAGTTTTTGTCAGTTTTCCAGACTTTTTTCTGCAACGGATGGAGATATTAAGATGAAATTTAATACACAGCTTGGTTTGGATAGTTACAGAGCAAGTTTGACAGTCGTCACCCTTAACCTTTTTCCGAGGAGTTATGTCCCTTGATGACTTGGAAAATTCAGTGTTTGTCAGTTTTCCGGACTTTTGTCTGCGACATATAGAAATATTCAGGTGAAAATTTGATACATAGCTTGGTCTTGGATAGTTACAGAGCAAGTTTAACTTTCGTCACGCTTGACCTATTATTCGAGGAGTTATGTCCCTTGATGACTTGGAAAATTCAATTTTGTCAGTTTCCTGGACTTCTTCCTGCAACAAAGAGAGATATTCAGGTGAAATTTGATACTCAGCTTAGTCTTGGATAGTTACAGGGCAAGTTCGACTTTTGTCACGCTTGACCTATTTTTCGAGGAGTTATGCCCCTTGATGACTTGCACAATTCAGTTTTGTCAGTTTTCCAGACTTTTTTCTGCAACAAATAGTGATATTCAGGTAAAATTTGATACTCAGCTTAGTCTTGGATAGTTACAGAGCAAGTTCAACTTTAACATTTTTATTATTTTTAGGTTCATCCAATTTGTCATTACCGAGTTATGGGACTCAGAATTTTAACATACTGTGAAAATATACTAAAATAGTTAAAAATGCTTTAAAAATCTATTTTGGTTGAAATGTTTTGAAATGTTGTATACTCAAGTAGAAAGGATGTTCTTTGACATATGTAACGGGTTTTTAATTTTTTTGTCGCATAACCAAGATATTATGTGTAATGGGAGGGGGGGGGGATATGCACATACATGTTAAGCTAAGGGCAAAATATATAGGCGCATTAACGCAATAACTTGGATATGCGTCAACAGTTTCACGATATTCATACATTATGATTGGACTGTGGAGAGGAAGCAGCCTTTTGATTTTCAGGTTCATCCAATTTGTCATTACCAAGTTATGGGACTTAGATTACTAAAATAAAGTGAAAATATACTAAATTAGTTTAAAATTCTTTAAAAACCTATTTCTGGTTGAAACGTTTTGAAATTTTGTATACTTCAAGTAGAAAGGATGTTCTTTGACATATGTAATGGGTTTTTAATTTTTTTGTCGCATGAATGAGATATTATGTGTAATGTGTTTGATGGGAGGGGGGGGGGAATATGCACATACATGTTAAGCTAAGGGCAAAATATAGGTGCATGGAACGCAATAACTTGAATATGCGTCAATGGATTTTCACAATATTCATACAATACGATTGGACTGAGAAGAGGAAGCCGCCTTTTGATTTTCAGGTTCATCCAATTTGTTGTTACAGAGTTATTGGACTTAGAGTTTAAAATACAATGAAAATATATGAAAAATTGTTCAAAAATTCTTTAAAAATCTATTCCTGGTCGAAATGTTTTGAAACTTTGTATACTTCAAGTAGAATGCACATACATGTTAAGCTAAGGACAAAATATAGGTGCATGGAACAGATTTTCATGATCGAAGAGGAAGCCGCCTTTCGATTTTAATGTACACTGATTTGTCCTTATGGAGTTATGGGACTTAGATATTTTGGTGTTGTGAAAAAAAATACCAACAGGCGTATCTTGCTGCGTGAGCGTAGGCTTTATAGTACTTGGAACCCATAAATTTCTGCTGACCCATTGGTCAAATTTTTCAGGTCCAAAGGACCCATTTAGATCAAATTGTAGATAAATCTCTGGCGAGTTGATAATTTGATTGGTTCATGTGACAAGGGGAATTACTAGACAACAAATCACAGCTTGCTAGTTGTTATTTCTGTTCAAATATTGTTCTGCACAAACTTTATAGCACGTGAAGGGGCAGAGCTTAGCAAACTGGAAGTACACCAGGCCTTAAATAGAATTAAGTTTGTTTGTTGTTAACCGCCCGACCCACGTAAAATTTATGCCACGGGTAGGGGACTTAAATCGCTCAGCGATCATAACATTTTTAGCTCACCTCGACGAAGTTGAGTGAGCTTATGCTATAACCCCACGCGTCCGCGTCCGCGTCCGGTTAAGAAGTTTGGGGTAGCTCAGTATCTGACAAAGTGCTAATGCTACAGTAACCAAACTTGCACAAGTGATTCATCTTTGGATGCTGAGGTGAACCCATGCATCGGATGCAGCATCTGACCTACATTTTCCGCTTGAGTGACTTGGTTAAGAAGTTTGGGGTAGCTCAGTATCTGACAAAGTACTAATGCTACAGTAACCAAACTGGCACAAGTGATTCATCTTTGGATGCTGAGGTGAACCCATGCATCATATGCAGCATCTGACCTACATTTTCCGCTTGAGTGACTTGGTTAAGAAGTTTGGGGTAGCTCAGTATCTGACAATGTACTGATGCTACAGTAACCAAACTTGCACAAGTGATTCATCTTTGGATGCTGAGGTGAACCCATGCATCGGATGCAGCATCTGACCTACATTTTCTGCTTGAGTGACTTGGTTAAGAAGTTTGGGGTAGCTCAGTATCTGACAAAGTACTGATGCTACAGTAACCAAACTTGCACAAGTGATTCATCTTTGGATGCTGAGGTGAACCCATGCATCGGATGCAGCATCTGACCTACATTTTCCGCTTGAGTGATTTGGATAAGAAGTTTGGGGTAGCTCAGTATCTGACAAAGTACTTTTGCTACAGTAACCAAACTTGCACAAGTGATTCATCTTTGGATGCCGAGATAGACCCATGCATCGGATGCAGCATCTGACCTACTTTTTCCACTTGATTAATTTCGCTTTTAAAAGCCAATATTGAGCAAAGTATAAGTGCTACATGTACCAAACTTGCATATTGGATGTATCTTTGATCAAACTTTCATAAAATGACCTTGACCTACTTTTTCCGCTTGAGTGATTTTGCCTTTAAAAGCCAATATTGAGCAAAGTATAAGTGCTAGATGTTCCAAACTTGCATATTGGATGTATCTTTGATCAAACTTTCATAAAATGACCTCGACCTACTTTTTCCGCTTGAGTGATTTGCCTTTAAAAGCCAATATTGAGCAAAGTATAAGTGATACATGTACCAAACTTGCATATTGGATGTATCTTTGATCAATCTTTCATAAAATGACCTTGACCTACTTTTTCCGCTTGAGTGATTTTGCTCTATAAAGCCAATATTGAGCAAAGTATAACTGCTACATGTACCAAACTTGCATATTGGATGTATCTTTGATCAAACTTTCATAAAATGACCTTGACCTACTTTTTCTGCTTGAGTGGTTTTGCCTTTAAAAGCCAATATACATGTACTAAGAAATATGTTTGAATTGAATTTTGCTGTCACGAGGTGAGCTTCGTAATCTGTGATTACCTATGTTTTAATATGCCTGATATTAATTTATACGCTGCAGCGATCAGACTGTAGAGAGGATGCTGCCTTTATATTTTCATGTTCACCTAATATTGTGTTACAGAGATACGGCTCTTAAATTTGTTTGGTTTGTGAAAATCAATTCTGACAGGCATAATTTACTGTGTTAGCATAGGCTTTATTCGAAATGATGGAGACATTTATCGGTATAAGGCATGTGTCATATACCTGTGCTTCATATGACTTAATAATATGTGCACACTTTTAAAATCAATGAGTCGGTATTCACCTATACATTAAGTATTCCCTTCTGAGTTGACTTTCTGAATTCATCCCTTCTTTTATCATATACATATTTTTTTCTATTTTCAGTATACTTAGAAACTGAATGACACTTGATGCACTTCCACTCACAATTTCCAAATGTGACTCATCAGATGCAACCTGTTGTCGAATTTTTCTTTCATATCAAGTGAAATAATGAACAGGGCAACATTTGTCTGATTGATGAAAATTCTCAAAATCAGCATTTGTTACCTATTTGATATGATAGATAATTTCATCAAATTTAATGTGACTGTGCTGCTAAATGAAGGTAAGTGAAGTTCAAGGCCAGGCCATAACAAATTATACATGTTGTTCATGTTGTCTGATTTCCTTCACTATTAAAACTAGAAAACAAAACATTCTTAACAGGTATTCCATTATCTGAACATATTCACTCAGAATGGGTTTGAAATGCATTTCACTTCATTGCACATTGATTTAAATGTGACAGTTTTGGAAAAACGAAATCTGATTTATCACTAAGTATTATGACTGTATGACACACCAATATTTAGACATAAATATCACAGTATCTGGATGTTTGTATCTCTGTCCACCTCCTCTTCTGTGTGCCATAGCTGATGAGATACTGACCAAACACCTAGCCCTATAGAAATTTCTTCAATTTACCATGTTCATTTACTGTAATGATGACCACATAGAAATCTTTCACATATGGACATGATGGAGGAGCATAAAGTCACCATACTGTCTGTCTGTCTGTCTGTCTGTCTTTCTAAGCTTATATCTTCTAAACCCTACATCAGAATTTGTTCATATTTAATATTAATGTTCATTAGGATAGATCCTCTGGGGCAAAGGTACTTAAGGTCAATCATCAAAGGTCAAGGTTAAATATTACAGGCTTAAAAAGTATATTCTTTTTGTGAAAGTATATTTCTTGTGAAGTAAAAACTTTTAAATTCATTAAAAATCAGTGTGTTGTCCAAATGATCTGAAATTTTGAATAATGATAGAAAAATGTAGACTAGAAATCTCTTTTGAGATTTTTCATTGAGTTGATGAGAAATTTTGTGCCAAAGGGGGAGGGGATGGTTGTTACACATATCTTCAGGTGAATGTATATATATATATATATATATATGCTACTTATGAGTATTTCATCATGTATCCCACAATTGTTTATTGGGAAAGGTCACAGATTAGATTTTGCTTGACTCTGACCTCATATTCCATTTGTACATGTATTACCTATGTAGTATATATGTACTAATATTACATGTACCTCAAGTTAATCAGTTCCATAATTAATAATATGGTGATTTGAGATAGAAAAGTTTAAGCCATGATCACCATGGATCATACGATGGAAAAGTATAAACCACTAAAATGGAATATAGGCATTTTAGGGGATGTCATTGTTTCCTGGTTTCAGATACTTTTTGGTTAGATTTTTTTAAATCACCATATTATTATTATGGAACCGATTAGCTTGTAATAATAATAATAATAATAAGAATAATAAGAATAAAGAAAAGACAATACAATAACAGAAAGGATTCCGACGGAAATCGGAATCCTTAATAAGAATAAAGAAAAGACAATACAATAACAGAAAGGATTCCGACGGAAATCGGAATCCTTAATAAATGGAAGGATGGAGGTTCCTGTGGACATAGCAGACGGATTCCTCTCATTTTCATCTTGTTAAGAACAGAAATGAAAATTGAAAAAATGCGAAAATGACTGGCCGCAGCTGGACTCGAACCAGGTACCTTCACCAAGGTAGGCCCCATCGTATCTTGTACATGTAATGTCAGGTCACATGGTTGAATTGACCAATGAAATTTGTAACACATCCTGGGTCATGCATATTAATTATGTGAGGGATTTTCCAATGAATCATGACAATATAGCAAGTGTTTTCAAACTGGTACATGTATTCGATATTTCTTGATTCTGTTAGAAAACATTTTGAACTAATACATACTCGTATAAATTTTGAAATGAAAACAATGTTAAAGCACTGTGCTTTATGTTTGCTTACGAATGAAAAAAAATTGAGGGAAAAAAATGGCCGAGGCCGGTATCGAACCCCGGACCCTCCGATTCGAAGTCCGACGTTCTACCGCTGAGCTATTGCAGAACTGACAAAGGCTTGCCTCAAAAGTCTTTAGAAGGATGAAATCTTGCGACTATGATATGACTCAACATGTCGAGCATGTTCCGAATGATAAATCTTTATCGATCGATTCTATTTACAGGTATGTATTCAGGAGTAAACAACACATAATTTCATAAAATGTTTTTTTTTTTTATTTGACTTTCATTGACCATGTATGTAGAGAATAAAATTATGAATCAATAAAATGTGTTTGCTTATTTTGCAAGGGCGGATCTAGACAGGGGAGGTGAAAACAGGTATGTACACGTATGTAACATGTAAGTCGGAGGGGGGGGGGGGGGGCAAAAACTTATCAACCTCCCCCTTTCGAAGGACTAGCCTATGTCATTGGATAAACAAACCGTCAAAGATCTTGTACAGTTATTTCAAAGATTGACGAATTCAAAAAGAAACAGACAAACAAACGAGAAAAAAAAAAATGCCCAAGGGGGCCACATTGCTCCGTCAAAGGTCTTGTACAGTTGTTTCAAATATTAAGGAATTTAATAAGAAAAAGACAAACAAACAAACAAAACAAATGAAAAAAAAAAAAGAAAGAAAAACAAGAGGCCCAAGGGAGCCATTTTGCTCAGTCAAAAGTCTTGTACAGTTGTTTCAAAGATTGTCGAATCAAAAAAGAAAAAAAAAAAACAAGCAAACAAACAAACAAGCAAAACAAATGAAAATAAAAAAAAAAACAAACAAACAAACAAGAGGCCCAAGGGGGCCACATTGCTCCGTCAAAGGTCTTGTACAGTTGTTTCAAAGATTGACGAATTAAAAAAACAAGACAAACAAACAAAACCAAAAAAAAAAAAACCCAAGAAGGCCAAGGGGGCCACATTGCTCCGTCAAAGGTCTTGTACAGTTGTTTCAAAGATTGAGGAATGAAAAAAAGAGGCCTAAGGTGGCCATATATACACGTTGAAGTCAATGACAGTGAAATAAATATGCGCAATATGAAATGTGTTTTTCTTCTGAATAAAAAGCTATGAATAGGACTGACTTGTTGCATGAACGATCGATAATTCTTGTAATGCTGAATCAGCCATTTGTATTTCTCCGTGTGTATATCAAAAATAAAAACCACAAACATTCAGGAACTCCAATGGCTATGTGGATAGGGCGTTGGACTGCTGGCCCAAGGGTACCGGGTTCGATCCCCAGTCTGGACGTTTTTTTTATCGCCGATCGTCTGCGTTTCTGTCTAGTACTCTCTCTATCTGTTCGTATGTCTGTTCGTTCTTCTATCGTTGTCAGTCTATCTAACACTGTCTATCTTACACTGTCAGTCTGTCTGTCTGCTCCATGCTGCAAATTTAGCAGTTGATTTAAATGATGCTATTCAATTTTTAGACATTTTTAAAACATTTAATTAGAAAATGACAACAGCATGAAAGTACAGACAAGTCATGGTACGAAGAGAAATAGAAATAAAAGATTTATCTTTCTTAGATCATGTAAAGTTCATATAAGAAGGACCTCGTTTGTGAAGTATAAGTAGTGTAGGACAAACACTGTGTATTTAACAAGTAACTGTTGTTATGACATTGAGAATGAAATTTTCACCTTGAACCAAGGTCAAGGAAAAAAGATGAGTATAGAATATCATTTTCTTCAAAATATATATGAAATTGAATAAAGCTCAATATTTTATCAACAAAAGACTGTTATGACCTTGAAATCGAACGAATGACCTTTGGTCAAGGTCAATGTGACAGGACTTACTGCAAGGAATATTTGTACCCAGTTTGCATTCTCAAGGTCAAACAGTCTTTGTTTTATAGGCAAAAATGTTGTTGTGACCTTGAGAATGAGAATTTGACCTTGGATCAAGGTCAAGGTGAAAGAGCTTGGCGTAACAATTATATGTATGAAGTTTGAACTCTGAAGGTCAAATAGTCTTTGTTCTATAAGCAAAAGTTTCATGTGACCTTGAGAATAAAAATTTGACCTTGAAAAGAAGGTCAACATTAAATGAATACCTATAAGTGACCTAACATCCAAGTTTCAACTCAAAGTCTCAAAAATTGTAGAAATTGGCACCTTGCCAATTTAAGGTTCCATTTTCAACTTGAAATAGCTTGAAAACTGTAAATATTTTATGGAGCATGTAAGCGTATAAAAGTTTGCAAATTTCTCAAAGAACAATATAAAACAAATTTTGTTCAAATCGTACGGTTAGTAAAGGAGTTATAAGAGTTTAAAGATTTGACCGCTGATGACCTCTAGCGGGGGCATATGTGAACTTTTCGACAAGAAAAAAATATTAAATTAAGATCTTTATTTGCTCTTTCACATGATACTTTGCATTTTATCATATGATGCGGTACTTTGTTGTAACGTCACTGGATTGGCTTGGGGGTAAGAATAATAATAATAATAAGAATAACTAGATGGCTACTGTTGCAAGCAACAGACGGATTCCTCCTTTATTAGACCTTCCTCGGAACTGAAGTGTTAAAATCCGAATAAAGAAGATGAAAAAAAGAATAGTTGCTTTAGTACCTTATTCACTTCAGCAAATGAGTCAAAAGAGATTATGTCTAACTTGGGCCTCTTATCTATTTATCGACAAAAAAGAAGAAAAAGACGATAAATACCTTTCAAGTTTAGGAAGGCTTTAAACTCCTTGATCTATTCTATCCATTTTGAATCCTTTTAAATTACTATCCAAAAAAGAATTGCACAATGAATTAGCAATGAGAAAATTTCTATAAATAGAGAATGACAGCAGCATGAAAGTACAGACAAGTAATGCTACTAAGATAAAAAAGGAAACAGAGAACAAGAATAAAAGAGTTATCTATCTTACTATGTAAAGTTCAAATAAGAGAGTACTACTTCTGTGAAGAATAAATATTTAAGAACAAAATCCTATCAATCCTACAAGAGTAAATGTTTGTTATGACCTGGAAAAAGTTTATTTGACCTTGAACCAAGGTCATGGATGAAATATAAGCATTTTAGTTTATTCTCATCAAGATTTCTTTTCATCTATTCAAAGCTCAATATTTTATCAACAAAAGTCTGTTGTGACCTTGAAATCGAACAAATAACCTTGGGTCAAGGTCAAGGTGAAAGGACTTGATGCAAGGAATATTTGCGTCAAGTTTGAACTCTCAATGTCAAATGGTCTTTGTTCTATAGGAAAAATTTTGTTGTGACCTTGAGAATGAGAATTTGACCTTGGGTCAAGGTCAAGGTGAAAGGGCTTCGATCAATGATTGTATTTATGAAGTTTGAAGTGTCAAGGTCAAATAGGCTTTGTTCTATAGGCAAAAGTTTGTTGTGACCTTGAGAATCATAATTTGACCTTGAAACTAGGTCATCACCAATGACTACCTATAAGTAACCTACCATCCAAGTTTCAACTCAAAATCTCAAAAACTGTAGAAATTGGCACTGTGCCAATTTAAAGTTCCATTTTCAACTCAAAATAGCACGAAAACCGTAAATATTTTATCGAGCATGTAAGCGTATAAAAGTTTGCAAATTTCCCAAAGAACAATATAAAACAAATTTCGTTAAAATCGCACGGTTAGTTTAGGAGTTATAAGGTTTTAAAGATTTTACCTTTGATGACCTCTAGCAGGGGCATATGTTAACTTTTCGCCAAGAAAAAAAATTTAAATTTAGATCTTCATATGCTCTTTCACATGGTACTTTCTGTTTTTTCATATGATGCTGTACTTTTTCGTAAATTGACCGGAACGGTTTGGGGGTAAGAATAATAATAATAATAAGAATAATAAGAATAAAGAAAAGACAATACAATAACAGAAAGGATTCCGACGGAAGTCGGAATCCTTAATAAGAATAAAGAAAAGACAATACAATAACAGAAAGGATTCCGACGGAAATCGGAATCCTTAACTAGATGGCTACTGTTGCAAGCAACAGACGGATTCCTCCTTTATTAGACCTTCCTCGGAACTGAAGTGTTAAAATCCGAAAAAAGAATATGGAAAAAAGAATAGTTGCTTTAGTACCTTATTCACTTCAGCAAATGAGTCAAGAGAGCTTATGTCTAACTTGGGACTCTTATTCATTTATCAACAAAATAGAAGAAAAGAATAATTAATACCTTTCAGTTTTACGAAAGCTTTAAACTCCATGTTCTATCAATATCAAATCCTTTACGATTACTATCTCAAAACAGGATTGCACAATGATTTTGCAATGATATAATTTCTATTCATAGAAAATGACAACAACATGAAGTACAGGTATGTAATGCTACTAAGAAAAAAAAAAAGAAACAGAGAACAAGAAGAAAAGAGTTATCTTTCTTATACTATGTTAAGTTTAAGAAGGATTGCTTGTGTGAAGAATAAATAATATAGGACAAAAAGTGTTAATTCTACAAGAGTAAATGATTGTTATGACATTGAGAATGATTATTTGACCTTGAACCAATGTCATGGATGAGAGATAAGCATTGCGATTATTCTCATCACGATTGATCTCATTCTGAGCAAAGCTCAATATCTAATCAACCAAAGTCTGTAATGACCTTGAAATCGAACAAATGACCTTGTGTCAAGGTCATGGTGAAAGGGTTTGATGTAAGGAATATTTGTGTAAAGTTTGAACTCTCATAGTCAAACAGTCTTTGTTTTATAGACTATAGTTTATTGTGACCTTGAGAATGAGAATTTGACCTTGTGTCAAGGTCAAGGTGAAAGAGTTGGACCCGAGCATTATATGTATAAAGTATGAACTATGAAGGTCAAATAGTCTTTGTTCTATAGGCAAAAGTTTGCTGTGACCTTGAGAATAAGAGTTTGACCTTGGGTCAAGGTCAAGGTGCAAAAGCTTGACTGAAGAATTATATGTATGAAGTTTGAACTCTGAAGGTCAAATAGTCTTTGTTCTATAGGCAAAAAGATTGTTGTGACCTTGAGAATGAGAATTTGACCTTGGGTCAAGGTCAACAGGCAAGAGCTTGGTTTAACGATAATATGTATGAATTTTGAACTCTGAAGGTCAAATAGTCTTTGTTCTATGGCAAAAAATTTGTAGTGACCTTGAGAATCAAAATTTGACCTTGAAACTAGGTCCACATGAAATGATTACCTATTATTAACATATCATCCAAGTTTTAAGCCAAAATCTCAAAAACTGTAGAAATTGGCATCTTGCCAATTTAAAGTTCCATTTTCAACACGGAATAGCGCGAAAACCGTAAATATTTTATCGAGCATGTAAGCGTATAAAAGTTTGCAAATTTTCTAAAGAACAATATGAAACAAATTTCGTTCAAATCGTACGGTTAGTTTAGAAGTTATAAGACTTTTAAGATTTGACCTTTGGTGACCTCTAGCGGGGGCATTGGTGACATTATCGACAAACAAAAAATAGTTAAAGAAGATCTTTGTCTACTCTTTCTAATGGTACCATCCTTTTTGTTCTGTGTTAAAAGACCTTTGAATAAAGTGTCTGGAGATGATGAGGGGTAAGAATAATAAGAATAACTAGATGGCTACTGTTGCAAGCAACAGACGGATTCCTCCTTTATTAGACCTTCCTCGGAACTGAAGTGTTAAAATCCGAATAAAGAAGATGAAAAAAGAATAGTTGCTTTAGTACTTTATTCACTTCAGCAAATGAGTCAAAAGAGCTTATGTCTAACTTGGGACTCTTATCTATTTATTGACAAAAAAGAAGAAAAAGATGATAAATACCTTTCATGTTTTCAAAAGATTTAAACTCCATGCTCTATGGATATCAAATCCTTTACAATTACTTTCTCAAAACAGAATTGCACAATGATTTTGCAATGAGATAATTTCTATTAATAGAAAATGACAACAACATGAAAGGACAGATCTGTAATGCTACTAAGAAAAAAAAAAAGCAAGAGAACAGAGACCAAGAGTAAAAGAGTTATCTTTCTTATACTATGTTAAGTTCAAATAAGAAGGACTACTTGTGTGAAGAATAAATAGTATAGGACAAAAAGTGTAAATTCTACAAAAGTAAATGATTGTTAAGACCTTGAGAATGATTATTTGGCCTTTAACCAATGTCATGAATGAAAGCTAAGTATTGTGATTATTCTCATCACGATTGATCTTAATCTGAGCAAAGCTCAATATCTAATCAACCAAAGTCAGTTGTGACCTTGAAATCAAACTAATGACCGTTGGTCAAGGTCATGATGAAAGAGTTTGATGCAAGGAATATTTGTGTAAAGTTTGAACTTTCAAGGTCAAACAGTCTTTGTTTTGTAGACTTAAGTTTGTTGTGACCTTGAGAATCCGAATTTGACCTTGGGTCAAGGTCAAGGTGAAAGAGCTGGGCCCAAACATGATATGTATAAAGTATGAACTCTGAAGGTCAAATAGTCTTTGTTTTGTAGGGAAAAAGTTGCTGTGACCTTGGGAATGAGAATTTCACCTAGGGTCAAGGTCAAAGCGAAAGAGCATGACTGAACAATTATTTGTATGAAGTTTAAACTCTGAAGGTCAAATAGTCTTTGTTCTATAGGCAAAAGTTTGTTGTGACCTTGAGAATCTGAATTTGACCTTGGCTCAAGGTCAAGGTGAAAGAGCTTGGTTTAGTGATATTATGTATGAAGTTTGAACTTTGAATATTTAATAGTCTTTGTTCTATAGGCAAAAGTATGTTGTGACCTTGAGAATCAGAATTTGACCTTGGGCCAAAGTCAAGGTGAAAGAGCTTGGTTTAATGATATTATGTATGAAGTTTGAACTCTGCAGGTCTAATAGTCTTTGTTCTATAGGCAAAAGTTTGTTGTGACCTTGAGAATCAAAATTTGACCTTGGGTCAAGGTCAATGTGAAAGAGCTTGGTTTAACGATAGTATGTATGAAGTTTGAACTGTGAAGGTCAAATAGTCTTTGTTCTACAGATAAAAGTTTGTTGTGACCTTGAGAATGAAAATTTGACCTTGAAAGTAGGTCAACATTAAATGACTACCTATAAGTAACCTAGTATCCAAGTTTCAACTCAAAATCTCAAAAACTGTAGAAATTGGCACTGTGCCAATTTAAAGTTCCATTTTCAACTCAAAATAGCGCAAAAACCGTAAATATTTTATCGAGCATGTAAGCGTATAAAAGTTTACAAATTTCCCAAAGAACATTTTAAAACAAATTTCGTTCAAATCGTACGGTTAGTTTAGGAGTTATAAGAGTTTAAAGATTTGAACTTTGATGACCTCTAGCGGGGGCATATGTGAACTTTTCGACGACAAAATTTTTTTACCTCAAGATCTTTATATGCTCTTTCACATGATACTTTTCGTTTTATTATAAGAAGGTGTACTTTTTTGTACAGTGACTGGAACGATCTGGGGGTAAGAATAATAATAATAATAATAATAAGAATAATAATAAGAATAAAGAAAAGACAATACAATAACAGAAAGGATTCCGACGGAATAGTCGGAATCCTTAATAATAAGAATAATAAGAATAAAGAAAAGACAATGCAATAACAGAAAGGATTCCGACGGAATAGTCGGAATCCTTAATAAAGAAAAGACATTGCAATAACAGAAAGGATTCCGACGGAATAGTCGGAATCCTTAATAAATATAGAATAATCTTTTAAGTATTTGATATCATAGAAAGGAGGGGATTTCCAACAAGATTCGCGGCTGCAACACCCACAGTAAAACAGCAAAACATCCTTTACGAAATTTCAGGTTTTTCCTTGTTTTGGGGCCGAATTTCGGTCCCTTCCCAATGCCAAATTTTCTATAATTTTCCAAAAACATCTCACTAAAATTCCAAAGAGGAATTATGAAAAAATCACAAGAGAAAATAAGACTCAAAACCTGGAAGTCAGCACAAAATTTCATATTTCTAAGTGCATTTTAAAGTTTTTTATTCATCCCTTGCTCAGTTCAAGCAAACCAATTGATTAGCTGTGTTAATAAATGATTAGTCTTTTGTGAGAATTTGTATAAAATTTTTCCAAATTTCAGCAAAATGTTGCATTTTTTCCCAAATGGAACAAGCACAGGCACCTTCCTTAAAATAAAAAAAAAAACCTACCGAAAACAAAGAGTAGACACGCACAACAAGAGACGCAAAAGGGACAAGGAACAGCAAATACGCAATAGAAACATTTTTAAAAATACAAAAGGCTACACATAAACCAACGAGACTAATGGGCATTCGGTGCCAACTAAGGACGGCCAGCAAATGGTGCAATTATTCGGATCACATGTGCACAACCCTCCTACTTTTCCGGTTAACCAGCTCTCGAAGAACGCACGAATGAAGTATAAAATGGCCTACTGTCTGTAAGATTACCACCCAAACAAGACAGAAAAACACAGGGGCCAAAGCAACACACATATTAATAAGTAAATTGATATAAAAAGAAAGGGCTTACGAAATGCAGTCCGTGCAATGCCTGCTGCATCGAGCTCGCACATTTAATTGCCTTAGAAGTCCGACGAACATCCAGAGATATCGGTTGGTCGTGACCCCCCCTTTTTTTTTAAATGAGGTTTGGGCAGGGTCTGACTTGGAGTCCCGTCGTCACAGTCATTCATAGTGCAATTCTTAAGAATCCGCTGGTACAAGGCTGTAGATGGACCAAGTACCATGCAAAGCATCTGTCTGATGACAGCAGGATCATATCTACATGTAAGATATAAAATGCATTTGATTGTTCAGTCTCATTTTCGATTGTAATTCTGTCTACCTGATCATTCTAATTTTGTTTATTATATCACCATAAAGGGTTCGGAATACCCAAAGTGTATTGAATTTATAGTTCCGAATTTTAAAAGAAGCTGACAGTATTTTTGTTAAATTTAAAGAACGTCTTATTTAGTCTATGAAAGCGGAAATCTTGACGAATAAGTTTCCTTTTAATTTGTAATTTGACCTATGATATTGTAATACCGTATGACGGTAATCCAGGAACACCACCGTCAAGCCAGGAGAAATTTACTATGTTGGATCCAAATTATCTCTTTTGTCAAATACACTCATATGAATCTCTCTATTTACAATTTTGGTATTTAGGTCAAGCTTGAAATGGTATTTCTGTGTTTCACCTGGTCTCACTCCGATATCGGGAGTTCGCTTCTTTTCATGTGGTGGAGGTTTTTGTTTGTTTGCTTTGGTTCCTGTTTTTTCCTGATTGTATATGCCTTCTGTTTCTGATTTTCTGAATTATCGACTTTGTGCTGTATACGGGGATATGGTCATTATCCATATTTGTCATTTTTAATGTTTTAAATAATAAAAAAGACATTAGTGTAATAATAAACATCTAGATTTTCTCAAGGTGGTCAGAACCACAAGATCGAATAGTTTGTTTTCTACAAATAAGCATTTGGACTATTCTTAAATTAGAAGATGTCCTGACCTCCCATTTATCTCTCTGAATCCATGAATTTGACTAACATCGTCACTGAGGAAGTTCTATTGTCAATATGGGGAACTCGTCATACATTATGGTGTCCCACTCTCCAGAATGGTGGATGATATTTTGTCATAAACCATTTGTGCCATCCAACCAAAGATTATACTCTATATCTTCCAAAATGGAAGTAACCGGATGTGACAATTCTACCGAATTGAAGCGACGGGAGTT
Source organism: Pinctada fucata (assembly GCA_028142955.1). Classification (NCBI taxonomy): domain Eukaryota; kingdom Metazoa; phylum Mollusca; class Bivalvia; order Pterioida; family Pteriidae; genus Pinctada; species Pinctada fucata. The sequence continues at coordinate 20,764,710 of AP027114.1, read as the reverse complement.
GCATGCAAGCAGAAGATGCTGACTCTTCCTGGGTACCTGGTCTCACTCCCATATCGGGAGTTCGCTTCTTTTCATGTGGTGGAAGTTTTTGTTTGTTTGTTTTGGTTCCTGTTTTGTCCTGATTTGTATGCCTTCGGTTTCTGATTTTCTGAATTATCGATTTTGTGCTGTATACAGGGATATGGTCATTATCCATATTTGTCATTTTATTTTTTAGAATGGGGATATCCATCGTAAATGATCTGGGAAGAGCCGACTTTTGACATCATGGGGTTACATGAAATACATTAGCAAAGCTCTCTCAATGAGGTTAGATACGCTCTGTATGCTGTGTAGAACGAACTAATATCCTTTAATCCACAAGAGCGATACAAATCCGTGGGTTCTATTACCGGTATCATCCTAGAGGTACTCTACACAAGTGTGCCATATCTGCATTATTGAAATCCTTGTCTCAAGTATATCGATATAGTAAAAGAAGATAATATTATAAGTATATGAGTAAAGATTTAATATCAGTTCTCTGTAAGGACCAAAATATTTTGGAAACAGCATGTCATGGATTTTCATGATGTTCTCTGAAAATGGTATGTATAATGCCCTGGATACAAAAATAACCATTTTTTAAAAATAAATATTCCGGTTGCCATGGAAACGAGGTCTGTCTATTTATAGCACTAAAAATGGTCAAATAAGTCATCTTTGGTTATTATGTTGCCATGGAAACCATTGTCAGAGTTAATTGGTATTAACAACTTAAAATCTTTAAAACCTCTATTTTTAGAAAAAAATAATAAATTTTTGACATTTCTTTCAATTAGCCAGATCCTAACAAATCAAAATCAGTCAAAAATTGCCATAAAATAAGGTCAAAATCAAGGCCTATTTTTGTCCAAGTTTTACCATTTTTAAGCAAAAATAACACAAAATGTCAGGCTGATAACACCATCACTGTTGTCAGAACAAAATAGATTTCATGTGACAAATATAATCACTGGAAAAAATAAGTGGGACCTTGTTTTGTTTCCCTTCATTTTGAGGTCAAAAATGGTTGCCATGGCAACTTTTCATTTGACAAATGATTACTACATCTTCTCAAATTGATTTTTAGCATGGTTTAAATAACTTATACTGCTTAAGCCTTATGTAGGGACAACAGAAGAAATTATTCTTTATTTGAGCACTTCCAAAATTTTTCAAGGTCATTGACTTTAAGTTCAAGGTCAATTCAAAATATTGGTTCCAATTTCAATAAAATTTGCATTTTTGTTGTTATTTATTGTTACTAAATTTAGGCTTGACTGCCATATTTTTGTATCAAAAATACTTCTTTCTAAAATTATGACCGATAGATGGAAAAACATAACAATTTTTAGTTCAGAACATTTCACCTAAAAAAATAAGCCCCAGACAAAAATCATGATAATCTCACATTCTTTCATATGTATGTATGAAATTCTAGCTAAAAATCAAGGATGTCATTGATTTTGAGATTTTTTGCTACTTTGGTCAATAAATAGGGGATATATCCAAAATCACTATGAATGTGTTTGTTTTACTCAATACCGCATGGTATAAGAGTAACTGCCTCTCATATTTTTGAAAAATCGCAGAATTTTGCCAAATTTTGTGAATTGCATTCAAGATGACCTTGACATTGGGTCCTGTGACCTTGAAAACTTTTAAGGTGATTTTTTCAATCAATAATGCTCTTTTATATGCACTGATAAAAAAATGCTTAAAAATATATAACGGACAGCTGAAAATTTACCAGTAAATTACTCTATGTGTAATAGCAATGAACAGAATGTCACCATGGTAACCATTTTTATACCCTTTTGAATAAAATTGTGAAGAGGTCCCACTTAAATTTTAACATTTTCTTAAAGATCGAGGATTAAACTTTAAAGATAATTGGCAGTAGAAATCAAGTTAGCCTGACATTTCTAATTATTTGCCCTTAAATTTGAGCAAAATCATGTTAAATTAGGAGATTTTTCGGTCTTAAAAAGGGCCTCTTCAAAACAGGTTTTTGCCTACATTTTGAGCATATTGACAAAGAGAATAGCGGACAAAAACATACTTCTTGTGTAATATTTATACTATTAAAGATATAAAGAGAAAAGTTAATGAAATTTCAGTTGACTACAATAGCTGTTACCATGGAAACGAGCCTTGTGAAAATGCCATGGCTCAAGTATTCTACTGGTGCGTAAAATTTCAAACATGGTTTCCATGGCAACGAAAACTAAATTTGTAAAAAGAAAGTTTATTTTTGTCTCAGGACATCATATACACCTTCCACACCAAAAATCTCCAAAATTGGAGACATGCTGTTTCCATGTGCTATTGAAATTATTTTGGTCCTTACAGAGAACTGCTATTAAGGAGATTAATCCTCAAAACAACCTCTAATAACACAAGGGCACATCTAATTACTTGAAATTGGCTTCTTTGAATCATTCTGGCTTGAAAGATATAGAAGAGATCAAATGAAGCATGACGGATGTGAAATGCATATGACGCCAGCGGAACTCCTGCATAGGACGAGGACAAAAAAAGGGGGATGGGTGGGTAGAACTGAACCAACAGGTGATCAAACAGACAGAGACAACGAAAACAATAATATACAAAGACAATTGTGCCTCACATGAAATTCATGCGAAAAAAAGCATCGCATAAATTTCACAAGAAAGCTGAATGTGAAATTCATTTAAATTTCACAAAAGATTTATGTTAAAAAAAATTTCACATAAGATTTATGTTAAAAAATTGACTTCACATGAATTTCACATAAAAATTCTTTGTGATCTTCATAGGAAATTTAATTGACATAGAATTTATTTAGGAAACTTTGCTTAAACATCGACGGCGGGTGCGGCTAACCAACAGGGGATGCTCTTTTTTGAATATATTTCCCTGACATTGTCGCCATAGCACTTTCTAGACACTATATAGACATAACGTCAGAAAGTGCATGAAGTTTATATATTGTTTTCATTTTCGTGCTTAAACATCGACGGCGGGTGCGGCTAACCAACAGGGGATGCTCACTCCTCCCGGGCACCTGGTCCCACCTCTAGCTTGCTAGGGGTTCGTCGATGCTTAATTTTGTACTCTTTTGTGAGTGCTGTTGAGATTATCGTCAGGATCTTCTTTAACTCATTTGTGTCACACTTGTGCCCTTTGCCGTGTGGAGCTCGTAAAAAAGTTCCCCGCGAGGGGTTTGACAGTAAGTGTTTTGAATATATTTCCCTGACATTGTCGCCATAGCACTTTCTATATAGACATAACGTCAGAAAGTGCATGAAGTTTATATATTGTTTTCATTTTCGTGCTTAAACATCGACGGCGGGTGCGGCTAGCCAACAGGGGATGCTCACTCCTCCCGGGCACCTGGTCCCACCTCTAGCTTGCTAGGGGTCCGTCGATGCTTAATTTTGTACTCTAATGTGAGTGCTGTTGAGATTATCGTCAGGATCTTCTTTAACTCATTTGCATGACTTTCATGTAAAAAAAATCATGTAAATTTCATGCTCGAGCTCGTTGCACATAAATTTCATGTGAACTTTTATGTAAGTCCATTAATTTCATATGAATAATGCAGAAGTGTTCCAACTCTTTACTTTCTTGAAGAAAATTTCAAACCAATTTTTATTATGCACCATACAAGTGTTTCGAACATTAGATTCTCATCAGTGATGCTTCCAGCAGAGCCGCCAAAATTCATTTAAGTAGCGCCCTCTTGATTTATTTTTTGAATTTAGATTTGTACATTTACTTTACATAGAGAGCGCGAATCCCAATTCCCTCTAGGGTCTATTCAGTAGCATATCCAAATAAAATCTATATTCAAAATAGCATTGGGGGGATGGTACTAAGATGTTCATCTCCTTTAAATTCGATCATATTTTGGATGAAATGACAAGTTTCCGAAATAGTCAAATAATTTGTTTGATTTCAAGTTGGTAAAGTGCCAAAACAAAGCTTCTTTTATGCGACAGAGCTGGAAAGAAGTAATTAATACACTCAAAAACATCCAATGTCACGGGGAACGAGTTTAACTGCCCCACACTGCGAAAGAAAATAAGTATTTTTATTAATAATATGGAAGAAGTGAGGTACAATTGGCTGTGTTACATGAATGACACCACTTTAACATGATTCGTTGGATCGAGTCGGCGCTACTGGAATTAAGGTAGAGGATCCCACAGGTTTCAAGTTTGAAAAAATTCAGTGGAGGTAACTGCGACTTATCATTCAGTGCAGCGCCGCACAGATTCAATATCTCGTATTTAAATGAAAGGTTTGAATACACTGACTAAAAAAGAAACCTTTGGGTATATGTATATGGTCAAAATCAATCTATGTTGTATTCTGTTGACGAGATGTGACTGAATTTAGATACGAAACAAAAAATAATGTGCGTGACCTACAAAGATTTGAAATATCAGCAATATACTGTGGAACATGACTATAAAATCATGAACATAGGAACAAATAATGGACATACAACAGCCACACAAATAAACAGTAATACTAATGGAAATTCATTGTGTAACTTTTTGTTACACGTTGTAAAATAAATAGAATAAATAATAATAAAAAAAGCATGTATTTATGGTGCACATCATTTGTAAATGGTAGTCCCCAGGGCTGCTCACTGGCAGTAGAGTCAAAGAATTTCCTTTCCTCTGAATAAGGTCAGTGGGAAAGTGGGAGGGTTGTGCGTACGTAATCCAGATAACTACACCATTTGCTAATAAGGCAGCAGATGATCGTCCCAAGTCGGCACCGATTGCACATTGGTCTAGATAGTTTACTGTCTTGTTCACTAAATCCAGAGCACCCTGTTTGGGCGATTTATTCTGCCGTCTGAAGAAATTTGCTATAAATTATTGTTTCCGAGAATTGACCTCTTTTAGTCGTAACTGGAAATTAACATCAACCTACCCTATCAGCTACCTTCAAACCGCAATATGAAAAAATAAAATGTCTACGGGAAATTCCCATGTTAATTTCAAGCCGCCGCCATATTGTTCTCCGTGTCAACAATAGTAAACAGTGACGTCAAAGCTCCCGACGTCACACATTTTCAGCGATTTTACTATAGAAAATCCCCGTAGACTTTTTATTTTCCGTCCTATTTCTAACTTAGCTGACGCACAGCCAAAACAATGGTATTTTCTGTTACGACTAAATGAGTACTATAAAATTGATATCTTATTGGAAGATGACATTATCATATTTTAGAGAAAACCGGGAAAACAAGGTGCTCTGGAATTAGTGAACAGGACAGTAGGTGTGGTATATTGTGTTTGATGTTTTGAAGACGTGTTTTGTGTTCCTTGTCTCTTTCTGTCTCAAACTGTGTATGCCTTCTCTGTGTTTTCACTTGGGTTGTTTTGCCGTTGGTGCTGCAACCGAGTCTTTGAGACCTCTTCTTTTCTCTATTGAATGTTAAACTTCTTTTAATTCAATAGCATCATTTAAGAACAGATGAATTTGCAGCATGGACCAGACACGCACGTTTCGGGTACTTAACCCTCGTCAGTGATCCTTCATCTAAACAATGTAATATGGCCAAAGAGTATGAAAATAATGATGTCAAAAATGTAGCGAAAGACATAGCAAGATGGGTGGGATATGATGCTACAGGACCCACGTTTTAGAAATTTCAAGAAATTTGGTAACGGAAATTTTCGAATGCGTTGAAGAGACAGACGATCAACCGAAGTTGATCGAACTTGGCTACATGTTCCGTCGGGGACTCCTGGTCCTCCAGCAGTGACACTCACCAAGTAGTTCAAATGTTAAACGTTTTTTAATTCAATAGCATCATTTAAGAACAGATGAATTTGCAGCATGGACCAGACATGCACGTTTCGGGTAATAACCCGACATTATCCATTAATCACATACGGCTGATGCTAACCCTCCCCAAGGTCCTCATATCAATTTTGCTAGATATGTGGATACATGTAGCATATCAGAATAAACAAACATATTGCAATCAAAAATACACATTGAAATTGCAATGTATTATGAACAAGTTGTCTAACTTAGATATTACCCTCTCCGTGGGATACCAATACCATAACAGTCGCTCTCTATTCAAAAAGTTGTCGTTTCAACTGAATTTGCAAGCTCTTTTTACACTGAATTTTAAGTTGCTTAAAGAATACCAATTTACGGGTCCTTTTCATCCACTTCATTAATCGTGATCACATTTTATTAAATTATCATTTTATTTCAATTGAAATGTGAATCTTGGTTGATTGAATCATTATAAACTCAGCTGATATTCGCAAAGAATATGGTTCTAGTAGACCTTTTATTTTCTTTATGACATAGTTTACCAAGTTATTCAATCCTAAGCTATCACGTCATCCAACAGAAATAAAAAATTCAGCACAAAAATATCACCAGGGCATATCTTATGGTTTTTCCTCTGGACCTATACTAAGACATTATTATATTTCCACAGAAAAATATATGACAGTGCAACCTATTTAGAATTATGAATTGAATTCAAAAGATTACTCAGTTCTATTGATTTCTATAAATTCCGTTTAAATTTTTTTTATTCTAACAGGAATTATAAGATTGTATTTACGATAAACTTAAAATATCTGTAAAACTCCAGTGCTTATAAATAGACGGATAGCATCAACGCATTTGAAATTTTCTGTCACAAAATTTCTTGAAATTTCTAAAACGTGGGTCCTGTAGCATCATATCCCACCCATTCTGCTACGTCTTTTTGGTACATTTTTAGACATAATAATTCTCATACTTTTTGGCCATATTACATTGTTTAGACTGAGGATCACTGACGAGGGTTTAGTACCCGAAACGTGCATGTCTGGTCCATGCTGTAAATTTATCAAGTTTGAAATGATGCTATTGAATTTAAAGACGTTTAACATTGTGTATTTTGGGGTTTTGTTATGGGTGCCGTAACCGAGTGTTATTTGAGATCTCCTCCTTTTCTTTCATATCAATGTCTTCTAATTTTGAAAACTATGAATGCTGCATACATTTACCCTTTTTTCAAATTATGCAATACCATCGACATAGCCTCACGAGACGAGAAAGAAAGGACAAACAGACAGAAACAATGACAACAGCGCGGGACATAGCCTCACGAGACGAGAAAGAAAGGACAAACAGACAGTAACAATGACAACAGCGCGGGACATAGCCTCACGAGACAAGAAAGAAAGGACAAACAGACAGAAACAATGACAACAGCGCGGGATATAGCCTCAATAGGCGAGGAAGAAAGAACAAACACAGAAACAATCACAACAGCTCGGGACATAGCCTCACGAGACGAGAAAGAAAGGACAAACCGACAGAAAAAATCACAACAGCTCGGGACATAGCCTGACGAGACGAGAAAGAAATGACAAACAGACAGAAACAATGACAACAGCGCGGGATATAGCCTCACGAGACGAGAAAGAAAGGACAAACAGACAGAAACAATGACAACAGCGCGGGACATAGCCTCACGAGACGAGAAAGAAAGGACAAACAGACAGAAACAATGACAACAGCGCGGGATATAGCCTCTTGAAACAAGAAAGACAGACAAACAGACAGAAACAATGACAAAAGCGCGGGGCATATCCTCACGAGACGAGAAAGACAGGATAAACAGACAGAAGTTAAACGTCTTCAAATTCAAAAGCATCATTTTAGAACAGATACAATTGTAGCATAGACCAAACATGCACGTTTCGGGTTCTTAACCCTCGTCAGTGATCCTCAATCTACACAATTTAATATGACAAAAGAGTGTGAAAATTATTATATCCAAAAATATATACCGAAAGACGTAGTGGGATGGGTGGGATATGATGCTACAGGACCCCAGAAACAATGCCATCAAAACAGTCGAATCAAAAAGGAAACATGATATATATGATTGTTATACCCTTGTCAGTATCCCTATATAAAATCCCCATAGGAAAAATGCCTATAAATTCGAATATTTGACCAAGCGGTCAATATTTACATCAATATTGGCCCTAGGGCAACATTTCAAAAAATGTTGACCGATTAGCGGTACATCCTTTGTGACGTCACGTCATTGATGACGCTATTAGCTCTACCTATTTTTCCGCGCTCTTTCTCTTATAGATGAAAATGAACGTAAACATGTCGGGCTAATCGGTTCGTTACTGCAGTACTGATGTAAGGTATAACAAAACAATTATTGACTGGGAATTCGGGCAATATATGATTTGTTGGACCTTCAGACAAAATATAGCCCTCGGCCTTCGGCCTCGGGCAATATTTTATCTTCAGGTCCAACAAATCATATATTGCCCTCATTCCCAGTCAATAATTGTATAATAATATCCTCAGAATAAGAGACTAGTCTATTGTTTGAATTGTTAAGTACTATTCTAAACTACTGAAGTTTGCTATGAGATTAGATATTTTCAGTTTCACGTAACTGTATAAAAAGACCCTGGTTTGGGATATAGATATGAAGGTAGGATTTCCGAAATTATATATATTTGTAAAGGAAAGAATAGAGGCTAGTTATGAGTTGACACGCTTTACTTGGAAGCTAAATAGGTGGATCAACCTTGATCAGGGTGCGGGTGACCTTTTTATTTATTTACTTCCCATTTTAAAACAGAACATATGAAAATAAAACTTACTACACGTAGGTCTGAGGTGTTGTATGTAAACATAGCACATAATTGATTTAATGTCATATAGTTTCTGCTATCAGGAAAAGCCGAAAAACTAATCAGAAACAGAAAATATGTCTGTCAAAAAGATAATTGTATTGCCGATGTAATAATATCTTCAATATGTCTTTTTTTAATATTAGTAAACAAAAATAGCAAGATCTATGGGTATATATATAGGAAAACGTAGACGAGACATTTATGCAAGAAGATAAAGAAAAACGAAGGGTTCAACTATATTAGAGACCATAATCGACATAAAGGTATTTTTTTTTATCTAACTTATAATTGCTATGATTTTGACATTGATATGAAAATATTTCATTTTATAACAAGTCAAATATTATAAATGCAATCTTGGTAATAGAAGTTTTTTTTTCAGTATCTTGCAATATTAAAAAAAATCAACATATATTCTTTCATTGCTAGAGTGTAATGATGACATAAACTTAATTACATATAAGTATAATAGATGACGCAGTCCGCGCCGCAGGCGCGGACGTAGTCCTCATCAAGGTAACACGTGTATATATATATAGGAAAAATCGTGTTTTTCAATTGAATTCTATGCTATACCTATATAGGTTCCAAAACCGTGGTCAATGACGTCATTCTCCCCATTGCCCATTTGATCGGCATGAAGCGCAAGCTTATTTTTTTGACAATGTCACTTGACGACAGAATGAAACCCATCGATGACCATGATTTCTCAATCTCCTTTGAATATTCTCCGTTTGGCTTACTCCTCATGTGTCCCAATGTATGTTTTGTACTTTGCTTCACGTAATACTGACATTGCACCATCATTTCCAACATATATCATATTTAGTCCGAATATCCTCTTTGAAAATTACAACGTGACGTCAGCATGCGACGTCAGCATAAAAATTTGTTTCGCGGACTTTCTCAGTTTCTTTCATCGACAGCTGCTTCAGACAAATCCATGGATAAACTCATAATGCTGGGATGAAAATACAAACAAAAACATATCAGCGGATCAGCGACTTACCGAACTTCATTCTGCTTTCGAGGATGATTTGCAGCTGATATTTTGATACATGTAGATCGAATAATGTGGTTTCTCTCAACATATATAGCATCTACACGTAGAATCTACAGGAAATCTATGCAGTGTAAATCCCAACAAAAACTTCTAAATGTCTGCTGCCTTCGATACTGTACACAACGCGTCACAACTTACGTCATCATTAACAGTACTTAGTGCAAATAGGTAAACACAAACTGAGGCTCTGTTCAAAGCATAAAATAAGGCTGGGTATTTTTTTCCCTTGGAGGTAAATCATAGGCGGATCCAGGGTTATTCAAAACAGGAGGAGGGGTAAAGACTTCATTTTTTTTTTAGAAAGAGGGGGGAGGGGTTGATTGTAATTATTGGGGGAAGGGCGTGAATTTCTACTTCTCTTCCGTCCCGCCCCTTCCTCCCCATCCCACCTCCTTACATCTCCCGGCTCCCTCCCTTCCCCCTTCCTCCCCTCTCTTTCATCCTTGCCTTTTATGGGGTTGGGTAACAGACAGGGGGTAACTCTCTCCGCCCCCTTATCTCAGTCCCCCCCCCATACCCCGTCCCGCACCCTTCCTCTCCCTCCCCCACACGCTCCCCCTCTCTCTCCCATTCCGTCCCTTCCTCTCCCTCCCTTTCACCCTCTTTTATGGTAAAGGAATGAATTTTGTCTTCAGACTTTACATTGGAAAATCATTTGTAAACATTACTATTCAGAAGGGAAAATCCTGTGATACTAATATTATACTGGATTTTTTTATTATTATTATTATTTTTTTTTTAGTATAACCCCCTTCTCCAGGCCATCCCATAAAACGATATATTGCTGATAACACTTTAGACGGCGCCAAAAAGGAGGCTTTCTTTCTTCTACATAATGAATGTTAATTTTTCCGGTGAAAGTAAAAGGGAGTGCAAGGGGGGGGGGGGGGTTATAACTTCAGAAAAAAGTAAAATTCTTTTTTTTTTCATTTTAATGGTTTGTGCCCCCAGTTTTCTTGTCTGAGTTCTCTTTTCCTTGGTTTTCGTCAAGGTCCAAGGACTTACAATATAATTTTATACATAGATTAAGATGACATCACTTCAGTGGCGGATTCAGGGGGAGGGGTTCGGAGGGGGCGGTGCCCCCCCTCTCCCCGGCACTGACCAAAAATTTTCCAAAAACGGGTATATTTTGGCCCATTTTCAGTTAAAATCGGCAAAATTCGCCCCTCGACCCCGCCGACAAAGGGGGCGCTGGATCCGCCACTGCACTTGATCTCTTCTCATCTGTCATTTATGTTTCAAAATTAAGCATTGCTATTTCATGTTTACTGATTGTTTTGTGACATCAAACCGGCCGACATTGAGAGTTGTTTCCCCGCATTTACGAGTTATTTGCATGCTGGTGATCCAGAAATTTTCTATAAAAATATCCCCTCTCCTGTAGATGATTATGGATTTCAAGAAAAAAAATGTAACACTGATAAAGTAAAAAAGATGCTGGAAAAGAATAACAAGAACACAAATTGTATGACATATCAAGTTTTGTTTATTATTAACTTAGTTAAAAATATTCAATGATGTATGGTGAAAAACCATTGAAAGTATAATTAATCTGCGTCCTTACAATTGCTTTGCCGTAATTCATATTATTTATTCATAAAAAGACAACGGATGGTACATATCAAATGATAGTGAAAATCAAAGAAAAGTAAATTCTAAAAAAGAAACATGAAGCTAAGAATATCAGGAAATTGAAAACGATAAAAGAATAAGTTCTGTATAAATCGTGGGGATAAGAAACTTTATTTATTATTCACATAATTATTGATAATAGAAATATATTCATACAGAGACCGTTACGTGTAAACGGTGTCGTTTCATAAAGAAAATGTTGCTTTGAGACACTTGTATTGATGAAAGAAATAAGGGGATCTCCAACAAAACTTGGTAACAGCAAAAAGAGCAAACGTCCCAATGTGAAAACACAGTGAAGAAAAGCAGAGCAAGAGACGCAAAAGGAATCATAAAGCACAAAATACAACACCGAAACACCTAACACAAAATTCGACACCGAAACACCAATCACAAAATACAACACCGAAACACAAAAGCACAAAATACGACACCGAAACACAAAAGCACAAAATACGACACTGAAGCACCAAACACAAAATACGACACGGAAACACCAAGCTCAAAATACGACACCCAAACACCATGCAGAAAATACGAAAACGAAACACCAATCTAAATACGACACCGAAACACCAAGCACAAATACGACACCGAAACACCAAGCACAAATACGACACCGAAACACCCAACACAAAATACCACACCGAAACACGAAACATCAAGCACAACACCGAAACACCAAGCTCAAAATACGACACGGAAACACCAAGCTCAAAATACGACACCCAAAACACCATGCACAAAAATACGAAAACGAAACACCAAGCACAAAATACGACACCGAAACACCAAGCACAAATTACGACACCGAAACACCAATCTAAATACGACACCGGAACACCAAGCACAAATACGACACCGAAGCACCCAACACAAAATACCACACCGAAACACGAAACACCAAGCACAACATACGAAACCAAAACACCAAACACAAAATACAACACCGAAACACCAAACACAAAATACGACAACGAAACACCAAACACAAAATACGACACCCAAAACACCATGCACAAATTACGACACCGAAACACCAATCACAAAATACGACACCCAAAACACCATGCACAAAATACGAAACCGAGACACCAAGCACAAAATACGACACCGAAACACCAAGCACAAATTAAGACACCGAAACACCAAACTCAAAATACGACATCGAAGCACCAAGTACAAAATACAACACCGAAACACAAAAGCACAAAATACTACACTGAAGCACCAAACACATAATACGACACCGAAACAGCAAGCTCAAAATACGACCCGAAACACCAAACACAAAATACGACAACGAAACACCGAGCTTAAAATACGACACCCAAAACACCATGCACAAAATACGACACCGAAACACCAATCACAAAATGCGACACCGAAACACAAAGCACAAAATACGACACTGAAACATCAAACAAAAAATACGACAACGAAACACCAATCTAAATACGACACCGAAACAACAAGTACAAAGTACGACACCGAGACACCAAGCACAAAATACGACACCGAAACACCAAAAACAAAAGACTAAACATAAACCTTCGAGACTAATGATTAACATAACATAGAATATATCATCGTATATTAAAGATTCTATTGTTTTCACAGGAGCAGAAATGTCTTCGGATTCGACAAGCAAAAGGTTTTCAGCTTTTCACGAAGAGAATATCAATGTAACATGTCCGCAAGATAAAGAGCCCAATAGAATCACGGATATAATCTCCCTATCATCTGGGTATCTCATCGTTGCTGAATTTCTTAACAGAAAATTAAAACTTTTAGAGTCTGATGGGGAATTCGTATCCGCTAAACCAAGTCCGCAGTCCTCAATGGGAATCACGAATTTGAGCGGGGCGGGGAAGACTTTGCTATTTGTTGTAACGACGGTGAAATCTATTTCTCGACGGTTCAGGATCAAAAGATCGTGCAGTTAGATCGCGAGATCCACGTTGACCTCGATGTGAATGCATTTCGAAATAATGGTAAGAACTTTGTTGTTTTACATCGATTCGATAATGCCGTGACTGTTCTAGACAACGAAGGAAACCAGCAGTCCAGACTAGACGTAAAACAAGCCGAGGGGAAGATGGTGGACCTCGGCTTTGACATAGAGCTAGACGTATCAGGAAACATCTACCTACCATGTGTGGGGGCCCAGTAAAGGAGTGCTGTGTTTGTCTTTAGAAGGAGAATGCCGTTGGCACTGCAAACTGGATGGAAATGTGGGTGGATTAGCTTTCATAAACTCCATGCTGTGTGCAGTCAACACTGATTTAAACTGCATCCACCTGATCGACAACGCATCCGGAGTTTATTTGAAAGATATTCTAGATGAATCGAACCTGGATGGAGAACCAAGTAATATATCATACAGTCGGAGATGCGGGAAGTTGTACGTGACCTTTGATGAATGGGGACAAATGAATGATAACGTTTCAATATTCGCAATATCATAGATATTCTCTATCACTTATGCGGATTTACCATCCAAAACATGCATGTCTGGTGAATGGTATTGAGACATTTCTGTCCTTAATACTGCTCTCTGGCCGCATAGTCGGACATTTCGTTTTTCTTCATCCGGTAATTTATGAAAATGATTGCTTCGAAGTTCACATTTAGTTTAATATTCAACGTTTTGATGGCGGCCCATATACATTATATATTTTAAATGGTGAAAGATGGAAAATCATGGGTAATATGACTATAATTCCATTAGACTTTACAAACCATAGCAGATTAAACATTTAGCGTACATGTAGCGACTTTCCATTACAATATATTATTTCTTGTTGCAATCAAACGTTTACATGTAGTTGTCGAGAAGACGAAGTATTTTTAGCAGTTAATTTTTCTTGTACTTTCATTTTACCTGTTACATATATTTCTTACAGTGAGAATTTTTCAAGTATCTCTTTTTTGTATGGCAGAGTAGGTACCAATTCTTCATACTAACCTTATAATTTTATTTTATTATTACTTAAATATAAAATTAAGTATCACATTCTTTGAATAAATTTGAGAAATGTTTCGTTTTCATTATTATGATTCTTACACAAAAAAGGTACAACTCTCCAACATGACAGCGTCGCAAGTTACTCACAGGACTGATTATGAAGAAAATCACTAGCACTATCTTCCTTTACTCACTACAGCGGAGAATCCCAATAAGTAGCAATAGAGAATCAATTGGCACTATAGTTTAACCAAGAGCATTGGAAATCTGACAATGTATGACAATCAGAGGGAAATATCGGTGCAACATTCCTGTGCAGCAAATACGCACAATATTGCAACAAGGAAATGACACTAAGGAAAATGATCACATTAGAAGGCATTGGGAGACAGTTGAGATAAAAGAGAGATGATACCGCAAAAACAACGTACTTGTAACTATGCAAAAAATTATGCATTTTCTTATACGAATTATTTATAGATCTGTTTCGAATTAACAGTAGAAATAATCCAAGAGGTTGATGGTCAGATATAGGTTTTACCGGGTTGCCGAAATTTACGCTAAGATGATATGTGTCCTGCCTAGCGGGTTCATATTAAACGTAAAACAACATAAATTTTCTTCTTCATCGTCAGCGCCGATGCCATTAAGATATTCTAGTCATTTTATAAAGCGTTTTTAAAATAATCTCCATTGTAAAGTATGGAAGATTTTATTCCTGGTAAGGAAGTGTAAAGTTTAGTTTTTCTGAAAGGTAATGATGCCATGGGTTCAGATAAAAGACTACAATGTCTTAAAAATCTACGGAAACCCGTAGGTGACAGGTATGAATTATAATTTATCTGGCGGCCGCCACTCAATCTGGCGACCGCCAGGTAAATAAAGTGGCGGTCGCCAGATAATTATCTGGCAGCCGCCAGATAATTTAAGTGGCGGTTATCACATAATTTACAATAAATCAAATATAAAATCAATGCATAACATGTTCTTTCTGATCTAGGGTGCTGAATTCACCTTCTCTTTTAATCTATTTGGTGTGAAAGATACAAAATAACCAGATGAAATGTAACAAAAGATTTATCTGGCGGCCGCCAGATAATTAAGTGGCGGCCGCCACATAATTATCTGGCGGCCGCCACATAATTATCTGGCGGCCGCCACATAATTATCTTGCAGCCGCCACATAATTATCTGGCGGCCGCCACTTAGTTATATGGCGGCCGCCACATAATTAAGTGGCGGACGCCAGATAAATTTATAGGCGGCCACCAGATAATTACTTAAATATCTGGCAGCCGCCACTTAATTATCTGGCGGCTGCCAGATTAATTATCTGGCGACCGCCAGATAAATTTTAATTCATACCCTTCTTACGGGCTTCCGTAAAAATCAAAGGGAAAAATGTCTTGTACAACTTTGTTATTTTGCATATGTTATAAAGAGAAAATAGGCAAATTAAATGCTTCATCGGTTATTCCCCCTTGTTTGACTTGTCCCCAAAAAGATTGAGTCAAGTTGCAATTGTTACAGTCGACGAACAGCGGAGTTACTGTGACTATTTTACGCCTTTCAGATTTTTGGTATGATAATTATTTAGGTATGAATAAATGCATGGTGCAGTAAGAATCGTAATTGTGAATATTCTCACCCTATATCAAGTTGGATTAACAACTTTTAAATAATTACTTTTATTGAATTTTCTTTCTAACATACTTTGAAAAAGAATTGAAGACGTTACGTATTATTCATAAACAAAAGTTATAAAAGAGAATTAGTGCATTTTACCCTTAAGGGTCCTTTTCCCTGATATGGTCGCCACAACAATTTCTATATAGCTCAGACAGTGCATGTATTTGACATATTTCCATTTTCGTGCGTGAACATCGATGTCGGGTGCGGCTAGCCAACAGGGGATTCTTACTCCTCCCGGGCACCTGATCCCACCTCTACCTTGCTAGGGGTCCGTCGATGCTCAGTTTGGTGCTCTATTGTGAGTGTTGTTGAGATTATTGTAAGGATCTTCTTTAACTCATTTGCATGTCACCTCAAACTTTCCTATCTTGCAAATGTTAAACGTCTTCAAATTCAATAGCATCATTTAAGAACTGATAAATTTGAAGCAGCGACCAGCGATGCACGTTTCTGGTACTCAACCCTCGTCAGTGATCCTCAATCTCAACAATGTTATATGGAAATCAGTTACCAGGATCCCATTGCATGAAATGAGTGCCATTATCAAAAGTATGACGGGTATACAAAAATCGACTCTGTATTCCATACGCTAATGTCGTTGTGATTTGATTTAATTCCATGCCAATTGTTTGCATGTACTTTGGCGGTCAAGGATTTAACCAAATCTGAAATATGCAATGTTTCCCTTTCTTTTTGCAATTTGGTTCGAAATAAAAACTTACGCGTGAGAAGGTTCTGTTTTGTATTTTTGCAAAAATTCACAAGCCTCTCTATTGTCACAGTGAATTTTGGAATCTGGTTTCGACTTTCGTGCTTTACTTTCATAGTTCACTGATCTCATCAGACATACAGTACAAAAGGAGACATTGTGAAATTCCAAAACGAAACGTTTACCATCCCATTCCCATTCAAGCCTGAATATTGAAAAAAAATATCTGAATATTGATATAGCATAAATATTAGGTATTTACACGGAAATATTCCTCACGCTGGTGTCATGTGCTTTCTATTATACTGAAACAGAAAGAGGAAGAACAAGACATGAAAGGAAATCTCAAAGGGAAAGTATCACGCAGTTGTGACACCAAAGAGGGCATGGATAACATGTATATCTGATGGAGATTTTAGTTAAGATCTGTATTTTATATTAGGTATAGGACTCCGCTCTGGTGGGAAGGACAGCTTAGTCTAATAAAACTTAATCAACAACTCTTTTAATTGTTATTATTTCATTATTTGCCGTTTTCCACGTAGTTTGAGACAAAGGCTTGGCGAATTTCGTAAGTGGAATTTGTAAAAAGAAGTATTGAATTTTCAATGTCATTCTTTGTTTTCCTGTATTGCTAAAAGTTCATTTGCTGTTTTTGATGATTAATTATTTGTTTTATTCATCCTTGCAGTTATTATTTTCTTATCTGGTAAAACGACTTTTGAAAAATGTCCTATCTCCATCTATCAGTGAAGGATAGTCAACACAGAAACCGAAACCATATTCCAAAAAAAACCCCACAATAGAAAGGCTTACACATGTTTGGAAAAAATATTACAAAAGAGAACTTCCCCACGTGAAAAGACAAGAGATTGTTTCTGTAACAACCTAGATATATAGAATAAAAGATGCCTTTCCTGAAGCATGATTCTAAATACATGTATACTAGTTTTTCCTGGTCGGAGTTAGACATAACAAGAAATCCGCAGAAAACTTGCCGATTCGTACCGGCTAAATTAATAGAATCTAGCCACACTTTTAGCACCGGAAAAAATATCAGTCGATGGTGGGATTGATCAAGTCCAAACCGAGGCGTTAGCCGAGGTTGGGACTTTGACCATCCCACCCGAGATAGTCCCTCTTTTAACATGTACAAGTATAACGATCTGCGGCCAACTCAACCAACCCATCCACGTAACCATGTTTCATTGGTCGTTTCTGCAGCTAGCTGGCACTCTACTGCTACACATGAAAATCGTTTACATTTATGTAATTAAGAAATGAGTTTCGGCCTCTCTGCCTTTATCAAGTAGAAATCTGAAATAAAGAAGAATGAATTTACGCGGGTCTTTGTTTTCCATAGACATGTCTTGTCCGTGTTTTCGACTTGATAAAAGCCGAAAGGCCAAAAATTGTGGACATTTATATTTATTGTTTAAAAAATAACAACGCATAGCCTTGGTTTGTTGCCCAATAATTTCCGCATCTCAAATCTAATTAAATCATTACCGAGTCGCGAAGCGACAAGGTGATTATTTGATTGGGTCATGCGACGAGGGATTTACTGGACAACAAACCACGGTCACGCGGTTGTTATTACTATCAAAATATATTCCAGCTGTAGCATACGACAACTTGAGTTTTCAGAAAATGAAGTTGGCGACAATTAGTTTGCTGAAAATGAAATTGACGGGTCTTCATTGCACAGAGGGTTTGTTTGAGATTTTACACTAGGCGAGATCTATAGATAGAAAAGTCATGATAGAATAATATGAACTTCCCATCTTTACTTCTTTCTTTGAACATTAACATTTAGATAGAACTTTTACGATTGAAAATAAAAATTCAAGCGACGGACTTCTTTCACGAAATATACATTCGTTTAGAAAATACTGAAATACTGAAAAATTGATTGCAAGTGTTACGTTATTCTTACAATTGTACAGTATTCTTAAAATTTCATCTATACTCTTTTGTACACGTAAATATAAATCTAGATGACTGTTTTAAAAATAATAGAAATCAAATCTCAATTATTGGAAAACCTGTTGTATGTTAAACGTATGTATGAATAAGACTTCGTGGAACCCTACAAAATTTAATCAGATAAGAGAGAAAAATGGAAACTTTCCACCCAAAGGTAAATTCGGTGTAATCACATGAATTCACTATCTGTTGTTAAAGAGACGTAAAATGCAGGATATATAAAGTCTTTTGACGCAAAGGTGTGTTATCAGTTTAGCAGAACTGACACTGGAATCAATAAAAGGTATTATCTACATGTACACGTAGAGAAATTGAAAAATACCTAAATGAAAAAACTAAAGTTATGGTTATTAAGTTTCAAACACTGTTATTTAATTCACATATCATAGTTTGAAGACTTGCTTATATTTGAAATATAACATATAGTAGTGTCATATCGTGATGCTTTAATTATTTTGTAGCAATCAAAATGGCAAGCAACCATCCTACAGCATGTTATTATGCGACTTTCTCCATAAATCATTCCCAAGACAAAAAGGAAAATAAGATTGCAGACATAATCTGCCTACTATCTGGGTACCTCGTCGTTGCTGATCATCTCAACCAAACATTAAAACTCTTCACATCCATTGGGAGACTCGTATCGTCCGAACCAAATCCGCAATCCCCAACAGGGATGACCGTGTTGATCGGGGATGACTTTGTCACTTGTGGTTATGATAAGAAGATCTACTTCTGGACAGTTCGGGATCAGAGGATCGAGCAGTTAGATGGCGAAATCGAGGTTAACCTTGACGCAGACGCCATTCGATACGATGGTGAGAACTACGTTGTTTTAAACAGAATGGAAAATGCCGTCACAGTGCTGGACAACAGAGGCAACCATAAGACAATATTAAAGATAAGACAAGCCTTTGGGATGACATTGAACCTCGGTTACGACATAGAGTTAGACCAAGCAAGAAAAATCTTCTTACCGTGTGTAGGAGAAAGTAGAGGTGTATTGTGTATGTCTTTACACGGGGAGTACTTATGGCATTGCAAACTAGAAGGAAATGTGGGTGGGCTGGTTTTCATAAACTCCTTGCTGAGTGTGGTCCGCACTGACATCAAACGAGTTCACCTTATCGACTGCGGCTCCGGAACTTTGTACGACGACGTGTTTATTGGAGAAACCAATCTGCATGGTAAAGCGAGTAAGATTTGTTACAGTCAGGCCAGCAGTAAATTGTACGTTTCTTTCGACGAATACGGACAAAATAGTGAGAATGTTTCTATGTTTGCGATATCATACATGTGAATAATATTTAATCGGTTCGCTTGTATAAAATGCTAGCTTCGTGGTTAAGGTGGGACCCTACTCGTGAATTTAGCAGATGAATTTTGTATTTTAAGGGTATTTTCTATACATGATAGTCAAAATGACATAATGAACACAGACATAGATAGGTACCCTAGCACTTAAAAATTGAAGAAATATCAAATATCTATCATATGCTTTTGAACCCTCCAAATTCAGTGATGATACAAATATGTTTATTTGTTTTGTTTTATTTTATGATAACAAGTCATATAAAAGAAATACAACACATAAAATGATATTGTAACATAAATCTAAGTATGATATATCTCCAAACATTAGGGTACCCCCTTATAATTTCATAACATTTTTGACCAAGAATATGTACTAAATCCAACTTTTTGCATAAAAAAACAGATGAATTTTTTTTCATATTGTAATATTTCATAAAATTATGTATGTAGATGAAGAAAAAATCACATACAGCTACACAATTTTTTAAATGATCAAGGTATGTCTCCAAACATAGGGGTACCCCCTTATAATGTTATCATATTTTCGACAAGTAATATATAGTATATCACGTTTTTGTGCAAAAAACAACAGATGGAATTTCTTCAAATTGGGTCATTTTATGCGATGATGTATATAGATGGTGAAAAAATCGCATACAAGTATACCGTTTTATAAATGATCAAGATATGGCTACAAACATAAGGGTACCCCCTTATAATTTCTTCACATTTTCAACTAATGAGTTTAAAAAGATCCTGACGATAATCTCAACAGCACTCACAATAGAGCACAAAATTAAACATCGACGGACCCCTAGCAAGCTAGAGGTAGGACCAGGTGCCCGGGAGGAGTAAGCATCCCCTGTTGGCTAGCCGCACTCGTCGTCGATATCATAACTAAGAAATTATACTATATGATTGGTGTGGACATTGATAGATTGCACCATCGTTTGCTTCTTTTGGCATTTAAGATCTTCTGTCTGTGTTTTTCAATGCTCTGGCTCGTCCCTCGCAGACTGCTGCATTTGAGAAAAAAACCTATAACGGTTCGAGTAGA
Organism: Pinctada fucata; assembly: GCA_028142955.1. Classification (NCBI taxonomy): domain Eukaryota; kingdom Metazoa; phylum Mollusca; class Bivalvia; order Pterioida; family Pteriidae; genus Pinctada; species Pinctada fucata. The sequence continues at coordinate 20,743,575 of AP027114.1, read as the reverse complement.
GAGCCACCTTAATATCTAGTCCTTGGTGCCCGTTTATTTCGTGAAATAACCACAAGTAAAGCTACGTGCATTCGTTGTACCGGTGCCTTAGGAAGAAAAATGTATTCATTAATTTGTTTATATATCGTAGATAATAAAAAAAAACCAGTTACTCATCAAAGTATGATGATTTTTAATATTTTTCAGTATATAGTTTATCAATATTTGCTTTTTTGTCGAAATAGAGTTATGTAATAGTATAGAGTTATATGTGATTGCATAACCTGATATTATTAGTTATACAGTGTTTTACAGGGGGGATACAGAAATATTTTGGGTCGATGAAAAAAGTTGTATTGGGCGAGGCGAAGCCGTTTTCGCGTATGTCCACTTATTCTCAACTACACTCGCTGTGCATAGCGACGAATGAAATGCGAAATTATGTACACGTATATTTGTGCATGGATTACGTATCTTCTCGTATCTCTGCGTTTGCCCCAATTGTTTGACGTAGTTTATGCGTAATTCATGCGCAATAGCAGTGTGACAGGGCCTTAACTCATTGAATTTAGGAATTATACGCAATTCAATAGTTTTCAATAAATTTCAAGCTAGTTTCACTCGCATGTCATTTGTCGCTATGGAGTCCGGGATTAGAATACGTGGACCTTTCGGATTAATGAGATCTACACGTAATAAACGGAGTTTTTACGCACTTCTTACGCAATGCATCCGTAATTCATACATGTATGTTCGCAATGAATACGAGCTTCTGTCACACAGTACTAGCGTATGAATTACGCATAAATTTACCAAATTCTGCTCCGTTTCCGCTAAAATTTGGTTGCGCTAAAATAAGTACAAGTACAGTAATTAATCATTATTTGTTGTCCTTTGATGTGGCAGCTATTACGTATCTCATTGTCCCTGTTGTTTGTCGAAGTTGGTTACCTGAAACGTGCATGTCTGCTTGAAGCTGAAAACGTATCTGTTCTTAAATGATGCTATTGAATTTGAAGAACATTGTCTAGCGTTCAATTGTTTGCAACAATCCTATAGGTGTATTCAATTGTTGCCAGTGCAGCTCCTGGAGATATTTATATATCATTAAAAAATGAGCTGATATCCAACAGGAATCGGTTACAGCACCATAGCAAAAAAAAAAAAAAAAAACAAAAAAAACCGAAATAATTAAGGATTAAATTTAAAAAATAATTCAGGATTAAAAAGTGCCTTCCGCACTTGCATGTTTTCATTTTCGTGCATTATCATCGACGGCGGGTGCGGCTAGCCAACAGGGGATGCTTACTCCTCCCGGGCACCTGTTCCCACCTCTAGCTTGCTAGGGGTCCGTCGATGCTCAATTTGGTGCTCTATTGCGAGTGCTGTTGAGATTATCGTCAGAATCTTCTTTAACTCATTTGCACTAGAGTTAGTTCATAAGGCAAACTGCGGGTGTGGCTAGCCAACAGGGGATGCTTACTCCTTACGGGCACCTGGTTCCACCTCTAGCTTGCTAGGGGTTCGTCGATGCTCAATTTGGTGCTCTGTTGTGAGTGCTGTTGAGATTATTGTCAGGATCTTCTTTAACTCATTTGTCTTTCTTGTTTCTGTTGAGCTTGTGGGATTGTCCTACTTTTCATTTCGCGTAAAAAGTTCTGTTTTGTAATTTTTTCCAAATTTGTGAGCCTTTCGATTGTGGTTTCTGGAGTATGGTTTCAGCATTTGTGTTTTATGGCTCCGCTAGAAGCATCACTGATGAGAATTAAATATTCGAAACACGTGTCTGTTGCATGGAAATGGTTTGGAATTTTCTTCAAGAAGTTATTGCGTTGGAACCCTTCGACATTATTACTTTCATTCACTGATCTACATTTTCCATACATATTTGTTTAACTTGATGCTTATTCGAACACATCCTTAAATATTTACTCAAACATTCCAAATGATTCTTGGTCGAACACTTTCAATGAAAAAATTAACATTTTTAAAGAAATTTATTCTGAAACAGACATGGTTTATAACATGTAAAGATAGAATCTTAGAAACAAACCGCTCCATAATGCTGCGAGGTACATGTAAACGATAAGCATTCGTGTAAAGTTGACCCATGAATGAAATTAACATTGCAGGAAAATATCATGATCAAAAGATAAGTGAGAAGTACCGAAGAACAAAATAAAAAAAAAAATGTTCAGATAATAATTTTGGACAGATTTTTCACTTTCAGTTTAAATATGTGTGTATAATAGAAGCAATGTATAAATAAAACATAGATAAATATTTTGAATGATGATCCTGTACATCTACCTAGCTATGAATGACAAAAATTACAAATATCCAACAAAAACAAAAATATCACAGATATAAACGATACTGGAACATCTTATCAATAGAATTAATATCATCAAAATCAATTAAATGCATTGGAATAAATTGATTCTGTAGATCAAAAATTATGAAATACTCAACAAAAAGAACATAAATATTCCAAACAATGTCCAGGTCGTGTTGTTGGTCCCACAAGGATCTTCCATTAAGACATCTGATGCCCACTGAAACAAGAATACAAACATAATAAAGGAATCTCATTAAACAATAAATGAAAAAAAAAATTCAAAGTTTATCATCACACGGACAAAACTTCATACATGTACATGTATAATGATCAGGAAAATGTTGTTTTTCCCTTTGTGTATTACATGACAAATATGGATAATGACCATATCCCTGTGTACAGCACAAAATCGATAATTCATAAAATCAGAAATCGAAGGCAAACAAAATCAGGATAAAACAGAAACCAAAGCAAACAAACAAAAACCTCGACCACATAAAATGAAGCGGACTCCCGATATGGGAGTGAGACCAGGTGCCCAGGCAGAGTAAGCATCTCCTGTTGTATGTTATAGCTAATAGTTTATTGATACCTTAGATTGAAAGGTATGGCTTGAAATATTGAACTTATTTAATTTTACTTCTTTCTTAATTATCTTATACAAAAGACTTGCTGCCAGTCAAAATATTCTGAATTACTTTTCTGGTTTCTTAATAAAAAAGAAGAAAATTGCTTGTTGAAGACAAAACTATTTTTCAAATGGTGCATTATGTAAACGAGGCAACGCGGAACTTACGTCACGTCAATCCTTTTATCGGAGAAGACAGTAAGCGCGAATTTTTTCTCCTGATCCTCTGAATCAGCGTGTATAATAGCTAAATATTCCCCGGGAGGCAGTCTGTACTTCTGTTCTGGTGCACAGTTAGCTATGATAAACACGGATTCGTCGCCTTCTGTTGTTTTGATGGGACTATCCCAATGCTCGTATAACCAGTCTTGACTTACCGGGATAGAGGTGCCATCTCTCTGTTAAAAGCAAAATGGCGGTATATTTGGCATTGTTGTAGAGAAAACAGTACTAAAGCACATATTGTCCATTTGTTTTGTTAGTTTATGTGTAGTCATTTATGTTTGATGTATCTATGCGATTTGGTATTCATTGAACCATTTCCGTCTCTTTGTGCTTTGTGTTTTTGCAGGGGGTGTTTTGCTGTGAGTACTGCAACTGAGTGTTGTTGTACCCCCTCCTTTCTTGAATTACTTGTACAAGATAAAACTTCGCGTTGAGGAAAAATTGGAATAGTTTCGAAAGTAAAAACTAAACGTTGTGTAAAATATGCATTTCTTTCTGAATCGCTGTAGTCGTCTAATTTGCTCTGTGTGTGTGTGTAGGTGATGCTGATGTTCGTAGAATTTCTTTCAATGGCTGCTGAACATTACTTGAAGAATGAAGAATATAGGATTTCTTACCGCGAAAAGTTTGAATCCTATTGGGTACCTTGGTTCTGTTGCCTCTTGGCTGAGAATGAATGAGACTCTGACGTCTCCACCTTGAATAGGAATGAATGAATATAATTTCTATGTATTATCTTAGTTATTTTTATAGCATCATTTAAGAACAGATAAATTGGCAGCATGGACCAGACATGCACGTTTCGGGTACTTAACCCTCGTCAGTGATCCTCAAATCTAAACAATGCAATATGCCAGAAAAGTATAAAAGTTACTATGTCGAAAAAGCGTACCGAAAGACGTAGCAGGATGGGTGGGATATGATGCTGCAGGACCCACCTTTTAGAAATTTCAAGAAATTTTGATAACAGAAATTTTATAATGCGTTGAAGAAACGATCAACCGAAAGTGATCGAACTTGGCTACATGTGCCCTCGGGGACTCCTGGTCCACCAGCAGTGACACTCACCAAGTGGTATAAATGTTAAACGTCTTCAAATTGAATAGCATAATTTAAGAGCAGATAAATTGGCAGCATGGACCAGACATGAACGTTTCGGATACTTAACCCTCGTCAGTGATCCTCAAATCTAAACAATGTAATATGCCAAAACGTATGAAAGTTACTATGTCGAAAAAGCGTACCAAAAGACGAAGCAGGATGGGTTGGATATGATGCTGCAGGACACACTTTTTAGAAATTTCAAGAAATTTTGATAACAGAAATTTTATAATGCGTTGAAGAAACGATCAACCGAAATTGATCGAACTTGGCTACATGTGCCCTCGGGGACTCCTGGTCCACCAGCAGTGACACTCACCAAGTGGTATAAATGTTAAACGTCTTCAAATTGAATAGCATCATTTAGGAACAGATAAATTGGCAGCATGGACCAGACATGCACGTTTCGGTTACTCAACCCTCGTCAGTGATCCTCAAATTTAAACAATGTAAAATGCCAAAAAAAGTATGAATGTTACTTTGTCGAAAAAGCGTACCGAAAGACGTGGCAGGATGGGTGGGATATCTCGCGGCAACTTTGTTTATTGTAATAATCATAAAGGACAAATAAAAATACCAATGACAATTTTCATGTACATACACACAAAAAATATACATCGTAAACACTTTATATTCTGTGACTCTCATTGGAGAATACCTATCTCTTTTGCTTGCAAAAGACTTCAGTTCCGCTATTCTTTACATCGAAATTTACATACGACAAGCCTGTGCATCCTATGACTTTGCTTTGAAGTTGGTTGAATACGTGAAGTTATGGTTAATATGGATATATCACTTTCCACGTATCCGTATCGTATCCAGGTACGTATCGCGTCTAATATTCCCACCGTAACGGAGTAAATTTCCGGAATTTTTATTCATTTTAGTATTCTTTAATTTATTGGACTTTAATTGTGGAAAAAAACTTGTTTTAGACAGAATGTGACATTATACGCGATATAAAAACACTGCAATAAACGTTGCGAACTAAAGCATTAAAAACGATGACTTAAGCGGTCTTAAACTGCAAGCATATTGTGTATGATGTTATTGAATACGAAATAGTGTCGATGTGAACATCGTAACTGTTAACATTTGATGCATGAAGAGATTTTCGTAATAGAACTGTTTTTGCACGATATTTGTTTCACTATGGACATGAGAATAGGCACGATACGATTACGGATAGTGACGTCAAAAGTTACATATCCCTAATTGTCGATTCACTTAAAGGCCGACGTTGGGAACCACCCGGTCGTTAATAGTTATACCTGACTGACATAAGCTTGATAGGCATGACATACCGTCTTTGAAGACAACATCGACTGCGAGCTTTGTGTTACATCAAAGACAAACCGGCAGATAATCCTTTATTATGCTAATGAGATAACCAAGTCCCATCTGTTTTAAGCTGTCAATCAAAATATTGATAGGGGTGAAAGGATTAAAGGGAACCAATCAGATATCAATAAGAGATGTTAACCCTATAGAGGTCAGTGAGGAAATGACAGAAGATTTACCTGTCCCATTATAAAGTCCCCGTCGGCTTTTCATAGTGTAAATTGGAATGCCTTATTCAACAGATGACATCGTACTCACCGTGATTTGGTACATCGATATGGAACTGAGGGTTTGTATGGAATGTCTGCCTTGACACTTGACCACCAGCATTCTGGCCGCTAATCCATTGTCCAACCAAACACTGGCTACATTCTGTAACAAAACATGTTCTTTATTCAAGTTAGTACGTTTAAGTTTTATTTTACTACTTTGTCACTAAATATGCAGAATAAATTCATATAGCATATGAACACATATTTTCGTATAGCAGCTGGAGGTATCTTAATCATGCATATTTTAATTTCCTAAGAATGATCTTTCTATATATGTGTATCCGGATAAGTAGGAGGGTTGTGCGCATGTAATCCGGATAACTACACCATCTGCTAATAGCAGATGACCGTCCAAAGTCGGCGCCGGGTGCACATTGGTCTCCATTCTTCTATGTGTTGTCTTTGATGTTTGATGTTTCTGTGCGTCTGTTTCGATTATTTTGTGTCATGTTCTAGCGTCATTGTGCGGTTAGTAGTTTTGTCTGATGTCAATCTGTGTCAGTTTCTTGTGGGTTTGTTTCGATGGGTATCTGCAGGGTTGCCATGCTGGAGACCCTTCCCTTTTCTTTCAAACTAGGAAATGGTAAGTCTTATGATTGTATGCATAATGGTCTAGTTTCTATTCCGCCCACAAGGTAGATGGAAAAACGAGCGGACAGATAAACAGACAGTGATATACTTATAATGCATCTGGGCATAGTTATATTGAAGTCTGTTTATTTCTACCTGGCAAAATCGTACCTAAGAATGGATCAGGCGAGTCTGTGAGCTCTTGAATGGTCAGATCGCTATCTATGTGCCTATCAATAGAAAAGCAATTGGAAAGAAAATAAAGCTTTATTTCCATTATTTGTGACGAATTTGATACATTTTCTTTATGAAATACGATAATACTATATGCATTTTGTGTGAGAATTAAGAAGAAATTCTTTTGATCGAATATAAACTAATTTCTTTAAGCAGATAGGGTTTAAGAATAATTACTATACTGAAGCTGTATATATTAAATACAGTACATACAATATACCTGATATCTGATATAGGCCCACTTGTGAAAACTCTTATCATGAATTCCTTCTCTATTCCTCCTTCAATCGTGGACGGGACGGCACAATATTCCCCTGGTGACACCTGGAACCGGTAACAAACCTGCATGTCTGAACGGTATGTCGTCCTATCCTTACCTAATGCCATGACCACAATTTGATCATTTGAATCTCTGTTTAGAACCTGATAATTAAAGAAATAACTTTCTACATTGCATATGCATTATATCTCTCAGATCCATATAATGACATAATTCTTAGACTGTAAATAAATGAAAATTCACACACAAAATACATATTTCACGTTCTATCCTTGCATATAATGATGTTCACAGATCAAATAATGTCGAAGGGTTCCAACTCTCTACCTTCTTGAAGAAAATCCCAAACCAATTTACATCGTCACTGAGGAAGTTCTACGGTCGATATTGGGAACTCGTCATACACTATGATGTCCCACTCTCCAGAATGGTGGATGATATTCTGTCATAGACCATTTGAACCATCCAACCAAAAATTGTACTCTATGTCTTCCAAAATGGAAGTAACCGGATGTGACAGTTCTACCGAATTGAAGCGACGGGTGTTGCATGCAAGCAGGAAATGCTTACTCTTCCTGGACACCTGGTCTCACTCCCATATCGGGAGTTCGCTTCTTTTCATATGGTGGATGTTTTTGTTTGTTTGCTTTGGTTCCTGTTTTATCCTGATTTTGTATACCTTCGGTTTCTGATTTTCTGAATTATCGATTTTGTGCTGTCAACAGGGATATGGTCATTATCCATATTTGTCATTACATGCACCAGACACTTGTTTCGAATATTAAATTCTCATCAGTGATGCTGAAACCAAACTGTACATTTTTCACAATATCTGTTTCACACTAGATGTTAAACGCCTTCAAATTCAATAGCATCATTTAAGAACAGACAAATTTGCAGCATATACCAGATAGCCAAGAGTGTAAAAGTTATTATCTCCGACGATTTACCGAAAGACGTAACAGAATGGGTAATACGTGATGCTACAGGACCCACGTTGTGGAAATTTCAAGAAATTTTGATTACAGAAATGTTCGAATGTATTGAAGAAATGATCAAATGAAGTTGATCGAACTTGGCTACATGTGCTCTCGGGGACTCCTGGTCCAGCAGCAGTGACACTCACCAAGTGATACAAATATTAAACGTCTTCAAATCCTAAATAGCACCATTTAAGAACAGAAAAAATAGCAGCATGGATCAGACGTGCACGTTTAAGGTACATAAAGCTATTTTGTTCGAAATTGTATCGAAAGACGTATCAGTATGTGTGGGATATGATGCTACAGGACCGACGTTGTAGAAATTTTAAGAAATTTTGACAAAGAAATTTTCAAAAGTGTTGAAGAAACGATCAATTGAAAATGATCGAACTTGGCTACATGTGCCCTTGGGGACTCCTGGTCCACCAGCAGTGACACTAACCAAGTGGTACAAATGTCAAACGTCTTCAAGTTCAATAGCATCATTTAAGAACAGAAAAAATTGCAGCATGGACCGGACATGCACATATCGGGTACTCATCACTCGTCAGTGATCCTCAATGTATTTGTATCACTGCAATATGGCCAATGAGTGTTAAAGTTATTATGTACGAAAATGTACCGAAAGACGTAACAGGATGGTTTGGATATGATTGCTACATAACCAACGTTGTAAAAATTTCAAGTAAGTTTTGATAGCTGAAACTTTCGAAAGTGTTGATGAAACACGATCAACCCAAAATGATCGAATTTGACTACAAGTGAAATACCTATGCACTATTGAGAGTACGAATCAAAAGTATCAAACCAACTGATTATGCTGTTTTGTAGATATTGTTTTCATTTCGTGCGTGAATATCAACGGCGGGTGTGGCTAGCCAAACATTGCTTGCTTACTCCTCCCGGGCATCTGATCACACCTCTAGCTTGCTCTATAGTGTGGGTGCTGTTGAGATTGTCGTCAGGATCTTCTTATCTCACTTGAGGGCCCTTTAAGTTAGAAAAGGGTCTTTACCTATAGTTAAATGTATTTTGGTCAAACTATGCCTTCCTTTTACGACATAATAACGAATAGAGTAAATTAAACCAACCTTATATAAATCACAGCGTATAGATGGGTGGTTAGCTTTCCTCTTCTTTGTGCGCTGAATTATTTGAACAACTATAGGTACCTTTCCCTCCCTGTCAGCGCCTAAAAGAACACATAAGACAGATTTTCAATACGTATAACAATATCTTCATATACCATATGCATCTAGCAAGCAGGAGATGCTGACTCACCGCATGCACTTGATGAAATCTTTATTGTATGTTCAACTTTACTCTTTTGTTCTTCAACTTTTCTCTTTTGTTTTTCAACTTCACTCTTTTTTTCAATTTTTCTCTTTTTGTTTTTCAACTTTACTCTTTTGTTTTTCAACATTACTGTTTTGTTTTTCAGCTTTACTCTTTTGTTTTTCAACATTACTGTTTTTTCAGTTTTTCTCTTTTGTTTTTCATCTTTTATCTTATGTTAAAATTTACTTCTTTGTTTTTCAAGTTTACTCCTCTGTTTTCAAGTTTACTCCTCTGTTTTCAACTTTACTCTTTTGTTCAATTTTATCCTTTTGTTCAACTTTCCTCCTTTGTTAAATTTTACTTCGTTTGTTTTTTGTTTTTTGTTTTTTTACATTCTTTTTGGGTTTTTTTAGTCCCCTACCGGCAACGCCGAAGGGGACTCTTAGTTTCCTCTCGGTCTCTCTGTCTGTCCGTCCGTCTGTCCGTCTGTCCCATTTTCATTATTATGGTTTTGGGTTCTGATTTTGACTTTTGTGTTCGACTGTCACACAGTTATATAGAACTACACAAGTTTATTCATCTGTTTATTTGATAATTTCTATTTTAAAAGATCATTTTCTCCAAACAGATATACGATAAAATTGAAACTCTAATTTTGATATGTAGACAAAGGAATACTCACAATCGTTTCCAACGCGGAAGGAGTATTTAGGATTCTGGATTTTCTTTTGGAAACCTGCTGCTTCCTCCCCCTTCCACTGTCCATAAATACTGGCCACATAGCCTGTTAACAGGAAATGAAGCATTCAAAATGTTATGTTACTAAAATTCTTGAAATTTCTAAAACGTGGGTCCTGTAGCATCATATCCCACCCATCCTGCTACGTCTTTCGGTAGATTTTTAGACATAATAATTTTCATCCTCTTTGGTCATATAACATTTTTTAAATAGAGGATCACTGACGAGGGTTGAGTACCCGAAACGTGCATTTCTAATCCATGCTGAAAATTCATCCGTTTATAAATGATGCTATTGAATTTGAAGACGTTTAACAAAAATAATAGTTCTTTTATGAATTAAAATTCAGTCGATCTTTCCTCTTTTGTCTGATTTTAAATTGCTTTTTTTCTTATGATATAGTCGAAATGTTTGCATCACGTTGTCATGACTTCTTTAAGTAAGGGCATTAACAGAAATACTAATATGGTTTTTAAAAGTACATTAAAGAAAAAAAAACACACCCGAACCGTCCACTTTTGCTGCAAGAGAGGACTGGTGAATATGTCAAAAGTTAATATATAAAGAGCTTTTGATACTAAGAATAGCTTACTTCATTTTCAACAAATATTTACAGTAAAAATAAAAACTTACTTAGACCATCGCTTTTGTCTCCGTCTTGATCAAAGTCAGGGGTGAGTGAACAGATCGTAACGGAGTCAAAATAAGTAAGGAAGTGTTCGAAACTCATGTAGAATTCTCCATCATCTTTGTTTGGTGCCTGAACTTGGCCTTGTATTGACTGCCACTCAGGGCTCCTGTAGACGCAATGGAATTATTATATTGAAACATATATTATATCGTACTAATTAAGTGCTTCACATGCACATTAAAAAAAAACAAGGAAAAAAAATGTACCATCAGTGATGCTCGAGACCGAAAGAGAGACAATCCAAATAGTAAACAAATGAAGAGTGAAATTCGTAATGTAACCTTATTTAGAAATGTCACAAGGAAGATACCCCTTAAAAGATATTGTTGTGGGTCATGTATTATTTTAGTTTTACTTTATGTGTAGGTACACATGTACTTAGTCATGTTATTTAATGATTTCATAATAATTCTTTCTAGATTTTACTATGTCATGTTTATCTCATTAGAGAATATTCCAGTATGTTCTTTGTTACATCATTATCATCACATGACTGTGATTTCTGGAATTTACTCTATTGTTAATCATTTGTAATGAGTCATTGTTCTAGAAGCTTCTGGTTAATTCATTGTTCTTAAGTATAAATACCTCTGAGGAACTGTGTTAAGGGGACATTCGTACACATTCGTAGACACGATTCATTCATCTATTCTGATATACTGGGACACTTTATTTGTTGAGACTTTAATCCATTTAACAACGTTTGGACACCGATCTTTCGAGAACGCTTGTGATTACCGGAAACCCATTCGATAGACTTTGTGGACCGTAACGGACACTTTGATCCGGACATTGTATTGTGAGTTGTAATCGTTTTAAATATATATATTTTGTACATAATTAAACTTGTAAATTATATTCTGTCTTTGTCTGATTTTTGCTGGCGTTTTGGGGTATTCTGACCCATAACAGAATTGGGGGCTCGTCCGGGATAGTAATCTCTGCATATTTGCACTTTACGTAAAGTTCGTTTTTTTTGAAAAAAGGAAAATTCTCCAAACTTTTGCCAGCAGAAATCAATCATGGTATTTTCGGTCACTGAATTTTTGGAATCGCCGACTGTAGATGAGTTCGAATCATTGAAAAAAGATGATTTGATTGGTTTAGGTCTTCACTTGAAGTTAGATGTAAAATCTTCTATGAGAAAACAAGAAATTAGAAATATTGTGGCTAAAGAGCTTTTAGCTAAGGAAATCTTTTCGTCATACGATTTTCCTGTTGAACCTGTTTCAAGCGAAACCAAAATGTCAAAATATGAGTTTGAATTAGAGAAAATGAAAATACAATTACAATTTGAAAAAGAAGAAAAAGAAAGACAATTTCAAATTGAAAAAGAAGAAAAAGAAAGACAATTTCAAATTGAAAAAGAAGAAAAAGAAAGACAATTTGAAAGAGAAGAAAAAGAAAGACATTTACAATTTGAAAGAGAAAAAGAAGAAAGAGAGAAACAGGAACGTATGCGCGAGAAAGAACTCCAGTTTGAGTTAGAAAAGTTAAAGTTAGAGAAAAGCGTTAAGGAAAATCCTGTTCCTTCGCCTGTCAAGTCTGAATTCGATGCCGCCAAAAACATCAGATTAGTACCAAAATTTCAAGAAAAGTCCGTGGACAAATATTTTCCACATTTTGAGAAAATCGCGGCCAATCTGAAGTGGCCACGTGATTTTTGGCCAACTTTGTTACAAAGCGTACTTATTGGCAAAGCGGCTGAAGTGTACTCGGCGCTCAGTATTGCTGAGAGTTCAGACTATGACAAGGTCAAGGACACGATTTTGAGAGCATATCACTTAGTACCTGAGGCGTACAGACAAAAGTTTAGAAAGTACAAAAAATTTGAAAATCAAACATATGTTGAATTTGCTCGAGAAAAAGAAGATTTATTTGACCAGTGGTTTCGATCTAAGAAAATTCCCAATTCATTTGACAATTTGCGTCAAATAATTCTGATAGAAGAGTTCAAAGAGTGTGTACATCAAGATTTAAGAACTCATTTGGAAGACAAAAATGTTAAAACTCTTGAAGAAGCCGCTGTTTTGTCTGATACGTATGCTCTCACTCATAAGAAAAATTTCGTGTCCAAAACTCAATCTAGCGATAGCGCAAAAACGTCAGATTTTCCAAAGAAAAATTTACAAGAGTCTCAGTCGTCCATTAGTTCCCAGTCACCATCTCAAGGTGGTTCTACGTCCGGTCCTAGGTCCGAGCGTTCTGAGGCATCCCCAGGGGTGGGGTCGCTTCCTACATGCAATTATTGTAAGAAAAAAGGTCATGTTATTGGTGAGTGTTTGAAGCTTAAGAAGAAAAAAGAACTTAAGTCACAGGCCTGTGCGTCTGTTAGAAATGATAGGAAAGCCTTAGATTCGATTTGTCCTGACACTCCTGAGATTCAGGGTTCTAAGTCCAGTTCTGATGATTTTGTGGAGGATCATTATAAGCCCTTTTTGTCACAGGGATTTGTTTCACTCAGTGATTCTGGCGAAGCGTTGCCTGTTCAGATTTTGAGAGATACTGGTGCTGCCCAGACTTTATTGTTAGAGGGTTCATTGCCTTTGTCTGAGCACACTTTTACTGGTAGGTCAGTTTTATTACAGGGTGTGGAGCTAGGCGTCATTGATGTTCCCCTTCATAAAATTTATTTGAAGTCAGATTTAATTACTGGACCTGTTATCGTAGGTGTTCGACCTACTCTTCCCGTTCAAGGCGTTTCCTTGTTGCTTGGCAACGATTTAGCTGGCGGCAAAGTTGTAGCCGATCCGATTGTTTGTGAGAAAATCACGTCCGATGTCGTGTCCGATGATGAAGACGACGACTTGTACCCAGCCTGCGCAGTTACCAGGGCAATGGCCAGGAACAGACAAAAAGAGGCTGAGAGTACTTTTGCACTTAACGAGGACCATCCCTCCAAAAGTATAGACCTTTCTGACACATTCATGTCTACCATTGATGACAGCGTACCTGAGACGTCAGTACCACTTCATGTTGACAAGTCTCCGACAGTACCTGGTGATGATTCCTATCCGCCATTAGACAGGGGTACAGATGCCTTAAGCCGTGAGCAGCTCCTCTCTGAGCAAACTAAAGATCCGGAGATCATCCGACTAAGCAAGAGGGCCCTTCCCCGAGAAGAAGCGGACAAAGTCGGAGAGTGCTTCTACATACAAGATGGCATCCTCATGCGGAAATGGAGACCACCCGATGCACCCTCTAATGACGTGTGGCGGGTCGTTCACCAGATAGTGGTTCCAGTAGCATATCGCGGGGACATCATGAGTTTAGCTCACGACACACCCATGGCAGGTCATTTAGGTGTCAATAAGACTTATAATAGGATTTTAAGTCACTTTTACTGGCCTAAGTTGAGAAAAGATGTGTCTGAGTTTTGTAAGTCTTGTCATAGTTGTCAGATGGTAGGTAAACCCAATCAAGTTATACCACCTGCTCCCCTCCAACCCATTCCAGCCTTTGAGGAACCTTTTAGTAGGGTGTTAGTTGATTGTGTAGGTCCTTTGCCTAGGACTAGGTCAGGTAATCAGTACTTACTGACAATTATGTGTACTTCGACTAGGTTTCCTGAGGCCATACCTCTTAGGAATGTTAAGGCAAAGACCATAGTTAAGGCCCTTACAAAGTTTTTCAGTTTCGTAGGTGCTCCCAAGGCTATTCAGTCAGATCAGGGTTCGAATTTTATGTCAGGATTGTTTCAACAGGTTATGCATGAGCTAGGTATCAGGCAGTATAAGTCTTCTGCGTACCATCCTGAGTCCCAGGGGGCACTTGAACGCTTTCATCAAACCCTTAAAACTATGATGAAAACATATTGTCACCAGTATGGAAAAGACTGGGATGAAGGGGTTCACCTCGTGTTGTTTGCGGCACGAGAAGCGGTTCAGGAGTCCCTGGGGTTCAGTCCCTTTGAGCTAGTTTTTGGGCATACGGTCAGGGGGCCATTGAAGTTATTGAAGGAAAAATGGTTGACTGAGACTAGCGATTTGAATCTCTTAGACTACGTGTCTAATTTCAAAGAGAAATTATATAATGCTTGCAAATTGGCTCAAGAAAATCTCAAAACATCACAAATGAAAATGAAAACATGGTATGACAAAGATGCTAGAAACAGAGTTTTTAAACCAGGCGATAAAGTTCTTGTATTTTTGCCTATCCCTGGTCATCCTTTGCAAGCTAGATATTTCGGTCCTTATGAGATTGAGAGTAAAATTAGTGATGTTAACTACATAGTTAAGACACCAGGTCGGCGAAAAGAAAAAAGAGTGTGTCATGTTAACATGTTGAAAGAGTATTTTGATAGAAGTGACCGAAATTTTGTAAAACCAGTTTCCACTTTGGCCAATGTAAATACATTAGAAAATTGTGTTGAACCTGAATGTAATGAAGAGACTGTCGAAAAAGACTTCGCTCAAAGTGTCCGTTTGAAGAATTCTGAAATTCTGACAAATCCGGAAGTGAAACTCGGACATCTGACCGTGCATCAAAAAGAGGAAGTGCACCAATTAATGCGGGAATATACGACAATCTTTCCGGACGTTCCAAAAAAGACGAATGCATCTCATCATGACGTCATTGTGGGTGATGCGTCACCTATCAAACAGCATCCCTATCGGTTAAACCCGATTAAGCTTCAATACATGCGGAAAGAAATTCAATACATGCTCGAAAATGACATTATTGAACCCAGCAATAGTGATTGGAGTTCCCCATGTATTCTGGTTCCGAAGCCAGACGGAACTTACCGATTGTGTACGGACTTTAGAAAAGTCAATTCAGTCACCAAAACTGACTCTTATCCGATCCCACGAATCGATGACTGTATAGATAAAATTGGCAGTGCAAAATTTGTCAGTAAATTTGACTTGCTCAAAGGTTATTGGCAGGTCCCGCTTACCGAGAGAGCCAGAGAAATATCGGCATTTGCGACTCCAGATGGGCTATACCAATATAAAGTAATGCCCTTTGGTATGAAAAACGCACCAGCCACATTCCAGAGGATGATTCATTCGCTCCTAAATCATCTCGAAGGATGCGAGGCGTACATCGATGACGTCATCATCTACAGCGACACCTGGGATGATCATCTCCGAATCATGCGTACCTTCTTCGACATACTGGCGAAAGCAAACCTCACAGTGAACCTTGCGAAAAGTGAATTTTGTCATGCGACTGTAGAATATTTGGGTCACAAAGTAGGTCAAGGTTTTGTTACTCCTATCATGGCCAAGGTGGAAGCTATTTCAAAGTTCCCGATTCCTACCAATAAGAAAGAAATAATGAGATTTTTGGGAATGGCAGGATTTTACAGAAAATTTTGTCCAAATTTCTCGTCAGTTGTTGGTCCACTTACCAATCTGTTACAAAAGAGAGTGAATTTTGCATGGACCAATGACTGTGATGAATCTTTTAAGAAAATCAAATGTGTTCTTATGAATAGTCCTGTCCTGTCAGCTCCAAATTTTGATAAGCAATTTAAGCTTACTGTTGATGCTAGTGACGTAGGAATCGGGGCTGCTTTGTTTCAAGAAATGATGATGGTGTAGATAGAGTTGTTTGTTATTTTTCAAAGAAATTGACAAAATGTCAAAAGAATTACTCTACTATTGAAAAAGAGTGTCTTGCATTATTGTTAGCTTTACAACATTTTGATGTTTATTTGAATGTTACTTTACATCCCATTCTTGTGTATACTGACCACAACCCTCTCACATTTTTGCACAAAATGTCAAACAAGAATCAAAGACTTACAAGGTGGAGTTTATTGTTGCAAGAGTACGATATCATTATGAACCATATCAAGGGCAAAGACAATGTGATTGCAGATGCACTATCGAGAGTTTCATGAGTGATTTTTGCAGAATTTACCACCTAAGTTTTCATTGACATTCAAACTTTTTTTAAGGGGGGAGGTGTTGTGGGTCATGTATTATTTTAGTTTTACTTTATGTGTAGGTACACATGTACTTAGTCATGTTATTTAATGATTTCATAATAATTCTTTCTAGATTTTACTATGTCATGTTTATCTCATTAGAGAATATTCCAGTATGTTCTTTGTTACATCATTATCATCACATGACTGTGATTTCTGGAATTTACTCTATTGTTAATCATTTGTAATGAGTCATTGTTCTAGAAGCTTCTGGTTAATTCATTGTTCTTAAGTATAAATACCTCTGAGGAACTGTGTTAAGGGGACATTCGTACACATTCGTAGACACGATTCATTCATCTATTCTGATATACTGGGACACTTTATTTGTTGAGACTTTAATCCATTTAACAACGTTTGGACACCGATCTTTCGAGAACGCTTGTGATTACCGGAAACCCATTCGATAGACTTTGTGGACCGTAACGGACACTTTGATCCGGACATTGTATTGTGAGTTGTAATCGTTTTAAATATATATATTTTGTACATAATTAAACTTGTAAATTATATTCTGTCTTTGTCTGATTTTTGCTGGCGTTTTGGGGTATTCTGACCCATAACAATATAAGAAAATTTACAAAAATCAAGACAGTTCAGAAAAACAATAAACATACTAAAGAATTAGTGGTAATAGAATGTCTCCTAGGAGAAGAAAATCTACTGTCCGCGCGGCTCACTTCGGAAACTGGATAAACGAGATTTCGATAACTTTGTCATGCAACAATTAAAGTAAAATCTATACCATTGAATAGATCTCGCTTAGTCGTAAATTTTAGTATATGTTACATGGTCGAGGGTTTATGCAATCATGTTTAAATACAGACAAAATAAGTTTTAGATAGGGCGTTTTCAATGTTAAAATTTAGCTTGACGTCGCCGAGTTTAACATTGAGCCTATGGAGAGCGTCACAACGTCACGGGAAAATTAGCATGGGAAATGGCCCATCTAAAACGTGTTTTGTCTACATAGTTTGATTGGGTTTACTCACTATCATATAACATATACCAAAATTTACGACTAAGCGAGATCTATGTGAATGGAATCAACTTCATTTAAATTTCTGTACTATAAAGTAGTCAAAATCGAGTTTATTCAGTTTCCGAAGTGAGCCGCGCGGACAGTAATTCACTTACCCGTCACTCCACGGTCCTGTCCATTCTGTTTTACCCCATGGATTTCGAATACGAACCAACTTCTGTCCATTTATCTATTTGGACATAGAGAGAACTCTTATTGAAATATGAGCAACATTAAAAAATCAATCCATATCATCGTCATGATATGGTAAGATGATTGATTGATACTTATTAGAACTTGAAACTCTCTAGCATCATTTAATATTATGAAAATATGAAGCATTATAATAACAATTCCGTCCACCATGCTAGGAGATGCAATAGGAAGGAATAATCCGGGAACACCTAATTTGATTAATCACATGATACATCCGATATTCAGTTACAAAAAGCCATAAAAAAGAATCACTAATGAAGTTTCTATTTTATACAGTATTTTGAAACTCGCCAAGGATCTGGGATGTAAAAATCACAAAACTCGTTTCATAAATACCGTATGAAATAGAAAATCATTTGAGATCCTATATATATTTAGCTTAATTTAGACCTGCGCATAATACTTGCTGAAGCTCCCTCGATACTTCATCTCATTTCCAATTAGGATTCACTTTTGTGCTTTTGACGAATGTTTTACTAGAAAGAAGGATATATCCAACAGTTTCTCCTGCAGCACTCCAAGCAAAACACCGTAACATCATCAAAAGCGAAAACACAGAGAGGAAAAGCAAAATAGGGGACATACAAGGGACAAAGAAGACCAAAGACGACATCAATGAGTTAAAGAAGATCCTGACGATAATCTCAACAGTACTCACAATAGAGCACCAAATTGAGCATCGGCGGACCCCTAGCAAGCTAGAGGTGGGACCAGGTGCCCGGGAGGAGTAAGCATCCCCTGTTTTGCTAGCCGTACCCGCCATCGATGTTCATGCACGGAAATGAAAATAATATCTTAAATGTATGCACTGTCTGAGGTTATGTCTATATCGAAAGTGCTATGGCGACCATGTCAGGGACTAATGTCCAAAACACATACTGTCAAAGACGACATCAAAATACTGAAGAATAAAACAAACTTGACCAATGGGCAACCGTCGCCGACCTACGATGGCCATCTGCCACGATAGTAGCAAATGATGGATAATGTACCTAATAGTGCCAAAAACCCTCAAACTTGTCCTGTTACCAAGTGGTATCCAAGGGCGCACAACTGTCGTGTATCATAACCTTTTCACCGTAAGATTACAACCATACGCAGAGACAAAAACCTGACTGGTCGTATGTAAATCAATCATAAGGGCGCACGAAAAACAGTCCGTGAATTGCCGGCTGGTGCGCGACCTTTAATGCATGCAGTCATCCGAAGAAACTGACCAACTTTCATAGAAGACAGGTGATCAGGACTCTGCCTCCGATAAGGTTTTAACATGACCCGTCATGAAGTCTCATCGTCGAAGTCGGTCAGTGTGCAACTCTTAAGAATGCGCTGGTACAAGGCTGCAGTTGGGTCATGTATCATGCATAGTGTGCTTCTGGTGACACGAGGATCGTATTCAAAGTATATTGGCCGATTGATATTTTTTTTTCAAAACGTTTGTCTACCTTTGATCCATCTGATTTTGTTTATCAAGGCAGATTGTGAAATTCAATTAATCTTTTGAAAATTGATTTTGTGTTTTACTTTAACTCCTTCATCCCACTATTCCACGTATGAATATATTTGTGATAGCATATGAAAGGTACCCTTAAAACCATACCTCTAGAGCATCTGTCATGGAATACGCATGTCCGCCAACCAAGCCGTGTGTGTTGTCGTATTTCGTCTGTAAAAGAGATAAAACCGGTCAGTCGTGTCTTGGATTATGATGATCCTTCTTTTGCATTGGTAACATGTTTAGAAGATGACATGAGATGAGTTAATAGGATACGTTATAAATGCAACAAGCCCTCATTTTGGACGATCATATCTATAATAATTCCATTTTCTATGAGTAAGACCTTACCGGAACATCACAGCAGGCGACGGCTCCGGAATGTAATGCGTTCCTGAGTCTATAGAAGAGTTCCTCCTCCGTCATTCCCTTACCGCTCCTGACGTCTTCGTTCTTTATCATCTCTGCCACTCCCCCCGTCAGGTTGAGGTAGGAATCCTGTACAAGCCCTCCCTGCACGCTGTTATAGTTACCATACATCCTGAAAGGTAAGGTTTAGTCTGATAGAATAGTATAGTAAGCTGTATGTTAACGATAAAGTTTGAGATTGGAAATGTCAGTCAGTGATCTGATTCCCATAGCAGGCGCCGATTCCTAGAAAAAAATAGAACAACATCTTGAACTCCCGTTTCTCTTACCCTTTCCTTAAGGCATGACAGTTTCCATATTTAAGAACCATCCCCCCTCTTTACCCCCTCAATATCTTAAGATTCAACAGGATTTCAGCATAAGGCTATATATCATTATTTTCTACAGATATTTTTCTTCACGATCGTACCCTACTTGTTATTGATTATACTTGCATTTAGCCGCAATTAATCCAAAAACATGAAATGGAGTCGAAACCTACACTTTACGTTATTCTTAGCACGCGCAGTATGTTAGTTGGAGTTGTCATCCTTGCCGCTATCGGTAAAGTGTAGGTTTCGACTCGATTAAAACATGGGAGCTGTCATGCCTTGTAAGAGAAAGGGCGTTTTGGATGGGTTATAGTTTTCTCTTTAGGAATCTGGTGCCTGTGATAGCATCCTCAGTTTGTGTGTCCACGTCATCCTAGTTTCAGTGTGACATCTTCCTTTGACATTCCCGGGCACCTGGTCTCACTTTCGAATGTTGTTCATTCCGGGGATCGCAACCGTTCCGATGCGATGAGAATTCTCACGATATGGCCTTGCTTTCTCGACTTTGACACTGAATAACTGTTAGGTGCTTCTTTGGTGTTTATTTACTAATCTTGTTTGTCTTTGCAGATTGTCTCTCTTCTTGATAGTTAAAATGTATCAACTTAAATGGAACTCGAAACTTGATTGAAGTAATTTCATTTCGTTAGTACCATGATATCTAAGAACTGGATTCCATACCTGGCAAAACCCTTTTCCAACAATGATGGCCAGGTTTCGTTTTCATCGGTGGATGATCTCGCTCCATAGTACTGACTTCCATAAATGATTGGCAGGTAGTCATCAATAAAGACATCGTCCCATATACCAAACCTCCAAAACCGGCAGTGGAAAATGCCGTGATAGTCCTTAGTTCCCACCTTGTAAGCATCTCTTGGAATAACCTGTAAATGTACATGTGCAATACAGTTGAGTCTTAATTGGAATGATAGAAACTTTTTATGAAGATAATGTATTCTGATAAACAACCGATATATCGCAAGGATATCCAAACCCAAGAAGAAATTACCCCCAATTTAATTCCACGTTTAGAGTAAGCATTAGAATAAATGTTAAAGTCTTATTTTTTCGTTATGAGTGGAAATGAAAGTGGTAGAAATAGGGTTTTCTATATTACATGAACATGTATTTATGAACAATAAATTAAGACGTGGTTACATACTCTGGCCATTAATTTGGGTTTGTCTGCTATAACCGATACCATCGATAAGAACCAACACGTTCCGAATGATCCCTGGCCGACATCGAATCGTGTAGTTCCTTCCGAAAATAGCACTGGGTTATCTCTAATTTCCTAGAAAGATAAAACTGTGTTAATATTTAATGCATCATATTCAATATAAAACAACTTCGATTATTGAAACAGTTTTTTTTTTCCTCTCTTTTATACTAGCAATAGTACAGGCATGGCCAATCTTGCATTTGACTGTTTCTATGCAAGCCTTCAATTTATCAATATAAGACCACAACGAAGCCACGCGATCCTAGCTTAAATCAAAAGGCTGTGGTTGTAGATAGTGATGAAGACTCAAAACGGACAGAATGAATTGAAATTGAAAGAATGGACTTCCCTTTTGCTGTACTTATGGCAAGCTTGCATAATTCAGTATAATTTTTCTACCAGACGTCTTTAGATAAAAAAAATATCTGACGCCATTTAACCGTACCACTGAGATCCCCATCGATTCTTTTTATAAGAAGAAGATGGTGATGTTGATGATGATGATGATGATGAATTACTTACTGTTGGGCGTTTCCATTCTAGTTGCCCCGCCTTTCCGGGTACAGCGTCTTGTAGTGTAAAGTCTCTATCTGTGTACAGGCCACCGTCGTTAGGCTCTGGTTCCTGTTCAAATTCTGGTTCCTCTGCGACCTCCCTTAGATCCACATGTTTTTCGTGCACCCCTAGGTCGTTCTTGATATAATCTGTACCAAATTCTGGAGGCTTGGGCGTTTCAAATGCTTCTATTTCAAATTCCTCTATCTGTGAGTCCTCTTTTGCTGATATTAGTGCAATAGCCTGGTGTAGGTAAATGAACATGAAATAATTTTATTAACATGTACTTTTGAAAATTCAAACGGATTTTGAATAAAATGAAGTAACAATTGAGCATATAAAGCCTATCATTTAGAGATTTTGATAAATAATTTTAGAGTGATACTTTTTAGAAGAATATGTATAAGTGTAAAGATGATACAAATTCGTATAGATCGATCAGTGAACTTTTCTCTCCTTGTCTTCTTTAATTTTCTTCACATTCACTGTTTGTTTTTCTCACTTTGTCAAACTATCGTTTGAATGCTTGTTTTCTTCTGTTAACAAGCACACTTTTAGGATGAGAAACTGTAAAAATGATAAAGTTTTCCCCTTATCCCTGTAATCTGTATAAATCGTTCTACATCTGTAATTTTCATTTAAGGTAGAATATACCTCTGGTCCAAAATCGGGGAAAATTATGCATGGATACCCCATATTTTATTTTCATTGGGTAAAGCTAATACAGTTTCGAATACAATTTTGGTTAAAAAATGGTTCTGCAATGTAAAAAGTGAGAATATTTGGATTTTTCCATAGGGTGTAATGACTAATGTTAAAGTTGGGGTCATTCGAATTCATAGAAGATAAAGATATCTCTACAATCTAAGGTCTATTTGAAACGTTTTTATGAAAGGTTCAAATACGATTAGCACGAAATGCCAAAAAAAGTTATCATAGGGAGAATTTAAGCTCTCACGACGAGAGGTACGAGTTACCTTAATTTGATAAGTTTAGATAAATGAAATGATGGTAATTTGATTATCAAAAATACAACTCATAGAGGAACTCAAGCTCCCAATGTTTCAATTTAACAAACTTCAGCTGTGTATGTATATGTACATAGATCTACGAATAACGCCAATGGAGTTCCATGAATGTTCGTGGACATGTAATTACTATTTGATCAGCAGCGAAATATCAAAGACATATAAATAACTTCTTTCAAACATCAGTTTTCTAACTTTCCAATCTACAGACCTCTTGACCACCAAATGGGTTGATCATGGGCAAAATGTAAGTTGTGCACAGAACTACATGTTTGTGTAGACTTCCTTTTGGGATTATCTACTCCCTTTTTAGATTCACAGAATACTTATTGATTTCACGGACCGTTGATTTCTTTCTGATGTGTTTGATTTGCTCCTAGAAAATGCACTTTAATACATCATTAATCTTCCTGAACATTTGCTGTAGACATTTCTTGTGTCTTTTTTAACGCTCAATTTTGAATGCTCAATTTTGAATAATTAAAGGATAGTCATGACACATCTTTAATGATTCAAAATTAAAAGTTAGAAAAAGACACGCGTGTACCTCTGTGTAGTGTGTACACAAGAAAATGAAAGGGTTGAACGCAAGTTGTCATTTTAACCTCGCCATTTGCTAATTTCGTTCTAAAGTCCTAATGTTGAGTGTTCATATGCGAAACAAGTACAGTTTACTCTCGATTACTCAAACTCGGTTAACTCGTATTTCCGCATAACCCGAACTGTTTTTGAAAGTCCCAATTTTCTCCCATTGGCTTCTAATTTTCTTCCATTGGCTTCTATGCATTTTTACTCCTGATAACCCGAATTCCGATACCTCGAACTTTTCGTTAAGTCGAACTAATTTGTAAGTCCCATACGTCATTTTACATTGAAAATTTACATGGATAAGTCGAACCACAAATAAATTTCAATTCTTAAAGAAAAATCAATCAATGATAAGGAAATCGGTAGACGGATTATTGATACTTTCTTATTCTGGAGTTGCATAATAATACATACATTAAGGGTAGCTTGTTCGTTTAAAGTAAACAACACTAACGTTTGTGAATGGTAATAGAGAAAGGGGAATAAGTCTTATTTCAAATCGCTTGCTGGTCATGTTCTAAGTAAGTCGAACTCCTGATAAATCGAACTATTTCTAATGGTCCCTTGAAGTTCGACTTATCGAGAGTAGACTGTAGATGCCCGATACATGTACAGATGATCACGATGATGTTCTTAAAATTGAATAAAGGAAATTGTAGATCGAAAACAATTACAGAATGTCCTTGTTTTATTTTGTGTTTAATTTGAATTTGGATTCTCCTAAAAAAATCAAGGTATATAATCCTATTTTGCTTTCATCTGATCAAGGGGTTATAAAATAATTTGCTTCCCTTTACCTACAGCCCCGACCAGTCGAAAGTTTAACGCCGAGCTGACGAAATTTTGAAAGCTGAATTCGAAAGTTTCGTTAACTATTCGTCAGCGATTTTTTGAAAGCTACTGAGATGACGAGATTTTGAAAGCTCTAAAAAGCTTTCGAAAAATCGCTGACGAAAATTTCGTTAACTAATCTTAGTTAACGAAAGATTTGAAAGCTATGAGCTTTCAAATTTTCGTCATCTCGGAGCTTTCAAAATATTTGAAAGCAATCGCTGACGAAATTTTGAAAGCAATCGCTGACAAAAATTTTGAAAGCTATCGCTGACGAAAGTTTTGAAAGCTATCGCTGACGAAAATTTTGAAAGCTATCGCTGACGAAAATTTTGAAAGCTTTTTGAACGCTCGGGTGCCATATTGTTTTTGCAATGGCTGCAGCACGCCTCGGGCGAATTCCTCTGCACAGTTTAGAGGATGAAAGAAGCCGTCTCTTTATCGGCGTGGCACTTTAAAAATTCACCGATTGTTAAATATCTTTCAAAGAATCCGACAGTCACAGAGAAGCCAGGGTTTCACTGGATATAAATTCTCCTCATTTAGTAAGAATTTGGCCGGTCAGATGTAAATTTTCTGGTATAGATTTTAGATGAAATGGAAGTTGTTCATATATACACTTAAAGATGGAATACCTTTACAGGTAATACAAATACAGGTAAATTCAGGTAACTAATTAGTGCAAAGCATACCCTTTTGATGGCCCCATTCACCCCCAATTAACATAATGTTATTTTAACCAAGTAGGTGTATGGGGGAACCGACGATCTGGGAAACACGGAATCTTCAAATAAACTTATAAAAATAAACAAGATACAATATTTAATTTAATCCAGGTATATATATTTTCATAATTTAATCTGAATAAACATCATAATTAATACTATTTCATCAAGCAAATTATGAAGATGATTGCTTTGATTTCGGCCATCTTGGTTTTCTCGGCACGAGAAAAGCTTTCAAAAATTTTGAAAGCTAGTTAACGAAATTCTCGTCAGCGATTAGCTTTCAAAAATTTTGAAAGCTATAGTTAACGAAATTTTCGTCAGCGATTAGCTTTCAAAAATTTTGAAAGCTATAGCTGACGAAATTTCGTTAACTATAGCTTTCAATTTTTTTGAAAGCTAATCGCTGACGAAATTTCGTTAACTATAGCTTTCAAAATTTTTGAAAGCTATCGCTGACGAAAATTTTGAAAGCTAGGGAATCGCTGACGAAAATTAGTTAACGAAAAATCGCTGACGAAATTTCGTCATCTCTTGAGTATTCAAAATTTTGAAAGCAATCGCTGACGAAATTTTGAAAGCTAAGCTTTCAAAAAGCTTTCAATTCGTTTACGAATTGAAAGCGAATATTAAACTTTCTACTGGTCGGGGCTGTACATGTACAATAGAAACGTTTCTTTTACAATTCATTATTGTTTTATAGATTGATTCAAATTGAATAATTTATATGTTCTCAATAACCTAGATAGAACTAAATTTAAGAACCTAGATAAAATTAAAGATTAAGACATATCTTATTGATTTCACTGTATATTGTATGAAGAACAAAGGGCCTTTCTTTAAAAAGAAAGCGATTTCACAATCGCACTTTTGTGAATGAACTGGATTTCTACGGAGAACGCGAAGCTTATTGTTAAAAACATATCGTCTTAAATTTCTGGAATCTTTTGAATTTGAAACTGTAAAAATTTTCTGTCTATCGATGTTTGAACTAAACCTATGCACAAACTATTGAAATTGAGCCCTCAAATCTTAAAATGGTCGATCGCTCAAACTTTAAACTGAGTACTCTAATTCTTAATTGAGCATTAGAAGATAATTTAGTTGAGCTTTCAATTAATAAACTTAAAAACCAAAAAGAATTAATAGAAAGTTATGGAATATCATTTCAAAATTAAATCGAAAGAGAAATAAATCACGTAGGGGGTGGGGGCATGGGGCATAATGTATACGAACCATCGTTTATTTGATGTTTATCTTTTGTATGGTATAAATAATTTATCAAAGTTCCCTCGATAGTTAACGTATAATGTACGATGTTAGAGGGGAGGGGCCTCAATCGGACATTCCCGGACCTTTTCGTGTTTTTCCGAACGTTTGACGGAATGGCCCGAGAAAGTGCGATTTTTATTATCTGAGTAATTAGTAACCTCAATATGGGCCTGAATCGCTAACCTGAGTTTGGATGACAATTATCATGAAAAAAACTTTGATTTTTTTAATGAGATTTATTAACTTTTCAAAGAAAAACAAGTACAAAAAGGCAGTAACAAGAACTATGAAAGACACTGCTAATAAAGGACACTTTTTGATACAAAATTGGATTAGTTACTGAAATTTTTGGTTAGTTCATTACACTATCTCAAAAATAAATTATTCTCTACATTATATCTACCAAAGTAACTTTCAAACAAAGAATTTCAGCGTAAATATCAACAGTATCTCATTCTCGTATCAATTTTAAAACAGTTTTTTTTAAAGATACTTCTTTTGAAAAAAAGAAAAGAATAATAAAATAGATATGCTATATGTATGCATAAATTGGAAAAAATATACTTTAAAGTGCAACTACATGTATTATCTTCCCAAATAATTTAATTATATATTCATTAATACTTTAGAAGGAATATAATGATAAACAAAATTAGAATAGGGTAATTATGCTGATGATATAAAATATATGACTTATGAAATACTCATTGCAAAAAAAAAAAAAAAATAAATAAATAAATAAATAAATAAATAAATAAATTAAATAAAAAATAAAATAAAATAAAAAAGTGCAGGGGACGGGACATGCATATTATCACATTTCTTCGTTATATCCCCATCAACAAGAAAAAAGTAATACTGTTCTCAATAACCCTTGTACATTATGTAAGTAAACTTATTCTGTGGTACCTAACTTGATTGAATTACTTAATAAGGATTTTAAAAACATATTCTCGTCACATGGACTAGTATAATTCCATCCACAGGAGCTCGACGCCAACGATCCACAATAATATCCGCCTCTACTTTCCTTATGAACTTTGACTATAGAGAGATGTGAAGGGGCGGGTGTTATTGAGGGTTGTTGGTATCGAGCTCCTGTGAATCCCATAGTAGCCGAAATAAAAAAAAAAAAAGTTTGAATTTTGAATGTATGGAAAGAACGGAGGAGGTAGCTGTTTGAAGAAGTTATCTACACATGTTTCACGTTTACAAATTTTAATATTTAGGTGCAGCCAAAGGGGGGGGGGGGGGGGGTGCAGATTAAAGTTGAAAAATTCCAGTGGTTACGTCGTTATTATTATATTGGATTAATTATTTCAAACGTGAGTCATTTACATGGAAATTATTAATGTGAACGAAGGTTAAAGAAACCAAAATAAACAATTAAAATTAAGTTAAAAGAGGTAGAAGGTCAAACGCAGCAAAATAAAACTCAAAAGAAAATGACGTTTTCGATGAAAAAAGAGAATATATCGTTGCCTGAATTTACAATTAACTAGTGTATAACTTAAAAGCAAAGAAATAATTATAGGACAAAATATATTAACGTTCTGAATAACGGATGGACATACTGACGACGAACGATGCGCTATGACACAAGACATGCATGTATGCATGATAGGAAGTGACGTGTAAAATGTAAAAAAAAAAGGAAAATAATACCGGATAAACATGACCCGACCTTTTGGCTAGAGAACCACCTCTCCCCACTTGCATTCTGTTTCGAACAAAAACATTTTACTTTTTAAAATGACCAAGGGGATCCTGATCCCAAATATTGATTTTTTCGTACAGTTCAGTAGGATAGAAGTGACACATCGATGTACATGAATATCAGAGAGCAGTGCAATAATGCAAACCTAAAGATGGAAGTGTTGGGTTTCTACAAATAACATATCCACATTGCTTAGCTATAATAACAAACTTTATATATATCCTTTCTTCTTCATGTTCTTTATCAATTAATTTACCTTATAAAAAACGAGGCGAAATTTCTTTGGACGTTAGGTAGAGTGCATCAAGTTTATATACTCTTTTAAAAAATTGATTTTTTTATAAGAGAAGAAATTAAAACATAAGAAAAGAAAAATAAACATGAAAAAAAGATTCAAAAGCACTGTTTCGTCAAATTAATGTAGCCATTACTCTTTGTTAAAATTTTATAATTTCAAAATGCTAAATGTACCTTTTAAACATAATCTGGCTGAAACTTCACCTTAGAAAAGTATGTCAAGGTTAATATCATATTTGAAATAAAGATTGAAAAAGGAGTTATTTTAAATTTGGTGAAGGAGAAGAGAATTTTTGGTCCACGAACTTTCCCAACACCATGTGTGTTCAAAAATTTACCGCTTGTGACCCAGTTTCACTTCTCTGTTCTTCTTCTTCTTGCTGTTTTTGCTCCTCCTCTTGTTTCCTCTTTTCTTCTTCTAATCTATTTTGCTCCTCCTCCTGGCGCCTCTTCTCCTCTTCCTCTTGACGTAATTTTTCTTCCTCCGCCGCCGCAGTAGCCGCCAACGCCGCTTGCTCACGCTGTCTTTGATCTTCCTCCTCTTGCCTCTTTCTCTCTTCCTCTTGATTTGCCTGCTCGTCTTCAAGCGCCTGTTCCTCTTCACGTTTTTTGTTTTCTGCCTCAATTCTTTCCTGCTCCTTCCGTCTTCGCTCTTCTTCCTCCCTCCTCCTTTCTTCCTCTTCCTGTTGTTGACGTGCAATGAGAGCGGCGGCTATAGCCGCATCGTGAGGCCGGTCATCTTTATCCTGCTCACGCGCATTATCATCCTGTGCATCTTGTTGACGCTTGAGCTCTTCCAAACGTTTTTGATCATCAGTGAAATCAATGTTCTCTCCGTAAATAGTTTCGTCCGTCGGCGCGGCGGCCTTTTTGTTGTCTTCAGTTTTTGTATTGTTCTGGGTAACATTTCCGTTATATCCAAATGTTGAATATTGTCCATACTCCGGACCAGAGTGGGTATCAGATGAGGCCCCACACCCCATCTCTGAATATTATTTACTGAAAAATGAAAAGGAGCAGCTTTTGTAGATTATTCTTCTTGACTACCTTTAAGTTATGAGTTCTTCAGGCCTAATTTCGACCTTTTTGATTGCATTTATATCTTTTTTGAAATAGTTTTATCTTCTAAACATGGGAGATATTATAATGAATTTTTAATGATGTTCTCTCATCTTAAATCGATCGTTGTGTGTGTGTGTGTTTTTACATAACATTTTATGAAGAGTATTACACAAAAATCTACAAATGACGCACGTCACTGTATTGCCCTTTTTATAATATTACGGCTGTATGATTAATTGGAATGCGCCATAATCAATGGTATGAATTAAAAGGAAGCATGTCTCAATGGCCATGGCCTGTATTTCGACATCACAGTTTAAATGTAAATTTTGACCTACTGTATTAATGTGGACGTTCTGTTTATGTCGCTCTATGGAGGGGTTTATAAACAAGATTATAGAAAGAAAATTGCATGACATTTCGTGCAGAACGACTTTTGAGGGATTTAAAGAAAGCGAAAACCATTTGTAATTAAAAAGTAAGAGCTAATGTGTTTATAGAAGTACGAAGTAAGGTAGACTGACGAAATTATCGTTGAATCTGAGAAAACATATAGATATATGAATAATTCGTAGGGATATTATAGATATTTTTCCCATGAAAGCTTCATTTCCTTTTTTAGGCAATATTTTCAGCGATTTAAGAAATCGTAATTGGAAATGCATAATCTTCATATAGTCTAAATACATTTGAAGAAGAGATGTAATACTACTATAATTCCAGTAGCAGGCGATCATAAATTAAAATTTGAAGCTTTCAAATAAAGGAAACGAGAAGTTTTAATATAGGGGGGGGGATTATGCAGATTGGCCGGGGGTATCCATCTTTGACATTCCATGGGTGGTCCTGACTAGATCCTGCACTTGAAATCTACTTATTGGGATGGAGTTTGAACTTTGATATATTAAGATAAAGAGAATTATTCAATATAGACCCCTCCCTAGTTAACAAAAACATGTCTTAAAACATATTAAAAATATTCCGGTAAATGTTATAGAAACGTGACTTTGTATGGTTCCAGAAACATCTATAAAACATTTTTGGAAACAGCACTCTAAAATGTTGTTAAAACGTTTTAAAAACATTTCTATACTACTTCACAGTGTTTTAAAATGTTCTTGGAACGTTTTGCCAGAAATGTTTCAACAAAACCTGTTTGAAACCATTAGAAAATGTTTCGAAAATGTTTTGTGTTACAAATATACCTGGGTCTTCCAACCTTTGTACTTCATCACGACAAGGTGGTAAGTGACTGTACTTACACTTGACAGCTCAGTCAACAAACACAGGGCGAATTATCTATGTATATATTGTATTGTGTTTGTTTTTATTTAATCCTCCCCTTCAAGAGACAATTTCTATCAAAAGAAAATGTTTACAGAACAACAAATGGCTTTGATCACGATGACAACACCTACCTCCATGTACAAGTTAATCACAGGGATTTATCGCGCTTCCCGGTTGCTTGATGGTACTATGAGTATTTTATTTATATCCTCGTAGTACTATCAAGCTACCGGGAAGCGCGATCAATCCCTGTGATTGTAATGTATGAAGAGGAGAAGGGGCATGATATTTCAGATAAATCTTGACAATTAAAAAAAAAATGCAGGATAAATAAAACAAAATGTTATGTTCATGAATAAAAAAATGGCGTAAATGAAGACAGGAGAGCAGAGAGGTGGGGTGTGACTAGACAATTAAGATAAAATCCGAAAAAAAAAAAAAAAAAAAAATCCAGGATCAAGAAAAATCATAGGGGCACAAAGTCACTTGAGACCCCTTCTTTACCACGTAGGGGCGGGGGTGGGGGGGGGGGAAGGGGTTGGGTCAAGTGTCCCTACTCCTAACTTAAGACAGCTATAGCCTAGTATAGGAGAGTGAGAGGAGGAAAAGAGGGGCGGGGCGTAACTATATATTTCACATAAAAAAATGAGAGGGGATGAGTGGGAATAGAAAAAAAAAAAACAATACAGACTTTTAAACAAATTTCCCAAAGGTCCAGCTATCAAAAGGAGTTTAAAATCTCTAACATAACAATTTTCCTTAATTTACCCATTTAATTTTTATGTTTTTATGATACCGAAATACACAGTTAGATCTATCTATATATCTCCTAGCGAAATTGCCCGATACATAATTCATACAGTAAACATGGTAAAATGACTAAAAACTCATTAACAAAATCGATTCTGTATTTTAATGAAGAACGATAATAAAATCAATGAAATATGCTATGTTACGGACTATCCTTCTTGTACTTATATAAATACCATATATCCTACGCTGTACCTAAAAGTAACTTAAAAGTAACCAGAAAGTCTAAAAGAACGGATGTTATTACATGTTCATACGTTTTAAAGAAGGAAGAAAGTAAACATCTAATAATAGACAAAATATTGCTTAATACTCACGTCAAAAACGATGAATCTATCGGAGAAATAGGTGATCTACATTATTCTAACCGTTGAAAAAATTCACTGATTATTCAAACGTCATCAAAGTCTGTGTGGTTTGAGAAATTTGTCCGTTGAAGCATGAAGTGGGGGGATTAGATATTTATCGATCTGATCGTGTATTAACGTTATAAAGAAGAAGAACAAGTGGTATGCAAAGGTAGCACGTTATTTAAAGCATTGTTTATATGCAACTTGGCAACCCCGTACACATATCCACACGGTCGATGCACCCGGAGAACGCCGACGCGGGCTACGCGAGATAACTCTAATCAAAGTGAATATGAATACCTTTTTTTATCCTCATTGGTTCCAGAAAGCCGAGTCATTTTAGACTATTTCTAATAAAAGAGACGATGCTTCAGAAGCAAAATAAAAAAAAAAACAAAAACAAAAATACCCCCCCCCCCTAATAAAAAAAAAACAACAAAAAAGAAAAAAAACAAAAAAGAAGAGGAAAGAAACAAAAACAAAAACAAAAAAAGAAAGAAAGAAAAAGATCGAAGAAGAAATGGAAATATAAGAAACCACTTAGAGTTTAAAAGTTCTTTTTGTGTTGGTATTAGAGGAATGTTTTCCATGAAGTCGGTGCTATGATATAGTGAAATTGGTAGGGGAATTATGGAGATAGTTTTATTCATATTTAAGGCCTAGAATTGATGCGATATCAAAACTTGTTACATATTTACTTTTTCATCAAATTTTTAATCTGTTTGTGATTATTTAAATGATATATCATTAGAATGTGTAAGTCTAATTTTTCTGTCGTTTTCTTATTTTCATATTGATTTCTAATACAGCCTAGGCCATGTACAGGTGCAGGTCCCGTTTTCACATATAATCTTTCCGACGCACGGCTTGAACCCCACCCGACCCATGATTTTTTTTTCTAGAGGTATCCACGAAGTACAGATATTCATACTTTTACGCCCGTAAGACACTAGAGGGCATCCGGCAATACCAAATATAAAGGTGTAGGGATAAATATACTCTTAAACGTAATATTCCTCCTTTAGTTTAACTATTATGCAATATATAATAATGAAAATAATAATAATGATATATAATAACTGTTCAAATCGCTACTCGATTTTTTTTCAAAAGTACATTTATAATATTATTACTATCACATACATTGTACATGTACAAGTTTTATTATATTTCAATTATTTATTCATTTTATTTACTTATTTACTTATTTCTTTATGCATCCGAGATGAAATTTCTCTTGTCTAGACTGATGAAAATATATATCAATCTTAACACATATTAAATATTACTTCTACAAAACCAGATTTTATGAATACCTTCCGCATATGTGATAGATTACCGTATGTCAAGTACGAGTTACCTCCCGTTAACCGACTTCTTCGGGTCATTTGTGGAATGAACAGATATTCTGCACAAAGTTAGTCAGATTTGCAGGTCTGGACGATGTATATCAGTTAACATGAATTAAGCGGTAAGTTTCACACCATAGTGGTTTATTTTTTACAAGTTTTGTTAGGTAAATCGACCAGAATTGGAGAACGCAGTGAAAGCGACCTTGTATTTTCTCTTGGGGCTCCATACAGGTTATTTGTGCAAGAATTCAGAAATCATATTGACAAAACGCAATCTAATTAAAATCAGATCTACTTCTCTCTTGGAGAAACGTTTCTCCAAGAGAGAAGTAGATCTGATTTTAATTAGATTGGACAAAACGCATTATCAAGTCAGATTGACTTCTTGTAAAGTTTGCGTATTGTCTTTGTACTATAAATGGATGATTTTAATGGAATATATGTCCAGTGGCGTATCCAGCGCCCGCTTTGCCGGGGGGTCAAGGGGCGAATTTTGCCGATTTTGACTGAAAATGGGCAAAAATATACCTGTTTTGGGAAAATTTTGGGTCAGTGCCGGAGGGGGGGGGGGGCGGCGCCCCTCCGCTCTCCACCCCCCCCCCCCCTGAATCCGCCACTGATGTCATGGTTGTGTTTAAAAAAGTATTAAATTGGGGATTTCAATTTGATATTGTTTGATTCGTTACCCCTCAATTTTCTTTAAGTAAAATCAAGTTTATTAGGGAATTAGGTTGAAGATTTGAATTTCAAAATTCTTTATCAGCAATAATTTGACCCTACTGAAATCACTGCACAACCTTAGATAACACAGAACGATTTCAATTTTGTTTTATGTGAAAATTTACTAGGGCTGGGACGATACTGTACCCAGCCGATCCGATACGTATCACGATACCTGATATCCGATACGATACATATCGCGATTCTAAGTTAAGTAATAAAACCTTCTCAAAAAGCTATATGATAGTATTTATTTTCATCATATTAGTAGCTTTTTTTATTCAACATGTTATATTTATCCAACACTAGATTTCTGTCTAGAATGAAGATGAAAAAAAAATTAATAAATGGTTTGTTATTTGACTAGAAGAATTGAAAAACAAAAAATCATTTCAAATAACAATAAGAAGTCATGGAAATTTCGTATTAAAAATCAATGGTTCTTATCATTTTGTTATTTTATATCTACATACTTGCCATGATTTTGTCATGTTGCAAAGAGGGACAAAAAGAGTGACAAATCATCAAAAAGAGGGACAAATATAACACCAATGAGGGACACTTTTTCATCACTATAATAAGGCCTTTTAATTATAATTACAAGCTGGGGATTTTTTTTTTTGGGGGGGGGGGGGGGGTACTTCACTTTTGAAGGAGCAACACAATCAAATCAATGAGAAGTGTAAAATTTTCAAAACAAAGGGCCATGTGGTATTAATTTGTTTCACATATTTCCTCTTCAATTTGCAATTTGTCTGATTTTTTTTTTCTGAAAATATCTCACTAAGTATCAGCATCTGAGTGTGTCGCACACAATACATCCTGAGCTAATTTTCATAATTATGTTTAAGGTAACTTTCCATTAGGAAGTTGAACTTCTGATATTGCAATCCAAAATTGCACTAGATTATAGATCTCTGCAAACGCAAGAACGTCAGAGAAAAAATAAATCTTATTAACGCGCGCCCTATACGTACACGGGCGTCGGCTCCTGGTCGGACGCATTTCTAAAAAGTGGCGCTTCAGCGAACTTGTCCACCCTTTTATTCACAAGTATTAAACACCTGTGCCGTTACCTGAGTTGACGTTGGCGAACAATAACAAGGGAGTTTAAATCAAATACACAATCGATAACTTAACGTCTCGGGTATTGAAAAAGACAGTAAGCTGACGTACGTTGAATAGTATATTGAGGTTTTTTTTACGTGATAATAATAAAGAGAGTATTATAATAACTTAAGAGCGCTCCGTGGTTGTCGTATTTCTTCTCTTTTTTTTTTTCTTTTATCTTGTTTACATTTTTACTTCACGTTGTTTATTCTCATAAAAATTTTGTATCTTGGCTTACACAAATGGTATCACTCGAACATCTTATAACTATTACTTTCAATGATCGAATTATTTTTTTAGCCAAAAAAAAAAACAAAACAAAACAAAACAACAACAACAAGAGAAGGCTTACTTGCATTTTATTTAGCGACGTTAATTGACTATTGTTTGTGGTACAGACGACCTTTTATCA
Organism: Pinctada fucata; assembly: GCA_028142955.1. Classification (NCBI taxonomy): domain Eukaryota; kingdom Metazoa; phylum Mollusca; class Bivalvia; order Pterioida; family Pteriidae; genus Pinctada; species Pinctada fucata. Next base: position 20,708,168 of record AP027114.1, on the reverse strand, counting down.
ACCGATTACTACCAAAACAGATTACCGGCTGATTACTGTACATGGGTATATAGCGTGCGTTAGATAAATATTATGAAACAGTTTAAGTTTATGAAAAGACGGAGTGACTAATAATCAATATTACGCTGATTTTTTTTTAATGGAACGTCCAAAAATCGTGATTTCCCGGCCGGGACAGATTTTTTCGGTCGAAAATGCGGGACAATTCTATATGTAAACTGAAGAAAGTTGGATTCAAACTTGAGTACTTGAAAATACGTAAAGTTTAAGCACAATTTCTTTGTAAATCTTAACTTAGGTATCGTCGGGGTGTATCGATACTTGGATCGCGAAAAAAAAAAATATCGCGATGCACCGATGAATCGGAGTATCGTCCCAGCCCTAAAATTTACACTGATTTCAGAGTGTTAACCGCATACGACCTCCCCCCTCCCCCATCTAAAGAGAGAAAAAAGTGTGGTAATAATACATATATGGGGAAAAAAGTTTCAACGAGTGCTACCCCAAATTGAAAATTGCCTCTTTTAAAGTATTTTACCTATGCACTTCTTTGTGCAAACTTGTTAGTTATCATGTATCTTTTGTACACAGTATCGAATTTATATCCCCAGAAGGTCGTTCTGTAGAGAGGGGGAGGGGGGGGGGGGGGTGTATGAATAATATGCTTACACATGAACTGGGGTTTTTATCCTTTTTTTAGATTGAGATGAGATTTTCAATCAAATTTTCAAATAAAAGGAAAAAAATAAATTATACATGGAAAATTATATAGTAAAAAACTCGAACCGAAAAAAACCGAATCGAGACATAAAAATCGAAATCGAACCGAATCGTGAAGTTCCCGACTCGTTGCAGCTCTAGAAAAAAGGGAAAAATAATTAAGATTAAAATTAGATAAATTGAATACAATTCTTTCTGAATCATTATATATTTTTCTCGTGGTCAATGAAATATGAATGGTATACTTTTTTGAGAATACGCATGGAATAAGAAATGGGGTAGTTTTCGAGAAACGAAACCGAGCATAAAAATAGATTATTCTTACATATACAAGACTGTATATATACAATGTTTGTATGCTATATATACATAAAGCTTTGTATTCCGTTACATTTGTAACAATAAAATATCTAATTACAGTTCTATACGTACTGTACATATATTGAATTACTATCATCGCAATGTTTCATTATTCGATTCCTTTATTAAAACAAAGATCACGAGATTATTTTTCATCGCTACATGTACATTGTATGTCTTATTACGCCTAAATAAATTCTGTGCAATTTCTTCGTTGGCGGCGTTTTAAATACCTGTCGTTACAGATGGATTATTGTGTCTGTAGCGGTTTGTGAATGCTGTTCACCTAACTTGTCGTTAGACTCGTTACACAGTCGGGGAAACTTCCTTATATGGAACCCAAGCGTAGCGGAACGACTTTGTCACATGAGTGAGGGCGCTGTCTGAATCAGCCAATCGTATCAATGAACTTTGAATTATGGGATTACTATTATAGTAAAATCGCGTGTAATTTTTTGATCTTGTACACTCTTAAAAACTGCTTCGCTATTGCATAAATCGTCACTAAAATACTTCAAAATTTTATAACGTATACTTTAGAGGTATATCTATTGATTCCATGTTGCATTTAAAAAGAAAATATTTCTGAGTCCAGTAATCAAGGTGAGAAGACCGTGCACTTTCGAATGGTTCAATAGAGCGACCCGTGCAGAAAAATCCCCGTGATTTTAAATTTTACTCGCTTGTTATGGAAGTTAGATATAATACTTACCAAGACTTCGAAATTTCTACTTGTAAATCTGTGTGTCAATGAAAAGTACAACTATAATTTTGTTTTCATTGCATTTATTCAACAAACTGTTAGAATTAGTTCATAGACTAACAAAAAGACCCTTCCATCTGGTAAAGGTCGAATCTGCTAAACTTCATTGATATAAACAACAAACATCATGTTATATATTTATAACATGACATAAAAAGAAATTCTAACTTATGACAAATTGAAGGATGCAGATTACATCATGTAGTATCATAATCATTGAAAACACATAAACTTCCCAACTGTCATCGTAGAAGAAATTTGATTATGATACGCTTCTTTTAAATACAATTAAAATAGATGGATAAAATTCACCAAGATTATTTGTAAGCTTTTCTCTTAATTAATTCCTTCTTTCTTAACTAAGTCCTTCTTAATTCATCCCTAATTTCATTTAAAAATTCAATAAGAATACGCTTTTTTGCAAGATTAATTTTGATGGAGTTCTTTTGGGCAATAAATTCTTCTTTTCTATCCTCTGGTAAACACTGTATATTTTCAATTATCATGGCCTGAAGTTGAGAATTAGTCTTATTTTCATCCTTCAAACTCTCATTTTCTTCAAATTTTGAACATGGAATTTTAGTCATTTTCACTCGGTCTGGGTAGAGAAAGTTGGATTTGAAAGTATTTAGAAACTAGAAAGGTTTCTTGTTGCGGTTGCAACAAGAGTGTCTTCCTCCTATACAATTTTTGGTTTGGAAATATGAAGGACGTCACATTACATGTATTTATATTATATATTTAAGTTTTCAAATAGCAGTAACATTAAATTTTCAAACCGATAATTTTTGGTGAGCAACGTACCATTTGATTTGGGGGGGGGGGGGCAGGAATTCTATTGCCAGCCGGTAAAAATGTTTCAGCAATTTTCTGAGCAGGCCATTTTTTCAGCCATTACCAGAGTCGGAGAAAAATTTTCGCCGGTTCTTCGGGCCGGATTTAAACAAATTGTCAAATGTTGTGAATGTCTGTGTAAGTTAAACTCCCCGCTGTTACAGAGTATGAGTTAATAACCGTTCCTTCAGATGTCTCTTTGCAATTAGCGAATTTCAGACAGATTGTATGATGTTTAAATATAACCTTTTCTAGATTTTTGTGCCTATGCGTATTAGATCTCTGGTAGATACAGCTATGTGAACACTTTGTATTTATATTAATTAATTTTTTGACTTTAAATTGTCTGGCACAAAGGGCCAGCAAAAATTTCCATATCATGCAATGTATCCTTACTTTTGCATGGTCCGGGAAAAAAAATTGCCGGCCCTTTGGGCCGGAATATTTTTTTCAGCATTTTTCAGAGCCGGGATTTTTTTTTTTTGCAAATTCTTCCTGCCCCCTTCCCCCATAAAAAAGGCGAGCTCGTAGCTGTAGAACCAATTTTCTTGAGAAGAGAAATGGTAATAACAAGTAACGTTCAATATATATATATAAATACCATGAGGTTCTCGCTGTGCAGGTTCAAATTTGGACCCCCCCCCCCCCCCCCCCTTCCCTTTTTTCAAAGTTTAATTTGAATTTCCATCATGGCGACATCGTTCAATATAAACAGAACTGTTTTCGAAAATCGAGGGGAGGGAAGAATGTTGGAGAAATTGTTCATCAATTTGTAAATAAAACAACCGAAAATTATGTTCGAACGTTTGCTAGAATTAAAAATTAAACTTGATGTTCAAAATATAGTTATTGAAGTTTAGAAACAGGTTTGTTGGTTAGAAATCGGAATCAAACTACCACTTTTTGTGTGTAAATTCTGGTTTGTAGCTGATCTCTTCTAAATTAATCAACTGTTTTAAAATCAAATTGTGTATATCGAAATGTATTTATGAAATGCATATTCATCATTGCCGTGAAATCGGAATTTGAAAATCTCAACACTGCTTTTCTCGAGTCGGACTCGGACTACCAATTTTAGTGTGCGCCCGATCTGTTGGCGTGAAGGTGTATCGAAATACCCAACTCAAAATTTCGATGCTCGTATCTTTTCAACAGTAAGAGATAGGAAAAATCAGAAAGACTAAATAAGACAGATATATGGATAAAAAATAATAATATTGAAATTTTTAGGAAACTTCATAAGCTTAATTTTTGTTTACTATTATAAGCAAAAAAGTGTCTTCCTCCTATGAACTTCTGAATTTGGAAATATGAAGGACGGTGAAGGACGTCATCGTAATAAATCGTTACAGTGTGCATCTAGCATTTCATATCTTGCATGGCTGTCGACTTTCAAAAAGAATGGAAATTGTAGATAGCAAAATACGAGATATTTAAGCTTACAAATAGCAAAACATGAAATTTTCGGTCCTTTTGAGTAATTCGACGCTCCCGTCAAATATTTGAATCTACTAAAAAACATGATAAAAAAAATAACAGAGTCCAAAAATAAAAAAAGACCAATCTAGCTTTTACTCCAAACGTAACGTTGGAGAACTTTCATTGTCCTAGCTTACAGGGTTCTTGAGAAATCGCTGATCCAATTTTCCACGGTTACGAAAACAATAGGTCTTCCGACGGAAGTCGGAAGACCTAATGAGACAATAGCATTGCTTGAAGAGGAGAGAAAGCTGTCGATTTGACTTGAAGGCTCGAAGGATGGGCTAAGTCCCTCTATTTCTCGCCCAGATACGGGTTTAAGATATCCGGATTTACGAATCACTTTACGGAAGTTGTCTCTTTCATGTTCAAAATCGACAAGTTGTCGGGGCCATTTTTCGTCGGGATTTAATGAAAGGATGTTACTGATTTCTTTTCTTAGATCAAAAAGTGACTCGTAATTACGAACTACCCTTACCCATTTTTCGCTGTCAGCAGCTCCAGAGATTTGATTTTTTACATTTCTATTGAATTCTTCTAGTATAAAATCTAACCCTTGATGTGCATCCCCTCTACCATTTGAAGTGACAGATTCATGACATTTTATTACTGACAAAATTTCAGGGGGCATGATATTTCTAGAACACTGCTCAAAGAAGTCTATCCTTATATATTTTGGATGGTTTCTTCCATACCAGACTGGGCGAAAAAGATGACGAGCACTTTCAATTAGAGTAGTGTCATTTTTTCTTACTCCTTCTCGAAATATAAAAATAGACTCTAACAAAGGGAGGAGAGACGTCACTAGGAAGTTAAGAGTTTTGTCTTTAGAATCGCAAACCGAAGATAAGAAGCTTTCAAAATTCAGATCATTTTCTGAGCATTGCGAGACTGTATAAATCAATTCAAGCCAAAGCGCTTCTCTGAATTTCATCATATTGTCATACGCAATATGATGGTCAGAACAAGCTCTAGCAAAAGCAAGGGCCTTCGGCGAAATGTATCCCTGAGACATGTAAAATTCTTTCAAAATTATATCGTAGAATAAATCTGAAAAAGCTCTGACCATGTTCATCTCTTCATGGCCAAGGCCAGTGATTGGGACTACCCATGCATATCTCTCTGGTTCCTCAAGAATAAGTCGCCAGATCAAGGTCATAGGAGAACCATCACAGACAACAAATACCCAAATACGTTGACCTTTACCATAAGATACAATTCCAGCATCCTCACCAATTTTATCTAGGACATGCCTTAGTGCAGCTTTCGAGGAAGGATTTACAAAAACTGGATCTATCAATGTCATGGGCGGTATATCATGGATTACTTCTGATGATTTCAAACATTCTTTCTCCATTTTCAATTTCTTTTTTTCCAAGAAAACACTACCGTCTTCTTGCTGTACAGGGGTCATTTCATGGAATTTGAAAGAGGTTTTGGTTTTTTTATCCAGATCTGTTTTATTAATTTTTGTAAATTTGACGTCATTTTCTTTTGTCTGGGAGCGTATGTTTAAACCACAATGGTCGCACTTAATCTTTCTTTTTGGCCACAGAACCTTACATTTTTCACATTTAATCGTATTCTTTTCTTTTTCCTCCATAGCAATAGTTCTATCTATTGAATCTTCTTTTGCCCGTCTAACGAATGTAGTGAAAGCTTCTTTTAAAACCGAAATTCTTTTATTTTCATTACAAGTCAAGTCAAAATTTTCTCCTATAAATTTGAAATGTCTCCAAACATTTGGATCTAATTCTTGCCTAAATTGAACATCTGTATCCTGTAATTTCACTCTAAGTACATTTGTCATAATTTCTAATGTTTGTTTGTTTCCGTTTCTTGATAACCAAACCCTTTGTAACCTTTGATTATTATCAAAAACATACGCAAGAACACCACTTGGTGCGGGAATTGGTTCTCTCTTTGACAAATTTTTCATCCATTCCCTCAGATATGTATAACTTCCGCTTGGAAGACAATGAGAAAAAACTTCACATGAAGCTTTGCTGCCAGAAACACAATAATTCAAAACAGAAGAAGCAAGGCAAATCGAGGAAACAAAATATGGATAAATGATGGAAATAAGAAGATCAACAATTAAGAGTTTTTTCAGGGCTATTTTCTTTGAAAATATATTTTTTGCGGTACCTGTCACGTTATCTACGAAACAAGTGATAAGTGGATTGTGTTTGCTGTACATATCAAATGGGTCTATAGATGAAAGTGTGTCTATGTCATTACTTTGCTTGTCCATTGACATTTCATACATATCATTTTTTATGTCTTCTATGTCTTTCTCAATTATTTCCTTCATTGCATTTATCCTTGATGTCTTCGATGAAATATCCACTAAATGGGTATCTGTTTGTGTAGACACATGAACGGAAACCAGTTCTGTCTGTGTACCAAAGCTTGAACAGGGGAAATCGGTCTGACTTCCTACACCATCCAACTCGTTCTAAGAAATAGATATAAAAAAAACTTTCTTGGAGAACTTCTTGGAGAACTTCTTCGAAAAATAAACCGATTTTCTTTAAGTTTGGCCTAGAGCATGTATCAGTTAAAAATCAGTATTTAACCTTGGTCTTGAAATTTATAATCTTCTGTAGGACTAAATGACAGTTGATATGGATGCAATTTATTATGAGGACATATGGTATATTTTCAACGCTCAAATTGCTTAAAAACTAAAAAAAAAAAAGTAAGTTCTAAATTCAAAAGTTGTACAATTTCTTAGATCAATGGCTAATAAAGTTATGACAAGGGTGGGAGGGGGAGGGGTTGGGCATTGTCAGGATAACTGTCTTTTTAAATTTTGTTTTTTTTGATCGTTCAAAAAACTGAAAATACATGTTCAATATAGGACTTATATTGGATATGGGACATTCAGGAGTATTTTGTGTAGAATAGTCAAATTAATGAGTAAATGTTTAAATTAACTTTCAAGAACAAGATTTTTTTTCACAAATGAATCTTAATCTAGACTATTGATATAAGGCCATAGTAAAAATATTTTGTTTTACGTCTGCGGGCGGGTACCTTTCAGGAGAATTTCTGTTTGTGTGTTTTCATGCCTGACGGGAGGGTACCTTTAAGAAAAAGTTCGGGACGTTAAACAAATTACTTAATTACTCTTGCTAATATAAAAATACAACCCTAAATGGTCGGATTGCAAAGTAAGTTTTTGTCACTAACTGTGTCAAGGTCACTAGGTCAAATGTTAAATTAAAAGGTCTTGTCAGAGGCAACCTACCAGTATGTTTCCACTGTGTAAATAGTTCCTGAAATTTTGCTTAATCCAGAAATGTTAACAAAATTTTTAACTAGGTCAAAGTCCAGGGTCAAGGTCACTATGTCAAATGTTACGACATAAATTAAAAGGTCTTGTCATGGGCAACCTTCATGTATAATACATGTATATATAGAGTTTCTACTGCATACAGTTCCTTAGATTTTGCTTCAACCAGAAATTTCAACGAACCTTTGGACGACAGACGGACGGATGGACGGACAGACAGACATCGACAATCTATATACCGGAATTGCTTTTCAATCCGGCCGAAAATTGGTCCATTTTTTACCAAACATTGGAAACGTTGGATACCTTATAAAACAAATGGATTTTATAAAAAATATAGGTCCGCTCGAATGTCTGTGGTATACATGTAGGCTGCACATACCCCTCCCCTTCTCCTGCAGGTCTGGACGGTCCTACTTGTTCCTTCCTCCCAAAGTTTGGGCCTTCCCCTCCCCTAGGAATATATTCTATATTTTTAGAACTTCCAGGAGTCCCATTACCAAGTGGCGAAAGTAGCGAAAATAATAACTTAAGAATAAATTCAAGATAATCAAACCTTCACATATGATGTTGCTTGTGATAGGCATATGCTGCACAAATAGGCTGGTCTGCCGCTTTTGATTTTGATCTCTGCCAATACATATTTTCTAACATCGGGTGGTAAGTTGTATACGCTAATCTTCTTGTCATCATGTTTTTGTGCTGACTGATTACAACATTTTCTAGTAAAAGGCATATTTCTGAATACAAACAGCAGCCCAATACAAAGCAGCACGGACCTCTTCATGTTTCCGACTGCACAAATATAACTCATGTCCCATTATATATGGCAAGTAAGGCAGAAGATGCACGGGATTTACAATTTAAATTGCTTACTACGACGATCTACTCATACCATAAACTGCTATTGTTTACATATGAATACCATTGAATATCTCCCCAATAAAATATTTTACAAAAAAACGCAACATGCAATTCAAAGTTTTGGCTATAAAGTATCGATTCTAAAAATTTCAAGTTTATAAAATAATTTTACTGCACTAGCGAAGAAATTTTCAAATAGGATCGAAGTGCTTCAATTCACATGGTTTTTACTATCGTAGTAATCCCGTCATGCAATGTTCATTGAAGCGATTGGCTGATTATTTTCGCGCGCTAGCTCACGTGTCGGCATATGACGTATAAATTACCATATGTATGAGTTCCAAATAAGGAAGTTTCCTCGACCTGTTACAGGTAGATTATTTTAAATAAATTCTGTGCAATTTCTTCGTAGATGGCGTTTCTAGTATATTGATTGCTGCGGTGCTAAATCCCGAGTCGCCTCAGTGCATGTACCATCACTTCGCAAAGTATTGTTTGTTACACATGACATGTATTGTGGTTAGCGACCAAAGAAAGAAAGAATAAAAGAAAGAATCTTGTATAAAATGACCAAAAAAAAAAAAAAGAAAAACCCAAATTCATGAACCCATGTACACACGCACATTTTATAATATAATGTTCTATTAAATTTTTGGGAGGGGGAGGCGCTCTTATATTTTAGGCTATGTAAAAAATTATTGTCAGCTTTCTTTGTAGAGATTACTTTAGACTAAATAATCCAGTCTCTCCGCTGCCGCTAACAGAGACTGAACCCCACTATGGCTGTTACAGAACGAAGTCGGACGAAACTGTTGCCCAACGATTTTTCCAAATTACAGACCTTTAATATTGATCTTCTTGCAGGTGACATTTAAGTAAACATTAAACTAACTATCTATACCCACCTCGCGTTTTTTTCTCACTTCGTTGTTGCATTTTTGCCAATTTTAACTCCCTACCAAACTAAATAGGCAAGGCAAAATGAGCAAAAATGCAATGTTCAACGAAGGGAGAAAAAAACGCGAGGTGGGTAGAGGTAGTTAGTTTAATGTTTACTTAATTTTTTTCGCGCCACTTCGAGACTGTCGTCAGGATCTTCTTTATCTCGTTTCTCCACTATGTTCAAAGAATAACTATTTGGCAATGTATGGCGACCTCCCAAAGACTTTCACATGCGTGGATCTTGCAGCCGGTACAATTTTTGAGAAGGACTTTTCATTTGCATCTACCTAGTCGCCTTGATCGTCACGATTCATTGTCTCAGTGGACATGTTATTTAATGCAGATATTTCACTTCTTAATTTTTCACAAAATCCATGGTAACCGTTATTCCGTTAAGTCACAAATGTTGCATTCCGCAGAAACGCGAGTTTCACGTCAAGGAGAAGTACAATGGACTAATGATGTCCGACATGTTGGACATAATGGTTAAAAGTGACTGTTTAGTATGTATCTGGGTATAAATGTTTTATAAAATTGATAAGAACCAATGTAAACATTGTCATCGCGGATGGGGTCTGTCACAAGCTATAATTATAGGATTAGGAGTACAATGGCGAGGTACATGATACAGATCCTTATCACTGTAAACATGGTCAATGTCATAAAATCTGTACAGATGTTAGTAGACCTATGAATCAGGAGTGGATCTAGAAAATTGTACATCTTTAAAGAGGAAAGAATGAGAAACGATAGGGAATTAGTTTAGATTAAACAATATTTATTGATATTCATTTTCCAAAGAACTTTTTTTCAGGTTGAAATTATTTTTTCAATATGAGTTTTTCATACTTGAACTTATTTAAACTAAAATAAGCAGTGATATCAATACCCTAAATTTTATCTTAAATGGATTACATGGAGTTATGCATTGTAACGTTATAGAAGGTGTCACTGATTTTTTTTTTTTCCGATCTATGGATGCTTACACTGAACATGGCGAGCATGCAATACGTCCAGGCGACATTGTTGTAGCAGACAACGCACCTGCTGATAGAAATCAAAGGGGGGGGGGGGGGTAAGCACTATCAACTTTCTTGGATAATTTTGCTGTAGAGTACATCTTTCCATCCGCTTATTCTTCGGATTTAAATCCTGTCGAACTGGCATTTAGCGAAGTTCGATCAATTCTAAATAGATCAGACTTTATCTGTTTAATACTCTCTGTCGTGATAATTTGGTGTATGTATTTTACTAGTATCTGGTTGTTTCATTCATAACGTCTGAAGATTGCAAAGGCTACTTTAACAATCGACATTTGTTTAAATAAAACTAAAAACATAGTATCTTTTGTATTACTTATTTTTTATTTTCGGGAGAGAGAGAGAGCATGTTGTATTATAAGAATAATTTTCTTCAAATTATCTTGGAACTGCTTATGCCTCAATTTGAAGCATTTAAACATTGTAAATAAATTTACTTATATACGTGATTTCTAAAGTTGCAGTTTACTTTCTTTCTTCTGTTTAATTATGAATTTTTATATATCTGAATTGCAAGTCTCTATAAATGAGGACCGTTATGTTTTGCTTCGCCGCACACACTGTCCAGGTAAATGGAATCCCTGTCATCTACGAAGAAATTGCACAGAATTTATTTACAAAAATCTACCTGTAACGAGTCTAACGACACGTTCGATGAACAACATTCACAAACCGCTACAGACACAATAATGTATCAGTAACGACAGGTATTTAAAACGCCGTCGACGAAGAAATTGCACAGAATTTATTTAGGCGTAATATCTCTATATTTGCCTACATGTATATATTGACGATAGACAATGCATTCTTTTCTAGTTTGTCTCTTGAAAGGAACCAGGAGTCTATCGTCCAGTACTAAAAGATAAAGAAAAAAAAATCAAAATGTGGCGACAGGTGTGGAGAATGACCCTGGGTACGGAGGTGGGGGAGGACGATTTCCTGTCCCCGGTTACCGCCAGTCTTGTTTACTTTTCCGTTGTCATGGGATTTGGTTACGTTACCAGGATACTGAATAACGTTTTCACGCCTCAGCCAATCAGGGACTATGTTGCTGATTTCTTAGCAACCATGGAAATGTGTGCTTACTTTTTCGAGAATAACTTTATTTTTGCTCATTATGGCTCACTCTGGCTGTTTCTGGCCGTTGTTGTCGAATGCTTCATCGCCAATAGAACGTACTTAGGAGCATCTGAAAATCCTGTCAAAGCCTTTTATCAATTGTGCAATAGAGAAATCTCTCCAGCAATAGCTATTCTGAAAATTTTGAATCAAACTCTGGCTGGAATTGCTTCCTATCGTTTTGCAAAGCTTGTGTGGTCTATCGATCTAGTGTCAGAGCACAGAGGGCGTTTTTACGAAACTGAGTGTGCTTCGGATTTGAACGTAGCTCTACTTGCTGGGATGGCGGTTGAATTTGGCGCCACTTTGATTGACACGTGGTTAGGGATGCAGACGATTTCAAAGCAATCTGTTGTGGACGAGGTTCTGAAGCTGTGCAATGGATCTTTGATGATTGTCTTAGGTAAGTAACAAAGAAAATAAAAAGTGAGAGGGAAAAAAAAATTATAATCAAAAATCTTCGTTCGTTTTTAACAAGTCTAATCTCTACTTAATTTTTATCTTTAAATAATTAAGACAAAATTGTTTTCCCAAATAAGCCCTTTTCACATAACTGCGGTCCAGTTGTTTTTCCTGCAATATGACGTCAAGGACAATCAATTTTTAACTATGACGTAACGAGACTCAGTACTTGCCGTCCACAAAATGCTAGTCACGCAGTTATGTGAAAAAGGCTTATAACTATGCTGCCCTAAAATACATGTATTATGCGTTGACTGCATGAAAAGATGCTCATATATTCGTACACTTGTTCTTGTAAGTTGGATCGATGTTGCTGACAGATAAGTAAACATATTGCACATGGCACTCAGAAACTATTACAATAGAGAATTTTCTACTTACAGGTATAAATCTAACGGGAATGTACTTTAATCCTGCAATGGCTACAGGGCATACATTTGGATGTAAAGGAACCGCCGCCTGGGAACATTTCATCGTCTACTGGATAGGTCCCTTCATTGGCTGTTACCTTGCAATCATATTTGATCGTCTGCTGCATATTGACGTCACTGCGCGCGCGGAAGCTGAAGACAAAAAGAAGAAATGAGAGTATTTTAGAATTCCAAAGAAATTTTGTTTCCTTCTTAACTTTCCCTTTTCGGTTAAAAATGCATGGTTACGTGTTCGATTTAAGATGGAGGTTTAGGACTGTGTTTACAGAAAAACTATAGAGACCAGGCGAGGATACGATCATTTTTTTCCACAGAGGAAGATCGATAGGACATGATTTAATAAGTAACCATGGGAGTGGTGCAATGTTGGAATAAACTAAAAAGAAGCCCAAAAGAAAACGTAAAGCAAAACAGAATTAAAAATTGTTATAGACGTTCGAAAACCTACCTTTTATTTTATGATTCAGAAATGTGATGTCGATATCTGACCCCATATCTGTTTGATAAGTTTATAATACGAGTCAAGAAGAAGATTTATACACGTAGAAAGATGAGGTTGCCACGGATACTTTAATTTCAAAACTCAAACCTTAAAGCTCAAAATTGTTTCAGAGAAATGATAATTTTTTTTCTAATAAACTCGCCACTTTTTCAAATGTCGCTATCTATAAGAAGGTACTCTTGCATTTTGAGCGTATCAAAATTTCTCATTTGATCTTTTAAGCTAATTCGACTAGAAAAAATTTTCTATGCTTTTAACATTTTTAACCTACACTTGACTTTAATGAATCTCGATCCCCAGACTATTTCGTTGACCGCCTGGAAGCCCTCGACTTCCGGTTTGGGAGCTATGCGGACCTAATTACCCTTATTCATGGCCACTCTGACATCCGGAGAAGTATTTTCCCTCAACCAAATTGTAGGGAAAAAAGTATGTGCCTTTTCGAATAAGATTGGTCTCCCTCCCTCTCATAAAGAAATATGGAGTGTGCTCTCCTCAGTGATGGGAGGGTAGTTACATTTTGCACTTTTCGTCCCTCCCCCCCCGAATTTGAGCTTTAAAACCTGCTGTTTGACACATTTGAAATCTACGCAATGTTATTTACTTTTACAAGTCTTTTACTAGAACTTTACAAAAGTGCGGTTTTTTTTCTACTTTTACCTACACAATTTTGATATAGAAATGATTGTTATTGATGGACTGTTTAAGTTTACTCATTCTTACTGTTTTACAGATATTTTACCCGTCTTATCCATTACATTTCAGGAAAGTTTTATACTTTGTGCTGTTGATTAACTTTTAACAATAAAGTTTCTGCCATATGTCATGCGCTTATTTCTTTAGTTAGCAATCCTTAGATTTTTATGGAGGGGAGGATAGACTTCAAAAAAAAAAAAAAAAAAAAGTACTAAACAAAACAAAAGAAACAAAAAGAAATTCCTACTCGCATTTTGGTAAAAATATTCCGACCTGAAGATTTGTGGTGAATAGTTCTCAGGAAAATGCATTCACTGTAGAGTCAAGAAAAACTTAATCTGGCACTGAAAGTCCCAAGGAAAAACATCTGGCTTTAAAATTGCAGAAGAAAATGTTCCTACTGAAAAAGCCCCCCCCCCCTTTAAAAACCAAATGGTTGCTCCCTTGCATGCATCGCAGAGATCAGAATATCTATTGAGTCTATATTTTACAATGTACGATAGAAGTTCAGAATCAACATCATGGAATATACGAAACTTGCTTTTTGGGTGTATTTCACTTTGATTTGACTTCTATTGTCGTAAAGCTGACATTTAAAAAAAATACTTCCATCAAAGATTCTTTCGTAAGTGTAAGTTTATCAATCCTAGGCACTGTGAGTTATTTTTGTGATGTTCATGGTAGTTTAGAAATTTGCATCGAATCGTACGCCGGTACTAACCAAATCGTTTTTCTGTAATGAAAAACCCCGTCGAACAGAAAAAGAAACAAACGAAATCAAGCCAAAATGAAAAGTAAAGCAAACAAAACGAATCAATTTACCATGAAATCAGAAGTGACCCAAAATGAAAATGAGTTGTATGACCCGAGAGGACTGAGCATCATCTGTCAGTATTCCAAACCCGTCAATGGGATTACCATGCATTGGAAGGATTCAATTTTGGACATCAGAGATACATATATTATTATGACATGCATGCAAAATTAGTAAAAAAGACTATATAAACATAACTATGAAGAAAAAAGACATCTTTGAGCGACACAAAAAGAAATATCAGAAGGTCCGTAGTGAGAAGGAGCATCCACTGCAAGCAGATGACACAATGAGAAAATGATCATGTAGACATACGAATACCAGAAATACCGAACTCGGAATATCACACCAAACATAATGACAACAACAAAACACAGAATTCAAACAAGAACAGCCTGTCTCTAAACATCAAAATAAAAACAACCAAATAGACACTAAATACCAAATCAATACGCTCAGCAAGACACTGAACACCAAATCAACAACTTCAACGAGACACTGGACAACAAATCAACAAGCTCAGCAAGACTCTAAACACCAAATAAACACGCTCAGGAGGACACTGAACACCAAATCAACACGCTCAGCAAGACTCTGAACACCAAATCAACAACTTCAGCAAGACACTGAACACCAAATCAACACGCTCAGCAAGACTCTGAACACCAAATCAACACGCTCAGCAAGAATCTGAACACCAAATCAACACGATCAGCAAGACACTGAACACCAAATCAACACGCTCAGCAAGACTCTGAACACCAAATCAACACGCTCAGCAAGAATCTGAACACCAAATCAACACGATCAGCAAGACACTGGACACCAAATCAACACGCTCAGCAAGACTCTGAACACCAAATCAACACGCTCAGCAAGACTCTTAACACCAAATAAACACGCTCAGCAAGAATCTGAACACCAAATAAACACGCTCATCAAGACACTGAACACCAAATCAACACGCTCAGCAAGACTCTGAACACCAAATCAACACGTTCAGCAAGACACTGGACACCAAATCAACACGCTCAGCAAGACTCTGAACACCAAATCATCAAGCTCAGCAAGACTCTGAACACCAAATCAACACGCTCAGCAAATCAACAACTTCAACGAGACACTGGACAACAAATCAACAAGCTCAGCAAGACTCTAAACACCAAATAAACACGCTCAGGAGGACACTGAACACCAAATCAACACGCTCAGCAAGACTCTGAACACCAAATCAACAACTTCAGCAAGACACTGAACACCAAATCAACACGCTCAGCAAGACTCTGAACACCAAATCAACACGCTCAGCAAGAATCTGAACACCAAATCAACACGATCAGCAAGACACTGAACACCAAATCAACACGCTCAGCAAGACTCTGAACACCAAATCAACACGCTCAGCAAGACTCTTAACACCAAATAAACACGCTCAGCAAGAATCTGAACACCAAATAAACACGCCCATCAAGACACTGAACACCAAATCAACACGCTCAGCAAGACTCTGAACACCAAATCAACACGTTCAGCAAGACACTGGACACCAAATCAACACGCTCAGCAAGACTCTGAACACCAAATCATCAAGCTCAGCAAGACACTGAACACCAAATCAACACGCTCAGCAAGACTCTGAACACCAAACCAACACCCTCAGCAAGATACTGAACACCAAAAAAACACGCTCATCAAGACACTGAACACCATATAAACACGCTCATCAAGACACTGAACACCAAATCAACACGCTCAGCAAGACACTGAACACCAAATAAACACGTTCAGCAAGACTCTGAACACCAAATCAACACGCTCAGCAAGACACTGATCACCAAATCAACACGCTTAGCAAGATACTGAACACCAAATCAACACGCTCAGCAAGACACTGAACACCAAATCAACACGCTCAGCAAGACTCTGAACACCAAATAAACAACCTCAGAAATACACTAAACACAAACTCTACTTGCTCAGCAAGACTCTGAACACCAAATCAACAAGCTCAGCAAGACAATGAACTCCAAATCAACAACTTCAGCAAGACGCTGAACACCAAATCATCAAGCTCAGCAAGACACTGGACACCAAATCAACAAGCTAAGCAAGACGCTGAACACCAAATCAACACGCTCAGCAAGACACTGAACTCCAAATCAACAAGCTCAGCAAGACTCTGAACACCAAATAAACACGCTCAGCAAGACACTGAACACCAAATCAACACGCTCAGCAAGATACTGAACACCAAATCAACAACTTCAGCAAGACACTGAACACCAAATCAACACGCTCAGCAAGACTCTGAACACCAAATAAACACGCTCAGCAAGAATCTGAACACCAAATCAACACGATCAGCAAGACACTGAACACCAAATCAACACGCTCAGCAAGACTCTGAACACCAAATCAATACGCTCAGCAAGACTCTTAACACCAAATAAACACGCTCATCAAGACACTGAACACCAAATCGACACGCTCAGCAAGATACTGAACACCAAATCAACACGCTCAGCAAGACACTGAACACCAAATCAACACGCTCAGCAAGACACTGAACACCAAATCAACACGCTCAGCAAGACTCTGAACACCAAATCAACACGCTCAGCAAGACTCTGAACACCAAATCAACACGCTCAGCAAGACTCTGAACACCAAATCAACACGCTCAGCAAGACTCTGAACACCAAATAAACACGCTTAGCAAGACACTGAATACCAAATCAACACGCTCAGCAAGATACTGAACACCAAATCAACAACTTCAGCAAGACTCTGAACACCAAATATACAACTTCAGCAAGACACTGAACACCAAATCAACACGCTCAGCAAGACTATGAACACCAAATCAACACGCTCAGCAAGATACTGAACACCAAGTCAACACGCTCAGCAATACTCTGAACACCAAATCATCAAGCTCAGCAAGACACTGAACACCAAATCAACACGCTCAGCAAGACTTTGAACACCAAATCAACACGCTCAGCAAGATACTGAACACCAAATCAACACGCTCAGCAAGACACTGAACACCAAATCAACAACTTCAGCAAGACACTGAACACCAAATCAACACGCTCAGCAAGATACTGAACACCAAATCAACACGCTCAGCAAGACTCTGAACACCAAATCAACACGTTCAGCAAGACACTGGACACCAAATCAACAAGCTCAGCAAGACTCTGAACACCAAATCATCAAGCTCAGCAAGACACTGAACACCAAATCAACACGCTCAGCAAGACTCTGAACACCAAAACCAACACGCTCAGCAAGATACTGAACACCAAATAAACACGCTCATCAAGACACTGAACACCAAATCATCAAGCTCAGCAAGACTCTGAACACCAAATCAACACGCTCAGCAAGATACTGAACACCAAATCAACACGCTCAGCAAGACACTGAACACCAAATAAACACGTTCAGCAAGACTCTGAACACCAAATCAACACGCTCAGCAAGACACTGAACACCAAATCAACACGCTTAGCAAGATACTGAACACCAAATCAACACGCTCAGCAAGAGACTGAACACCAACTCAACACGCTCAGCAAGACTCTGAACACCAAATCAACAAGCTCAGCAAGACACTGAACTCCAAATCAACAACTTCAGCAAGACGCTGAACACCAAATCATCAAGCTCAGCAAGACACTGGACACCAAATCAACAAGCTCAGCAAGACGCTGAACACCAAATCAACACGCTCAGCAAGACACTGAACTCCAAATCAACAAGCTCAGCAAGACTCTGAACACCAAATCAACACGCTCAGCAAGACACTGAACACCAAATCAACACAATCAGCAAGACTCTGAACACCAAATAAACACGCTCAGCAAGACTCTGAACACCAAATAAACACGCTCAGCAAGACACTGAACACCAAATCAACACGCTCAGCAAGACTCTGAACACCAAATCATCAAGCTGAGCAAGACACTGGACACCAAATCAACAAGCTCAGCAAGACACTGAACACCAAATCAGAAAGCTCAGCAAGACACTGGACACCAAATCAACACGCTCAGCAAGACTCTGAACACCAAATCAACAAGTTCAGCAAGACACTGAACATCAAATCAACACGCTCAGCAATACTCTGAACACCAAATCAACACGCTCAGCAAGACACTGAACTCCAAATCACCAACTTCAGCAAGACGCTGAACACCAAATCATCAAGCTCAGCAAGACACTGGACACCAAATCAACAAGCTCAGCAAGACGCTGAACACCAAATCAACACGCTCAGCAAGACACTGAACTCCAAATCAACAAGCTCAGCAAGACTCTGAACACCAAATAAACACGCTCAGCAAGACACTGAACACCAAATCAACACGCTCAGCAAGACTCTGAACACCAAATAAACACGCTCAGCAAGACACTGAACACCAAATCAACACGCTCAGCAAGACACTGAACACCAAATCAACACGCACAGCAAGACACTGAACACCAAATCAACACGCTCAGCAAGACTCTGAACACCAAATCAACACGCTCAGCAAGACTCTGAACACCAAATCAACACGCTCAGCAAGATACTGAACACCAAATCATCAAGCTCAGCAAGACTCTGAACACCAAATCAACACGTTCAGCAAGATACTGAACACCAAATCAACACGCTCAGCAAGACACTGAACACCAAATCAACACGCTTAGCAAGATACTGAACACCAAATCAACACGCTCAGCAAGACACTGAACACCATATCAACACGCTCAGCAAGACTCTGAACACCAAATAAACAACCTCAGAAATACACTGAACACCAACTCAACACGCTCAGCAAGACTCTGAACACCAAATCAACAAGCTCAGCAAGACACTGAACTCCAAATCAACAACTTCAGCAAGACGCTGAACGCCAAATCATCAAGCTCAGCAAGACACTGGACACCAAATCAACAAGCTCAGCAAGACGCTGAACACCAAATCAACACGCTCAGCAAGACTCTGAACACCAAATCAACACGCTCAGCAAGACACTGAACACCAAATCAACACAATCAGCAAGACTCTGAACACCAAATAAACACGCTCAGCAAGACTCTGAACACCAAATAAACACGCTCAGCAAGACACTGAACACCAAATCAACACGCTCAGCAAGACTCTGAACACCAAATAAACACGCTCAGCAAGACACTGAACACCAAATCAACACGCTCAGCAAGACTCTGAACACCAAATCATCAAGCTCAGCAAGACACTGGACACCAAATCAACAAGCTCAGCAAGACACTGAACACCAAATCAGCAAGCTCAGCAAGACACTCGACACCAAATCAACACGCTCAGCAAGACTCTGAACACCAAATCAACAAGTTCAGCAAGACACTGAACATCAAATCAACACGCTCAGCAAGACTCTGAACACCAAATCAACACGCTCAGCAAGACACTGAACTCCAAATCACCAACTTCAGCAAGACGCTGAACACCAAATCATCAAGCTCAGGAAGACACTGGACACCAAATCACCAAGCTCAGCAAGACACTGAACTCCAAATCAACACGCTCAGCAAGACTCTGAACACCAAATAAACACGCTCAGCAAGACACTGAACACCAAATCAACACGATCAGCAAGACACTGAACACCAAATCATCAAGCTCAGCAAGACACTGAACACCAAATCAACACGCTCATCAAGACACTGAACTCCAAATCAACACGCTCAGCAAGATACTGAAAACCAGATCAAGCTCAGCAAGACACTGAACACCAAATCAACACGCTCAGCAAGACACTGAACACTAAATCAACAACGTCAGCAAGACACTTCAAACCAAATCAGCAATTTTAGCAAGACACTGTGTGAACGAACTTTTCTTCCGCATAATATTTCTTCCTTCTGGAAGATCTATTATTATAACGAAAATTCCCGGGACTTTTTATTATAGAATGTTTTTTCCTTGTTCATAACACTTTTTCCACAGTCCTTTGGGTAAGTGAAAAAAGAGTAAAACATCAATAATTTTCATAACAACGTTTCCGTCTATATAGACGGAAACGTTGTTATGAAAATTGTTGATGTTTTGCTCTTTTTCACTTGCCCAAAGGACTGCTTTCTCTTTAAAACAGAAGAAATATTATATGTGAGTGTCATGTATAATAATTTTTCCGTATTTGCTTCAAACACATGAATGACTGATTTACGGGTGTTCTCTCATAATTCAAACATTTCAATGATTACAGTAACATGGTTAGCTTACAGGAATAAATATTACAGAACAAAAATTCTGTGGAATCACATTTTCAAGCTATACTGTACAGTACATTGTACGGTACATGATTTTTAAAATTTATTATTTCTTACTCTTAATTCTATTTGTAAATAAATTCATTACAATATTTTTGCAATGACAAAATATTATGCAAAGATATGAAATCCTTTTTGGATTTTTTGTTATGCAAGATTTTTCCATGGTACTAGTATCAGAACATATATTATGAACATTAAAAAAATCCAGATGGAATTTTTGTTATGTAATACAATTTCCATGGCATGAGAACTTTCATTATGATCATGGAAGATTCATTACATAATAAAATTTCCTTTCGGAATTTTTGATACATAATAAAAGTTCTTTGGAAGAAATATTATATGATAAAATTTCCAAGGAATAAATATTATGCTGGAAGAAATATTTCATCACAACTGAACACCAAATCAACACGCTCAGCAAGACACTGAACACTAAATCAACAACGTCAGCAAGACACTTCAAACCAAATCAACAATTTTAGCAAGACACTGAACACCAAATCAACAACTTCAGCAATTAACTGAACATCAGATCAACAACGTCAGCAAGACATTTCAAACCAAATAAAAAATTTAAGCAAGATATCGAACATCAAATCAACACGCTCAGCAATACACTGAACACCAAATCAACAACTGCAGCGAGACACTGGACACCAAATCAACAACTTCAGAAAGACACTGAACACCAAATCAACACGCTCAGCAAGACACTGAACACTAAATCAACACACTCAGCAAGACACTGAACACCAAATCAACACGCTCAGCAAGACACTGAACACCAAATCAACACGCTCAGCAAGACACTGAACAACAAATCAACACGCTCAGCAAGACAATGAACACCAAATCAACACGCTCAGCAACACACTGAACATCAAATCAACACGCTCAGCAAGACTCTGAACACCAAATCAACACGCTTAGCAAGACAATGAACCCCAAATCAACACGCTCAGAAAGCTACTGAACACCAAATCAACACGCTCAGCTAGACACTGAAAACCAAATCAACACGCTCAGCAAGATACTGAACACCAAATCAACACACTCAGCAAGACACTTCAAACCAAATCAACAATTTTAGCAAGACACTGAACACCAAATCAACACGCTCAGCAAGACTCTGAACACCAAATCAACACGCTCAGCAAGAATCTGAACACCAAATCAACACGATCAGCAAGACACTGAACACCAAATCAACACGCTCAGCAAGACTCTGAACACCAAATCAACACGCTCAGCAAGAATCTGAACACCAAATCAACACGATCAGCAAGACACTGAACACCAAATCAACACGCTCAGCAAGACTCTGAACACCAAATCAACACGCTCAGCAAGACTCTTAACACCAAATAAACACGCTCAGCAAGAATCTGAACACCAAATAAACACGCTCATCAAGACACTGAACACCAAATCAACACGCTCAGCAAGACTCTGAACACCAAATCAACACGTTCAGCAAGACACTGGACACCAAATCAACACGCTCAGCAAGACTCTGAACACCAAATCATCAAGCTCAGCAAGACACTGAACACCAAATCAACACGCTCAGCAAATCAACAACTTCAACGAGACACTGGACAACAAATCAACAAGCTCAGCAAGACTCTAAACACCAAATAAACACGCTCAGGAGGACACTGAACACCAAATCAACACGCTCAGCAAGACTCTGAACACCAAATCAACAACTTCAGCAAGACACTGAACACCAAATCAACACGCTCAGCAAGACTCTGAACACCAAATCAACACGCTCAGCAAGAATCTGAACACCAAATCAACACGATCAGCAAGACACTGAACACCAAATCAACACGCTCAGCAAGACTCTGAACACCAAATCAACACGCTCAGGAAGACTCTTAACACCAAATAAACACGCTCAGCAAGAATCTGAACACCAAATAAACACGCCCATCAAGACACTGAACACCAAATCAACACGCTCAGCAAGACTCTGAACACCAAATCAACACGTTCAGCAAGACACTGGACACCAAATCAACACGCTCAGCAAGACTCTGAACACCAAATCATCAAGCTCAGCAAGACACTGAACACCAAATCAACACGCTCAGCAAGACTCTGAACACCAAACCAACACCCTCAGCAAGATACTGAACACCAAAAAAACACGCTCATCAAGACACTGAACACCATATAAACACGCTCATCAAGACACTGAACACCAAATCAACACGCTCAGCAAGACACTGAACACCAAATAAACACGTTCAGCAAGACTCTGAACACCAAATCAACACGCTCAGCAAGACACTGATCACCAAATCAACACGCTTAGCAAGATACTGAACACCAAATCAACACGCTCAGCAAGACACTGAACACCAAATCAACACGCTCAGCAAGACTCTGAACACCAAATAAACAACCTCAGAAATACACTAAACACAAACTCTACTTGCTCAGCAAGACTCTGAACACCAAATCAACAAGCTCAGCAAGACAATGAACTCCAAATCAACAACTTCAGCAAGACGCTGAACACCAAATCATCAAGCTCAGCAAGACACTGGACACCAAATCAACAAGCTAAGCAAGACGCTGAACACCAAATCAACACGCTCAGCAAGACACTGAACTCCAAATCAACAAGCTCAGCAAGACTCTGAACACCAAATAAACACGCTCAGCAAGACACTGAACACCAAATCAACACGCTCAGCAAGATACTGAACACCAAATCAACAACTTCAGCAAGACACTGAACACCAAATCAACACGCTCAGCAAGACTCTGAACACCAAATAAACACGCTCAGCAAGAATCTGAACACCAAATCAACACGATCAGCAAGACACTGAACACCAAATCAACACGCTCAGCAAGACTCTGAACACCAAATCAATACGCTCAGCAAGACTCTTAACACCAAATAAACACGCTCATCAAGACACTGAACACCAAATCGACACGCTCAGCAAGATACTGAACACCAAATCAACACGCTCAGCAAGACACTGAACACCAAATCAACACGCTCAGCAAGACACTGAACACCAAATCAACACGCTCAGCAAGACTCTGAACACCAAATCAACACGCTCAGCAAGACTCTGAACACCAAATCAACACGCTCAGCAAGACTCTGAACACCAAATCAACACGCTCAGCAAGACTCTGAACACCAAATAAACACGCTTAGCAAGACACTGAATACCAAATCAACACGCTCAGCAAGATACTGAACACCAAATCAACAACTTCAGCAAGACTCTGAACACCAAATATACAACTTCAGCAAGACACTGAACACCAAATCAACACGCTCAGCAAGACTCTGAACACCAAATCAACACGCTCAGCAAGATACTGAACACCAAGTCAACACGCTCAGCAATACTCTGAACACCAAATCATCAAGCTCAGCAAGACACTGAACACCAAATCAACACGCTCAGCAAGACTCTGAACACCAAATCAACACGCTCAGCAAGATACTGAACACCAAATCAACACGCTCAGCAAGACACTGAACACCAAATCAACAACTTCAGCAAGACACTGAACACCAAATCAACACGCTCAGCAAGATACTGAACACCAAATCAACACGCTCAGCAAGACTCTGAACACCAAATCAACACGTTCAGCAAGACACTGGACACCAAATCAACAAGCTCAGCAAGACTCTGAACACCAAATCATCAAGCTCAGCAAGACACTGAACACCAAATCAACACGCTCAGCAAGACTCTGAACACCAAAACCAACACGCTCAGCAAGATACTGAACACCAAATAAACACGCTCATCAAGACACTGAACACCAAATCATCAAGCTCAGCAAGACTCTGAACACCAAATCAACACGCTCAGCAAGATACTGAACACCAAATCAACACGCTCAGCAAGACACTGAACACCAAATAAACACGTTCAGCAAGACTCTGAACACCAAATCAACACGCTCAGCAAGACACTGAACACCAAATCAACACGCTTAGCAAGATACTGAACACCAAATCAACACGCTCAGCAAGAGACTGAACACCAACTCAACACGCTCAGCAAGACTCTGAACACCAAATCAACAAGCTCAGCAAGACACTGAACTCCAAATCAACAACTTCAGCAAGACGCTGAACACCAAATCATCAAGCTCAGCAAGACACTGGACACCAAATCAACAAGCTCAGCAAGACGCTGAACACCAAATCAACACGCTCAGCAAGACACTGAACTCCAAATCAACAAGCTCAGCAAGACTCTGAACACCAAATCAACACGCTCAGCAAGACACTGAACACCAAATCAACACAATCAGCAAGACTCTGAACACCAAATAAACACGCTCAGCAAGACTCTGAACACCAAATCAACACGCTCAGCAAGACTCTGAACACCAAATAAACACGCTCAGCAAGACACTGAACACCAAATCAACACGCTCAGCAAGACTCTGAACACCAAATCATCAAGCTGAGCAAGACACTGGACACCAAATCAACAAGCTCAGCAAGACACTGAACACCAAATCAGAAAGCTCAGCAAGACACTGGACACCAAATCAACACGCTCAGCAAGACTCTGAACACCAAATCAACAAGTTCAGCAAGACACTGAACATCAAATCAACACGCTCAGCAAGACTCTGAACACCAAATCAACACGCTCAGCAAGACACTGAACTCCAAATCACCAACTTCAGCAAGACGCTGAACACCAAATCATCAAGCTCAGCAAGACACTGGACACCAAATCAACAAGCTCAGCAAGACGCTGAACACCAAATCAACACGCTCAGCAAGACACTGAACTCCAAATCAACAAGCTCAGCAAGACTCTGAACACCAAATAAACACGCTCAGCAAGACACTGAACACCAAATCAACACGCTCAGCAAGACTCTGAACACCAAATAAACACGCTCAGCAAGACACTGAACACCAAATCAACACGCTCAGCAAGACACTGAACACCAAATCAACACGCACAGCAAGACACTGAACACCAAATCAACACCCTCAGCAAGACTCTGAACACCAAATCAACACGCTCAGAAAGACTCTGAACACCAAATCAACACGCTCAGCAAGACTCTGAACACCAAATCAACACGCTCAGCAAGACTCTGAACACCAAATAAACACGCTTAGCAAGACTCTGAATACCAAATCAACACGCTCAGCAAGATACTGAACACCAAATCAACAACTTCAGCAAGACTCTGAACACCAAATATACAACTTCAGCAAGACACTGAACACCAAATCAACACGCTCAGCAAGACTCTGAACACCAAATCAACACGCTCAGCAAGATACTGAACACCAAGTCAACACGCTCAGCAATACTCTGAACACCAAATCATCAAGCTCAGCAAGACACTGAACACCAAATCAACACGCTCAGCAAGACTCTGAACACCAAATCAACACGCTCAGCAAGATACTGAACACCAAATCAACACTCTCAGCAAGACACTGAACACCAAATCAACAACTTCAGCAAGACACTGAACACCAAATCAACACGCTCAGCAAGATACTGAACACCAAATCAACACGCTCAGCAAGACTCTGAACACCAAATCAACACGTTCAGCAAGACACTGGACACCAAATCAACAAGCTCAGCAAGACTCTGAACACCAAATCATCAAGCTCAGCAAGACACTGAACACCAAATCAACATGCTCAGCAAGACTCTGAACACCAAAACCAACACGCTCAGCAAGATACTGAACACCAAATAAACACGCTCATCAAGACACTGAACACCAAATCATCAAGCTCAGCAAGACTCTGAACACCAAATCAACACGCTCAGCAAGATACTGAACACCAAATCAACACGCTCAGCAAGACACTGAACACCAAATAAACACGTTCAGCAAGACTCTGAACACCAAATCAACACGCTCAGCAAGACACTGAACACCAAATCAACACGCTTAGCAAGATACTGAACACCAAATCAACACGCTCAGCAAGACACTGAACACCATATCAACACGCTCAGCAAGACTCTGAACACCAAATAAACAACCTCAGAAATACACTGAACACCAACTCAACACGCTCAGCAAGACTCTGAACACCAAATCAACAAGCTCAGCAAGACACTGAACTCCAAATCAACAACTTCAGCAAGACGCTGAACGCCAAATCATCAAGCTCAGCAAGACACTGGACACCAAATCAACAAGCTCAGCAAGACGCTGAACACCAAATCAACACGCTCAGCAAGACTCTGAACACCAAATCAACACGCTCAGCAAGACACTGAACACCAAATCAACACAATCAGCAAGACTCTGAACACCAAATAAACACGCTCAGCAAGACTCTGAACACCAAATAAACACGCTCAGCAAGACACTGAACACCAAATCAACACGCTCAGCAAGACTCTGAACACCAAATAAACACGCTCAGCAAGACACTGAACACCAAATCAACACGCTCAGCAAGACTCTGAACACCAAATCATCAAGCTCAGCAAGACACTGGACACCAAATCAACAAGCTCAGCAAGACACTGAACACCAAATCAGCAAGCTCAGCAAGACACTCGACACCAAATCAACACGCTCAGCAAGACTCTGAACACCAAATCAACAAGTTCAGCAAGACACTGAACATCAAATCAACACGCTCAGCAAGACTCTGAACACCAAATCAACACGCTCAGCAAGACACTGAACTCCAAATCACGAACTTCAGCAAGACGCTGAACACCAAATCATCAAGCTCAGGAAGACACTGGACACCAAATCACCAAGCTCAGCAAGACACTGAACTCCAAATCAACACGCTCAGCAAGACTCTGAACACCAAATAAACACGCTCAGCAAGACACTGAACACCAAATCAACACGATCAGCAAGACACTGAACACCAAATCATCAAGCTCAGCAAGACACTGAACACCAAATCAACACGCTCATCAAGACACTGAACTCCAAATCAACACGCTCAGCAAGATACTGAAAACCAGATCAAGCTCAGCAAGACACTGAACACCAAATCAACACGCTCAGCAAGACACTGAACACTAAATCAACAACGTCAGCAAGACACTTCAAACCAAATCAGCAATTTTAGCAAGACACTGTGTGAACGAACTTTTCTTCCGCATAATATTTCTTCCTTCTGGAAGATCTATTATTATAACGAAAATTCCCGGGACTTTTTATTATAGAATGTTTTTTCCTTGTTCATAACACTTTTTCCACAGTCCTTTGGGTAAGTGAAAAAAGAGTAAAACATCAATAATTTTCATAACAACGTTTCCGTCTATATAGACGGAAACGTTGTTATGAAAATTGTTGATGTTTTGCTCTTTTTCACTTGCCCAAAGGACTGCTTTCTCTTTAAAACAGAAGAAATATTATATGTGAGTGTCATGTATAATAATTTTTCCGTATTTGCTTCAAACACAT
The DNA here is from genome assembly GCA_028142955.1 of Pinctada fucata. NCBI lineage: Eukaryota > Metazoa > Mollusca > Bivalvia > Pterioida > Pteriidae > Pinctada > Pinctada fucata. The sequence continues at coordinate 20,680,104 of AP027114.1, read as the reverse complement.
GAATGACTGATTTACGGGTGTTCTCTCATAATTCAAACATTTCAATGATTACAGTAACATGGTTAGCTTACAGGAATAAATATTACAGAACAAAAATTCTGTGGAATCACATTTTCAAGCTATACTGTACAGTACATTGTACGGTACATGATTTTTAAAATTTATTATTTCTTACTCTTAATTCTATTTGTAAATAAATTCATTACAATATTTTTGCAATGACAAAATATTATGCACAGATATGAAATCCTTTTTGGATTTTTTGTTATGCAAGATTTTTCCATGGTACTAGTATCAGAACATATATTATGAACATTAAAAAAATCCAGATGGAATTTTTGTTATGTAATACAATTTCCATGGCATGAGAACTTTCATTATGATCATGGAAGATTCATTACATAATAAAATTTCCTTTCGGAATTTTTGATACATAATAAAAGTTCTTTGGAAGAAATATTATATGATAAAATTTCCAAGGAATAAATATTATGCTGGAAGAAATATTTCATCACAACTGAACACCAAATCAACACGCTCAGCAAGACACTGAACACTAAATCAACAACGTCAGCAAGACACTTCAAACCAAATCAACAATTTTAGCAAGACACTGAACACCAAATCAACAACTTCAGCAATTAACTGAACATCAGATCAACAACGTCAGCAAGACATTTCAAACCAAATAAAAAATTTAAGCAAGATATCGAACATCAAATCAACACGCTCAGCAATACACTGAACACCAAATCAACAACTGCAGCGAGACACTGGACACCAAATCAACAACTTCAGAAAGACACTGAACACCAAATCAACACGCTCAGCAAGACACTGAACACTAAATCAACACACTCAGCAAGACACTGAACACCAAATCAACACGCTCAGCAAGACACTGAACACCAAATCAACACGCTCAGCAAGACACTGAACAACAAATCAACACGCTCAGCAAGACAATGAACACCAAATCAACACGCTCAGCAACACACTGAACATCAAATCAACACGCTCAGCAAGACTCTGAACACCAAATCAACACGCTTAGCAAGACAATGAACCCCAAATCAACACGCTCAGAAAGCTACTGAACACCAAATCAACACGCTCAGCTAGACACTGAAAACCAAATCAACACGCTCAGCAAGATACTGAACACCAAATCAACACACTCAGCAAGACACTTCAAACCAAATCAACAATTTTAGCAAGACACTGAACACCAAATCAACAATTTCAGCAATTAACTGAACATCAAATCAACAACGTCAGCAAGACACTTCAAACCAAATCAACAATTTCAGCAAGACACTGAACACCAAATCAAGAAGCTCAGCCAGACACTGGACACCAAATCAACAAGCTCAGCAAGACACTGAACACCAAATCAACACGCTCAGCAAGACTCTGAACACCAAATCTTCAAGCTCAGCAAGACACTGGACACCAAATCAACACGCTCAGCAAGACTCTGAACACCAAATCAACAAGCTCAGCAAGACACTGAACACCAAATCAACAAGCTCAGCAAGACACTGGACACCAAATCAACAAGCTCAGCAAGACACTGAACTCCAAATTAACACGCTCAGCAAGACTCTGAACACCAAATCAACACGATCAGAAAGACACTGAACACCAAATCAACTCGATCAGCAAGACACTGAACACCAAATCATCAAGCTCAGCAAGACACTGAACACCAAATCAACACGCTCAGCAAGACACTGAACTCCAAATCAACACGCTCAGCAACATACTGAACACCAAATCATCAAGCTCAGCAAGACACTGAACACTAAATCAACACGCTCAGCAAGACACTGAACACCAAATCAACAACGTCAGCAAGACACTTCAAACCAAATCAACAATTTTAGCAAGACACTGAACACCAAATCAACACGCTAAGCAAGACTCTGAACACCAAATCAACACGCTCAGCAAGACTCTGAACACCAAATCAACACGCTCAGCAAGACTCTGAACACCAAATAAACACGCTTAGCAAGACACTGAATACCAAATCAACACGCTCAGCAAGATACTGAACACCAAATCAACAACTTCAGCAAGACTCTGAACACCAAATATACAACTTCAGCAAGACACTGAACACCAAATCAACACGCTCAGCAAGACTCTGAACACCAAATCAACACGCTCAGCAAGATACTGAACACCAAGTCAACACGCTCAGCAAGACTCTGAACACCAAATCATCAAGCTCAGCAAGACACTGAACACCAAATCAACACGCTCAGCAAGACTCTGAACACCAAATCAACACGCTCAGCAAGATACTGAACACCAAATCAACACGCTCAGCAAGACACTGAACACCAAATCAACAACTTCAGCAAGACACTGAACACCAAATCAACACGCTCAGCAAGATACTGAACACCAAATCAACACGCTCAGCAAGACTCTGAACACCAAATCAACACGTTCAGCAAGACACTGGACACCAAATCAACAAGCTCAGCAAGACTCTGAACACCAAATCATCAAGCTCAGCAAGACACTGAACACCAAATCAACACGCTCAGCAAGACTCTGAACACCAAAACCAACACGCTCAGCAAGATACTGAACACCAAATAAACACGCTCATCAAGACACTGAACACCAAATCATCAAGCTCAGCAAGACTCTGAACACCAAATCAACACGCTCAGCAAGATACTGAACACCAAATCAACACGCTCAGCAAGACACTGAACACCAAATAAACACGTTCAGCAAGACTCTGAACACCAAATCAACACGCTCAGCAAGACATTGAACACCAAATCAACACGCTTAGCAAGATACTGAACACCAAATCAACACGCTCAGCAAGAGACTGAACACCAACTCAACACGCTCAGCAAGACTCTGAACACCAAATCAACAAGCTCAGCAAGACACTGAACTCCAAATCAACAACTTCAGCAAGACGCTGAACACCAAATCATCAAGCTCAGCAAGACACTGGACACCAAATCAACAAGCTCAGCAAGACGCTGAACACCAAATCAACACGCTCAGCAAGACACTGAACTCCAAATCAACAAGCTCAGCAAGACTCTGAACACCAAATCAACACGCTCAGCAAGACACTGAACACCAAATCAACACAATCAGCAAGACTCTGAACACCAAATAAACACGCTCAGCAAGACTCTGAACACCAAATAAACACGCTCAGCAAGACACTGAACACCAAATCAACACGCTCAGCAAGACTCTGAACACCAAATAAACACGCTCAGCAAGACACTGAACACCAAATCAACACGCTCAGCAAGACTCTGAACACCAAATCATCAAGCTGAGCAAGACACTGGACACCAAATCAACAAGCTCAGCAAGACACTGAACACCAAATCAGAAAGCTCAGCAAGACACTGGACACCAAATCAACACGCTCAGCAAGACTCTGAACACCAAATCAACAAGTTCAGCAAGACACTGAACATCAAATCAACACGCTCAGCAAGACTCTGAACACCAAATCAACACGCTCAGCAAGACACTGAACTCCAAATCACCAACTTCAGCAAGACGCTGAACACCAAATCATCAAGCTCAGCAAGACACTGGACACCAAATCAACAAGCTCAGCAAGACGCTGAACACCAAATCAACACGCTCAGCAAGACACTGAACTCCAAATCAACAAGCTCAGCAAGACTCTGAACACCAAATAAACACGCTCAGCAAGACACTGAACACCAAATCAACACGCTCAGCAAGACTCTGAACACCAAATAAACACGCTCAGCAAGACACTGAACACCAAATCAACACGCTCAGCAAGACACTGAACACCAAATCAACACGCACAGCAAGACACTGAACACCAAATCAACACGCTCAGCAAGACTCTGAACACCAAATCAACACGCTCAGCAAGACTCTGAACACCAAATCAACACGCTCAGCAAGACTCTGAACACCAAATCAACACGCTCAGCAAGACTCTGAACACCAAATAAACACGCTTAGCAAGACTCTGAATACCAAATCAACACGCTCAGCAAGATACTGAACACCAAATCAACAACTTCAGCAAGACTCTGAACACCAAATATACAACTTCAGCAAGACACTGAACACCAAATCAACACGCTCAGCAAGACTCTGAACACCAAATCAACACGCTCAGCAAGATACTGAACACCAAGTCAACACGCTCAGCAATACTCTGAACACCAAATCATCAAGCTCAGCAAGACACTGAACACCAAATCAACACGCTCAGCAAGACTCTGAACACCAAATCAACACGCTCAGCAAGATACTGAACACCAAATCAACACGCTCAGCAAGACACTGAACACCAAATCAACAACTTCAGCAAGACACTGAACACCAAATCAACACGCTCAGCAAGATACTGAACACCAAATCAACACGCTCAGCAAGACTCTGAACACCAAATCAACACGTTCAGCAAGACACTGGACACCAAATCAACAAGCTCAGCAAGACTCTGAACACCAAATCATCAAGCTCAGCAAGACACTGAACACCAAATCAACATGCTCAGCAAGACTCTGAACACCAAAACCAACACGCTCAGCAAGATACTGAACACCAAATAAACACGCTCATCAAGACACTGAACACCAAATCATCAAGCTCAGCAAGACTCTGAACACCAAATCAACACGCTCAGCAAGATACTGAACACCAAATCAACACGCTCAGCAAGACACTGAACACCAAATAAACACGTTCAGCAAGACTCTGAACACCAAATCAACACGCTCAGCAAGACACTGAACACCAAATCAACACGCTTAGCAAGATACTGAACACCAAATCAACACGCTCAGCAAGACACTGAACACCATATCAACACGCTCAGCAAGACTCTGAACACCAAATAAACAACCTCAGAAATACACTGAACACCAACTCAACACGCTCAGCAAGACTCTGAACACCAAATCAACAAGCTCAGCAAGACACTGAACTCCAAATCAACAACTTCAGCAAGACGCTGAACGCCAAATCATCAAGCTCAGCAAGACACTGGACACCAAATCAACAAGCTCAGCAAGACGCTGAACACCAAATCAACACGCTCAGCAAGACTCTGAACACCAAATCAACACGCTCAGCAAGACACTGAACACCAAATCAACACAATCAGCAAGACTCTGAACACCAAATCAACACGCTCAGCAAGACTCTGAACACCAAATAAACACGCTCAGCAAGACACTGAACACCAAATCAACACGCTCAGCAAGACACTGAACACCAAATCAACACGCACAGCAAGACACTGAACACCAAATCAACACGCTCAGCAAGACTCTGAACACCAAATCAACACGCTCAGCAAGACTCTGAACACCAAATCAACACGCTCAGCAAGACTCTGAACACCAAATCAACACGCTCAGCAAGACTCTGAACACCAAATAAACACGCTTAGCAAGACTCTGAATACCAAATCAACACGCTCAGCAAGATACTGAACACCAAATCAACAACTTCAGCAAGACTCTGAACACCAAATCAACACGCTCAGCAAGACGCTGAACTCCAAATCACCAACTTCAGCAAGACGCTGAACACCAAATCATCAAGCTCAGGAAGACACTGGACACCAAATCACCAAGCTCAGCAAGACACTGAACTCCAAATCAACACGCTCAGCAAGACTCTGAACACCAAATAAACACGCTCAGCAAGACACTGAACACCAAATCAACACGATCAGCAAGACACTGAACACCAAATCATCAAGCTCAGCAAGACACTGAACACCAAATCAACACGCTCATCAAGACACTGAACTCCAAATCAACACGCTCAGCAAGATACTGAAAACCAGATCAAGCTCAGCAAGACACTGAACACCAAATCAACACGCTCAGCAAGACACTGAACACTAAATCAACAACGTCAGCAAGACACTTCAAACCAAATCAGCAATTTTAGCAAGACACTGTGTGAACGAACTTTTCTTCCGCATAATATTTCTTCCTTCTGGAAGATCTATTATTATAACGAAAATTCCCGGGACTTTTTATTATAGAATGTTTTTTCCTTGTTCATAACACTTTTTCCACAGTCCTTTGGGTAAGTGAAAAAAGAGTAAAACATCAATAATTTTCATAACAACGCGCTCGTCTATATAGACGGAAACGTTGTTATGAAAATTGTTGATGTTTTGCTCTTTTTCACTTGCCCAAAGGACTGCTTTCTCTTTAAAACAGAAGAAATATTATATGTGAGTGTCATGTATAATAATTTTTCCGTATTTGCTTCAAACACATGAATGACTGATTTACGGGTGTTCTCTCATAATTCAAACATTTCAATGATTACAGTAACATGGTTAGCTTACAGGAATAAATATTACAGAACAAAAATTCTGTGGAATCACATTTTCAAGCTATACTGTACAGTACATTGTACGGTACATGATTTTTAAAATTTATTATTTCTTACTCTTAATTCTATTTGTAAATAAATTCATTACAATATTTTTGCAATGACAAAATATTATGCACAGATATGAAATCCTTTTTGGATTTTTTGTTATGCAAGATTTTTCCATGGTACTAGTATCAGAACATATATTATGAACATTAAAAAAATCCAGATGGAATTTTTGTTATGTAATACAATTTCCATGGCATGAGAACTTTCATTATGATCATGGAAGATTCATTACATAATAAAATTTCCTTTCGGAATTTTTGATACATAATAAAAGTTCTTTGGAAGAAATATTATATGATAAAATTTCCAAGGAATAAATATTATGCTGGAAGAAATATTTCATCACAACTGAACACCAAATCAACACGCTCAGCAAGACACTGAACACTAAATCAACAACGTCAGCAAGACACTTCAAACCAAATCAACAATTTTAGCAAGACACTGAACACCAAATCAACAACTTCAGCAATTAACTGAACATCAGATCAACAACGTCAGCAAGACATTTCAAACCAAATAAAAAATTTAAGCAGGATATCGAACATCAAATCAACACGCTCAGCAATACACTGAACACCAAATCAACAACTGCAGCGAGACACTGGACACCAAATCAACAACTTCAGAAAGACACTGAACACCAAATCAACACGCTCAGCAAGACACTGAACACTAAATCAACACACTCAGCAAGACACTGAACACCAAATCAACACGCTCAGCAAGACACTGAACACCAAATCAACACGCTCAGCAAGACACTGAACAACAAATCAACACGCTCAGCAAGACAATGAACACCAAATCAACACGCTCAGCAACACACTGAACATCAAATCAACACGCTCAGCAAGACTCTGAACACCAAATCAACACGCTTAGCAAGACAATGAACCCCAAATCAACACGCTCAGAAAGCTACTGAACACCAAATCAACACGCTCAGCTAGACACTGAAAACCAAATCAACACGCTCAGCAAGATACTGAACACCAAATCAACACACTCAGCAAGACACTTCAAACCAAATCAACAATTTTAGCAAGACACTGAACACCAAATCAACAATTTCAGCAATTAACTGAACATCAAATCAACAACGTCAGCAAGACACTTCAAACCAAATCAACAATTTCAGCAAGACACTGAACACCAAATCAAGAAGCTCAGCCAGACACTGGACACCAAATCAACAAGCTCAGCAAGACACTGAACACCAAATCAACACGCTCAGCAAGACTCTGAACACCAAATCTTCAAGCTCAGCAAGACACTGGACACCAAATCAACACGCTCAGCAAGACTCTGAACACCAAATCAACACGCTCAGCAAGACACTGAACACCAAATCAACAAGCTCAGCAAGACACTGGACACCAAATCAACAAGCTCAGCAAGACACTGAACTCCAAATTAACACGCTCAGCAAGACTCTGAACACCAAATCAACACGATCAGAAAGACACTGAACACCAAATCAACTCGATCAGCAAGACACTGAACACCAAATCATCAAGCTCAGCAAGACACTGAACACCAAATCAACACGCTCAGCAAGACACTGAACTCCAAATCAACACGCTCAGCAACATACTGAACACCAAATCATCAAGCTCAGCAAGACACTGAACACTAAATCAACACGCTCAGCAAGACACTGAACACCAAATCAACAACGTCAGCAAGACACTTCAAACCAAATCAACAATTTTAGCAAGACACTGAACACCAAATCAACAACTTCAGCAATTAACTGAACATCAGATCAATAACGTCAGCAAGACACTTCAAACCAAATAAAAAATTTAAGCAAGATATCGAACATCAAATCAACACGCTCAGCAATACACTGAACGTCAAATCAACAACTGCAGCGAGACACTGGACACCAAATCAACAACTTCAGAAAGACACTGAACAACAAATCAACACGCTCAGCAAGACACTGAACACCAAATCAACACGCTCAGCAAGATACTGAACACCAAATCAACACGCTCAGCAAGATGCTGAACACCAAATCAACACGCTCAGCAAGATACTGAACACCAAATCAACACGCTCAGCAAGACACTGAACACCAAATCAACACGCTCAGCAAGACACTGAACACCAAATCAACACGCTCAGCAAGATACTGAACACCAAATCAACAACTGCAGCGAGACACTGGACACCAAATCAACAACTTCAACGAGACACTGAACACCAAATCAACAATTTCAGCAAGACACTGAACACCAAATCAACACGATTAGCAAGACACTGAACACTTAAACAACAACTTTCAGCACGACACTAAAAACCAAATCAACAACTTTAGCAATAAACTGAATACCAAATCAACAACTTCAGCAATAAACTTAACACCAAATCAACAATTTCAGCAAGACACTAAAAACCAAATAAACAATTTCAGCAAGACGCTGAACACAAAATCAACACTCTCAGCCAGAAAAATAAAAAACTTCAGCGAGACACTTAACACATCAAGCAACGCTTGTAAACAACACTTCACTGAACACCAAATCAACATCGTCAGCTAGATGTGCCGTTGGTGTAGACAAATGAAGAGACTTTTGAACAAATGAATTGCTGTTTTCGTTTGTTTTGTGATTATTTTTATGCTCTGTTATTTAAGTACATTTGTACTCAGAGACCTTATCTGATCGTTTAATAGAGGACGCAATCCGCGCCTGTAGTCCTCTTGAAGATAACACGTGTAAATAAATAGGAAAAATAATTCTGTAAAAATTCTGTATAACCTCCAAACTCAGCCGTGCGGTATCACCAAAGTCTCGGGGCTTACTACTCACCCCATGGAAATTCGGATCACTTCCGGTCCTCATGGATGGAAGATTATTGGCAAATCTGTTTTCAATAAATCATGACTTACTTAGTACTTGATTATAATGATGTGAATTGAAACCGTTTCATCAACTTGGACCAAAGGATATAGGCCGTTTCATTGCACATATTTTTTCCATGACCAAATGTTTTACACACACCAATCACGGTACCATATCACGTGACAGGCAAATAATCTCTGGCCTGGGAAATTCCCTCTGATTAAACATGTTTTAATACTGTCGAAATCTACTTTATATGAGTTTATGTTAGATCTATCATACGAGTATCATAATTATCTATATGATGGTAATCTATTCTGGTCAAAAATAGAATTACATTCATAGAACACTTCAACAGAAAATTTTGTTTATTTACTTGCACCATATCATAAAATGTAAACAAATTAAAAAAAAAAAAATTTTGAATATTCTCTGCATATACCTCTATTCTTGACCAGAAAAGAATACCAGCATATAGATGATGGTGATGCTCATATGATAGGCTTAAAATAGTTCCCTATAAAGTAGATTTAGACTGTATTTACCATATTTATCGAAGAGGATTCCAGGGCAAGATATTTTTGCATACCACTTGATACGCTACTGGGACCAATGGAAACGCAAAATATGATAAACAATTCTTAAATATTTTCATTTAAAGTAAATTTCTGATTTCTGAATTTACATTTTCATTGTTTTAAAATAACAGTATATTTTTGATATGTCTCCCATCGTCCTGACTAAAGCTTTGCCATAACATAATATTATTCACTGTCATACTGTTGTTGTATTCTTGTGTTAAGTATCTTACTGTAGTCGTTGTTTTTGTATTCAATGTCATGTTTGTGCTTTTGTACAGTGTATTGCTGTTGGTTTTTGTGTTCATTGGCACACTGTGTTGAACTGGTGTTCACTATCTTGCTTTTGTTTTTGTGTTCATTGCCATATTGTGTTGAACTGGTGTTCACTATCTTGCTGTTGTTTTTGTGTTCATTGCCATATTGTGTTTAACTGTTGTTCACTACTTTGCTGTTGTCGTTGTTTCAGTATTTATTGTCATAGTTATGCTTTTGGCCGTGTTCGGTGTCTTGTTTTGTCTTTTTGGTCGTGTTCGGTGTCTTGTTTTGTGCTTTTGATTTGTTGTTCAGTCTCATCTTGGGTGTTAAGTTTCGATGAATTAAGATTTTGCTATTGTTGTTTCAGCGTTCAGTGTATTGGTGTCATTGTAATTGTGTATATCTTCATTCTATTGTCGTTTTTGTGTTTAATGCCTCGCTGTTATTGTTTTGTAGTCCAGTGTTTTGCTATTGATGTTATTGTGTTTAGTCTGATGCTGTTGTTCATTCGATACATAGCGTCCTCTCGTTGTTGTTTGGTGTTCAGCATAATTCTATTGTTGTTTTATCGTTCAGTGATTTAATGCTGTTGTTCTGGTGTTTAGTATAATGTTGTTGTTGCTTTATTGTTCAGTGTCAAAATCATATATTGTTGTTGTTTTTGTGTACATTGTTTTGCTGTTGATATTGCTAAGTTATGTTCGTTTCCGTTTTGTTTTGTATTCATCTTAAGTTTCTTGTTATCTTTGTTATGTTCTTTTGTCATTTGTTGTTGTCTTTGTTGTTATGTTCTTTTGTCATTTGATGTCGTCTTTGTTCTTTTTTTTTGTCATTTGATGTCGTCTTTGTTTGATGTTTTTGATATTTGATGTCGTCTTTGTTGTTATCTTTTTGTCAAATGATGTTGTCTTTGTTGTTATGTTTTTGTCATTTGATGTCGTCGTTGTTTGATGTTTTTGTCATTTGATGTCGTCGTTGTTTGATGTTTTTGTCATTTGATGTTGTCTTTGTGTTGATGTTTTTGTCATTCGATTTTGCCTTTATGTTGATGTTTTTGTCATTAAATGCTGTCTTTATTTTGATGTTTTTGTTATTTGATGTTGTCTTTGTGGTGATGTTTTTGTCATTTGATGATGTCTTTGTGTTGATGTTTTTGTCATTTGATGTTGTCTTTGTGTTGATGTTTTTGTAATTTGATGATGTCTTTGTATGGATGATTTTGTCATTTGATGATGTCTTTGTATGGATGTTTTTGTCATTGTATGGATGTTTTTGTCATTTGATGATGTCTTTGTGTTGATGTTTTTGTCATTTGATGTTGTCTTTGTGTTGATGTTTTTGTCATTTGATGTTGTCTTTGTGTTGATGTTTTTGTCATTTAATGCTGTCTTTGTGCTGATGTTTTTGTAATTTGATGATGTCTTTGTATGGATGATTTTGTCATTTGATGATGTCTTTGTATGGATGTTTTTGTCATTGTATGGATGTTTTTGTCATTTGATGATGTCTTTGTGTTGATGTTTTTGTCATTTGATGTTGTCTTTGTGTTGATGTTTTTGTCATTTAATGCTGTCTTTGTGCTGATGTTTTTGTAATTTGATGATGTCCTTGTGTTGATGTTTTTGTCATTTGATGTTGTCTTTATGTTGATGTTTTTGTCATTTGATGTTGTCTTTGTTTTGATGATTTTGTCATTTGATGATGTCTTTGTGTTGAAGTTTTTGTCATTTGATGATGTCCTTGTGTTGATGTTTTTGTCAGTTGATGTTATTCTTGTTTGATTTTTTTGTTATCTGATGTTCTCTGTGTGTTGTTATGTTTTTGTCATTTGAATTTACCTTTGTTTGATATTTTTTTGTCATTTGATGTCGTTTTTGTTCTCATTTAATTTTCTTGTCATTTTTCTGTTGATTTCATCATTTTAAATTTTAGATTTAAAGTTATCACTTGGTTTTTTGTAGGAACACGTGTCATTTATGTTATGTTATAAGTTTAATTTTCAAAAGATTTTTTGCCTAATTATTCAGATAAGGCAAATCAATTGATTTCAACATCTCAGATAGAATAACAGGAGTCCCCGAGGGCACATGCAGCCAAGTTCGATCAACTTTGGTTCAGATTAAGTATCACTGATGAGGATTAAGTATCCGAAACGTGCATGTCTGGTCCATGCTGCAAACTTATCAGTTCTTAAATGATGCTTATGATCATCAAGAACTTCCTAATTCATTGACAGTCCACTAAGTGAAAGTATGTCCAATCAGCAAAGATAATTCTCATTCAGTTAAAGAGAAATTTTACGATTAATTTTTACTTCCTTATGGTTGTGTTAAATTACCATGATAGAGCACTTGACTCATTTGAAAAAAAACCCAGCTTCTTTTTCACTAGTCAAGATCTTTTCACTCATCTCTATAAAAATTGAGTCTGAATTACAGTCTACTTCCTGATTGATGTGTAGAATAAGAATGATAGGACATTTGACGTAATTGCGGTCAAGTGCGTTTGACGTCAGACCCCTTCTTTGGACTCCCTGTCGTTTCCCGTTACAGTGGTAAAGGCACGAAATGTATTTCTATATAGAAATAGAATACTTTTGAAATCATTCAATCCTTATTTTCAATATGAAAATGTTAAAGTTGGGTACCTTAAGGACCATTGTTTAGTGTGCTACTTATAGACGAATCCAGACGGGAGACAACATTTAAAACGGACTTAATTCCAAAGTTTTACTAAAATTCTATTAGTGGTTCCACCATGTTCACCCCATCATAAGGGGGTTCGACAGGGTAGTACCATTATTGTCCATGAATGTTCTCGACTTCTATAGATAGAGTAGGCTTTCCCTCAACCCGTGGGAATGTCCTTTTTCTGATATTTGCAATATTAGATTTGAAAATGTAAGAAATGGTCATACTAATAGTAAAAACAATGCGAACGCACCGAACCCGTGGTCCAACTCCAGCGAAACCCCTTTTTAAGATAAAAAAAAATATGAAAACTTTATGGGCGGTAAGGCATTACTTACTATACATGTAAGAATTCTATAGAATATGTATGGAGCGTATGATACAGTTTCCTTAGCTCCAATTATGGTGTTGATATCTAGCTCAGTCTAAAGATATATATCGTACAGAATTGTAATTCGGTCTTTTCGAAATACAGAGTTACTTCCCATTTGTGCAGGTATCTGACGTCAACGCATTGTGACGTCATCAACTTCTATGGAAACCAGCATGAAATTCAGGGAAACAGGGTTACAAATATGACGTTTTCAAAGGAATTTAATGACGTCATAATACTTTTACGTCAGATACCTGCACAAATCGAACATAGGCCTGTAAAATCGAAAAGACGGAATTGTATTTCTTTCTTCCTTTCACAATTTCGTTGTATTCTGAAGGACTTCCTCGTTAATAGATACATATAATGCTTCAGGTGATTATTGTCAAATACTGACTTCTTAAGTTATTATATCTTCATTATTATAAATGCCTACGAAGAAATGGTCAAAATAAGTGACAAATACGTTGTGTGTAACTACCAATTATTAAAATTCCTTGTGTAATTGTTTATTGCCAGGATCACAATGTTAAACGTCTTCAAATTCAATTGCATCATTTAAGAACTGATAAAATTGCAGCATGGACCAGACATGCACGTTTCGGATACTTAATCCTCGTCAGTGATACTTAATCTGAACAATGTTATATGATCGAAGAGTGTGAAAATTATTATGTCCAAAAAAGTATCGAAAGACGTAGCAATATAGGTGGGTGTTGCTACAGGACCCACGTTTTAGAAATATCAAGAAATTTTGCTGACAGAAATTTTCAAATGCGTTGGAGAAAGGATCAACCGAAGTTGATCGAACCTTGCAACATGTGCCCTCGGGGACTCCTGTTCTACTAGCAGTGACATTCACCAAGTGGTCTTAATGTTAAACGTCTTCAAATTTGATAGCATCATTTAAGAACTGATAAGTTTGCAGCATGGACCAGATATGCACGTTTTGGACACTTAAAGGTACACAAGGTCTCGTCAATATCAAACCATGAATCAACTATTTTTGTCAAAATTTTAACGCAAAAGAGTCTATCATGCTTAGAAATTAGAAACTGGCTTGTTACAATAGTCATAGTCACATATGCCCTCACTACCGAGCTATGGTCAATTATTGCTTATAAAATGAGTACCCTAATATAGCCTACTTTTCTCCGTAGAAGACCGATTGCGAACACGTGTAAGCACTTATTTGCATAGGGCTAGTACTGTATCTAAACAAAACAACATGGCTGACGGACAACACGTTGGACGAAAATGAATCGACAATCGGTGTTATGAAAATCTTAAAAGAGAAATGTAATGAACAAATACTATTGGCTTGGTATTTGAAAGTTATAAAGACCTAGCTAGAGGACGATCGTGAAATTAAAACTGACAAGTCTGAGGGAAAATTAGCTAAAGGGATCTACAGTATACATGTACATATATAGCTCTCGTTTATTTTTATCTATGATCAGAAGTTTATATATAAGTTTGACGTGTATCCACAGTAACTTTGATATGTGTATATATAATATATATATATATTCACAGTCTAAATCAAATATTAAAAACGAACGAAAATCATAACTAAATAAAGGTTAATTTTCATTCAGGATTTGGTAAACAAACGCACATGTGTATAGCAGACTACACCTGCCTCCCATTTAAGCTGTCAAGCTGTCATACACTATTACACGTTGGCAGTCATTTGAAAGTGTTCGATTATCCACGTTCAAAATGGTTATTTGAATGGAACATGATATCTATACATGATATCAACCTTGTATTTGCAATTAACGAAATATTTGTGAGTTAGTTAGTTTGTTTTATTTTTTTTTTTGAGAGAAAGATTTTCAAGAAGACTGTATACGTGGTTTACTACATGTTTCGTAGTAATCCCACAATGTGAAGTTCATTCAAGCGATTGGCTGATCGTGGTAGCGTGTTCACTTTGATCTTGGTAAACGTAAGATATATTTCTACATTCTGTATATGCAAATAGCAATTTCCGAAGATTACCAAAATTGTGTATACCAGAGAGTAAAAACGTCTATAAAACAAAAAAATGTGAGAGATATTTTATGTAAGTAATATATAGATGTTCAAATTGTAGTACTTATTAAAAGCTATTTACGGTAAAACTTCATTATTGAAAGTTTAAGCCCTGTTAGATTATTTGTACCTTTAACCCTCGTCAGTGATCATCAATCTAAACATGGTCAAAGAGTGTGAAAGTAATTAAGTCAAAAATGTATGGAAATACGAAGTAGGATGGTGGGATATGATGTTACAGGACCTACGTTTTAAAATCATTGTCGTCAGACAAAACAACACATTCATGAGACAACTAGAGACACTAAAACATTCACTTAAGGGATCAACAAGCAAAGTTGAAACATTGAGACATAAATCATGTGAATGAGATCATATAGATGTTATTTTATATTTACTAAATTCTTACAGTACTTCTGTATTCAAATAGATCTATAAATTTTCATATCTGTTAGATAAAACATTCTTAAACTTGTACTAGTAGGAATGGATAAGTTAATTGGTTTGCCCTTTTTTCTTCAAAACATAAAGATTTCATCCCAATTTTATGGCTACATATTATTACGCGATATCAAGTCAACCAATCAGATGTGCATTATTCAAGTGTCAATTACATAAGTTGACTATAAGAGGAGGCAATTTAAAGTTTTTGGCGAGAATCATCTTTATTCTCTCATTAGTAGATACAGTTTTGGAACATGTGAGTATTTGACGTTTTAAAGATATTTTGAGGGAAGTTATCAATAAAAATTGAAGAAGAATTTCTGGAAATTGACATGAAATACTTTGAAAGGCTTCGTGTGGTACAAGTTTCGATTCTTTTTCAATTTCGTGAACTATCCAACGAATTTACATACCTGCATCTATATGAGCTCTTTTATTGATAAAGGAAATAAACTTCTTTCGATTTTGAATTTTATACCTACTTTCTTTATTATTCTAATTCCGTTAATCAACGAACTGTTATAGATATATCTGATTATGAACCCAAATGATGGATTACGATCGATCGAGTTTACTTGTTGATTCTCATTTTTGTTGTTTTCTGTATCCTTTTTATGATCATTTCACTTTGAACTTGAACTTATTCTGTGCTGTTTATTTCTTTCATGGTTGTAGTCAATATGCTCACATCAAATGTATTTTTATTTCAGTCCAATATTCAGTATGACTTTGCGTAACGTCTTAGTGTCTTCCCTTGCAGTCATCGTCTTCTGTACAATTTGTCTACTAGTGAGTCATCTTGGTGCACCAAGGGTTTCATCGCATTCCGCGAGACGCTTCATCGCAAAGTACCCTTGGATTCAGGGGTCCCCAGTTTCGACAGGATTTCTGTCGGCGGTCCTATTATGACGTCACGTCATTGTAGTTTAATGACGTCGGAAAACAACAAATGCAATTACTTTTAATTTTTGGCGCCATAATTTAGAACAGTTATTCTAACTTTATCCCTATCTTCAATCTGAGTTTATGTAATTTCCTTTTTAATTAATTTGAAAAATACAAGGGACCTAAGGGGTGAAGGCAAGGTCATATTGAGAGTGGAAAGTAGTGGAAGGAACCTAGGACGTTGCGATGGAAGACGCTAGTGAGTAGGAACTTTTGAATAAGTTTACTGTGCTTCTGTACTGACTAATATGTTTGAGACTTTTCTGATACTAAAAAATTATTCTGAAACTAAGAAGTTTCTGTCTTAGGAATATCTCTGTCCTTAGCTGGCTCTTTGGAATTATTTTAGGTCATGTTTAGAATTATTTACTATTGGATTAAATTTTCCTCTTTTTCGGCCTCAACCATCACACTTGATACATCGTTTGTTGAAATACAAATATGATGCACTAAGTAATACCGATATAGCATATATTTGAATAATTATGCTAATTTGCAGGAACTTGAATTTTAATATCCTAGAAAGAGTACAGCTACGACAAAAATATAAGACATGATAAATTCAAGTTTATTTTTTAATTCGTATACAACATATCTAGTTTTCGGATTGCATGGCAATCAAAATGACAGATGATGCACTTAAATTATAATACTTGCATTCCTACTGCGTTTCCCTTTTATGAAGGTACCAAACCAACTGCACTGCATTTTTCGATAATCTCAAGAGCCTATCACGTGACATTTGAACAAATGCGGATTAATTTCCCATAAATGCCCATTCTATTTACTGCTTCAACATAGATTCAAAATTCCATTATCAATCGATGCCGTCTATCCCCAGTGATTAAATGGGTCAAAATCTAGGTCACCCACATGTACACTTCCAAGATGTGACGTAGAAAGTCGATCACGCGTCAGAGCAGACGAAATTCAAAGACGACCTGCACTGTCGTCTACGGAACATGGCCGGATTTCAAAGTAAGTTTTTGTCGCTATTACCTGGGTCAAGGTAACTGGGTCAAATGTTACAACATAAATTGAAAGGTCTTATTTGATGCCATGTTTTGATGAGCGAATCCAGACATTAGTGGATCAAATATTCAATATTTAGGATGAGGATTTGATTCACTTGTGTCATTTATCAACAGTGAATTTATTTTTGCGTCTTATGGAATTATACAGATCTGAATTATTTCGAGTATCAGCAAATTTTGTGCCACGTTGAGGTAGGTCATGAAAATTTCGTGTATTTGTATCGTTTTGCACGGCTGTACTCGAATTTTGCATTGTTCTAAATACTTCCAGAAGAAACAGAGTAATTTAACAGAAGTTTGAATAATGGTACCGATTGATTTCATAGGTTTATAAACAAATTAACAGTGTGTTTCAGTCAGATTTCAAATGTTTTCCTTTCAATATCCGTGACATTTCTCCAGACTAACCATCCGCTTGGTCTTTATCATGTGGGACAAAAATCGCGATTTTGTACAATTCAGTTTTTATTCAGTTTTGATAGAAATATTCAAAATACAACCATTAACAAAATTCAATTTCTTATTTTTCTACAATGTTTCCGTACAGAAGGTACTACTTCGAAGCTAGCATAAAACGCCGAATGTTCGTTTGCTGTTACATCAAGTGACGTTCTCCCTCCGTAGTGACATTTCATATATAAAGAAACGGGATGAAAAGGGACAGAAACAACTTTGAACTTAATTAACACGTAAAATATAAATATAAGGATTGTTTTTCAGCTTTTGCGCTTTATCGGTGTGTATTGGCAGTAGGGAATGGAAACAAAATTCATGAAAAGCACTTCGTGCTTTACATATTTTGTTTCCATTCCCTACTGCCAATACACACCGATAAAGCGCAAAAGCTGAAAAACAATCCTTAAATAATGTAAGATACAATGTATAACCTGTGTTCTATTTAACTAGCAGGACGCACAAGCATCGGCAAGTTGCATCAGTCAAACTGCTCGGTCATACAATGGCAGCACAGCATGGGCAAAGGCAGTTGCAAAACACAATCTCGATGCTGGTGATTGGAAATGTAATCTCTTTGTGGCAGAAGTAATTGAGGATTGTGGTCTAAAAGTACCTAACAGGTATATTCATTCCTTAACATTTTATCTTAATTGATATTTAAACAGCGGTCCAATTTTTTTTACAACAAAATAAGTACATTTCCCACAAATTATCAGTTGGGACTATGATTTTCAATTATGATGCAGCGGCTATCAGTACTTAGCTATCATAAAGTACTAGTCGTTCAGAACTGCTTTCTACGAAAAAAAAAAAAAAAACAAAAAAAAAACAAAAAAAGAAAAAAAAAAAAAACCTTTACATCCCCCATTAAAAATCTCAGATTGATTTAAATTCTTCGTCTTAAGGTCAGGGTGGCGACTTTTAATGGAAATGAGGTAGAAGAAAAATGGATATGTCCACATGTAGAGGAACATCTCCTCGAACTATTCAGACCAAACAATCAAAATTTGCCCGTCTCGTTTTTTGGCTATAAACGTCCATTTTTGGCCCATTTTAACATTTTCGTCTTTTTAGAGAGTACCACATAATAACTTTTCATACCTCTGAAATGCATAGATTTTAAAAATCCATATATGCTCTTATTTTTTTTATTCTTATAGGTTGTGTATGAATAAAAGCCTATTTTGAGAAATTATGATAAAATAAACAGTTCTAAGGAGAGTATTTTCTTTAAAATATGCTTTTGCTGGTTGCCATGACAACAACCCATAATTTTTTATCAATTGCTAGAAGATCGACAGCTGCACAATTTTTTTTTCTACATATAGAGCTATGGTATTGCTTTATTCTAGAGCAGGCAAAACAATATGTACCCGAATAAGTTTTTGAGCAAAATGACTGTTTCTATAAATAGCGCAATAATTTATGCAAAAAAATCACTTTTTGACCCAAAAACATAAAGTTTACCTCATAGTTCGAATTTCTAATTATCTCACTTTAAAGAGTGTAATGAATAGTACATATTCTGGTGTTTAAATCTTTAGAAGCAGAACTCATGCGAAAATGACATTTTTTAGCACACCTGAGCGAAGCTCAAGTGAGCTATTGTCATAGCGCGGCGTCCGTCGTCTGTCGTCCATCGTTCGTCGTCTGTTGTTAACTTTTTAACATTTTCGACTTCTTCTCTGAAACCGCTGCACAGAATTTCACAAAACATCACAGGAAGCAAGTACTCAATGCCCTCTACCAAGTTTGTGTTTTTCGAGCCGATTGGAAATCCAAGATGGCTGCCACAGGCTCTGATTGGCTGACGCATTTTTCGACTTCTCTTCTGAAACCACTGCACAGAATTTCATGAAACATCACAGGAAGCAAGTACTCAATACCCTCTACCAAGTTTGTGTATTTCGAGCCGATCGTAAATCCAATATGGCCGCCACAGGCTCTGATTGGCTGACACATTTTCGACTTCACCTCTGAAACTGCAGCACAGAATTTCATGAAAATTCACTGACAGGAAACAAGCACTCAATGCCCTATACCAAGTTTGTGTTTTTCAAACCGATGGGAGATACAAGATGGCTGCCACAAGCTCTGATTGGCTAACACATTTTTGAGTTATCCTCTGAAACCGCTGCACAGCACATTTAAATGTCCATAGAAATGACGTAGATTTTTTTTCCGCCAAATAACGTAACGTCATATGACGTTATGGACCCCGTGTCGTCAGGTAAGGTAGCAACACATTCATTAGCTTTCATTCGTTTCATCGTTGATTCCTTTATTTACTAGATAAAATTGCATTTATACAAAACACAAAACATATTACTTCATCACTGACACATCGCCGGGTCAATATACTTTTAAGAAGACCCCTAATCTATATCTGTACTCTGTGACCCCGTACACCGAAGAATGCAATCTGCGTTACTTAGAAGCTTGAGGTGACGAACAGGTGCGAATCAACAGTTTACAGAGTGGGTAAAACGAAAAAAGGCAGATTTTGGTAAGTATAAGCGATATCAAACTTCAATAACTGGTGCTGTATGAAGGAAATGTCTTAGAATTACTGTCCTGTTCACATGGTTCACTACTGTCCTGTTCACTAATTCCAGAGCACCTTGTTTTCCCGGTTTTCTCTTAAATATGAAAATGTTATCTTCCAAAAGGATACCAATTTGATAGAACTCCTTTAGTCGTAACAGAAAATACCATTGTTTTTGCTGTGTGTCAGCTAAGTTAGAAATAGGACGGGGAAAAAAAAGACGACAGAATAAATCGTCCAAACAGGGTGCTCTGGATTTAGTGATCAGGACAGTAAATCCAGAGCACCCTGTTTTGGCGATTTATTCGGTCATTTGAAGAACTTTCCTATAAATTATAGTTTCCGAGAATTGACCACCTTTAGTCCTAACTGGAAATGAACTTCAACTTACCCTATCAGCTACCTTCAAACCGCAATATTAAAAATAAAATGTCTACAGGAAATTTCCATGTTAATTTCAAGCCGCCGCCATTTTGATCTTCGTTTCAACAATGGTAAACAGTGACGTCAAAGCTCCCAACGTCACGAATTTTCAGCGATTTTACTATAGAAAATCCCCGTAAACTTTTTATTTTCCGTCCTATTTCTAAATTAATTGACGTACGGTACAGCCAAAACAATTGTATTTTCTGTTACCACTAAAGGAGTACTATAAAATTGATATCTTTTTGGAAGTTGACATTATCATATGAAAAACAGGGTGCTCTGGATTTAGTGAACAGGACAGTAGTACAATTACATCATGGAATCAATTTATTCATAGAAATAAAAGTAAACTCGTTGGATTACCAAGAGACATGTGTGAAATGTATGTGTAAGTGACAGAAGTTCAACGCGTTTTACTTTAGTTACACTGTTATTGCAAAGCTGAATAGTAGCTAAACTTAATGTGAATCTTGTAGATTATGATATCAGTTCGTACGAAACTTTAATGATGAGGAAAAAAGGGGCGAATGTGATACTAGAGTAATGTGCCCATGCCCATGTATATGTAGTTTTCATAACATGTACCTATAAAAATGTTTGCATCTGACTACACTTGTACAGTAAGTTATACTTGCAGTAGTATTTACTTTATGTGCACTGAAATATCGAAATATTCAAATACCAATTATTGTTTTTTTCAGAATGTTAACTTAGAATGGATTTCACACCAGCTGCTGCATAAAAAGAAATATTGTCACACACTGTGAAAGTTTCAGAAACACATGTATCATAGCTACACAATACTGTTCATTTTGGATATTATTGCAGGTACAGGATTTTTAAATTTATGTGTAGAGTAACATTTGTTTTGCCTATTTAGGAGTATCATAATGATTTAAAAAAGAGGTTTAAATAAAATAAATGCATTTACTATCTATAGTGAATAATCTAAAACTATAGCCAAACTAGGCTTATTTAGCTATTCATAAGACATACATCTTCTTCTTCTTCTTCCGGTAATATGCTGGGCTCCTTGTGAGGCATTATCGCACATGAGTTTAAAAACATGCCAGGGAAGGCTCTCATTAAAAACAGGATAA
This sequence comes from Pinctada fucata, assembly GCA_028142955.1. NCBI lineage: Eukaryota > Metazoa > Mollusca > Bivalvia > Pterioida > Pteriidae > Pinctada > Pinctada fucata. The sequence goes on along the minus strand of AP027114.1, from coordinate 20,657,910 downwards.
AAACAAACACCCTCGTTGTCTATGGGTAATGGTTGCTGATTCGGACCTTAAAAGCCTCCAGTGAATCAGCAGTCACGATGGATTGTGGCAGGGAATTCCAGATCACAATGCCGGCTGGGAAGAAGGAGTCCTGATAGCTTTTGGTGTGGCAGAATGGCTGTATGTACCTCATTGCATGACCCCTGGTGGTAGTGGTGGTCGCGCTGATAGGATGTAAAGGACTAGATGGTATGTCTATGAGGTTATTCACTATCTTGTACATCATAATGGCTCGGGCTCTAGTTCTACGCTGTTGCAGGGTGTCAAGTTGTAACTGTTGGAGCATTGATGTTACACTGCTCTCCCTGCGATGATCTCCTGTGATGTATCTTGCAGCCCGGTGCTGTACTCTTTCTATGGTGTTGGTGTGGGACCTAGTGGTATGGTCCCATACTGTGGATGGGTATTCGACCTGCGGTCTTACCATGGTCTTATAGCTGGTGGCCTTGATGTGTCTTGGGCAGCTAGATAGATGTCGTTGCAGGAATGCTGTGGTATTATTAGCTTTCCTAGCTATGTTGTTGACATGTGGGCCCCATTGTAATTTGCTGTCTATGGTAACACCAAGGTACTTAGCTCTGTTGGTGATCTGCAGGGTTTGTCCATGGATGGTGTATATGGTATCCACTATTCGCCGCTTGTTCGTAATTCGAATCACCTCACACTTGTCTGCCTCCCAATCCTGTAATTTGTCTAAATCCTGCTGTAGGGTGGTGGTATCGCTCTCGTTGTTAATGGTTCGATAAAGCAAGCAGTCATCGGCAAAAAGTCGTGCTGTGGAGTGGACTCTTGATGGTAAGTCATTGATATAAGCCAGGAACAACAGCGGTCCGAGCACCGTGCCCTGGGGTACCCCGGATGTTACTGGTGCTGATGATGACCTCTCACCCTCAACAACAACCTGTTGGTACCTCTCCATGAGGAAGCTCCTAATCCAGGCAAGGGTCTGACCGCGCACACCATAGTGCTCCAATTTGATGGCTAATCGGTGGTGTGGAACTTAAAATAAATTCATATAAAGTAGATTTAGACAGTATTTACTTGGTTCAATCAAAGGGGATTCCCGTGGAACATATCATTTGTGTATCACGTGATACCCCACGGTGTGAATAAGAATTATCTTTGCTGATTGGACATACTCTCATTTAGCGGACTGTCAACGAATTAGGAAGTTCTTGATGATCATAACTGGTAACATAATCAACCCAAGGAAATAAAAAGTACCTTCATAATGGTTAAAGTAACAAATTCAGGTAAAAGCGAGCTTATGGCAGTATCAAAAAATATGTTACATCGATTTATATTAAAAACATAAAACGGATAGGGCTTACATGACCTAAGTAGCCCATTTTCTGTTTATGACCAGAAAGAGTCTCAAGTAAGGACGAAGGAGCGGGGATTTCTTTGTCACATATTGTTCGATTTAAGAAAAAAAGAAGAAAACAGCATTAGATGTTTCTATTATCATGCATTAGTTCAGTTACAATTTAGACTTTTGTAAACTTCCTCTTATTTACTCGTATTCTTGAAACGATTTTTGAAATATAAATTAGGAAAGAATTGAGCAAGCGTGTTAGTTATCCTCTGCGTTAGTCTATTTCGCGGTATAGATATTACTTTGTAGCCAATGAATACAAAATCTTACAGTATTTTAGGCATATGTTGTAAGCTTATGTTCCTGCACATAAGCAAAAAAACATAACTAATTTGACCTTTCTGCACTGATACCAGTGGAACACACTTACACATTGTAACACTGTTAAACGTAAATAATTCAATAGCATTATTCAAGAACACTCGTCAGATAAATTTGCAGCATGAACCAGATATGCGCGTTTCGGATACATAACCATCGTCTGTGATCCTTGATCTAAACAATGTTATATAGTTAAAGAGTGTGAAAGTAATTATATCCAAAAATGTATCAAAAGATGAAGCAGGATGGGTGGGATATGATGCTACAGGACCCAAGTTTTAGAAATTTCAAGAACTTTTTATAACAGAAATTTTCGAATACGTTGGAGAAAGGATCAACCGAAGTAGAACGAACCTGCCTTCATGTGCCGTCGGGGATTCCTGGTCTACTAGCAGTGGCATTCACCAAGTGGTCTAAATGTTAAACGTCTTCAAATTTGAAAGCATCATTTAAGAACAGATAAATTTGCAGCATGGACCAGACATGCACGTTTCGGATACTTAAACCTCGTCAGTAATACTCAATCTATAAACAGTGATATATGATCAAAAAGTGTGAAAATTATTATGTCCAAAAATGTATCGAAAGACGTAGCAGGATAGGTGGGTGTGGTGCTACAGGACCCACGTTTTAGAAATGTCAAGAAAATTTGCTGACAGAAATTTTCGAATGCGTTGGTGAAAGGATCAACCGAAGTTGATCGAACCTTGCAACATGTGCCCTTTGGGACTCCTGGTCTACTAGCAGTGACATTCACCAAGTGGTCTTAATGTTAAACGTCTTCAAATTCAATAGCATAATTCAAGAACAGAAAAATGTGCATCTGTGGATATGTGGGCCTGACTTGCACGTTTCGGATACTTAACCCTCGTCAGTAATGATCAATCTAAACAATGTTACATGATCAAAGAGTGTGAAAGTAATTAAGTAAAAAAAATGTATCGAAATACGAAAAAGGATGGTGGGATATGATGTTACAGGATCTACGTTTTAAAATCATTGTCGTCAGACAAACAACACATTCATCAGACAACTAGAGACACTAAAACACTCACTTAATGGATCAACAAGCAAAGTTGAAACATTGAGACATGAATCATGTGGATGAGAGCATATAGATGATATTTTATATTTACTAAATTCTTACAGTACATCTGTATTCAAATGGATCTATATATTTTCATATCTGTTAGATAAAACATTCTTAAACTTGTACTAGTAGGAATGGATAAGTTAATTGGTTTGCCCTTTTTTCTTCAAAACATAAATATTTCATCCCTATTTAATGGCTACATATTATTACGCGATATCAAGTCAACCAATCAGATGTGCATTATTCAAGTGTCAATTACGTACGTTGACTATAAGAGGAGGCAATTTATAGTTTTTGGCGAGAATAATCTTTATTTTCTCATTAGTAGATATAGTGTTGGACATGTAAGTATGACTTCTCTTTATGTGACGTTTTAAAGATATTTTGAGGGTAGTTATTAACAAATTTTCTAAATTGAAGAAGAATTTCTGAAAATTGACATGGAATACTTTGAAAAGGCTTCGTGTGGTACAAGTTTCGATTCTTTTTCAATTTCGTGAACTACTTATACAACGAATTAACATACTTACATCTATATGAGCTCTTTTTTTTGATAAAGGAAATAAACTTCTTTCGATTTTGAATTTTATACCTACTTTCTTTATTATTCTTAATCCGTAAATCAACGAACTGATATAGATATATCTGATTATGAACCCAAATGATGGACTACGATCGATCGAGTTTACTTGTTGATTCTCATTTGTGTTGTTTTCTGTATCCTTTTTATGATCATTTCACTTTGAACTTGAACGTATTCTGTGCTGTTTATTTCTTTCATGGTTGTAGTCGATATGGTCACATCAAATGTATTTAATTTCAGTCCGATATTCAGTATGACTTTGCGTAACGCTCTAGTGTCTTCCCTTGCAGTCATCGTCTTCTGTACAATTTGTCTACTAGTGAGTAGGAACTTTTGAATAAGTTTACTGTGCTTCTGTACTGACTAATATGTTTGAGACTTTTCTGATACTAAAAAATTATTCTGAAACTAAGAAGTTTCTGTCTTAGGAATATCTCTGTCCTTAGCTGGCTCTTTGGAATTATTTTAGGTCATGTTTAGAATTATTTACTATTGGATTAAATTTTCCTCTTTTTCGGCCTCAACCATCACACTTGATACATCGTTTGTTGAAATACAAATATGATGCACTAAGTAATACCGATATAGCATATATTTGAATAATTATGCTAATTTGCAGGAACTTGAATTTTAATATCCTAGAAGGAGTACAGCTACGACAAAAATATAAGACATGATAAATTCAAGTTTATTTTTTAATTCGTATACTACATATCTAGTTTTCGGATTGCATCGCAATCAAAATGACAGATGATGCACTTAAATTATAATATTTGCATTCCTACTGCGTTTCCCTTTTATGAAGGTACCAAACCAACTGCACTGCATTTTTCGATAATCTCAAGAGCCTATCACGTGACATTTGAACAAATGCGGATTAATTTCCCATAAATGCCCATTCTATTTACTGCTTCAACATAGATTCAAAATTCCATTATCAATCGATGCCGTCTATCCCCAGTGATTAAATGGGTCAAAATCTAGGTCACCCACATGTACACTTCCAAGATGTGACGTAGAAAGTCGATCACGCGTCAGAGCAGACGAAATTCAAAGACGACCTGCACTGTCGTCTACGGTACATGGCCGGATTTCAAAGTAAGTTTTTGTCGCTATTACCTGGGTCAAGGTAACTGGGTCAAATGTTACAACATAAATTGAAAGGTCTTATTTGATGCCATGTTTTGATGAGCGAATCCAGACATTAGTGGATCAAATATTCAATATTTAGGATGAGGATTTGATTCACTTGTGTCATTTATCAACAGTGAATTTATTTTTGCTTCTTATGGAATTATACAGATCTGAATTATTTCGAGTATCAGCAAATTTTGTGCCACGTTGAGGTAGGTCATGAAAATTTCGTGTATTTGTATCGTTTTGCACGGCTGTACTCGAATTTTGCATTGTTCTAAATACTTCCAGAAGAAACAGAGTAATTTAACAGAAGTTTGAATAATGATACCGATTGATTTCATAGGTTTATAAACAAATTAACAGTGTGTTTCAGTCAGATTTCAAATGTTTTCCTTTCAATATCCGTGACATTTCTCCAGACTAACCATCCGCTTGGTCTTTATCATGTGGGACAAAAATCGCGATTTTGTACAATTCAGTTTTTATTCAGTTTTGATAGAAATATTCAAAATACAACCATTAACAAAATTCAATTTCTTATTGTTCTACAATGTTTCCGTACAGAAGGTACTACTTCGAAGCTAGCATAAAACGCCGAATGTTCGTTTGCTGTTACATCAAGTGACGTTCTCCCTCCGTAGTGACATTTCATATATAAAGAAACGGGATGAAAAGGGACAGAAACAACTTTGAACTTAATTAACACGTAAAATATAAATATAAGGATTGTTTGTCAGCTTTTGCGCTTTATCGGTGTGTATTGGCAGTAGGGAATGGAAACAAAATTCATGAAAAGCACTTCGTGCTTTACATATTTTGTTTCCATTCCCTACTGCCAATACACACCGATAAAGCACAAAAGCTGAAAAACAATCCTTAAATAATGTAAGATACAATGTATAACCTGTGTTCTATTTAACTAGCAGGACGCACAAGCATCGGCAAGTTGCATCAGTCAAACTGCTCGGTCATACAATGGCAGCACAGCATGGGCAAAGGCAGTTGCAAAACGCAATCTCGATGCTGGTGATTGGAAATGTAATCTCTTTGTGGCAGAAGTAATTGAGGATTGTGGTCTAAAAGTACCTAATAGGTATATTCATTCCTTAACATTTTATCTTAATTGATATTTTAACAGCGGTTCAATTTTTTTTTACAACAAAATAAGTACATTTCCCACAAATTATCAGTTGGGACTATGATTTTCAATTATGATGCAGCGGCTATCAGTACTTAGCTATCATAAAGTACTAGTCGTTCAGAACTGCTTTCTACAAAAAAAAAAAAAAAAAAAAAAAAAGAAAAAAAAAAAAAAAAAAAAAACCTTTACATCCCCCATTAAAAATCTCAGATTGATTTAAATTCTTCGTCTTAAGGTCAGGGTGGCGACTTTTAATGGAAATGAGGTAGAAGAAAAATGGATATGTCCACATGTAGAGGAACATCTCCTCGAACTATTCAGACCAAACAATCAAAATTTGCCCGTCTCGTTTTTTGGCTATAAACGTCCATTTTTGGCCCATTTTAACATTTTCGTCTTTTTAGAGAGTACCACATAATAACTTTTCATACCTCTGAAATGCATAGATTTTAAAAATCCATATATGCTCTTATTTTTTTTTATTCTTATAGGTTGTGTATGAATAAAAGCCTATTTTGAGAAATTATGATAAAATAAACAGTTCTAAGGAGAGTATTTTCTTTAAAATATGCTTTTGCTGGTTGCCATGACAACAACCCATAATTTTTATCAATTGCTAGAAGATCGACAGCTGCACAATTTTTTTTTCTACATATAGAGCTATGGTATTGCTTTATTCTAGAGCAGGCAAAACAATATGTACCCGAATAAGTTTTTGAGCAAAATGACTGTTTCTATAAATAGCGCAATAATTTATGCAAAAAAATCACTTTTTGACCCAAAAACATAAAGTTTACCTCATAGTTCGAATTTCTAATTGTCTCACTTTTAAAGAGTGTAATGAATAGTACATATTCTGGTGTTTAAATCTTTAGAAGCAGACCTCATGCGAAAATGACATTTTTTAGCACACCTGAGCGAAGCTCAAGTGAGCTATTGTCATAGCGCGGCGTCCGTCGTCTGTCGTCCATCGTCCGTCGTCTGTTATTAACTTTTTAACATTTTCGACTTCTTCTCTGAAACCGCTGCACAGAATTTCACAAAACATCACAGGAAGCAAGTACTCAATGCCCTCTACCAAGTTTGTGTTTTTCGAGCCGATTGGAAATCCAAGATGGCTGCCACAGGCTCTGATTGGCTGACGCATTTTTCGACTTCTCTTCTGAAACTACTGCACAGAATTTCATGAAACTTCACAGGAAGCAAGTACTCAATACCCTCTACCAAGTTTGTGTATTTCGAGCCGATCGTAAATCCAATATGGCCGCCACAGGCTCTGATTGGCTGACACATTTTCGACTTCTCCTCTGAAACTGCAGCACAGAATTTCATGAAACTTCACTGACAGGAAACAAGTACTCAATGCCCTATACCAAGTTTGTGTTTTTCAAACCGATGGGAGATACAAGATGGCTGCCACAAGCTCTGATTGGCTAACACATTTTTGAGTTATCCTCTGAAACCGCTGCACAGCACATTTAAATGTCCATAGAAATGACGTAGATTTTTTTTCCGCCAAATAACGTAACGTCATATGGCGTTATGGACCCCGTGTCGTCAGGTTAGGTAGCAACACATTCATTAGCTTTCATTCGTTTCATCGTTGATTCCTTTATTTACTAGATAAAATTGCATTTATACAAAAAACAAAACATATTACTTCATCACTGACACATCGCCGGGTCAATATACTTTTAAGAAGACCCCTAATCTATATCTGTACTCTGTGACCCCGTACACCGAAGAATGCAATCTGCGTTACTTAGAAGCTTGAGGTGACGAACAGGTGCGAATCAACAGTTTACAGAGTGGGTAAAACGAAAAAAGGCAGATTTTGGTAAGTATAAGCGATATCAAACTTCAATAACTGGTGCTGTATGAAGGAAATGTCTTAGAATTACTGTCCTGTTCACATGGTTCACTACTGTCCTGTTCACTAATTCCAGAGCACCTTGTTTTCCCGGTTTTCTCTTAAATATGAAAATGTCATCTTCCAAAAGGATACCAATTTGATAGTACTCCTTTAGTCGTAACAGAAAATACAATTGTTTTTGCTGTGCGTCAGCTAAGTTAGAAATAGGACGGGGAAAAAAAAAGACGACAGAATAAATCGTCCAAACAGGGTGCTCTGGATTTAGTGATCAGGACAGTAAATCCAGAGCACCCTGTTTTGGCGATTTATTCGGTCATTTGAAGAATTTTCCTATAAATTATAGTTTCCGAGAATTGACCACCTTTAGTCCTAACTGGAAATGAACTTCAACTTACCCTATCAGCTACCTTCAAACCGCAATATGAAAAATAAAATGTCTACAGGAAATTTCCATGTTAATTTCAAGCCGCCGCCATATTGATCTTCGTGTCAACAATGGTAAACAGTGACGTCAAAGCTCCCAACGTCACGAATTTTCAGCGATTTTACTATAGAAAATCCCCGTAGACTTTTTATTTTCCGTCCTATTTCTAAATTAATTGACGTACGGTACAGCCAAAACAATTGTATTTTCTGTTACCACTAAAGGAGTACTATAAAATTGATATCTTTTTGGAAGTTGACATTATCATATGAAAAACAGGGTGCTCTGGATTTAGTGAACAGGACAGTAGTACAATTACTTCATGGAATCAATTTATTCATAGAAATAAAAGTAAACTCGTTGGATTACCAAGAGACATGTGTGAAATGTATGTGTAAGTGACAGAAGTTCAACGCGTTTAACTTTAGTTACACTGTTATTGCAAAGCTGAATAGTAGCTAAACTTAATGTGAATCTTGTAGATTATGATATCAGTTCGTACGAAACTTTAATGATAAGGAAAAAAGGGGCGAATGTGATGCTAGAGTAATGTGCCCATGCCCATGTATATGTAGTTTTCATAACATGTACCTATAAAAATGTTTGCATCTGAGTACACTTGTACAGTAAGTTATACTTGCAGTAGTATTTACTTTATGTGCACTGAAATATCGAAATATTCAAATACCAATTACTGTTTTTTTTTCAGAATGTTAACTTAGAATGGATTTCACACCAGCTGCTGCATAAAAAGAAATATTGTCACACACTGTGAAAGTTTCAGAAACACATGTATCATAGCCACACAATACTGTTCATTTTGGATATTATTGCAGGTACAGGATTTTTAAATTTATGTGTAGAGTAACATTTGTTTTGCCTATTTAGGAGTATCATAATGACTTAAAAAAGAGGTTTAAATAAAATAAATGCATTTACTATCTATAGTGAATAATCTAAAACTATAGCCAAACTAGGCTTATTTAGCTATTCATAAGACATACATCCTCTTCTTCTTCTTCCGGTAATATGCTGGGCTCCTTGTGAGGCATTATCGCACATGAGTTTAAGAACATGCCAGGGAAGGCTCTCATTAAAAACAGGATAAAAACAAACACCCTCGTTGTCTATGGGTAATGGTTGCTGATTCGGACCTTAAAAGCCTCCAGTGAATCAGCAGTCACGATGGATTGTGGCAGGGAATTCCAGATCACAATGCCGGCTGGGAAGAAGGAGTCCTGATAGCTTTTGGTGTGGCAGAATGGCTGTATATACCTCATTGCATGACCCCTGGTGGTGGTGGTGGTCGCGCTGATAGGATGTAAAGGACTAGATGGTATGTCTATGAGGTTATTCACTATCTTGTACATCATAATGGCTCGGGCTCTAGTTCTACGCTGTTGCAGGGTGTCAAGTTGTAACTGTTGGAGCATTGATGTTACACTGCTATCCCTGCGATGATCTCCTGTGATGTATCTTGCAGCCCGGTGCTGTACTCTTTCTATGGTGTTGGTGTGGGACCTAGTGGTATGGTCCCATACTGTGGATGCGTATTCGACCTGCGGTCTTACCATGGTCTTATAGCTGGTGGCCTTGATGTGTCTTGGGCAGCTAGATAGATTTCGTTGCAGGAATGCTGTGGTATTATTAGCTTTCCTAGCTATGTTGTTGACATGTGGGCCCCACTGTCATTTGCTGTCTATTGTAACACCAAGGTACTTAGCTCTGTTGGTGATCTGCAGGGTTTGTCCATGGATGGTGTATATGGCATCCACTATTCGCCGCTTGTTCGTAATTCGAATCACCTCACACTTGTCTGGGTTGAATGTCATTAACCATTCTGCCTCCCAATCCTGTAATTTGTCTAAATCCTGCTGTAGGGTGGTGGTATCGCTCTCGTTGTTAATGGTTCGATAAAGCAAGCAGTCATCGGCAAAAAGTCGTGCTGTGGAGTGGACTCTTGATGGTAAGTCATTGATATAAGCCAGGAACAACAGCGGTCCGAGCACCGTGCCCTGGGGTACCCCGGATGTTACTGGTGCTGATGATGACCTCTCACCCTCAACAACAACCTGTTGGTACCTCTCCATGAGGAAGCTCCTAATCCAGGCAAGGGTCTGACCGCGCACACCATAGTGCTCCAATTTGCGTCAATCTGTTATCGTTGATTAAGCCCGCTAGCCAGGTCATGTATGGTGGTAATCAGCTGGCTCTCACACGATCTCCTTTTTCTAAAGCCATGTTGTTGGTCCGTTAAGATGTTATGCTCCTCTAGATGGGTGATGACATGTCTATGTACAATATGCTCTAGTGTCTTGCAGCATACAGATGTTAGTGAAACAGGACGGTAGTTGGAAGCACGCGCCCGGTCTCCTTTCTTGAAGAGTGGTGTAACGTTCGCTGACTTCCAGTCATCTGGGACTTTTCCCTGATCTGAAGATGCCTGGAATATGATGGTAAGTATAGGAGCTACAGAGTTTGACATAGTCCTTAGGAATCTTGATGATATTTGGTCGGGTCCACTTGCTTTGTTGGGATTTAGGTTGTTAAGCAGCTTCAGTACTCCCTTCTCTGTTACTGTAATGTTACTAGCTGCTGGGTACGTGGTGCTCCCAATCTGTGGTAAGTCATCCTGCTTCTCTTGCGTGAAGACAGAAGAGAACTGTCTATTTAGTATTTCTGCCTTATCTTTTGGGTTGGAATGTAGATTTCCCCCGTCACGCAAAGGAGAGACTCCAGTGCTGTCACATTTCTTGCTTTTGATGAAGGAGTATAGCTTTTTGTTGTTGTATCCCTCCTCACTAATAATATTATTCACATATCTGTTGTATGAAGTCTTACAAGCATGCTTGACGTTGTTTTGAGACGTGCGATAATTCTCCCAGTCCTTCTTGCGCTTAGTTTGCTTGGCCTTCCTAAACGCCCTCTTTTTCCTCCGACTAAGTCGACGGATGTTACTATCACACCATGGTTGGTTAAATCTTGTTGATGTGTACTTTGACAGCACATGAGAGTTGATAGATTTGGTGCACGTAGTCTTGAAAAGGCTCCATAACGAGTCAACCGTGCTTTTGATGTCGACTAAGTGGTTGAGACGTGCAGGTAAGTCTGATAGATCTTTGGCTATCGCCTGAGTGTCAGCTTTGCTCCAGATGTAGATGAGCCTTCGTATCGGTCGGCGTTGTTGAGGTATGATGTTGGTATCTAATAGAACAATGTCATGATCTCCCAAGCCTGGTAGGGCGGTGGCTTTATTTACTAGTGACGGTCTGTTTATCGCAAAGATATCAAGAATGTTTTCCCCTCGTGTCGGGAAGTCTATGACCTGTTGGCATCCTAGGTCTGTAAATGTATCAATGAAAGCCTGGTTTACTGATGATAGATAGCTATGACTTTCTATTGAATCACATGCCCAGTTTATATCTGGTAGATCAGTGTCTCCGCCAATCCATATGATGTGATCTCGGTGTTTTTCATGAATATCATGAAGGGTGTCACACAGAGCTTTGGTGTATTCCTCATCACTACTAGGAGGTCTTAATACACTACATACAATTACTGGTTTACTGGAGCTGGTAGTTGGGATGGAAGCTGCAACCATCTCTGTAGATGTGTCTAGTGCAATTTCTGATGCATCAAAACTGGCTTTGGTTATTATGGCTACTCCACCATGTGAGCCATTAGGCCTTTCTCTCCTAGCTGCAAAAACATACTTATCAGGAAGTACTTCTCTTTCATGAATGGAGGGGTTTAGCCATGTTTCACTGGCGAGTATGATGTCGGGATCACTGTTTTCCAACATGCTCCAGAATGCTTCACGTTTTGATCGCATACTTTGAAAGTTGATAGTCAGTACACGAGCTTTTTTATTCAGATGGTTCTTTTGTACTGGCTGTTTAGGTGATGACGATAGTATTGGGTCACCAAAAAATGATGAAGATGACTGTGATGAGGAGTTTGGAGTTGATGAGGTAAGGTTGCTGCCTGATGTATCAAACTCAGAGAAGAGACTGGAATTGAAATTAGGTATGCCACAATTACAACAGTACCAGCTTAGATCTGTATTCTCAAGAGGTAAGTATACCGCTGTACTCATGCCTAGGCAATCCTTATGGAACCAAGTCTCACACTGTGTGCATGCAACAGATTTTACTGTTTTTGACCATTTTACGGCCTTACCACAATCTCCACATGGATATTTTGGAGTACGAGGGCCAGGGTTTGGGTGGCAGTCAGAGGAGTTCAACACTAACAAGTAGAATATGTAAGTCAAACAATACCTGGTTGAACGCTTAGGTGATAGCATAAATTGATGTTTGTCAATAATACATGCTTGCAAAGAGATGACATGCGGTGAAAATCTCACTTGCTCCCAGGTAGTAAAGGGTAGATCGTCAATTTCCCTATAGGAGAGTTGGACAAATGTTAAAAATACAGTTAAGAATATGATGTGGGACTGTTTCCTCATTACTTTCACTTTGTTGTTTACATTCGTAACGCTGAATGATGAAACCGGAAGTTACTATTCCTTTGTTTACGATGGGAACGTAAAAAATTTAAGATAATGCAAAAAATCACAACGATCGTTCAATATGCGCTATTGCCACACTTAAACTGTAGTAATCCTTCACATTTTATCAGGTTTTCGTGATCCAATAACCTATAGATTGGTGTTTGTAAAGAAAAGATTCTGGTGGGAAAAGAGAGCCTTCCGTCGCACGTATCGACCTTGACATGTATATAACTAACTTGTAAAATTATGAATTTTGTGTCCAAGCTGTACCATACAGTTTGGATTTTAAAAGCTAGATTTATATAGTCAATATTTTTTTTTCTATTTCAGATCCTTGTCTTGAAGAGTGAATGCTTGAATAGTAACTTTGAACAACCACACACATTACAGATGAAGAAATGTTACTTTGAATACAAAATAAAGAAAATTCATATATCAGAAAATTGATTTGTACTACATGTACTAGTCTACTAGGCTTTATGCTCAAATTTCCAAAAGCGGGTTAAATTTATTTTGATAGTCTGTCTGCCTGAAGTATTTAGCCGAGCATGAGAGGGCTTTCAAGGTCAACATGTACGCAAATTTCTATGTGCATGGCAAGAGCAGATGAGAAGATTTGAAATTTAAGCTTGACTTTGCTTTCAAAAGATACATGTTGCTACTGACACCTGCATGGTATGTAACAAAGATACGTAAATAAATTATTGCTGTACTTGCAGAACATCTCGTACAAGGTGGCTGTTAAGGAAAGGTCCCATAATACCAGTTATTAAAATGTCGGTCCCTCTTATGGGGTCAGGAAAAAATGACAAATAATCTCAATCTCCTGGCAAGAGTTATTCACACACCATTAATTTGATCCAGCTTTACAATTATTCTATTTGAAATCTACAATGAAAAAAAAAAAAAAAAAAAAAGAAGGAGAAAAAAAAAAGATTGGGTCATCGGTCAAATATCAAATCTAAAATACTGAAAATATTCAACCTTAATTAATGCTTACATCAAAATTGTTATAGGACAGTCGTTTATCTAAATTTTGGTGGATCACTTTGTCTTTTGTCTCTCCCCCCCCCTCCCCACCATCATGTTGTCACGGAACTATTGGGAGTAATGAAACAAGGTAGGATTGCTGCTCGACCATTCCGAGGCACATTTATTTATCAGATACATAGAAATGTTTGTTACGACAAGGGTCCGATATTATAACAAAGGAGTAACCTTTCGAATATTTTGAAAGGCGAAGGGAAACATGATTGCTGCATGAAATCCGGCTATAGATTTGACCCCAAAAATCTCTGAATTTTGCATCTGCTGTAAAAAGAAATCCTTTCTTGATGACTATAAAATAAATTCATGATCTGAAAATGCAAATAAAAAAAAAGGGGGGGGGGGGAGGAAAAAAAAAACAACACCCAAAACAAAGCCGTTATACACACACTGAAAAGTCCTCTTGCCCGACCCAACCCCTTCCCCGGCTCCATAAATCCATGACCGCTCTTTATTAAATTGTATGAAATGTATTTCGTCGATCTCATGAAGAATCTACAAGTGTTAAATCACTTTCAGGGGACATGGAATTCAAATAAAACATATGAAATTTATTTTTTTTCCAATTATCATTATCAATTAACATGATATACTTTTAATTTTCATCAATGCAAGTTGTCAATTATAAGTGCTTTTCAATGTCAATGTCAGCTACGCTTTTGCATGGCTTGTGTTTTTATTTATTTATTTTTGTTATAGAAAATATACACTGAAAAATGTTAAAAAAAAAAAAAGAAACAGTGCCTATGTGTCTTCTGACACATAAAACATTAAAATTGAATTTTAAATCAATATGAAAGTATACCTAAATTTTAATATTAATATGACAATGGACATCATCCATTGAATTTGCCGATTCCTCTATTTCCAGTCTAGATCAAACTTTGTTTTTTTTTCTGCTGGGAAGCACACATCAGTTTTATTATTTTTTTACCCTTATTTTTTTTTCGGAGGTCTAGAAAAAATAATATTGGATCTAGAATTAAATTACTAAATCCAATATTATTTTTTCTATATTACCTGTTGGAACATTAGACTATACTAGTATATAGTAGATAAGGTTTCCTTTCTTAAAATAAGAAACCAGAGAATCCATAACATTAAGAAATTTTGGTATAAGAAGTGAAGAATTTATGCAGTATGTTATCGATCCCATTGCGGTCAAAGGCGTCATAACTCGAACAAGTTTTTTTTTCTGTAATGATTGGACGTATAATGTATGTAAATAAATATTACGAATTAATATAATAAATCCATGCAATTCTAATGCATGTTCGATATTATACAGCATCATGTTAATTTCATGTTCATTGGGTTCGTAACCGGCACGACCGACACCCCGGCATGGCGCCCCGCCCTGGTTTTCCGTTCCATATAAAAGAGTAAAATGATTTTTCAATATTTTTAATCTGTGCTACAGTAGGCGAAGGAAGAGGTACAAGTATATGAGTGAGGATAGACAGTGCAAGGGATTTAACGATGACGATTTTGCCAAAAGGAGTGAAATTCCTCCTTTTCCAATTAAACAAGACATTCTTGACATATATAATTTTAGATTCATAATTTTTTGTGGTCATCTTTCGTAAATTAACATCAAATTGTACTCCTAGTAACTTGAAAACTTGAAAGTGGATTTGTCCCATTCAAAATTAGGATCATGGCATAAGACCTCATTACAATATTTATTTGCTACCTATCCAAATCACTTCAGTTTTCGACAGATTTATAATGCTGACCCATTTTCGACTTCTCTGAAACCGCTTCACAGAATTTCTTGAAACTTCACTGGAAGCAAGTACTCATTTCCCTCTACCAAGTTTGTGTTTTTCGAGCGGATGGGAAATCCAAGATGTCCTCAATAGGCTCTATTTGGATGACACATTTTTGACTTATCCTCTTAAACTACTGCACAGAATGTCACCAAACTTTACTGGAAGTACGTACACATCGTCCTTCTCAAAGCTTCACTAAAAGCTATTTCCTTTAGGTCTTAAACTGACTTTGATTAAAAACATACATACAGTCTCCTTAGGTGAGCGACGTGGCCCCCTTGGGCCTCTTGTTTCCTATTTTCGGCGATTTTTCATTGAAAAATATGCATTTTCCCCCCAAAATACCCATTCAGTTATGAAAATTTCAAGGAATATTATTTTTTCCTGAAATAATATAACAAACTGAGCTTACAGCATCTATCATACATGTCGATTTCAAATATTACGTGATACGAAAATAGAGTTATCTCCCTGTAGTCGCAACCCTAACCTTAAGTATACATGTCATACTTGCTTCAATTATGAAATTAATTTCACTACTTTAAATTAAGACGTTGGTGGTTTTCCCCGATTGGAGCAAATGAATGGGCCAATCCTAATTCCACGTACTTGAGTAGGTGTTGGGAGACTTGTTCGAGCAGCAATACACAGAAGGGGGATGTCTTGGCTATAGCTGGGAACGGAGGATCGGGTCATGTGGGAATAGTAACAGTACCAAACAGTATGACAACAAGCGCAACAAAATACAGAGTAGAGGAGAGCGACTGGGGATTTCGAGCCGGTCAGAATCCCACGTGCTGGCGTTATAATAATTCCTGTTGAAGAGGTCAACCAATCAACTCTGTATATGACAATTTATCCGAACACTTGGACAATTTTCTCCTGATGTTTAGTGTACGATTATTCGGATGTTTCATGTAAACGATAGAATTGATAAAAATTGTTTAATAAATGATTGAACATTCCTATCATATGTTTAATGTTTATAACAATTTTGCCAAAATAACAGAAGGGATCCTTGCGCAGCTACGTTAAGGCACTCCTCGTTTTTACGTTGAAATATTCGTGGCATTTTTGAGACATTTTCATTAATGAAAAAAAAGAACATCCTCCAATATCATTTCTTCATATATTTGGTATCAGTTGTTTCGATTAAAACTCATCAGATTCACTAAGTTCATACCAAATTAATGAAATGGATTTTCTTGTGAAAAAAAGGGTGCGAGCGAGCGAAAATATAATTATTTTTTTTAAGTATTGCAGCTTTAAAGGTGCGAGCGAGTGAAATGATACATTTCATATGTTTTCCTTACTCATAGGAATCTGGTGACTAGGAAGCATGGCACATAGCAATACGGAAAAGATTTTCGAACTTTCCCTCTCCTTGACTTTCAGTGCTATGTATATGGGATAACAAATTTGCTCCTAACGAAATTTTTCAAACACAAAAAGTATCATTTTCTTCGAAATTTGCACAATCTGAGACTTTTAGAAGCTTAAAATTTGAAGAAATTAGAACCGACCCTTTAAAATTCTTGAGCCAGAAATTTATTGGTGCGGGCGAGCATTTTATTTTTATAATATTAGTTTTTGAATTTTGAAAAATATGGTGCGGGAAATCCAAAGAACATTCAATTAATTTGGTATGGCCTAAGTTCTGAAACTTTATTGCAAATCAACATGGCTGCGTCCATACAACATTAGCACAAAGCATCATTGGTAATTCTCAGAATTAGAAAATCAATAAATACAAGCGGGAAATTCAAATTATCTAAACATCTCCTTCCTCAAGATAAACATTTATAATATGATTCATTTAACAGTGTTCAAATGTTCATCTAAAATAATGACTTCATGAATTTAAATTCTTCGTTCAAAATCATATTTTCTCTAATGTTACTTGGATTCATACACTTTAAACAAGAAAGCTGAATTACATCACAAAATACAACTGATCCAAATTATGCATATACTATTAGTCGGGGAGCCAGTGGGGACCCCCATGCATCCCCTTGAGTACTTGTTTTCACGGGTACCATAATGTTTTTTAGGGTCTGCAGAATCGGTTTTCAGGATGTACTCAAAAATAAACTCATTTAGGCTATGTGTTTTTCGACCGTTTCCATGGCAACCCCCTGCTAAAGTCTTATTGATGCTGCATTAAATATACGTGTACACACATTAGAATCGTTCGCTTTGAAATATTCAAATTTAGAACGTAGACAATACCCAATTCTTTTGTCTTAACTGAATGTGTTTGGCGTCAAGAACCACTAGGATAAGCGAATATTAAATGTTCGAAAATGTTATTGTGTACTGGGATTTGAAATTTGTCCGGCAAGCTAATTTGGGACTTTTCTTCTTTGTCATACATGGTACACCAGGCAGAGCCCCTGAACAATAAAAACACTCAATTGTGAATGACTTACCGGTAACACTTCACTCAACTCATATTTTAGGTGTCAACGTCCCCTATACTATCATGTTTATGATGATACCCTTAAGTACAATTTCTAGTACAGTCTTCTTATTTTCAAGCTGATTTCTTTATTGTAAACCAGGAAGTCCTTACTAATATTGAAATAAAGCTAGAAAGAAACTAAAGAAAGAGAAATACATATCCATGCAATATAAATCTTTTCTATGAGTGAGGTAACAAAACATAAATTGGAGAAAAACGTCATCATCCGCAATATACAAATTCTGTAGTATTTGTAATGTATGATTATAAGTCATAGCGCACCAGCCTTTGTCCATCCGTAAACTTTTCATAATTATTTTTATCAAAATAGAACGACTGATAAGATTTTAGTGAAACTTGGAAGAAATGTAGCCAGACTCTGCACCTTTGTTGAAGAAATTTAGAAACTTTGTTTTGCCCTTTATCAATTTGACATCAGTTGGCTTCTATGCCACATGTTCACTAGGATTTTTAGCATATGTTCATTGTAACCTTAACCATTGACCTTTAAACTCAACAGGGTTCATCCTCTCCCCATGCGTAACATTTGTGAAAGTTTTGATGTTTCTATGATGATTCCTTTGGTTTCGATGCTGTTCAGAAGAAAATCCGGACACACACACATTCTCTCTCTCTCTCTCTCTCTCTCTCTCACACACACACCCTCACACACATACCCTCCCACACATTCGGATCAGCCTCGACCTTTTCCTTCGAAAAAAGACTCTTACTTCTTTTTAAAAATAGTTCCCCGTTGAACTATTAGTTTTGTTATAATCTAATCATGAAATACTAGTTCCAACACTGGATTGTAACTGACAAATATGTTATTCACAACATTACTAGCTCAAGTTGGATAATTTTGAATGGTGAAAAAGTGCCTCTTTACTTTTACATTGATTTGATGTAAAACCTTCCACCATTGGCGTCCGAGTCTTTTTATGCCGTTGTAAATAAAGGGCGAGGGGATCCAAATACCCCCACCCTCTCACCCTTCCTCACACACACACACACACACCATCACACGGTAGTGATGCTATCCCTTCGCATCAGAGTTGCGAGGGGATAAAATGAATGGAATTCAAGGATACCTCATTAGAGTCTAGCTATAGACAGATAATTCCTAACTTGACCACAGCGGAAAAGAAGACGCTCGAGAAAAAGGGAACAAACAGACCCCCCTAATCACTACAGAAAATTGAAGTACGTATCAAATGTTTTAACAAGAGTCATCTCTCCACATTCACGAACTTTTGTTTGGCCCTTTATCAGTTTGACATCTACTATTACTTTCTCATTCATCATCGGATTCTTGTGATTATTTTTTATCCTTAAAGATGAACAAAATTAAAGGAGGTTAACATCCTAGAACCACTCCTCCCATGTTTTTATCATAGACTTTATTTAACTATCTTATGCTTCTGAATCGACCCTTCGAGAATATAACTTTCAACCAAATGTTGTCATGTGGAATGAGAAAAGCCCACCCGAGGGGTCTGGTTTCTGTTCAGGGAACGAGGCTTGCCGAGTTTCCAGACCAGAAACAAACCCCCGAGAGTGGAGTTTTCTCATCCCACATGACAAACATGTGCTTGATAGTTTTCCCCCGTTTCTATAAGCCTTTCTTTAAATTCCATGAAATCATGAAATCCTCAACTTTATCGAATTAAAAAAAAAGGAATATTCGTTTTCAGCGCCCTCAAAAATGAATTATTCTTAAAGAATAAACCGTATTCCTTAGCCTTAATCGGTTTAATAAGAATTAGAATGTAGGAAAAGGAGTTTTAAAACGACGTTTTTGTTGAGAGGTCGCCGCTTTAGGTGCAAAAATCATGACGTCACAATGGATAATAACGACATCACAATATGGAAATGGGCTATACGGCCGACGTCAAAAGTCACGCGAGGTGCATGTGGGACACAGTGACCCTACATGACGCGTCGCTATGGGCAAACTCTATCCCACATGGGGGCAAATGGGAGAAATATGTAGCTACACATTCTTTACAAAGTAGATTACAATTATGAAAAAATCAAAC
This sequence comes from Pinctada fucata, assembly GCA_028142955.1. NCBI lineage: Eukaryota > Metazoa > Mollusca > Bivalvia > Pterioida > Pteriidae > Pinctada > Pinctada fucata. Next base: position 20,638,092 of record AP027114.1, on the reverse strand, counting down.
GAGGGGGCGCACCAAATCTGCTGTCTTTGAAAATCACTTTTGTTCGATGTACCACTGATGAGGGTTTAAAAGCCGAAACACGTGTTTGTTGGGTTAAAATTTGGTTTTAAATAATGTTCTAGAAGGTAAAGAGTCGAAACCCATCAATTATATATATTCTTATAAAAACAGGAGTGAGTCTGACGTATGTTGAAGAGGTGAAATAGGGACCATGTAGTCCGTATTGTACACGAGCAAAGACTCTAAATTATACATTATTTTGATATAAGTGAAGAGGTTTTTTTTATTGATAAAGAAGCTGCTCTGTTGCAACTGAGTCAAGTGTGTTATCATTGTAATTCTACACAACAATCGGGAAGAACAAATTAATCTTTTAAGATACTTCTTTTTAGTTGAGTTACAGTTTCCTTTGCTCATTGGATATAATCTTATTGTCAAATGTAGCAGGCAATCAATGAATCAGGAAGTTCTTGATTCTCGTAATTGGTATATCACAAATCCCCACGAAAACGCAAGCAAGACCTACATAATGGTAAAACTAATATAAGAAATCCAAGTAAACGTGTTTATTTAACTAAGACAAAATAGTATGCCATTTCAAAACATGAGGCATAGACCTTAAGGGGGACGGTAAAAAAATGATGAAACATTGCATATAGTAATGATATAGTAGTAGCTTCAATGATTAACACCAATTCTCTGTAAGCACAAAAAAGTTTTGGCCACGCATGTTCTCCGATTTTAATGAAATTTCATAACTGGGTAGGGCAAAATGTCAGGAATAGATAATCATCAACATATTGGTGCCAAGTGACTTGGTTGCCATGGTAACAAGGTCATAAGATACACAAATATGAAAATTAAACAATTTTGAAGCCTTACTGTGTCTGATGTATATGGTTCTAATTTCAATCGTTATAAAATTCAAAAAAGAGGCCATGAGATATTCAATGAAATTCGTTATCCTTTCAGATTTTATCATACACATTGTTACCATGGTAATAAATATTGCTTATTCTGACAAATTCTTCTAGATGTTAAATTCTATTTTCTGCTTTTAAATTGCTTTGAGATAACAATAAGCCATATTATCTCTTGAATTGAAAGAATTTACAATAAGCACTTACATTAGTAGGTTACTAAGGATCTGGATTTCCATAGCAACCGTTTCCATGGGTTTAAAATACTGATAAATTGGACTTTCTGAGCTTGATAAATAATAATTTCCACTTGATAAAATATGATAAGTTTTTTATGTCACATTTAATGCACCCTTTCTAAAGCTTAATAAAATTGGTGGGGTAACCGATGACAACCATTTAAAAAAATGTTGAATTTTAAGAATAAAGTGTTATTTTTGTAGTACATTTTTCCATTCCATCAGAAATGACCTTATTGATAGAATTCATTTCGATAAAAACAAGACGCATAGCAATCATTTTTGCATGGTTACTATTGAAACAAAATTTCCACAAGATTTCTACTTTTTTTTTTTTACTTATTAAAAGCTTTTGAAATCAAATTTCTAATGGAAGTTACAAAGAAAAAATCTATGTGATATAAAAGTGGGTTTCTTAAACAATTTTTAAAAAGTTTAAATCCCTTATATTTATTCAAAATGACCGTATCCAAGGAAACAAACAAGCCTATAATATCAAATTTTAAGGTTGAATGTTCTATATGTTTCCTCTGCAACGGCTTATTTCTCTTATTATTGAGCAAAATATTTTTGATAAAAAGCTAAGATAACCTTAAAAGCTTATTATTAATCAATCTTAAATTCATGTTTTGTCCTTTGATATTGTCAGAATGTAGGTATACGATCTGAACTAAAAAGGGCAGTTTTCCTTGCAAACCATCCATGTTTCCTTGGCAACCAAGAAAAAATACAATTCGTTTATTGCCATCTGATTAGTTTTAACATTAGACTTCCTAAAAACTTCTCCATGTACCTTTATTTAAGTTAAATAAAAAAAAAATTGCTATCTTCAGATAATGGTAGAATTGATGCCATGGTAACCCTCTATTCTTAATTTTCAATTATTATCACAAAGAATTAGGATCAAACATTACGATTCAGTAACATATGTCGAAAAAAAAATTTCAATTAGATCCTGTCAGGCTTCAAAGAAGCTTAAAATTGCACTTTTTCAATGTTTATATCCCGTTATCATGGCAACCAGCAGAAGTATGTTGAAATTGATCGTCATTTTCAAATATTTTCATTATGGCCTATCATTTGCTTAAAAATCGTAAGGATCTGTGACATAGCGTGCCGGGCCCCTTTGCTAAATTTCTCGTGCTTACATAGCCGCAGAAACGGCCAACGACACTTGGATATTTCGTTAGTTGGAGTGTGTTGGCCGCAGAAATCTACATTGAACAAACCCGGGGCTCAAATTTAGGATAATTATGGCCGGCACGAATCGGCAAATTCTCTAGGGGATTATTGTCTGTGTCTCACTCGAATAAAATAAAACTAAACGATCGGCAATCATATTTTACCTTCTTAAGCTTTAATATCAATGATACGGCCGGGATTCTTGCATCCGCTTCGTGTTTTCGTATTCAAACGCCATGTTGTAAGTTTACACTCATGCATAAGGTCAAACATGTTACACCGCGAGGTTGTTTCCATGACAACGTCCATACATATGGGTCGAGGTGTCACGTGTTTGACCTGACGCATGAGTGTAAACTTACATGTACAACATGGCGCTTGAATTCGAAGATACGAAGCGGAGGCAAGAGAAATTCCGGCCTTATCATCAATATAAAGGCTTAACAAGGTAAAATATGATTGCCGATCGTTTAGTTTTATTTCATTCGAGTGAGGCACAGTCAATAATCCCCTAGAAAATTTGCCGATTATTGCCGGCCATATCCCCCCCGGGTTTGTTCAATGTAGATTCCTGCGGCCAACACACTCCTACCAACCAAATATCCAAGTGTCGTTAGCCGTTTCTGAGGCTAGTGGTTACAGAGAATTGATGTTAACATATATAGCGAGCGGAGCTCGTTGCAGAGTGGCCTTTGCGAGCGAAGCTCGCATTTATGGTAACGCGTATACGTAAGTATGGGAAAATGCACGAGCACAAGATATATATACTTGAAGCTGAAAAAAGTATGGTTACAGGACCGCAGATACGGGTAAAAGTGACTCGATTCCCTTAAACTAAACGACAGAGCAGGAGAACGTATTAGTCGTAACTCGTTAAAGATGGCGGTCAGATGAAACGGTTTCGAGTCACATTTAATCAAGTATATTAAGCCGGAGTCAATGGATTCAATTTGATTATTTTAAATTCGTATATACCGCTGAAAACAGGTTGTCCAATAATCCTCTGTCCATGTAGACCAGAAGTGATTCCGAATTACATGGGTTTAGTAGTAAGCCCCAAGACTCTGGCGAAACCGCACGGCTGAGTTTGTAGCTTATACAGAATTTGTATAGAATTAACATTGGAAACCGGTATTTAGGGAATATCTAGTTTCTGGCGTTATGTTTGCGGACGGTAAATGCTGATTTTACGGTCGCAAACTGAGTTTTTCTGGCGATGCGTTAGCAGAGCCAGAAAAACGGATTTTTGCACCGTGAAATCAGCATTTACCGTCCACAAACATAACGTCAGTATCTAGTTATTCCCATTCTAATGTAATCTATATTTTTATCAATATAGAGTGAAATGTGAAGTTATCAACGTCAAAGCCTAGTATGTTCTCGTTTTTGCAGCCGTAACTAACCAATGGAATACGACGTTATGGCGACATTGCATTAGAATATTAGTTACCTAGTCATCTGGTGACCTGGTACGGGATGATACCAGATCGCTAGGTTTTATACCGGGCGAGGCGAAGCCGGTATCAAACCTAGTGACCTGTATCATCCCGTTCCAGGTCACAAGATGACCAGGTAACGGATTTAACCCACCGATGACATATTTTGATAATTTTCATTGAGTGTTTCGACGTCAACATGAAAGATAACGTTGTGACGTCAAAGGGTTCTGGTATAAAAGGCTAGGCACCCGGTATAAGCATTAAACATGAAAGAAGTACCTATCAGTTATTAAAACACTCTTCAGTACTATATGTGCCAGGAATGCATGACTGGTTTGCTCTATTGTCTTCCAAACATAAACATTTCATCCCTATTCTATGGCTATATTTCAAAGATTACAAATCATGAAATGATATAAATAAGTCAACCAATCAAATGTGCATCATTCAAGTGCCAATTTAATACAATGCTACAAAAGGGGGCATTTGTTCATTGTAGTCAGACATTTTCTCTGAGCGTTAGATTGAGTACTTGTTCGACTAGAAGTAGACAAATGTAAGTGTGACATTTCCTTTTGTTTAGTGTTTTAGGGTTATTATAAATTATTTTCTTAAAGAATTTTCTAAAAATTGACATGGAATTCTGTGAAAGGCTTCGAGTGGTAAGAAATTCGTTATGTTCATAGACGATCCAACGAGTTAACGTACTATTCAATATGTAAACTGTTTTATTAATCATTGCTTTGATTTTGAATTCATCTGTAGTTACTGCTGGTCTTTTGCCAATAAACTAAACTTATCTAAACTAACCTAAACTAAACTAAACCTTATTTATTGTACATTTTCCATAAATTAGCGTATTAAGTCATTGAATGTATAATGAGGGATTATTATGTAAAAAATATGATGAAATTTTGTTTTGGGAAAAAATTAAACAGTGTGTTTTTGTAAAAAAATGTTGTTCTTACAAGATGACAAATATGGACAATGACCATATCCCTGTATACAGCACAAAATCAATAATTCAGAAAATCAGAAACCGAAGGCATACAAAATCAGGAATAAACAGGAACCAAAGCAAACAAACAAAAACTTCCACCATATGAAAAGAAGCGAACTCCCGACATGGGAGCGAGACCAGGTGCCCAGGAAGAGTAAGCATCTCCTGCCCGCACGCAACACCCGCGTTACAAGAGTTATAGGCTCTCAGAGATTACATTTATTTCAATGGAAAGACTACTTTTTCAGTCATATTTTGCAAGAAAATGATAGGGGTCAAATATGGATGGATAAAATAATTCTAAAAAAAAGTATTTATCAAATTTCAATGAAGAAGCTCAAGTTCACCGTTCAGATCAACTGACTTTTAGAGTATTCTCCTTCAAAGGGAGATACAAATGACTCTATCCAAAATTATCCTTTATTCAATACCTACGATCCTAGTTCAAAATTTGGCCAATGCCAAACGTCTTCTAATTCAATAGCATTATTTATAAACGGATACATTTGCAGCATGGACCAGACATGCACGTTTCGGGTACTCAATCCTCGTCAGTGATCCTCAATCTTAACAATGAAATATGGCCAAAGAGGGTGAAAATTATTATGTCAAAAATGTACCGAAAGATGTAGCAGGATGGGTGGGATATGATGCTACAGGACCCACGTTTTAGAAATTTCAAGAACTTTAGTACCAGAAAATTGTGAATGCGTTGAAGAGACGATCAACCGAAGTTAATCGAACTTGGCTACATCTGCCCTCGGGGACTCCTGGTCCACCAGTAGTGACACTCACCAAGTAGTTCAAATGTCAAACGTCTTCAAATTCAATAGCATCATTTAAAACGGATACATTTGCAGCATGGACCAGACATGCACGTTTCAGTGACATAGCAAAGTATGAACTAATTTATACTGTAAATTTCAATATTTTTGAGATGAGTTCATTATACATTTTTGTACATCTAGTATCTTAAAACCAATACTTCAAGTCATGTTTAAGATATTGCGGTTGTCTTCATAGTTTTCGAGCAACCCTTGTATTGAGATAAAATCCTTTCAAAACATTCAATTGTTTTTGTATAATTGAAGAAACATCCATGTAATTGAATTGTTCGTCATAATAATGGACACCTTTTTTAAAAGAAAGGATGATTAATGATAAGTAAAAAGAAAGGTTTGGAATTCAAAGAAGGCAAAAGTAGGAATGACCATTCAGAATGAAATCTTCACAGTAGCTTTTTCAATGTTGTAAAACTAAGGCAAACATAATAAAATAGAAATGTAAAGGGTCCCTGTAAAGTGCGAAACGAAACAAAAACGAAACGAAACGAAACGAAACGAAACAAATCGAAACGAAACGAAACAAATCGAAACGAAACGAAACAAATCGAAACGAAACGAAACAGATCGAAACGAAACAAATCGAAACGAAACGAAACAAAACGAAACGAAACAGATCGAAACGAAACGAAACAACACATAAAACTTAAAGAAAATTAGAAAAAGAGGAAAAATCGCAGAAAACGAATATTCTAAGACAAGATCAGCATGTAATATTGCCTTAATCCAAGAGTTCTACATTTGTAACTAGTGCAGAGAGGGTTTCTTGAAAGAGCCAAAGTTGACAATTAAAAAAAAGTAAATGTCAAATGCCATACATGTATTTAAGAGGAATAAAAGGGAAGGGATAGAAAACCCCGCTATGACACCGTAATGAGATCATCAAACGGGGTGGGGGCACATTTCAGAAAAAATAATCTTATCCTTTTTCAAACGAAATGCCCCCCCCCCCCCCCCCCAGTTTTTAATTGTTCTCATTTTTCTGATAAAATTTTCAAATACACATAACGGAACAGTTCCGTTTCCTCTGCGCTAGACTCCTCCCTGCTAAATAATATTTTTCCGTCTATGACAGGGTTATTCATCCTATTCACTCTTGAAGGCAATAATGAGGGGATGGACAGGGACAAAGGGAGGGGAGAGAAAGGGGCGGGAGGAGGGAGGAAGGGGGTGGGAGGAGAGGAAAGGGGGCGAGAGGAGGGACAGATGATTGGGAGGGTAACAGTAACCCCCAAAAATTAGGAAATTACTTTTAAAATAAATAATCTTGCTCTTATACGTTCATGTACATAATCTCAATTTTAAAAATTACCACGAAATTCATTTATATATACCTTAAAAGAATTTCCCGATCGCTTCGCTCGCCGCAATTTTCAATTCATTTTTCAAATACTTCAGGCTCGCTTCGCTCACCTTAGTTTTTCATCTAAACAAATCTATTTCTTTTGTCAAGGTTTAAAAAAGGAAATAACCCAAATAACTTCACTACTGCACCAATTTACACTTTAAAGTTTAAACATTTGTCTCGACCGCCCAAGACCCCCTCCCTCCACCGGGAGGGGGGAAGCGGCAGGAGGAGAGTGGTACCCCCTGATCCTTCAATAAGATCTTGTCTTGAAATATTCGTTTTCGGCGATTTTTCCTCTTTTTCTCATTTTCTTTAAGTTTTATGTTTTGTTTCGTTTCGTTTCGATCTGTTTCGTTTCGTTTCGATCTGTTTCGTTTCGTTTTGTTTTGTTTCGTTTCGTTTCGATTTGTTTCGTTTCGTTTCGATTTGTTTCGTTTCGTTTCGATTTGTTTCGTTTCGATTTGTTTCGTTTCGTTTCGTTTCGTTTTTGTTTCGTTTCGCACTTACTTAAATACTAGTAGATGATTATTATAATACAAATATATTTCAGAGTCTAGTCGACATGCAACGCCACGTTCTGAGAATATTATTTGCTGTTGCAATACTATGTGGTATAAAGGTAAGTAAATTATAAGAGGGTTTAGAATGAAATCGTATAGAAAACGTTCTGCTCAACAGAAAATTTTATGTATTCATGATGGCTCTCTTTTTTTCAAATCGAGAAATGCCATTTTACTCAAAATTTTATGAGTGTAAGATTAATGATTTGGGTCCCTGTAAAGTGCGAAACGAAACAAAAACGAAACGAAACAAATCGAAACAAAACAGATTGAAACAAAACAATACAAATCATATCGAAACGAAACGAAACAAAACATAAAACGTAAAGAACTTGAGAGAAAAAAAAAAAAACCATGACAGAGAACAAACATTAAAGATAATATCTGTATGTCCATAAGTTCTTGTGGCTAGAGGGTATCTTGAAACACATGCAGTCGTAGTTGACTTGTAGAAACATAAATATTAAATGCCATCGATATATTCTAGTGGACTAGGGAAATTATAAGTAATATTTGTACAAGACGTACACCCATTAGCATTTCAATCTACGAAACAATATCATGAAACATCTAAGCAAGACTTTAATTATTTTACATGTATGTTTAACGTCTTCAAATTCATTAGCATCATTTTAGAGCAGATAAATTTACAGCATGGACGAGACATGCACGTTTCGGTTATTGAACCCTCGTAAGTGATCCTCAATCTAAACAATGTAATATGGTCAAAATCTGTGAAAATTATGTCCGAAATATACTGAAAGATGTAGCAAGATGGCTGGGATATGATGCTACAGGACCTGTCTTATAGTATACATGTATGAGAAACGAAAGCAATACGAAAAGTCTTTCGAAATGAGAGATATTTGGACATCATGCCTAGCATTTCTTAATGTTTTGCAGAACAGTATGTGTGTCATGTAGTATTAATTGATCATTTTTTAATTTTTTTCTACAAGATAAGTACATTTTACTATGTAATGTTGTGTGGACACTGACTCTTCGGGCACATGGTCTCACTTATAATTTTGCCTTTTCGATTTTGAGGCTTAATATCAATTCTCTGCAAGGACCAAAATTTTTTGGAAATAGCATGTGTAAGCCGGTGCGGGCTTACATGCCATACTAAATGTTCTGTATTTTGTCGTGGAAGGAAAACATCGTTGAAATTTTAACAAAATCTATTTCACGAATTATAATTTAACAGAATCCATAGCACACGAGAAAGTAATCTAAGACATCTAAAAAGTAAGTCTGACAAATGAAAAATGATATTGTATTTAAACAAGGGAGGGGAATTGCACAATATGATGGACATATTTCTAGATAATTCCATGTTCATCCCTCAAAGATAAGGTTGTCTAGAACTCTTCAAGCATAACAAATTATGAGGGATTGTACGTACATAAACTCAATATGCTGGTACTTCACATGTAGAATTGACAATCATTTTTCCAACTCATAGGTAAAACCAATTTGTTCAAGTTCTTATCAATCTCTAGACTTTCCAAGTATTGGAAGAACAAAATTACAATTAAACATGTTAAAGTATGATAAAATATTTCCCTTAAAATCTTAAGACTTATTTACTTAAATTTCTTGAATCTGTTTCTAATCTTGTTTCAAATATCTTTATGTGAATTGATATAAGCATCATTCCTCTTTCATGCAAGGGAGTTAATTAACTTTCGTGATCTGATAAATGCATCGATTCAGTTTAGAGTTATTCCTCTTTCTACAGTGTGCAAATTCCCCAACATAAAATAAGAGTTCACCTAAAATATTGTGGGGGAGAGGCCATATGGTTATAAATGTCATGGATTTTTATGATTTTCTGTATAAATAGTATGTATAATGCCCTGAATTCAAAAATAACAATTATTTGAAAATAAATATTCCGGTTGCCATGATAACGAGGTCTGTCTATTACAGCACTTAAGATTGATAGCACTAAAGAAACGGTCAAATAAGTCATCTTTGGTTATTATGTTGCCATGGAAACCATTGTTAGAGTTATTTGGTATTAACAATTTATAATCGTTTAAACCTCTATTTATAGAAAAATTAACAACATTTTGAAATTTCTTTTAGTTAGCCGAATCCTATCAAATCAGAATCAGTCAAAAATTGCCATAAAATAAGGTTAAAATTAAGGGCTATTTTTGTCCAAATTTTACCATTTTTTAAGCAAAAATAACACAAAATGTCAAGCTGATAACACCATCTTTAACCATTTTTAAAGTGATTTTTAATCAATAATGTCTTTTATATGCACTGATAAAAAATGCTTAAAAATATATAACGGACAGCTAAAACTTTACAAGTAAATTACTCTTTGTGTATTAGCACTGAACAGAATGTCACCATGGTAACCATTTTGTATACCCTTTTGGATAAAATTTTGAAGAGGTCCCACTCAAATTTTAACATTTTCTTAAAGATCGAGGATTAAACTTAAAAAAATATTGGCAGCGGAAATTAAGTTAGCCTGACATTTCAGATTACTTGCCCTTGAAATTGAGCAAAATCATGTTAAATTAGGAGCTTTTTAGGTATTAAAAAGGGCCTCTTCAAAAGAGGTTTTTGTGTACATTTTGAGCATACTGACAAAAAGAATAGCGGACATAGGCATACTTCTTATGAAGTATTTATACAATGAAAGATATAAATAGAAAATATAAGGTAATTTCAGTTGACTATAATAGCTGTTACCATGGAAACGAGCCTTGTGAAAATGCTATGTTACAAGTATTATATGGTGCGTAAAATGTCAAACATGGTTTCCATGGCTACGAAAACTTAATTTGTAAAAAGGAGGTTTATTTTTGTCTCAGTACATCATATGCACCTTCCATACCAAAAATCTCCAAAATTGGAGACATGCTTTTCCCACTTGCTATTGCAATTATTTTGGTCCCTACAGAGAATTGATATTAAAACTCAGAATTAACGTTTAATATGAAAAAAATATCATATTTAGTACTTTTTTGTTCTGACTTCAGCATGATTTTGACATTCATTATTTTCAGGAAACTTTTTCGTTGGGATTACGAGCTGACAGACAATGCATCAGTAATAGAGCCCAATCTTTCCATGGCAGAACAGACTGGGCAAAGGCAGTAGCTAAACGCAACCTTGATGCTGGTGACTGGAAATGTAATCTCTTTGTGGCAGAAGTACTCGAGGCTTGTTACCTACAAGTGCCTAATAGGTATCTTCCATTGTCACCTGATAACATTATATATATATATATATAACCTTAAACGTTGTCTAGTTGTTTTTTTAATGCAAATAAGTACCTTTCTCGCACATTTATGTCTTTGAAACACTATCAATACTTACAGCAAACAAAATACCAGTCACACAGAACTACTCTTACGATCAGAAAAAGCTTACACTGGGATTTTCTGCAAATTTCTTTCAAATTCAGTATACATATAAGAAAATAGTCGGTCGCCTGCTTTACCGAGGGTATGATCCTAAAGTCATCACAAAAAACTGGACATGGTACTGGACAAATCGACAGTTTTGTACCAAAGTCTTTCCCAACGTTGCACACTGGTCAACCGTGACGACGGGACTCCATGACGGGCCTTGTTCAAATCTCGTAAGAGAAGACTGGGTCCTGATATTTTGTCCTATCTGAAATTGGTCAGACTTCTCGTGTTATTGATCTTGAGCTCGCTTCGGTCAGCAGAGCACAGACTGTTATACGCATGCCAAAGGAATTTTTAGATCCATTTACATAGAATCTGTGTTATAAGAGGCCACGCATTTAACTATTTTGTTTGTGAAGTCCACCTCACAGTAAGAAGTTTTATGTTTATATACCAATTGTGCGTCTATGGAGACAGCTGTGTATCTGGATAAGTGGGAGGGTTGTGCGCACGTTATCCGGATAACCACATCCTTTTCTATTAACAGATGGCCGTCCAACGTCGGCGCCGGGTGCACATTGGTCCCCTTCCTTTTATGTATTGTCATAAATGCTTGATATGTTTCTGTACGTCTGTTTCGAATTTATTTGTATGATGTTCTAGTGAATTGTGTTGTGTCTTTTTGCGATTTGTAGTTCTGTCTTATGTCATTTATGTATCACTTTCTTGTTCGTTTGTTTCGCTGGCTGGGTGCAGGGTGGTCATGCTGGTGATCCTTTTCTTTTCTTTTATGTACATAATATCGTTCTTGACCGGAAGATTTTTTACCTTTTCATATTGACAAATTCTACACTCTACTGTTTTGACTTTAGGTGGTGGTGGTTTTCACCTATAGGCGCAAATGAATGGGCCAATCCTAGTTCCACGTACTTGAGTGGGTGTTGGGAGACTTGTTCGAGCAGCAATACACAGGAGGGGGATGTCTTGGCTATAGCTGGGAACGGAGGATCGGGTCATGTTGGAATAGTAACAGTACCAAACAGTATGACAACAAGCGCAACAAGATACAGAGTAGAGGAGAGCGACTGGGGATTTAGGTATGATCAAAGTCCCACATGCTGGCGTTACAACTGCTGACGAGAGACACGACCAATCAACCATACGACAAATGTACTCGGATACTTGGACAATTCCTTGCTTTCCATTGTAAAATGCTTACTTAACAGATCCCCGCTTTCATATGTATCGTCTATATAATTTTGTCAAGCAAACTTATCAGATTCTTATGCTTCCATATGTTAAATGTTAATAATTATCTTGTCAAGCAAATTTAACAGATCCTTGATTTCATATGTTTAAAGTTTATTATAATTTTGTCAATCAAACTAAAACTTCCTTTCTTTCATATGTTAAATAATTTTCATCTTTTTGTCAAGCAAACTTTTAAAAGAGTTCCTCGCTTTCATATGTATTAGAAATGTTAGTTTATAATGAATTTGCCAAGCAAACTTAACAATAGTTCAGAAATCTTTTATCATGACGAGACTAGTTCTCTGATTCGTCCTGATCTTTGGGATATGGTTTTTTTTAATGTTTCATTTAAATTTTAGGATTGATTAAAAATCTCTTTAATAAATGATTGAATCAATCTTTTTACTTTTTTTTATTTTTTTTTTTTTGATTTAGAAGTTGATACAAGCCTGGCAAATATTGGAATTGTCAATATTGAAATATATTATATAAGTGATTTGAATCAACCAATCAGATCGCTAGCTAGCGGTTCCATATTTTACGATATTGCACATCTGTGCGCCTCGCTTTTGATTCTACATCTAGAATCGGGAGAAAATGAATGAATTACTCACGATTGGGTAATGATCCCGATAAATCATGAAACATAAAATTGTTTGGTGAACCAAATTCGTGCAACAGGTACATTTTGATGTGTACTTGACGTCATATGATCAATGACGTCAAATACGGCGCAAAATGAGAAGCAACGTTACGAGAAGAAAGTTTTCTTTTCATATGAATTCTCTAAAAATACGGAGTAATATCGATTCTTTTTTTCTATTCTTTCTTTGCACATAAAAAACACAGACCTTCAGATCTTGTGGTAAAATAATCTAAGTGATTATATTTTGGATAGTAAAACAGCTAGACCTCTAGTAAGATTTAGATTTTAACGGAGGATTGTGATTATATAATATAACAAAGATGGACTGGGTATGAGTTCAATATGCAAAAATATTGCACGGTTACGACATATTACATTGACCGAGGCCGAAGGCCGAGTTTAATATACTGTGTCATAGCCGTGAAATATTTTTGCATATTGAACTCATACCCAGTCCATATTTGTATAATATGTTATAGTACCAATTTTGTTGTACTAGACACGTGTTTCGGAAATTTTAATCCTCGTCAGTAGAACTTCATATCAAACAGTTTAAATAAAGCCAAAGTGAATTTTCCTGGCGCCATCTACAATACAGAGCTTTAATTTCCTCTTGCCAAAATGAGCGGCTCCAAATTTTGTGAAGGGTTTATTCAGAAGCGTATTTAAGTGAAACATATGGCCAAAAATCGTTGGCGGGTAGGCGGAAGGAGCTTAATTCTAAACATGACCGAAAAAAATTATGCCGAAACCCAGCTAAGGACAGAGCTATGCAATGAGAGAGATACCCCTTAGTTTTAGAAATTTAGGTCTAATTTGATGACAGGAAATTTAAAATATATTTCAATGCAGTGCGGAAACACTAAAGCTAGGTAAGCGATATCCTCGGGGACTTACAGTCCACCAGCAGCGATACCAGCCTAGTGGTTGAAATTGTCAATATTGAAATATATTTTCTATTACAGTACAAAATTTGTTGTACTAGACACGTGTTAATTTAAGAATGAGGAGATCTCGTACATTTACCTATTACACAATAAAAGTGGAATTGTTTTTTGAAAAGCAAAATGATCATAAGATAGGAAAAAATTGGTTACGCAGAACATCTTCTCATTTGAGATGTCGACATGAAAAAAAGAATAAAAAATGAGTACATTATGTTAGAGGAAATCAATCAAAATCCTTTGAGCGGTTCCAGAAGAGAAGGAGAAAATGCATATTTTATCTACTTCCATTTTCACATCATAAATAAAATCATGAAATAATTAAAAAAAAAATTTCGCAGAAAATCAATATCAAAACATTTTATTCCTTTAATGTGACAAATATGCAGCAAATTAGTGCTAAATACCTTTAAATGTGTAATCTAAGTAAATACATGTAGTACTGTAACTATAGAAGGACAGATGACAAAGTCCGATCAAATAAAAAAAAAAAAAAAAAAAAAAAAGAAAAAAAAAAAAAAAAAGAAAGTTACGTGGAAAACGCGTCCGGACATCGCACTTTTATGGTTCATTTAAGAAAATAGTCAATTGCGATAAGAAAAGTTAAATCCGAGCACGCAAAAGACGAAATGACACTGGATAGCTTAAAATATGAAAATAAATAAATTCTTACACAGAGTATTCTTTGTTCATAAGGATAACACCAACAATCTCTTTTTATGACGCAGTCTCTTCGGGATGCGATGTCTGAAGTGGGAAGTCTTCGAACAGGGAAATTATCTATACTTAACTTCTGTTTGTCAGATATCCATACCGGTATCGTATAGAGCACCTTCCCCTGGAATGCTTTCTATATAGAGAACCCCCTCCCCCTTCTCTATTTTAGAAAACCTTCCGGAGGGAAGGAGTTTTATGGGAAAGCTTTACGATTTGACACCCGAACAAAATTTCGATAACCCGCCTATATCTATTGTTTAAATGCAATTAGCTTTAAGATTCATTCAACAGTTCCAATCAAAGAACGGATACCATTTTTGACACTATTGATCGCGCCCTGAATTCATATTTAAAGTGATCCAAGTCTTCAAAATAATTTGTAAGTGAACCTTCAGTACATTAAGTGTATCAAAGTTCATCAAATCCTTCAAGCAGTTTCAGAGGAGAAGCTTGGAATGTAAGAAATACTAATCTCCTGCCTTTATTACAAAAAAAATCATTAAAGAAAGAATTTCTCACAAAATTAATATTACAGCTTTGAATTACCTAAGAGTGACAAATGTTAAGCAAATGAGAGCATGAAAACATACATTTATCGAGTTTTTCAAAGAAATAGACTACAAAAATAAGCATATCTGTCAAAGTCCAAGAAAACATGAAATAGGTGTACATTTCTACTTGTCGGATCAATCTCTGTTAACTCACATTATCACATTTTGGTATGGATTGTCAAAATTGTAAAATTAATGTGAAAATAAGCTCCAATCATCATGACATGGATTCAACCCTATAGTGATTTTGATCCCCGTTACACAGTTAAGTATGGACATTGCCTTTCACATGTAAGATTTATCAAAAATCTTCAATCTACGAGCGGTTTCGAAGATGTCGAAAATGTTAAGAAGTTTACGACGAAAGCAAGACCGGATGTAGGACAGTAACTCACTTGAGCTTTATTTACAAACAAACTTTATTTTGGAATTGTGTTTTGTATCATATTGTCGTTCTGTTTGATATCAGATGAATCAGGTGTGCTGGAAACGCATATGAAAAGAAAATGCAGGATAATTCGTGAATAAAGGGCTTGGGAAATCTAGTTGAATTTCGTCGATTTGCCTGTGCATCATCTGCATTTCATTTGGTTGGGGGTGGGGGAGTATATATACATGAATAACGATTAGTTCAGCAAATTTTCTGTCAGTTTTTTGGGGTTTTGCAAGGTACGACCTTTCTCAGAGATTACAGAGGAGGTCCCTTTTGAGTTTTGCGTTTAAAACTGTTTGTTCTAATAAAGTACGTTGTACATTTATAAGGTATCGAATTCAAAGAGCCCTTAAAATTATTCCATTTTATTTTACTTTCCATTAATTAACTTTATAGAAATAACACATACCACCTCCAGCTTGCTAGGGGTCCGTCGATGCTCAATTTGGTGCTCTGTTATGAGTGCTGTTGAGATTGTTGTCAGGATATTCTTTAACTCATTTATATATTACAGCTTTCAGGTATTGAAGACATTTTTGTAAAAAAGGCTGCTGTAGAGAATTGTATTGTATAAGTTGCTCTTGCTCTGAGCGAGACTCAATCAAACGGAACCTAGAATAACTCTAGATACCTAGATTGCTAACATGCGTCATGTCGATCAAGGTTAATTTATACTGATAATTAAAACACTTTATTTCCAATATTCCATAAAGTGAATTAATAAAATCACGATTTCTCTTAATTTAAAGGTAAATTAACGAATTAGAGGGTCACTGGGAACAATACATTATGCATTCGTACTCCCATATCGGGAGTTCGCGTCTTTTCATATGGTGGGTTTTTTTTTGTTTGTTCGCTTTGGTTCCTGTTTTATCCTAATTTTGTATGCCTTTGGTTTCTGATTTTCTGAATTTTCGATCTTGTGCTTCATACAGGGATATCGTCATTATCCATATTTGTCATGCATCCGCTTTCTAATACTAGACATCTTACACAAGACATCCAGCACTCAATCAGCGCAGTTAACCGGAATTCAATTTTCAGTCCACTTCCAATAGACTATTCTTTGTTTGACTGAACTGTAAATTCAAAATAGGAACTACAGCTCGCGCTCGAAATTGTTCCGGACCTGTTAGTGGACATTTTTTGATGAATGAGGTTAAACAAAAGCACATGTTATGACGGTAATTAATTTTGATATTTTCTTCCTGAAGATATTTTACAATCTATGCAGGTGTTTCGGAGAAGAAAAAGGATTAGTCTCTACATTATCTTGTACAACAGATCAAGTTTAATTTCAAAAGTAAAAAATCTCTCAAATTAGCTAAGTACACATGTATTAAGTAACGCCGACGTATGGAAACAATTAGTAAAGAAAAAAAAATCAGATGAACATTGGACATGATTTTAAGCACTGCCGTTTTTTTTTGCAGTGTAGTCATTGTGCTATCTTCCATAGATGTAAGTATCGACTATAACTTTGTTTTTCGTTAAGAAAATCCTCATAGATGTACATGTAGCTTCATTGTAAGATTTATCAGTGAATGAAAGTCAAATTCAAAACACTGCAATCAAAATGAAAACACAATCACGACCAAACACCTTTCATATTCCTGAAAAAATGAATGAAACAGAGCTTTCTCAAGAGAAAAGAAAAATCGGAAAATTGGACAATAACACGGAACCATAGAAACAAGAAGGACAACTTTGCACACCGTGCGTTTTGATGTTTATCTTTTATGTTGTATTCTTTATGTTGCATAGTGTCTATAAGTTGCTTTATTCTTTGTTCCTCTTTGTCTATTTATGTGTTTTTGATCAGTTAATTTCAGATTTATTTATGAAAAAATAAGCATGTGTAACATAATACATGTACAATGTTAAGAAGGATCGTTTTGTTTATAAATTCGTGTTTTCCAACTTAGTAAATTCGTCAAAATTAACCCCCCCTTCTTATTCATAAATCTCTGTGTGTTTTCGTTCTCTTCAAATAATAATTCTAATGATAACCTTCATTTGCTTCCAATCATATGAAGGAACGTAGTGTTTCAAAGGCGTATATTGTGCCAAAAATAAAGATTGTCAATAGGTTCATATATTCCTCGTTCAAATTTCAGAGAACGCAAGCGTCGAAGAGAAAATGTATCGGCCATACTGCAAAAGGTTTTGTTGGAACATCAATTTTAGCAAAATCAGCAAGAAAATCCCCTCTCAGGGCTGATGATTTGAAAAGTAATCTCTTTGTGGCAGATGTCAGGATGCGATATGGTACTATAGTACCGCAGAAATCATTTCTTACATCTATTTCAATTCTTATCTTTACGCACATATTTATTTCTAGAAAAAATATGACAATTAATGCCCAATGAGTTTTTCCCCTTCGTTTTTCCTTTCAGAAAATATATAGTTTATCATAAGTTCATTTGCATAAAACCACAAGGGATGCTTTAAAGTTACAAACGATCTCGTAAATCAAACCATTAATAAAGTATTTTGACATTTTTTTTCATGGAAGCGAGTCAATCGTACTTTTCTTGACAAACAGAGGATGCTTACTCCTTCCGGGCACCTGGTCCCATCTTTAGCTATCTAGGGGTCCATCGATGCTCAATTTGGTGTTCTATTGTGAGTGGTGTTGAGATGTGTCGTCAGGATCTTCTTTTGTCTCATTAAAATTAGAAACTAGCTGGTTACTACAATAATTTATGCACTCGCTACCGAAAATATAAAATGGGTACTCTAATGTAACCTAGTTTTTTTTTCGAAATAGAACAAAGGGAACACGTGTAAGCACTTATTTGCATAAGACTAGTGCAGTAGCGAAACAAAACAACATGGCGGACTGATAACACGTAGAACGAAAAGAAATCGACCATCGTAGAATCAGAATTTGAGAAGAGAAATGAAATAAACAATAAAAAGAAAGAATTAGTATAAGCAGGAAATTGGACAGATGGAGACCTTAAAGGACGACCGTGCATTCAAACTGAAGTCGGACGAGATTTTAGAGCAAAAAAAAAAAAGATCTATATTGTACATGTACATGTATATGTATGGAATTATTATATGTATGTTCAAATTCGCAACGGAATTCGTAGTAGAGCAGAAGAATTAAGGATTCAGAGCCGGTCAAAATTCAACATGCTGGTGTTACAACTGTTGAGGAGGCACACTACCAGCCAATTATAAGACGAATTCAACGAAGACTTTACCTGTTTTTCTTTCTTTTAAACAATTGATACTTTTATCATTTCTACAAGCAGACTAAATACCAATTGTTTTTATGACTTCTATTCTAAATGGTTTCAAGATCTATCTTTGATGATTCTTGTCAGTGATAATAATACAAATGGAAATATACAATAACAGATTAAATCGATTTATTTTCTTTATCTTGAGTTTAATGATTTCGTAGAACTGCATTCGTATATTACAAATGTTTTTTTGCGATTTAGTAAACTAATTTTTTCCCATTAACATCTCCTTTCGTTTAATTTTGACTTTGGCTCTTTGTCGTGTGGTGCTTGTAAAGCAGTTCCCCGCGAGGGGTTTGACAGTAAGTGTTTTAAATGTCTTCCCTGACATGGTCACCATGATAGCACTTTCGACTCAGACATAACCTAAATCAGTGCATGTTTTGTAGATATTGTTTTCATTTTCGAGCGTGAACATCGACAGCAGGTGCGGCTAGCCAAACAGGGAATGGTTACTCCTCCCGGGCACCTTGTCCCACCTTTAGCTTTCTTGGGATCCGTCGATGCTAAATTTGGTACTCTTTTGTTAGTGCTCTTGAGATTGTCATCAGGATCTTCTTTATCTGTTTCTGTTTCTGTCTTCTGTCTTTGCCGTGTGGAACTCGTAAAAAGTTCCCCGTGAGGGGTTTGACAGTAAGTGTTTTAAATGTCATCCTACAGGCATAGCACTTTCTATGTAGGCATAAGCTAAAACAGTACATGCTTTGTAGATTTTGTTTTCATTTTCGTGCATGAACATCGAACAGGGGAAGCTCAATCCTCATGGACACCTTGTCCCACCCATGCTAGAGGTCCGTCGATGCTCAATTTGGTGCTCTATTGTTAGTGTTGTTGAGATTGTCGTCAGGGTCATCTTTATCTGTTATTTGGCTCTAAGATATGAGCAAATAATCATTCACGGAGTGCTACGAAAGAAACAAAATTAGTCATCCAGTGTCCTATGAAAGATACAATTGGTCTGTGCACTGTGGAAAAATAAATCAGTAAAATGGCATATTTCTTTGAAAAGGATAAGCTACGAATGTTCACAAAACTTAACTCAGATTGCACATTGTATGCCAGACATGTACTTCAGCTCACTTACTTATGGATATAGATTTTTTCCTTTTTTGTTCATAATTTTCTATTGCACATGACTGTTTTTAATAAAACTAAATTATAATCATTGTCCTTTACTAAAATTTCATTAGAACTTATTTCTAATTACAGTTTTGAAGTAGGAGTCACATCGGTAGGAGAAACGGCACATAGTTCGTACATTTCCAAGAGCCTTGAGTTGAACCATACTTACACATATGCTGATGGGTTTATAATGAGTTACAGAAGATCCTGACGATAGTGTCAACAGCACTCACAATAGAGCACCAAATTGAGCATCGACGGACCCCTAGCAAGCTACAGGTGGGACCAGGTGCCTGGGAGGAGTAAGCATCCCCTGTTGGCTAGCCGCACTCACCGTCGATGTTCACGCACGAAAATGAAAAGAATATAAAAAATACATGTGAAGGATGGACACTCTGGGCAAGGGCGACGGACAAAATGGGAAACACCAAAACTTAAACACTTGTGCTGGGATTCAATAGTACTGCACCAGATCTTAGTAGTGTCACCATAGAAACAAACGTCGGTAATGCCTACACCTATACAAGCTTTTAAGAGCATTACACAAGATATCTCAATACTCTAATGTATTTCCTTCTGTATTTTGTTTGCAAAGATATCTCATGTAGAGTGAAGAAAGTATCAAGCATCCAGAAGGTTTCGTGAATTAATGTTTAACAAATTGAAACTAGATGCCGACATACAAATATCAAGTTAGGGTTTAAATCATATTAGTATTCAGACATTGTCAATTGTTTTGTCTACGTAATTCTTAATCTAACAGAACTACAACACATGAGAACAATAAGGGAAGTGTTCCAACTCTTAAACGTCTTGAAGAAAAGTTCAAACCTATTTCAATGCACCAGAAACGTTTTTTAGATCCTCAACAGTGGTACTTAAATGTCGAAGTAGTTTTATGACATAGCCAAATGTATTTTAGTAGGTATGTGCACGACTTGATATGGACACTTTATCTTTCCATAAGATATATATAATAAATTTTGTTATTTAAATGCACATGATTTTAAAACTTTATTTCAAAACATTTGAATAGAGGGTATTGACTATACTTTTGTTGAACAGGTAATATGACTTTTAGTGCTTATAAAATTCATCTCGAATGAGAACGATTTCGGTTGATCGTTTCTTCAACGCATTCTAAATTTCTGTTATCAAAATTTCTTGAAATTTCTAAAAAGTGGGTCCTGTAGCATCATATCCCACCCATCCTGCTACGTCTTTCGGTACACTTTTTGGACATAGTAACTTTCATACTTTTTTGGCATATTACATTGTTTAGATTTAGGATCACTGATGAGGGTTATGTACCCGAAACGTGCATGTCTGGTCCACGTTGCTAATTTATCTGTTCTTAAATGATGCTATTCAATTTGAAGACGTTTACAGGCAACCGCTTATGGATTTTCAGATGTCTTTACCTTGAGCAATTTGTTAAATGCTAAAAATCTTGTAACAATTTCCCTAAGTTGCAAGGAGAACACATTATATCATTTTACTTAAGAAGTACACGTTAACCTAGTGTCAAGTTCTCCAGACATCGATGAAGTGGCTACCTACCGATTGCTTCAGAGAAGCCAAACAATGACCCCTCCTCTCCGAAATTCCAATCTCTACTGACAAGGTACATTCTTAATAAAAGAAAGACCTTTGCTGGAATTGGACAGCTTGTGATTGTTGTTTTTTTTTTTTTACGTTCGACTATCCATTAATACAGTCCCGATTACGTTAACTGTCCCCCTTTTAACGTTTTTTCTCCCTTCATCTCTCCAAATTTCGCTTCTATTTTTCCGTCTTCATTTTCCCTCACAAAATTTCTCTTCTAATTTTCCTCCTTTATTTCGCCTTAAAATTTCGCCTTCAGTGTTGGGAGAGAAAAATGAACACGAATTTTTTGAGAAACAGAAGCCAAACGTATAGGGAAAGAGAAACGCAAAGCGTAAACAGAAGAGAAACGAAAGCGAAATATTTCGCTTTCATTCCGCTTTCAGTCCTCTTGTCAATCAAAGCGAGACTTCCTCATTAGCATATTAGGGGATTTCCCTAAATAGAGGGTACAAACGTAATTTGATGTAATTTCTTTGTGTTGCATTAAAATACACGACTAATTAGTTTTATTTAGATACATTGTAAACGAACTTTTTCTGCATATTTAACATTTATTAGTAAATCGAAAAGTAGCTTTTCGTATGTGTAAGTTACAAATCGTGGTTTGTTTTCTTCACATTTGTACATCTATAGCACAAATCCATTTTTTTAAGTAACATACCAATTAAAAAATCGTTGTTTTGACAAATACACACATGTAAATCAACCGCGCAGGGTACATGTACGTAGGTGTCGTTTATCCATTACCTGCCAGGTTTGAAAATCATCGGAGCGTGATATCACCATGCGGTCATTTCAACTTTAGATAGGGAGAGAATATCTTCACAATGAATTTAAGTTAATTTTTTTTAAATTTAATGTTATGACTTGATATAATCAGAGACGTACATGTATATAAAAATATATACATCCCTGATTTAAAGATACAGTGTCCCTGAAAATAAATTTTATTGAAAACGTAAAATCTTTAGGGTCTAGATATGGGGAAAAAGGAGCTATAACAAGTTTTATTTGAAAATATAATATTACCGAATTGGTAAAATTAAATCTCCATATACCTCTATTGTAAAAACGCAATACATTGTAGGTGGCGCTAGTGAAATTAATTAGAGCTGCGCACCCCAAATTAAAAATTACGTTTTTAAACGGCTATAATAACTGCGAATGAATGCGTTGGATTCGCCTGAAAATTTTAATTTATACAAATGAGAATGTAAACTTTCATATGGGAAGAAAGGTTTTGCCGTATAAAATTTTGTTAAAATAATTTGTTTTCAGGGACACCGTTCCTTTAATGATGTAATTAAATATGTAAACTACCTGCTACAAATGTACCTTTCACGTACTCAGCTTGCATGTGCGTTCTCATTTTACACTGTTTTCAAGGATGGATTTTTAAAGAGATTTTTTTTCTTCACCTTTTATTCATTTTATCGTATTTTTTTTTTCTTTTCCTTTTTCATAATGACATACTGAAGGCTATTTTATCATAGTAATACATTTCAATTGAAAGGTCGTAGTTTAAAAAAAGGAAAGAAATAGAATTGTCATGGTCAAAAAGCAGGGGCGGATCCAGAACCTCATATGCCGGGAAGGACTTAGTGAATACGCTTTTTATTTGGATGAATTGCGAGGCCAGATAGCCGAGTAGGGGTGGGTGGGTATACCTCCCATTTGCGGGGGTTCGAAAGGGGGCCCTTACCCGATAAAGTTTTGAAAAAAAGGTGGCTTCTGGATCGTACTTGAACTCAAGATTGGACCGAGCGCATGATTCAGACGCGTACGTCTATATCTTTAAAAAAAAGGAAACCCTATTAACATGATTAATGTTAATTAATACATTTTCTAACGCTATCTCTTCTTTTGCATGGCATGCCGAAATCGTCAACAATTCTTTTCATGGGGTGGGGGGCAAATAATGGCGAGCATCCTGTTTATTATTTTATAAAAAAAAGTTATACGTACAAAGCAAAATAATCATACATGTACAATGTATATATTAGAATTTTTGGCAAATTCTGAATGGATGGGGAGTCCTCCTATTCTCGCTCTAGATCCGCGCTTTCATTCAAACAATGTCTCTAGATCTATAACACGTTAATATTTCTATGAAAAAAAATGTCAACAATGTGCCTAATTCATCTCATGACCAGGCCTTCACATACCAGGATCGTCAATCAAGCACAGCATGTTGTATCGGGAATGCGCCCCCAATAAAATTTGAAAGAATATAGTTTTTGTCCGTCGAGAAAAGTTTTCAGTTGTTTGATAATTCCTTCCCGATATGGTACCTAGCGATCGTTATGTTGGAATCCGCGAGAAATATTAATCACATCATGGACCAAAGAAGGATTTTTGTAAATGGATGAAAGAACAAGGAAAAAACGAGATAAAATCGAAATAAAGATGAAGAATCATTAAAAAAAAAGAAAAGAAAAAAAAAAAACCCAGTGAAGTAAGAACTTCTTTTTCAGAGCATGGAATTGGACCTCCTGCAAATAAAAACAAAATGAGTATGAAAATTTATTTGTGATGGCGAAGAAGGAAGGGAGCATTGAGTATAAAAATTTGCCCCGTATACGCAAATGACCGAAAATAAAAAAAAAATAAATAAATAAAACAAACCCCAAATATATTCGTAAGGGGGAATTCCCTTACGTGTTTCCTTTAGTTATTGTTGAAAGAATAGAAATAAAACACACTATCACTCTAAAATATTTATATACATTTTATATCTGACCATTCCAGACACTGTCACTTTTGGACGTAAATACTTAAACGCATGATTGATTCCACACAGGTAGACTACTATGACTAACCGAACGACACCTGTAATAATCGATCGATTACGGGGTATATACATGTAAAGTACAAGGGGTCAATAATGAGAACTGACATCTATATGAACAAAATGACTTGCTTCTTGACTCATATTTTAAAATAATTGTGAAATAAGTTTTATAACACGTTGAAACGGACCTATTTTACACGATAAATTTAGCTGTTTTAAAGTGATTAAATTTTATCCAGAGACTAAATATATCTAGACGTATTAAAACAATTATTATAGCATATAATTTGATAATTAGTGTGATAAAAGCAAAAGAGTGTAAATAAATGTTTTAAAATATTGTAATATTTAGATATTAAGCCTACATTGACTGCATTAAGCCCCGCCCATGTATATTTCCAAAACGAGGCTGGAGGCGAACATTGAAAGCGAACTGAAGGCGGAATTTGAAAGAGAAACGTAAGGGGAATCGTAAGAGAAACGTAACAGAACATGAAGAGAATCGAAGCGGGAATTAAAGGAGAAATATTTCTCTTTCAAGTTCGCTTTCAGGGTTCTCGTTTATTTCACCTTACGAATTCCTCTTCTCTTTCTCCTTTCACCTCGCAAATTTCTCCTCTATTTTTCCTTGTACATTTCGGCTTAAGAATTCCTTTTCTATTTTTTCGTCTTCATTTTACCTCACAAAATTTCTCCTTCGTCTAACAAATATTCCCCCTTGAGGGGTAGACAGTTAACGTAATCGGGACTGTATAAATAATGTCCTTCTTACATAACAAAACAGAACATAACATTAATGGCTATGAAATTACAAAATCATTGACGCTCAAGAATCATTCTCTTTACAGACAGCTCCATCTGCGTTTGATTGTTATTCCTAAGACGATGGTACGTACTTCCTATATGAGCACTATTTCTCCATCAATAACTGTTGGTTGAAGGTCAGTAGAGAGGGGTCAAGTACATCAGTTACCAATTACAACTCTCCGTCAAAAATAGAGCTATGCCTGTTACCGTAGTTACAACTGAGGTATGGATGGTTTTTTTATTTCTTAATAGAATATTGTAATATTATGAAAATATTTGAAATTATTCAGTACAGCTGAAGATAAAATTAATCTGTTCTTACATGATACTTTTGAATTGCAAGACGTTTGACATTAACATGGAAAAATAGGTTTTCTTATGTATCTGAAGTATTCAAAACGATGAAATAATGAAGGATGTCAGTGACCTTTGTCCTTTTCTTTAGCTATTTGCTTTGAAATCGTTCAACTTAACGGATTTGTAATTTTGAATATTACGTACGATCAAATCCCATATCAGTGCGTAATTTAGATGCTTTATTCAATTATAGGTTTGGGATTTGACCAGACTTAATGGAATCGGAGCATGTAAGTTGATCTCTGAAACATTAAAATGCCGTGAATACTATTTCTTCTTGAAGTAAGGTAATTTTTCAATGTCTGTGCGAAGAATGTCATTTTTTAACATCAAATATTTACATGACTAGTAGATTCCCCATGTTAAACGCCCATTAGGCAACTAGAATTATATTCCAATAACTTAGGTTGCTCACGTGCAAGTTTTGCATGTAGGGAGAATTTACCAACGTTCAAATACATTTGACACTAAAACAGGCAAAATATGCGAAGTGCATGCAAATAAAAATGACCGATATTTAGAATAAATGTAAATATAAGTAATGACTGTCTTGCTTTTGGTGTTCATGGGTGTATAATTCTGGTTGGACACGTGCAAATTTTCCGAGAATCGCTTCGCGATTCACGGAATTTGCACGTGTCCAACCAGAATTATACACCCATGAACACCAAAAGTAAGACAGTCATTTCTTAATTAAACGAGTTTTAAAAGTTTTGATGAATAGTGATTATGAATAATCAGATTGAAATATGTTCTATCATTATAATTTGTGCACTATATGCGATCAAACAAATCATATGTGATGCTTGAGGCAGAAAAAGAGTCTTGGAGTGATTATATAAGTTCTATCTCACACTTATGCCCTTCGCCGTGCGGAGATCGTTAAAATGTTCCCCGCGAGGGGTTTGAAAGTAAGTGTTTTGAATATATTTCCCTGACATTGTTGCCATGGCACTTTCTATATAGACATAACCTCAGACAGTGCATGATTTTTTATATTTTGTATTCATTTACGTGCTTGAACATCGACGGCGGGTGCGGCTAGCCAACAGGGGATGCTTACTCCTCCCGGGCACCTGGTCCCATCTCTAGCTTGCAAGGGGTCCGTCGATGCTAATTTTGTGCTCTATTGTGAGTGCTGTTGAGATTTCCGTCAGGATATTCTTTAACTCATTAATAATAAACATAACCTAACCATTATTCAGTCTCAAAGTCGAGAAGGCAAGGCAAAATCGTGAGCATTTCCATGAAAACGGTTGCGAACCTCGGAATGAACAACATTCCAAAGTGAGACCAGGTGCCCGGGGAGAGTCAGCGTCTCCTGATTGCACGCAACACCCGTCGCAACAGCTCCATGGAAACCTGTCAAAATTCGGTGATTGTCTCGATGTACATTTTGATGTACATATCAGGTAAGTATGTCTTGTTTGGTGATGATGACATCCATTCAATAAGAATGTAGAATATCACTGATCATTCTGGAAAAGGGGATCTCATATGCTTGTATAACATCCCTATAACGACCGAAGAACTTCCTCAATGATGATTAAAACATTTCTGTAGTCCTTTAGTTTCAAAAGTAAAATAGTGTAGTTTTTTTAACAACACAAAGAATATAATTTGAGGCGTAAGATTTCATGCACTAGTTATTTTGCACTGATAGATCAAGGGATAACGAATAACAAGTGTATCAAAGACGTCATCTAGTGGCATCAGATGGGGCTGGAACTTCATTGATTCCTGTTACACCAGGGAGAGCCTCATTCTGAAGTATTAGGACCCGGATGAAACAGAACATAAGAAATCCGTACACGCAGACGCAGTGCTGTTTGATATTTAAATCTGGTTTCATCGACAACTTACAATTCCTCTATATAGATTCAATGTGATCTTGGCACAAGCGAGGAAGTATGCATACAGTTCACTACAGCAAGCTAGTATTAAAGATATGATATGATAGGCCTCTTGACTTCAAAACGTTAAATTTGGTGCACCAGACATGAACATTATATTAATAAAGATGGCTTCAACTTTCTCCTGTTTTATATCTAACAGTAGTAAGCAATCTCTTTCTCTGTTAAGCGCTAGGCGATGTATCAAAAAGCAAACTACCTATCAGACAAAACAGAGAGAGAAATTATTAAAACCAATTCAAAGCAAAATAATACTCAAACAAATTTCAAAAAGATATTATTGAAAATAGAACATTTCTTTGAATTTGTACATTAATATTACTTTGATGAACATTTTTTGCAGAAGTAATTATAATTTTTAATGATAAATCATTGTCATACTAAAGTTATTATTAGTGCATCTTATGTGCATTAAAAAAAATGTATCATCAGTGATGGTCGAACCTATACATTTGATATACATGAATAGTATTGTCTCACATTTAAAATGTCTAATGCAAAGGGATTTATCTTGGCAAATGAAATTAGCATTGTATAAATAATCGAAACACGTTAATTTTCAAAAGATAGGTTGTTTCTTTGATATGTCTAACTGCTAACTGAGTTTCTATTTTCTCTTAAAACTTCAAGTCTGTATTAGTCCATGGCATGGGTAAAGCGTTCTCCAGGTAATGGGCTGTTCAGAAATATTCTGTAACCCCCTCTCCCTTGGGAAGGGCAAGGAAGGGTATCGAGTCAAAAGTTCCTTCTGGAAATCCAGTACATTCCATGAGGGGAATGAGGGGGGGGGGGGTTAGAGACTATTTCTGGAATAGCCCAATCCTCAAATATCTCGATGGTCTACTTATACCAAGGCTTTTCTTACATTTTTGTAACCTAATTTCCACGTCTTTCTTTCCCTGTTAGGCAGACTGCTCTGGTATTTACTGATAATGTCATGTTAGGAAAATTCCTCATTCTATTTAGAAAGCTGACTCGCTTTCTTTTTGGTCTTCAATTTCAAATTAAGCTTTCTAACTGATTCATTATAGATGTAAATCCCAAACGTCTAAGGGATCTTTGACGATATAAAAAAAATTCAAACAGATAATGGACAATTATTTCTTGACTTTTTTGGGCACTTAAAAAAAATTGGTAAGGCCTAACGTTAAAAAAACGAACGGAAATGGTCATTTATCTTTTTACCTAGGTAGCATATCAACATTGGCACAAACTGGTGTAATGGCGGCAGGAAGTATTGTGGGTATTGTATTTGGTGAGTATTGTCTTCTCTGGTTTGATTTTTTGACAAATTCGGTCTTTTCGAAATACAGAGTTACTTCCCATTTGTGCAGGTATCTGACGTCAACGCATTGTGACGTCATCAATTTTTATGGAAACCAGCCTGAAATTCAGGGAAACAGGGTTACATATATGACGTTTTCAATGGAATTAAATGACGTCACAATGCTTTTACGTCATATACCTGGACAAATCGAACGTAGGCATGTCAAATCGAAAAGACGGAATTCTTGCTAGAACAGTTGGCTCGATGTTAATCTACACCTTCTATCAATGAAAAAATCCTTTCCTTTCATGTTGAATAATACGGCGTAGGCGTGATCTAGGGGGTGTTGGATACAAACAATATAACATAAGTAAACTTTTAAAGTTATGCAAGTTCTCTTTCAGGTAACTCTGATTCTTTTTATATCTTAAGTTTACATAGTTTTAGTCTGCTTTTTAAAGGAGTTTTGATATTTGGAAATGTTCGTCTCTTCCGAGGCAAAAAGTTACAAAAATAATAATGTATTTTAATGAAAAGGCTGAACTGCACTACCGAATCGAATATGTTATCAAAGTTTCTTCTTCCGAAAGAAATAAAATCGCCTTTAACAAAATACTTTCATGAGTCTCATGACAATGTTATAGTCTATAGAAAAAGAAATTCTGTTATCCCTTTAAGAAAATGAATGATTATAATTGTATCATGAATTGCTTTCATCACGCATTTCATTTAATTGCTTTTTGAAATCAACCCTACGAAACATTTAGAACTACTCACTCTAAAAATGCTATGCTTGAAATGAATAAATGTTGGTCGCCAAAGATATATCTTCAAATTGGCTTCTATGACCTATTTTGGCCTTACTTACCCCTGCATGAGAATTCATGTCATTGTCCAGAAAGCTTCTCACTGACAACAGAATTGTTTACTTTAAATTAAGAATATTTTAAATTAGATAAAAATTCCAATCATATCGTGTTTATCTTTGACAACCGCTTAATGTAATAGATTCTTTAGACTGGTGGATATGACGTAGAGGATATTTACATGTATGGAGGAATAACGTACGAGAAGACTCCTGATTGGCAGTATAAAATACAAGACTTGTCGCTAGGCAACATAATCAAAGTAGGAAGGTTTGCTAGGATACACGAGGCTACTCTTTATTCAGAAGGAAAATCGAAGAAAGTTGTAGAAAAGACTCTTAAAGGTAACTATTGATGTCTTTATCATTACAAACTAATCAGAACTGGTATTTTCTCATTAAAATGTTTAAGCAACACATCTGAAATAAAACAATTGCTTTGAATAAAAAGAAACGAGGGTGTTACATATAATTTTGATACAACAACCCTACCAAGACCCCCCCCCCCCCCAAAAAAAAAGAATTATTCACTCTTGGGAGTGAATGATGCATAAATTATAAATAATATCTTTATGACCAAGTAAGAATAAATATGATATGAGATATGATTTGGCTAAGAGCCAATTTTTGTATATGGAATAACCACGAATAAGTATGACCAGGTGCAGGTAAGTATGAAAATCGGGTCAGATCTAGTAAAATTATGTATAATCCATTTATTAAGTATTAAAACAAAACCAGTTAGAATTTCAGTGTCTCTTTTATATGCATAACAAAGAAAAGTAGGACATGCATACTCTCCCAAGACACCCGATTTCAATCTTATATTTGGGATGTACTTTTCTGTCCTTGTAGAATGTTTTTGTTATATTGTTTGATTTTGTATTGTTAAAGGTACTGTTTTCCAATTGATAAAATTACTATATTAGAATTTTGATTATCATGCCAGATGAGTGCAGTCTTGATGAAAGCAAAGATCAACTTCTTTGGCTCAAAAGTTGGGAATCATCCATGTGTTCTAGGTTTCAAAGGGGCTGTAATGGTTGGCCCTGCGCGTAAGTTTTGTCAATAAAATGGCTGATCGAACACTCGTTAAATGTACGTTTCATCAGCCTTCCAATCACAACAAAACAAATGATAACTGTTGACAATTTATAAGAAGCTCCTAAAAACAAAAAGAAATTATAATACTTTAATATTTTTTCCTATTTCGGTCATCGATTTTATTTATATGCTACTGTATCGAACCTACAGGAAATTTAAAGCCGCACACTCTCTGCAAAGTAATTGAACAAACTAAAAAGGCGCTACTGAAATGAATTTTGGCTGTGTGTGAAAATCACTTCGATGGGAAGCATTGCTGATGGGTATTTACTACCCGAAACACGTGTCTCGAGCATTAAAATTAGTTTGAAATTTTCTTCAAGAAGGTAAAGAGCTGGAACTCTTCCGTATTATTGAATTTACAAAATGTTGACAAAGAACCCGTGGTAGGTTAAATTCCAAGTAATATTTATTGATGTCTACAGATACAAGTTAATATTAACGGAATTCCTTGTAAAACAATAGACACTGTTAGCTTTCAGTCAGTTGCAGAGTTCAATGATAGAAAATTGTCTTTTTTCTGCTAGAATTGTTTAACATTAAAACGATGTGACATCTAAGACATTATCTTTTAAAGTGATCTACTTAAGGTGCATAGTTACTGCGTCATTGATTTGAAGAACTTTGTATCAATAAAATAGACACCGAATAAATATTCAAAAGGAAAATGGATGCAAAAATGACTAAATGATTTAAGGGATACTTTTTCAATAGTTTAATCAATTGCTCACTTCAAATATTGTCATTCTCTTAGATTCAAAATGATAGGTATTCACTCAAGTATTTATTTCCTCATTAATACTGTAGAGAACTGATATAGATATACCTGTTATGCTATTGGAGTACTGTGGTGGTTGCGCCTTGAAGGACTGGCTGACTGAAAACAAGAACAAAGTGAACGATGATACCATAGAACATCTGTTCCGCTTCTCCTATGATATAGCACGTGGTATGGAGTTCTTGGTGGGAAAGAACATGTAAACGTCAGACCCTATTTACCCCCCTTTGCATACGAACGGGATACAGTATCTATAATATCCTTTACTATTTCCATCATCTCAACGTTTCAAGGTCTTCGATTTGTTATCGTTCCAGTAACCAGTAGAACTTTATGTGGTTATTTTGAATTGCTCATGGACAAGTTAATCTTAAACAATTTTGTTTTGACCATCATCGACTAGTATAACAGCTCATACGTATAATTAACATGACAAATTCAATCATCTTACTGCTTCAAAGAGGTCACGTGGGCGGGCTACAAAAGTTTATATCCCCCTTCAGAGACGTCATCTGTCATGGAATCAAGTAACCCCATATTCTACGTTGGTATAAACAATATCCATTTAATACTAGTAAATAAGGGGAATCGGAAGTTGGTTACTTATTCAACATTGCAACTTTCAACATTGAAAAAGTAAATTTCTTCTGAAGTTAGTTACTTATTCAACATTCGCTTGAATCTGAAGTTGATTACTTATTCGAATACCTAAAGTAAAATGGGGAAATACAAATAAAATAATAATGAATATTTCACAAAATAAATATTTTCCCCCAACCCCAGCACATCTCGTCTCGTCTCAGGGATATGTGTTTTACTGTGATAACTACATCATTTCATGTCATGGATCACTTATTCGAGCGAGTGACTGAACAGTATAATATGACTAGAGTCGAAAACAGTACGTCGGAATAAAACAAATGTAAATGAATGAGTTTCCACAATATGACTCTACCATACAGGTCATACTTCACATGTAGCAAGAGGGGTCACATAATAGGCTATACGCATATGAATTACGCATTTATCATACTGTTAACGTGGAATTTTTCGCGTGGGGTCAATTTTTGCGTTTTAGCGAATAGAAGGAGTTGTGAAAATTTTGTCATTGCGAAAATATCCCCGTTTCATTCCCTCAATGGGAAATACATTCTTTATCGCAAATATTTCCCCTACGCGAAAAGTCTTGATGCTATAATCGCGAAGTTCAGCCCCCCCCCTTCCCCGCGAAAATAGCTACGTGTAGAGTATTAGATAAAATTCGGTTGATCGTCTGTCACTTCAATGCATATGAGATTTTCTGTTAAAAAATTTCTTGAAATTCCTAAAACGTGGGTCCTGTAGCATCATATCCCATCCATTTTGCTACATCTTTCGGTACATTTTTGGACATAATAATTTCACACTTTTTGGCCATATTACATTATTTAGACTGAGGATCACTGACGAGGGTTAAGTACCCGAAACGTGCATGTCTGGTCCATGCTGTAAATTTATCTTGTCTTAAATGATGCTATTGAATTTAAAGACGTTTAACATTCACCCTGATAATGATTCAAAATCCGGATCATGAATGTCATGTGCACCGCATTTGAACATGTTTATCAATTAGTCTGCCCCTGCTCTACGGCAACAGAGTTTCTTTCTAGGTCGAAAGAAATTTATACAAAGAAGTTAACCATTCATGCACAACAAGGTGGTTTATTATTTGAACGTATTCGAGTTTTAACCTTTTAAAAATCCACAAGCTAAGAAAGGTATTTGTTAGCTTAAGATGAAATTAGATTGAAAAGATACACCAGTTATAACCAAATGATCATGCCGAATACCATATACCAAGGAACACAATTAGCATAGCAAACTGGAAATGAATTGCAACCGAGCTAGCAGACGTGAATGCCTAAGCTAAACATGAAACCAGGTGGCCAGAGTAGTTCCTTCCAGAAATCCACAACCTTTTTTTTTCAGTTTCAACTAAAAAATAATATATATTTATTGCCTAGTTGAAAGGGAAACATGAATATTTGTTCAACTCAGACAGATCATATCGCCCAAGAGTAACACATACGTTTTCTTGTTTGTACAAATGTTCATTTCTCCCACCCAACTTGGCACTGACACATACATGCATTTGACATCTCCTCTGCAACAACTGCAAAGAATTAAACG
The DNA here is from genome assembly GCA_028142955.1 of Pinctada fucata. Lineage (NCBI taxonomy): Eukaryota > Metazoa > Mollusca > Bivalvia > Pterioida > Pteriidae > Pinctada > Pinctada fucata. Next base: position 20,604,608 of record AP027114.1, on the reverse strand, counting down.
AAACTTTACAGGAACAAATTATTCAATGATGTATTAAAAGTTTGCGTTTTTTGTGCCGATTGTTGAAAATATGGCCGTCAGGGGGTCTGATTGACTGATGAATTTTTCATTTTTTCTGTTACCGCTGTACAAAATTTCACAAAACCTTACAGAAAGCAAGTGCTAAAGGTCTCTATCATGTTTGTATAATTGAACCTATTGGCTCCAAATGGCTTTAACATTTTCGGTATCTCCTCTGCAAACGCTGTACAGATTTTCACCAAACTTTATAGGAAGCAAGTACGCGAGGTCATTAACCAAGTTTTTGTTTTTAATGCTGATCCTTCATTGAATATGACCGCAAAGGACTCTTACTCTTCACAGTATTTCATGAAACCATATAGGAAACAAGTACGCAAGCTCATTAACCATATTTTTGTTTTAATTATAGTTCGTGAATAAATATGGCCACGAAGGACTCTAATTTTTTTTGAAATTTCCTCTGCAGCAGCAAGAATTTCACGAAACTCTACAGGCAGCATGTGCTGAAGATCGTCTACCAAATATGCTTTTTAGCCGATCGATCAACAAGAAAGTGCTCTGATTGGATGACTTATTTGCTTACTCCTCCCGGGCACCTGGTCCCACCTCTAGCATGCTAGTGGTCCGTCGATGCTCAATTTTGTGCTCTATTGTGAGTGCTGTTGAGATTATCGTCAGAATCTTCTTTAAACTCATTATTTTCAACATCTCCATAATTGCTGCACAGAATTTCATGAAACCAAAATGGTTCCCAAGGTCCTTTACTAGACTGGCCACTATCAGCCCTTCGACTGCAACAAAGGTGAGCGATATGGTCACCTTGGGCCTCTTGTTCTTGCCTCGTATTACATGTATTAGTAAGTTCTAATTTTTCAAGGTTTTTTATTCCTATTGACTGTGAATTTGGGACTCCGATCATGGCTTTTTATTCAACTTTTGATAACTGATTGACGACTGTAGTACCAGTCAAGCTCAAAACTTCCACAAGTACTTTCACCAAATATGTATAACGAAATACAAATGTCATTTCATATACTAAAAAACAGATTAAAACTACTTTAAAACAAGAGTTTAATGCAAAAGTTTATCTTAGGCAAAGTGCTAACTGTGTTAAAAAATAACCTGGAATAAAGTATTTGAGAACAATTAAAGATTTCCTAAAGATATTTTATTATTCCTCTGAAAGTAATGTATTTGGCATTTCTGAAAAAAAAAAACCCGACGTAGCAAGTCGTGAGGAAACTTGCAAACCTCTGTAAGAAGCCGTATGTTAAAACATAAAGTGTCGCCAAGTTCTTGGGATTCATGAGTCGCGGTGCGTCATGGATACCTTTGATGCTATTGAATTTGAAGACGTTTGCCATTTGTACTACTCGGTGAGTGTCACTGCTGGTGGACCAGGAGTCCCCGAGGGCACAAGTAGACAAGTTCGATCAACCTCTGTTGATTGTCTGTCTCTTCAACGCATTTGGAAATTTCTGTTACCATTTGATTTTTAATTTCTTAAACATGGGTTCTGTAGCATCATACTTGGATATTATACATGTACTTGAATATAATTATATGCAACAAGAGTCATGTGATATTTGGATATTTCAAACTTTGCAAATGAGCACGATGTATTTTACAGTGGATTATGTACGTGTACTGGATTCTGACATTGTTCATGAGATAATAAAAGTTGTCCTTTGCAATTATATGGTGCTGGTTTATTGTCCTCGTCTGTTTGTCCAATTTTTCTTTTCCCGTGAGAAAGTTCTGCTTTAGTTTTTTCATGAATTTGCTAATGGAACGTACCGTATGTATGTAACGTTATTTAGCGCCTATACATTGACTATGGCGTCATGATACAATGTAGGTCTGTCGATATAATCAGAACATTTTCACTGCAAAGCACGAAGGGCGAAACCTTTTGGGACATAAAGTGTTGAATCATTTCTGAATTTTTTTATATATACATGTATATATATATATACATTTATTTATATACATTCAATTTACATCTACTTTGACAAGTTGTACGGCTACATATTACTTTCCTTACGGCATATATGTTATTTCTCTGTATAAAAACTTGATTTGAAAAGAACTGTGAAAATAATTTTTCTCGGTCATGTTCTTTGTTCCGTTGTAAACGGAAATACCGACACTATATCATCAAGAGAATATCTTGTCAACCACAATTGAAGTACCTCGATCAAAAATTGATAAAAGTGATTAGTATAGGGACTTTCCCATGTGTTCCTAGAAATGTATAAAGCTATCTTTCCAGATAAATCATGTCAAGGAAGTTCAAAGGTCAATCGTCTTTATCCCTTTATATAAGTCTGGTATAATATGTTTTTCATATCTGCAAGTAGCATAATGATGATCAATTGCAAGGTGCTCCTGATCCTTTGTTTTCTTTGTTATGGCGATGCCCAACGTTTGAGAAAAGACGGAATGTAAGTAAATTATACATATTATATTGAAACCTTTTTATAACCATTAAATAAATGCTGTTTTGTCTGTATTGATGAGCTGACAGAGTACGCATCTTCTATTCAATGAATCCAATGCATTATAATCATATCAATTACCTTTCATATATCAATTATTTCTTATTGATACATATATGAATTATACGAAAATTTTCTGAACAATAGAAGTTGTTTTGTGAAATATTATACATTATTACGGTTCCAGACAGGTAATATGGTCTGATATACCTTGTCTGGAATCTATATTTCCCGTGCCGAAGGCGAGGGGATTATTAATTCTAGGCAAGGTTTATCAGACCATATTACCTGTGTGGAACCGTAATAACATTTTTGTCATACTGCAAAGCACTTATAAACTGTCATTTCAAAATGGCGTCAACAGTAAAATTTCTAACTTTTTTATTTGTTGATTTTCTTAACCATTAAAAATATCGTACATGTTAATGGTTTATTCAAAATGAATAAACACGAATGAAATTTAACTTAGCAGAAAAATCAAATTAAAGGATCTGAAGCGAGAGAAAAAGTCAAAACGTCGGAACGTTTTTACGGGAAATACGCGCTAAGACGTCAAGAAACAATATGGTGTCCGTGACGTCACAAAGCTCTATATTTACGGCTGCAGGCGAGTAACATAGTCACATAATTACGGCTAAACGGCCAATGAGATTCCTAGAAATTTATTTGCAGTGTGATAAATCGGATTGTTCCTAGATTTTATCTAAGTGTTGATATTTTGTATATTCGTCTGATATTCTTTATGAAATTTGGGTTAAACAGTCAAATGTTAACATGAGACCATTTAAAAAAAGAAATTATAAAATATCAGTATTCGCCATAATTCAATCTCACTTAGCCTTTGCGTCAATAAGAGTAGGATCCAGTAGCAAGTTGGGACATGATGTAAACTTTGTGACTAAAATTTGATATCATGAGTGGGTTGAACAACAATGCAAGATAGTTCCAATTTATCTCAAAACATAAATGATGTTTCCACGTATCATCTATTTTTGAGGGATGTATTTAAATTGGATATATGCCGAAAATAATTTATTCTTGAAAATATCGGTCCGATATTATTAAGAATGAATTGTTTGAGGCATATACGATCTATTTACATGTAATTAATTAATTGCTTTATTCTTGAATGTATTTATCTGTTCTTGATTTTATCTATTTATTCATTAATATGCCATACCTACCTATTATTGACTTTATTTATCTATTTATTCATTGATTATCTTTTATATATTATATTAAGTTTACACTACCGTGTCAAGGATGAAAGAGTTAACAAAAAGGGGAAAAAGAATTATTTTGAATGAAACCGGAAAAAACGATACCAGACTCTGATGAAGGGGTTATTGTTAAAATTTTGTTGTAAGCCTTTGGAAGAAGTCAAATTATTTCTATTGTTCTAACAATAAGTTTAGTTCCCCTGAATATTTCTGTTATTTTACGTTACTTATATTGCTAATAATATTGAAGATAAACATATTATATTGAAATATTTTCATGAGCAATGAATGAATGTTGTTATACCTGTAATTGTGAGCTGACAGAATACGCATCGTTTATTGATGAATCCAACACGTCCTCTTTAGATATCCATTTACATATTCATCTGTGTTGCTTGGGCCCCTGCGTTTTGCGGTCTTGTTTGTGTGTGGTCATCTGACAGAGAGAAGGTTGTTATACACCACAATTTCACGTTCTTCGAGACCTCTGGGTAATCGGAAAAGTGGGAAGGTTGTGCGATCCAGGATGACCATACCTTTTGCTATTTCCGTGGCAAATGGCCGTCCTAAGTCGGCACCGGTTACCCATTGGTCTCATTGGTTTATGTGTTGGCCTGTGTGTTTGATATTTCTGTATTGTGCGTTGACGTTCCTTGTCCCTTTTGCATCTCTGTCTGTGCTTGTCTGCTCTGTGTTTTAGCATTGGGTGTTTGGGGTGTTGCTGTCTGTGCTGCAACATGGTGTCGTTGGAGATCCCCTCCTTTGTGCCCTACATGTGCTACATGTGCCCTCGAGCACCTCTGGTCCACCAGCAGTGACCCTCACCAAGTATTACAAATGTTAAACGTCTTCAAATTCAATAGCATCATTTAAGAACAGATGAATTTTTAGCATGAACCAGACATGCACGTTTACTAAACCCTCGTCAGTGATCCTTAATCTAAACAATGTGATATGGCCAAAAACAAAAAGTTTTGAATGCGTTGAGGAGACAGACGATCAACCGAAGTTGATCAAACTCACCAAGTATTACAAATGTTAAACGTCTTCAAATTCAATAGCATCATTTAAGAACAGATGAATTTTTAGCATGAACCAGACATGCACGTTTAGGGTACTAAACCCTCGTCAGTGATCCTTAATCTAAACAATGTGATATGGCCAAAAACAAAAAGTTTTGAATGCGTTGAGGAGACAGACGATCAACCGAAGTTGATCAAACTTGGCTATTAATACATTTTACAGTGGCATGTTTAAATATTTTACTAGTCTGATCTTAAATGAATTGAACATAACACGTAATATTTCATGAACTTTGTCAATTTCCAAACTAGGGCGATGCATAGTTTCTTACGTATCTAAAAATGTTTTCCATTTCCCCCAAAATTGATCAAATAGATCCAAAGTATTATCCTTTTGTGAAGCTGTTTATAAATCATGTAATTTAATTTTAAAAACGTGATACATCCATTGAATTTGTATATTAAGCTTACTTTTATAAATATCGAACTTTGTGTTTAGTATACTATTATGATAAATTGCGCTAAATTTGACATATAATATGGGCCTACAACATGTACAAGGAAGTATTTCATATCAGAGTTGAAAGAAATCAATTCATTGGAAAAATACTCCTTTATTTTTGAGATGAGATGTGAATTTTATTAATGATCTATTAAAGAATGACAATGAATTTTACACAATGAATGAATTCAAGAATCCTTTTAATATCAGAACTCAATTTTTGGAATGTAATAGAATTATCCTATCCGTAAAGAAGTTTTTGAAAAATAACAAATATGACACAATCTGTAAAGTTGATGGATTAAAGAAAAAAAAAAAGGTCAAAGGATATGTATAATGTGTTGTAAAAAAGATGTGCTGATATCTTCACAACAGAATTGGAAAAATATTTTTGATGACTTGACTAACAAAGATTTTACATTGTAACGATATTTACAAATCCCTTATTTTAATTAAAGATTCTTAGCTTAAGTGGTTCAAGCACAGAATAAATTTTTCAATTTAAACAACTAATAGAACAGCTTTTAAGATGAAACGTACTGAAAATCCACTTTGTACATTCTATGGGGAGGTAGAAGAATATGTAACACACTTATTATGTGACTTTTCTAAAATGTACACCACGCTTCCTCACGACAAAATAAATGATCGACTGTCAAAACTCATTAAATGGTGTTTTGATCGAGAGGGGAAAACTTATATTTGTACCTCTGAATCGAAGGGTTTCTTTTCCGCAACAGATTACAAATCATACAAATCATGGACATGTGGTGACCTGTGTATTGCCTTGTCCTTCCTTTTGGACAATATTTATGTAAGATTTGGTGAGAAACTCTACAAACAGGTTGTAGGGATTCCAATGGGTACTAATTGTGCGCCTCTTGTTGCAGATTTATTTTTATACACGTATGAAAAGGAATTTATCCAAAATCTGCAAAAGCAAAGAAAAAGTGATGATGTGAAATGTTTCATTGGTACTTCTAGGTACCTGGATGATATTCTTACTATCGACAATCCTGTTTTTGAAAAGTATAAAAATGTTATTTATCCACAAGAATTGATCCTAAACAAGGCAAACGTTTCAAGTACAGAAACACAATTTTTGGACCTAAATATCAAAATTGTTAATGGAGAGATCCATACAAGTGTGTATGACAAAGTAGATGATTTTGGATTTAATATAGTAAATTTCCACTGGCTTGACGGTGATGTTCCTAGATTACCGTCCTATGGTATCTATATTTCACAGCTCATTCGGTATGCTATAGCATGCACTGATGCTTTGGATTTTCATAGTAGAAATTTATAAATTACCAAGAAACTTTTAGGACAAGGTTTTCGCTTTCACAAACTAGTAAAGATTTTCTGGAAAATCCGTTTATACCGTGGATATGATCTTAATGTCACCAGACGGACACTAGGCTTGGTACTTGACCAATCTACAGTCTTGTACCAGCGCATTCTTAAAACTTGCACTCTGACTGACTGTGACGACGGGACTCCATGACGGACCCTGTCCAAACCTCTTTAGAGAAGACAGGACCCTGACCACCTGTCCTCTCTGAATGTCAGTCGGACTCCTCGGGTGATAACAAACATGAGCTCGTGGCGGCAGAGCTCGGATTGTATTCGTACGCCCTCTTTTTTATATCCATTTACATATTCATCTGTGTTGCTTGGGCCCCAGAGTTTTGCGGTATTGTTTGTGTGTGGTCATCTGACAGTGAGGAGGTTGTTTTACAACACAGTTGTACGTTCTTCGAGACCTCTGGGTAATCGGTAAAGTGGGAGGGTTGTGCGCACGTAATCCAGGGTAACCACACCTTCTTTTATTTCCGTAGCAGATGGCCGTCCGAAGTCGTCACCGGTTGCCCAATGGTCTCGTTGATTTATGTGTAGTCCAGTGTGTTTGATGTTTCTGTGTTGTGCGTTTAATTCCTTGTCCCATATGTCTTTCTGTGTTTGTCTGCTTTTTAGCTCACCTGAGCCATAGGCTCAAGTGAGCTATTGTCATAGTGTTGCGTCCGTCGTCCGTCGTCGTCCGTCGTCGTCCGTCGTCGTCCGTCGTCGTTAACTTTTCACATTTTAAACTTCTTCTCCAGAACGGCTGAAGGGATTTTGATGAAACTTGGTAGGTATGAAGTACTCATAGTCCCCTACAAGTGTTGTTGTTTTTCGTCCGGATCTGTCAACAGGTGGCGCCACCACAGCCAAAAGTAGGTCACGGGGGTACCCTCCTTTGACAAACTTCTTCTTCAGAACCGAAGCATGTATCGACAAACCGAAAGCATCAGGATGATCTAGAGAGATGTCTTAAGAAGTGTTGTTATTTTTGGTTCCACTTCGAAGTCAAATTTTTGACGCGTTTTTTACGTCTTTTCGGACTTTGTCAGAAATGCACATTTTTGCACTATTTCTTAAAATAACTCAATAAGTGTATGATTTTACACACTCATTTACTACATATTTATCATATTTAACTTACTTAATGCTTTGATATGTATTTTATGCTTAAATTTTATTTTTTTTGATTTTTTTATGAATTTTTTTCTTATGTAAAAAGGAAGGGGGGGGGGGGTTGATTTTCATACATTTTCTGCTTCTTTTCTATAACCACTCTTCAGATTGTCATGACAATTTGTAGGTATGAAGTATTCATGCATCTTACCCTACAAGTGAAAGAATTTTATCAAGATATCCACTTTTGGATTTTTAAAGAATATTTTTTAAGATTGTACATAGGTATAATGTATGTTTTCCATGCCAAATGGACCCATGGGGAGAAGCTTCAAACCCCGGCGGGACCCCAACAATTTTTTTCCCTTTTTCAGTTTTTATTCTCTTTTTATTTTTATATTTATCGCTAGAAATGAAACTGTGAAAGAATTTTGTCAAAATATCAACTTTTAGATTTTTAATGATTTTTTAAGGCGGATGGGAACTTTCGCTCATCCGGTTCAGATTTTACTATGCGTCGCCGGTTTCCTAAGTAGCAATAACAGGTAGTCACAGGTACAGAAATGAGATTATTTTAGAAAAATGGTGATTTTTCACAATTCAAAGGGGCATTTTGCCAAATTTGTCTATTTCGCGACGTCAAGAAACCATCTTAAAGGCGAGATAAACCCAAAAGCGTAAGTTCTGAACATTTCTGTCATTTAGTTACACGAGGAAATTCGGAGTTGTGACTTGTGTTTGATGGGCTTTTACTTTAATGAGTTAAAGAAGATCCTGACGATAATCTCAACAGCACTCACAATAGAGCACGAAATTAAATATCGACGGACCCCTAGCAAGCTAGAGATGGGACCAGGTGCCCGGGAGGAGTAAGCATCCCCTGTTGGCTAGCCGCACCCGCCGTCGATGTTTATGAAGCATGGAAATGAAAATATATAAAATTTATGCACTGTCTGACGTAATGTCTATATAGAAAGTGCTATGGCGACAATGTCAGGGAAGTATATTCAAAACACTTACTGTCAAACCCCTCGCGGGGAACTTTTTTACGAGCTCCACACGGCAAAGGGCATAAGTGTGACACAAATGAGTTAAGATCCTGACGATAATCTCAACAGCACTCACAATAGAGCACGAAATTAAATATCGACGGACCCCTAGCAAGCTAGAGGTGGGACCAGGTGCCCGGGAGGAGTAAGCATCCCCTGTTGGCTAGCCGCACCCGCCGTCGATGTTTATGAAGCATGGAAATGAAAATATATAAAATTCATGCACTGTCTGACGTAATGTCTATATAGAAAGTGCTATTTCCATTTTCCAAGTTTCTATCAGTATGTTGGTTGAGGTGATACATCCTGGCTTAGATGATCGGAAATGTATAACAGAATCTGAGCTGTGCATGGTTCATGTCAAACACTTCAACAGGGTAGGTATCTTGTGAACCTAGGGGTTGGGAAGGGGCTAACGTGGATAATTATTCTAGCATGTCAACTCTTGAAATGTGGGCTGCTCTGCTCCATCCATGACAGGGCCAAGATTTCGATGTGTTAAAGTAAAGTGCATGTTGCATATATTGATCTGGATTTGTTTTGAATATTATGATTATTTTCTTTATTTCTGTTGGTTTAAGCCTCATGGTTATATAGTCGTACATTGAAATTATGTAATAAACATGGTTTGAGTATAATCTTATAGTACATGTATAACGACCGAGTGATCCTAGCTATCATTATCGGTACAGACTGTGTAACTCTGTGTCTATATAAAGACTAACGTACAGACGCGATACACAAAATTGGATGCACAGCGTATTTATAGTGAGGCAGTTCGAGACTGTAAGATACAAAGATTGATAGAATCCCTAATGTGAAAAAACAACGACAACAAAATAAACAAACTAAGAATGTTGCTCAGCATATTAACTCTTGTAAGGAGTTTATAAATGATTCATAATGTTCAGTCATCTGTCATGAATTTTCATGAAAAATATGGAAATTTCTTTTTTTGCGGCAATGTTCCTATTCAAGAAGTACAATGATTTACTAGTCTTACATTATATTTGAGGAAAGGCTTATATATCTATTATAAGTTTTGAAAAAACATAACTATTTATAAGAATTAACTATTTATGATTACACATGAGATTTCAAGAAATTTTGCATGAACAGTGATGATGATGAAAGTATGTGTTATGACAAAAATATTGATGTTTCAAATGAAGGGGTATATATATTCAAGATGCAGTCATACATAATAGGTGTGCGTAGGCTTCTTCTTTACTAAATAAAGAGTTTAGTGACTTTATATAAACTAAATATACTTTTTTTATTTATGAGATAAAGATAGCATCTTTACACATTAGATTCTACAAAATTTTGAATGAAAGTGAACATATTTACTATGAAATTGATGTTTTATATAAGGGGGTATACGTATTCAAGGTGCAATTAAATACAATAAGTGAGGAGAGGCTTCTATTATTGTGTCTTTTTTAAAACTTAATATATCATTCCTATTATTTATAAAATAAAGTATACATCATTACATATAGATTTGAAAAAAAATGTGCATGAAAGTGAAAATTTTACAACAAAATTGATGTTCGAAATAAGGGGGTATACATATGCAATATACAATTGCACACACATACTGTGAGTAAGCTTCTTCTAGTAAGTCTTCTTATAGACCTAAGATATAGCTCTTAATATTAATGCAAATTAAAGTATACCTAAACACCTTAGATTTTGAGAAATTGGCATGAAAGTGAACATTTTTACTAAATAAATTGACGTTTTAATTAAGGGGTATATGTATTCTTAGTGCAGTCATATACAATAGGTGAGGGGAGGCTTCTTCTATTGCTACTTATTTGAAACATAATATATTATTCCTATTATATATGAAATAAAGTATACATCATTACACATAGATTTAAAGAAATTTTGCATAAAAGTGAAAAATTTAACAACAAAATTAATGTTTGAAATAAGGGGGTATACATATTCAATATGCAATTGTACACAAATACTGTGGGTAGGCTTCTTCAAGTAAGTTTTTTTTGTAGATCTAAGATATATTTCTTGATATTAATGCAAATTAAAGTATACCTTAACACCTTAGATTTTGAGAAATTGGCATGAAAGCGAACATATTTACTAAATAAATTGACCTTTTAATTAAGGGGGTATATGTATTCTTAGTGCAGTCATATACAATATGCGAGGGGAGGCCTCTTCTATTGTTACTTATTTGAAACATAATATATTATTCCTATTAAATATGAAATAAAATATACATAATTACACATAGATTTAAAGAAGTTTTGCATGAAAGTGAAAAATTTTACAACAAAATTGACGTTTGAAATAAGGGGGTATACGTATTCAATATGCAATTGTACACAAATACTGTGGGCAGGCTTCTCCAAGTAAGTCTTTTTATAGACCTAAGATATATTTCTTGATATTAATGCAAATTAAATAAACCTTAACACCTTAGATTTTGAGAAATTGGCATTAAAGTCAATTTCAATGAACATTAAGGGTTAAAAATACCAAAATTTTGTATTATCATGAGAAATTTCTGCATTTTTTCTATTAAGAATGTATACTGAGTTATTTTCTATAAAACTGATGTAAAAGAATATATTTCAGATCATTTATCAATAAATAAGAGTAAATGTTATAACTATGTTCTGTATTTGTTGAAAATGGCCATTTTGTATTTTCAATGGGTGGCCTTGAACTGTATTTTTTAAGAAAATATGTGGATAATCTCTTAGATTAAGGTTTCAATTGCAAGATAATAAGTTGTTCTTTCAATTTTAACCAAAGCAATACAGGGTAAACAGTCTAATTTCAAAAGTATCCATCGGCCTTAAATAAGACAAGCTATAGCTAGTTTGGCTTTGTGTACTTATTTTCATACTTCGAATTAACTTGGCCACATACGCTATCAAATATACTCTGAATTTATTTTTAAGATGTTGACTTTTTGTGTCGCCTGCAAAGCACAGCGACACTTAGGGATCACTTTGTCCGTTGTTCGTCTGTCCGTCCATCCGTCCCTCGGTCTGTCCGTCTGTCTGTCACACTTGGGTGTCACACCCCATAACTTTTGATTGGTAAATGATAGGGCTTTGATATTTCACATGTGTATTCCTTGTGACAAGACCTTTATACACATATCATAATTTTATACCTTGTGACCTTGACCTAGATATTTGACCTACTTTTCTAAAAATCTAATATTTGCTATATCTCTTGATTGATTAGTGATATGACTTTGATATTTCACATGTGTATTCCTTGTGATTAGACCTTTCTACACATATAATGTTTGACCTTGTGACCTTGATCTAGATATTTGACCTACTTTTCTAAAAATCTAATATTGGCTATATCTATTGATTGGCAAGTGATAGGGCTTTGATATTTCTCTTGTGTATTCCTTTTGACAATACCTTTCTACACATACCATAATTTTGAACTCATGAACTTGACCTAGATATTTGACCTACTTTTCAAAAAAATTAAGATTTGCTATATCTTTTGATTGGTAAGTGATAGAGCTTTGATATTTCATATGTGTATTCCTTCTTGTGACAAGGCCTTTCTACACTTATCATAACTTTTGACCTCATGACCAAGACCTAGATATTTGACCTACTTTTCAAAAAATCTTAGATTGGCTATTTCTTTTGATTGCTGAGTGATAGGCTTTGATATTTCACATGTGCATTCCATGTGACAAGACCTTTCTTCACATACCATCATTTTTAGCTCACCTCGACGAAGTTGAGTGAGCTTATGCTATAACCCCACGCGTCCGCGTCCGAGTCCGCGTCCGCGTCCGTGTCCGCGTCCGTGTCCGGTTAAGAAGTTTGGGTTAGCTCAGTATCTGACAAAGTACTAATGCTACAGTAACCAAACTGGCACAAGTGATTCATCTTTGGATGCTGAGGTGAACCCATGCATCGTATGCAGCATCTGACCTACATTTTCCGCTTGAGTGACTTGGTTAAGAAGTTTGGGGTAGCTCAGTATCTGACAAAGTACTGATGCTACAGTAACCAAACTTGCACAAGTGATTCATTTTTGGATGCTGAGGTAAACCCATGCATCGGATGCAGCATCTGACCTACATTTTCCGCTTGAGTGACTTGGTTAAGAAGTTTGGGGTAGCTCAGTATCTGACAAAGTACTGATGCTACAGTAACCAAACTTGCACAAGTGATTCATCTTTGGATGCTGAGGTGATCACATGCATCGGATGCAGCATCTGACCTACATTTTCCGCTTGAGTAATTTTGATAAGAAGTTTGGGGTAGCTCAGTATCTGACAAAGTACTAATGCTACAGTAACCAAACTTGCACAAGTGATTCATCTTTGGATGCCGAGATGGACCCATGCATCGGATGCAGCATCTGATATACTTTTTCCGTTTGAGTGATTTCGCTTTTAAAAGCCAATATTGAGCAGAGTATAAGTGCTACATGTACCAAACTTGCATATTGGATGTATCTTTGATCACACTTTCATAAAATGACCTTGACCTACTTTTTCCGCTTGAGTGATTTTGCCTTTAAAAGCCAATATTGAGCAAAGTATAAGTGATACATGTACCAAACTTGCATATTGGATGTATCTTTGATCAAACTTTCATAAAATGACCTTGACCTACTTTTTCTGCTTGAGTGGTTTTGCCTTTAAAAGCCTATATACATGTACTAAGAAATATGCTTGAATTGAATTTTGCTGTCACGAGGTGAGCTTCGTAATCTGTGATTACCTATGTTTTACCTCGTGCACTTGCCCTATATATTTGACCTACTTTTCAACAAATCTATGATTTGCTATATCTTTTGAGTGGTAAGTGATAGGGCTTTGATATTTCACATTTGTATTCCTTATGAAAAGACCTTTCTAAACATTCCATAATTTTTAACCTAGTGACCTTGCCCTTGATATTTGACCTTATTTCAATAAAAAAAATCCGCTACGCAGGCGACACAAGCATTCCTTGGATTGCTTTTTTTTCACACATGCATATTTCAGAACAATTTCCCTATTTAATGATTATTTTCTCTGTCTTATTTCTGTATCTATGGTAAACATAGTCGCCATATATCTTGTGTTACAGATTTGATTGATTCAATACCTCCTTGCCCCTTTAGTAGGGGTAACTACTGGAAATAAAAAGGTGCACACTAAAAATTTTGACTGACTTGAAATGCCCGGAAGTCTGTAAAATTGGTCTTTTTTGATTGCGAATATTTGGCACGCATAAAAATGTAAAGAAAAAAAAAGGGGGGGGGGGGGGGTCATGCATGTCCTTTTTTCGCAAATTTCACTTTTTTTACAGGAACTCTGCGTCCTCATCGAAAATGTTCCGAAATTTGCATATTTTCAAACCTATCTGTAGATTGCATAAAAGACAAGATCAAGTTCGAAGTTAAATTTATCACGACTATTGATTCAATATGCTAAAAATACATTTCCAACGCCGCATTTCAGCATATTTACCGAAAATAATTTGTCCAAGTGGCTTCACTGGGTCATGAGGTTTGATACACCCTACACTGCTGTTTGGAAAATAAATTGGCTCAATTTCTGCACAACTCACTTGAATTAATATTGTCCGCTAACAACTTGTCTGTGTTAATTGGATTAACACGATTTTGACTGTACGTTACATGTATTAAGATGAAATCAATACTATTCAAAAGCTCTCATTCATAGATTTCTGTATAATTTAATATGAATAAAGGCAAAACCGAAAAATCTTTGTTTTTTATGCTTCAAAGAATCAAAGATACGGGGGCATATAGTTTTTGGCCTGTCCGTCTGTCTGTTTGTCCGAAAAACTTAACATTGGGCATAACTTTTGAATGGAAGGTGATAGAGCTTTCATATTTCACATGTGTATTCCTTGTGACAATACCTTTCCATTGATACCAAAATTTTTGACCTCGTGACCTTGACCTTTGACCTACTTTTCAAAAACTTTAACATTGGGCATAACTTTTGAATGGTTAGTGATAGGGCTCTCATATTGTACATGTGTATTCTTTGTGACAAGATATTTCCATTGATACCAACATTACTCAGATCCTGACCTCTCACATACTTAACAGAAAATGGTGTTTATACCAACAAAGATGCCACCGCGGGGCATTCGTGTTTCACAAACACAGGCTTTATTATTTTCTGGCATACTAGCTATTAATAATGAAAGGTTTGGTGTTCAATTTTAAATAAACTTAATTTATGAAATCATTTCATTGTTTTATTCTGTTTCTGTTGCACATTAATGTGGAATTTTACAAAATGATTTTATTTTTGATGTTGCATAATCAAACTATACTAGCTGGGCATATGACTTCGCATAATCCATCTTTTCAAATCAGTAAAAAAGTTGTTGTTTTGAAATGTGACTATTTTCTCTTGTTTGTACTTTTAAAGGTTGTCTGAAAAAAAACTTGTCTGCATCCGGCAAAAATCTTGTTAGAAAGGTTGTTGGCTAAAATCCTGGTACTGGCACTATCAGTATTCAATGTCAGTATGTAAATTAGAGCGTGCATGGGTATCAGGTGAGCGTTGTTCCCCCTGGGGCTCTTGTTTATGTTTTTGAATTGGGTGTTTTTGGGTTTTGCTGTGGGTGCTGCAACCTGGTGTTGTTGGAGATCCCCTCCTTTGTTTTATGGTATTGTGATAAAGTGCAAAATCTCATCTCAATAGCATCATTTATAAACAGATAAATTTGCAGCATGCATCATACCTTAAAACATGTTGTCATTTATAATCTATTTTTGAAGGATGTAAATGGATTGGATATATGCCGAAAACAATTTTACTTTTTAAATATCGACAACTTTCATTGAATATGTTTCATTTATTATACGAAGTGTACAACACTGTGTCAAGGATGAAATAGTTAACAAAAAGGGAAAAATAATTATTTTGAATGAAACCGGAAAAAGGAAACAGACTGATGAACGGGTTATTGTTAAAATTTTGTTGTTATGTCGGCGCCGTGGTCTACCGGATATGGCGTTGGGCCAGCAATCTCAAGGTTGCTGCTTCGAGCCTTGATGTGACCACGGGTCGGTCGACGTATACTCTTCAAAAATCTTTGTTTATATACAAAAATGTCCTTGTCTGCATATTGTTAACGTATCTGTGGTGTTTAAAAATATTGTTGTTAGCCTTTGGAAGAACTCAAATCATTTCTTTGGTTCTAACAGTTTGTAAAATTCCGCTGAAGATTTCTGTTATAATAAGTAACTTAAATTGTTCATTGAAATTCATGTTATTATCCAATATTTTAATATATTATATAACAAGGATGTAACGTCAATTCTGACTGGCTGACGCGCGAGTAATTTTTTTCCGATAATGACCGCTGGCAGAAGATAATGACTCGGTGCGGTATTTGTCATGATTTCAGTATTTACGATAAAAAATAAGATAGTTATTTTGTTTATATTTTTAAGTTAAGATACACTTTTCACAAAAAACCCAATTAATTGTTGAATTCTTGATTTAAAATTGCATGTTCATATTGGTTTGAATCATTATTTTAATCATATGTAGTCATAAGATTCATTATGTAATATAACAAATAAGGAATCGGTCGATACTACAAATCTCATCGGGTCATTACGATGTCATAATGACCTCGACCAGGTCCATGTTTGTATAATATCAGACGGCTACAGGTAAATATCGGGCGAGCAGAATTAATATCGGAATGGCTCAGGCAACGTCTGGATTGAAAAAAACATAGATCTACGTCATATCAATATTTTAACAATCTTTAGATGCTATTACATGTTACATATACATTTTACATCTGAAATCAAATTTTGGCTTCAAAAATATTGTTCGACAGTATATTCTCGCAGTGGTATCAACCATATGTGGATTTTGAAGAATTCGAAGGAACTTTTAGAACATCTGAAATCCACTCAATTTAGTAGAGTCCATTCGATCAAAGCCTTTGATTTCTCGACACTTTACACTACAATCCAACATTCTAAATTGAAAGAAAGACTCGCAAAAATTATAAGTAATGCGTTTACAAGTAAGAACGGCAATCGCAAATACAAATTGTTAATTATGACAAAACCTACTGTGTAAAAGAAAAGTCCGATTCTGAAAATAAGTACACTGAAACAGATATTATTCAGATGTTAAACTTTCTGATCGACAACATTTTTGTGGTGTTTGGAGGAAAGGTCTTCCAGCAAATTGTCGGAATTCTAATGGGGACCAATTGTGCCCAAACCTTGCCGACATTTTCCTTTACTCGCGCGAAGCTAAATTCATTAAATTTTTGATCTCTGAAGGGAAAAGATACTTAGCTTCTGACTTCAACTTCAGTTACAGATACATAGACGACGTGTTGTCCATCAATAATCCAAGGTTCGTGGATTACCTCAGTACTATATATCCTTCGTAGCTTGAGGTCAAAGAAACTACAGAGACAAATAATTCAGCATCCTATTTGGACATTATGTTGTCCTACGACACTGATGGTCACATGAACACCTCACTCTATGACAAACGTGACGACTTCAATTTCAGCATTACAAACTTTCCTTTTCTGAGTAGCAACATCCTTTCATCGCATGCTTATGGCGTGTTCATATCTCAGTTGATACGCTATGCCAGAGCAAAGACCAAATATACGGATTTTGTTCCGAGAGCTAGGTGTCTTTTAGATAAGCTTCTCAGTCAGGGATATGTTTGTGACCAACTAACTTCGTCACTGAGGTAGTTCTACTGTCGATATGGGGAACTCATCATACACTATGATGTCCCACTCTCCAGAATAGTGGATGATATTCTGTCATAGACAATTGGAACCATCCAACCAAAGATTGTACTCTATGTCTTCCGAAATGGAAGTAACCGGATGTGACATATCTACCGAATTGAAGCGGCGGGTGTTGCATGCAAGTAGGAGATGCTTACTCTGTGTGTACTTTATTCCCAGCACTTCAAATCATGAAATTGTCGTATTAATGTGCAAAATAACAAGAAATTTTAAAATTCACATAATTGTCGAGTAGAATTCTTTATTTACATTTAATTTACATTTAGATTCCATTTAAATCACTATACTTTTCAACAACACCCCATCTACCTAAAGTATAGAAATATAGGTCCGATTGTCACAGTGTAACTAGTTTTACGTTTTAATTGGGTTCTTATCGTCAACTACAAATTTCCAAGATCCCGGAAAGGGTCAATTTGGTATCTTTGAGAACGTTAAAGAATTTTTTTTTACATGCTCGTTGGCTTCGTGTGTTTAGCACTATTGTAGGCGCGACAGAACATAGCAATTTTGCCAAAAATAACAAGTATGTTTTAAGGTATCCGTTGTACAATAGTGTCATTCATTTTACATAGCGTTTTAATCATCCCAATTGTAAAGTATGGTAAAATGTATGCCTGGTAAGGTACTATAAACCATATATTTTCTGAAAGGTAATGATGCCCTGAGTACAGATATAAGACTCCCGGGTCTTAAAAATCTAAGGGGAAAAAGTATTGTACAACTTTGTCATTTTGCATAGGTTATATAGAGAAAATAGACAATTTAATGCTTCACCAGTTATTCCCCTTTATTTTTCTGACCCCGAATTTATTAGTTTTGACCAGTGGCTATTATAACCTTTCAGAAAATATATAGTTTATAGTACCTTACCAGGCATGGAAAAATGCCCTATTGTACATCTGATACCTTAAGAAATGACATATAAGTATGGTTGAATGAATTTTACATGTGCATATGTATACTGTATAGAAAGGCATACAAATAGGGTGCACTGAAATAATTACAATGAATAATTGATTTTTACATCTGTTGGTCGACTGATAGTATCGAATTTATCGATCGAATAGTTTAATATTGTTTCTGAAATGATTAAAAATGTATTTGTAAATTAGTTGCCCCTTAATATCATAAATAATTCTAATACGAAGACTTATCTCCATAGAATAGATGTATTCTATCTACTATGTCTAACGTGGCTCTTTCACATATATCCAAAGTCGTATTTAGTCATCTTTGTACTTATTGGATTCCTCCGTTACGGCATTGAACACCATTAGTAAAACATTATTTGTCGAAATGCACGTATAGTGCACCGATAAAATTACCATAGGAAAATATTTTCAATCTGCAATGATTACTGAAAAGACGATCTTCACATTAACACAGTAGACTTGAACTTTAGACACTCCAAGACATTACAACATTTGACGTTATTTCTTACTGTGACGTCGATACAAATTTGTAACGTCATAATGAATAATAACGTCAAAAGTTGTGATGTCAGGTCTTGGAGTGTATAAAATGCAAGTCTAGCGGCAATGTGAAGATGTTCTATTCAGACAATTATTTTAATACAGTTAGTCAAAATACTTTTGCACATTTTTTTAAAGAATTTTTAGAAAGTCAATTATACTTTGTACAGCGTCTATATAGTGCTCAAAATTTAAAACTGTACCAAGGCATTGACGTGGCAAACACCCATTTAAAATGCCAATTCCTAATCCTAATAGCTGATTTTCCAGTAAATCCATGAGACAGTCAAACTTCGGACATAACAAAATTTCGCGATATTTCCATTGTGACGCCAAAATAAAAACCATGACAACACATCAAGGTGCTTCAAGACTTTGCGATCAGATGTGACGTCTCAAGGGAAAAGTTGATGTGACGTTTGTGTGTATGAAATCAAAGTTAGGAACGGTCATAACTTTTATCTAGAAAATGGACTGTCGCGTTAAATATTTCGTATTAGGAATGATAATCAGTCTAAAACATACATGACAACGATTTTTACAGCGAAATTTTTAATATTGACTCATATTACATGCATTTCGATTTTATGATTTCAGGAATGTCTGTACCAAATATAGGACAACTTACATTCGAGAAAGATATTGTGCCATTTCAACATGGCATGCGTAAGATCGTTTTATACATTAATTCATGTTTTACAATAAGTACGTATATTAAGTCCAAAAAAATTATTTTTCAAGGCACATTGCTAATTCAGAGTGAAAAAATATGAAACATCCTATACAAAGTAGACGTTAAATTCAGACAGACGCAGATTCAATATCAATGAATCGAATTGTTGTGTTGAATAAATTATCCATTACTAAACAAATTTGAAATATTTTTCTCTTTACGTACATACCATCTATACGACAGGGAACTACTTCTCATTGCGTAGCAGACGACTTCTATATCATAACGGGGTTCGCCTCTTGTTCTCAGAAACGTTGATTTCACTTTAGCAATACACAGCGTTATGCATACTCATGTGATCCCAAATGAATTTTATTTGCATACGATGTATTACGAAAGTCGTTGTGCGTTTCAAATCCTCTCTTCAAGGTTAGGGGTTATAAAACACACAACTCGCTTCATCATATATCGTATGAAATGAAAAATTGATTTGAGATCCAATATACATTCTATTGATTAATTTCAAACAGACAGAAAATATTTGGACATATTTTCGCAAGTTACTTTACGATTCCACGGCTATAGTACATGTACGATTCTCGCTTAATAAATACAGCGTATGTGTAAGGAACGGAGTTTCCTTATGTAAAGTTAATTTCGTTCTTACACTTGAACTTGGGAAAATTGCTCCTAAGATAATGTTGATCTTCGTACTTACATGCCACACTGTTCTTGACTCTGTCTGTATCTTCTTAGTCGCCGGTTTCCCATTGTTCTCGTTGGTTTATGTGTGGTCTGATGTATGTAATGTTTCTTTGGTGTGAGATGATGTTCCTTGTCCCTTTTATGTCTCTCTGTGGGTGTCTCCTCTGTGTTGCATTGTGTGCTTTTGGTTTTTCTTGTGAATGTTGCAACCGAGTGTTGTCGGAGATCCCCTCCCTTCCTCTAGGGCTCTTACGATACGCTTCCCTCGCGATACGATGCGTATCGCGGTTTAAGGCATTGGTTTCAGTTATTTTTGATACGATACACTTCAAATAAAAGTAAACAGAAAAAAAAGTTTTTTACCTTCATTGACCTCTTTTCTTAATGACGAAATATAATGATGATGCCTCATGGATGAAGCTATGGTATGTGATGCTGTCCTTCAACATTGATGAATGCTTGACAGTTTTAATAAGGAGATAAACCTGCAACTTACGATCGTAGTCTGAAACCCAAGTGTGGTCATTTAACAGTGAGGAGGTTGTTTCACACTACAATGGCGCGTTCGTCGAGAGTTGTGAGCACGTAATCCGAAAAAACACACAATATGCTACTTGTGTGGCAGATGGCCGTCCTAAGTCGGCAACGGTTACTACCGAATTGAAGCGACGGGTGTTGCATGCAAGCAGGAGATGCTTTCTCTTCCTGGGCACCTGGTCTCACTCTCATATCGGGAGTTCGCTTCTTTTCATATGGTGGAGGTTTTTGTTTTTGTTTGCTTTGGTTCCTGTTTTATCCTGATTTTGTATGCCTTCGGTTTCTGATTTTCTGAATTATCGATTATGTACTGTAGACAGGGATATGGTCATTATCCATATTTGTCACTCATTGGTCTGGTTGGTTTTCGTCTAGTCTTTTGTGTTTGATGTTTCTTGTCGTATGGCTCTCTCTCTCTCTCTCTCTCTCTCTCTCTCTCTCTCTCTCTTCGTCTCTTGTTGTGTTCGTCTTTGTGTTTAGGCATTTTGCTGTTGCACCTGTTACCCATTGGCTTCGTTGGTTTATGTGTAGTTTTTTGTGTTTGATGTTTATATGTCGTATGTCTCTTTTTCGTCTCTAAGTATGCTCGTCTTAGTGTTTTTGCATCGGGTGTTTTTGTGTTTTGCTGTTGGTGCTGCAACAGGGTCCCTTCATTGAATCTTAGATATTCGTTTTGAAACAACAGATTTATGGGTAATAGAAAAATATCGAGACAAACGACATTATTGACATTGAAGTTGTGAATACTGAATTATATACTCTATCATTAATATATAATTTCAGTGCACCATATTCGCGATTCAACAAATTATGTATCATCAGTGAACTCGATTCATAAAATCCAAGTAATATAAAATCATGATGAACAAATGGCTTTCTGTCAAAGAACCTGTTAAGGACAGAGCTAAGCTATCGGGGAGGTATCCCTTAGGTATGGAAATATTAAAGAAAATAGTAGCTGACCTACTTATAGTTCATGTACATAATAATCAATGCCTTTACTTGTAGTTGTTGTTATTGGTTATACAAAACGACAGCCAGATACCAGGAGGAGAGCTACTGTTGTAGTGGATATCGCCAATCAGGATCTTCATGCCCAACCCGTAAGGATTGCATGTTTTCAACTGAGTATTTCATTATCATTATGTTTATAATCATTGTACATTTAAATGTATTACTAGTATGAAAGACAAAGGACTGTAAAGTGAATGAGTCAATCCTATGCCTGTAATGAGATGTTAAAGTTACATAACAAGTATTTATGTGTGTAAAATTCTTTGGTTTTGTCACCTAGGACACGGTCCATTTCAAGAAATTTTCACAAAATTATGCATTATATTCACAGAAATTCCGGCTTACTTCACTCGCCAAAAATTTCAAACTGTCTTTATATTTTTGCCTCGCTTCGCTCGCTTAACTTTTCTATCGAAATAAATTACTTTAATTGTAATTGTAAAAGTTCAAACTTGAAAATATAAATGGTTTTGTACATGTATGTGGAGGGCCCTCCTTAATCACTGAAAATATGTAGTTAGTATATTATACAACTAGAAAAGAACCTGTGCAAGCGCGGAAATATTGTTATATCATGTGCCTGCAAATATGCTCGTTTTTCTCCCCCTCCTTTTTTTCTTATACTTCACGGCTATTTTCAAACAGTCATGATTCGGCGAAAGAAAAGAGGGTAATCATATTTTCACATAGAAGCTCGATGTCATGGATCTACAATCGCATCCTCATTCTCTTATCTTTAAAGGCGGGGGTGGGCAGGGTCAAAGGGAAGGGGGAGGAAGAGGGGTGGGAGGAAGGGAGGAATGGAGGAGGAGAAAGAGATATGATTTGGAGAGTTACAGTAAGAAAAAAAATTAGGAAATTACTTTAAATATAAATAATCTTGCTATTTTATGTTCACTATCGCACCAATTAATATACACTTTTAAGTTTAAACATTTGTCTTTAAAGACCCTCCTTTACATGTACCTGATATATAGTTTGCTGGCATTCTTCAACTTGAAGCGGCCATTTATATTTCCTATAAACACTATATTTTTGGATGTGTCCTATTTTCTTTATAATTTGACCAAAATTACCCATATTTTCCTATATTATCCCTGTAACTTGGAAGCAAAATCTTGCTCTTAAATGATGATATTCACTGTTTCCTCTAAATTGAATTATTAGCGCGAAATACTGCAGTACATCCTAGAAAGGGGTAGGGCCATGAGACCCCTTAATCGATTTTTCAATAGAAATAAATTTCATGAGAAATACTTGGCATCTCTCATGAAAATACAAGAATGTTTACTGCTTTTCATGAAAAGAAAAATATCACCAAAGTGCCATTTAACTGTAATGACGTCATGAAGTGACGTCATTTTGACGTTTTTGACAAAATATGGCGAAAATTGCTGGGAATTTTGTCTTTTGTCAAAGAATTCAATGTGGCCGCATGCGTTAACTGAAACAAAATGTTTATGACAAAAGGATATAATGATAATCTTTCACATATACATTTTCCGTCTTAGTTAATGCATGCTGCCATTGCTAATTTAATAGAAATATGCAGTTTTTGCATCAATTTCGCGAAATATGACCAATTTTGATGTTTTCGAAGGTCTAAAAGGTACTGATAAACTCAATGTTTTCAAAAGATAGATTCGTAATTCAGTAGAGAACGTTTCAAAATGTCAAATAACAGTTAGAAACTCTATGAAGTACTATGTTGAAAATTAGGGCCAATATCGGGCTTCGTGGCCCTACCCCTTTTCCGGCTCGCTTCGCTCGTAAAAGCTTTCTCTAAACACATATAAATGCCTGTGCCTTACAGATTCATTATATACACGGAATTTTATACATAGAAAATTCCTTGCTCCAACTTTGTAAGAAAAATATAACTTTGCACTAGTCCTGAGCGAAAAAAAAAAAGATCTTGCCCCAACAACAAAAATACAAGCCGCCCACCCACCCCCTCTGATATTCAAATAGACCGTTTCTATAAGCAACAGTTAAGTTATGTACACTAATAAAATCATGCCAGCTCGTGTGACTTTGAAGTTATAAGGCCATTTTCTATTTCCTCGTATATATACAATGTGGGGAGGAGGGAGGAAGGGGGAGGAAGGGGCGGAAGGAGGTAGGAAGAGGCGGGAGGAAGGAGAGTAGTACACCCTGTCGCCCCCACCCCATCCCCACCCCTTTAAAAGAAAGTGAAAGAACTGTAGAGAAGGGATGTACATATAATTCAGGATTGTTGGCGCCGAGCTCCTGTGATTTTCAGGCACATGTGGACATATTAATTATCTAGTTTCTACAAATCCTTTTCTTCATACTAAGTATTGAAGTCTGATCTTGATTCTTTAAATTATAAGCAACAACAAATATACCTTGTCATGACTTGTATTTCATTACATATGATGTGCATTATACATACGTGCGTGACTACCTGCTATGAACCCCCGCCATCCCACACACACACATGGTCAGAATCTTTCCGAACTTTACATATACATGTATACTTATTTTACATATATCTGTGAATTATTTTCTGAAATGTCTTTGTCGATCCTCAAAGATTATAACGATATCAATTACACATATACAAGGGCTTTTCTAGAATGTTCTATACGCAAAATAAAATTGTAAAATTGTACGTTGTATATTTCAGAAAACGAATATGGAACTGGAACGAAATATAGCCTCCTTCTAACATAAGAAACGTCTTCGAGAATCGTCTTACTTTTTTAATGATTCTTAAGATTTCGGGGATTAGAATGGGAGCATAAATCGGGGGAAAATTTGAAGTTAATGGTTAGTGTCCGTCGCCGGTTTTGAACTTTAGATTTGTTTTAGGAAAACGGTGAGACATAATTAATCATTACACGTTTAAAATTAGAAATAATTGCTTCTCAAAAATAATCAAATTGACATTGTCACATCATATGCTATATCTTCGTATCACACCATTTATATCTGTCCTCTTCGTCTCGACGGAGAATCGGCTAATACGTTCCTTTAGTAGTATATATAATACAAAGAGTCTGATTTAATATACAAGCTTATTCGGAAAAAATACGTTGAACAAAGAAGTTAAGGGTAAAGAACTTGTCGGTCTGTATTTTTTAAATGAATTAATCTACTGTTACTCATATTTGTCTCCATACATGTACCTTAATCGATATTTATCCTACTATTTTCTTAGTATTCGAACACGTGCTTTTTGAATTTAAGCTGTTACACCAGAGTACACATAAAAGGGGTAAAAAAAAGAGTCTTTTGAAAGTATAGATGGGACTCTGGTAGTTTTTTTTATGTTTTAACCAAATACCGAGAAAGTTGTGTGTTTTACGACATATTCCGTGATATACAACGATGCGAAGACGTCTGAGTGATATGGAAGCCACGCGAGGCATTGGCTTATTGCAAGCTGGTCACACTCAGAGAGATATTGCCTTTCAGCTCCATGTGTTTCAAAGCGTCATTTGTAGACTGTGGAATCGTTTGTCCAGAAAAGACAAAGATCTAGACGACCACGTTCTACGATGAACAGGCATATGTTCATGTATTACATGCTTACATGGTAAGGCATCAAAGGTTTGTGAGTGATCCTGTCCTAAAAAGTGAGTTCCGCCGGGCTGCAAATGTCCGAATATCCTCTCAAACAATAGGAAACATACTCCATATATCTTATTTAAGAACTCGTAGACCAGCAGTCTACCATCCTTACATAGACTCACAGACAATGAAGACGCAGTTTGCTACATACCATTCAAGATGGCAGATACGCCATTGGAGACCGTTCTTTTCAAGTAGGAGTGTAGGTTTTGCGTCGACGTTCATGACGGACATAGGAGAGTGAGGTGATCACAAGGAGAGCGATATGCGGACTGCTGTGTATCTCAGCATGATCATTTAGGTGGTGATTCAGTTTTGGTATGGGCAGGCATAAGTAATGACTATCACACAGACCTCTATGTGTTCAATAACGGATCACTGTACGCTACAGAGATGAGATTTTTCATTCTATTGCCGGAGCTGGCGGTCCCAATTTCGTGTTCAAGGATGATAACGCCCGTCTGGGAGACAATCGTTAGGATGGAGCGGTCAGGCCGATTTCCGGATTTGAATCCGATTGAACATGCATGGGATAGACTTCAGAGTGGCATTTTAGCGTGTGTAACCCATCCAAGACAGGAGCTCATGGCCGCTCTGATTGAGGAATTACAACGGATCGCATAGACCTTTCATCGTAGACTCATTATGAGTATGGGTAGACGTTGTAAAGCCGTTTTGATAGCCAATGGAGGTCACACACCTTATTGAAACTCAGTTTGAATCTCTTAGACTAACATTTGATAGAGACAAAAGATATGAGTTTGCTTAAGAATACATTGTATGAGTATGTCTCTTCATCCTCATCTTTTATTCTGTTATCCTTCCTTATGTGAATTTCATTTATCAAATTATGAATAGAAATAAAGAAATATGGTATATGATGTACTCATATTTTTCAATCGAATTTAAAAAAAATGTATCTAGCTTATTGAATTCATGATCCATACTTTTTTTGTTCAGTGTGTAACAAATTTTTCAGTTTTCTACCAACTTACAATTCAAAGTTTTAAACAATTTGTCTTGAAAGCCCTCCAGACCTACTTACATGTACCTTTTAAAAAATTTGTTTACTTAAGAAATGAATCTTATATTTTTTCTGTTGATGCAGGTATCACCCGAAAATTGGACAGAAAACTGCATCAATGTACGCGCGTTGATGCAAAAGTTTTCTGTCCAATTTTTCGGGTGATACCTTCATCAACAGAAAAAATATAAGATTCATTTCTTATCATTTTATTATCATCTATTTATTGAAAACAGACTGTTTTCTTGGATTTAAAAACAATCTATCACCACACTATATTTCGTAAGTCGGAGGGTTTCGCAGTGATACGTCTGCCAAAACAAGTTATGGCAGCCGCCATGATTCAAACAGCGAACGAACGTCTCTCTATATCTTTGGAATAAGGACCAATCTGAGCAAATTCTACATGCATTGTTAATTTTTGAGTAAGTAGAAAAGAAATGGTACCCTTGAAATGATAAGCAAACATCAACAAATTGTATATTCAGCAACGATTTTATTCGTGTTTGAGGGAACCCCCGGTTCTAAAAAAAGTACTATAAATAGACTTCCGTGAAAAATTGTGTTGATCGAAGTATGAACAAAATTTCTCAGCCAATCAGAATCTTCGTTTCTTGAAAATGACAATGGAAATTAAATGATACATTGATATTTCAAAAATCCTTGAACATTGTGTGATAAAACTTTTGTTAAAACTTGTGCAGACAAGGGTCTTATTTATGGTTTCAAAAAACAAAAAGCATAACTATCGATAAACAAAATTATCTAAAACTAATGAGAAGACATACTATGCACATCACTTGTTAGATAAAAATCATTTCACTCCGATTTGGGGCTCAAAGAATAATTTTGTCCGGGTCCGTGGCGAAGAAATGAAATAGTCTTGCGCCGACAATAGAGTTCAAGCCGCACAAGAATATCTAATGGACCGATATCTCGGAATCTGTATATCTACAACTCAATGGATCCTTATATTTTGGTTTCTTTGTCATGTCAACAGAGGTTAAATCTTTTTTTTTTTCGGCACCAATTTATTTTCTTTTCAGAGAATATCTTAGTTTGTCGATTACATTTTCTTTCAGCTATCATATATTTTCTATTTTGGAGACGGTTAAGCGGGGATGGGGACATTTTGAAGATGGAAGTGTTTTAAAAAAGCACTTTCATACACCATGTATACGTATGATAAATTTGATTTTTTTAATGTCTTATCTAAAAGTATTCAAGTGTCAATCAATTTGATTTCACATTACTGTAGCTCTTTTAAATCGACCTACAGTAAGGTGTTATCAGATGAATCACATGTCTTATAGAAAGTACAAGTGACGACTTATATTTTAGCAATTTGCAGTACCTACTGTGGTGGTTCTACACGGGGAACCTGTATTGGACCAGAGAAATGCCGCTGTAACACAGGTTTTTTTGGAGATACATGCCAAGGAGGTATGAGTCTTTTTTTTTTTGATACGTCAAAAAAAAAAAAAAATACAAATACTGTTTATCCATGCAATACTCGATTATACTTGTATATAGGTTATAGGTATGCCTTAACATTTAAAGAATAAGTTTATACACAAGACTTGACATCATATGGCTTAACACCATTTTCATAAATGGCGGTAGATCCGTTAATCATGTATAGAACAAGGAGAAAAAGGGACATTTTTCATATAAAATTTATGATAGTTTGCATTTTTCTTTTTTGATGGAAGGTCTGTATTAAGAGGCAATTTTCTGGTGCTACAATAAATACTATTCGAAAAATGTATAAAATTACACTACCATTTTCCGTATACATGCAGCTAAGGCGAAAGCTGTATCGATTTATATATTTTGACGACAAAGAGAGGTATGCAATAACAAACTCTTACAATGCACAGCCAAGACGTGAATTACCCTAAATACAGGACCCATCTAATTAATAAATTCGTTCGTTGAAACTCCTTGGAAATTGAAAATGTTATAGATTTTGTAATTTTAGCCCTTTTCAAAATTTATCAGAAATCTACCTTCGTTACATAAGAATTCAACAGTGTCTAATTGGTCTAGGAAATAAAGTGTCTTCGTCGTAATGACGAAGTTTTTGAAAGAGTTCATTCCATCCCTTACCACAAATAATATAATAAAATTGAAAATCTGAGAACTTTCAGGTAATTTTCAAACAAGTGATATCAGATTTGTACAGGGATATGCTTTCCCTATTTAGTCAAATTAGTAAAATTTAAAATGAATCATTCATTCAATTGTGAGAGTGCACTGAAAACGATGCAGATTGGCTAGAAGTAATAGGGAAATAGTGGTGTGATTCTAAACTTTTTTGAACGGTATATATCCACAAAAACTATATAGGGGCATGGAAGAGATTATCTCTAACAAACTTCTTACACAAACTGCAACTTTAGACAACCACTGCACAGAAATGTTCAGAGCAAACAAAACAATATTGTCATCCAATTCCTGAAGATCAAATAAACAACAAACTTAACAAATGAGTTAAAGAAGATCATGACGACAATCTCAACAGCACTAACAACAGAGCACCAAATTGAGCATCGACAGACCCCTAGCAAGTTTTTGATGTCCAGGAGGAGTTAGGATCCCCTATTTGGCCAACCGCACCCGTCGTCGATGTTCACGCTTGAAAATGAAAACAATGTTGACAAAATATGCACTGTCTGAGGCTGTTTCTATATAGAAAGTACAATGGTGACCACGTCAGGGAAAAACATACTTAATATTTACTGTCAAACCCCTCGCATGCACAATTGAAGCATTGAATACAAAAAACTACAGATCGATGGCTACCCAAAGTTCTATGTCTTTTGTTCAACTATCCGAGAAATACAACATACAAGCTGTACCAGAAAATGGGCGTCAGCTTTGGTCTTATTATGGATGATTTTCATTTATCGTTTTGAACTGTCATCGTGCTTCATACACTTTGGAAAGTTATACTTACTCTTCATATACATGTATAAACTTTGGTCAATGGAACTAGTACTAGGAGCTTTTCTTTAATAGTGTGCGAATGTGTAAGTGAATCATAATAACTTGCATGATAATTATTTGTAATAATGAAGAAAACATTTTCATCAAATTGAGGGATCCTTACTCTAAACAATGTAATATGGTCTAAGAGGGTAAAATGTTTAGGGTCTTCAAATTCATTAGCATCATTTTAGAGCAGATAAAATGGTCCAGACATGCACTTTTCGGGTATTTTATCCTCGTCAGTGATCCTCAATCTAAACAATGTAATATGGCCAATATCGGTGAAAATTATGTCCTAAATATACCGAAAGACGTAGCAATGTAAACGTCTTCAAATTGAATAGCATCATTTAAGAACAAATAAATTGGCAACGTGGACCAGACATGCACGTTTCGGGTACTTAACCCTCATCAGTGATCCTAAATCCTAAATCTAAACAATGTAATATGCCAAAAAGTATGAAAGCTACTATGTCGAAAAAGGGTACCGAAAGACGTAGCAGAATAGGTGGGATATGATGCTACAGGACCCACTTAGATGGCTGGGATATGATGCTACAGGACCAAGGTTTTGTAAATTTCAGAACATTTTGTAAACAGAAATTCTCAAATGCGTTTGAAGAAACGATCAACCGAAATTGATCAAACTTGGCTACATGTGCCCTCGGGAACTCCTGGTCCAACAGCAGTGACACTCACCAAGTGGTAAAAATGTTTTAACTTCTTCAAATTCATTAGCATCATTTTAGAGCAGATAAATTTACAGCATGGACCAGACATGCAAGTTTCGGGTATTTAACCCTCGTCAATGATCCTCAATCTAAACATTGTAATATGTCCAAAATCGATGAAAAGTTATGATGTTCAAAATTTACCGAAAGAAAAATCAGCATGGGTGGGTTACTGTATGATGCTACAGGACCCACATTTTAGAAATTTCAAGAAATATTGACAACAGAAATTTTCGCATTCAGAACATTTTGTTATAGAAATGATTAATGTCTTCAAATTCAATAGCATCGTTCAAGAACAGATAAATTTGCAGCATGCACTTTTCGGGTACTTACAGTAACTCTCGTCAGTGATCCTCTATTTAAACAATGTTATAAAGCCAAAGAGTGTAAAATTTATGTTTAACATATACCGAAAGATGTAACAGGATGGGTAGGATCTGATGCTAAAGGACCCACGTTTTAGAAATGTCAAGAAGTTAAGAAAGCATAATTTTTCGAATATGTTGAAGAGACGATCAACCACAGTTGATCCAACTTGGCTACATGTGCCCTCGGTGACTCCTGGTCCACCAGCAGTGGCACTCACCAAGCGACACAAATGCTTAATGTCTTCAAATTCGATAGCATCATTCAAGAAATTTGAAAAGAGAAATTTGCAGCATGGACCAGACATGCAGGTTTCTGGTACTTAACCCTCGTCAGTGATCCTTAATCTTAACAATGTAATAAAGCCAAAGAGTGTGAAAATTATCATGTCGAAAAATGTACCGTAAGACGTAGTAAGATGGAAGGGATATAATGCTAAAGGACCCACGTTTCAGAAATGTGAAAAAATTATTATAACAGAATTTTTCCAATACGTTGAGGAGACGATCAACATAAGGTGATCGAACTTGGTTACATGTACCCTCGGGGACTTCTGGTGAATCAACAATGACACTCACCAAGCGGTACAAATGTTTAACGTCTTAAATTACAATAGCATTATTCAAGAACAGATATATTTGCAGTATGGACCAGACATGCACGTTTCGGGTACGTAACCCCCACCAGTGAACCGCAATCTAAACAATGTAATATGCCCAAAGAGTGTGAACGTTATTGCCAAAAGTGTACCGAAAGACGTAGTGGGATGGGTAGGATATGATGCTACAGGATCCAGGATTTAGAAATGTCAAGAAATTTTGACAATAGAGTTAATAGTTTTCGAATGCGTTGAAAAGACGATCAAACAAAATTGATCGAACTATGCTACACGTGCCCTCGGGGACTCCTGATCAACCAACAGTAACTGTATCCGAAAGGCATTTCATTTCTGCCTTATATAGTTCTTATGTATAACCGAAATCCAAATGTTTATTTTAAAGGATGATATGAACTGGACATTAAGTATCATTGAGCAACAGGTTAGTAATTTTCATTTTAAACTCTTCCTAGTTTACTTTTCAAACATGATTTTGAGTTGTTTTACAGAAACATGTTCATCTGTGAAGCCATGTTATCCCGGCGTTTGTAGGACGAATAACGGAGTGGGTTACTGCGAATGCAAGGACGAATTTGCTTTGACAAGTACAAGGGAAGGATGCACAACACGTAAGAAAACGTTTCCAATCATACATCCTTTTATTGAAATGAGATACTTCAAAGTTTAGAAATTAGTTAAAATTAAAATGAGTTAACATTTTAAAATATAAATGTAATTGTGAGTTGAAATCAAGAAATTTTGAAGCAAATACGATATCTTCATACGACTTTTCTAATATGTACACCACGCTTCCTCACGACAAAATAAATGCTCGACTGTCCAAACTCATTAAATGGTGTTTTGATCGAGAGGGGAAAACTTACATTTGTACTTCTGAATCAAAGGGTTTCTTTTTCGCCACAGATTACAAATCATGGACATGTGGTGACCTGTGTATTGCCTTGTCCTTCCTTTTAGACAATATTTATGTAAGATTTGGTGAGAAACTCTACAAGCATGTTGAAGGGATTCCAATAGGTATTTATTGTGCGCCTCTTGTTGCAGATTTATTTTCATACACGTATAAAAAGGAAATTATCCAAAATCTTCCAAAACAAAGAAAAAGATGATGATGTCAAATGCTTCATTGGTACTTCTAGGTACCTGGATGATATTCTTACTATCGACAATCTTGTTTTTTAAAAGTATAAAAATGTTATTCATCCACAAGAATTGATTCTAAACAAGGCAAACGTTTCAATAACAGAAGCACCGTTTTTGGACCTTAATATCAAAATTGTTAATGAAGAGATCCATACAAGTGTGTATGACAAAAGAGATGATTTTGGATTTAACAAAGTAAATTTCCCCTGGCTTGGTGATGTTCCTACATTACCGTCCGATGGTATCTATATTTCACAGCTCATCCGGTATGCTAGAGCATGTACTGATGTTTTGGATTTTCATGATAGAAATTTACAAATTACCAAGAAACTTTTAGGACAAGGTTTTCGCTTTCACAAGCTAGAAAAGACTTTCTGGAAATTTTACAAAAATTATTGTCATTATTTTCTGAAATTTGGACCAATACGGGTAACGGAGTATACTACTTAGGGTATTTCACAACCTGCATTTTATGGTGACATTATTAACAAGATAAGAAGGATAAAAAATAGACAACATCAATATCGAAAATGCGTTAGAATCATCAAACGCCTTTTATACCGTGGATATGATCCTAATGTCACCAGACGGACACTAGACTTGGTACTTGACCAATCTACAGTCTTGTACCAGCGCATTCTTAAAACTTGCACTCTGACTGACTGTGACGACGGGACTCAATGACGGGCCCTGTCCAAACCTCTTAAGAGAAGACAGGGCCCCGACCACCTGTCCTCTCTGAATGTCAGTCGGACTCCTCGGGTGATAACATACATGAGCTCGCGGCGGCATAGCATGGATTGTATTACGTACGCCCTCTTTTTATATCCATTTACATATTCATCTGTGTTGCTTGGGCCCCTGCGTTTTGCGGTCTTGTTTGTACGTGGTCATCTGACAGTGAGGAGGTTGTTTTACACCACAATTGTACGTCCTTCGAGACCTCTGGGTAATCGGAAAAGTGGGAGGGTTGTGCGCACGTAATCCAGGATAACCATACCTTCTGCTATTTCCGTAGCAGATGGCCGTCCTAAGTCGGCACCGGTTGCCCATTGGCCTCGTTGGTTTATATGTAGTCCTTTGTGTTTAATGTTTCTGTGTTGTGTGTTGACGTTCCTTGTCCCTTCTGCGTCTCTTTCTCTGCTTGTCTGCTTTGTGTTTTTGCTTTGGGTGTTTTGGGGTTTTGCTGTGGGTGCTACAACCTGGTGTTGTTGGAGATCCCCTCCTTTGTTTTGAAGTAAAGAAAAGCGTAGGACCGGGAAACTCGATATTAGCCTTAATTTTGAACATTGCACTTCATGGAATTTTCAACTTTGATTTGACAATTTGGTACATTCTCTACTAAATTACCAATCTATTTTTACAAACAGTGCGTTTATGAATAGCTTTTAGCTCACCGAAAACACCAAAATCGGCAATATTCCTCGAAATTGCTGCAATAGCAACATATCTATCTTTATTAAATTAGCCATGTCTGCATGAATAACTAAGATTGAAAATTTATTTCTAAAAGATTATCATGATATCTTTTTGTCATAAACATTTTTTTCTTAGTTTAGGCATGCGGCCTCATCAAATTCTTCCGCAAAAGAAAAATTTCCCAGCAATTTTCGCAATATTTCGTCAATAACGTCAAAATGACGTCACTTCATGACGTAATTACAGTCAAATAACACATTTGATATCTTTTTTCATTAAGGGGTAACAATTGGCTGGAGGGCGAGTCAAATAGTTACTTTCAATCCGTGTTTAACTGTTTTCCTGTTTAAGTCAGAGTCAAATTTTACAAATTATCGGAACTATTTGACAAAAGGATATATAAAACGGTTGCAGTATTTTTTGAACCAAAACATTTTCGCACTGGAAATACTCGTCCTGTGTATACTCGCATTTGACAATCTTTTACTAATTCACCGGGAATACACGCACCACTATTAAAACATTGAGAATAAATTCTTAAGGAATTTATCACTAAATAATGGGTATTTTACGTTTCGATGAAAAGATTAGCACAACTTTTTTTTCAGATAAAGCATATTTTTTATCAGGTCGATCCCTGGAATTCGCCAGGACTTATTCTTTTTCCCAATGGAGAGGATTCGTTACAATTTAAAAAAATATCAAAGCAACTTTGATGCTAAATAATTATGTAAGTACAAGCACGGATATAGAGAGAGGGGGTAGGAGGGGTTAGGACCCCTTCCCTTAAGTTTTATTGTCTTATGTTTAGTTTTGGCTGATTTTCCCGTTCTAACGTACATGTATATAATTTTATAACAACCATACATGTCGGTTGGACCCCCTCATTCACTTGGACCCCCTCCCCCTGAGGAAAAAAAAATTAGATCTGTCCTTGCAGAATGCCTGGAAAAAATTTTCAACGGATGAGTGAGGGTTTTAGATGAAACTGAAATTGATATATCATGTGATTGCCTTCATTTTACAGTACTGCAAAAGATAACTCTAGCAACTTTTGAACTTGAATCTTTGAAACAGTTCAGGTTTTCCGAGCTATAGCATAAAAGTATTGATGGATACCTTAGTGTTTTATGCTTTTTCCTTCTTTTTTATGTCTCAGTACATGAATATTACATAAGTATCAATCCCATATAAATATTCTGCAGCAATGAATTTTAAAAATTGTTATTGGGTGTACGTATTTCGTACATTGTCTCATCATCTTCAACATCAGTTTCTGGTGAAGTATT
This sequence comes from Pinctada fucata, assembly GCA_028142955.1. Taxonomy (NCBI): domain Eukaryota; kingdom Metazoa; phylum Mollusca; class Bivalvia; order Pterioida; family Pteriidae; genus Pinctada; species Pinctada fucata. Next base: position 20,569,461 of record AP027114.1, on the reverse strand, counting down.
GAAGGGAAGATATTTCAATGACAGATATGGATGATGACCATATCCCTGTATACAGCACAAAATCGATAATTCAGACAATCAGAAACCGAAGGCATACAAAATCAGGATAACGCAATTACCAAAGTAAAGAAACAAAAGCCCCCACCGTATGAAAAGAAGCGAACACCCGATATGGGAGTGAGACCAGGTGCCCAGGAAGAGTAAGCATCTCCTGCTTGCATGTAACACCCGCCGCTTCAATTCGGTAGAATTGTCAAATCCGGTTAATTCCATTTCGGAAGACGTTGAGTAATCGGTTTTCACAAATATGTTTTACCATCATGAAGTAAAGAAAACAAATTTTGTCAATTTTGTGTGTATTGTTAAATGGATCCATTGCTTCATAGCACTATAACGATTGAAAGTAAGAAACATTTGTAAATTATGTTGAACTTAATTCTTCTTTTCAATCATTTTTAGTTTCAAGAATTACGACTCACATTATATTCATGCGCCTGTGCATACATAAGTTTCATATTCATATATTAAGCATTTATGAATTTTCCTTCATTTCAAGTATTGAGGAAACCAGAAATTACAAATGCATTTGCAACGCTGTCATTTTACCATACGATGAAGCAAATGGATGTTTACAATCTGTCTGTAAGTATATTGCTTTTGTACATTATTCGATTAAGATATTTATTTTGTCTTATTCCTGGAATAAAATCAAATAAAAATGTATCTCGAGAAATATTCAAGTGTTGCAAAAATTAAACTTAAAAGTATGTTTGTTAAACCTGTGTATGATTCATTCCGATAAGACTATATAACAGAGGAAAGGACTATATCAAATTAGAAAACTGCACACCAATATTACAAGAGCGGAACACAACCAACCAAGACTTAAGTAGATAACTAATATTACGCTAAAACTGTACGCAAACTAACAGATAGAATCACAGTAAATAAACATCAAAGAAGTAACTAACCGTTATTCAGTCTCAAAGTCGAGAAGGCAAAGCAAAATCGTGAGAATTCCCATCGAAACGATCGTGAACCCCGAAATGAACAACATTCCGAAGGGAGACCTGGTGCCTCGGGAGAGTCAGCGTCTCCTGATTGCAGGCAACATCCGTCGCAACAGCTCCATGGAAACCTGTCAAATTCGGTGATTGTCTCGATGTACATTTTGATGTACAGATCAGGTAAGTATGTCTTGTTCGGTGATAACGACAGCCATTCAATCACAATGTAGAATGTCACTGATCATTCTGGAAAGGGGGATCTGATATGCTTTCATAATATCCCCGTAGCGACCGAAAAATTTCCGCAATGATGATTTCAGCCGCTGTGTGATATAACCCTGATCAAGTAGCTTACTTGCAAGCAGTCTGGCTCTAATGATGAAGATATGCCTGAAACATAAAGGACAAGACAACAGGGAGGAAGACCAAAGCTGGCCGATCCTTAATATCAATTAACGTTATTCACTGTAAACAGTGCAATTATCTCTAGTGCTTACGTACAGTAACCTCATCTAACATAATGATTATACATTTTGTTTATATAAATCAAAATAGAATACTTCACATCTATCAAATCGATGATAATAACATACCGTATAACCTGTATTTTTGCGAGATACTTATCTTCACTATGTTCGCCGCAAGTAATTTGAAAACGTAAAAATAATTTTCTCGTGAACAATTGTGTTTAATAATGTAACACAAAATGAAGATGTCCGATCTAAAAAATAGCTATTTAATTAAAGTTGTTGTTTTTTGTTTTCTTATCGTACATGGATTGTGTATTTTAACGATCTTTATTAATCTGCTCTATAAAAAAAAAGCTCAAATGTTATAATTTTGTTCATATTCGATAGTAAAATTTGAAAAATTATACAAAATGTTCACCCCTCCGTTTCTTTTCGCGTTAGTATTTGTATTTTTAATGTAAAGATGATATCACCCAAAAGAGGCATGATGTTACACAGGAGGAGGGAGAAAAGCTAGGAAAAACCTACAATCACAGGAAACCTCTGTGAAAAGGCAGAATGTTTTTTTTCTAATCTAACGATTTGTTCTAGAAAAACATTCAAGAAAATGCTTGAAGTGTTCCGTCTTATTACCTTTTTCAACAACATTTTAAATCAATTTTGAAGCACAAGACTTGTGTTTCGTAGAATAAATCCTTATCATTGGTACCCGACCAACTGACCTCTCTCTGAATTTCAGTCGGACTTTTCGGTTGATAACATACATGAGCTCGCTACAGCCGGCAGAGAACGGACTGTAATACGTACGCCCTCATTTTAAATCCATTTACATATTCATCTGTGTTGCTTGGACCCCAGCGTTTTGCAGTCTTGCTTGTGTTTGTGGTCATCTAACAGTGAGGATTGTTCATTCTTCGAGACCTCTTGGTAATCGGAAAAGTGAGAGGGTTGTGAGCACGACATCCTTGCTACTTGTGTGGCAAATGGCCGTCCAAAGTCGGCACCGATTCCCCATTTTTTTATGTTTATCTGTCGTATGTCTCTTTTTCGTCTCTTGGTGTGCTCGTCTTTGTGTTTTGCCTCGGATGTTTTAGTGTTTTGTTGTTTGTGCTTCAACAGGGTCTAGTTGGAGATCCCCTACCTATCCTAAGGGAATTTCAAATACATTGTAAACAAAAATCAATTTTTGATCACTGACGAGGGTTAAGTACCCGAAACGTGCATGTCTGGTCCATGCTGTAAATTTATCAGGTTTTAAATGATGCTATTGAATTTAAAGACGTTTAACATTTGAACTACTTGGTGAGTGTCACTGCTGGTGGACCAAGAGTCCCCGAGGGCACATGTAGGTTAATTCGATCAACTTTGGTTGATCGTCCGTCTTTTCAACGCATTTGAAATTTTCTGTTACAAAATTTCTTGAAATTTCTAAAACGTGGGTCCTGTAGCATCATATCCCACCCATTCTGCTACGTCTTTTGGTACATTTTTGGACACATTAATTTTCATACTTTTTGGCCATATTACATTGTTTAGACTGAGGATCACTGACGAGGGTTTAGTACCCGAAACGTGCATGTCTGGTCCATGCTGTGAATTTATCAGGTTTTAAATGATGCTATTGAATTTAAAGACGTTTAACATTTAAACTACTTGGTGAGTGTCACTGCTGGTGGACCAAGAGTCACCGAGGGCACATGTAGCCAAGTTCGATCAAATGTGGTTGATCGTCTGTCTTTTCAACGCATTTGAAATTTTCTGTTACAAAATTTCTTGAAATTTTTGAAACGTGGGTCCTGTGGCATCATATCCCACCCATTCTGCTACGTCTTTTGGTACATTTTTGGACACATTAATTTTCATACTTTTTGGCCATATTACATTGTTTAGACTGAGGATCACTGACGAGGGTTTAGTACCCGAAACGTGCATGTCTGGTCCATGCTGTAAATTTATCAGGTTTTAAATGATGCTATTGAATTTAAAGACGTTTAACATTAGAAACAACCTCTGGTTTGACTTTTTTATCTTCGTGTCCCTATTTTGTAAGGAGTGCTTGGCTCCAGATTGGATACAAGGTCGATTCAGTGGCATTGTTAAATATTAAAACCGATTGCCAAAAAAGCCGAGAAGGGATGTTGCTATGATGTTAATTTTCTTTAATTTCGATGATAATATGACAAGTTTCCAAAATAAGTACATGTAACATATGATGTCAAATTGATAAATTGCCAAAGCAAAACTTCTTTCGCGCAATTGATTTGGACAGAGTGTAATTAATATTTTTAAATATGAAACATTCAATCACGGGGATCACACTCCTCTACACGGCAAACAAAAATATATGTGTAAACGATAAAACAACAATTAAATTGTTCCATCTCGCTACCTTCTAGAACAAGAACTCAATTCTAATGTACAACATTTTAAAGCAGTTCTGATGCACTAAACAGGCGTTTCGAATAGTTGATTATGTATAACTACATTAGTATAAATAAAATATAAAATTGTAGTAAGTATGTAATATTCATTCATAAGTTAAAATTTCGTAAAAATCAAATTAACTGAATTGAAAATTTATTTTATTATCAAAAGGTATTGTAATTAATAGCATTTCTCTACGGAAGCCGACGAGTGCCAACCTAAGTGAAATTTTCAAGTCGTAATTACGACTTAGTATGGCGTAATTACGACTTACCTGTTTCGTAATTACGACTTAGTTATCTCGTAATTACGACTTACCTATCTCGTAATTAGGACTTAACTATCTCGTAAATACGACTTAGCTATGTCGTAATTACGTCCTAGTTATTTCGTTATTACGACTTAGTTTGTCATAATTTCCACTATGACCAAGGCCAACATGAACCATGACTGCAGCTAGGAAGAACAGGATTCCCAAGTATGGCTGTATCCTTCATTCGACAACCCTATCAACATTGGTGAAGAAGAAGAATGAAGAAGATAAAAATTCATGGGAATGATAAATTCGGCCCCTTTCTTTAATCAATCAAAAATCATTAAAACTCAAAAATTAAATCTCATAAAAAGCATTGTATAAATATAAAACTATTTTCTGAAAACAGTTCAATAGATAAAAGACATAATACAATATTGATAATTTTTTGAAATCTTCAAAAAGACGTGAAAATGCGTCAAACATTCATTTTAGAGAGAATAATATTATGTCCAAATTACGACATAGTTAAGTCGTAATAACGAGAATGCTAAGTCGCAATTACGACATCGTTTAGTCGTAATTACGACTTCGTATGTATTACGACTTAACGATGTCGTAATTGCGACTTAGCTATCTCGTAATTACGACTGAACTATGTCGTAATTTCGACATAATATTATTCCCTCTAAAATAAATTAATACTAAGTCGTAATTACGATATAGCTATGTCGTAATTACGACATACTAAGTCGTAATTACGAGATAGCTATGTCGTAATTACGAGATTACTGAATCGTAATTACAACATATAAAGTCGTAATAGGCGATTTTCGAGTTACCCTGGTTACGGACAGGTTCGTCATTTAGAATATGCCTTTGTCAACCAAGGTTACTTCCGGATGACGCCACGCGTCATTATAATGTTACTAGAAGCGGTACGAACGACTGAACGATTTTCAGTGAATAAACGATATAATTTGCTATACTAGTGTAAATTTATCATTTATGTTGGATATGTGATTAAGCTGGATTATTTTATCGCGCTGACACAAAACGACGTGAATATTTATCTAAGTTTAATATGGCAACTGGGCTAAGTATTTTGAGGATCTGGAGTTTGTAGCAGGTCATCCGCTTACTTTTACCATTAGTCATATTTCTTTGCATCGTCTTTATTAATGTTTACTCAAGATACGTCTATACAGGTAGTATGCTTGATTTCTTCACAGCATCATGCGAGACAATAACACGATTAAACTTACCCCCTCCCACCCCGTTACCTCAACCTCCCACTCCTTCCTCTTCCCCTCCTTTTCACCCTCCCCCTCCCGCCCCCTTTAATCCCTCCTCTCGTTCCCCCTTCCTTCCCTTTCTCCCTCTTCCCTCCCTCCTCCCCCCTCCTCCCTCCCCCTCTCTCTCTCCTCCCGCCCCCTTCCTCCCCCTCCCTTTCACACTGTCCACCTCCTCATATGATACTGAACAAAATCACTTATTTCAGTTAGTATTTATCACAGTAGATGTTTCTTGTTGTCAAACGCTAACAAAAATGCAAAGAGATAGTCACCTGGAATCTAGAAGCAATATAATATGCAAGATGACCAATGTGCACAGAGTTTTAATGAAACAATGTTGAAGGTGGGGAGGGGGTGTTAAAATCACTGATTTTGAGTAGAAGTCAAAATCTCAATAAGTGCTCAGTTCAGTCTTAGCATTTGGGTTCTTTTTTTAGATTCTTGAAATATAAGTTAATTGCTGTTATTTCACCATCATGTTGAACTATAGATGCATTGGATGGGATTTGTTACATAATGATGAACAATGAACTATTTTATTTTCATGTGTTAACTTTGCAATGATAAATAGAATTGTTGCAATAAATGAAGAGGATGTAGGAATAGTCAAGCCTGTGGTATTTTATGGAAGGAGGAAGCAAACTTGTGTGTTACATAAAAAAGTTCAAATGTTGCCTTTTAATCAAATGACCTTTTTTTCTTCTTGAAATTAAATTTACTCAGAAATGAGAGGAAGAATATAAATGATCTATAGATGCAGATAATTTTCAATCATTCAAAGTACTCAGTATATAATAGTACAACATCTTTATTATTAACTACCTCCAGAGAGACTTATTGTTGTCAGATCACTTACATGTATGATGTTTAAAATCATATCATACTTCATAATTCTGAATACCAAATACATTTTTGTAATATCTTTGGACAATTACATATATATGTAACACATATGATTTCTTCTTCAGTAGAAATTGAGTTCTTACTTCAAGATGTAACTAAAGTTCCAGTTAACAACATTTCAAACAAACAGTAATAGGTCTGAAGTTATGCAGATATGAACTTAAAATTGAAGAGGATATTCAGTTGATAAATGATATGATGACTTTAGAAAACATTTTCTCAAATCAGGATGTGTCATATGGTTTCATAGCCTTTAGCTTACATGAAAGAAAATTGATGAAGTTCTCTCTTTTCTATTTCATGATAGTCATGATATTGTAGACAACATTAATACTTCTTAAAGTAATATGTGTAGAGCAGTGTGTAAAGCTGTTATGTTAGACAACCATTGACTACTTCATACAAAATAAAATGAACATAGGAGTCTAAATTCTTACCATAACAAAGGAATTGTAGCCCATCATTGATAAGAGAGGGATACAAATATTCATATGTCATCTTAATTGCACTGTTTTATAATCAACAATGGCAAATTCAGATATTTAATTTGCAGTTACAATGTATTTACATGTATTATGAAACAGTGCAAATTTCAAATATTCAAACAATGCCCCCTTTTTTACAAAATTTTTATCTATCTATCCTACACAGTGATAATGGCATTTTGCCTTCCTCTTCCTTGAATTGAATCAATGAACGAGGAGGGGCGACTGTCAAACAGTGCATTTGTATAGGGTATAGGGAAATGATTGAAATACTGGGGGCACTCTGCATCCCCTAAATCTGCCACTGTCAAATTGTGAATATGTAATTTTTAAAAATTCTCATTCATTTTTTTATTGCAGTAAGATAATAAACAAAATCTAATTTCGCTTAAGAAACAAAACCATTATTGCACCATTTGAAACTCGAATATCTTTCATTTTCCTTCACTTCTCCTTGAAAGTTGCATATAAAAAACTTAATGTCTTTTCTTTAAAGAAGAAACCAGATATAGATAGTTATGTACCCCATGGAGTTTGTGAAAATATCTGATTCTTTCAATACCTAAACTCCTAAAAACCACCTCTGATCTTACTGGAAACGAATTACAATATTGAATATTCCAAATTTCTCCCCTCCCCCCCTTTCCCGACAATCCCAACACTTTGAAATATATTATTCATTATCAGATTCTGACATTATATGAAAAAAAATATCAAATGAATTTATGATGACAGAATTATTCTATAATGCTCGACCTTATTCGACCACTATGTAAAAATGAAAACTGCCACGTGTACGTATCGTGTATCACAAAATCAGCTGACATGACTTGATTCTAAGTTTCAAAGTCATGTTAGTCTGGCATTTTCAGTTTTTCTTTAAAGAAATTAACAGAAAAGAGACATTTCTTATGCGCTTGTCCGGAGGTATTTTGTTTATTTCCATAAACAAACATGCTTCGACTCGAAAGTAAGCGAACGCGTTGGAAAGTTGAATTTCCCTCTGTTTACATAGTTGCTATGAAAACCCGGAAGTAGCCTTGGATGATATTTCTGCAAAGTCACGTGATAGGCAGTGCGTTATTTCAAAACGATAACGGCCAATCCGTGTAATTCGAAAATCGCCTATTACGAGATAGCTAAGTCGTAATTGCGACATACTAAGTCTTAAGATTTTTACTTAGGTTGGCACTAGTCGGCTTCCATAATTCTCTTAAGCATTTGCACTTTTATTAAGGACGCATGAAACGGCATGTCTCAGATTTTGATAACATTTATACAAAAGGCTGATCCAAAAATTGAAATATAATTATTGTTCAAACATTTCCTAACATCAAATATGTTTGCCATGGTAACGGACTTTAAACAATAAAAAAAATGCATTTTTGGGCGTTTTTGAACAATGCGGAAGGGTTCCAGCTCTATACCTTCTTGCAGAAAATTTCAAACCAATTGATTATGCACCAGACACGTTGTTCGAATGTAAAACGTCTTCAAACTCAATAGCATCATTTTAGACCTGATAAATTTACAGCATTGACCAGACATGCACGTTTCGGGTACTAAACCCTCGTCAGTCATCCTCAGTCTAAACAATGTAAAAAGGCCAAAAAGTATGAAAATTATTTATCCAAAAATGTACCAAAAGACGTAGCTGAATAGGTGGGATATGATGCTACAGGACCCACGTTTTAGAAATTTCAAGAAATTTTGTAACAGAAAATTTCAAATGCGTTAAAGAGACAGACGATCAACCGAAGATGGTCGAACTTGGTCCACCAGCAGTGACACTCAACAAGTAGTTCAAATGTAAAACGTCTTCAATTTTAATAGCATCATTTTAGACCTGATAAATTTACAGCATGGACCAGACATGCACGTTTCGGGTACTATTAAGTTCTCATCAGTGACGCTTCCGGCTAAAGTGCTTTTGATTAGCCGTCCAAATTCATTCCACTAGTACCTTAAGGATTTATTTTTAGAATTTGAATACATCAGTTATGCAGCATAATCTAAACCAAAAGCTTATATACAGATATATTAGGTTGGGTGTAAGGTCTTATCTATGTGCTTCCATAGCAACAACTCCGGTACCCTATCAAAATAGTGTTTTGGCATTTTTTTTCAAAATTCAAAGATAAATGACTTACAATTTTTAAAATATTTTCATGCAAATGAAACAGCAGCATTCACATTAGAACAAAGTTTGTGTTCGTTGCTTTGACAACACAAACTCAAATCGCAATTTTAAAATGAAAGCAATTTTAGACAATATCCAGAACCTTTTTTTTTTACTAAATCATTGAATTTTCATTCAAAATGTGATGATTTATAAATGTATTCAAGTAGAGGTTTCATTAATTGAAAGACAGTAAAAAAAATATTCCGGAAATATCCCTTTGCTATTGGAACAATTGTGTAAATATGCACATAAGCCCACTTTGAGTCCTCGGATAGTTATCTGATCATCTTTTAATCTAGAATAAAGTTCAGACTTTGCTGTATCATAAATGTAAAATAGTGGAGTAAGTCTGTTTCGTTTTTTTTTGTTTTTTTTTTAGATTAAGGTTATTAAGGTCTACAGGTACTGGAATATCAGCTGTAAATTATTTCTTGAGAATCATAATGAAATCGGAATGAATAGTTCGATAAGTCACTTATCTCACTGAAACTCAAATTTATGCATCCGATATCCATGTGTACTAAATTTATTTTGATGCTAACAAATAAAGGGCTTTGCATTTCTAGTTAACCAATCATAAAATCTACCAAAATACGTAAAACTCAACGACTTGGCAAGTTGAATGTTGAACTGCCGTTCACTTGTTGCAGTTTTCAAATAAAGCAACCGATGTAATTACTGCAAATATTCACAAAACAGCACTGTAATGTTTATCAGTCGACACATGAAAATGTTTTAAGTTTCAGTCGATACTTTGAGACCTTTTGTATTGTTTCTTTCATGCGTTAGACAGTTTTAGAATTTTTGGCGTTGGTGTAAAAGTAGTTCCGGTCATTTTTGACATTTTATTACCTGATAACGGAAGTAAGAATGAATGCGATCGACCAAGCAAAATGCGTATATTCAGATTAACAAACACATTTTTAATTATTTAAATATATTTCTAACTGTTGAAAAGTACAATGATCGAAGTTTCGTTTTAAATTTAAAATAGTTTTACAGATTGAAAACCTATCAGATTAACTCTCATTACGCACGATTATTCGTGAAACTAATGAAATTGTAACTTATAAGTTTAACATGATTTTAGAGGAAAATGTTTAAGGCATCCTACGTAAAAATAGTCCATACCTAGAAAATCTTATTTCTTATTGATTCAAAGATAAGTCTATGTACAAAACTATACCATATTTATTTAATCTAAATATGAAATTGGGCCCTTCACAAAGAGGTGAAATGTACTTGAAAAAAGACGTTTTCCCCTGGATATTAACTACATTTCGTATCTTATTGTACGTTGCAATTCTACTTTTAGCACTTAAAGATGGATAATTGAAACGAAAAACAGTTACAAACCGTCTGTAGATGCAGAAAATTAACAACTAGTGTATTTTTCATTTAGATATGATGCGGGCATTCGGTTATGTTTTAAATTACAAATGATAACTAAGTCTTTTAAAAGAAATTGTCGAAAGGAGATTTATTAATGTCCATTTTAGAACATCTTTGAGTTGTTAAGTTTTAATAATAAAGTCAATTCATCTGAAACCCTATCATCTATTTTCATTAAATACTTGATATAATATTTCTTCACATGTCAAGTTAAACAGCGATAAGTTCCGATTTAAATATGACAGTCAGTTTTTAAGTTATAGGGATTTTGTTACCCCCCCCCTATTTTTACATCTCCTTATGCTGAAGTTCTTGCGAAAAATGCGCCTATGTCACCGTTCCTCTTATGACGTCATAATTGATCTAGAGCTTTGGATGGGTTCTTTCTGATACTGTTATGGGTCCCCTATATATCTATTTGAATTTTAATCATGAATTAGTCTGATAATTGGTTTCGTATTTTCAACTCGTTGTGCATTCATTTATGTGGAATTAACAAAAAATAGGTCGACGCCTCCGTCACCAGCAGTTCCAACAATAATTATATCTGGACAAACATGAAGAAATTCAACACTCTCACTGCGGACATGTCATCAATATTAAACCTACCAACCTTGCCGGGAAAGCCAACATATATATCGAAAAATGGAACAAAGATAGGAATCTCATCAGCATATGTAACTATCCTTCATAGTAAAGCAAGACGAAAAAGAGGTGAGTTATACTAGTAGTGACGTATTGAAACTTAACGATGGCGGGTGTGACTAGCCAAACAGGGGATGCTTACTCCTCCTGGGAACCTGGTTCCATCCCCGGCTTGCTGGGGGTTGTCAATGCTCAATTTTGTGCTCTATAGTGAGTGCTGTTGTGATTATCGTCAGGATCTTCTTCAACTTATTGGTGGTATATGTGTTTTTATTTTCTCTCATGATTAAAGCAAACCATGATACTTTGATTCTGGAACCGTTTCGAGAAACTTATTTGATGTTCTTAAAGTTAGAATTTTATACACATGTTTATGACAAAGATGGAAAGAAACAGTACAATCTAAAATATTTATCCAATAGTTCAGGCCAGCTTAAAATTTTATTCTAATTCTCGTCATATCAAATGGCGTTGTCTGTCATAATTCAATTTGCATGTGAAATTCATAAAGATAATGACGTCACTTTAACGACAACGAAATCTCCTTATTACAAATGTGGAGTCATAAAAGAGTATATTTGAAAGAAGAGAATAAGAATATATTGCTGGCATATATGTCTGATGATTTTAATATGATCGCTTATGCCCGTTTTACCTCTCAATTTATGCGTCGCGGTAGAACTAAATTTGCGAATATCAAATCATTCAATTCTGCCTGCAAATAATTCAATAAGAAACAATGTTAAATCCTTATTACAACGTTAAATCCTAATCAAAGCGCTTAGTGAAAACGCACGATGATTTCCTAACGATAAATCTGATGGGAAAAAATCGTCTACGAGTAGTACATATAAAAGCTAATCCAACATTTCAAGATGCAGACTTTAAATTATAACACACAATCAATAAATTGCAAGGAACGATGCATGAACACAGCACAACCGAGGTACCAAACAAACAATCAGGCACAACAAGAAAACCTACTTAGAAAGGCACCACACACATTATAACCAAACCACTATTGAAACAACATTGAAACAAGGAGACGGGGCAAAACAGATATGGAAGTTCACCAATGTCTGAAATCAAATTGAAATAGAATGAATTTTTAAAATATGCTGCAATTATTGAACGATTAAGGAGATACAATGTATATTATGATGAAAATATTCTCATGTGTACGTCAATGCGTGCGCCTATCCGTCAAATATGATGTTTCCAGACATCCAAAACGAAAAGAAAATTTTAGGAGATGGGTAATGTCGCTTACGTTTGTGACGAACTATGCCCCATATAACTTGGACATTTTTCATAGTTTGTGGTTTCCAGACATCTATGGAGAATTAATTCATTTGTGAGCTTTATCTCTCGCATCATAAATCATGAATTTGAAATGAAAATTAAGAATTTATAATAGGTCAAGCGTAGCATCTATCTATTGATCAACACGTCTAGTAACAACTAGGTTCTACCTCTAGCTTGCTAGGGGTCCGTCGATGCCCAATTCTGTGCTCTATGAAGAGTGCTGTTGATATTGTCGTCAGGATCTCTTTTAACTTAAATTTTTGTACCGTAGTACGACCTTTTTCTATTCGAATACAGAGACATTCAAAATTTTCTGGTATGATTATGATACACAACATGTGTTTCATGAGTCTTAATTTCATCGTTTGGTTTTATTTTTAGTTTTAAGGTGATATATGACACAATGGAAGGTGAACTAAGGTGGAGGTTTTTGTTTGTTTGCTTTGATTCCTGTTTTATCCTGATTTTGTATGCCTTCGGTTTCTGATTTTCTGAATTATCGATTATGGCTGTATACAGGGATATGGTCACTATCCATATTGGTCATTTCAAGAACGTTACGTCTCTTACGTGTATTCAATGACATTGCTTATATTAGTAAACGTAGTGCGCAACATATAATAAAAAAAACCCAGGTTTAAATGTTAAATGAAAGGCTGAGGAAAATCAAGTAAAAAAAAAACAATTATAAACCTCGGGAAAGACAATTAGAAAGAAATAAAATGCAAATTATAAAACATTATCGCGGATGCTACATTAAAGATTCTGGAATTTCATGAATGAAAAAACAAATTAAGTTAATGTTTACTTTAGTATGGAATCCTGTTTGGACCCATTCTTGCCATCGTGCCATTGCCAGCGATGTCACGATGGCGATGCAACGATGTTACGATGGCGAAGTTACGATGCCACGATGGCGAAGATACGATTTTACGATGGCGAAGATACGATGTGCACTTCGGGACATTGTATCATCGGCATCGTAACATTGTATCATCGTAATATCGCTATGGTAACATCTTGTCATCGCCATCGTAACATTGTGCCATCGCCATCGTGTCATCGTCCTTGTTACATGGTGTCATCGTCGTCGTGTCATCACCATCTTAACACCGTGTCATCGCCGTCGTAACATCTTGTCATCGCCATCGTAGCATCGTGTCGTCGCCATCGTAGCATCGTATTATTTTACGCATGCGCGGTGGATTATTACGGATGCCTGTTAGCGCAAACCGTTCTCAGAGTATTATATACAGATTCAGAGAGAGTAAATTAAGGCCAAGATATTTATATTATGGGGCATTATGTACCACTTCATTTTTTTAATTATAAAGTTTTCATTAATTACGTTTCTTTCTAGAGTGTTTTCTCATGTAATGAGTACTAATTGGACCATGGGGAAAGAAAATAAAAGCAGTCAAAATGAACCCCAATTTTCGATCATAATCCGTCTCCAGGGGTTATCAGACAAAAACAATAGAATAAACTCAGTCCTTTCAATACCTCAAGTTTAATATGGCTCAGGTTCCATCTGTTCGGACATAATATGTTGTTAGCTCCACCCTCTACTTTCTGAGACCTACAAATGAAAATCAGTCGAACCCCACATAATATATAATGCCAAGTCATTAAATGTATAAACTCTGAAGGTGCTTTCCAAGTTCTATCAAAGATACATTTATGAAGCTAAAGCTAAGGGCGGATCTAAAGGAGGCAAGATTGGTTGGATCTAGTTAGAATCCAGAATTTGCCAAAAATGCTGAGATTCCCGCTTACTGTGTATGTCAGTATAATGCTTTATCAAAAACAGGCTTCGCCTAGCAAGCTGGACCTCAATCCCCTGATTGTTGAAAAGACATACCAAGTAGATTTTTTTTCAGCTACTAGGACGAAGTTCAGTGGGCGGGGGCTCCCAGACGGAAGAATTATTTTTATAGTGAAGGAGCCGGCATTTGTAAGATAAGAAAATACGGAAATGTAGTTTTAGCAATTAGAAATCTTGTTTGGAAATGAATCATTTATTGTTTTAGCCATGTTTACGTTTGCCAGTACACAGAATCATCCTCATCGTTTTCGCAAAAAGAGGAAGAGTCCTCCTCGGCAGTGCTCAAAGAAGTTGGACATTATGGCATGTTTTTTTAAAGCGAACTACTGTCGGTTTAACTCCAGAAATCACCGATTTGAATACATTTTATTACAATATTTTCGTAGGTTTAAACATTCAAATTTACACACACTGATCGCTATCAATGTGGGTACGTTCAGTTGGGAATGCAGGGTTATTTAATATCTGTATGTGGACGTACATCTATGACAAATATGGATAATGACCTTGTCCCTGTATACAGCACAAAATCGACAATTCAGAAAATCAGAAACCGAGGGCATACAAAATCAGAACAAAACAGGAATAACAAAAACCTCCACCGCATGAAAAGAAGCGAACTCCAGATATGGGAGTGAGACCAGATGTTGCCCAGGAAGAGTAAGGATCTCCTGCTTGCATGCAAAACCTGCCGCTTCAATTCGGTAGAACTGACACATCCGGTTACTTCCATTTCGGAAGACATAAAGTACAATCTTTAGTTGGACGGTTCAAATTGTCTATGGCAGAATATCATCCACCATTCTGGACAGTGGGACATCATAGTGCATGACGAGTTCCCCATAATGACCGTAGAACTTCCTCAGTGACGATGTTAGTCGGCCACAAACATATCCCTGACTTAGAAGCTTAACTGAAAGACACATAGCCCTCAGAACAAAATCCGTATATTTGGCACTTGCTCTGGCATAGCGTATCAACTGAGATATGAACACGCCATAAGCAGGCGATGAAGGGATGTTGCTACTCAGAAAAGGAAAGTTTGTAATGCTGAAATTGAAGTGAGGTGTTCATGTGACCATTAGTATCGTAGGACAACATTATGTCCAAAAAGAATGCTGAATTATTTGTCTCTGTAGTTTCTTTGACTTCAAGCTTCGAAGGATAGATACTGCTCAAGTAATCCGCGAATTTTGGATTATTGATGGACAACACATCGTCTATGTATCTGTTAGTGAAGTTGAAGTCAGAAGCTAAGTATCTTTTCCCTTCAGAGACCAAAGATTGAATGAATTCAGCTTCGTACGAGTTATCTTTGGCGAAAAAGCGATAGCATTTCATGTGAATATCGGATTTTTTCCCTCATCTTTATTTAGATCTTAGGCTCACTTTACACATGATCCCTTCAGTCTAATTTCAGTTCTGATGCGTTTCAGAATAATGTCGGAGGTCTCCAACTCTTTACCTTGTTGAAGAAAATTCCAAACCTATTTCCATGCACCAGACACGTGTTTAGAATATTTTAAAAATTCTCATCAGTGATGCTTCTAGCTGAGCCACCAAAATCATTTCAGTAGCGCCCTCTTTACTTTTTTGAATTTAGATTTGTACATTTACATTACAGAGAGTGCGCGGCTCCAAATTTCCTGTAAGGTCGATTCAGTAGCATATCAAAATAAGATCTATGTTCAAAATAGCATTGGAGGGATGGTGCTAAGATGTTAAACTCCTTTAATTTCGAATATATTTATCGGTGCAATGGCTTGTTTCCGAAATAGCAATGTATATGTATATGATGTCACATTGATAAAAGGCCAAAACAGAGCTTCTTTCGGGTAACAGAGCCGGAAAGAAGTAATTAAAACACTTGAAAAACATCAGGTCACGAGGAAAGATTTTAACTGCTCCACCAATGTCCTTCGGTTTTGAAAATGTTTCTCTGGGAAGGCTCCAAATCCCGTTAAACTGGAGGGAGAAACTCATGAATACTCTTTCCGATTCAGCCTTTTGGGTCTAACAAATCACCCCCTTCTGTGTTGACCCCTCTCTATACGTCCACGTCGAAAACACCCTAGCTACGCCCTTCGGTGAGGGTATTTAATCATTATATACCACAAATTCCATCCCCTTTGTTGTTGCGGTACCCTGTCTGAAGTTTATTAGTATAATTATCAGAAGAAAAGACCGATCAAAATGCAAAGTTTAGGTGTTGAAGGGTTACATAACTTCATCAATTTGATACATCAACAATGCTTTGGTTTGATATTGTATTGCAATTAATGTTATCCAAAATAAAGTAAGGTGGCTTCAAAATGTTCTGACAGTCGCAGCACGTAATTTGAGCCTGAAGATACCTTACTATGACGAGTTTAAGGGGGGAAGGCTGTGTTCCCCTACTCAAATAAAAAACGCATATGGTTATTTATGCCTCTTACCGAACTTCGATGATTTATTTTCTTTCAGTTACGCTACGTTTTGGGAAAAAATCTTTTCTGGACAGTGATTCTCTTTTCGGAGTATATTTTTGGGTTCACTGATGAGCTTTCATAGTAGAACACTCGCACATGCGTATATTATGCGATGTAACGATGGCGATGACAAGATGTTACGATGGCGATGATACGATGACACGTTACGATTGCGATGACACGATGTTACGATTGCGATGATACCATATCACGATGGCGATGTCACGATATGAACATCGTATCTTCGCCATCGTAACATCGTATCTTCGCCATCGTGGCATCGTAGCATCGTAGCATCAACTTCGGCGATCAGCGGTCCTAACAGGATTCCATACATAAATGACATAAAAGTACCTTTTTTCCATTGTTTTTTTTTCAATATTTGTTTGTTATCATATGATTGGATAGTAAGCTTCCATAAAAACGCAATAGAATTTGCGGACACGACCTTAGATCAGATACAAATTGACAAATTACAGTTTCATTGCATTTTAAAAGCACATGGCATTGGATTCCCATGGAAGAGATTTTTGTTCGGATTCAGAGATGAGATGGGAAAAAAATCATTATTGAGAAGTATTGTGTTTGTATATGCAAGGATACTTGCAAAAGGCACCTTTTGTAAAGAAGGAATGTGTGAATTTAAAACTCCATGTACGCCAATGGCTTATTCTGTAGACGGAAAAGACAAATTTCTTCAATTGATGCAAAATGAAACAATTGTCACATAAATCAATCGAAAACTCTATTAATCTGTAAAGCCCCTTACAAATAAGGCTCTCAGTCAACAGTGCTGTCAGCTCGAGATTTATCTGAAAATTAGAAAGAAGCGGTTTGATGTAAGTGCGCAGTAAGCATACAGTCCACAATGAGTAGCACACTGTCACAATGTCACGAATTTGAGCTATGAGTTGAGGCGAGTAGGAACTCATTTGTGGCACAAAAAAAGTCGTACAAAATATCTTCACTATTCGAAGAAATGTCTCATCATGTTGCCAAAAAAATCGGTATGAAGCGGCGAGAGATTTGAATGGTTAAAATTGTCGCGTGTGTTTTCAACTTTTTACCACGTGCAAAAGTTGAGGAGATGTTACAAAGAGGTGTCGCATAAACTCAAATAGCAATGATTTACTTGTCGTCACTTCGGAGCGATTTTTGTCATGGATCAAAAACGTGCGAGAAGCGCCGAGCACATAATTATACGAGTTTGTATGACATGGGTATGATGTCTGCACGACGTCATTCGAGTAATAAAGATCCCCTTCCAAATGACATTTGCACTACTTTTATCCGTATTGTACATAATTATGTACTATTTTCATTCATTTTTTTTCAGCGGATTTGAGGAAGAAAACAAGTAATTTATAGACGCAAAACGTGCAAATCGAAGTTATCTCGTCGGTGACCTAACTGTCGAAATGTTATCGTAATGGCAATGTCCATCTCTGTCAAGAGGTTGCAGTCTGGATGAGCTAAATAGACCTAAACATAACCAAAATCATAATTTATTGATAATAACTCATAAATCCTCGTGCTTAGCTGTTCATACTTCGTATTTACATGTGACTCGTTACATGTATCTCGTGTGAACTCGTATTCATGTCATCACATCTCGTACGTCTTCTTAGTCGGGGACATTTTTTTTGTGTTCAAATCATTAATGTGTTGCTTAAACTCGTGTGCGTTCACAAAATGTCGCGCTGATCTAGCAGAGATATCGAGCAAATGTCGCGCTCATGTCGTAGTCATAAAACCAAGTCTAAGTTGGCAGGATTTAGGCTAGTTACGAGTCGCCAGTACTCTTTCGGTGTGACAGGGGCTTAAGTCCATAAGTCCATAAACACATTTTATGAGTTTTTTTTTTATTCCCAAACTACGACATTCATTGTAATGTAATGATAGTTACTAGACATTTTGGTTTTTTTTTTACTTTTTACTACATTTTATGAGTTATTATCATTAACATTCTTGCAGTATTTGTATTGTGAATACGGTAAATTTTGTTTAAGTCATACATTCACATTTTATTCTCGACTCTTCCTTAATGCGGAAGAGGACAAAGAAATAAAAAAAAAAACCATCTGTTTTTAAGAATGAAATGATCCTTACGGGACAATTAATGCTGAAAGTGGAAAACATACATATGAAATAAAAAAGGGACAATACGCGAAACAAGCATGTAAAAAATCATCTCGGGAACATTTAGCGCAATTACATTAAAACTACCGACGAACAAAGCAAACCTCAACCGACCCATGACGGAATGTCGTACATCTGAACACTCTTTGATATGCAAAACCGAATCATACGCCTCGTAATATTTTGCATAATGTATTTCGGTATGTGTAGCAGAGAATTATACTGTATCTGACGTATGTTTACACCCATGTCTTCTTTTTTGATACAAAAAGAAAGGTTGTTTAAAAACAATATCATGTGCAAGAAGTCTCTGAATTGCTATACTTTTCTCTTTGAATTTCATGTTTGGAAGTTTCATTCTTTGAGTCACATTGTGTAAGCTAATTCTTTTCATTTTATGTATTGGAAGGTTTGACAAAAAGGAGTTCCAGCTCAACCGTATTACATTGTATAAATAGAAAGACAAACCGAATAATTAGCGACGCAGATCCTGAAAGTTCTTTGCTCAATTGCAGACAAATGAAAACATCAAATCTTACACGACGAGTGTATTCCGGTGATGAGTAAGTACAATTAATCATACCAACAGAGTAGTCGTCTTATATCGAATTCATTTGATATTTCTATTTTCCTTTGCATTTAATGTAGATGTTCAGTCTTCTTTCACAAATCATAACATAAAGTTTATAAGATTTTACCAGTTTACGTATTTTTGGTTTGGTGCTATACATGTACATGTACCTATATGCATAACCAACGTGATTCCCTCAGATGAAACTATTGAAAGGACGTTGAAATTCCAATGAAAACATTAAAACGTTTGTGACGTTCAAAAGCATATGCTCCACATAAACATTCCATTAATGCTGTTCGTACATAAAAATTGAACCCCAAATGACCTAATTTAATATAGGAAAGCGTGATTTAAGACATCTTGGATAAAATGTATAATTGCGGGGTGTATGTTTAACGTCTTCAAATTCATAAGCATCATTTTAGAGCATATAAACTTACAGATTGGACCAGACATACACGTTTCGGGTATTTAACCGTCGTCAGTGATCCTCAATCTAAACAATGTAATTTTGGCGAAAATCTATCTGTAAAATAAATTTTATAATTAATGTTTTTTTTGGATATGCGGCACGCAGTAAGCACTTTATCGTATGTAATGCGAAAAGGCATGTAAAAATCCCTTAATAACAACGTTGCAGTGATCACCATTGGACACTTAAAAAAACAAATGCGCCAAGTAATTGCAGATACTTCACAGTGGCCGTCAAATACAGCTTAAGAAGGATGGATAATTCCTTCTGGTATATTTTGTAAATTATTGTAATTTAGCAATACATATTGCAGAAAGTACGTAATGAGAAAACGGAAAAAAATGTTTATGTGACGTTTGTCGTGCTAGCATGTCTCCGAACACCTCAATCTGCAATAAATTTGCTTATGTTGTGCTAATGCATGTTGTTTCAAAGACGAATCAGATTGACATTTGGCTTAGCATCTCTACATCATTGTTTTTCCATTGTAAATAAAAATTGTTTAAGCTTTATTAAAACGAGAAAAAATATATTTAGAGCCTTTATAAGAAATTGGAGATTCAATATTACGTCTTTCGGTACATTTAACACATAATAACTTTAGCACTCTTTGGCCATATTACATTATTTTGATAGAGGATCACTGACGAGGGATAAAAGAAGGGAGGAGATCTCCAACAAGACCCCGTTGTAGCATCAACAGTAGAACACCAAAACACCCGATGCAAAAACACAAAAGACGAGTACAGCAGGAAACGGAAAAGAGACATACGACATGTAAACACAAAAGACTAGTACACATAAACCGACGAGACCAATGGGCAACCGGTGCTGACTTTGGACGGCCATTTGTCACGTAAGTAGGAAATGGTGTGGTTATCCTGGATTACGTGCGCACAACCCTCTCACTTCTCCAATTACCCAGAGGTCTCGAAGAACGTACAATTGTGATGTAAAACAACATGTAAGTATTCGAAACGTGCATGTATTGTCCATGCTCCAAATTTATCAATTCTCAAATGATGCTATTCAATATGAAGACGTTTAAAATTTGTACCACGTAGTGAGTGTCACTGCTGGTGCACCAGGAGTCCCCGAGGGCAAATGTAGCCGAGTTCGACCAACTTCAGTTGACCCTTTCTTCAACGCATTCGAAAATTTCTTTTATCAAAATTTCTTGAAATTTCTAAACCGGGTCCTTAAGCAACATGTCCCACCCATCCTGCTTCGTCTTTCGGTACATTTTTGGACATTATAACTTTCACACTCTTTGGCCATATTTCATTGTTTAGACTGAGGACCACTGACAAGGGTTAAGTATCCGAAATGTGCATGTCTGGTCCATGCTGAAAATTCATTTGTTCTTAAATGATGCTATTCAATTTGATGACGTTTAACATTATCTTTCACCAATTGAATTAATGTTGAAAAATTGAAAAAGCATGTCGAGACATTGACTGTTACCGGAGAAAGGCACCTCTATATTTTATGGACTCGCTTTTGCCAGATTGTTGAGTACACGAAATGTGCATGTCTGTTCTATGCTGCAAATTTATCAGTTCTTAAATGATGCTTTTGAATTTGAAGACGTTTAACATTTGTGCCACTTGGTGAGTGTCTTTGCTGGTGGACCAAGAGTCCCCGAGGCACATATAGTCAAGTTCGATCAACTTGGGTGGATCGATTCTTCAACGCATTCGAAAATTGCCGTTATCAAAATGTCTTGAAATGTTATAAAGGTGGGTCCTGTAGCATCATACCCCACCCATCCTGCTTCGTCTTTCGGTACATTTTGGACATGATAACTTTCACAGTCTTTGGCCACATTACATTGTTTAGATTGAGGATAACTGACGAGGGTTGAGTACCCGAAACGTGCATGTCTGGTCCATGCTGCAAATTTATCAGTTCTTAAATGATGTTATTGAATTTGAAGACGTTTTACAGTTGTAAACTATTTATAATAATTGAAGTGTATAAATTTGATTTTTCAGTTTTTGTCTAGTGTGTGTGGTACAAGAATTTCTTTCTTTCGGATTTGGGATAAATGTAGAATTTTTTTTATCCTCTAAGGTAAAATATTTGTCAGATACGGATGTAAATTGGTTGAAAGTGCGAAACGCAATTTCATTCTTACATACTTGATCAAAAATAGGTAAACACTGTCTTTTCTTAGTTTTTAGTACTGCTTTTACGAACTCTTTGTTTGTTCCTCTGTCTTTCAGACATCAACGTGATATAGATCCTGCGGGATATGGTTTACCCAAAATTGTAATTTAAGTGCCTCTTTCATTTTGTTATATACCTCGTAATTCCGTGCAAAGATTCTGTCCTTTTAAATTAATAAAAGAACTGAAGAAAAATATCTTGATAACTACATAAAACAGAAAAAATAACAAATAACTGCGGAAAACGGTAAGAGTATCTTATTTTTTTCCCAGTAATTCTATCAAGCAGCCGAACACGGTATTAAAATATTTCGCGATATTTTCATGCATCGATACGGCGCGACTTAATATACCATCACAATCAAAAGTATTAATCCATTATGATTCTTCAAAATCATTACAAATAACATAGCAATTGGACAATTTATCAAATAGAATAAAATTATTGCGTTCATGTATCGATTTCTTCTATTAACTTATCGGATGTTTGAAGATCTTCAATAAAAAGCATTTAATTAAGAATATCAAAGAACACTTAAAATCTGATTTGATTCGGGTTTCTTTCTTTTTGACAGTATTACATTAACCTTTAGTGGTATTAGCGGTGGACAAGAAACCATTTTGGGAGGCGGTACATATAATTTTAAAGGACAGTCAGCTGAAGTAAAGGTTCACTTTAAAGTAGATCATGACTCTCCGACACCACCAAGCAACAAAAGGGACATCTTTCATGTTGCCGAAGAAATAACAAAGGTATCTTTTCCTTTTTATTCAAATCTTCGAACTCTATATGTATTATATGTTTGTATATCATTTTGTACCTCTTTTAACCTCTATCTATTAGTGATGAGAATAAATTAAAGGAGCAGTGACACGAAGCCCGATATTGGCCCTAATTTTGAACATTGTACTACATAGAAATTTTAACTGTGATTTGACATTTTGAAACTTTCTTTATTGAATCACGAATCTATTTTTTGTAAATATTGCGTTTATCAATAGCTTTTTGAAAACAACAAAATTGGTCATATTCCGCGAAATTGATGCAAAAACTACATATTTCTATAAAATTAGCAATGGCCGCATGCATTAATTAGGATGAAAAATATATATCTGAAAGATTCTCATTATATCCTTTTGTCATAAACGTTTTATCTCAGTTAACGCATGCGGCCGCATTGAATTCTTCCACAAAAGACAATTTTCCAAGCAAGTTTGCCATATTTTGTCGAAAACGTCAAAATGACGTCACTTTATGACGTCAGAACAGTTAAATGGCATTATGTTTGGTGATATTTTTCTCTTCATTAAAAGCGGTAAACATTCGTGTATTTTCATAAGAGATATCAAGTATTCCCCATGAAATTTATTTCTAGACAAAAATCAAGGGCCGATTTAAGGGTATCGTGGCCCTACCCCTTTACCATGTATACTCATCAAAAAAGTAACGCATAGTATTTGTTCATTTCATACTTAGTGCACATAAAAAATAATCACATTTATCATTTTAATAGACAAAATAGACAAAATCAAACCAAATGTACATTTTGGTATTTTCAAAACCTAAGCTTTCAACGAGAACCTCTTTAGTCCTTTAAAATGTTAGTTAAAATGACTGAAAACAATTTGCCCTCGATGTTCTTTAAGAGGCCAAATTGTGTATTTTTCTGAGATCCGTATGCGCTTGTTTTCCATATCATTTGAAAACGTTTTGATTCGTTGGACAAATGGATACACCATACTAAACAGCGACAATCTCATAACGGCGGCATTACTACGCATGATGAAGTTTTAATCTATGACGTCATCCAAAGTTCGCCGCATTCCATGAATTTACAAATCAGTTTTCTCGAGAGAAATATTTTTCATCAGGAGAAAAATCCTCTAAATTTGACTTTTTTATCATTGACCTTTACAGAGTATTACTCACTTACAAATGGGAGTTATTCGATCACGTCGCAATATTCAAACGCTTGACATTGGTCATTGTAAGCATGCATTGCATTAAAACGGAAGTGACCCGAAGAAGTTAAAGTCCAAATTTTTTTATGGGCATCAATGAACTTTGACTTGGGCAAAATTCAAATTCCTCATAAACATGAAAAATGCATAAAAACATAAAAAGTCGAAAATTCAAAATTTCATGTGTTTACCTAAAAATAGATTTTATGATAATCAAAAAATCGAACTTAAGCCCTAAACTGCTTGTCCTTTCTCTATACCATCATTAATGCAAACAAATAAGGTCACATAATCGATAGCTTGACAATGTGTATATTGAATAATAATAATACATTGTAATATTGTTATATTTGTTTCTTCTTTTGAAGAGTATATTTATGATCTGTTCGGACTGGCTTTTATTCCAAAGATGGCATTCAATGTTTGAAAAATGGCGGCCGTTATAACTTGTTTCTTCTTCAAAGGCAGTTGTTAATTACAAGGCAAACCCCGAAATAACGAAATTTGATGCGGCGATAGAGTGTAATAAAATTAAGAAACACCCCTCCCCCCTTCATTTTCAATAAGTAGGAGGTATGGCATTATAAGAAATGAATCGTATCTTTTTTCTGTTGATGCAGTGTTACCAGAAAAAAAAGCAGAAAGCGATGCAATTTGATAGAAAAGTTTTATATCAAATTTTTGTGTGATACATGCATTTACAGAAAAAAATATAGATTCATTTCTCATTTTTTTTTTATTTTCATTCGATAGTTTGGAAACATTCTGCTATGACAAAGGCTCACAAATTCATCCTTTATTAGGTTATGTATCGTTAGTTAACTCGTCCTCAGATTATTGCTGTTCTAGCTTGTTCATAGTCGAAATATGAAGGAGGGCCTAAACGTTTGCAGCATGTGTAATGAAGTGTCTTTGCTTTCAATGATGTCAAAAGATGAAATGAGATCTAAATATGTCAGGGAGTTACAAAGGTTATCTGAAAAATCTTATCGATGAATTTGTAGCAACTCATCAATGTTTCTGATAAAAAAAAATTGAAGTTCAAGTTCTTCTTTCCCTTACAGTTGTCAACGATTTTGTTTCCAAAATAAAGTTGTATTCTCAAGGCCGTGCTACGCGACGCGATTAGTTGCATCAACTAATTTTAGAGAAGTTACGGTGCGAGCGATTTGCACTGTTAGACGTTGCAACTAAATGAACATGTCATACTTTTCTTGCCTACATTTTACAAATAAAATGTGTTTTCAACAGAAAGTACGGCATGTATTTTCAATTTTCATTATAATTCCAATTACATATCAGCATACTGACCATATAAAACCTTGGAGTTTTAAGATCCTCTCTGAGAAAAGTTGACATAATACTGTCATTGTTACAGACCATTTTTGAGTTACAACTAATGACCGTTATAAACCATCAGTTTAGCCACTGCTATGACGCACCTGCTTAGTTACGTCAAGTAGGGTTACTTCCGGTCTACCTTAGCAACGTCACATATTGTGAAATCAACGGTGTAAAATCGATCTAATCTACTCAAAATTGAAAAACTACTTAAAAGATAAGAAAATGGTAACCTAATTGAATTTCTTTTTTAAAACATAACAATAATTGTGATTTAACACCCTTTTTTTCTTTTTCTTTTTTACGCCATGCCTTTTTGTGCAAATGTATCCCTAAGAAATTGTCAGTAAATGAAAGAAAGGAGGGGATCTCCAACAACACTAGGTTGCAGCACCCACAGCAAAATCCCAAAACACCCATGCAAAAAACACAGAACAGATACCCACAGAATGAGACGCAAAAGGGACAAGGAACACCAACTCACAACATAGAAACATGAAACACAAAAGACTACACATAAACCAACGAGACCAATTGGCAACCGGTGCCGACTTAGGACGGCCATCTGCCACGTAAATAGCAGACGGTGTGGTTATCCTGGATTACGTGCGCACAACCCTCCCACTATTCCGATTTCCCAGAGGTCTCGAAGAACGCACAATTATGGTGTAAAACAACCTCCTCACTGTTAGGTGACCACACACAAACAAGACCGTAAAACACAGGGGTCCAAGCAACACAGATGAATATGTAAATGGATATAAAAAGAGGACGTGCGTAATACAGTCCGTGCTCTGCCGGCTGTAGCGAGCTCATATATGTTATCACCCGAGGAGTCCGACTGACATTCAGAGAGGACAGGTGGTCGGGGCCCTGTCTTCTCTAAAGAGGTTTGGACAGGGCCCGTCATTGAGTCCCGTCGTCACAGTCAGTCAGAGTGCAAGTCTTAAGAATGCGCTCGTACAAGACTGTATATTGGTCAAGTACCAAGCTTAGTGTCCGTCTGGTGACATTAGGATCATATCCACGGTATAAAAGGCGTTTGATGACTCTGACGCATTTTCGATACATATGCTGTCTACCTTTGATCCTTCTTATTTTGTTAATTATGTCACCATAAAATGCAGGTTGTGAAATACCCAAAGTAATATACTCCGTTGCTTGTATGGGTCCGAATTTCAAAAGAAGTTGATCATAATTTTTTGTAAAATTTCCAGAAAGTCTTTACTAGTTTATGAAAGCGAAAACCTTGACCTAAAAGTTTCTTTGTAATTTGTAGATTTCTATTATGAAAATCCAAAACATCAGTACATGCTCTAGCATACCGGATGAGCTGTGAAATGTAGATACCGTATGACGGTAATCTAGGGACATCACCGTCAAGCCAGGGAAAATTTACTATGTTGAATCCAAAATCATCTCGTTTGTCATATACACTTGTATGAATTTCTCCATTGACAATTTTGATATTTAGGTCCAAAAATGGTGTTTCAGTGTCTGTAAAGTTTGCCTTGTTTAGAGTCAATTCTTGTGGATAAAAAACATCTTTATACTTTTCAAAAACAGGATTATCGATAGTAAGAATATCATCCAGGTACCTAGAAGTACCAGTGAAGCATTTCACATCATCATGTTTTCTTTGCTTTTGAAGATTTTGAATAAATTCCTTTTCATATGTGTATAAAAATAAATCTGCAACAAGAGGCGCACAATTTGTACCCATAGGAATCCCTACAACCTGCTTGTAGAGATTCTCACCAAATCTTACATAAATGTTGTCCAAGAGGAAGGACAAGGCACTACACAAGTCGCTACATGTCCATGATTTGTATGATTTGCATTCTGTAGCGGAAAAGAAACCCTTTGATTCAGATGTACAAATATAAATTTTCCCCTCTCGATTATAGCACCATTTAATGAGTTTGGACAATTGATCATTGATCTTGTCGTGAGGAAGCGTGGTGTACATATTTGAAAAATCGTATGAAGCAATCGTATTGGCATGAAAATTTCTAGATTGTATCTTGTCAATCACATCCCCGGAATTTTTTATAGACCAAAATAAATTTACATCATTCCTGTTAAGAACAGTTTCACAATATTTTGAAACGTGTTCCTTTACCGCCGTGAGGGCTGACGTCAGATGTCTAGACAAACTTGTAGTTGAGCAGTTGCTAGAATTAGCAATGTATCTAAATTTGTAAGGAGATTTGTGCAGTTTTCGTATGCAGTATATTGTAGGAAGATCCAATTTAGAAATAGGGATGTTGAATGAAGAAATTTCACTGCTATGTTTGCTCAAAATGTTAGGGACACTTTCATTGCTTTTGATATAAGTATTTGTAGACGAAAGTTCCGAAACTAAAGTTGATATATAGTAAAGTTTTCATATGATTATGGTGTTGTTGGCTGCTTTATCTGCAGGAGCGAAGACAAATTTTTCATGTAAATTACGTAATTTGGATTTAAAATATCTTTCAGATCTAGAACTTGGATTTTCAAAAAGATGAGGATTTTTGTGGAAGTTGTCTATTCGAATGTCAGTAATGTCCAAAATGAGGTTTTTCCAGTCATTCAGAGAATGCGATTCGACTCCTTCCGATCTACAC
This sequence comes from Pinctada fucata, assembly GCA_028142955.1. Classification (NCBI taxonomy): domain Eukaryota; kingdom Metazoa; phylum Mollusca; class Bivalvia; order Pterioida; family Pteriidae; genus Pinctada; species Pinctada fucata. Next base: position 20,541,542 of record AP027114.1, on the reverse strand, counting down.
CATCGTTTGGAAAGGTTCTAATAATTTCCAAATGACACAAAGTATTCTGAATGCATCAATTCGGTATGGAAATCGGTATTTACAGGGATTTGTTTTTTTAAGGGGGTGTTAAACTATTTTGATAAATGGCAGCGTGTGCTATTGGTAACTTAAGAGAATAAGAAAGATACGAAAGAAATGTTCCTGTACACCTGAAATCTGAAATACGGTATACTGTTGAATAAAAAAAAATCGTATATAGATAAAAATAATGCATGGATCTAAAACATTTTTCAAAGGACAGGGTTCATACCAGCTCTGAAGTTGAGAAATTGGAATTAGAAAAATAGAATAATGACATCTTGAGGGGGAGGGGAGTTAAGAGCCTCAACACCCACCCGGTTGTAAACTTCACGCAAAATAAAAAGTCAAGCTCAAGTAAACGTTTTATTTGCTGTATTCACAGATCGACCCTCTTGGTCTTCCGGTCATGCCCATGCTGAAGCCCCTCCCCCCCGGACAAATACATCTTTTCTGATTTCTGTAATACTTAAGTCAGTCACCATGCATGTTGAAAGGTCAGTCTTGCCATTCTAGCGGAGTTTTGCCGACTCTGCTGTTGAAAGGTTCCGTAGAATAGAAGATGATCAATGTTTGCTTAGTTCGTCGAACATCGGAAACAAACTAATCAAAGCGGTCAATTTTGTGACAACTTGAAGGTAATGATTGTCAACTATTTTGACATTTCCAACATTTCACATGACATTTAGCAAATATTCGAATATAGATCCCAAATTGCCTCACTAGTTACACCTACACCTACGTAACGTAACTCTAGCCAGCATATATATCCCTTGGAGGTTTCAAAAACTCAACGTCGCTTAATTCTCTTATTCATGAACGGATTGAAATTGGTATCTACGGAATCAGAAAGATCTTTTCTGAATGTTTATACCAAAAACTGCGTTTGATTATGGGCAAATTTATTTCCAAAAACCGTCAGATTTGTAAAACGGCTTATTTTTGCGCGATGCGTAAATTGTCTACTAAGCGGCGTTCCTAACATGCATTTCATTGGGCATCCCACGAAAAGTTCAATAAGCACTAGTACTTTGCTTTTACAATGAAAGTGTAAAATTTCTTTAGTATTATAGTGATATTAGTTTCAACTGACAACACTTTATCTGTAGTTTCGTGTCAAGAAAAGCGCAAATCATATCGAAAATTTATGATACATCTAAATTTAACGGTAAATGTTATCGAGAAAAGTTATTCGGAGGAAAATATATGAGCAAATGAATTAGAGGGTAAGCTCTCCTTAATCTAAAAATGTTTCAGTATCAACAGTAGCTTAATTTATTTCTGAAATCGAGTGAGTTAAAAAAAATTAGCTCTAACCTTTCGCAACGTCAGCTTACGTTCGCCGAGAAAACAAATGTATTATGACAACGTCATTCTCATTTTTTAAAGGCTCATTACGAAAAAATAAAAAAAAAAAGGTTGAATTACAAGATAATAACAGACGACAGGCTATTTCTTGCAGATTAAACAATACAAAAATTGAATAAAAAAAAGCAAAAAAAAAAAAGCTGCTCGGACAGATGGCCGCATCTCTGTGTAAAAGCGGAGTGACTTTACGCTATCTCAAAATAAAACATTAGAGAGACCCAACAAATGGACTTAGATTCTGTTTTGGGTCTCTTTGATCCCACCTCTAGCTTGCTAGGGGTCCGTCGATCCTCAATTTGGTGCTCTATTTTGAGTGCTGTTGAGATTACCGTCAGGATCTTCTTTACCTCATTTGATAAAAACAAACAATAGTAATTAAGTATATAGCTTGCAAAAAAATGTACGCAGAATGCTTTGAAAACAGGAAAATATTTATTTATTTGTAGGAAAGGACTTTAAGAAAAGAAAAGAAAAGTACACGAATTTTCGAACACCTTTTTATCAATAGAGCTATAAATCTGCAATTCTTGATGCACGTTGTCTGCTCGTCAGTCCCAATCCGTCTGATTATCTTGCTGTCTACTAGTCTTTAGGAAATGTCTTTGCCGACCTTGCATATTTTAAACCCCTCGATCTTCTTTTTGTTTACATGTGAAATTCAACACAGATAACGTACTAGTTTGAGATACATGTACTTACTTTTTTATTGACTTTCTCCGTAACGTAAAAAAAATTATTATCGACGCTCTGACAGAATTGTGAATTTTGTACAATTACATTGTATATAAAACATATTTCTATAAAACATGCCACTTTACTCCCCTAAAATTTCACATCAAAATAAGAAAATAGTTTTTGCAAGAAAAACCAAAAAAAAAAAAAAAAAAAAAAAGAAAAAATAAATAATAATAATAATGAATAAATAAATAAATAAATAAATAAATAAATAGATAGATAGATAAATAAATAATGAATAAAAACAAAAATGTGATATACAAGTAATATTTGGATGAACATTTTAATATTCCCAACCGGTTTATTATACCCGTGAAAAGATTAAATGCAGCGCAGGAAAAAAGTAGGATGATTAAAAATGAACTTCAATTATTTGTTATATTATAACGAAAAAGTTACACAGCCATTTGAAATAAAGTATGACGTTGGTTCAGAAGTTTTGTTTGTTTTTTTCTTTTCTTGGGAGGGCCCTTAGAGCAGAAGGAAACCGAAGAACCCGGATAAAAATATTTTGAGACCAGGTGGACAACTCCCATAATCGCCAGCATTAAATTGATAGAAGCAAGCACACCAACCCTTCGCTTAACTGGCCGTTGCAGGGCTGGGAGTGATTCCCCCCCCCCCCAAAAAAAAATCGTCAGCACTCATCGTCTCAGTTGTATTATTTTTTTTTGTTTTATTCAGATTGTTTTGAAAACTTCAATATTTATAGAATTTTTCATGTTCACCTTTTAATGGGTCACATTGCAGCGCACTTATAAAGCACATCGCTTCAAAATTTAGAAATCAATAGAATGAAAATTGCATGAGGAATGTAATTTAAATAAATCAAGAAATCTACGATGACGGCGTGAAAACATTCAAGGCGTCGTTGCAATATGTATGACGCCGCCGTATGACGTTCGCCAAAATTGACCGAAAAAATTGTCAAAAACCAAATTTCTATCGCCTGTAACAAAAAATTGGGTTAATGTTTTGATTATTTTTTTGATATCAGTATTTTCTAAACGATTTCAAGAAAAATATACTGGAATATAAAAATCTGTCCCGACTCGTTTTTTAATAATAACTATAAAGGAGAAAAAAGGTAATTTTTTCTAACTTTAATGTGACGAAATAAAGGAAAATAACATGCAAAAAATCCATGTTATTGACAATATTTTGTGGATTTATACACAGAATTAATACATTTTCCAAATCAATGTATTATTTTTTTTGGATGACATGATTTCAAGGAAATTATCTTGCCAAATGTACAAGTACATAGTGTATCTTTATTATTACAACGGCAAGATAAAAGTCCCATTTACGTTAACGTCTATAGAAGCATCGACGCTAATATAAGCGAGAATAGCGGAAAAACTAGGGGATGTTTGGGATGATTTTATCATATCAACATGAAGATTACATCTAGTACATAGGATGTTAAATTTTATACGGAGAAATGTCGACTAGATTTTGAATATTTCTTAAAAGTATATGAAAATCAAAAATCATGAGTCGGAAAAAGCCGTTTAAATATGAATTTCAACGTTTATTTTACTCATTACTAGAAAGTGTTATTATAAACTCACGATTAACGAAATTTATCACTCAGAAATCCAATTCAGGTCATTTTTTCAACATCCGTTTGATATATTGTATAATTTGATTGTTGTTATGCAGTTTAGCGTATACGAACGGCGCAGAAATATGCCATATAGGTAGCGTTCTACACTTACTTTGTGACGTTATTGCTCAGGAAACCAACATCATAAATGGGTTTAATTAGCACAACATAATGTACTTAGAGTAAGCTTTTAGAATATGTATAAATCATATTAAAATGTACTCGTTGTACGGAAAACGTAACTGCGATATGACGCCTGTACCGAACGACCTCAAGAGCGATTCGAACCAAAAAAAAAAAAAAAAATCAAAAAAAATCAATGACACGTTGGCACGGCATGTCATCGATTCTAGCGATTTTTGGTTCGGACGTTCAATATGGAGGGCAAAGATGAATATTATCTTTCATATGTAGAAAAAGGGTGTCTTTGCCATGGTAACCATCGCTAAAGTTTGAAGCATTAGGAAATTTCATAAGACTTAGCGTGTTTGTGACCTTTGTTGCCATGGAAACGGGTACATTTATTAATTGCAATAACCACATTTTTTCTTCTTTCAATCCTCTTTGTTATGAATATCTGAAATGTTTTTCACACTTCATCGCCATGCCTCTCGTATGAGGAGTCAAAACGAGTACCGAAATAAGGTTTTAAACTCTTTATTTTGTGGCTCAAAAGAGCCCCTATCTTGCTTGTTTTTGGATTTATTCTTTTATATATTCAATATGTATTGTACCTTAACTACAAGAAAATGTAAAAAGTTGGCTTGGAACTTGTATCGTTTTTGCTGGAAACTGCATTTAATATAGTAACCATGGCAACATTTAGGACAACGTTTTACTATGATGGGAATGTTATGAATCTATTTTGTGTATTTTTTTTTCCTGGGCACCTGGTCTCGCTCTCATATCGGGAGTCCGCTTCTTTTCATGTGGTGAAGATTTTTGTTTGTTTGCTTTGGTTTCTGTTTTATCCTGATTTTGTATGCCTTCGGTTTCTGATTTTCTTGATTATCGATTTTGTGCTGTATACAGGGATATGGTCTTTATCCATATTTGTCATTGAACTGTCCATTTATAATATGAAAACAAAATCTCGTTCATATATCTACTTGTGACAAAGCAATGTAGAGATGACCTGGATACTTGTTCAAGGTCATGCGTTGCATTTTCAAGGTCCCTGAATTGTAATTGAGCATATTTTACCAAAATTGCGATTTTTCGTAGGAAAAAAAGATCACAATTAGAATAAGACTTTTGAGACAAATTAAACGGCTATATGAAACAAATTATTGGTATTATGATTATTTCTTGTGATAACTCTAAGAGTTCAATCAACTCTTTGACCTTCTGAAATTGAGGTTTGGATATCAAAAATGAAATTTAATTTTTTTTTCACCTTAACAAAAATATTATACTTGAATAATGTACAAAAAGTCCACAAAATCAGTGAATATCCTTTTAATACCATCATTTTTCTAAATATATATGAGTTATTGGAAAATTAAAAAAAACAAAACTACAAATTTGATGAAAATTTGAAAAAAGTCATTTCTAAATATCGATTTTTTTCAGTCTAAGTTAAGAAATTACCTTGAATTTCCAGTCAAATGAAAGAGTCTTTTCAGTTCATTTTTATATTTTCACGACCATTAGTAGTATTGATTAGGAGTTAAATTAATTCTGAAGGGTTCTATATTCAAGTTCGAATATGGGTCATGTCCCTCAATTGCATGCAGAGTTATGCCCCTTGAAACTTAGAAAAATTCAAAATATTGTGGTTTCCGGACATTTGAAAGAACCCGTTACAGATAATCAATTCATTTCTTAGATTTTGCTCTTACATTAAGAAATAGACGTCAAGTTCGAATATGAGTCATGTCCCTCAATTACGTGCTGAGTTATGTCCCTTGAAACCTTACAAATATTAAAAAAAAATTGTGGTTTCCGGACATTTGAAGGAAAATCGTTACAGATAATAAATTCATTTCTTGGATATAGCTTTTAAACCAAGGAATACAGGTCCAGTTCGAATATGGGTCTTGTCCCTCAATTGCGTGCAGAGTTAAGCCCCTTGAAACTTAGAAAAATTCAACATATTGTAGTTTCTGGACATTTGAAGTATATCCGTTACAGATAATCAATTCATTTTTTTGGATATAGCTTTTACATTAAAAAATTCAGATTAACTTTGAATATGGGTCATGTCCCTCAATTATATGCAGAGTTATGCCCCTTTAAACTTTGAAAAATTCAAAATATGTTGGTCTCCGAACAGTTAAAGATAAACCGTTACATATAATTTATTCATTCCTTGGATATAGCTTTTACACCAAATAATACAGGTCAAGATCGAATATGGCTGATGTCGTTCAATAATGTGCAGAGGTGTGCCCCTTGAAGCTAAGAAAAAAGTCCCAGTATTTTGTGATTTCAAAACATCTAAAAGAAAACCCTCACAGCGAATAAGTTGATTTCTGAAATTTAGATTTTATACTTAGAAATTTAGGTCAAGAACCTATATAGGCGATGTTGATCAATTTTGTGAGATGTTATCTCTCTTGAATCAATGTTTTGTGGTTTCCTGACAATTAAACATGTTAAAGGAAAACTACCTCAGAAAATCAATTCATTCTTATAGATAGACTTTACACCATGTGAAGCAGGACAATTTTAAATATTGGTTATGTTGCTCAATTATGTGTAGACTTATACCCATTATAACTACCATGTGTATAGTGATGGTTTCAGTAGGTTATATGCAACATACACCCGGCGGTAGGGCTAAGTATTGCGGCTCAAATTTGTATTGCGATATATTGCGATATTTAGAAAAATATCGCGATATATTGAAATATTTTATAACACGGAGATTCCTTACGATTTTCATTTTCCAACTTCAATTTGCTTCAAAATTTCATAAAAGAATTGGAAAATGTTTGATGGACATGACGTGCAGACATATTTGACAGTCCTTTTATAATATTCGAAGTCAATCATACATGAATAGATATCCGGTTGAAAGATTTACTTTTCTCCTTGACATGTGCAGTGTGTTGACGTACGCATTGTATAGGTCGAACAAATTCCTTGGTATCTATGGTATTAGGCTGTGCAGTAAACATCTGAAGCCACTTTTTTGAATTAGTCTTGTTTAAAAGTGCCTAGTCAGAAAAGTGTACATTTCACCACCGCTGTCATCAGAAGAAATATTAAGAATAAGAGAATGCGCACGATGTAATTCACTACGTTCCAACTTAAAGGGCATACATGTATCTTAAATGCATATTGTAACGACACGGAGATAAAAATTATATCCAACTTTGGTGATTTGAATTATCCTATTGTTGTAGTTTGAGTAGGAATTAGCGTTCTCTCATATTCTTCAAATATACAACTTAAAAATAGAAAGAAAAAACATATCGTAAAAAACCGAGTTTTGAAAACGAATACCGTGGTGCGTATTGCGAAGCCTTATACTGCAATATACCGGTACCGCGATAAAACCGTTCAGCCCTCTTTTGTCTGCTCTGCGTTTTGCATAGGGTGTATTGGGGTTTAAATGTGGGTGCTGCAACCAGGTGTTGTTGAAGATCCCCATGACGGTTATCTAGGAACTTTACTGTCAAGCCAGGGAAAAATTACAATATTTTTTTTTATACACACTAGTCCACAAATGATGTTTCTCAGTTTGTAACATTTGCCTTGTTTAGAGTACATTCTTGTGGATAAATAACATTTTTATACTTTTCAAAAACAGAATTGATAGTAAGAATGTTAAACGTCTTTAAATTCAATAGCATCATTTAAAACCTGATAAATTTACAGCATGGACCAGACATGCACGTTTCGGGTACTAAACTCTCGTCAGTGATCCTCAGTCTAAACAATGTAATATGGCCAAAAAGTATGAAAATGTTTATGTCCAAAAATGTACCTAAAGACATAGCAGAATGGGTGGGATATGATGCTACAGGACCCACGTTTTCGAAATTTCAAGAAATTTTGTAACAGAAAATTTCAAATGCGTTGACGATCAACCAAAGTTGATCGAACTTGGCCACATGTGCCCTCCAAGAATATCATCCAGGTACCTAAAGGTACCAATGAAACATTTCACATAATCATATTTTCTTTTCTTTTCAAGATTTTGATCAAATTCTTTTTCATACGTGTATAAAAATAAATTTGCAACATGAAGCGCGCAATTAGATCCCATAGGGATCCCTACAGCCTGCTTGTAGAGACTCTCACTAAATCTTACAGAAATGTTGTCCAAGAGAAAGGATAAGGCAATACACATGGCACTTCGTGTCCATGATTTGTATAATGTGTATTTTGTAGCGGAAAAGGAACGCCTTGATTCAGATGTACAAATTTAAGTTTAAAGCACCATTTAATGAGTTTGGACAATTGATCATTGATTTCGTTGTGAGGAGTACATATTTGAAATTTCGTATGAAAGAAAGGAGGGGATGAAATTTCGTATGAAGAAATCGTATTGGCTTGAACATTTCTAGATCAATTCATTTTATCAATCATTTCAGAAAGATTTAAAGAAAATTAATGAAATTCAGGTTTCGTCTAATTACTACATTATTCGTTCATGCAATGGAATGCAAAAATTTATCCCGAGGCCTTCCGAATTTCATGCAAAAAAGAGGCAGAGAATGCCCGAGAATATGCGATTGGCAAGGTCACATTTCCAAAATTAGACAGAATATTAGATAAAAGGGATTCCAAAATGCCTATGTTTACAATCTTGAATAGAAATAGACGGCATATTTGATATCTGTACAGTGCAATCAGATGAGTATTTCGCTGCGAAGTGCTGTTCGTTTGATTTCAAGTGCTAAACTGTCACTAAGTAAACGTCAATTGTGGCTATATTGTCAGTATGGGATACAAAATGTAACACAGGAAACAGAAGGTATCTTCGGAATTTACTGATCATCTTGTATCTATTCTGCAAAATTATTTATTTATTTTTTTATCATTATATTCATTTTTTGTTATTCTTTAAAAATATTTATTTATATATTTATTGATATGGCCCATGATCATTTGAAAAGTTAATTATGATATGCAAATGTTAATGGTATCTCCCCCCCCCCCCCCCCCCCCCAGGGTGACGCTTACCCAAGGTGATATAAATGTTCATTTGTTTTGTTCCAGGGGCCATCAATAAGAACATCATGGCAAGGTTGGACGGATACTCTATCTGGAATGTATAGGTATAATTGGGAAATATTCCAACTAGAGAAAAAAGGAAATGAGCTACTAGAGGAGGGTCAAAAATACCTGTCACCAATTCATAGTTTCGTCATGAATCATACTGGAGGTCGTACATACGGATACAGCTACATTCCCCAAGAATCTGGAGTTTATTCAGTGATCCTTGAAGCTTCTGATAGGGCGAATAATTCAATATATGTCCGACGTTTTGTAATATTTGATCCAACGTCTGAAATAACAACAACGTCCACTCCTTTAAAAGCCCTCAGTGGAAATGCTAACGCGGATTACAAGTGGCAAAATTGGACACAAGGCAATACCAATAATATAATTTTCTCATGGGAAGGGCACTTTATTAATAAATTACACAACGATGGTGGTTTTTTAGGCTCGATAAATGACTATCCTCCTCAGCTGAATGATATGAATGTTCCTCCAGGAATAATATTCAAGAAAACCATTGACAAATTACTCACAGATCCCTCAAGTGAAAGAACTCAGGCTGCAATTCGGAATGTTAATGGCATAACAAGGTAATATCCCTTATTACATTTGTTTATTCTTGCTCATTTTTTGTAAGAGGTGACATATTATTATGAACTTAAGAAATAAAAGTATTTTCACCATAAATCATCATAATGTCAATTAGAAAAAAAATATTTGATGAGAACAACTAAGCATGATTTGAACTAGATCTTCTTAGAATTCCTAAGTTATGATGTTCTGTAAATTGTTTGTTTTTATTCGTCAAGTACCAATTTTCGTCATATTCCTCAGTGCCTTTCTTGACATAATTACGAACTGACGAATATTATGTAAATTATCCTAGCAAAATAAATTCCAGTATGGAAAAGAAAATTTGGATTGATATCGATTAAATCGACTTCTATGTAGTTACCACTATACGTAGGACATGTGTGGTATAGTATCTTTTCAAAATAATGAAGTCTACGATTAAAACTATATTTCATAAAAAGGTAGGGTGAATTAAAAAAAAACAACAACTCAATAAAATATAGAAGATCGGAAAATGCACCTTGCAAACAAGGTCATAGGCGTCAAAGACTTGCAATATAACCTTGCCTTCATCGCTATTTTCCTACGTGATTTCATGCAACGAGAAAGTCTGAGAGGCCTAAGAAGTAGTGTATGTCGTCATACTGACGTCAGTCGGATATCTTATGTAACCGGTGCAAAGGATGAGGCACACAGATTACTAATTACAGTGTTTAGGGGCGAGTACATAGGCAATGAAGGAAACGATTCTTATCTTAATGAAGAAAAAATGACAAACCTCACGTCTACAGACTGTAGGTATCGATTTATGGCTTGAACCTTTTCTTATTTTTACTGAAGACTTCTCGCTCAGCTGATCGTATTGGCAACGTACTTATGAAGAAAGAATCTCTGATCTTACATCATTATTCATCGTAATAGAGGCATTGCATGTACACTATATGCCTTATAAATCTAATCAAACCTGATGGTATATACTTGCAATACTTTCGACGGCGGGTGCGGCTAACCAACAGGGGATGTTTACTCCTCCCGGGCACCTGGTCCGATGCTCTATTGTAAGTGCTGTTGAGATTATCGTCAGGGTCTTCTTTAACTCATTTATTTACAAATATGAAGCCTCAGTTGCAATCTGCAAGAATCTTGCAGACAAACAATAGGTGGTGACTGATACATATAACATGAAATATATTTCTAAGGAATCATCCCCTTTTCTCCTATGACAAATACAAGAAAACAAAGAGAAATGAATATTTCTGAATGTATTCATTTACCGTGTATTATTCCTGACTTCTCTTTGACTTCTCTTTGTTGTATTCGTTTATGACAACTCATATATTATTTAATCCTTAAAATCATCTATCATGCACCAATGTTGATGTATTATGTCTTTTACACCACAGACAACTTCTTTTATGAGACAAAACAAGGTATTTATTCTCCTTTTCGGTATTGACAATCTCTTTTTCGGTGTTTCTCACTTCTTACTGGTCCTCTACGGTGATTAAACGAAGCGGATGACGGCAGAGGTATATTTCAAAGTAAAAAAAAAGTGGAACTGAAATCGGACGCATGCGTATAAGATTGAGGATAATGGTCATGTCATCTTTCGTTTTTATGTCCCCAGAATCTCAGATTCGGGAGCATATAGTTTTTGGCCTGTCCATCTGTTTGTCTGTTTGTCGAAAAAAGTTTAACATTGGGCATAACTTATGAATGGAAGGTGATAGAGCTGTCGCATTTCACATGTGTATTTCTTGTGACAAGACCTTTCCATTGATACCAAAATGTTTGACCTCGTGACCTTGACCTTTGACCCACTTTTCAAAAACTTTAACGTTGGGCATAACTTTTGAATGGCAAGTGATAGGGTTTCCATATTTCGCATGTGTATTCCTTGTGACATGTGAAACCAAAATTTTTGACCTCATGACCTTGACCTTTGACCTACTTTTCAAAAACTTTAACATGGCGCATAATTTTTGAATGGTCAGCTATAAGGCTTTCATATTTCACATGTGTATTCATTTATAACAAAAGTTTTGACTTCGTCACCTTGACTTTGACCTTCCAAGGACTCAACAAAAAATGGTGTTTATACTAACAAAGATGCCACCGGGGTTATTCTTGTTTCACAAACACAAGCTTTATTCCTATTACATTGAAGGACATATACTGTTTATTCAGTATTAGGATATGTATGCTTTAAATTTGAATCCGTTTCATCTTTTTTATGTAAAAGTGATCAGTAGTAACACTTGATGTGGTTACCATAGGAAAAATGGAAATTCTGAGTACTTCCCAAATTGACTGATGCAGACATTTGCCATCGCCAACTATGGTAAAAAAAGAATTCTCAAAATTTTTTTAATTGATGGATGATTTTTCGTCTTATTTGAAATACAATGAATATGGATGTACTACTAATTGATTGACGCAAGAATTTGAAACCTTCCCGCATATACCTTTGTGAAAAATGACATAAAATTTTCAAATATTTTTCAAATACATTCATAATGCAAATTGGAGCTATCCTTCTTGTAACTTGAAGTCAGAAATACAGAATATTTCCAAATAAATTGTTTATTAGATATGTTTTCATTTTAAAAGGAAACTAAGTACCTTTATGTAATATAAGTGAAGCATAATTTGACTTTATCAACACTTTTAGAAAAAAAAGTATTGCAAGAACAATGCACTGTTATTAGGTAAGAATAAACAGGTACAACATGTCTATTCGGTGATATAGTATGAACTAACATTATTTCTATATGATTTTATATGCATATAAGTTTTGGGAACTCTTCGATGTGAAGACACAAAATTTTGGGTGCCAGATATGTCCTTAATCCTTGATTTATAAAATAGCCCTGACATCATTGGATTATTTCTCGTGCGCTGTCATTCCTTTTGAAGGAAAATGTTAGAAAAGATGTAAAGGGTCAGGTATTTAACGTGATCTTTGCAATAATCCTTGATATACGTCATAGTTTATCGATAATCAATTAGTAATATGAAGGCAAGGCGTGTTATCAAACATGATAATCCGTGAAATGTTCGTAAAATCACGTATTGAACAAGTAATTATATAGTGCATACATGTAACTATGGCACGCCAAAGTCATAAAAATTCGACAAACTAGGTTTCAGAGCTGTAAACCCTAGTTTACGCTTGGAAAACCTAGTTTTTCGAGTGTTAACTAGGGTTTTCAATTCTCAAACCTAGTTTTTCTATTGTAAAATCTATTTTTACGAGCGTAAACCGTAATTTACCCTCCAAAACCCTAGTTTTCCACATTTTTATCACTTTGGCAAGAGAGTCATAATTATTTACCATTAGCACGTGTAAACTATATTTTACACATCGAAAACCTATCTTATCACAGGAAATTATAATTAGCAAATGTGAAACTAGGTATCCCTAAATAAATTCTTCACACTTATTTCCGCCAATCAGATTGCATTTCAGTGAATGTGAATTTAGATTTCGCCAAATCAAACGGGGGTTTACTTGAGGTAATGGATTTTTTCTCTTCTGTTTGATGATGATAATTTTGACCAATCAGAATAGTTTTTCCTCGTGATAATGGAAATTCAATCAAATCAGACTACGTTTTACAAACAATTTCACACAATGTTTTATCTTATGGAGTTACTGTAGTGGTTGAGAAAATATGCCACACATACCTCGCTTATCCTGGCAAAAGTACCTTGAGTAAATTACAATTGTAATATGCAATTCATTTATGAAAATAATTAACGAAAAAGTTATACATGAGTTAAAGAAGATCCTAACGATAATCCCAACAGCACCTACAATTACATGTCACAAATACATGCATGTTCAATATCTTTTTTTTTATTCACTTGGGGCATATCACTCGTGCTTCTTGCACATTTTACGAGAATTATGGAAAATAAGGGCGTTAGATTCGTAAAAAGAACCTTATCATAATTTTATCCATTAATTCTCATTTCCTTTGAAAAAATCGAGATAAGATCCATCCGGATCCTTCCGATCTCCTTTAAAGTTAAGACAAAGTTCTTAAGAGCGTATTATATTATATAAAGGAAGTTGCACATGATGTACTTCTAATTATCTTAATTCCCCTTATCACAATAAACTAGGTGATACGTACCGACCTCAAATTATTCAATTTTTGATAATTGAATAAAACAAGCGTCTGGTGGATCTAAAGAAATAGTTTCCAGTTTGTAATTGAACAGACAAGTTCATATTTTTGGGACCCTTGAGTTACGAATTTAACAACTGAAGAATGGATACTGTCTTTCTAACAAATTCACAAAAATTGGTACCTACAAAATATTGATATAGCGATTTACAATAATATCTCATTAGATATAACTTTTCTGTTCAATTTAAGCTTTGAAGTTGCCAAAACTACCAAGGGAGGAGCTCCCTTCTTTATTCAGAAAGGTTTACAACAGACCCATACATTCTCTGAAGGTTCTATAACGGATGGTACATTCGTAAAGCTCTGGACTAAAGCAAGAGACATCATGGGAAACACTAAGACATCCACAATGCTCCTTGGGTTTGATCGCACACCACCATTACTTAATGAAACAACGATTCAAAGAAACATTGGAGACAGTTTCACATACACTAGCACGTAAGAAATATAGTTTTTTATTGGTCCACATTGGTCGAATCCTTCTAAATCTATATTTGATTAAGAAATAAAGCATGATTTTGGTAAAGTCATAGTTGTTGACATTTGGTAATTTACATTTTTGTGCATTTCCTTTGTTTGTTTTAGACCATTCAATATTTGTATTGCTGTGTGTCTTGTTTTTTTTTATGACGATCGAACGTTCTTCAGGAGTGTTCCACTGTGTGTGGGGGAGGATTTCTATTCTATATTCTTTATGTAATTGTTCAGATAATGAAATCTAAATCGTTTGAAAAGGGGTAGGGCCACGAGACCCATAAATCGGCCCTTGATTTTTCTCTTAAAACAAATTTCACGAGGAATACTTGGTATCTCTCATGAAAATACACGAATGTTTACCGCTTTTCATGAAAAGAATAATATCACCAAACAATGAGCCATTTAACTGTAATGACGTCATGAAGTGACGTCATTTTGACGTTATTGAGAAAACATGACGAAAATTGCTGGGAATTTTGTCTTTTGTCGTAGAATTCAATGTGGCCACATGCGTTAACTGAGATAAAACGTTTATGACAAAAGGATATAATGATAATCTTTCACATATAAATTTTCCATCATAGTTAATGCATGCGGCCATTGCTACTTTAATAGAAATATTGAGTTTTTGCAGCAATGTCGCCGAATATGACCTATTTTGGTGTTTTTAAAGGGCGAAAATGTTGATAAAAGCAATGTTTACAAAAAGAAGATTCGTCATTCAGTAGAGAACGTTTCAAAATATCAAATAACAGTTAAAAATTCTATGAAGTACAATGTTCAAACTTTATCCAAATTAGGGCCAATATCGGGCTTCGTGGCCCTACCCCTTTCTAAGGCCAAGTTGAATATAAGAATTAGTCTGCAACAGCTGTCTTCTGCTCTAATTGAATAATTTTGAACTTTTCTTGTTTTCCTTTTTATTTAATATTTATCGATCCTTCTGGTCTTGATATGGAAGCAATATATGATATGGCCTTGATAAGAGTTGTTGAAGTGTTTTTGTTTTCAAGTATTCCGTTTAAGGCTACCATTCAGCGAAACGGGAAACTAATAGCTGATAACTAATAAACTGATTTTCCAGTAGAATCACTGGACGGACGGACACCAGACATCACAAAATCTGGCGATATTTCCATTGTGACGTCACAATAGAAAACACATAACATCAGTGCGATTAAATATGACGTCACAATTCAAAATTTTGCCAAATGATGTGAAGTCTGGTGTCTGCACATATACAATCACGGTTTAAAACGGCCATACATGTTATCCGGAAGATGAACTGTTCTTCAGGATTGAATAACACCAATTTTGAAATCTTTTTTTCAGTTCTAAACTATCGACAAAACACAGGAAGTAAACATCTTTTCATTGGCCTCAAAAATTTGGGGCAAATTTATTCATATATTATTGTGCTTTAGATAAACACCCTGCTTGAAGCCGTTCCTTTGTAGATCAACAGGCTTTATGAAACCTTTTGATTAATATAATTCATGCAACTGTATTACTGATTTCTTTGAATCAATTTAACTTAAAGTACCACTTGAGAGGAATTTCTGTCCAAAACATGCATGTATGGTGCATCGAACTGGACTTTAAGGTAGTCGATTCATAACTAAAGAATGGATAATTTGCAAGTTTTCTTTCCATCACAATACAGTTTCTTACAATTTGTTACATTCATGTAGCAAATGTTGACATCGATGTAACAAAAGTTGACGATTAGGGTAAACGTCTTAAAATTGAATAGCATCATTCAAGAAAAGGGGATACCTAAAAAAATGACATCAAAATTTTATGAATTTAATTTTTCGAGAAAACCTCATTGATGTATATATTATTCATAAGTTCTTTTTGAGACGGTGATTTTGAAATATGTTTCAATAAAATCAGACATAAAACAAAAAAGTTATTAGCAAAAAGAACTTTGATTACCAAAAAAAAAAAAATAATAATAATAATTATGTGTTAATTCAATTCTTAACATTTAATTGGAGTATTGTAGCAGTGTTTGGTATCAAAGGAATTAGAATGAAGTACTACAGATGAAAATGTAAAGAAAATGCGAAAATATGTTGAAATAAACTATTTGTATTTTAAATCAAAGATTTACCGATCGTTGCCGAATATCAGTATATCATTCGTCGGCAAACAGCGTAATTTTGAGTGGAAGAAGGCAGTTATGGGTTTACAGCCTAAAATGAAGAGATGACATCAATAAATCAATTATCCTTTGTAGGCTTCTCATAAAGACGTACGATACTCATAGCGGTATAAAGCAAATTGACTTCAAGATTATTGAAAAGGCTACAGGTACTGAAACTAAATCAGGTATTATACCAGCAGCGACTTCACAGGTAATAAAATTAAAAATCATATAACTCTGAAACATAGTAGGCTGTTATTTGAAAAAAAAAAGGAGGTTACTCACAAATGCTAGATAAATCCAAGAACTTAAATCCACATAGCATAAGCAAAAGGCACACAAATTACGAAAAATGAAATGATTATTCAGTCACAAAGTCAAGAAGGCAAGGAAGAATAATAAGAATTTCCATTGGAACGGTTGCGAACCTCGGAATGAATAATATTCCGAAGTGAGACCAGGTATCCGGGTGAGTCAGAGTATCCTTATTGCATGCAACACCCGTCGCAACAGCTCAATAAAAATCAACGAAGGATTCTACTTATACAGGAATTAGGAAAGAAAGAAAACATACTTTTCTTGTGAAAAGAAAAAAAGCAAAACAAAGCAAAACAAAACGGACAAACAGAGAGAATGACACAGCTGCACAGAAACACGAAGAACAGCTTATGTAATATAATCTATCTCCAGTGGAAGTTCAGAGGGTGTTGTATAATGTATTGTAGGTGGCGCCGTTGTTTTCAAGATCATTATGATCATTATAGAATATATTCTCTGTAACAAAGCGGACATGATAAACAGTCTAAATAAATAAAGGGAGCAGATATCCAACCAGATCCGATTGCAGTACCTACCAACAGCAAAATATCTAAATACCCGATGTGAAAAAACAGAGAAGTGGAGCATAGCAAAAGACGAATAATCCCCTTTTTCACGACGGGTTTAATGCCCATTAAACTGAATTTGATTATGCGCATTTGAGTTTAGCTGCGTTCACACAGAGAATCTTATGTTCATTAGTTTACTTCGCATTAGATTTAATGCGCATTAGATTTTGCCGTGTGAATGCAAAGCGAATCTAATTCGCATTAAATCTGGCGCATGCGTATATGATTTACTAAAACTCTACAGTACATTTTCATAATAACAGCACTTTTAATCAACCTTGGACCTCGAAACATAGAATACGTAGAAATTGGTATCCATGATACACCTTATGACATCTTTTTAAATGTTTTCCCGGGGTCATGATTCCATCAGAATGAATGACATAAAAAATATATAAGAATGTAATTCCAGATCCTTTGTCTGAAAAGAAAGAACAAATATCAGATGTCTTTGGGTAATATTTCAGTATTCTAAAACAATACAGGGGTATCAGGTTCTCAGCTGAACATTGTTGCCTCCTTGGGCCTTTTGTTTTAAAGATTGAACCAGAAGGTTATCTTGGATATACTCTGGACGATGGATCCCACTTCCTTTACCAATATAATTTCCCGCTGAATAACTGCTGGCTAACACCTAGTAGAGATGATGCACGGAGTGAAAGTTTCCAACTTCAGATGACGGTTACAAATCGAGCAGGACTTGTAGTAGAAGGAAGACTGGAGGTAAGGGATGCTATCTTAAGTTTTTCAAATTAAATATCAACTAATGAAAAGAGTAACATACATTGTATTAAAATCAACAAAGCATCAATAATAACAGGAAAACATGGATGTATTCATTATTTGTCGTCCACACAAATTGTTCTTGATTACGGAATTCACGAACGAAGGGTAATATCTATATCATAGAATACTTTAAACTCATCTAAAAGATGTTTGGCGAAAAAAAAAAGGGAAAAGCAAAACTTCTAATTTTATGTTCCCGACATGTGCATAAAAGCGGAATATAGATGACAACATTTAAACTAGCCAAACTCAGGATCTTGACTTGCTCGTCTTTGTGAAGAATCGGTGAAGAACCCGTCTTCGTGTTCGTCATGGACCCTAAATTACGCAAAGCTGAAACGAATATACTTGAACAATATAAGCGTAGTTGAGGATCAAATTCGTAACCTACCGCATGCTTAGCAGGGTTCTCTTGCCGAGAGGCGAACTTGCGATCGGAGGGTCGCGGTTTCGATTCTCATAAACCATCGGTACGAAATGATGTTTTTGGGCTGAACGTCTTCCCCATACCATTGTGGATAGTGTAGATTATGTTCTTTACCTTTTCTAAAAAAATGTCCGTCGGTTAAAAAGCTCTACAAGGCTTATGTTCATTGTTAAAGATATACTTTGAAATACGTTGACGTTGAAATAAAGATGTTAAGGCGGAATGTGATGAATTAAAAGGGGTTTCTCTTACAAATGTCATATTTTTACAAAAGAAAAATCGTCGACCCTATATTGCTCTCTCCAATTCGATTCATTCACGGCAGATTTGTGACCATTGGTATACATGTTAAACGTCTTCAAATTCAATAGCATTTCAAAGGAAAAATGATTACACCTCGTATGAATAATTCTATAAAACGCATAATCTGACAGTTTTAGACAGTTATGCGCCGATTTCGTCTAAAATATTGATTCTCCCTAGGGCCAGGGAGAAGAAAAATCGAGTCCCCCTCATTGCTCGTTTTCCTATCAGAGTGAACGTTACTGGTAATTGATAACACTAGAAAAAGTACGAAGTCAAGTGCACAGAGTCAAGTGCGCAGACGACAACAACAACAATGGCCGATACCGGGGAGTTTCAGATCGCTGATGAGGAAGAAATGCACTAAATTCCATAGATTTGGTTAATTCGGTACAATAAACAATTCATTGCACGATAACTTGAGGGATGTGAAGATTTATGCAGCCTTTTGTTGCTTGTATTTGAGTGAGAGTCAAAAAAAAACACAGAAGAAAGCATCAAATGTGTATACAAAATCCGAGAAAAATATAAATCAACAAAAACTACAATATCATTCTGAAGTGAAGAAATTAAAAACAGGCCAGAAAGCCTCTCCTGCTTTGTAGAAATACACATCGCTTTAACTGGGCATGCACAGCAAATCCCGCTTTTTTCTCTCCAAAGAATTTCTTTAGTGGCGCAATCACCGGCAGGAATAATTCTCTGATCTTTTTTTACATTCACGTATGCAAGCATGTACTAATATTAGGGATATATCACTTTGGACGTATCAATCCGTATCGTATCCAGGATCGTATCGTATCAAATATTCTCACCATAACAGAGTTAATTGTCGGATTCTGTATTCAGTTTAGTACAGTAAATAACATCATACGCGATATGAAAATAATGCAACACTATAGAACTAAGGCATTCTAAGCGATTAAACATCATGCTTCTTGTTTAAAGGAAATATGAATCCCATTGAATACGAACTAATGCCGATATGAAAGTCGTACACTGTTATATTTAACACATGCGTCTTAGAACTGTGTCTGTATTGTTTTCGCTCCGTTATGGACTGAAGAATGGGCATGATACATTCTTTGATGCGATACTTGTGGAGAATCAGTTGCTATCTATTTTTCAGGGTTTTTGGCTGATAACATTTGTAATTAATTGAATATTTAATGGAAACTTTGGATGGACAATGGTGTACCCTTATCGCAGTGGATTATTGTCTCAATAATTCGATTATTTGGTTTATATAGCGTCTTAAAGAATGACTGAAATTGGACACTGTTTTGCAAAACAAAACAAGACTGCAGTACCATTTACCGCGTATTTGGCTCCTATCTCTGTAAACTGAAATTATTTGTTCCAGTCCTTTTAGAGCGATGGAATTAATCTTAACTTGATTGTTTGGCGTCATTTTTATAAAACTAAATGTGAAACCAAACGGCCACATTAATAGACTGAAGACCCCCGCACTTTCCCCAACCCCAAAGTTCATGTCAATATCCTCTTATCGTTATTTGAATAAATAAAGCGACTGATTAAGATTGAATTTGGTTTAATCAGGAAAAATATATGTGTAAAAAACTACTGACAAATTCTCCTGTCATTATATTCGTTTTCGGATACGTCAAAAGTGATATATATCTCATCTATACTTTGTTATTATCTGTGCAATATATGACACATGAAAAGTACGTATACTATATAAGTATCACTGTCGATTTATTTTATTCAAAACGAAAACTCTATACTAAATAATCGAATTTCTTCTTTTACAGATTGGCGATTTGAGAAGTTTCGAAGGAATAGAAACATGTAAGATTCTCTATAGAATTTCAACCGTTAATGTAGGACTTTCATGTGTCACGGCAATGAGAGTAAAACAAACGTTGAATGCGTGTTAGTTCTGTATTATACGTTCATTATAAAACAAAATAAGACGAATGTCAAAGTTTAATCCCCTTTAAGCCTTTTTGGCTTGTTATGATGTCACAATAAAAACGGCGACATTTTCGCGTTTTTCTCAAAAACGTCAGCATAAGGTAACGTAAAGATAAGGGGAGGGGGTAACAAAATCACTATAACTGAAAAAACTGACGGTCAAATTTTAATAGGAACTTATCTGTGTTTCACTTGATATATGAAAAAGATAATATCAAGTTTTTACGGAAAATAAATGATAGGATTTCAGATAAAGGGTCTTTATTATTAACATTTAACAACTCAAAAATGTTCTAATTGCTCACATTATATCGAAATTAAAAAATACAGAACTTATTAATATTCTGCCTCTACAGAAGATTTGTAACTGTGTTTCATTACCTAAATTGTATGAATTTTTACGTATCATTTACGGTCATTTTTGGGGCTTCCAATGGGTATATATGTACGTTCGTACCTTCAAAACTAACAGTAAAATATTGATGAAATTATGCATGTAGAAATAGATTGTTTCAATCATCATCATTTATGATTTTTCGGAAAATTCAATGATAAGATCTATATTTAAGTATGACTGTCCTGGACCTTCTTAAACACGTAATTATAGACTTATATATTCATAACTTCTGCTAAACAGTCATTTTTGATAATTTATTCATGTACTTCAAGATTGTACGTACTCTAAACATATTTCACTTCCGTAAACAAAATGGGATCGGGTAAAAGTTTACAACATTACTAACGCCCTCTCCCTAGGATTAACATTGTACTTTAGATTTAAACTTTATTTCAGATCAAGGAATAAACAATCTTACTGTGGCCAGCAAAGATAACATGGTCACTCTAAAATGGCAGTTCGTTGATTCCTGTTATCAGAGGAGGAATCTCCTTCTGAAATATTGGGGCCCAGACGGCAATAAAAACGAAACACGTGTTGCAAAGGACGCCAAGGAAATTGATATCAATAACTTGCAACCATCAACAACTTACAATGCATCTCTACTCATACAGTATGACGATGTAAATAGTGAAGAAAAATGGCTTTCATTTACAACAAGTATGCAAGGAAATTCTTATTTTCTTAACTTCTATTTCATTTCATCTTTTCCCCTAGACTTTCCTTACTTTCTATAAGATTCTAGATATGACTAGTTTATCAAAGGAGCTGTAAGAATAAGATTTAAAATCTGCCCTGAAAAGTCGAAATATTAAAATGGAAAATTTGAAGATTTTTTTTCAGAAGAAATATCAACTAACTTAATGCATATCTGAATCTAATATCCGGTTGAATAAATTATTAATAACAATACCGATATTTGGATTCAAATGTGCGTTTTTACTATAAAAATCAATGGAAAACGGAAAGGTTTTCTACAACATTGTTCCACTCCGAGTTACAGAATGTCACTTTTACCAAAGATGTATTTTATTTATACCAATTTTCTGACCAAGTGGGGTTATCTAACTCGGGGTGGAACGAAGGGGGGGATGGGCTATTTTGTAAGAGTCTGACTAAAAAGCGGTAAGATAGATAAAACTTGTCCATTTTATCTTGTTAATCAATGGGACAATCTATTCTGAGTGGATTCCGATGAAATGTACAACGTACACGAATGAAATAAACGATATAAAGATGTCTGTTTCTCCACGGTGTGTATTTCGAGCCTGAAAGCTCACAATGTGGCTGCTAAGTATAAAATAAAAAGGTTTTCAGTTTCCGGATTGCGTATTTTAACGATTACATTGACATAATGGTTTCAAAGTTATTTTTCTTTTTCATTTTTAAAATAAGATGGGATCAAAACATAAAACACATAAAATTTATGTAAAAAAATGCATTTTTTTATCTCTTCGTTCGCTCTTTGACGTTTTCAGACATTGTTACCCCCTACTATTCAAGCCGTAACTGTCAAATTTTACATAATTTTTTTTGAAATAAAACACTTATGATAAGTCTTCTGATACATCATATTTTTATCATGAACAACCTTTTCCGTCAAAGGAAGTACAGCGCACAAGGTATAATCGAGTGATTTCAGGGCTAAATCAAGCCCTTATTCTTACAGCCCCTTAACATAGTTGAGAACAGTATTAAAAGATATTTCAAGTCTTTGCCTTGCGGGACCCTCATCGTTGACGAGACATCGAAGGCGTAAATCCAATGCTTTTTTATTATTTTCAAGAACATTTGCTATACTCTGTATATTTTCTGTATGAAGCAGAAAAAGATGTAAGTATCGTCATTGATGCTTGGGGGAAATTAAAGAAAGTGAAATAGGTTAATTTAAACATGGATGAAGATTTTATATCTGAGCATGCTATTAAATCTCTGTAAAAGGTAGATTAAGGGAGGGGGGGGGGGGTGGGTTAAATTTACATAGTAACTATAGTTTCTATTATTCACCTTTTTATTTTGTATTAAATATTTTCTTTGTACCATAAGCTTTTCTTTAATAGAATTATGCCATTTCTTTGTTATTTTCTGTTATGCGGCCTCGTGCTGGCAGGTCTTGAGTCATAAAGCAAAACAAAATGAAATTGAAATAAAATATTTTGCAAATTTAATGTACTTTGTACAAAAATTATAGACAAATTGTTTAATTCTTTATATTACATATGAAAATGTAAAAGTACTTCAATGATTCAAGACATTCATTCTTTTGTTGTCTAAATTCTGTCAGACTTCACATATTATGAAATTGCAACTTTGTTTTATATGCTTGTTTGTTTTTTCCCTGGCTGGCTGGTATAGTAGAGCAACCAAGTCGCTAAATTTGAAATTTTTATCAATATCAATAACACAGGGCTACATTTCATATCAAACGAAAGAATATAACGTGGGCCATCAGTTAGAGGTGTCGTAAAAAAATCGTATGGTCAGAATTTCCGTAATCTCACAAAAAATCGGAAAATTAGTAAAATTCAAAATCATAGATTTTTAACAAAAACTTACTTCTTTTTACAAATAATCCAGGGGACAGAAATAAATGTCATTATTCTTAATGAAGTCAAAGTAAACGTTTTGGATTAAATTGATTTTTCAAATTTCAACTTCATGGATGATGATTGAGCGACAGTCTAAGATAAATAGGTAAAATGTTCTTTCACTTAAATTTTCAGAATGTTGATTCAAACATAAAAAGTACCAAAAAGAAACGATATTTTGATATGTGAATATGGAACGCCATCGCTGTCTTATAATGAGATATTTCAATATTATTGGATGGTTTAATCAATATATGCGGTGGTAAGTACATTATATGCGGTGGTAAGTACATTATATGCGGTGGTAAGTACATTATATGCGGTGGTAAGTACATTATATGGAGTGCTTAGTACATTATATGCGGTGTTAAGGACATTATATGGGGTGGTACGTACATTATATGCGGTGCAAAGAACATTATATGCGGTGATAAGTACATTATATGCGGTGCTAAGAACATTATATGCGGTGGTAAGTACATTATATGATGTGCTAAGAACACTATATGCGGTGGTAAGTACATTATAAGGAGTGCTAAGTACATTATATGGAGTGCTTAGTACATTATATGCGGTATTAAAACCATTATATTTGGTGGTACGTACATTATATGGGGTGATAAGAACATTATATGTGGTGCTAAGTACATTATATGGGCTGGTATGTTCATTACATGGGGTGGTTAGTACATTATATGCGGTGCTAATTACATTATATGCAGTGCTTAGTACATTATATGCGGTGCTAAGAACATTATATGGGGTGATGAGTACATTATATGCGGTGCTTAGTTCGTTATGTGGTGATTTCGTTATGATAAACATTCTGATGATCAAGATTAAACATTTTTGAGACTCGGGTTATCATTAACCGAAAAGGACACATAAACACAAAAGGATTCAACATTTTACTTAGCACCGCATTACTGTATAAAACATCCCATGTAATGAATATACCACCCCATATAATGTACTTAGCACCACATATAATGTACTAACCACCCCCATTTAATGAACATAATGAATATAATGTATCTAACACCGCACACAATGTACTTAGCACCGCATATAAATTATTTACCACTCCATATAATGTACTTACCACCGCATATAATGTTATTAGCACCTCATATAATGTACTTAGCACCGCATATAATGTACTACATGGAACCACCGCATATTTTATACTTACCACCGCATATAACGTACTTACCACCGCATATAATGTACTTACCACCGCATATAATGTACTTACCACCGCATATAATGTACTTACCACCGCATATATTGATTAAACCATACCATATATTGAAATGTCTCATTATAAGACAGCGATGGCGTTCCATATGTGAATGTGTTTTTGGAAAGTTTGATAGAGATCAATTCAAAGACTTTAGAGTTACAGGCAATTAAACTGCCCCTCCCCATAACTTTGTTAATAACAATTTACTTAAAAAAACTAGATGTTTTTTTCGATAATGTTACTGAGTTAACATATAATTACACATAATTACAGCAAAGTCTAATTTTAACAAATGAATATGAATAAAAGTATTGTTTTCTTTTAAAGATTTTTATATGTAAAAAATATTTTGTATTATAGAATTTTGTAAAATTAATTTATTTTCAAGGACACCGTACTTTTAAAAATATCTAGGTAAAATTGCCTAGATAAAAAATTATCGTATTCATAAAAAGGTTTCAACATAAGGAATACACATGTGAAATATCAAAGCCGTATGTAGCGTAGCCTTGAATGCGTAATAATTTTGGTAGCGTGTCTATATTAGACAAATATTTTGTAGCGTGTCTTTCTTAGACAATCTGCAAGCTTGTCGTCCCAGACGACTAAGTCATTGTAAAGTATTGATACAACCCGTTTCGGATGAGAATTCCAATCATCCCATACGACAAAGTATTAATCCACACTCGTCCCAGACGATGAATATCCAAGTGTTGTTGAAGTGAGACAAAGTAATAAAGTTGACATTTTATTTACACTATGTACAAAATCCATTTAGAGAAAAGAATTCACTTCACAACATCTCCCTTAGCATCACAAATTAACTCATCTTAATATGCAGAATCGGGGGTCCTGTCTATACCCTCAGGCAAGGATCGACCCGATGTAAACAAAGGTCGTAGCCTCTGATTGATCAGTTGGAATGATCGGCCAATACATACATAATTAATTAGGGATCGACATTTTTATGAATACTAATTAGGTTATGAAACAATGATATGATTAAACTGATAAATAAAGCAATTAAAAGTACAAATATGGGAATAATTATGATCAAATATGAAAGTTATGATATTAAATATAATAAATACAAACAAAGGTTTACAAATAATTATGTACAAACAACGTATAAAAGAGAACGGCCGCTTTATCTCGCATGTAAACAAACATGTAAACAAATGTATTTCAATACTTTTCTACACGTATCTAGGTATAGCAAATCTTAACGGTTTTGTAAAGCAGGTAAAATATTTAGGTAAAGATCACTACGTCAAGAATTATAGTATGACTGTGTAGGAAGGTTTCGTCGCAATTAATGCACATGTGAAATATCAAAGTGAAACAGTGATAAGATATATTCAATCTTATATTTTAAAAGTAGGTCAAATATTTAGTTCACGGTCACTTTTATATTGAAATTATTGTATGTGTATAAACTTGAGGTCTTTTTAGAAAGAATGAACATTAAATTTTGAAATATCAAAGCCCTACCACTCACTAGACAAAAGAAAAAGCTAATGTTTTTTTTTCAAATATCTAGGTCAAGGTAACTAGCTCAAAAACTAGACCAAAAAATTAGTAATTTAACGAACATGCTAAGTTTTAGTAATGACAAATATGGACAATGACCATATCCCAATACACAGTACAAAATTGATAATTCAGGAAATCACGAACCAAAGGCATAGGAAATCAGGATAAAACAGGAACCTAAGCAAACAAACAAAAACCTGTACCACATCAAAAGAAGCGAAATCCCAATTGGGAGTGCGACCAGGTGCCCAGTAAGCATCTCCTGCTTGCATTAACACCCGTCGTTTCAATTCGGCAAAAAGATCACATCCGGTTACTTCCATGTCGGAAGATATAAGTATAGTCTGTGGTTGGGGGGGGGGGGTCAAATTGTGTAAGACAGAATGTTATTCACCATAATTCTTGACAATCGGACATCGTAGTGTTTGAAGAGTTCCCAATATCGACCGTAGAGATTCTTCAGTGACGATGTTAGTCGGTCACAGAAAGAGGTCTAGACGTCTAATAATAGGAATATTATATTATTATAATATTATATTATATATTATTTTGCTGTTTCAGGTCTTACAAAGGCGAAGGAAAGGTATGGATGTCTTTTCTTTTATCAAGAACCCATAAAGAACTACATGTCACATAGTTTTTTGCTTTTATTTCTTCTATATTAGATATAATCATGTTCATACATCATGAATGCTGTTTCTCATTGGGTTGTAGCATAAAACTATCAAATTTCATGAAAAAAGTAAGGAAACTGATTATTTATATTCTTTCAACGTTTTCCATTTATTAAAACAATAAGATTTGTTATGAGATCTAATTCCATAAAGATTCTGAACCATATCTAAGATAAGCAGCTGATCAAATACACATTGGCTAGAATTGTGCTTACAATGTAACATAGTTACACATGGATGAAGTAACGCCGTCGTTCCTGTGTAAGTGAGTGTGTAAGAGGGTGTGAGGGTGAGGGTGCGTGTGAGGGTGTGTGCTTGTGTACGCAATTTTTGTTAACATCCTAAAGGACATAATTTTCCCTAGTGATTCTCAAGGTCATAGGTCAAGGTCACAGATTGAAAAAAAAAGTTAAAATCCTCTTATGTAATCTAGGAGACGCAGTTGTGATTGGACCTTTACCAATCGTCATACACTTACTCCTTTTGACAAGAGGCAGATCCCTATTGATTTTTGAGGTCAAAGGTCATGGTCATAGATTTGAAATAGTAAAAATTCTTGTATACAGTCTAAGTGAGTACTTTGATTTACATGTCGTGCGAGGAGATTTATTTCTTCGAATCTGTAGTGAAATTAAAATGTATTCTCATTATTTATTATGAAAGCTTAACAATTTTATTTTGTATTTTCTAAGTACCTATGACACCGTGAAATCGACTTCAGGGGAACAAAATACACACGAAGGATTGGGAGCGGAGATAAATGAGGTGAACATTATAATCTTTAAGTACAGGTCCACGTAAGAATCAGGCAGTTGAAAAACCTTAAAATTATTGCAGAACTTTTTTATCTTGAAATGTGTTCAGATCAGCGTCAATATCAATGTTCTAAGGGAATTTTCCTCATACTTGGATGGTGAAGAAAGTTATAGAGGAAGCAAATTTGGTTGAATTATATAGAGAAAAATTTCCCGCCATTTTGTCCCTTTATAATCCTTTATAAATTATGATGTGAATATCTCGATTCACCATCGCTAACTTAAGCAATGAATATCATATGTTTGATTTGTACCACATGTTTGTTTAAAAACAGAAATAAAAAGTTTAGCAAAAATTTTTGATGTATCACCCCTGCCTGATTCTTACGTTGACCGATGTTAAACGTCTTCAAATTGATTAGCATCATCTAAGAACAGATAAATTGGCAGCATGGACCAGACATGCACGTATACATAACTCATATTGGCATAATGTGATAACTATCGTCAGTCTTTTCACGTCATTCATTATGTACTGTTGATTTGTCATATTTTAGATTCCTCCAGAACCAACGGAAAGCGTTATGTGCATGTACGCAGAGTACGGTATGAATGAAGAATGTGCGCCCCCTCCCCCCTGTGTTCTTATTTGTCCAGATATATTGTGCATAGTCTAGTTTTTAAACAACCCGTAGTTCTCTCGTCTAACTAAGTACTTAGAAGGTTCTTTTGCATAAATGTTAGGCCAAGCTTAGACTTTTCCTCTTCATGTTTCTTTTTTTTTTATTATTATTTGGATTAAACAATTTACTCTTTTTCGGCCTCGAGCATCTTTGATAAACTTAACTTATTGAAATGCGCATATTGTGCACTGCAATATGATAAAACAATATATATTACAAAATTGAAAATTCAACCGCAATGTTGTTGTCCTTGCTGATGGTTTGTTAAATCCACGAGGATACCGTTTGCATAGTTTCACAGTCACTGTGTTTCGCAACGGACTTTACATAAATTTATGAAAATTTTCTAAAAATTAAGGATCATCTTCCTGATGGTATAGTACTATCATAAGTTGGTACTTTGGCAATATTTTAGGGCAAGTTAAGACTTTTGCTTTCATCATTTTGTATAATTTGGATTTCCCCTTTTTAGGCCTTGAACATCCCTGATGAGACCTGTTGAATGCGCATATGTTGCACATAAATTTTATAATACAATGTAAATTTCAAATATGCCTATTGTCAAACTTCCTCTTTCCAGCAAAATGCTAAAAATATAACAAAAAATTTGTCTATTATAGAAAGGAGTAGGTTCAGAAACTACCGATATTGGCCCTGTTCGAACCTGGATTCTAAAATTGTTTTATTTCATGTTATTTCTTTATGAAAGCAATGACAAACTTTGATAGTTCAGAAAAATACGACGTTCGGGAATCTGCACGTGCTGTGACGTCATCAATGACGTCGTAAATCCATGACGGTATGCCGATTTCCGTGTTTTTAACATGTTTTAGAGTCTTTATCCTGAAACTTTACCCATAGCACACGTTGTCACAGAAATTGAATTGGTATTAAATTGAAGATCATACTCAAATCTTGCTATATAGCAATTTGGTTTCTGTGACGCACTGTGCTGTGCATCTATTTTAAAGTTTTCTGTGTTGCACTTCTACCAACCTGAGAGAGATTTTGCCTGTACATCTCTCTTTAGAAATCAGAAAATCGAGAAAAAAAAATTCAGTGTCTACAGATTTTGAGAATAATTTTTATACAGTTTGATAGTTCTTGATTTCTCGTAACTCTTTATTTGTTCTTAAATGATGCTATTCAATTTGAAGACGTTTACATTTATACCACTTGGTGAGTGTCACTGCTGGTGGACCAGGAGTCCCCGAGGGCACATGTAGCCAAGTTCGATCAATTTCGGTTGATCGTTTCTTCAACGCATTCTAAATTTCTGTTATCAAAATTTCTTGAAATTTCTAAAAAGTGGGCCCTGTAGCATCATATCCCACCCATCCTGCTACGTCTTTCGGTACACTTTTTCGACATAGTAACTTTCATACGTTTTTGGCATATAACATTGTTTAGATTTAGGATCACTGATGAGGGTTAAGTACCCGAAACGTGCATGTCTGGTCCACGTTGCCAATTTATTTGTTCTTAAATGATGCTATTCAATTTGAAGACGTTTACATTTATACCACTTGGTGAGTGTCACTGCTGGTGGACCAGGAGTCCGCGAGGGCACATATAGCCAAGTTCGATCAATTTCGGTTGATCGTTTCTTCAACGCATTCTAAATTTCTGTTATCAAAATTTCTTGAAATTTCTAAAAAGTGGGTCCTGTAGCATCATATCCCACCCATCCTGCTACGTCTTTCGGTACACTTTTTCGACATAGTAACTTTCATACGTTTTTGGCATATAACATTGTTTAGATTTAGGATCACTGATGAGGGTTAAGTACCCGAAACGTGCATGTCTGGTCCACGTTGCCAATTTATTTGTTCTTAAATGATGCTATTCAATTTGAAGACGTTTACATCCTAACATAATAAGTGCTACTATAACATATTTACCGGGACCAGAAAATAAGTTTGATAGGGCGATTTTATGAGATATTTGATAGGGTCAGTACATCGTGTACGTTAAATTAAAGGAGTTTCTGGGTATAAATATATGATGTACATATGAGTATTGAATTTATATTAAAACTAAAACTATCAAATGGTCTACATCTTATCAAAAGTTTCAAAAGATAAAGATCACAAAAATTTGATTTTCCGATTTCTGAAGTGTGCTGCGCGGACAGTAGCAACAAAAAAAGATGGACGATATAGGTATACGTAAATTACAAAGAAAAAAGTTGAATGAATAATGTATTTAAGCATTCATACATGTACATTCTGCAAGTGTAATGGAAGGTTAATATATATATATAATGAAGAAATATTCGCTCATTATCCAACATTATTATTTTCAAACGCTTAACAGAAATAGTAATTACTGTGACTACAGTTCATATCTTCTCAAATTCAAACCACAAACAGATAAACGAAATTTCTATTCAGAAAATGAGAGACAGCGAGATAGTATCGGAAAATGTTATTATTATTGGTAAGACTTATAAACTCCAATTTAGATTATGCAAATATGATGTACGATACTCTAGCTTATTACTTAGCTTGTGTTCAGCTTAGTTACGAGAAACGAGAAACGTTTCTCGTAGTTACGAGAAAAAATTATCGTAATTACGAGAAACTTTTCTCGTAATTCGAGAAACGTTTCTCGTAGTTACGAAAAAAAATTCTTGTTATTACGAGAAACTTTTCTCGTAGTTACGAGAAAATTTTCTCGTAGTGACGATAAAATTTTCTCGTAGTCACGAGAAAAAATTCTCGTAGTTACGAGAAATGTTTCTCGTAGTAACGAGAACTATTTCTCGTAGTTACGGGAAAGAAATCTCGTAGTTACGAGAAAAAGTGTGTTCGATTTTTTTTCTCGTAATTACGAGATTTGTTTCTCGTAACTACGGGAAAAGTTTCTCTTAATTTCGACAAAAGTTTCTCGTAACTACGAGAAACGTTTTTCGTAACTATGAGAAAAGTTTCTCGTAACTACGAGAAAAGTTTCTCGTTACTACGAGAAAAGTTTCTCGTAACTACGAGATATGTTTCTCGAAACTACGAGAATTTTGTCTCGTAAGTACGAGAATTTTTTCTCGTAACTACGAGAATTTTTTCTCGTAACTACGAGAATTTTTTCCCGTAACTACGAGAAAAGTTTCTCGCAACTACGAGAAACGTTTCTCGTAACTACCAGATAGTAAAAAAATATAACATGGCACGAACTTGCTTCCGTAAAAATGTACCTGGGATCTGAGTTCGTAATGTATCAAGAGGAGGGAAATAAAACGGTCTGTTTTGTATTTGCATGAATCCAACATCAAACTGAAAGCACTGGTCTAAAGAGAGATCATGAGCCGGATCAGCACTAGTGTTGAAGACATTTAGGAATCGATAATCGGATTTTTTCGTAGATAATCAGAAAGAGTAAAATGGATTAAATTCAGAAAAAAATATTTCGAGAAAAATGCATCATGACATTGACCGAAAAGGTAGCATTTTTTCTGCAAGGAGTAAATCTGAACATAATTGAGCGACATGGGTCATACTCGAACATGACTTTTTTTGTAAAGGCTATGTAAAGGAAGTAAATCGATTCGTTGTAAAGGTTTCTTTAAAATGTTCAGAACCATGTTTAGGGCGGACGGATGGACACACGGGTAGACCGATTTAATCTATTTAAGTAAATTTATTACCGGCATGAATAACCTATTAGGAAGCTCGACTAGAAAGTTTGATGGACGGACATGTTCATCGCTCAGTAGCCCCGAAATCTTGAAAGGATGTTAACATAATGAGACGAACTTTTTAAAAATTTGCTTATGTTCATGTATCATGATCCAATCGTAGCCTAGGTATAACACACAATTCTTTGTTTTTGTGTTTTTATCTATTTCATTTTTTCAATCAATTTGTAATATGCAGCTTGCGGTTTGAAAATCCATCTTCTTTTTTCAAATTTGCGCACAGATCTACATTTATTCTAGTATATGCTAAATGCTGATATTGAATTTGAAGATGTTAAACATTAATAAAAGGTGAAATATCACCGCATCGGATGTACACTTTTCAACTACACTTCGCAAACGATTACATAAATGGACGATGCGATTTTCAAATCTAGTAAAATTAAACAATAACTGGAAATGAAACACAATCTAAGTTCTGTAGAATGTAAAATATACATTTACCAGGCGCTGAAATTGATTATTATGAGCTAAAGACAACGGGCCCCGTTGAAATTAAGAAACTGTCCAGGAAACAAGTGGTTTTTTTAGGTGTCAATACGTTATCTATTCAGAGACTTTAAAATGAAACATTTCATTCGTGCACATCCACAGGGGCCGTAGCCAAAATTTTTTTTTCTTATTCTGTATATATAAAAATTCCATCCCCTCCCCTCCTTCCATTTAATCAGCTACGTACAGCTATTTCACGGGAATAAGACAAAAACCTGGCTACGGCCCCTGCGTGCGCATTGTGAAATGGCTTCCGTGTGTCGTCTGTCCAACACATTGTTTATGTGTCTGGGATATTTTAAGATTAGAAATGACATGAATGATGTTTGGAACATTGAAGCTACATGTATGATGCAACAGTTACATCTACACCGGTAAAAAGATTCATCGAAGTAAGTTGCAATTGATGACAAGAAAATTTATTTCGCATGTCACTTAAATCGCACCGGTCGACACCCATAACAATAACACCCCCAACCTTCCTTGATCCCGCATAACACATGCACTATCTACATGCAAGGTAAGTTTGAACACAATTCGATGGTCATTTAAGAAATAAAATATACTTTTATGGATACCTTGAATGCACAAGCGTATATAAAAAAAATATGAGAAATAAAAAAGAAGAAAAAAAAAACAGGACCAAAATCGAATGGGATATACCGATTAGAAAAATGTTCATGGTTTTGCATGTATACTAGTAAAACAATTTTATGCGCCTTTTTTTAAAAGGTAGGATCTTTTGACCTAATAACTGTTATATAACGAAATTAACTTCTGCAAAAAAAAAATCCAATATGTGAAAAATACTCTCCCGATTGCGTGTTCACGAGCAGTTTTCAGGACATCCGATGAAAATACGCCACGCATCTTCTCTACCTTGAGGCTATACCAGGTCATATCTTTTCAAATCGTCTAATTTAATCGTAAATGTAAATACTTTCTTTTCGCCTTTTTTTTAATTAATTGTTTCCGTTACAACTAGTATTCATAAATGTTCATGGCAACACAACGTCGTGACGGCGTCATGTGACGACGTCATTGACGTCGCTCAATACGCTATACCATGCCTCAAACGATTCCACATATTTTCGTCAATTTTTAAGATATTGGAAAAAAGAAAACAGTTTTAGAAACTGCAGACATCAGTTATCTAACATACAAAATTTCATTCAAAAAAACGACAGGGCCGAATTCCATGGTTACCGAACCTACTCCTTTAAGAAGGAGATTTACTTATTTTGTGTGTATTTCAAAATTGCTTCGAACATGTACTGAAATATGAAAAAGAAATAAAGGAGGGGATCGGTTGCAGCACCTACAGGAAAATACCAAATTGAATTTAAAATCAATCCATGTACAAACACGGACATGCACAGTAAGAGATACAAAAGGAAAAGGGACATCAACAGACAAAAGAGAGATATCAATCACACAAAAAAACCCACATAAACTCCGTTTTGTATAGTTTCATCGATTTTTGTTCTCATATTTTCTCCAAGATTGCATACTATTCATACGGTCTTTGACGATATACCTTCCAATGAATGAATTCTTCATCAAACGCATTCACATGATATTGATTATTTTACAAAGCTTCAAATTTAAACTAAAAGTAGTTCAGTTCACCCCTCATAAAAAGTCTACTGTCCTGTTCACTAATTCAAGAGCACCCTGTTATCCCGGTTTTCTTTTAAATATGATAATGTCATTAACCAATTAGATATCAATTTTATAGTACTCCTTTAGTCTTAACAGAAAATACCATTGTTTTGACTTTGCGTCAGCTGAGTTAGAAATAGGACGGAAATAAAAAGTCTACGGGGTTTTTCTATATAGTAAAATTGCTGAAAATTTGTGACGTCGGAGGCTTTGACGTCACTGTTTACTATTGTTGTCACGGAGAACAATATGGCCGCGGCTTGAAATTAACATGGGTATTTCCCGTAGACATTTTATTTTTTCAAATTGCGGTTTGAATGTAGCTGATAGGGTAAGTTGATGTTCATTTCCAGTTACAACTAAAGAAGGTCAATTCTCGGAAACAATGATTTAAAGCAAAATTCTACAGACGACAGAATAAATCGCTCAAACAGGGTGCTCTGGATTTAGTGAACAGGACAGTAATATTTCAGAAATGAATCTTATATTTTTTCTGTTGATGCAAGTATCACCCGAAAAATTGGACAGAAAACGATGCAGTTTTCTGTCCAATTTTTTGGATGATGCCTGCATCACCCGAAAAATTGGACAGAAAACTGCATTAATGCGCGTAGCGCATTGATGCAAAAGTTTTCTGTCCAATTTTTCGGATGATACCTGCAACGACAGAAAAAATCTAAGATTCATTTCTTATCATTTTATTATCATCTGCTTATGGAAAACAGACTGTTTTCTTTGATCTAAAAACAACCAATCACCGCACTATATTATATTTCGTAAGTCGGAGGGTTTCGCAGTGATACGTCTGCCAAAACAAGTTATGACGAACGATCGTCTCTCTATATCTTTGGAATAAGAACCAGTTTGAGCAAATTCTACATGCACAGTTAATTTTTTAGTAAGTAGAAAAGAAATGGTACCCTTGAAATGATAAGAAAACATCAACAAATTGTATTTTCAGCAACGAATTCATTCGTGTTTGAGGGAACCCCCGGTTCTAAAAATAAACTTCTGTGAAAAATTGTGCTGATCGATGTATCAACAAAATTTCTCAGCCAACCAGAATTGCTGTTTCTTGAAAATGACAATGGAAATGAAATGATTCAATATTGACTTCGATATTTCATATGGCTATGGAAAGGAGATGAATAAAAATCTTTTTTTTTTCCTTAGAACAATATTTTCTGAATAATGGTCAAAATGGCAACGACCCCTTAAGTATACAGACAAATGATAACTTTCCTCTCTTAACTGGATCATTGATATCTATACCTTGAAAGAAGGGAGGAGATCTCCAACAAGACCCTGTTGCAGCATCAACAGTTAAACACCAAAACACCCGATGCAAAAACACAAAAGACGAGTACAGCACGAAACGGAAAAGAGACACACGACATGTACACATCAAACACAAAAGACTACACATAAACCGACGAGACCAATGGGTAACCGGTGCCGACTTTGGACGGCCATCTGTCACGCAAGTAGCAAATGGTGTGGTTATCCTGGATTACGTGCGAAGGTTAATTCGATCTTGTTGTTATGTTGTAGTCAACCATGGTTGAATTTGTCTGGTTTGTACCGATTGCTTCATACAGATAAGGGGAAATCCGAAACAGAGAGAGTAGAGTATACATGAACATATTTTTTGTATGATCTGTAAAGTTGGAGTAAATCGTTTTTTTCCTTTTCATGCATATGCTTTTGTACAGAAGAATGATATGTGGTGGTAGAGCTGGAACGTACACCTCGGTTTTCTCTTACAGTTCTAAACTCTACAGATAAAGAAATATATAAAGGAAAAGCAATCCATTTTCATAGTATTACCAAAGATTATATTTCATTCATCAAGATATACCTAATCCTAAATGAAAATAATCTATTTCACAATAATTATGTGATGTGTTCTAAGACTGATAATCAATCATTAATTTACTTTGAAGGGCCGATCACAGGAAGGTAAGTCTAATTATACGCTCTACTTGAATAATGCATGTACATGTTTATTTGGCATTGATTAATGAAGTTTGTATATCTGATTGGATATTTTCTATTTCAAGAAATGCGATTAAAAGATTTTTTTCTGTAAACTATAAGTTAAAGAAGACCCTGACGATAATCTCAACAGCACTCACAAGAGAGCATAAAATTGAGCATCGACGGACCCCTAGCAAGCTAGAGGTGGGATCAGGTACCCGGGAAGAGTAAGCATCCCCTGTTGGCTAGCCGCACCCGCCGTCGATGTTCACGCACGAAAATAAAACACTATATAAAATACATGCACCGTCTGAGGCTATGTCTATATAGAAAGTGCTATGGCGACAATGTCGGGAAAAATATTCAAAGCACTTACTGTCAAACCCCTCGCGGGGAACTTTTTTACGAGCTCCACACGGCAAAGGGCATAAGTGTGACACAAATGAGTTAAAGAAGATCCTGACGATAAGCTCAACAGCACTCACAATAGAGCACAAAATTGATCATCGATGGACCCCTAGCAAACTAGAGGTTTGACCAGGTGCCCGGGAGGAGTGAGCATCCCCTGTTGGCTAGCCGCACCCGCTATTCAATTTAACTATATTTCATATTATGATGTTCTTTTAGTTTTCTAAACATTATTGTTTTTCTGAAAAATAAACTTAATATTACAAAGAGAAAAATGAATTTGATCAGATATAATTTTTCGTTACAGTGAATATGTTGATCTTAATGTTGCTGATATTACTCAGTGTGACGAAAGCCCATACTCTTCCCTGAATGCTACTAAATATCGACGAAGGATGGTAAGTTTTATTTTACGGGAGCTGAATTTTTTACAATAAGTTGGCATAACAGCAATAAAATCATTTTTTTATTCAATTTCAAAAACATTTATTGACTAAGCATAATAATTATGTTAAGGTATCCGTTGTACAAATAAATATCAAGTGTATTATATACTTAGAATCATGGCATATTTCTACCTAAATATACCTTATACAACGTAAAAATCGTTTCTATCATCAAACGTCAACATGCCAACCTTCGCTCAATCCACGGAAACTATCGAGACACTGCCGAAGATTACCGAGATAATTTTAACACTGTTTAAATGGACGAGACGTCCACGAGATCTCCATTTGTACACTGGATACGTTAAATATCATAATCCTCACTGGAAGATGTAAACATGAAAGAAGACAATAAAACGCAAAAATTAGTTTACAACATTATGCTTTAATTAAGGCATTAGGGGTATAATACTCCGGTCGTTTTGATAACAGAAAAATTTGCTGTAAGCGCACGACTTCCGCAATGTTCGGGACCATATATTTTCATGGGGAGTTGAATGAAACATTAAAAATATCAGGTATCTGAAAATACGAGAGATATCGAAGTACATGATTTCTATTTTTTCGACGATATTGTTATTATACCCCTACTACCTTAATATAATATTGAAACAGAATTTGTACACACCATTGTGCGAACACAAAGTCATCCTTGATTACCCAAGATTGACAAATATGGACAAAGACCATATCCCTGTATAAAGCACAAAATCGATAATTCAGAAAATCAGAAACCGAAGGCATACAAAATCAGGATAAAACAAGAACCAAAGCAAACAAACAAAAACCTCCACCATATGAAAAGAAGCGAATTCTCCCGAATTCTGACCAATTTGGAAGCAGGATATTGGATCAAAAATTTATCAAAATCACTCATATCTGAGGTGGTCATTTGAACACCCCTATAAAATTCTTTGGTTTTTACAGAGAATGGCTCTTAAAACACAAAAATATAACTTTCTTCTGGGACTCCGAACGAATGTAGCCCTAAGGAGAATAATTATTATAAAGAAACAGGATGGCAACATGGCAGTAAAAATAAACAATAAGCGAACAAACAAACAAAAAATGCATGAAACAGGACTACAGCATTAAAGCAAAACTTAACAAACAAACAAACAAAACAGCATAAAATAAATGAAATAGTGAAATGAAAGTTCGCAGCCGTTTCGATGGCAATTCTCACGATTTTGCCTTGCCTTTTCGACTATGAGACTGAATTGGTTAGGTACTTCTTTGATGTTTATCATAAACCCTACGAAGGATGTTTGTCGCTTTAATATTAGTTGAAGTATGAATTAATGTCTGAATTACTTTATGAATTCTTTAAAATATTTTCCAGGTTTATATACCAATACTACACTTTCTGAGACATTATTCCATCGTTATATCAAAAAATTAAGTGTATCTGTATCTACACAATCTATTGGGACTATTTTATGAATCTGGAACTTCAAAAATCACACAAAAAGCTATAAGGAACAATGTTTGATCTGGAGGCTGATGCAGGTCGTCATTGAACTTTACTTGGTGTGACGAGTCATCGACAGACACTGAGATTTCTCAGCATAAAATTCTTAAGTCACGTGATACCATAATTAGTCAAATATTTAATTATGGTACATTTTATTGTTACATGTACATCTGGAAATCCAATGACTTCTCAAGTTGTTTGTAAATAAGTTTATGGGGAAACGCAGTAGAAATATGAATATGATGTCATCAATTACGTCAAGTAATTCAACGCATGAACCGGTCAATATTTTTGCACTACTGTTCGCCCTGTTCAATTGATTGATCGGTCCAATGTTTGAAGATTAAAATGTATGCGCTAAATAGACATTTTTCATCGTGACGAACTTCCCACTTCGCACTTCGAACATTGAAAAATAAGTGGCGTAGCTGTCGTTCACATATAAACTTATAAGTGGAGTCATCTACATTTTGATGAGAACACTCAATGGAATGGTATATTGGACTTCCTGTACAACTGGTGCGCTTTTTTTTTTGGCAACCCACCTATGAAATTAAAGTGCGAAGTGCGAAGTTCGTCACAGTGAAACAAGTCTATTGTAGTATTATGTACAGATTCTAATATCAGGGTATAAGTAAAACAAAGATTCATTTATACATCATTTATAATACACGTATAACTATTTTATTTTTCATCTATTCCAAATTGTTCATTTTCCAACCCCTCGCCTTCGTCCAGTGGGGAGAGTACTCATTGTTGAGCTTTACACTCCAAATAACAATATATTCTTTGAAAACATCTTGTATAAAAATTAACAAAAACATCAATACATATGATTAAGTGCAATTAGGTTCATACCAAATGACATGACTATGTAAAATGTTAAGATTTACTAAAATCATCAAAAATCTACATTGTTATGTTTTGATAAACTCGTGTTTTTTACATTTTTATGTCTGTTTGGATGAAATAAGGAATACCTTTGTTTTAATACAATTATTTTTCTATTTGTTTATGTAATATTTGCATACTAATTCACTCATTATTTTCACCAAGACACTTTCATATATTTTATTGCATTTATTATTTTGATTCATCTATAACAATTACGATTTTTGTAATTATTTAGATCTACAAAAATATAATCAGAATGTTCTACTTTAAATTTTCTTCATTCATATTCATCTTATTTCCGTCAGTCATGACTGACAGTATACTGTAATCATTCGTAACCTACTTAGCTTGCACGGATAGAATACCTCTTGGCAATATAATTGGTTGACAATTGCATCAAATGCAAATTTTCGTCTAGGTTATGCAGAACCTGTGTATAAGATCCGCTCACCAGGTCGGCTAAAGAGTCTAGATGACCTGACAAATGAAAGTCATATCGCATCAGTGTATTTTCTTCCGAAATATGCATCGGAAAGTCTTTGTACCGATATGTCCTATGACAATCGCAGATTTTCGGAAATTTCCGTCACTTGAATTGGAAAAAAAACGCGGAAAAGCCCGGATATGTGCGATTGGTAAATGCATTTTCTTCCGATTTTTCTAACTAGAATTTTACAACATTACAGTCAGCTAACTGACGGCAAGCTTTTTGTAAAAGCTAATACTTGTTTAAAATTCATCTGTTTACCTTGTCACAACACACACAGAAAGGTGCTTTCTCGACGTGCTTATTTTGGGGAGGTTACGGGCCTTATGTTTTACTTTTCAAAAGACGTAAGGGAGAAAGAAGAAAGAGTGCGTCAACGCAAGTCTCCCTTAATATGTGTGGTTACATGCATCATGTGTTGTGCTCGCAGTAAGTGCGTTACGTACTGAAAGCGTGCGTGTAACTTGCTTATAATGTACATGTACTTTCACCGTAGCTCTTCCATATTACTATAAGGATATCGCACTTACATACACTTACGCTCCTTCCATTTTAAGGGGGCTGTGCTTACTAGCAACGTACTTATAACGCGCGTGTCGCATACTTGATAAATCCGTTACACCGCACGCAGACCGAGCGCAGGGAAAGGTCTACTTACACTTAAGCCATTGTCACAACCCACCGTGCGTGCAAGTACATGTTCGGTCTTTCTATATGCGAAAACATGGGCATACTTTAAGAATCTTTACCCAGTCCCTGTGTCAATTGTACATGCTCCGTACGGTCTCCGTTCAGATCACGCAGCCAGGGAGTAGCAGTTTTTCATGTATGCAGATCGCTGCCGTCGGTCTACGGATTCAACAAGAAGGACGACACACACGCTGTAAGTTACAAGTACGTGAGACACATTTGCCACATAAGAGAGTGCGTACTCCGTGTGTTTAATAGCAATTGTAAGTGCGACATCCGTACTATAACGTGGAAAACGTACGAAGATCGTACTTTGTAAGCATGTTGCACTCACGTTGTCAGCACGTACAACGAACTAGCTACGTGCACAATATATTATTCATGAAACCGACCATATAACCTTGAGTGCAACGTTCATTCACGAACTCCTTCTCTTCTCTTGGTATCGTCTCCCTTACGCCTTTAGAGACACTTGTCGTTCGTAGTTTCCCCAAAACACGCACGGCAAAAAATCAAACAAAAACACACGACGGGATGTAACCAGGGTTTTAAACTGATATGGCTTGCTTGCGTACCTCCAAATTCGTCCGGAGGCCATACGGAAGACGTACTGCTTACGCCATGATCTCGTTCTGATGAAATGTCGTTTTTTCACGTTGACAGTAAGAGCTTGAACAACTGACGGGTTCAGACCACGACCATGATCACTTAAAGCAGTCTTTGTTGTGCTTATTGACATGAAGCAGAGGAGCGGTGTTATTTTTTGTTTTTGTTTTTAGGTGCTCAGGCTCGATAAACATTTTCAAGTTAATGTCTGGCATTCTTTCATGTTATCCACCAATTATCATTCATGAGATAAATACTTTTATATACATAGTAATACTGTTGGTATATTAATCTATATAAGGCGCATTTTAGTTGTGCGTTGTAATAAACTATAGTCAGTTTGATATAACATATAATTTATTCTTTTTTATGAAACTTTTTTCATCACCGCACCTTTCATTTATATTGAATTTCAGAACATCAAAATACATGGATAAAAAGTTGTTAAACAACAATGAAAAAAAATATATTCAATTTTGTGACGATTAACTTTCGATGTATAACAATGATTTAAATGACTTATATTTGATTCCGTCTATGAATTTGATTTAGTTATAATAACATTATTTTTGTATTGTTTAAGAAGCATTTTCTTAGTTAGCTGGTTGATAAGAATGAATCTTATATTAACATTGTCTCTCCTTATATTACTAATATGGAACCTTGTTTAAATAGAGAAACCAATCACGGACAAAATTAAATTATGTCATCTAAGACCTTCTTCTTATCAATCTTGTAACAAAAAACTATGTATTTCAAATGCCTTAAACTATTCTTAAATGATACTATATTTGTTAGTAAGTATGATACTAGACCCCAAACATTATCTAAGCATTCTTAAGATATAAAATGATGATTGTTATCGCCATTTACATTACAAAACACACATTTATCATCTTCTTTAATCTTAGGTCTCTTCAGAAGGATCCGATTGGGCAGTATGTTGTTCAAAAGCTCCCATCGAAACATCTTTTCATCATTTCTATTTCATTTAGTTTTACTATTTTCCCGTTTTTGGATTTATAATGTATAAATCTGATAGAAATCTTATTTGTACATAACCTGTGTCAAGTTTTTCTTTTCATTCTTTCGGAAGCGCACATTTTAAAGTATATATTGGTGAAATCCAATTTCTTTTACATTTTGTATCTGTTAGATATTTGTATATAGATTTTTCATCAATCGCACAATTATTATCAAGTACATACTAAATATCTCGAATTTATTCGAATTTATTCGATTTAAAGATAAAATGTATTTCCCATTTTGACAAATATTTTTGTTTCCCCAAATAACTTCTTTTCTAATACTGTTATTAGAGACAAAATGTTGTTTTAAACTTCAATCCATGAATTCAGTGACATTTTATAAAACCAGGGGACTTTTTTGACATTAGGCATATACGTTAAATTATCGATATTCATTTTGAATAGAAGAAAATCAAGTCCAAAATAGTCAAAATAGAAAGCTGGTATTAGTTCCCATTTTGCATCAGTTTCATCAACAAGTCTTTTCACTAAAGATATCCTATATGTCCATATATGATTCTATGTCTCTTACCTGTAATCCACCCACATCAAATTTACTTATCATTACCGATCGTTTTACCTTTTCGTTGAATAATTTTTTATCATTCTTTTACTTGCTTTTTCCCAATACACTGTACACTCGCTAGAAAGGTTATTTTTGGAATCACAAATGTATTGATTATAACTAATTTTCCTAAAAATTTCAGTTTTTTTTTCAGGGAAATCAGTTATAAAGCAGAAGAATTGTATGAATTACATGAATCTCCTCCTTATTTTTATGTCATTTTTATGTCATTATTATTTTTAAAAATGAAAGATATATACATGTATCTTATTCAATGAAAATTTACTTAAGAATTACTACTAATTTTTTGTGAAGGAAAAAAATTATAATTATTTAGTCTGTTTAGATTCTGGTTATTTTCTCTTGTTTGAGTTTAAAATGATTAATTATCATATTGTATTATTTTCCATGATTTTGACAAAGGAGAAATAAAGAAATTCTTACATCTTTTATTTGATCTCTTTAACTTTTTTTCAAATACAAGTATACATTTATCTATTAAAGAAGTATGTAATATTTCAAGCAATACAACCATATGCTACCCTGTGATTTTGGTTAGTTACCCTGATAACGTGCAGACAACCCTCCCACTTCATCAGTTATTAGCTATTTTCGAAAACCAGAGTTACTTCCCATTTGAGACGATATCTGACGTAGACTGATTATGGCGTCATCAAATTCTATGGAAACAGTCCTAAATGTCTGGGAAATGACGGTTTAAAATCAGCGTTACCATGCCATTTTCATAACGTAACAATGGTTTTATGTCAGATACTGTTTGTAAGAGGAAATCTCTGTACTCCGCAAATACTCAATACATAGGTTGTCAAATATGCTCACTTATAAAACATAAGGTCTGACATATTCAACAAGGCAATATGACACAGGTCATCGGTAACAAAAACAATGCATCGTCTCCTTTTCCTTGTAAATATCAAACGTCTTCAAATTCAATAGCATCATTTAAGACCAGATACATTTACAGCATGGACCAGACAAATACATGAATGTTAAACGTCTTTAAATTCAATAGCATCAATTAAAGCCTGATCAATTTACTACATGGACCAGACATGCACGTTT
Organism: Pinctada fucata; assembly: GCA_028142955.1. Lineage (NCBI taxonomy): Eukaryota > Metazoa > Mollusca > Bivalvia > Pterioida > Pteriidae > Pinctada > Pinctada fucata. Next base: position 20,497,480 of record AP027114.1, on the reverse strand, counting down.
CGGGTATTAAACCCATATCAAATGCATTTGGAATACGGAAAATATCAAGTAATGAATTGGGGTACTTATGGAGACAATTGTCTTGAAGTTATTAAGTCAGAGAAAGGAAGGGGTCTCCAACAACACTCGGTTGCAGTACCCGCACCAAAACACAAAAAAATACATAGGGATCACAAAGAACTGACATTAAAATATGATTATGACGTTATCCCATTGTCTAATCAGTTCTTTCTATGTGATATTGTCTTAATATGGCAATTTTTTGTCCAAAATTGTACCTGAAACTGTCCATTAAGTTACTTTTAACTGTCCATTATTTTCAATAATGGATAGTCACAAGTAACTTAATGGACAATCACAGGTAAATTCCCTGACAAAAGAGTCCTAATTATGATGACACGTTCATCAAACGGAAAGAACTTTATTTTCCAACGAAATTTATTTCTGAGCTTCTTTAATAATTCCAATTTTAAATTCTATATGTATCATTCCTTTTTGTCTAAAGCATCTTTCTTTAATAAACGACAAAATCTTCATCGAAAATTCAGATCCATCGATGCGAGGATATTGTAATTTCAATGTAACCGTATCAAGAAGCTCGATCGTAGCTCCGAAAATACAATACAATTAAAAAAAATACACGTAAAATAAAGTTAATAAAACTACAAAAAGTTGAAAAATGACGAAATCAAAACGAAAAATTCCGTCTCTTTCGGTATCTTTATAAAACATATAGAGTAAATTAGTACAAATATAAAAGAAATATGCAAACATGGACTTGACGCTTCTAAACATCGTTATCACGATGAAATTTTTTTTATCAAAATGTAAATTTGGCTGAGAATAAAAACCAAGTTCAAAAAGAAAGACGTTGACATTTACACCACAGACGTGGCTACATCGAAATGAATGATTTTTCAAATACTAGTACTCAGTGATTGACCTTGACATGTAAGTGTCCATTATCAAGACAAAAGAAATCGATCGGTTGAATGACCAGGAACTGAAGCTACGAGAACCTGGTCATCTTCCCTTGACCAATGATACGGTTCACGATTTTGAAGTGTCCAAATTTCTACAAAAAGATCTACCTGTGACTATTCATTATTTAAAAAAAGATGTAATGTTTTAAGTGGGAGAAAAGCATTAAACTGTCCATTATGTCAGAGGAAGAACTGATCTCGGCCATGACGGGCCTCGATCAGTTCTTTTTCTGACATAATGGATAGTTTTCGGCTTTTCTCCCTAAAATAGCAGTGTACAATAATCTCCTCACCATTAGATTACCATAAAAAAGACAGCATGGCACAGGGGCCTGAACATCAAACAGATGTATATATAAATGGATATAAAAATACGAGGACGTACAAAATATAATCCATGATCTGCCGCTGTAGAGAGCTCATGCATGATATCCCATGAGCAGTTCGATCGACATTCAGAGAGGACAGGTGGTCGGGGTCATGTCTCGTATTTGAGTCATAGAGTCCTGTCGACACAGTCAGTCGGAGTGCAATTCTTAAGAATGCGCTGATACATGTACAAGACTGTCGTTTGGTCAAGTACCAAACAAAGTGTCCGTCTTGTGACAGCAGGATCATATGCACGGTATGAAAGGCGTTTGATGATTCTGACGCTACGCTGTCTGCCTTTGATCCCTTTTAAGCTTTCAAAGTCGGCGCCAGATGCACATTAGTGTCCTTCCTTTTATATGTTGTCATTAATGTTTGATGTTTTTGTACGTCTGTTTCGATTGTTTTGTATGATGTTCTAGTGATTTTTGTCGGGGTTTTAATTGTGGTTTGTAGTTTTGTCTGATGTCATTTTCGTATCGCTTTCTTGTGGGTTTGTTCCGCTGGGTGGGTGCAGGGTGGTCATGCTGGATATCATCCCCATTTATTTATTACCATAAAAGATATATTGCTAAATACCCATAGAAATGTACTCTGTTGGTTGTTCATGTATTTGTCCGAAAATAAAAAGAAGCTGACAATAATACTTGTAAAATTTCTAGAAAGTCCTAACTAGTATGTGAATGCGAAAACCAACCTTTTAACAGCTTCCGGATTATTTGTAAAGCGGATCATCACAAATATTTTATTTGTCATTCTTCCTCGTTTTAGAAGGTGTTATTTTGTTGTCTTCCTCATTTCATATATTGTCATTTCTGTCAAATGTTTAGGAATGCCATACATGTAACTGATTGTTTGTTAAATTGCACGATGTGGATGTTAATGAGCGACTCATTGTCTAAGGTTGTTTGCAAATGTGTCGAATATTTCTTGTTGTCATCAGTGTTCATTTGATGTGTCATTACCTTCATCTGCTTGTCCCATATTTATACCCCCGCCATATAATGGTGGGGGTATATAGTGATGCTCTTGTCCGTCCGTCCGTCCGTCCGTCCCACCTATGGTTTCCAGACATTTAAAGGAACACTATTACAGATAATCAATTCATTTCTGACATATAGCTTCTATACCAAGAAATACAGGCCAAGATCGAATATGGGTCAAGTCCCTCAATTTTTGCAGAGTAATGCCCCTTGAAACTTAGAAAAATTCAAAATGTTGTGGTTTCCGGACATTTAAAGGAAAACCGTAACAGATAATCAATTCATTTCTTGCATATAGCTCTTACACCAAAAAAGAAATACAGGTCAAGTTCGAATTTGGGTCAAGTTCCTCAATTTTGTGCAGAGTTATGCCCCTTGAAACTTAGAAAAATTCTAAATTTTCTGGTTTCCGGACATTTAAAGGTAAACCGTTACAGATAATCAATTCATTTCTTGCATATAGCTATTACACTAAGAAAAACAGGTCAAGTTCGAATATGGGTCATGTCCCTCAATTTTTTGCAGATTTATGCCCCTTGAAACTTAGAAAAATTCAAGACTTTGTGGTTTCCGGACGTTTAAATGAAAACCCTCAATTTTGTGCAGAGTTATATCCCTTGAAACTTGATTTGTATTTCTCAATGTAAAGCTATATCTAATGAATAAATATATACATTTTCTCAATTTTGTAACAGATAATCAATACATTTCTTGCATATAGCTATTACACCAAGAAATACAGGTCAAGTTCGAATATGGGTAATGTCCCTCAATTATGTGCAGAGTTATGCCCCTTGAAACTTAGAATAATTCAAAATTTTGTGGTTAACGGACGTTTAAAGGAAAACCGTTACAGATAATCGATTCATTTCTTGCATATAGCTCTTACACCAAAAAAGAAATACAGGTCAAGTTCGAATTTGGGTCAAGTTCCTCAATTTTGTGCAGAGTTATGCCCCTTGAAACTTAGAAAAAATCTAAATTTTCTAGTTTCCGGACATTTAAAGGTAAACCGTTACAGATAATCAATTCATTTCTTGCATATAGCTATTACACTAAGAAAAACAGGTCAAGTTCGAATATGGGTCATGTCCCTCAATTTTTTGCAGATTTTTGCCCCTTGAAACTTAGAAAAATTCAAGACTTTGTGGTTTCCGGACGTTTAAATGAAAACCCTCAAGTTTGTGCAGAGTTATATCCCTTGAAACTTGATTTGTATTTCTCAATGTAAAGCTATATCTAATGAATAAATATATACATTTTCTCAATTTTGTAACAGATAATCAATACATTTCTTGCATATAGCTATTACACCAAGAAATACAGGTCAAGTTCGAATATGGGTAATGTCCCTCAATTATGTGCAGAGTTATGCCCCTTGAAACTTAGAATAATTCAAAATTTTGTGGTTAACGGACGTTTAAAGGAAAACCGTTACAGATAATCGATTAATTCCTTGCATATAGCTATTACACCAAGAAATACAGGTCAAGTTTGAATATGGGCCATGTCCCTCAATTTTGTGCAGAGTTTTATCCCTTGAAACTTACACAAATTCAAATTTTCGTGGTTTCTGGACATTACAAGGACAACCGTTACAGATAATAAGTTCATTTCTTGAATGTAGCTATTACACCAAAAATTACAGGTTAGGTTTGAATATGGCTCAATGTCATGCAGAGTTGTGCCCCTTCAAACTTGGAAAAAATCAATATATTTTATGCTTGCCTGACATTTAAATGAAAACTGTAACAGGGAATATATTTATTCCTTAGATATAGCTTTACATTAAGAAATATAGATCAAATTCAAATAAAGGGTCATGTTCCTCAATTTTGTGTTGGATTGTGCACCTTCAAACTTCTTATACATTGCTTATATGTAAAATATGCCGGGCGGGGGTATCATTGATCCTTAGATCAACAATAGATTTCATTTTTATACATAAGAATGTTCTATTTTACATTTTCCAAGAAAAGTAAGCCTTTTCATTGTAATTTTTGAATCTGATTTTGGCTTTTTGTGTGATTTTCATTCACCTATGGTGCTATTCGCTGTAGTCAGTAAAGGGTGAACGTTTCCAAATCTCACCTGAGCCGTTGGCTCAAAGTGAGCTTTTGTCATACCGGTTTGGAAGACTTCCGTCCGTCAACGTTTCACATTTTCGACGTATACGCAAACGCTTAGGGGATTTTGATGAAACTTGGCGGCTGCGGTTAGTTCACAGGGGATGCTTACTGCCCCTGGGCACCTGGTCCCACCTCTGGCTTGCTAGGGGTCCGTCGATGCTCAATTTTGTGCTTTATTGTGAGTACTGTTGAGAGTATTGTAAGGATTAAAAAATGGCACTTTCTATATAGACCTAACCTCAGACAATGCATGTTTTTAAGTATTGTTTGTTTTCATTTTCGTGCATAAACATCGACGGCAGGTGCGGCTAGTCAACAGGGGATGCTTACTATGTTAAAAACAAATTAAATCATTCCTTTTGTCATACACACTTGTATGAATCTCTCGTTTAACAATTTTGATACTTAGGTCCAAAAATGGTGTTTCTGTGTCTGTAGCGTTTGAATTGCTTAGAATCATTTCTTGTGGATAAATAACATTCTTATACTTTTCAAAAACAGGATTGTCGATAGTAAGAATACCATCCAGGTACATGTACTTAGAAGTACCAATGAAACATTTCACATCATCATTTTTCTTTGCTTTTGAATATTTTGGATAAATTCCTTTTCATATAGTATAGAAATTAATCTGCAACAAGAGGCACCCAATTAGTACTCATAGAAATCCCTACAACCTGTTTGTAGAGTTTCTCACCAAATCTTACATACATATTGTATAAAGGAAGGACAAGGCAATTCACAGGTCACCACATGTCCATGATTTGTATGATTTGTAATCTTTGTCGAAAGAGAAACCCTTCGTTTCAGATATACAAATATAAGTTTTCCCCTCTCGATCAAACACCATTTAATGAGTTTGGACAGTCGATCATCTATTTTGTCGTGAGGAAGCGTGGTGTGCATATTAGAAAATTCGTATGAAGAAATCGTATATGCTTCAAAGTTCTTGATTTCATTTTGTCAATCATATCCCCTGAATTTTTAATAGACCTAAAGAAGTTTACACCATTCCTGTTCATGACAGTTCCATAGTATTTGGCAACGTGTTCTTTTACAGACGTGAGTTCTGACGTCAGATTTCTAGACAAAATTGTAGTTGAGCAGTTGTTAGAATTAGCAATGTATCGAAACTTGTAATGAGATTTGTGTGAAGTTTTGGTATGCAGTATATTGTAGGGAGATCCAATGCAGAAATAAGGATGTTAAAAGAAGAAATGTCACTGTTATGTTTGCTCAAAATATTTGGAACACTTTCATTGCTTTTGATATAAGTATTAGTGGAGGAAAGTTCCGAAACTAAAGTTGATATGTAGTAGTGTTTTCAAATAATTATGGTGTTGTTGGCTGCTTTGTCTGCAGGCGCGAAGACGTCTTTTTGTGTACATTACGTAACATTTAGATTTAGATTGTGAGTGCTGCTGGGATTGTCGTCAGGATCTTCTTTATCTCTTTTGATATCTTTTGTTACATTCCTTTTCCCTTTTGCGTCTCTTTCTGTGTATTACTACTCTTTGTTTTTGTATGAGGTGTTTTTGTAATTTGTTATGGATGCTGCAACCGAGAGTTGTTTGATATCCCCTCCTTTCTTTGAAATTTGGTCGGAGGTGACATTATTTTTAATGTATTCCATTTGACGAGATTTTCAATGGAATTATTAAAGAAGAGAGAAATGTTTCTGAAAAGTCAAACGAAAGAAAGCGGGTGTACAACAGATCAATTTTTATCATATTCATACAATATAAAGCACGTGTCTTCTCTTGGATATCTAAGGTACAAAATGTAATCCTGTTATCTAAGGATTTGCACAGGAAGTATGTCTTTGCTCCTGCAGACAAGGCGGCTAACAACACTATCATCATTCGAAAGCGCTATTACATTTCAATGTTACTTTCGGAACTTTCTACCACCAATACTTATATGAAATGCAATGAAACATTCCCTTACATTTTCCGAAAGTACCAAGACGAAATGTCTTCATTTCAACGCTCTATTTCAGAATCAGACGCACCAACTATTTACTGTCTACCCAAACTTCACAAATGAGTTAAAGAAGATCCTGACGAAAATCTCAACAGCATTCACAATAGAGCACCAAACTGAGCATCGACGGACCCCTAGCAAGTCAGAGGTGGAACCAGGTGCCCGGGAGGAGTAAGCTACCCTGTTGGCTATCCGCACCCGCCGTCGATGTTCGTGCACGAAAATAAAAACAGTATATAAAATGCATTCACTGTCTGAAGTTATGTCTATATAGAAAGTGCTATGGCGACCATGTCAGGGAAAATATTCAAAACACTTACTGTCAAACCCCTCATGGGGAGCATTTTTACGAGCTCCACACGGCAAATTTCGATTTATTGCTAACTCGAGCAATTGTTCTACTACAGTTTTATCATGGAATTTGACATCAGCGTTAACTGCAATTAAAGATCATGTATCAAAATATTGTGAAACTGCATTCAATAATAGCAACATCAATTATGTTTGGTCAATAAAGAATTCGGGTGATGTGATAATATAATTCAAATCATTTGATTTTAAAGCCGAATCATTCTCATCGTACGACGTCTCAAACATGTTCACAACCCTCCCTCATGAAAAGACAAAATATCGCTTATCATAACTTTTGAATTGAAGCGGCGGGTGTTGCATGCAAGCAGGAGATGCTTACTCTTCCTGGTTACCTGGTCTCACTTCCATATCGGTAGTTCGCTTCTTTTCATATGGTGGAGGTTTTTGTTTGTTTGCTTTGATTCCTGTTTTATCCTGATTTCGTATGCCTTCGGTTTCTGATTTTCTGAATTATCAATTTTGTGCTGTATACAGGGATATGGTCATTATCCACATTTGTCATTTTGAATGGTGTTATGATCGAGAGGGTAAAAACTTTGTATGTACTTCTGACACTAGAGGATTCTTTTCTTCAGTAGAATACAAATCATACAAATTATGGACACGATCTGAGTTGTGCAAAGCCTTGTCTTTTTTTAGACAATTTTTTGAAGATTTGATGACACTCTGTAAGGGCGAGTTATTGGAATTCCTTTGGGTACTCGTTGTGCCCCTCTTGTTGCAGATTTGTTTTCTTACACATACGAAAAGGGATTCATGCAAAAATCTGCAAAGCCTTAAGACATTTGACCACTTGAAATGTTTCAATGGTACCTCTAGGTATCTTGATAATATTTCGAATATTGATAATCCACATTTTGACCATTACAAAAATTGAATTTATCCACCATAGTTAACATTGAATAAAGCAAACACAGATGATAAAGCTACCCTTATTTTGGATCTTGATATCAAATTTAATAACGGAGAAATTCAGACAGAGATATACGACAAAAGAGAAGATTTTGGCTTCAACATATTTATTTTCCTTGGCTTGATGGCGATGTTCCAAGGTTGCCATCCTACGGCATTGACATCTCTCAGCTCATCAGATACGCTAGAGCTTGCTCCTATGTTTCGGACTTCCATGATAAGAATAGACAAATTACAAAGAAACTTATCAATCAAAGATTTAGATATCATAAACTTGTAAAATCATTTTAGAAAGTTTACAATGACTATTCTGAACTTCTTTCAAAATCTGGGACAACTCCAGCATCAGAGTATGTATAATTGGGAATTAAATTACCTGCATCTACCAGCATTTTATTGGTGTCTTAGTAAACACAATCAACTTCAACCACAAATGTAAGAAAATTGACCGAGGATATGATCCCAACGTCATCAAAAGAACACTGGGCATGGTACATGTACTGGATCAATCTATAGTTTTGTACCATTGTCTTTCCCAACGTTGCACACTGATCAACCGTGACGACAGAACTCCATGACGGGCCTTGTTTCTCCAGAGAAGACTGAGTCCTGATTCTCTGTCCTGTCTCCAACTTGATCAGTCGGGTGATTGATCTTGAGCTCGCTTCAGCCAGCAGATGATAGACTGTTATACGCATACCATTGAATTTTTTAGATTCTTTTACATAGAAATTGTGTTACAGAGGGCTGCTACATTTAACTGTCTTGTTTGTGACATCACCTTACAGTGGGAGGCTTGTGCACACGTAATCCGGATAACTACAGCATTTGCATATAGCAGATGGCCGTCCAAAATCGGCGCCGGGTGCACATTGGTCTTCTTCTTTTATGTGTTGTCATTAATGTTTGATGTTTTTGTACGTCTGTTTCGATTGTTTTGTATGGTGTTCTAGTGATTTTTGTCGTGTATATTTTGTGGTTTGTAGTTTTTGTCTGATGTGATTAACATATCACTTTCCTGTGGGTTTGTTTCGCTGCGTGGGTGCAGGATAGTCATGATAGATATCATCCCCATTTCTTTTTATTGAGAAATAAATGTTGTAAAACCGATACCTGCCTACTATGAAAATCTAGAAATGTTTGAAATCTATTTTAGTACCAACCTATTTGCCCTTCCGAAATCAATAAATGAAATATCAAAATGTTTACGGATGTATCGTATCAATATAAGACCAGATGTTGTAAGTTCTATGGTATCATTTTCAGTATTATTTTCATATTTTGCTGGGTTAACAAAATCACTCAGTTTATTAGAAATAAAATTGGAAACAGATGGAATGAAACGACAAATATTCTAGATATAATGAGGCATATGTTTGAATTTTTCTTAACAACTGCATCCATTCATCACTGAAAGGTAAGGGAGTTTTTTTCTTCCTTTTTTTTTTTTTTGGTTATTTTTTTTTTTTTTGGATTGTGGCATAACAAAAGAGGGATAAGAAGATATTGTAATCAGAATCAATTCTAGATTTGAAGAACTCGATTTTGCTTGAGTTAAAGAAAGTGGAATTTTGTAAATTTCTACAAATAGAATTTCATGAATAGATGTTTTTCCACCTGCAACATGTTCTTACAAGAATGTCCACTAATCCTATATTTCTTGAAATTTCAACTTGTTTTTATCAGATATTTGTGTTGGCATTGTTTCACATATAACCAAAAAGGAGTTAAAGGAATACAAAATCTTTTCAAAGTTTTCTGTTTAGCTTAAACAGTGCGGTAATGTTTTTGCTCATATCTTTCTAAGAAGCATCTCTAAAAATTCTCTTCAATAATTTTAAACTAACTTAGAATCAATTTAATTTCAAATTCAACAAAAGAATGATCGGTACAGAACTCGATTATTATCCTGAGGTGGTTCGGCCTTCGTATGCTATCATCGCGAATTTTCAAATTATATGATGATAATTGCCTTACTTGTGAGCAGAATTGGCAAGTTTTAATCATATTTGAAATATAAACCTTCAAATTTTTAAACTAATGATGATCGTCACATTAGTATTTAGCTTTTTTCATTCATTTCTCTAAAAGTATATATATATAATATTTTTTTTTTCGAATAGAACATGTTTTCTTAAATATACGATTACAATTAAAATGGTACTTTTTGAACATGACACACTAATCAACAGTGACAATGAGTCTCAATGACGTATTCTGTCCAGATATCAGAACCAGAGATGAAGACTAGATATTCATTTATTGTTAAATCGGAAACTGGAAATTATTAATCACCTCTCGGGTGATGGATAATGTGCTCGACCATGGACTGCTCGACCGTATGCCCACTAATTTGTTTAGCTGAGTCGTACATATGTTTTGTCTTGACAGGGCTCTCTGTGATTTATTCTGTAATTTGTGATGTCCCCTTACGTTGAATAACAAGGTTGTTTAAACAACTGTTGAATAGTTGTGGAGACCTAGATGTCATTATTCGTACATGTTGGAGTGTTGCACATGCTTTATTGTCATTACCATACAAACTGATTTCAATATAGTGGATGGAAAGTAGGCACTGGACACAGAAGATTTTCCTCCTTCTATGCACTGTCTTTCCATTTTAAATGAATGTCTTTGCGTTATTTCCTAGTCTATTACATGGGGTGTGCGGTAGTTGGAGTTCTTTGTATATCCCAATGTTTGTTACCAGAGGGCGCTAATGAAATTCATTTTTGCGGCTTCTGAAAATCACTTTGGCTGGAAGCATCACTGATGAGAATTAAATATCCGAAACACGTGTCTGGTGCATGATAAATTAGTTTGAAATTTTCTTCGAGAAGGTACAAAGTTGGCACACTTCCGTGTGATTGATTGATACGAATTCACATTTAATTATGATTCTATTGAAAATATTTCATATTGCCAAGATATACAAAACTTTCAATTTGCTTTATATTCATATAAACAATTGCAATTGCAATTGTATCTTAATATTGATGGAAAAACAACCTCTGCAAATGTATCCATTCTTAATGATGCTATTGAATTTGAAGACGTTTAACATCTATATCGATTCCACTTAGTAAGAAATCATTTTGGAGTTTTAAATTTCAAAAGGGTAAGACAGCATCGGTTTATATGTATTTATTAATTAAATTATTTTGAGTTTATGCTCAACCGCAAAATTTGTAATTTGCACCAGCTACTTGGAATTTCCTATAATTGTGGGACTAAGTTGAGCTTACTCATATATGTATATAAAACTAAAATTTATACAAAATATTGCTACATTTTCATGCATGTTTCATTGGTGTATGTGTTTTCGTTGCCTCTTTTTGTTTGCTTTTGTGCGTCTCATGATGTGTTTTCCGCTGTTATTGCTAGAACATTGTCATCTAGGGGAACTTTTCTCTTTTTTATAATTGGTCGTGTCAAAATCTGCAGATGTGATATATCAAGCATTCATATTTGTCTAATCTTTGATGTATGATTCAAATTTATCATAGAACACATGTTTCAATATTGACAAATTCAACCACTTGGTTGGTATCTCGGCTGGTACATGTGTAGATTATTTTAAAGTCTTTCAGGATTTAGTTCGCCCAGTTCTGTAGTGTTTCGGCACTTGACTTGAAATATTGCCGGATCCTTCAATACATCATCTGTAATTTACTACACATCCTTTTTCACTGAATAAATACTGTTTAAACCAAATATATTTTAAATATCATCGTCAAGGACACCGTATACAACGTCACATTAGGGGAGTCAGCCATGTGCGGCACGGGGAGTAGGTCCCGAAGCGGACGCACGACAAGATCGGCGAGTATTTCTTCAAATTTCTCGGATATTATACCATATTTCTCCAAAATTCAAATTGAATAGAGTGTGACAAACATTTCTTGATCTATCACGTTTGTCACTGGACTTCAGATACATCTACATACCTCAAACACTTCGTCCGCGTTTTACGAGTAGACCTAAATCATGGAAATCAACGATTTCGATCAGTCTTTTTCGCATATTTCTCTTCAATACTCACCTAATGTGCTGTGTTAGGGATGACAATAGCATCCTGATACTGTTTTAAATGTGTATTAAGTATGTTTTGTATGTTTAATGCATGGATTTTGATAAAATATCGCAAATGGTAATGTGTCACACGGGGAGTCGTTTTCAAGTATGCCGCGGGGAGTATTCTCAAAATGTGATGTGTTGAAATAAGCCAAGGAAACGATGGGTATAGCGTTTATAAGGATCACAGTGATTGTCTGATTGTCCGTCTGTAAGGGTGTGGAAAGGGGATAACACTTTCATCCCTTCTTCCCCATATTATCCCACTATTGAGACACATTTGATGGTTAACTAGCTAGCCGTGGTTTATTGCCAAGTAATTCCCACGCACGAACCAATCAAATTATCATCAACCCGCGAAGCGGCTAACTTGTTCTACAGACGACAATGGGCGGAGCTACGCTGACTAAGTTTTTTGGATATTTTACACCAGGCGAGTTCTATATCACATATAGGTAGGAATTTCAAGTCATGTCGGGATAAATGCCTAGCTCTGATGAAAGAGGCAGGGGCTTCTGACTATTGTTAAACAAAAATGAAATAATAATATACATGCATCTATATAAGATAAAATAAGATCAAGTAAGTAAAAGAAAAGATAGGTTTTTACATGTATTTATGGCTTATTGTTCTTTTGCTGGGTAATAATCTACCTGCCATCTATAGACATATCTAAATGAGCGATGCATGTACCCGATAGCTTATCATCCGTAGTTCGTTCGTCCGTCCGTTGACTTACCACATTATTTTAAAAAAGTACTTCTAGATTATTTACCAATCGCCGATCATGGTCGATGTGTATTCAAGTTCGATTCTGTAACTGCTGCAGAATTTCAAGAAACCTTACTGTTCAGGAATTAGATAATTACTCAAGGTCCCGGCCGGTCCTAGCTTCGGCACACTACTTAATTCATAATTGCCCGTTTATTGATATTTTCAATGATTTTACCGTTTTTAGACGTTTTGAACCTCGAATATGAAAACAATATCCAAAAACATGCACTGTCTGAGGTTATGTCTATAGTACAAAGTGCTATGGCGACCATGTCAGAGTAAAACATGTAAAATACTTACTCAAACCTCTCGCCTAATTCTTTAAGTTAGAAAGGGTGGGCGTTCTCAATATCCAAAATAAAAAAATCCAAACAAACAAAAAAACGCGAGTGCTCAGGGGAAAGGGGGGATAGACCACCAGTATTTACAGGACAGAACCTCTATTGGTAGTATGGGAATGTTTGCAAAGATCCAAGACGCAAAATGAAACCTAAAATCTATTGCAAAACGGCTATCAATTATATCGCTACATATCTGTTTTAACCAATGGTAGTCAGACTATCAGTTTTTGGAAATATTCCGCAACTTCCAGTCCGCAAAGCTCCGCACATTGTCTTCTGCAGAACAAGCTAGCCGCTTTGCGGCTTGGTGATAATTTGATTGGTACATGCGACTCGGGGAGTATCTGGACAATAAACCACGGCTAGCTAGTTAAACCTCAAATGTGTCTAAACAGCTTATTGAAAATAAATGAGGTGGATAATATTGGGAAGAAGGGATAAAAGTGTTCTCCCCTTTCCGCACCATTACAGACGGACAATCAGACAGTCTCTATGATCCCTATAAACGTTATAACAATCGTTTCTTTGGCTTATTTCAACACATTATATTTTGAGAATACTCCCCGCGGCATACTTGAAAACGACTCCCCGTGTGACACATTACAATTTGTAATATTTTATCAAAATCCATGCATTAAACAGACAAAAAATTCTTAATACACATTTAAAACAGTATCAGGATGCTATTGTCATCCCTAGCACAGCACATTAGGTGAGTATTGAAGAGAAATATGCGAAAAAGACTGATCGAAATCGTTGATTTCCATGATTTAGGTCTACTCGTAAAACGCGGACGAAGTGTTTGAGGTATGTAGATGTATCTGAAGTCCAGTGACAAACGTGATAGATCAAGAAATGTTTGTCACACTCTATTCAATTTGAATTTTGGAGAAATATGGTATAATATCCGAGAAATTTGAAGAAATACTCGCCGATCTTGTCGTGCGTCCGCTTCGGGACCGACTCCCCGTGCCGCACATGGCTGACTCCCCAAATATGACGTTGTATACGGTGAAGGAGTTGAATAAAAATGTTCCAAACTAAGGGGAATCTACCTCATGTTATAACTCTGTCCTTGGCAGGTTCTTTAGCAGACGTTTATGTTAAAGTTTCACTGAGGAGACATAACTTGTTTTTTCTTATAACTGATGTGACATCACTTGTTAAAATGCGCATATGGTGCCCTGAGATTTTATAATAGAAGATCTATTTCAATATTAACTATATAGTTAATACTGGTGTCTCATTACTTTTATGTTTCAGAGCAACATTCGACATGACCTTTTACACCATATTAGTGTCTGTAGCAGTCGTTATAATGTTTACAATTATAGAAGTAAGTTTAACTTTTCGATTAAACACATGCATTTTGAATTACTTGAGATTTGTTCATAAAATACCTGATGTACCCGACCAGTAATCTTACTTTTCTTTACAATATGACAAATCATGATGGAAAAGACATATTTTTTCAGAATAGAATTAATTATTTCTGACTGCAGCCTTACACAAATGAGTTAAAGAAGATCCTGACGATAATCTCAACAGCACTCACAATAGAGTACAGAATTCAGCATCGACGGACCCCTAGCAAGCTAGAGGTGGGACCAGGTGCCCGGGAGGAGTAAGCATCCCCTGTTAGCTAGCCGCACCCGCAGTCGATGTTTAAGCACGAAAATAAAAACAATATATAAAATTCATGCACTGACTGACGTTATGTCTATATAGAAAATACTATGGTGACAATGTCAGGGAAATATATTCAAAACACTTACTGTCAAACCTCTCGCGGGGAACTTTTTTACGAGCTCCACAAGGAATCTTAGAACACTTTTATTATTGCTAATTTACAGATTGATACCCAAATAAGGAATTAATTTGAAGTGTACTTGTATCCTGATTCGCTATTATGACGTAATCATTTGTTTCGTTTGACGTAGTTTGCTTTACAATTATGACGTAATCATTTATTTCGTTTGACGTAGTTTGCTTTACAAGGTACACATCACCAGCGAATGTGTAATGTGCGAGATACACGTTTGACTTTACTTCAAGATAGTGCATCCGCTTTATTATATAAAATAGTATAAAAGTATGGCAATCTATTCAGAATGCTTTCAAGTTACTATTTCAATATAATTCACTTTGAATCTAACCTGTCCAAAAGTCAACTCAAGTTCACTGGGTCCTGCTTCTCTGTCCTATCTGAAAGTCTCGGATGATTAATGTTCAGCTCGTTTCAGCCACCAGAGCACAGACTGTAATACACATGCCATATATATTTTTTTAGATCCAATTACATAAAATCTGTGTTAAACGACTTTCTTGTTTGTGATGCCACCTTACAGTGAGAGGCTTTATGTTTATAAAACAATTGTGCGTCCATGGAAACTTCTGTGTATCCGGATAAGTGGGGGAGTTATGCGCACGAAATCCGGATAACCACATCATCTGCTAATAGCAGATGGTCGTCCAAAATCGGCGCCGGGGGCACATTGGTTTCCGTCTTTTTTATTTGTTGTCATTTATGTTCCATGCTATTGTACGTCTTTTTCCATTTCTTTGTATGATGAACTAGTGCATATTGCGTCTTTTAGCGTTTTGTCTGATGTCATTTATATGTCACTTTCTTCTGGGTTTGTTTCACTAGATATGTCTAGGTTGGTCATGCTTGAGATCCTTCCATTTTCTTAATACAATATATGTGGGATGTCAGCCCTGAACAATAAAGATCCCCTAAGTATAAATTAATAGGTATTTTATTCCTTCTTGACTTTAATAAACTTTAAAACAAAGAAAGAGAACAAGAGTCTGTTGCAATACAAACACCAAATCATCGAAACATCCCTATTTGAAAACATAAAGAACCAAGTAGACACACAGAATGGGACATAGAACACCGGATATGACATTCAAACACCAAACACAAAAAAAACAAACTTAAAATATTGCAACCAATGGGAAATCTTTGTAATCTACCACGATAGAAGCAAATTAGCTGAATTGATTTACTCCTTTAATATAATAATATTATACCCGAATGAATATATTCCTTTTAAATTAGTATGAACATAAAGGAAGATCCATCTCGTCTCCTGAGCATAAGCTATGTCGCAATATGGTACATATATCTGTAGAAAGATGTCCGACCTCTAGCTGGCTAGCGGTCTGTCGATGCTCCATTTGGTGCTCTATTGTGAGTGCTGTTAAGATGATCGTCAGGATCTTCTTTAACTCATTTGTGTCACACTTATGCTCTTTGCCGTGTGGAGCTCGTAAAGCAGTTCCCCGCGAGGGGTTTGACAGTAAGTGTTTTGAATATTTTTCCCTGACATTGTCGCCATAGCACTTTCTATATAGACAGAACCATAGACAGTGCATGTATTTAATATATTTAAATTTTCGTGTGTGAACATCGACGGCGGGTGCGGCTAGCCAACAGGGAATGATTATTCCTCCCGGGCACCTGGTCCCACATCTAGCTTGCTAGGGGTCCGATGATGCTCCATTTGGTGCTCTATTGTGAGTGCTGTTGAGATTAACTTCAGGATCTTCTTTAACTCATGATATTAAAAAACCGTATTTGGTACATGTATTTGGTTTTGCATCGTGCAAATAAATCTTAAAAGCAAAGTTATGAAATCACTTGGAATTCTTTTATAATTCCATATATGTTGAAAAAGAATAAAAAAGAGAAGTAGTCGAAAAAATCCTATGGATTTTTGCTAATAAGCATTGAGAATGATATGAAAAGAAAGGCTTTTTCAAATTGTCATGAACTGAATTAAAAGATAAAGATAAATATGTACCTGTATAACTTGCTCAAAATTGTAGGGTACACAGGCGTCTAACACTTGTATCAGTGGGACAGCACAAAATTTACATGGAAGCAGAGCTTGGGCAAAAGCAGTTAGAAGATCACCTCTAAGTGCTGGTGATTGGAAATGTAACCTGTTTGTAGCAGAAGTTATTAGAAGCTGCCGTCTTAGAGCTCCTAATAAGTATCGTTTGTCTGAAAATGATACATTTTATTTGAACAACAAAATGTTGATAATTCTTCATCAATTTTGAACTCAAATGAAGCATTCTTTCTTTCTTATGGATGAACGTCACAAAACTTTTCCGCATAGAGTAGAAGGTTGTACTCTTTCATATGGATTTTCGATATACTTTCACTATGACGACACCACTAAATGTAAGTTCACGCCACGGTGATGCGTTATACTCATGCATTTTCATACGGCGTCATTATGAGAAAAGCAGTCAGAAATATGATTCAGATTATATGACCTTCAAGGCAAGTGATGGAAATGTTATTTTTTGCATTTTCAGATTATTCAATAATCAAATATTTCGTGTTTGAGTTTCATTAACTGATTCTCCTCTTTCACTTTTACATAAGGAGTTGGTGGCGGTTTGCCCCAATTGGAGCAAATGAATGGGCCAATCCTAGATCTACCTACATGGGTAACTGTTGGAGGCTATGTTCGAGCAGAAGTACACAGAAGGGGGATGTTTTGGCTATAGCTGGGAACGGAGGATCGGGTCATGTGGGAATAGTAACAGTGCCAAACAGAATGACAACAAGCGCAGCAAGGTACAGGGTTGAACAGAACGACTGGGGATTTAGAGCCGGTCAGAATCCAACATGCTGGCGTTACAACTGTTAACGAGACAGGCTACATGTACCAACCTACTATGTGACAAAATGTACTGTAGACTTTTCTTTTCTTATAATCTATTTCAATTTTGGTGGCAGATCACTTCTATAAACAATGCGGTCACATTTTTCATAACCAAAAGGAAACCTAAGTTCTCTGCATTAATACATGTACATAACAATAAAATATTTCAACATGGTCTGCCTTTTCTAATTTTTGTGCTTAGAAAGGAGTGAAGGTGAAAAGAAGATAGGAAATTTGAAAAGATAGAGATAGAAAATAACAAGGGTAGATAGATAGCGCAGACAGAGATGTAGATGAAGATGTAGACAGAAACAGAGAAGAGTACAGTAGAGTAAAGGAGAAGTAAAAAGTCAAGATAGCCTCCATCATTCAGTCAAACAATATTGAGAAGTGAGATCGAGAGGCTAAATATTAAAAAAAAAATAAAACATGAATTATGATGAATTATGATGAATAAGGGGAACCATTTAATTTACAACATAAATCTAGCTATACCGCACATATACATGAAACGTGCCTTCGATAGGGCTTGGACAATATCTCACTCTAGACTATTTTAATCTAATATAGTGTATAAGATTTGTCAGTTGACTTCAAGATAGCCAAAACACATCAAAATCAAAATCTTAATTAAAAGTCAGCAAACATGTACATTTGTAACTACTCGATCATTATTTGGTAAAACTAATAATAGGGAGCGCAGCTCGCCCTTATGGTAACGCGTATACACTTACTTTATTGAGAAAAGATGCTGAATCAGTGAATGAGAATGTACTACTATGCTTTCAAAACCTTTCGTCCTCTCGTACAGTTGCTGCGGAGATGCTGGATATTGCCATTTACATCTTTTTTCGACATGCAAGTTGACGTATAAGCTATACTCAATTTTTGTTTACAAGTTAAATTTATTGACATAATTTTTCGTAAAGCAGATTTCGAAATAGCATCAACAACTCGGCGTAACTACGGAATCTTTTAGAAAAGCCGATATTTCTGTTTGAGTATTTTGTTTACTGTGCTTCTATGACGTCATTGATGTCATTCGCGGATTTCGAAATAGCATCAACAACTCGGCGTACATGTAACTACGGAATCTTTTAGAAAAGCCGATATTTCCGTTTGAGTATTTTGTGTACTGTGCTTCTATGACATCATTGGCGTCATTCGCGCCATTTCTTTCCTTTAATGGACGTATTTTGCTTGACGTAAACGCTTTTAAAAAGGTCAATAATCCGGCCAAAGTATTCCCATTGGCAATTTTGTTCAATCCGGATGGCTTCACGGTATTAAGTTCCTCAATCTAGAACACTTCTCTAATTTCACTGTAGTACTTACAGGCTTCCGAATATTTCTCCAAAATTATAATTTTGAAGTCCGATATTGCGTGTTTTTTTTTATTGAAATGTTGTGAAACAGGCATTGGACGATTTATTTGTGTCTGACATCTTTTTAGCTCACCTGAGCGAAGCTCAAGTGAGCTATTGTCAAATGGCGCCGTCCGGTCTGTCGTCCGTCCGTCCATCGTCCGTCCGGTGAAACTTTTAACATTTTCGACATCTCCTGTGCAACCGCTGCACGGAATTTCACTAAACCTTACAGGAAGCAAGAACGCAAGGTCCTCTACCAAGTTTGCGTTTTCTCGCCGATCGGTCAACAAATATAGCAGCCGAGGGCTCTGATTGGCTGATACATTTTCGACATCTCCTCTGCAACCGCTGCACAGAATTTCATGAAATATTAGGAAGCAAGTACTCAAGGTCCTCTACCAAGTTTGAGTTCTTCGTGCCGATCGTTTAACAAATAAAGCCACCGAGGGTTCTAATTGACTGACACATTTTCGACATCTCCCCTGCAATCGCTGCACGAAATTTCATGAAACCTTACAGGAAGCAAGTACTCAAGGTCCTCTACCAAGTTTGTGTTTTAGTGCCGATCGGTCAACAAATATGGCCGCAGAGAGCTCTGATTGGCTGACACTTTTTCGACATCTCTTTGTAACCGCTACACAGAATTTCATGAAACCTTACAGGAAGCAAGTACTCAAGGTCCTCTGCCAAGTTTGTGTTTTTTCATACCAACCGGTAAAAAATATGGCCGCCCAGGGCTCTGATTTGATGACATTTTTCGTCATCTCCTCTGAAACTGCTACACAGAATTTAACGAAACCTTACTGGAAGCAAGTACTAAGGGTCGTCTACCAAATTGTTCACTATCATTTTTTTTTGCAACTCAGGTGAGCGATATGGCCCCCTTGGGCCTCTTGTTTTTCTTTTGGTCGATATGCAATGACTTATTTATTTTTGTTTAACCTTTTTCTTACAAAATTAAAATGGCTTGAAATAAAAATAAAATCACATGTAGGAAATATTTGAGCTTAGTTCGATCCCATTATTAACCAGGTCTGTTTATAAATCCTTCGTCTGACCAGTTCAAGCAAAGATGCCAACTTCTAATAGAGCACTGTCTACTTAGTTCTTTAAACTAGATCGTTGATATAAGTTTTCAAAATCAGACACCTTTTGTTTTTGCTCGTAGTTTTCCGTAAATCTGACTGGACCCCCCATGCTATTGAATTTGAAAACGTTTAACACCCGAACCTTGGCAAGGGGAACATAAAACGCACAACAAGTTACATAATACATCGTATGAAATGAAAATTCATTGAGATTCTTTTTATCACATGATATTGCCTAAATATGTGTATTTAAACGTTTCTGAGAAATAGAGGCGAACAACGCCGTGACTTAAAGGTCGTCTGCTACGCCATGAGAAGTAGTTCCCCATCGTATAGATATATTCTTTGCGCAAGAGAAGAATATTTCAAATTTGTTTAGTAGTTTAATGCAGTAATTAATTCTACAACAATTTTAATCATTGATATTATCTCCGCGTCTGAATTTAATAATTGACCGATATTTCAAAGGTCACATTTGTTAAAGTGTATGTGATTAGGTTCCAAACTTGACCAATCGCATTCAAGCAGAGCGATATGTAACGTGTTATCATATCATATATTTATGAAATGGCTGAAACTGCATAACGGGTGTATCATGTGATAAATAGTAAAATGAATATATCAAAGAAGAATTTGAGTACACAGGGCATATGTACATATATCTAAATACTAGTCGTTGGTCTATCCAGCATATAAAAGGATGTTGCTTAATCAATGATTATATTATGAATACAAATACACCCTATCCCATCTTATATTCAGCAGACAAAAAAGAAAAGGATGCTAATGCCAATTTATACCGCACATATAGAATAAGATGTATTACTGGTGTCAGTTTCAGCATACCTCAATGCTATTTACATAAACAAAAAAAAACTAAATAGTGAGAACACAACCGTGTGTAGAGAACTTTTGAAAACCATCACTGTTTGAGTACATACTCCTGTCATTCGTCATCTGAATCGTCATCTTTATTTAGGTAAAGCAGTTTGACATCATTTCGTCTTTCCACGATACGCGTCTTGAGTTCGTCTTTAGTACGCATGAACCAACTCACCACGTTTCTTCTTCAACACCTTCAACATGGTCGGCAAATCTGTTCGCACCGATACTTTTGAACCTTTCGTTAGGTTCACCCTGGCGTTGTACACCACATCTCTATCTTTCATTTGCACAAACTTTACGATAATTGGATCATGTTGGTCGCCTAATTCGCTCTTCCTCGGAACTATGTGTGTATTTCCGTCTTGGTACTGAAGCTGTTGCTCAAGTGCTATTACCCTTTCATGTAACTTTTGTTCTTTGAAAGAACCTACATCACTCTCGATATCATCGACCCTTTTAGCTTGATACTCGACACTTTCAGTAAGTTTGTTCATTTGTTTCTTAATTATACTAAGATAACCTTCTACTTTCTCCTGAAATCCCTTAACTTTTTCTGAATTTCTAGAATCAACTCCTTCAGTTCGTTTGTTGTCACCGTTTCGGAATAAAATAACCTGAATATCCATATATTTCAAGAAAAAGGAAGGATAACACATGTGCAGGACGTGGTGATCAAAGGACGCCAACTCTGTCTCCTCTTCTCAAACTATATATCAGTACCAGAAAAGCATATAAACCAATAGCTTAGTGTTATGACTACCCCCATTGAATTTTTGGGGATATTACTTCTAAAATTTCAAAGTTTATAAGAAAATCATACTTTCCACACATGCTCATTGTCACGACAACGGATGGTTTCCTTCATATCCTCACCTGTGGCATAATGTCAACGGACGGTTTTAAGTGCAGAACTTTAAATACCTCTGACAACTGTAATGTAAGGCGACATAACGTGTTCTTGCTCGTGTACTTGTTCTAAATATTAATTAATTAGATATTACCCGAAGAAATAAATAAATAAAAACAAAAAACGGAATGTCTTTCGTTGCTAGATTAACCATTAACAACACTTTCTATAAAGACATAACCTCAGACCTTGTATGCATTTTATATATTTTCATTTTCGTGCATGAACATCGACGGCGGGTGCGGCTAGCCAACAGGGGATGCTTACTCCTCCCGGGCACCTGGTCCCACCTCTAGCTCGCTAGGAGTCCGTCGATGTTTGATTTTGTGCTCTATTGTGAGTGCTGTTGAGATTATCGTCAGGATTATCTTTAACTCATTTGTGAAAATGAAAACTTAAAAAATATTAAAATGCAATTATATATAAAACAACGTAAAAATTTTATGGCGTTGTTTTATATATAATGGCATTTTAATTTTATAAGTCTCATAACTATATGCAAAATTTGAACATTAATTTATTCTTATGAAAGCATGATTTTTTTTTTTTTTTTGGCGTAATCCTCATTTATCTATCTAAATTGAATTCATATCTAATGAAACTGACTTTGCTTTAATTTCAAGGCTTTTGTGTGAATAATTAGTAGGAGCATAGCGGAAGATAATTGTCTTAATGGTAAGAAATTATTTGATATGGCGGTAAATGCCATTCGAACACTCCAGTCATATGACTGAGTGGTCAAGCATAATGTATTTTATTAGCGTGGTCATTCAGTTCTAGGCCGTCTCTTTACCTATATACATCGAATTTAAAGATTTTCAAAAAAGAAATTATGAATAAGATTTTCTCGATTTGTGGTATTTTAAGCTAGATATTTTGCTTTCTAGGAGAGAGAGAAAGTCAAAACGATTATCTGTATTAATTCTAGCTTCTTGTGCAGATTTTTCATGTAAAAAATCAATCAGTTTCTATATAGATGTATGTCCCAACTTCTATGCACCTCAGGCAGCGAATCTTTTTTTTTTTTCTTTTTTTTACGGGTTTATGGGTTACAGGTTTCCAGAGTATTTTTTAGAAATTCTTTTTATCTCTTGTTTTTCCTGGCCGGTCACGTTGCCATTAAATTTTATTTTAAACATGAATCATGTAACAATGCCTGAAAGTTGATGATTTGTTAATAAACGTCGTCTTCCCATGTACGCTTCTCGGGCTAGTTGGCAAACGTTATTTGCTTGTTATTTTGTTTTATTTGGTCAGAATAGAAAGGGCATAACATGTAAATGGATAAAGAGTCTTCTAGTCCTAATCTATTACAAAAAGCGGAAATATTAAAAAAAAACCGAAAGATTCCGCAAAAATATATCATTTGAAGAGGAAGTCGAGATACCATTAACAACACTTTCTATAAAGACATAACGTCAGACCTTGTATGCATTTTATATATTTTCATTTTCGTGCATGAACATCGACAGCGGGTGCGGCTAGCCAACAGGGGATGGTTACTCCTCCCGGGCACCTGGTCCCACCTCTACCTTGCTAGGAGTCCGTCGATGTTTCATTTTGTGCTCTATTGTGAGTGTTATTGAGATTATCGTCAGATTTATCTTTAACTCATTTGTGAAAATGAAAACTTAAAAAATATTAAAATGCAATTATATATAAAACAACGTAAAAATTTTATGGCGTTGTTTTATATATAATGGCATTTTAATTTTATAAGTCTCATAACTATATGCAAAATTTGAACATTAATTTATTCTTATGAAAGCATGATTTTTTTTTTTTTGGCGTAATCCTCATTTATCTATCTAAATTGAATTCATATCTAATGAAACTGACTTTGCTTTAATTTCAAGGCTTTTGTGTGAATAATTAGTAGGAGCATAGCGGAAGATAATTGTCTTAATGGTAAGAAATTATTTGATATGGCGGTAAATGCCATTCGAACACTCCAGTCATATGACTGAGTGGTCAAGCATAATGTATTTTATTAGCGTGGTCATTCAGTTCTAGGCCGTCTCTTTACCTATATACATAGAATTTAAAGATTTTCAAAAAAGAAATTATGAATAAGATTTTCTCGATTTGTGGTATTTTAAGCTAGATATTTTGCTTTCTAGGAGAGAAAGTCAAAACGATTATCTGTATTAATTCTAGCTTCTTGTGCAGATTTTTCATGTAAAAAATCAATCAGTTTCTATATAGATGTATGTCCCAACTTCCATGCACCTCAGGCAGCGAATCTTTTTTTTTTTTTTTTTTTTTTTTTACGGGTTTACGGGTTACAGGTTTCCAGAGTATTTTTTAGAAATTCTTTTTATCTCTTGTTTTTCCTGGCCGGTCACGTTGCCATTAAATTTTATTTTAAACATGAATCATGTACCAATGCCTGAAAGTTGATGATTTGTTAATAAACGTCGTCTTCCCATGTATGCTTCTCGGGCTAGTTGGCAAATGTTATTTGCTTGTTATTTTGTTTTATTTGGTCAGAATAGAAAGGACATAACATGTAAATGGATAAAGAGTCTTCTAGTCCTAATCTATTACAAAAAGCGGAAATATTAAAAAAAAAAAAAAAAAAAAACCCGAAAGATTCCGCAAAAATATATCATTTGAAGAGGAAGTCGAGATACCGTATCTACTACTAATCTTTAAACTGATAAATAGCATACACAACCGCGGATTCAGAGGGAGGGGAGAGGGTCTGGACAGACCCCCTGAAATTTTCGAAGCATAGTTGAAAAAATTATAAATATACATATTTCATAAGATTAAGTCCCGATTCCCCTTTTGTTGTCATGATATTTGAAAAATATTACATGAATTTGTATTGGAAATCTTTCATTTTGATAATATTTTGCAGTCAGCATTTACAAAATTTTCTCTTGCTCGCTCCCGTTGGCCAGAATTTATTACATATGTTATTTTCTAATGAACATTGAACATGCGCTTTCCTATGCAACCCATATATGTACGCTACATCTTTGACAACAGACAAGGACATTAAAGAGATAAAAAAAAAGCTTTTTGCTCGCTATATAGCGCTCGCCTGTCTCATGGTTTATTTATGATTAGAAACTGAACTGCCAATCATTAATCAAAGACTTTATTTTCTGGTGTGTGCCCAAATCTTTTTGGGGTTTTTTTTTTTTTTGTTATTCATTATTTTTCCTCTAAGGAAAACTTTCGGACTTTAGGACCACCCTGAAAATAAGTCCTGGATCCGCCTATTCATAATTGTTCCCTTTTTCATTTACTTTTAAATATTTTAGATCACATGACAAGCTTAAGGTAAACAATAACTGCATGTTAGGTGAGCTAACGACAAGGAAGTATATTCATTTCAAAATGGAATGTGAGACAGGATCGCTCTATTTACTTCTTTGTATATGCATATGTTTTTCGTCAATTTTGAATGTAACAGGTACGTTTTGCCTATCATACACACAAACTAATTAAAGATTTTTTTCTGAAACATTTCAAACCAATTTAAATGCAATAGGTGCGTATTTTGATAATAAGTCCTCAATAGTAATTTCCCCAGTTTTCTGTATATCGAGTATTATCATCTTCTTGAAGCATCACTGATGAGAGTTTAATATTCGAAACACGTGTCTGGTGCAGAAAAAGTGGTGTGGAATTTTCTTTATGAAGGTATAGAATTGGAACACTTCCGTATTATTGAATGTATGCCATTCATCTTAGGGTACATTCATACACATCATGGGCGGATCCAGGATTTTTTTCAGGAGGGGTCCTGATTTTCATTGGTCCCAATTTTTTTAAAAAGCCAAAAAAAAAATGAAATCTTGAATTTCCATCACATTGTTCTTGATTGTTGATCACCATAAATGTAAAATAGTCCGGCGAGCGGTAGCAAGCCAGCGAAAATTTGTCAGAGTTGGAATAAAAAGGTCAGATATTATTACCATTTGCATCTTCTATTCCTATATTTTTCAGTTAATGGCTCTTATTTATTGACAAAGGTGTAATTTATAGGGGTTGCAAAGGTAAGCATCGTTTGAAATTAATATGTATGTAATAAAATCGGGCGAGCGTATTCGGAATCTTTTAGTAATATGGACCAAAAAATTAATAAAAATTAAAGATTTTAGAATACAAATTCATTTTTTTTCAAATATCAAGACAACAAAAGGGGAATCGGGACTTAATCTCATGAAATATGTATATTGATAAGCTTTATCAAACTATGCTTCGAACTAGCCCCCCACCCCAACCCCTGGATCCGCGCTTGCACATTTGTGAGGTTTTTTTTTGTGTTTTCAGTTTGTTCATAAAACAAATTTTCAGAAATTCACAGAGGGGTTTTCATTACACTTAGGATATCACAGTGACTGTTGTTCTCACGTTTTGGGACTTTTATTGTAATAAATATACACCCAGACAAAAGTTAAGCAACACCCCGATATTTCGGAATCATTATACTTTAAACGATAGCACCGAAAAGTTTTCGTAAAATATATCAAATACCAATTCTTTTGTAGATGACCTTACACCTTTTGCTAACATATAACACTAAAATGATATCGAAATTGAAACATTTTGCTTGGATAGAGCCTCAAATGAAAAGAAGGTATTTTTGAGGGAAAACAATTTACTAGAATAAAGTTTGAAGAAAGGTATTGAAAAAATAAAGCAATAGGTACTTGAAAAAGAGATAAACCAGATTAGGCTCAAGATTTACAAATCTGATACGGTATTCTTTCAAAAAATTAGCATTTTATTCTTTCAGTCGACTTCCGGTTGAGGTTTATCCCAACTACCCTCTTTCAATAGCTCTTGTTAATAAATTTCCGATAATTCCCGTTAAAGACATTTGTTACTCATATTTGCTCTATATTCCATGTTCAACGATGTTAATGATGACTTTCAGCCAAATGATTCCGCAATTTGGTCGAACGGGATGCACATCCGGTTTTTAATTTTGAAATAAAAAGAGAAACTTTACGATTCGACGGATTCATCTAATAACCGGAATTGACATTTTGGCAGGTGGTTGTTCTACATGAAGATTGATATTGGTCGAACTAGGATTGAGTAAAATATTCCAGAAAATAGTGGTCGCAAAGGTGTTATCTTAAAGAAAATGCAGAAAAAGCATCCATAAAGATATCGTTGTCAAACTTTATTTCTTTGATAAAAACGATAGTTATAAAAATACAACCCCAAAATATCTTATTCATGGTCCTTATGTCTGTGTGATAGTTCTTCGTGTACGTAGGCGACGAACTTCACTTCCGGTTTCATGAACATGATTTTTGACACGATATTTTTCAAAGACATAACCCCCAATTCTTAAGGGATAATTAACATTATCTCAGCATTTTTAATACATATTCAGTTTTGAATTCCATCAGATTAACAATTTAATTCATTGCAACCATATTGAACAGCGTAATTCTACAAGATTAATGAATTCCTTTAACTTAATGTCTTACTTGAATTGTTTAAAATCATACCCGTCCTCATTTCGATCCCGATTTAAAATAAGTTGCATAATACAATTATGTTAAATAAAGTAATATTGTCTTCGCCAAAGGTCAGATCTATATGAAAATACATTATTCTCAAATATCTTTAATCAAACCAACATTTTGCATTAAAAACAATTTCGCTGTTGCTTAACTTTTGTCTGGATGTATATAATTAGGCTCACTACCCAATACTAAGGAAAATAATCTCTTGAAATATCACACCCGAACATGACACCGAATTGAAATTGATGCTTATAGCGAGGGTGACCAATATGTACTCAGAAGAATAATGAACTGATGTATTGGTCATTCTATGATAAGAATAATTCTAACAATAATTTTAATTTCCAGGTAATCTTGTTTTGACACCTTACGGTGACTACAACGCAGAAAATGAACAATCATTTACAGCAACAGTGTGTCAACCATCTGGACTACAGCCACTTTTCACATTGGAGTATGTGGTAAGAACATGAAAATACCACCTTGTTTTTCCAAGTGTAAGGATGTACTATCAATAATATTGTGTCATGAGTTTTTGGGATGAACAAGTGTGGGATGATTTTCTTTTTGCTTAAATCCATCATATAATTACATGTACGTAATAACTCCTCTTTTCGGATGCCATACACAAAACTGCGTCCACGGTGACTTTCGCTCGCAGATTAGATACGACAAGATCAGAGTTTATATACAATTACACTTTCATACATAGAAACTGTTGAGAGTAAAATAAATCAAACACACTAAGAAGCAGTTATAAATTGCTAGTAATTTATTCGAAATGTTGACCTGGTAAATCTCCGTTGCGACACTGTGTATCACAACCGACTAGGGGGGGAGAGGTATTTCATACACTTGTATCGGTACCATGTTAAAATGTAACTCGTATTAGATTCAACATTTTTATGGCAATCAAATATATTCATTGCAACGGATTAGGAACAAGTTGTCTATATAAAAAGTATATGAAAATGGAAAAAAATGGTATATAGATTGAGGCCCTTACTACTATCAGTGAGAAGACATTAAATATTTTGCTTCGCACATGATTTGAAAAATTGCGCTGTGAACTTCACAACATATTTTTTATGATGACTTAATAAAAATGATAAGGAGATTCAATGTAGACTTTTTTAAATGCATATGTAACAGATGTTAAACGTCTTTAAATTCAAAAGCATCATTTAAAACCTGATAAACTTACAGCATGGACCAGACATGCAGAATCATCAATCGCCCAATAAACCGGGTTTATGATCTTGTTGAAATCATGATGCATGTAATTGACCCATAAGTGCGTTTTCAAATAAAAAGAGAACGTAAAGCTATATTTCATCATAGAGTGACTAGAACTTATTACAGAAATATACAAATATATTTCGTAAAAGACTGATCGGAAAGTTCTATTCGAAATGTTAATAACATTTTTGTTTACAAGTAAACGTGTATGGAGACACATTTAATGTAAGAATTTTTTTAGAACCAATGAACCTGCTTATCAAATTATTTATGATGCACATATATGCAAAAGATAAAAAACAGCAGGGCAACTTATATATTCATTTTTCTTTCCTCAGTCTGTATCCGAAAGTCGTACCCTCTATGTGATAGCCAGCTCTGTAAATGGAATTGCCTATATTAATTTAACATTATGTCAAAGAACCATTTACACATATCAGTATATGACAAGATATCTTGACCATCAGGCCTTGACTGGACATTCTGTAAAGCTCAGAGTTACAACACAGTCACCTAGCTTCAGCGCCTTGTCCTCTGGTGTTATTATATTCCGAGGTAACTACAGTTTAAATCAAGTCATAATGCATAACTAGTTTGTTAAATTTCTATGCATCTCTTCTCTTAAAGCCTTTGTCAAATCTGGATAAACATGCTCATACGTGCTGTCTACAGACAGTTTTTGTCAAAAGTATCATGCGGTTTATGCACGTTGAACACATATGAACTGCCAGTAGGCACCAACGTAGGCTTTTTGACTGTACTTATCGCCACCATAGGTCTTGGAGTAAAATACGTTTACTCCACGGTATCCATATGGCATCCATACGATTTTAAGTGCTCACTTAGCAGAAGACTTTCATTTATAAATTATAGTGTTTTCTTCAACCTTTATTTTTTACTCGCATTTCATCTTTCAAAACAGCATTATACAGTCTGACTGGTTCATCTACTTATGCAACCTTGGGACAGGATTTTATATGGACATGTGATACGTCTGGGGAAAAACCATCAGGAACACCAATCATGTATATCTGTTGGTACAGAGGTGTATACAATGCATCACAGAAGGTTGGATGCTCTTACTCCCAATCCGGATCATGTAGAACACAAGACAATATTGCGCCCTATAGTTTTGATTGTACAAACGATGTACATAGACTCTCTATTCCCGGGGCCAATATGGACGAGTCTCAACACAAGTCAATATGGAGATGTGTTAATTCCTTCAGAAGTATATCAATCACACCAAACTACACAAGTCCATTCAAGGAACTTTTTATTGCAAGTACGTGTAATGTTTTGTTATGATACTTTTTGAATGCATATCAAACAAGAGGTCATACATGTACACTGCTATTTATTTATCAGAATTAAATATGAAATGTATCAAGACTTAGACTTGAAATTTGAATCTTTATACTGTTCATATGCATGTGCTACCTATCTTTTCACCCAAAAGATATACCTTTATGAATTTGACACAAAATTTGAAAACGAACTCGAGGTGTCAATAAGACACACAGAATTATATTTCATATTTTGTGGATTTGAGAAGCTGCAAAACATCTTAAAGATAATAAGGAATTCTAATTTGTTTGTTCTTTTGTGACTGTACATGCATGAACAGATGAAATTGATAAAAAAAATGCATTATATGGCGTCTTAGGAACATTGCGTTTTAAAGGGTTGAATAAGATATACACCTTTAACTTCATTATATTAGCTTAAATTTTCAATAAAACACAGAACTATTTTATCTGTTTGAAATATCGTCAAAAGAGAATTTATAGAAGATCAAAATTATTTTCAATTTCTCATGTATTCCAAATACGAGTATAATCATAATCTTTTTTTTCCCTTAGTTTCAGTTGTAAATGTGACCCTCCTTCCATCAAGCATAGATTCCTTAGAGAATGTAACAAGAACAATACAGTGCCTACCTAACAGCAATGCTCGTCCACAGCCGACCATCATGTGGTATAAGGATAATGTGGATATTACAAACCAAGCCACAGCTGATCGTAAAAGCATCACAATGTCCTTCATGAGATCTGATAATACCAAAGTCCTTAGATGCACTGCTACAGGCCAGTACAGTTCTGTTAATGCAACAGCAACGATAACAGTTAGATGTAAGTTAAGAAATCAGTAACCTTTGATTTGGGTGTTTCTGTGTTTTGCTGTCGATGCTGTGACTAAGTTCTCTTTGAAAACCCCACCTTTCCATTATCCAATTTCAAGGAACTTGATGACAAAGTTTGGGAAAATCAGAAAAATAAATGTTGTAAAGATAGTTGTAGTTTAAAGTGCAATTAAAGTCAATCGTAAAAGAAACAATATAATTGGCTTCGCTTATTTTCATCAGTTCCTCCTACCTCCGATCCTGTGATAAACGGTTACGATGGATCAACACTCCATGAAGGAGACGGTACAATAACAGTGGCTTGTATACAAGAGGGAGGTAATCCTGTGGCCAATATGACCTTTACCTGTCTGGGTAATGGAGGAGCCATCACCGAATCAGCCAATGTTGTTTCGTCATCACATACACTGACGATAGATAGATCACTGGACAAACAGATATGTGTATGTACAACTACCCATACAGTTGGAAACTTCCAAAGAACAGTTAACAAACAATTTACTGTTTATTGTAAGTATCCCATGCACATTCTATGTTTGAACTCAAACAGCAAAATGTTATATATAAAAATACATATATTGTTGAATGTTATTAATGTAAGTATAGATCGACTGTATATGTATAATCAACATGCTTGCAAATTCAAATCCTGTAGCTTATCAAATTGTAACTTGCATGAATATGTTCTTCAGACCGACCTATTTGCAAACTTTTCAAATTGAGTTCTACATATATAGGCATTGACATATCATCTCTTCAAATTATCCATTTTTGAATCTCAATTATGATTATCCATTATTCTGTTTTTGGGTTGCAGAAAAAGATGTAGTATAATATATCTTAGTTCTATAAATAGTTCATGAAATTATTCATCATTGATATTCTTTAACTTTTTGTCCTGTGCTGTTTGTTGAAGTTGTTTTGTCCAAAGTTAGTGGCTATCGCAGATACAAATTACCTCATTTTAGGACATTTTGAAAGTTATTTTGGGACAACGAAAACTCTGATTCAGAACACAAGTACACTGATGACGACATCATCAAGCTGTTGGAAGTTTTGATAGTTATTATTTTCGCTGTTGTCGAAGGCCAAAAATATTCAATCAAACTGTTTGAATTAGTGCTCCTCATACGAGTCAGAATCCATAAGTCTTTTCTTTCAAATAGCAGTAAAAAGAACCTAGCATCGCAGTTCAAAGAAATTCAAAGAAACAACAGAGAGCAACACTTCAGCCTCTAGACATACTACTAACGATAAGTGACAATAGTCATTTGAACACTCCTCTTCCTGACAAACGTGACGATTTTAATATTACCATCACAAACTTCCTTCATGTCTAACAGTAGACCGAGAACAGGCCAAAATTTTATTATTGAGTTGGTATTTCGCCTGAGAAAAAGGGCATTTGAAAAGTGGTAGAATTTACAATTATACAATTATTTACAGAACCTGCTCATACCTTGAAATTTTTGGTTAGTAATGTAATAAGTTGCTTTTTTACATTTCCTTTATCATCACTTAATTCCTTTAAGTAAGATATCTAGTCACTTTTATGTATACAACTTTACTTTCACTTTCCAACCTGTTTATAATTAGTTCAAGTTGTCTCGTGTTGATGACTTTTTGCTCTGGATTCTTTTATAGATGTTGCTACAAAAATCAGAATTATGCATATCAATCTCATATTGGGATGAAAATTACCGATACAAGTATTGAATACTTTCATGATTTAACCAAATAAATGAAAATATTGACTACAATTGCTTGTATTCTGTGAATGTATGGTTTCAAATTTGGACTGAAAAGACATCAGTACGAAAATGCTGAACAGTTGAAGAAGGAGAGTATTTTGAATCACAGAAAATTGAGAGGAATCTTACTTAATGGACTTGTTAATCGCAAAATAACATGAATAAAGGTAACAAAACCAAAATCACATGAATAAAGGTAAATAGTGACACAACCAACAGAAAAAATCAAAATATGAGCAGATTATGAAAAAATTGTATAATTGTAAATTCTACTACTTTTCAAATGCCCTTGTCTGAGGCCAAAATACCAACTCAAGAATAAAATTTTGGCATGCTCTCGGTGTAGTCTAACAGTATTCCTTCTTTACCTGCCTATGGCGTATTCATTTCACTACTAAAACGCTATGCAATAGCATGCTCAACTTCATATTGAGGACAAAGAGGCTCACCAGCACGCTGCTAGCTCAAGATTATTCAAGGGAACGACTTAACATGTCACTGAGGTAGCTTTACGGTCGCTACAAAGAACTTATTGCACATTTCGACATTTGCCTTTCAAGAATGATCGATGAAATTCTTGAGTGCGACCTTTCAAATAGACCGTCTTTTATTTTGTCATCACCGGATTTGACATTTTCTATTTGGCATTCGCGGCGGCGGGTGTTCAAACCATTAAAGAGGGCGCTACTGAAACTATTTATGGTTGCGCCGCTGAAAGTATCACTGATGAGAATTTAATATTTGAAACAAGTGTCTGGTGCATGTAAATTGATTTGGAATTTTCTACGACATTACTGCATACAGGCAGAGGACGCTCACTCCTCCCGAGCACTTGGCCCTGGATGTATTCGGTGTTTGCAATTGAATTGTTAATGGAATATTACACACAATTTTGCCATATTCCACTGGATCTTTGATTCCTGAGCTACAATTGGTTCTTCTTCGCTGCTATAATTTGTATTATGTTTGTTGCATTCAGCGGTGTAATCCGCTGTTATCAGCGTAAGAATAGTCTTGCTGAATATTTCTTCCACATTTTGCAGATCCTCCCCAAAAGCCATATATTCAATTAAGTCCTCCGTATCCATGGGAATCTGGCGATAATACACAGCTAACTTGTGTGACATCTGGTGGTAACCCTACACTGTATAACTTTACTTGGGTAGAGGGAGCCACAATCATACATGTAGGTCAACAGTTAAACTTATCATCTCTAACTTCTATCGACAACGGCAGACAGATATCATGTCAAGTAGATAATGCATTCAGAGGACAGCCAATAAGATCGGATCAAACAACATTACGGGTTGAATGTAAGTTTTGTGTTTTGATAATGTATTAATTTGTTTTCTTCTTTGTACCATTTCCTGTCTTCATTGTATTGAATTAGAATAATCAGGTGGTACATGGTTTTGATGCCTTTATATTCATACTTACAGTACCAAGGACATGTACTTCAAAATTGATAACTTAAAGTTTTTAGTCTTATTTTTTTTTACAGATGATCCTCAGATAATTGTTGATACATCAGCTGTAAATGTTAAAGTGGGGGAAACATTCACAAGGACATGTACCGCTGTAGGAAACCCAAATCCAATGGTACGTTGGCACAGAGAAGGAGGAAATTGGTTAACCATACCTCAGCCATCATCATCAACCCTTACTCTGAAAAATGTCAGTTGGACAGACACAGGGCAATATACATGTCAAGCCACAGCTCTGTCGACTGGAAGCAACGATCTACAGCCTGTAAAGGGGAGCTTTAATCTTACCGTAGTTTGTGAGTAACACAATAACACTTTTATGCTCACACATAATTATTAGGTCTTCCGACTTCCGACTTCCGTCGGAAGACCTATTGTTTTCGTAACCGTGGAAAATTGGATCAGCGATTTCTCAAGAACCCTGTAAGCTAGGACAATGAAAGTTCTCCAACGTTACGTTTGGAGTAAAAGCTAGATTGGTCTTTTTTATTTTTGGTCTCTGTTATTTTTTTTATCATGTTTTTTAGTAGATTCAAATATTTGACGGGAGCGTCGAATTACTCAAAAGGACCGAAAATTTCATGTTTTGCTATTTGTAAGCTTAAATATCTCGTATTTTGCTATCTACAATTTCCATTCTTTTTGAAAGTCGACAGCCATGCAAGATATGAAATGCTAGATGCACACTGTAACGATTTATTACGATGACGTCCTTCACCGTCCTTCATATTTCCAAATTCAGAAGTTCATAGGAGGAAGACACTTTTTTGCTTATAATAGTAAACAAAAATTAAGCTTATGAAGTTTCCTAAAAAATTCAATATCATTATTCTTTATCCATATATCTGTCTTATTTAGTCTTTCTGATTTTTCCTATCTCTTACTGTTGAAAAGATATGAGCATCGACATTTTGAGTTGGGTATTTCGATACACCTTCACGCCAACAGATCGGGCGCACACTAAAATTGGTAGTCCGAGTCCGACTCGAAAAAAGCAGTGTTGAGATTTTCAAATTCCGATTTCACGGCAATGATGAATATGCATTTCATAAATACATTTCGATATACACAATTTGATTTTAAAAAAGTTGATTAATTTAGAAGAGATCAGCTACAAACCAGAATTTACACACAAAAAGTGGTAGTTTGATTCCGATTTCTAACCTACAAACCTGTTTCTAAACTTCAATAACTATAGTTTGAACATCAAGTTTAATTTCTAATTCTAGCAAACGTTCGAACATAATTTTCGGTTGGTTTATTTACAAATTGATGAACAATTTCTCCAACATTCTTCCCTCCCCTCGTTTTTCGAAAACAGTTCTGTTTATATTGAACGATGTCGCCATGATGGAAATTCAAAATAAACTTTGAAAAAAGGGAAGGGCGGGGGTCCAAATTTGAACCTGCACAGCGAGAACCTCATGGTATTTATATATATATATATATATTGAACGTAACTTGTTAATTACCATTTCTCTTCTCAAGAAAATTGGTTCTACAGCTACGAGCTCGCCTTTTTTATGGGGGAAGGGGGCAGGAAGAATTTGCAAAAAAAAAAAATCCCGGCTCTGAAAAATGCTGAAAAAAATATTCCGGCCGAAAGGGTCGGCAATTTTTTTCCCGGACCATGCAAAAGTAAGGATACATTGCATGATATGGAAATTTTTGCTGGCCCTTTGTGCCAGACAATTTAAAGTAAAAAAATTAATTAATATAAATACAAACTGTTCACATAGCTGTATCTACCAGAGACCTAATACGCATAGGCACAAAAATCTAGAAAAGGTTCTATTTAAACATCATACAATCTGTCTGAAATTCGCTAATTGCAAAGAGACATCTGAAGGAACGGTTATTAACTCATACTCTGTAACAGCGGGGAATTTAACTTACACAGACATTCACAACATTTGACAATTTGTTTAAATCCGGCCCGAAGAACCGGCGAAAATTTCTCTCCGACTCTGGTAATGGCTGAAAAAAATGGCCTGCTCAGAAAATTGCTGAAAAAATTTTACCGGCTGGCAATAGAATTCCTGCCCCCCCCCCCCCCCCCCCCCCAAATCAAATGGTTGCTCACCAACAATTATCGGTTTGAAAATTTAATGTTACTGCTATTTGAAAACTTAAATATATAATATAAATACATGTACATGTAATGTGACGTCCTTCATATTTCCAAACCAAAAATTGTATAGGAGGAAGACACTCTTGTTGCAACCGCAACAAGAAACCTTTCTAGTATTTGATATATATTAGAATCGCTTTTCTATATCTGCATATATATAATATAAAGTTTAACATGCATTAGTTCGCCACAGCCGGCAGAGCACGGACTTAATTTCGTACGGCTTTTTGTACCCATTTACATATCCATCTGTCTGTTGCTTTGGGTCCCTGCATTATAATTTGTGTTTGTATGGTCATCTTACAGTAAAGAGGATATTTTAAAATTTAATTGTGCATTTTTCGAGACCTCTGGGTAATTAGTCCTTGTGCTAATGTGGTTATCGTGTGCGTACGAGAGGCCCAAAATTACTCTTCATATTAATGAAGTACACTACCTAGGTGATACGAAAAGTAAAGATAGACATTTTGAATCCTGGCAAACAATTAGGAAGTGGCCCCTATATGTGGTCAACGAGTACAAATTTTAGGAAATTGGTGCTCATTGATCACATTAAGGGGCCATTTTCTCATTAATTGCCAGGATTCAAAATGTCTACCCTCTCTTTTCTTTTCACCTAGGCAGTATGTACTTTATTAATATGTTAGCTCAAGGACTAACTTCATATTATTTGTATCTCCTCGTTTTCGGTTACAAGCATCACTGATGAAACATAACTTATTAAAATGCGCATGTGGTGCACTGACATTTTATAATTGAACATGTATTTCTATGTTGACAATGTAGAATATTTAAGAATGAGGGATTATGAGTTTCTTTTTCTATGTATTGTTATTCATTTAACGTATATAAGGTCAGTGCGTGACAATACGAATAGGGAAGGGAAGGATCTTCAGCATGACCACCCTGCACACACCCAGCGAAACAGACCCAATCCACAAGAAATGGACACATAAATGACATCAGACAAAACTACAAACTGTGAAAAAGACACAACAATCTTCATTAGAGCATCATACAAAACAATCGAAACAGAAAAAAAAAAGAAATATCCAACATTAATGACAACACATAAACGGAAGGAGACCAATGTGCATCCGGCGCGGACTTTGGTCGGTCATCTGTTAATAGCAAATGGTGTGGTTATCCGGATTACGTGCGCACAACCCTACCACTTATGGAGAAACGTTTTGTTCTTAAACTAATTCAAGAATTTAAGCTTTTAATAAGAAAATTTGAAAAATATAATTATACCAAACTGAAAAAGAAAGATAAGATGATCATTTCTTTTGAGAAAGAGCACGATTAAGTAACTTCTACTTTTGTACTTTTGTGTTTGATGTTTACATGTAGTGTGTCTCTTTTACGTCTCGTGCTGTACTCGTCTTTTGTGTTTTTGCATCGGGTGTTTTGCTGTTGATGCTGCAACGGGATCTTGTTGGAGATCTCCTCCCTTCTTCTAGAAATATTTTATAATACTTTAAGATGCTGATGTTCAAAGTGGTCTGAATGGTATATTTTGAGTAACTTAAATTTCAGGATAATAACAATGGGGAGAAGGGTTTTTTTTTTAGAATTCTCTTACAGCTCTTCATGAAATCCTTTTCAGGTGCTGTAAGTGACGCTTTTCCACATGAAGGTGACTCACTTGCCATCGGGTTATTCTTTGCCGGACTGTTTTGTGGTCTTGGAATAGCTGCAGTTTCAAATCTCATCTTTTTCATTGTACAGCGACGGAAGCAAGGTAAATAATGTTTAAGCTTAGAGAATGTTAATTGCATTAGATAGTTTTTATTTAATCAAAAAGCATAACTTTCAGTTATACTTACTCTCCTAGAACGCCAACGATGTCAATTAAGTTTAGGTAATTGTTGTGAGTATGGGCGCGACGAATTTGTTATCTATTGGCTTCAACTTAAATGATAAGAAAATTAACCCCTTCATAACATTGATCGCAGCGGAACACGCATATGAAAAACGAGGAAAGGGAAAACGAAACAGAAGAAGAAATCTGAGCAATACTATCTTATATTATTTTCTAAAGAAAAAGGGTAACACCATTTATTGGCTATATAATCACATTGTTATATGAATTCTTGCAATGAAAAAATCAGTAGGTAATGATGTGAATATCATATTCCTTTAGGTCTCACAACGGCAAATGAAAGGTAGGAATTTGCTTTCTTTTGTCAATTTTTTTTATAAGGAACGCATCCTTTTTCCTGTGAGAGTTTGACTCTTTTTTAAATAATCATTTTGTTATTTACGTCCAAACCAGAGTTGTTTCAGTGTCGCACAAACAATAAGCTAAAACATAGTATTTCAAGAATATTATTTTCATGAAGAATGTATTGATTTAGATGAATTTGATGGA
This sequence comes from Pinctada fucata, assembly GCA_028142955.1. Taxonomy (NCBI): domain Eukaryota; kingdom Metazoa; phylum Mollusca; class Bivalvia; order Pterioida; family Pteriidae; genus Pinctada; species Pinctada fucata. The sequence continues at coordinate 20,459,008 of AP027114.1, read as the reverse complement.
GGTGTGACTAAAACTGTTTTGCCCTAAGACCAATTTAAGCAATTCAATATTGCTTTGAACAACGCAACAAATTGACATACAGACAGTATTAGGAAAGAAACGTATATATATAAAGTTAGATTAATAAATACAAAAAAAGTGTTTTAAGAAATATCTACCTAACTACAGCACTTGGCTTCCATTGAACTGTACAGTATTGATAAATACATTCATAAATTTTTCGTAATGCTAAAATTTTCTAAATAAGAAATTTGTATATTTATATTTTTCTCTTTGTAAACCGTTTGTTATTTGAATTTGGATTAATAAATGTTTAAAATAGAGTTCTTGTTCCTTTTCACAAACAATTACAATGTACTTGCTATAAATGAGTAAAAAGGATTAGTTTCTATAAAAACATTCTCGATATAGATGATTTTTTAGGATAAAGAAAAGGTTTAAAAAGATAAATTAAATGAATTGATTTTATCAACCCACACCCTATTCAATACGGTATTTCCAGAATAAAAACTCTGCCCCTTCCTAAAATACAGCATGGCACCTGGATACCATCCATATTTCTTCTTTATCAAAAAATTCGAATGTACAAAAGGAAATATTGTATCAAGAGGGGGCATTGTTGCATAAAACTTTCAAATGTTACTTTATATTAGGACATTTTGGTTTCCTTTTCCATGAATTTGTTCAAAGATTCAATTCCAGAAAGGCTATGAACCATATTAAATATAAACCATAAAAATGCATTGGGTTCGATTTCCTTTTTTCAGATTTTTATTGATAAAATCCATTTTCATCCTTACGGAAAAAAGCCGTGCTTTATAGTCAATCAATGCTAACTAAAAAGTTAATTTATCTTTATTTCAAGCACCTACGACGCTGTTCAACCGTCTTCAATGGATCAAAATACATACGAAGGCCTAAGAGCGGATAAAAATACAGGTAAAAAAGAAATACATAACATGTAACTCATATGCGAATACAAACACCAGACAGTTCACAGTGGCGGATCTAGGATTTCATAAAAGGGGGGGGGGGCCAAGATTTCAGCTCGAAGAAAATTGTTCACGGAAAAACTGACAAGCAAAAAATAAAAGGTCGAGACGAAAAACGTGACCTCAAGACTACTTATCTAATTAAGAAATGGGATGGGGAGGGGATTTGATTCATTTACTTTAGTTTATAGGTAAACTGGCGAGCGTAGCGAGCCAGAAATTTTTTTTAAGATATGAAGTTTTCATTTGTTTTTAAATTAAGTCATCCGTACATGTATATAAACAACTTTATTCTATATTGGCGAGCGGAGCGAGCCGTAAAGTTTTTGAATAGATGGTTACATTTTGTCATAAGAATACAATCTCTCTCTCATTTTCCATGCTCCATTTTTGTTTGACCAATTTGGGAAGGTTGGGAGGATTAGGGCATTACAACTCCACAACCTGGTTAGATCGACCCATGAAAATGAAGCATTTGGTGATTATTCAAGTGTCAATTTGATTTTGAATTTTGTATATATTTTGTTTATGACAAATGAATCCGTTCAAACACGATGACAAAGAAAGTTGAAGACAAAGTGAAGACGAAAAAATTAACAACTAATGAAAAATTTAGTGCGTCGAGCGAAGCGAGCCGAAAATTTCCCCAAAAGTAAAGAGAATAAGCATAAAAAGAGTACTCTGAATCAATAACTTTGGGTGAAAAAGGGGGGGGGGGCGGGCCCCCTGCCCCCCCCCTCTAAATCCGCCACTGGTTCAAGTGTATTAACCATGGCAGATGGTTGTCCGAAGTCAGTCTTGATTGTCCTTTAGTCTCGTTCGTTTATATGATTTTGTTTAGTGTTTTGCAATGTAGGTTCAATTGTAAAAAAAAAATGTATAATATAGGTTGTAGTCAATCTTGGTAGTGTTTGATTGGTTTTCACTGAGAATCCTCATAATTAAAAAGAGGAGATCCCCAACAAAGAGAGCATAATTAACCTGACGATAATCTCAACAGCACTCACAATAGAGCACCAAATTGAGCATCGACGGACCCCTAGCAAGCTAGAGGTGGGACCAGGTGCCCGGGAGGAGTAATATGTAACAAAAAATCGAAACATGTTCTTAGGCTGACTATCAATGATTTTCTTTGAAGGGTCGGTCACAGGAAGGTAAGTATCTTCATATGCACTGTTTAAATGAAGGACGTATATTTAATTGAATATATTTCAAGAAATGCTATGAAAACATTTTGGCAAATTGTTCACGTTAAAGTTGCGAATATTCTGCGGTACTTTTGATTATTTCGAGTCTTTTCCCCTTCTTTGAAAAGCAACGGGTGTTAACTTTAGAATAATTTTCATAGATTCAAAATGAAATTGATTTTAATGCAGCTATACTTAATCGTTACAGTGAATATGTTGATCTTAATATTGCTGATATAAGTCAGAGTGATAAAAGTCAGTTCGCTTCCCTGAATCATACTAGATTATCGACCAAAGATGGTAAGTTGCCTTAAAATAATTATATTTTGAAGCTAGATTACTATAATAAATAAAATTAAAAAAAAACAGACATCAATGTCAACATTTTCATCAATGTTTGCATTTCAGAAAATGTATGAAGAAAAATATCTTAAAATAAAAAAAGCAGATCAAACTAACAAGGAAATAGAATTGTGTTTAAGAGGATTGTTAACAATCCACTTTTATTATATAGTTTGTTTCTATTTCCACTCTCATTGGACGAGAGCTGTCACGTGACGAGTCATTGTCACATCATATTGACTTGTGAGCGGCGATTTCATTAAATATCACTACCGCGAATATTCTTGCTTCCAGTTTACCATGAAATATCGAAAACGCGCGAAAATTATATCTGTGACGTCATTTCGTAAACAGCAGCAAGGACCCTGAAGCTGAGCTCAAATTTTTGAATTTTGGGCCTATCTACGGATTTTGACTCTGAAACATTCTTCATTAATTTTGAAACATAGAATGAAATATATTACGTGCAGGTTAATTCAGCGAGAATGCTGATATTAATACGTCTTGAAACATTTTCAAAGAAAAGTCGATGTCAGCCATTTCGAAATGGTACCTTTATAAATACTGATTAAGTCCACTATATAATAAAACAATTGTGGACTTTTCACTCGGTGAATATGGTGTGATATTTCCTGAATTTGAAAATATTGACCTCGACTGTCGCCTCGGTCAATATTTTCAAATTCAGGAAATATCACACCATATTCTCCTCGTAAAAAGTCCATAATTGTATAATATACAAGGCGATTATAAAGGAAAAGATATATTGCTAACAAAAAAGTAGGCGTATGATTGAAACACATAACATGTACAGCCAAAAAAAAAGCAAACAAATAGAGCAGCGGAACACTCATGTTTGATCTGCAATGTTTAATTGTACTTCTAAGCTTTGTTTTGGCTCTTTATCAATTTGTCATCATGCATAATATATTGCTACTTCTGAAACTTCATCCAAAAATATCATCGAATTTGAGCACCGTCCCTTCAATGATACTGAATTGACCCTACAGGAAATTTGGAGCCGCACACTCTTTGCAAGTTAAATAGTATTACACAAATTTGAATTCAAATAAATAAAACCAGATGATGCTTCTGAAATGAATTTTGGTTGTGTCTGAAAATCACTTAGGCAGGAAGCATCACTGATGAAATTATCCGAAACACGTGTCTGGTGCATAAGAAATTGTTTGAAATTTTCTTCAAGAAGATAAAGAGTTGGAACACTTCCGTATTATTCGAGGTACCTAAGTGATATTTTGACTATTGACATCCCTGTGTTTGAAATCTATGCCGACTTATGACGACCATTTGCCACATTATATGCACATAATGTGTCATCCAGATTGCGTATGCACAACCCTCCCACTTGTCCAGTTACCCAGTGATCTTGAAGATCGCTCAATTATTGTGTAATAGCGCCTTCATTGTACGATACAAACAAGGCAAGAAAAACGTACGCAATAATTTGTCTACAATATATTGCAACAATTTGTATAACTGAACATAATTATATATTTCAATATTGATAATTGTAACAAATACTGCTATAAAACTAGAACCACAATGATATTTCTCTATATCTTCTAACCAATTAGCATTTTTGTTCAATAAAATGCAACCATTTGATAAAAATGTTCAATTTATACCAATCTGACCAGGTAGGTAAAACCTGAGTTAACCATTCGAATCCGTTTGTTACTTGTTTAAACTTACACCCCTGGAAACCAATGAGGATTCGTAAAAAGCGATTTTTTTATTTCCCCAATTTTGTATTTTTAATCATTTTCTCTGAATTCTGACCACATTTACACTGAAACCGCGTCATTATGAAGAGAATACTTTATGTTCCATGATTAAGGGCCACAAAGTATTGCATTGATAGCGAGGGCTTACTTCCGAGAGTTTATGAAAATCGCTTAATTTTCAAAAACTGCAACATTTTTCAAAATTCTCGCAGTTTTTCTGAAGAGACAATTTAAATCTAATTGATTCCAATTTTTGTTGAGTTGTGCATTGACTTTATTTCTTATTTTGTGAAAAATTAATTAATTGATTTCATTTTTCTCGTAGTTTTTAAATGATAACATAGAGTCTGTTGACTGAAAGTATATACGGGAATAGACAGTGTGATTCAATACTTTTCACTAGTATAATATGTATGTAACATTTAGCGAAGGCTTATGGTCACTTCGTACCATAACCAACCTCGTACCTGTGTCACGTATCCAAAATTTACCTAGTCGTAACATAACCATTTTGTACCATTACCAACTCGTACCAAAATACCTAAAATGTCAATTCGTACCGATTAGAATAGCTCGTACCCAATGTTCTGCCAATTTGTACCATAACATACTCGTACCAAAACCAACTCGTACCACACAGAATCTCGTACACATTGACATTTAAGGCCCGGTTACACTGCACTTTACGGCTTGATCACGGCCAAAGCACGTCCAAAAAAGGTACCCCGTGAATCACACTTTGTCCGCTTTTAAGACGCGCTACAGACGATTTGTAGACGTGGTAGGACGCGGTAAAAAATCTGAACGGCTTTGGGCGCGGAAAGAAGTTTTAAACTGCTCAAAATCTTATTCCGTAGACAACCATGGACAGTGTATGTGATAAAGACGTGCAACGCACGAGAAACACTCGTGATATTCCGTGTCCCGACAGTGATTTACACTTTGGGAAGACGCAGTAAGACGCGAAAGCTTAAGCGGTTTGAGCACGAGCACGGTCATTCGATCAGTGTTCCGCGTTGGTATCACGGGTAAAAGCGTGTGTATAGCGTCTTATCACGAACTCTTTAAGCCTTAGACGTGTTTAGACGTGGTAAACCGTGTTAAGGCAGTGTTTCAGCAGTGGAACAGCCGGCGGCGGTCATACCCCGTACAAAGCGCCACCATGGCAATAAATACCACGCACGACCACGTCAAGCAAATTTTTGAACGTTATTTGGACGTGGAGTGCAGTGTACCACAAATTGCCCAACTTGTACCCACTGTGATTTCATTGGAATGACAATTCGTACCCATTCGTTGTGAAGAAGTATACATGTATGATAACCCTTGAACCAAGTTCAATGAAGTCCAGGATCAGGACCAGTTGGTACCAAATAAGAGTATACCTCTATCTTTCTCTCTTAAACACATTGAAACAACTATATTCTGTTACCAAATGGTGGAGCTGGGCTATGTAACCAGTATATATGCATGGCACTATGGTACAAATACTGGGATAATGGTACGATTTTATGGATGGTACGAGTTGATGGTACGAGTATTAGTACATGTATCATGGTACGAGTTGTTAGTGGTACGAGTTTATGTATGGTACGAGTTGGTAGAAATTATGGTACGAGTTGGCCATGGTACTGAAAGGTTATGGTACGAATTGGTGGTAATGTATGGTACGAAGTGGCAAGTACGAGTTGGATATGGTACGAATTGACCATACTCTTTAGCGAACACACCAAAATTCACAACAGAAATTCGAACAATTTCCTAGCAGAATATTGGATCATTGTAACCAAATATAACCAACTCCTTTAACGAATACATGTAAGTCAAAACGAAAAAAAAGAAAAAAAAAAAACAACAACAACAACAAAACAGCAAAATCAAACAAAAACCTCACGAAGTTCCTTAAACAGACAGAAAAGGTGTATTACATGCATTTTTCTGTCTGTTTAATGAAATTCATGTATTTTTTGTTTGTTTCTTTATTAATATCTGTTCTTGCTTTTATTGGGTACACTACAAAGGATGTATATCAGTTATTAAGTTGAATATGAAACTGCATCTTTATTTCTTTATGAATCCTGTTTAATTTATTTTTCAGGTTTTTATGCCAATACTGCACTCACTGAGACATAATATTCCACTGTTATTATTAAAGAATTTGTTGTTTGCCATTTTACAATAATCTATGGAATTAATTAATCTACAACTTCATAAATCCTGCAAAAAAACTTAAGGATGGAACACAAAGGAATTCGCTCATCCAAACATGACATCTCTCTGCAGGCTGCAGTGCAGTTCGTCCTTGGACGTCTTCGACAAACAACTTTACATTTCTTGAAAGCTTGGATGTCTTCGACTAACAACTTTCTTGAAATTATTCAAATTTCTTGAAAGCATAAATTTGGGTGAACATCATTTTGATCACGGTGCTGAAGGTGGAATTCATTTCCATAATTTCTAAAGTCATGCGATACCCCGTTGCGTTCATCGATAATTGAAGTGCATTTTCATTGGTATCCTCGTTGACTGATAAACTTGTTCACAAGTCTTTGGGGAAATGCTGCTGAAATGTAAAAATAATGTCTTCAAAAACTTGACGTGACATAAATTGAACTGGTCAGTACATGTATTTTCTAAACTATTGGACACTTGGTTCAATTCACTGATCGGTCCAATATTTCTAAGGAATACATCTTTACCTGATATGCACATCAATATTTACATCGAGAAAATCACCGAATTTGATGATGGAGCTGTTGCGAGGGTGTTGCATGCAAACAGGAGATGCTGACCCTCCCAGAGCACCTGGTCTCACTTCGGAATATTGTTTATTCCGGCGTTTGCATGCAACTGTTCCAAGGAGATTCTAATGGCCTTCTGAAATTTCGTACTTAATAAACTGATCGGTACTTCTTTGATATTTATCATATACAGAAACTTATAATTATCAAGGTATAAGAAAAATGTTTCGTTATTTACGTTTCATTTATTCAGAAGTTATTACTGTTTTTAATTAGTATTTTTTCTATTCTTCTAAAACTGTTCATTTCCCACTCCTCTTAGAACAATCTTTCCATATAACGACATAAAGAAGATCCCGAGGACAATAACAACAGCACTGACAATAGTGTACCAAATTGAACATCGACGGACCCCTAGCAAGCTAGAGGTGGGACCAAGTGTCCGGGAGGAGCAAGCATCCCCTGTTTGGCAAGCCTCACCCGCCTTGGATGTTCCGGCACGAAAATGTAAACAAAATATCCACAAAACATCGAATGTCTGAGGTTATATCTATATAGACAGTGATTTGGCAACCATGGCAGGGAAAAGCATTTAAACACTTACTGTCAAACCCCTCCAGGGGAACTTTTTTACGAGCTCCACACGGCAATGGGCATAAGTGTGGCACAAATGAGATAAAAAGATCCCGACGACATTCTCAACAGCACTCATAATAGAGCACCAAACTGAGCATCGACGGACCCTAGCAAGCTAGGGGTGGGTTCAGGTGCCCTAAACATACATCATGAGGAGCAGTGATATTCTCACCCGAGAACAAAAGTGTGTTTTAACTTCAGTACCAAGTCGAGTTTTGTGTCTGTTAGAATGAAATAAGAAATACTCACCTCTGTATTAACGCTGGTCCTATTAATTTTCGTTTTCATTGATGTAAATAAATATTCGCATACTCATTTTTCTCACTATAATGACATATTCATGATTTGATTGCAGTTGATATTTTGATTGATCGATAAAAATTCTAATTTTTGTAAATATTTAGATCTGAAAAAAAAAGGAATCAGAATACTCTACCGTTCATTTGTTCCTTTTTACAAGAGTTTCCTACATAACCCACTTACATAATCACAGCACTTGGAATTTGAGTCAAGATTATCGGAAATCACCTTTAGTTCTCTTATGAATTCAGGGAGAAGCCCTTGGGGGAAGTAGGGGGCGAAGTCCCTTAGAAACTAATAAATTTTACACATTTTTTTTCGTTAAATTGACCCTTTGTATACGGAAGTTAAAACGAATTTCAAGAATGATTCTTATCGTTTTACAATGAACGCTATTATTTTAGACAACGAAAGGTACAATCTTACTTGTCTTTCCTGCAAAGAAGAAGAATATGATATCATCAGTTTGAATCAAAATTTGTTGTATTAGCGAGGCAGCATTATTCTTGTTAGAGATTTGAATGGTTGATGTCGTATTTTTTTCAATATTTTGATAACTAAGAAATGAAGAAAATCTAAAAAAAAAATCTTAACTAGGGCTTACACTCCTTAGTGTTGTATGCATCATATGAACATGATAAATTAAAGGTTTTTGTTAAGAGATGAGTAGAAAAGAAGGGAAGGGATCTCCAACAAGACCCTGTTGCAGCACCAACAACAAAACACGAAAACACCCGATGCGAAAAAACACTAAAGACGAGCATACCAAGAGACAGAAGAGAGACACACGACATATAAACATGAAACACAAAAGACTACACATAAACCAACGAGACCAATGGGTAACCGGTGCCGACTTTGGACGGCCATTTGCCACGCATGTAGCAAATGGTATGGTTATCCTGGATTAAGTGCGCACAACCCTCTCACTTCTCCAATAACCCAGAGGTCTCGAAGAACGTACAAATGCGGTGTAAAACAACCTCCTCATTGTTAGATGACCACACACAAACAAGACCGCAAAATGCAGGGGCCAAACAAGAAGTGGAACAACAATAATACATAGACCATGAACAAATCAGCTAAAATCGCACTAATCAAAGTCGAGACCAAATGATAAACGTCTTCAAATTCAATACCGATAAAAATTCAGCACTGGCCAGACATACACGCCTCGGATACTTAACCCTCGTCAGTGATCCCCAGTCTAAACAATATAATATGACCAAAGAGTGTGGAAGATATTATGTCCAAAAATGTTCCGAAAGACGTAGCAGGATAGATGGGATATGATGCTACAGGGCCTACGTTTTAGAAATTTCAAGAAAGTTTGATCACAGAAAGTTTCGAATGCATCGAAGAAACGATCAGCCGAAGTTGATCGAACTTGGCTACATGTGCCCTCGGGGACTCCTGGTCCACCAGCAGTGACAGTCACCAAGTGGTACAAACGTCTTCAAATTCAACAGCATCATTTAAGAACAGATAATTTTGCAGAATGGACCAGACATGCACGTTCCGGGTAAAACCCTCGTCAGTGATCCTCAATCTAAACACTGCAGTATAACCAAAGGCAAAAGTAGTTCTGCCTGGGCAAAAAATGGAAATTATGCCTAGTAAGCAAAAATAATTTTACATAGGCACAAATGGAGTTTTGCCAAAGCAGAATTTTGCTTAGGCAATATTCGCAAGCGTGCATCTATATCAACCAATGAAAATGCCTCTTGCAAATCGAATATATACACTGTATACATGTGCATGTCAAATGTGTGCATGTGCAGCAATGCGAAGAAGACATCCAGATCCATTTCTCAACCATTTATAATTTTATAAGAATTACACGTGCATTGGTGGATCTAATTTTTTTCGGGCTGGGATGGGGGAATAAGACCACCCACGGCCATGAGGCTTGGAGGGGGGGGGGGGGTGCTGCCAAATGAGACATAAATTCGAGGAAATCGTCACTCTTGGCAACATTTTGGGGGGTCTGGTCCCTTTGACTCCCTTTAGATTCATGGGGGAGAGATCAAGCCGTCGGTCGTGTGGGAGTCAAATTAGACGTACATTCGGGGATCGAAACATCACCCTTGGCAAATTCGTGGGGGTCCTGACCCCTTTGACCCCTGTAGATCCCTGGGATGAGATCAAGCCGTTGGTCTTTGCGAGGGGGGACAAAAATAGACGTAACAATGGGTAAAACACCACACTTACATGTAGTAAATTTCAGGGGGTATTGACCGCTTTGACTCCCTCTAGACCCGTGCTTGACGTGATATCAAATACATGTAGAACTTTGTCCATTCCGAACAAGGGAGGGGTGTGGGAAGATTCAAAAGTCTGGTCCGCCGTGCATTAGCAACTAGTTCATGGGATTTTTTATGGCTTATATATATATAGTTCAACCTGATAAATGCACAGTCCTCTCGGTAACTACTAAACGCAAACCCATAAAACACTACTACATCCTACACAGTCACACCTTAGAGCTAGTATCATCCTCTAAATATCTTGTCATCATACTCCAATCAAACTTGAAATGGGACAACCACATACACGACATTACAGCTAAAGCTAACAAAACATTTGGATTCTTAAAACGAAACTTAAAAACAGCAAATCAAAACATCAAAGACCAGGCATACCGAGCTCTTGTTCGTCCAAAACTCGAATATGCAAGCTCAGTTTTGGATCCCAACACAAAAGAATCTGTCAGTAAACTTGAAATGATACAAAGGAGGGGAGCTCGGTATGTCTGTAACAGATACCACAATACAAGCAGTGTAACAGAAATGATTGGCACATTAAATTGCCCCCCCCCCCTCACACATAGAAGACTCCGCACCCGTCTAATAATGATATATAAAATCACTCATGCCTTAGTTGCAATCCACTCAAACACAATTCTAATTCCACCAGACACTAGAACCCGTAAACTTTAGACATATCCAAACATCCAAAGTCTCATTCCGTTACTCTTTTTCCAATATACAATTACCCAATGGAATCAACTACCTGCACCAGTCATCCTGTCTCCCTCGGTTGAAATTTTCAGAGAACAGCTGACCCCAGCTGTTCTCTGCACCCTCCTGTAATTCTTTTTAGATTTTGTAAATAGTTTTAACAAGGACTTATAAACAGAAGGATTCGCAACTCTCTATACCGCCTTGAGAATAGTAACGAAAACTCGCGTGTAACGAGATCTGAACGAGATCAAAACATTGCCCAGTCCTATCCGAGAAGGGTGATCAAATAACATGATTTTCTCAAGCATCACATAATAAACATATAAAATATTGATACGTACATGTAGAAGAAACCTTACTGTTTCAATAAATACCAATTTTATCAAAATGTATTGATATATTGTTATAATATCTAGCTTCAAAGCGGAGCCTTGACATTCGCCGTTATGACCCAGATCTCGTCAAAGAGAGTTAAATAGGCATATGCTCTGTCCCATTTTCTCAGTCATTACTAGACTTACACATAAAATATTGGTGGCAAATCGTAAATGAAAACCTAGTGCGTGCATTAGAACCAATTTTGATTAATTTATTCGACGATTTCATCGTATACCAGATATATCTGTTATAAGTCCTTGGTTTTAACTCCACCCTCCCCCCTTTTTTTAAAATAAATTTTTGTTTTGCACATTTAAATTGTATATACTGCAGGCCACGCATGCACCGGTAAATAATCTTTTATGGTGTACCGGATACCACGAAGAAGAAGAAGATAGCTTGGGATTTCATCGGAAAGAAATAGTGTAAGTGTGAAACGACTTTCGCGAGACCGAAACAAATAGACGAACGATACGACTAAAAACTTGAAAGCGAAAGAAGGAGGCAGCGGAGCGAATGTCGCTATTTGCAATGGCGTAAGGTCCCCTATGCAAAAAAATAGATTTATCGGTTATAATACAATACTGAGGGGACCTTACGCCATTGACTTTCGTGTTAACCATAGTAAAGAGGGAACCTTACGACATTGAATTTTTAAATAAAAAGGGATCCTTACGCTTTTGACTTTTCATAATTGAGGAGGGGGCGACAGAACTGGGCGAAGAATATCAGAAAGGGATGAGGGGGGGGGGGGGGAGGAAAGGGGCGGAAAAGGGAGAAAAGTGTGGGAGGTGGTAGGAGGAGAGGAAGGGACCTTACGCCATTGACTTTCTACATGGACCATAATAATGAGGGGAACCTTACGTCATTGACTTTCTATATGGACCATAATAAAGAGGGGACCTTACGCCATTGACTTCCTTTATGGACCATAATAAAGAGGGGACCTTACGCCATTGACTTTCTCTATGTATTATAATACAGAGGGGACCTTACGCCATTGACTTTCTATATGGACCATAAAAAAGAGGGGACCTTAAACCATTGACTTTCTACATGGACCATAATAAAGAGGGAACCTTACGCCATTGACTTTCTCTATGTATTATAATACAGAGGGGACCTTACGCCATTGACTTTCTATATGGACCATAATAAAGAGGGGACCATACGCCATTGACTTTCTCTATGTACATGTATTATAATACAGAGGGGACCTTACGCCATTGAAATTCTATATTGATTATAATACAGAGGGGACCTTACGCCATTGACTTTCTACATGGACCATATAATAAAGAGGGGACCTTACGCCATTGACTTTCTCTATGTACTATAATACAGAGGGGACCTTACGCCATTGACTTTCTACATGGACCATAATAAAGAGGGGACCTTACACCATTGACTTTCTCTATGTATTATAATACAGAGGGGACCTTACGTCATTGACTTTCTATATGGACCATAATAAAGAGGGGACCTTACGCCATTGACTTTCTCTATGTATTATAATACAGAGGGGACCTTACGCCATTGACATTCTATATGGCTTATTATACAGGAGGGGACCTTACGCCATTGACTTTCTGTATGGATTATAATACAGAGGGGACCTTGCGCCATTGACATTCTATATGGATTATAATACAGAGGGGACCTTACACCATTGACTTTCTACATGGACCATAATAAAGAGGGTACCTTACGCCATTGACTTTCTCTATGTATTATAGTACAGAGGGGACCTTACGCCATTGACTTTCTATATGGACCATAATAAAGAGGGGACCTTACGCCATTGACTTTCTCTATGTATTATAATACAGAGGGGACCTTACGCCATTGACTTTCTATATGGATCATAATAAAGAGGGGACCTTACGCCATTGACTTTCTCTATATATTATAATACAGAGGGGACCTTACGCCATTGACTTTCTATATGGACCATAATAAAGAGGGGACCTTACGCCATTTACTTTCTCTATGTATTATAATACAGAGGGGACCTTATGTCATTGACTTTCTATATGGACCATAATAAAGAGGGGACCTTACGCCATTGTCTTTCTCTATGTATTATAATACAGAGGGTACCTTACGCCATTGACTTTCTACATGGACCATAATAAAGAGGGGACCTTACGCCATTGACTTTCTCTATGTATTATAATACAGAGGGGACCTTACGCCATTGACTTTCTATATGGACCATAATAAAGAGGGGACCTTACACCATTGACTTTCTCTATGTATTATAATACAGAGGGGACCTTACGCCATTGACTATCTATATGGACTTTAATAAAGAGGGGACCTTACGGCATTGACATTTATCTATGTATTATAATACAGAGGGGACCTTGCGCCATTGACATTCTATATGGCTTATAATACAGAGGGGACCTTTCGCCATTGTCTTTCTGTATGGATTATAATACAGAGGGGACCTTACGCCATTGACTTTCTCTATGTATTATAATACAGAGGGGACCTTGCGCCATTGACTTTCTATATGGACCATAATAAAGAGGGGACCTTACGCCATTGACTTTCTCTATGTATTATAATACAGAGGGGACCTTACGCCATTGACATTCTACATGGACCATAATAAAAAGGGGACCTTACGCCATTGACTTTCATATGGATTATAATACAGAGGGGACCTTACGCCATTGACATTCTATATGGATTATAATACAGAGGGGACCTTACGCCATTGACATTCTATAAGAACCGTAATACAGAGGGGACCCAACGCCATTGATTTTCTATGTTCACAATAATGCAGAGGGGAACCTAACACCATCAACGAAATCTGTATGGACCTTAATACAGAGGGGACCTTACAACATTGACTTTATACATCGACCATGATACAGAAGGGACCTTTCACCATTGACTTTCTATATGGACAATAATACAATGGGAACCTTACACTATTGACATCTATATGTATCATAATGAAGAGGGGACCTAATTCCATTGACTTTCTATATGAACCATAGTAAAGATGGGACCTTACTCCATTTACTTTCTATATAGACTATAGTACAGAGGGGGCCTTTTGCCTTTGACTTTCTATATGGACCATAATACAGAGGGGACCTTACGCCATTGACTTTCTGTATGGACCATAGTACAGAGGGGATCTTACGCCATTGACTTTCTATATGTATCATAATACTCATAATACAGAGGGGACCTTACTCCATTGACTTTCTATATAGAACATAGTACAGAGGGAACCTTACTGTATTGACTTTCTATACGGATCATAATACGGAGGGGACCTTACTCCATTGACTTTCTATATAGACCATAGTACAGAGGGGACCTTCCGCCATTTACTTTATATATGGACCATAATACAGAGAGAACCTTAAACCATTGACTTTCTATAAGGACCGTAATACAGAGGGGACATTACGCCATTGACTTTCTATATGGACCATAGTACAGTGGGGACCTTACACCATTGACATTCTACATCGACATTATACAGAGAGGAACTTACGCGATTGACTTCCTCTATAGACCATAATACAATTTGGACCTTACACCATTGACTGTCTATATAGACCATAGTACAGAGAGGACCTTACGCCATTAACTTTCTGTATAGACCATAATACAGAGGGGACCTTACGCCATTGACTTTCTACATCGACCATAATACAGAGGGACCGTACGCCATTGACTTTCAATATATACCATAATACAGAGGGGACCTTACGCCATTGACTTTCAATATATACCATAATACAGAGTGGACCTTACGTGATTGACTTTCTTTATGGACCATTATACAGATGGGATTTTACGCCATTGACGTTCTGGATCAAAATACAGAGGGGACCTTACGCCATTGACTTTCTATATAGACGATAGTATTGAGGGGACCTTACGCCATTGACTTTTTATATAGACCATAGTGCAGAGGGGACCTTACGACATTGACTTTCTATATGGATCATAAAACAGAGGGGGCCATACTCCATTGACATTCAATATAGACCTTAGTACAGAGGGACCTTATGCTATTGACTTTCTATATGGATCATAATACAGAAGGGACCTTACTCCATTGACTTTCTATATAGACCATAAAACAGAGGGGACCTTACGCCATTGACTTTCTATATAGATCATAATGCAGAGGGGACCTTACTCCATTGACATTCTATATAGACGATAGTACAGAGGGAACCTTACGCCATTTACTTTATATATGGACCATAATACGGAGGGAACCTTTCAATATTGACTATCTACAAGGACCGTAATACAGAGGTGTTATTACGCCATATGACTTTCTATATAGACCATAATATAAAGGGGACCTTCCACCATTGACATTCTACATCGACATAATACAGAGAGTACCTTATGCCATTGACTTTCTCTATAGACCATAATACAATGGGGACCTTACACCATTGACTGTCTATATGGATCATAATAAAGAGGGAATCTTACGCCATTGACTGTCTATATGGACCATAATACATAGGGGACCTTACGCCATTGACTTTCTATATAAAGACCATAGTACAGAGGGGACCTTACGCCATTGACTTTCTACATCGACCATAATACAGAGGGGACCTTACACCATTGACTTTCTATATGGACCATAATACACAAGGGATCTTACGCCATTGACTTTCTATATGGACCATAATACAGAGGGGACCTTACGCCATTGACTTTCTATATGGACCATAATACAGAGGGGACCTTACACCATTGACTTTCTATATAGACTATAGTACAGAGGGGACCTTACGCCATTGACTTTCTGTATGGACCACAGTACAGAGGGGACCTTACGCCATTGTCTTTCTATATGGATCATAATACAGAGGGGACCTTACGCAATTGACTTTCTATATTACCCATAGTACAGGGTGGATCTTACGCCATTGACTTTTTATATGGATCATAATACAGAGGGGACCTTACGTTATCGACTTTTTGTATGACCATAGCAGAGAGGGAACCTTACAACATTGACTTTTATAAGAACCGTAATACAGAGGGGACCCTACGCCATTGACTTTCTATGTTCACAATAATACAGAGGGGAACATAACACTATTAACGAAATCTGTATGGACCTCAATACAGAGTGGACCTTACACCATTGACTTACTATATGGACCATAATACAGATGGTAACTTACACCATTGAATTTCTACACGGACCATAATACAGAGGGGACCTTACACCATTGACTTTATACATAGACAATAGTACAGAAGGGACCTTACACCATTGACTTTCTATATGGACAATAATACAATGGGGACCTAACACCCTTGACTACTATATGAATCATAATACAAAGGGGTCCTTACTCCATTGTCTTTCTATATGAATCATAGTACAGAGGGGACCTTACACCATTGACTTTATATAAGAACTGTAATACAGAGGGGACCTTACACCATTATGTTTCATGGAAGAAGAAATAGATTCTATCACTTTCTACTGAGACATTAAAAGTTACACTCTATGCTGTCCCACGACTCTGATGGTCACATGAACACCTCACTCTATGACAAACGTGACGACTTAAGTTTCAGCATCACAAACTTTCCTTTTCTGAGTAGCAACATTCTTTCAGCGCCTGCTTATGGCGTGTTAATATGCCAGATAAAGTACAAAATATATAGATTTTGATAGATGCAAGCAGGAGATGCTGACTCTTTCTGGGCACCTGGTCTCACTCTCATGTAATGGGAGTTCGCTTCTTTCCATGTAGTGGAAGCGCAGGGATCACTTTGTCCGTTGTCCGTCTGTCAGTCAGTCCGTCCGTCCGTCTGTCTGTCACACTTTGGGTGTCACACCCCATAACTTTTCATCGGTAAGTGATAGGGCTTTGATATTTCACATGTGTATTTCCTGTGATGAGACCTTTTTACACATACCATAATTTTTGACCTAGTGACCTTGACCTAGATATTTGTCCTACTTTTCAAAAAATTAACATTGGCTATATCATTTGATTGGTAAGTGATAGGGATTTTATAATTCACATGTGTATTCCTTTTCATAAGACCTTTGTACAGATACCAAATTCTTTTTACCTAGTGACCTTGACCTAGATATTTGACCTACTTTTCCCAAAAAAAAAACATTTGCTATATCTTTTGATTGGTAAGTGATAGGGATTTTATAATTCACATGTGTATTTCCTGTGACATAACCTTACAACATGTACCATAAATTTTGACCTAGTGACCTTGACCTAGATATTTGACCTACTTTTCCAAACAATTAACATTGGCTATAACTTTTGATTGGTAAGTGATATGAATTTTATAATTAACATGTGTATTCCTTTTCATAAGACCTTATTACAGATACCAATTTTTTTACCTAGTGACCTTGACCTAGGTATTTGACTTACATTTGAAAAAAAATTAAGAATGGCTATATTTTTTATTTTATAAGTGACACGGCTTTGATATTTCAAACATGTATTTCTTATGATGAGTCCTTTCTTTTATTCCCAAAAATTTGTACCTATGCAGTGACTTCACCTAGATGATTGACCTTTTCTGAGAGTAACAGATTGACCATAGCTTTTAATTGATAAGTAAGAGGTTTTATATTTCACATGCGACTTCATTTGACAAGACTTTCCCACTGATAAATGTACAAATATTGAACCAAGTGACCTAGACCTACATATTTTATCAACTTTTTAAAAATAGGCCGCTTCGCAGGAGACACAAGCATCTCTTGGATTGCTATTTTTGTTTGTTTGCTTTGGTTCCTGTTTTATCCTGATTTGTATGGCCCGGTTTATGATTTTCTGAATCATCCTTTTATTACTGTATTTTGGGATATGGTCATTGTCCATATTTGTCATTTGTATCGTGGATATGATCCCGCTGTCAGTGAACGGACACTCGACATGGTACTTGACCAATCTACAGCCTTGTGTCAGCACATTTGTAAGAATTGCACTCTGATTAAATGTGACGATGGGAATCCAAGCCGGGTCCTTTCCAAACTTCTTTAGAGAAGACTGGGCCCGATAGCTCCTCTGAATGTCAGTCGGACTCCTCGTGTAAAAAAAAACATGAGCTAGCTGCAGCCGGCAGAGCACGGACTGTACCGGTATTACGTACGGGCCCCTAACCCCATCCATTTATATACTAGTATTAATCTGCGTTGCTTTGGCCTCTGCATATAACTGTCTTGTTTGTGTGGTCATCAAACAGTGAGGAGGTTGTTTTACACTACAATTTTGCGTTCTTCGAGATATTTTGGCAAATGCAAACGTGGGAGGGTTGTGCGCACGTAATCTGGATAACCACACCATTTCTGTAACTTGCGTAACAAATGACCGTCCTAAGTCGGCACCGGTTACCCATTGGTCTCGTTTTACACTACAATTTTGCGTTCTTCGAGATATTTTGGTAACTGCAAACGTGGGAAGGTTGTGCGCACGTAATCTTGATAACCACACCATTTCTGCTACTTGCGTATTAAATGGCCGTCCTAAGTCGGCACCGGTTACCTGTTGGTCTCTTTGGTTTATGTGTAGATTTTGTGTTTCATGTTTCTGTGTCGGGTGCTCGTCTTTGTGTTTTTGCATGGGATGTTTGGCGTTTTCCTGTTGGTACTGCAACAGAGTCATGTTGGAGATCCCCTCCCTCCTTTCATATGGATGCTGATACCGAGTCTTCTTGAATACCCAATCATTTCTTTTGTTGCGTGAAGTAACAAATGTATTTAGTCAATATAGAAAGAATTTGGAGTATAAGGGTACCCTCAGTATTACAGTCAATATGGAAAGGAAATGTCAAAATGTATCCTCTGAACAATAATCGTCCATATAAAAAGTCAATGCCATAAGCCCCCCTCTATATTACTGTCCTTCTAGAAAGTCAATATAAGTGTCCATATAAGAAGTCAATGGCGTAAGGTCCCCTATCTATTTAAGATTATTGGAAGTCGATGACGTAATGTCCCTCTGTAAATTTTTTTCAATGGCGTAAGGCCCCCTCCGTATTACTGCATATCGAAACAGAAGTCAATGGCGTTAGGTCCCCTCTGCTCAGTTCAGTTTGATAGGCGTACCGTCAGAAATAAGCTGTATGTTGGAATTTTGACCTATGCAACGGACCCACCGAAGCAGTAAGGGTTCTTTTACGTTCCTACGCCTATCCGAGACAGGGGACCCCCGTTTTATAGTCCCTTCAGAAAGACTAGGCTGGGGTTACTTGTCTATATACAAGGTGTAAGCCCACATCACCTGGCGAGGCTCTAAGTTGGTAATCGTCCCTTCACCTGGCGCTCGTCGGATTCGAACCTGTCAGTCTCATGCTTCACTGACAACGACGTACTTAACGCTTTACCAACTTAACTTATTGTCCAGACAAGGTCGGAAGGTCCCTCTGTTATGGGGGTGATGAGAGAGAGACAAGGAGGTACCACTTCTCCCCTTTCTCGTTCCTTTTCGACCTTAAGAAGTCAATGGCGTAAAGTTCCTCTCGTAAAATTGTCCGTATAAAAAGTCAATGGCGTAAGGTCCCCTCTGTATTATAATCCATAAAGAAAGTCAATGGCGTAAGGTCCCCTCTGTATAGTGTTGTCCATAAAGAAAGTCAATGGTGTAAGGTCCCCTCTGTGTATAATTGTCCATAAAGAAAGTCAATGGCGTTCGGTCCCCTCTGCATAGTATTCTCCATATAGAAAGTCAATGGCGTAAGGTCCCCTCTGTATATAATTGTCCATATAGGAAGTCAATGTCGTAAGGTCCCCACTTATAATTGTCCATATAGAAAGACAATGGCGTAAGGTCCCCTCTGTATATAATTGTCCAAATAGGAAGACAATGGCGTAAGGTCCCCTATGTATATAATCATTGTCCATATAGAAAGACAATGGCGTAAGGTCCCCTTTGTATATAATTGTCCATATAGGAAATCAATGTCGTAAGGTCCCCACTTATAATTGTCCATATAGAAAGACAATGGCGTAAAGTCCCCTCTGTTTATAATTGTCCATATAGGAAGTAATGGCGTAAGGTCCCCTCTGTATATTATTGTCCATATAGGAAGTCAATGGCGTAAGGTCCCCTCTGTATATAATTGTCCATATAGAAAGACAATGGCGTAAAGTCCCCTCTGTTTATAACTGTCCATATAGAAAGTCAATGGCGTAAGGTCCCCTCTGTATAGTTGTCCATATAGAAAGTCAATGGCGTAAGTTCCCCTCTGTATATAATTGTCCATATAGAAAGTCAATGGCGTAAGGTCCCCTCTGTTAGAAAGGTCCCCTCTGTATAAAACATGTGTCATAATCCTGTGATCCCCTCCTCCCATCTTAAACCCATTATTCCCCTCTGTCGCCCCTCCTCTTATAGTCAATGGCATTCAATAGCATATAAGGATCCCCTTTTCTTTAAGTCAATGGTGTAAGGTTCCCTCTGTATTATAATCCATATAGAAAGTCAATGGCGTAAGGTCCCCTCTGTATTATAATCCATAAAGAAAGTCAATGGCGTAAGGTCCCCTCTTTATTATGGTCCATATAGAAAGTCAATAGTGTAAGGTCCCCTCTGTATTATTATCAATATAGAAAGTCAATGGCGTAAGGTCCCCTCTGTATTATAATACATATAGAAAGTCAATGGCGTAAGGTCCCCTCTTTATTATAATCCATATAGAAAGTCAATGGCGTAAGGTCCCCTCTGTATTATAATCAACATAGAAAGTCAATGGCGTAAGGTCCCCTCTATATTATAATCCATATAGAAAGTCAATGGCGTAACGTCCCCTCTTTATTATGGTCCATGTAGAAGGTCAATGGTGTAAGGTCCCCTCTGTATTATAATCCATATAGAAAGTCAATGGCGTAAGGTCCCCTCTGTATTATAATCCATAAAGAAAGTCAACGCAGCTACGTTAAGGTGCTCCACGCAATGACGTTAGAGAAAATTCCGCGAAAACATTGTGTGACGTTATAAATGACGTCACATCAGTTATCGTATGCTAAGGATATTTCAAGGGATAAATTGTACTAGATCGATTTTCAATATTATTGAGCTTTCATCCTATTCCTTACACCAACTCTAAATGTTCCCAGTATCTTATTTACGAGAAGAAATGAAAGAATGCGTGTTTTCCACAGTTTTGCACATCGGGTCATTGTAGGTCAAGCATGCGCAGTATGAGTTCAGGGTTAAAGGGAAGCTTTGGATGAGAAACCGCTTTTAATTCACAGAGGAATAGCTGATTTTCAATTAGTATATCAATATAAGGAAATGATATTGGTATCCTCATAAAGAAGCACAATTTTTATTTAGATTCTTTGTTAGATATTGTCCATATTTAGCTAATTATTGGAGTTTTACTGATTTACCGACTTTAAAATTATTATTTTTTATTCATTTTTATATTCATTTAGTTGTTGTTGCTGCCGGGGTTGGGGGGAGGGGGGGGGGCGAGGTCGTCAGCTCATGCACATTAATACAGTTTATTCTCAAGCATTATTTTTAAAATTATCATTACGAATACGGTGCTAAAATACATGTGTCAGTAAATGGCTATACCGCGGGCACCGTATACATAGCCGGTACAACAGAACAGTATTGAGACTTCAGATACGGTCAACTTGTACTAGACTAAATCTAAGAACAAATGAAAATAATAAAACAAATTGTAATCAGCAAGAGAATTAGACTGAAACATGATTAGCCTAACCGGGAAAGTAACCCCCCCCCCGCTCTCTTTCTCTCTCTTATTTATTCAAGTTATATACATTTTATATTATGATTATTTTGTCACCGATAGAGCTCTGCTCACGAAAGCACTGTAACAAGTTTACAATCAATTTTGTTAAATACAAAATTAGAAGACGGTCAGTATCGCGGTCTCAATAGTCCGCCGGGTTGGATATTTGATCAGCAGAAGTTTTATTGTCTAACGGCAACCTTTATCACCAGAGTTGTTCCCTACCACAAACTTCCCCACAAAGAATGTTTTAACTTGAAAAAACATATATACTAAAAGCGGATGCCCGGACGAGGCTTACCCTCCCGGGGTAAGCCCCCCCCCCCCCCCCCCCCCCGCCGGCCGGGGCCTGCCTTCTTGATATATGTATATTACATTCTCATCGTTGTAAAAATAATACTAAAATAAAAAAAAAACACTTTACATTGTATCAGATATTAAAAACCCGTGTTATTATGTTGTGCACACGTATATGTTGCATGTTAACTGATGCTTTCCCGCTTAATTTCTATGACGTAATCCAGATCACCTGTGCGTTTAGGTCCCATCTGAAAATAGACTGATATAGGGTAGTTGTAGAAAAATGTAATTTGCAGGTGACTACCCTTGTACAATTTCGATATTTTTAAACAGAATCTATAGAGGACACTTCAATTTACCAAGATTTTGCTGCGCATTTAATAGAAATTTTAGTAGTTGTGTAAAATGTGGATGTAAAGTCGAGTTTTGCAGTGTTTTTACCACTTGTTTTCCTTCTCGGTGTCTTTTCTCCTCTTAATCGTTTTAAGTGTCACAATGCCCAGCACATTTCTAAATCTATAGGATTTACTGAAGAAAACGATATAACATTTATATTATTTTTTCCTTATTTACCACTTGCAAAATTCAATTTAAAACCGGGACAACACTGTAGAGTTATATTTAGGACTGTCACGTGACACAGGGGAATCCCCCTGGTGATTTTTTTTCCTTAGCTACCAGTCACCTACCAGATATTAAAAAAATACAGCTTTGAACTAAAGAAAGAACGTTTAAGCTGTAATTGAGGGTTGAATGCCAGGCACCGTAAAAATGGAATATTTTCAGCGCGACGTCAGCGTGGAGCACCTTAACGTAGCCGCGAATGGCGTAAGGTCCCCTCTTTCTTATGGCCCATATAGAAAGTCAATGGCGTAAGGTCCCCTCTGTATTATAATCAATATAGAAAGTCAATGGCGTAGGGCACCCTCTGTATTATAATACATAGAGAAAGTCAATGGCGTAAGGTCCCCTCTTTAGAATGGTCCATGTATAAAGTCAATGGCGTAAGGTCCCCCCCTGTATAATAATCCATATAGAAAGTCAATGGCGTAAGGTCCCCTCTGTATTATAATCCATATAGAATGTCAATGGCGTAAGGTCCCCTCTTTATTATGGTCCACATAAAAAATCAATGGCGTAAGGTTACCTCTGTATTATAATCCATATAGAAAGTCAATGGCGTAAGGTCCCCTCTTTATTATGTTTGATGTAGAAAGTCAATGGCGTAAGGTCCCTTCCTCTCTTCCTCCCACCCTTTTCTCCCTTCTCCGCCCCTTTCCTTCCCCTCCTTCATCCCTTTCTCATATCTTCCGCCCAGTTCTGTCGCCACCGCCTTCAATTATGAAAAGTGAAAAGCGTAAGGATCCCTTTTTAATAAATTCAATGTCGTAAGGTTCCCTCTTTAATATGGTCAACACGAAAGTCAATGGCGTAAGGTCCCCTCTTTATTATGGTCCATATAGAAAGTCAATGGCGTAAGGTCCCCTCTATATTATAATACATAGAGAAAGTCAATGGCGTAAGGTCCCCTTGTATTATGGTCCGCATAGAAACTCAATGGCGTAAGGTCCCCTCTGTATTATAATCCAAATAGAAAGTCAATAGCGTAAGGTCCCCTCTGTATTATAATCCAAATAGAAAGTCAATGGCGTAAGGTCCCCTCTTTATTATGGTCCATGTAGAAAGTCAATGGTGTAAGGTCCCCTCTGTATTATAATCCATATAGAAAGTCAATGGCGTAAGGTCCCCTCTTTTCTATGGTCCACATAGAAAATCAATGGCGTAAGGTCCACTCTTTTCTATGGTCCACATAGAAAATCAATGGCGTAAGGTCCCCTCTGTATTATAATCCATATAGAAAGTCAATGGCGTAAGGTCCCCTCTTTATTATGGTCCATGTATAAAGTCAATGGCGTAAGGTCCCTTCCTCTCTTCCTCCCATCCTTTTCTCCCTTCTCTGCCCCTTTCCTTCCCCTCCCTCATCCCTTTCTCATATCTTCCGCCCTGTTCTGTCGCCCCCGCCTCCAATTATGAAAAGTGAAAAGCGTAAGGATCCCTTTTTAATAAATTCAATGTCGTAAGGTTCCCTCTTTACTATGGTCAACACGAAAGTCAATGGCGTAAGGTCCCCTCTTTATTATGGTCCATATAGAAAGTCAATGGCGTAAGGTCTCCTCTATATTATAATACATAGAGAAAGTCAATGGCGTAAGGTCCCCTTGTATTATGGTCCGCATAGAAAATCAATGGCGTAAGGTCCCCCCTGTATTATAATCCATATAGAAAGTCAATAGCGTGAGGTCCCCTCTGTATTATAATCCATATAGAAAGTCAATGGCGTAAGGTCCCCTCTTTATTATGGTCCATGTAGAAAGTCAATGGCGTCAGGTCCCCTCTTTTTATAATCCATATAGAAAGTCAATGGCGTAAGGTCCCCTCTGTATTATAATCCATATAGAAAGTCAATGGTGTAAGGTCCCCTCTTTATTATGGTCCATATAGAAAGTCAATGGCGTAAGGTCCCCTCTGTATTATAATACATAGAGAAAGTCAATGGCGTAATACCTCAGTCACACCTAGCCGGATAAGGCGAACGGACGAGTAACGGATAGCAAAATTATCAATCCGTTGGTGTCCGTTGGCATCCGTTACTCATCCGTTATTCGTCCGTTACAACTCCGTTTTATCCGTTACTCGTCTGGCGATGACCGTTGGTGTACGTTCTGTCCGTTGGCAAGTTTTGAGCATGTTCAAAACTTGCCAACGGACAGAACGGACTAAGGCATCCGTTACTTAAACGTTACGTGTCCGTTGTTATCCATTTTGACCGTTACTCGTCCGTTACATCTCCGGTAGGTCCCCGTTGGGTGTTCGTTCATATCCGTTAGGTGTCCGTTGATGTCCGGTTGACTAGAGTCACGAACGGACATCTACCGGACGTGAAACGGATAAAACGGAGATGTAACGGACAGCTACCGGAGGCCAACGGACGAGTAACGTATGTCCGTTCTGTCCGGTTCTTATGCGTTGCATTTCCGTTTTATCCGTTGCTTTTCCGTTACTCGTACGGTGAAGTCCGTCACACGTCCGTTACTTTTCCGGTAGATATCCGGTACTCGTACGGTACGTGTCCGTTCAAAATTAGTCGCGAGAGCCGCGAGATGTGGCAATGTTGATTTTTTTTACAAACGGACGACCAACGGATTAAGTATTTTGGCATATTTTTAATCCGTTTTAGGTCCGTTCGCAGTATCCGGTAAGGTGTGACGCGACCATTAGGTCCCCTCTTTATTATGGTCCATATAGAAAGTCAATGGCGTAAGGTCCCCTCTGTATTATAATACATAGAAAAAGTCAATGGCGTAAGGTCCCCTCTTTATTATGGTCCATGTAGAAAGTCAATGGCGCAAGGTCCCCCCTGTATTATAATCCATATAGAATGTCAATGGCGTAAGGTCCCCTCTGTATTATGGTCCACATAGAGAAAGTCAATGGCGTAAGGTCCCCTCTGTATTATAATCCATAAAGAAAGTCAATGGCGTAAGGTCCCCTCTTTATTATGGTCCATATAGAAAGTCAATGGCGTAAGGTCCCCTCTATATTATAATACATAGAGAAAGTCAATGGCGTAAGGTCCCCCTGTATTATGGTCCGCATAGAAACTCAATGGCGTAAGTCCCCTCTGTATTATAATCCATATAGAAAGTCAATAGCGTAAGGTCCCCTCTGTATTATAATCCATATAGAAAGTCAATGGCGTAAGGTCCCCTCTTTATTATGGTCCATGTAGAAAGTCAATGGTGTAATGTCCCCTCTGTATAATAATCCATATAGGAAGTCAATGGCGTAAGGTCCCCTCTTTTCTATGGTCCACATAGAAAATCAATGGCGTAAGGTCCCCTCTGTATTATAATCCATATAGAAAGTCAATGCCGTAAGGTCCCCTCTTTATTATGGTTGATGTAGAAAGTCAATGGCGCAAGGTCCCCCCTGTATTATAATACATATAGAATGTCAATGGCGTAAGGTCCCCTCTGTATTATAATACATAGAGAAAGTCAATGGCGTCAGGTCCCCTCTTTTTATGGTCCATGTAGAAAGTCAATGGCGCAAGGTCGCCCCTGTATTATAATCCATATAGAATGTCAATGGCGTAAGGTCCCCTCTGTATTATGGTCCACATAGAGAAAGTCAATGGCGTAAGGTCCCCTCTGTATTATAATCCATATAGAAAGTCAATGGCGTAAGGTCCCCTCTGTATTATAATCCATATAGAAAGTCAATGGTGTAAGGTCCCCTCTTTATTATGATCCATATAGAAAGTCAATGGCGTAAGGTCCCCTCTGTATTATAATACATAGAGAAAGTCAATGGCGTAAGGTCCCCTCTTTATTATGGTCCATATAGAAAGTCAATGGCGTAAGGTCCCCTCTGTATTATAATACATAGAGAAAGTCAATGGCGTAAGGTCCCCTCTTTATTATGGTCCATGTAGAAAGTCAATGGCGCAAGGTCCCCCCTTTATTATAATCCATATAGAATGTCATTGGCGTAAGGTCCCCTCTGTATTATGGTCCACATAGAGAAAGTCAATGGCGTAAGGTCCCCCTCTGTATTATAATCCATATAGAAAGTCAATGGCATAAGGTCCCCTCTGTATTATAATCCATATAGAAAGTCAATGGCGTAAGGTCCCCTCTGTATTATAATACATAGAGAAAGTCATTGGCGTAAGGTCCCCTCTTTATTATGGTCCATGTAGAAAGTCAATGGCGCAAGGTCTCCCCTGTATTATAATACATATAGAATGTCAATGGCGTAAGGTCCCCTCTGTATTATAATACATAGAAAAAGTCAATGGCATAAGGTCCCCTCTGTATTATAATCCATATAGAAAGTCAATGGCATAAGGTCCCCTATGTATTATAATCCATATAGAAAGTCAATGACGTATGGTCCCCTCTTTATTATGGTCCATGTAGAAAGTCAATGGTGTAAGGTCCCCTCTGTATTATAATCCATAAAGTCAATGGCGTAAGGTCCCCTCTGTATTATAATCCATATAGAAAGTCAATGGTGTAAGGTCCCCTCTTTATTATGGTCCATATAGAAAGTCAATGGCGTAAGGTCCCCACTGTATTATAATACATAGAGAAAGTCAATGGCGTAAGGTCCCCTCTTTATTATGGTCCATATAGAAAGTCAATGGCGTAAGGTCCCCTCTGTATTATAATACATAGAGAAAGTCAATGGCGTAAGGTCCCCTCTTTATTATGGTCCATGTAGAAAGTCAATGGCGCAAGGTCCCCCCTGTATTATAATACATATAGAATGTCAATGGCGTAAGGTCCCCTCTGTATTATAATACATAGAGAAAGTCAATGGCGTAAGGTCCCCTCTGTATTATAATCCATATAGAAAGTCAATGGCATAAGGTCCCCTCTGTATTATAATCCATATAGAAAGTCAATGGCCTAAGGTCCCCTCTTTATTATGGTCCATGTAGAAAATCAATGGTGTAAGGTCCCCTCTGTATTATAATCCATATAGAAAGTCAATGGCGTAAGGTCCCCTCTGTATTATAATCCATAATGAAAGTCAATGGTGTAAGGTCCCCTCTTTATTATGGTCCATATAGAAAGTCAATGGCGTAAGGTCCCCTCTGTATTATAATACATAGAGAAAGTCAATGGCGTAAGGTCCCCTCTTTATTATGGTCCATATAGAAAGTCAGTGGCGTAAGGTCCCCTCTGTATTATAATACATAGAGAAAGTCAATGGCGTAAGGTCCCCTCTTTATTATGGTCCATGTAGAAAGTCAATGGCGCAAGGTCCCCCCTGTATTATAATCCATATAGAATGTCAATGGCGTAAGGTCCCCTCTGTATTATGGTCCACATAGAGAAAGTCAATGGTTTAAGGTCCCCTCTGTATTATAATCCATATAGAAAGTCAATGGCGTAAGGTCCCCTCTGTATTATAATCCATATAGAAAGTCAATGGTGTAAGGTCCCCTCTTTATTATGGTCCATATAGAAAGTCAATGGCGTAAGGTCCCCTCTGTATTATAATACATAGAGAAAGTCAATGGCGTAAGGTCCCCTCTTTATTATGGTCCATATAGAAAGTTAATGGCGTAAGGTCCCCTCTGTATTATAATCCATATAGAAAGTCAATGGCATAAGGTCCCCTCTGTATTATAATCCATATAGAAAGTCAATGGCGTAAGGTCCCCTCTTTATTATGGTCCATGTAGAAAGTCAATGGTGTAAGGTCCCCTCTGTATTATAATCCATATAGAAAGTCAATTGCGTAAGGTCCCCTCTGTATTATAATCCATAAAGAAAGTCTATGGCGTAAGGTCCCCTCTTTATTATGGTCCATATAGAAAGTCAATGACGTAAGGTTCCCCTCTGTATTATGATACATAGAGTAAGTAAATGGCGTAAGGTCCCCGCTATATTATGGTCCATATAGAAAGTCAGTGGCGTAAGGTCCCCTCATTATTATTGTTGATGTAGAAAGTCAATGGCGTAAGGTCACCTCTTCTCTTCCTACCACCTCCCACCCTTTTCTCCCTTCTCCGCCCCTTTCCTTCCCCTCCCTCATCCCTTTCTGATATCATTCGCCCAGTTCTGTCGCCCCCTCCTCCAATTATGAAAAGTCAAAAGCGTAAGGATCCCTTTTTATTAAATTCAGTGTCGTAAGGTTCCCTCTTTACTATGGTTAACACGAAAGTCAATGGCGTAAGGTCCCCTCAGTATTGTATTATAACCGATAAATCTATTTTTTTGCATAGGGGACCTTACGCCATTGTATTTAGCAAAATCGCAGCGGAGCTGAGAAGCCAGCTAGCTGGAAAAGGTTTGGCGTTACTGAACGCGTTACCTGGTTTTACTTTCATAAAACATCCCTTATTGTACAGGTTTCAGGCCAATTTCTGGACGGTGGCAGTGATAACAGATTGGGGTATCAGAATGAAAAACACAGGCACATGTAGAAAGAGCGTACTGTCCTGTTCACTTATTCCAGAGCACCCTGTCTTCCCGGTTTTCTCTAAAATATGATAATGTCAGCTTCCAAATAGATATCAATTTTATAGTACTCCTTTAGTCGTAACAGAAAATACCATTGTTTTGGCTATGTGTCAGTTAAGTTAGAAATAGGACAAAAAATAAAAAGTCTATGGGGATTTTCTATAGTAAAATCGCTGAAAATGTGTGACGTCGGAGACTTTGACGTCACTGTTTACTATTGTTGACACGGAGAACAAGCTGGCGGCGGCTTGAAATTAACATGGGAATTTCCCGTAGACATTTTATTTTTCATATTGCAGTTTGAAGGCAGCTGATAGGGTAAGTTGAAGTTAATTTCCAGTTACGACTAAAGGAGGTCAATGCTCGGAAACAATAATTTATGGCAAAATTCTTCAGACGACTGAATAAATCGCCAAAACAGGGTGCTCTGGATTTAGTGAACAGGACAGTAGTTGATCTTTTCTCTTGCAAACAGTGAACAGGTTGGGACTGTCCACAAGATATCGATGCTATCACGTAAATGCGCGACTGTCCTTTAAAACAGTGTTAAATTCAGTCACGCGAATACGTATGTGAGATGCTCTCATCATGCTTTTTTTCTTGTCATCATTTAACTCCGTGTCTTCGCAATAAATCAAGTTAATAGACAACTACTACGTTCATTTCTATGTACGAAAATGGTGAAATATTCCTATTCCATATGAGCATTTTCCGCGAAAATGACTTTATACCATACGGGGGTTATAAATTCCAGTACTTGCAACGATGCATATTGTAAACGTGTTGATTTTTCATCAAATTTGCCTGTTGTTTCTTACTTTTCCCTCTAATCCACCATTAGAACTTTCATTTCACGTGACCTTGACTTTGATCTTGCAGTGGTCAAAACTAAAATGACCAACGAACAATGCCGAAGCTATTTTTGTTACAGAGGCCCAGACATACAATGCTTCATCACCTAGATAAGAGCTCTTCTTTTTATAGAAGGACGAGTTATGTTTCGTGAAAATTCAATTCTTGAATTTAATGTGATTTTTACTCAAATTTTTATGAAATATTTACACTCGGTAATTTCCGTAAATTTACACGTGCATTTGCGATTCGAAAATTAAGTTTAACCATCAAAGAAAAAAAATTCATTAATTAATTTCTTTCGAGAATCATTTAGATTTAATTGCCCTTATTGCGTACCGTAAATATGGGTAATTACATTTTGACAAGAGATTAACACCACGTGATTGATTAATACCGATCATTACAACTTCCGGTAAACATGTGGAGGGAGACATAAACAACTGACTTTTCAAACACGTAAGTATATTTGGGAAATAAAGCTTTATTTTTAGGGACATATCTCCTTTTTACAGCTGTACCCACGATTTTTTGAAGCCATTCTGTCACTTGGATCATCGTTTCCTGGAGATTGCAGATATAGAGAGGACAAATAAAAGTCGGAAGTCGATTTTGCATGAAAAGACCATTCGGACTAATTGAAAAAGAATAAGCGAAAATGTCAAATTAAGGCCTAAATTGATAATTTCTCTTGTTCCAAACACTTGAGTCACGCAAAACTGTGACCATTACAGTCGCTGGTTTAAAGGACAGTCGCGCATTTACGTGATAGCATCGATATCTTGTGGACAGTCCCAACCTGGTGAATCCACTGAGATCGGTAAATTAAAAATGGCGGATTTGCAAGTCAAATGTATTCTTCTAAATAAATAGGACATTAAATCTACAAAGGTAAGTCATTTAATGTGTAAACAGGTGAATATTTACCTTTTCCTTGAATGCACATGTGCAGCTGCACTCGTAAATGCAACACTGAGTTTCCGATTTTAAGATCCAATGTTCGTTTTCGTAAGTAAACATTACGATATCCGTAGAGGCGCAAGTGTGCAACGTCTTTATTTTCACACATTCTAAATAATGCTGCTCAATTTGGCCCATTTTAAAGCTAGAACAAGCTTTTAATTTTTAGCTTTAATAGCTAGATTTGCCGTTTCCCCGACCTGTTTTATTCAGCATCACTGGCTTTATTTGACAGATTTATCTGTCTGTACTGGTTGGGGGCCAGTTCCTGGCTAAGACCAATTAATGGCTAACCCTAACGGCCTTGTAAATCAAATTTTGAGGAGAAATTTTGCATGAGGGATTCTATATTTTATGTCATTCTAAATCTACAAAAAAAAATTAATCTGTTTTATTTTGTATTCACTTAATTGGCAACAAAAAAGATTTTGACAATCGATTTTTAGGTTGGGGAGAGGGTGGGTGTTTCAGTCCCTCTCTAAGAATAATTAATTGCAACATTTAAAAAAAAAATTTTTTTTGAATTTGTTACAAAGGTGTTAAATTTCATTTCTGTGAAGAAATTTGTTAAAAATGATAAGTTTTGAATAAACAGGGAAAATTTGATTAAGATGCCCAGCCCTAGAAGTGTCGCAAAATTTTGAAAATATTAGTCCCTTCAAAGTGCTTGAAAATGATAACTGACTGGAAACTGTTGCTGTCTGATCCTGATAACTGTTCTGACACCAGTATAGCTGTTTTCTACAGAAACTTTGAATAAAATACATGTATCAATACACACATGTCATATTTCTTATTTGTATAGACAATTTTGGAGTTCCGGATCGACTTTTGTATTCAAAATCAAACCTAAATTTTTCACTTATTTAAGAGGAAAAATAATAGTACATGTATATGGTATTTTTTCTACAAAGAAAACTATCAATATCATGAATAATACAGTGATCGGGATAGGCAATCAGGTGAATGTGACAATGGCCCCATGTCCTGGAACATCAATGCGCCATTTACAAAATGAATGTGCCATTGTTGAAAATGAATGTGCCATGAGCAATTTAAAAAAAAACCACAAGCAAACAAACAAATAAGCTAAAACATATATAGATCTGCATCACCCGCCGCTCCAAATGTCTAGACAGACTTTTCTGTACTTTAACATGGGAAATGGGGAACGCATTTTACCCAAACAGACTCAAAATATTGTCTTAAAGATTCGTTGCATGCTTTTAACCTGAATTTATAATTCAAAATTTGCCTTATCCCCCCCCCCCAAAAAAAAAAATCACAGTCTGCTGTAAATTGTTGTAAACTACAGTATATCCAAATCTAATAAAAAAACTTTGTAAGAAATTTGCATTTTGTATACAAATGAAGTCTACGATTTGTCTTAACTGGTGAAGTCCATTTGTATGTACATACATGTATAAAGTTTTGAAATAAGGATTGTTGCAATCATGCAATAGGAAACAATGGTGTTTTAAATAAATACTTTCATATTATTGTCTGGTGTATCAATTGATACGAAAAGTAAACAAATTAAAAAGCATGCAGAACTTAAATAAGTGAATGTGGTGAAGTCATCACCACGTTGAATAAAAGAACGGAGGATTTCCACAATTTGTTTAAAAATTTAATGCGCCACATTGGCGCACTATGTAAAATTTAAATGTGCCATTTTAGAATTGAATGTGACTATGGCGCAGGGCGCATGCTTATCCCAATCACTGATAATAAGATAATCACTTTCAAAATTACGAACAGTTTTGTGCGACCCGAAACTCCCAAAACAGGCGACTCGGAACTCCAAAATTGCCTGGTGTCCGCCCAGTATTCCGAAGGTCCGATAGTTCGAGGGCCCATAAAGCCGAAGGTCCGATAAATCGACGGTCCGAAAATCCGAAGGCCCGATAGACCGAAAGTACTGCATTCAAATATACAGAGGGATCCATAATCCGAAGTACCTAAAAAATCGAATATCCGATATTTCGAAGGTCTATTAGACCATAGGTTTTAAGGTCCGATAGTAAGAAGGCCTAATGGTTCTATGGTCTGATAGTCCGAGGGTTTGAAAGTCTGAATGCCCTGTACATGTACATGAACTTGATACAAGATACTTGACTGTACAATTGAAATTGATAGATTTAGAAATGGAGGGAGGGGCTGAAAGAGATATTATCAAGGAACTTGAATTGAATATATACCCAATTATCAAATCAGATTTTAAAAGGTAACAAGATAAATCATAAAGAAATTATATCATCACAAGGACTGTTGTTTGAAATAGATCTCTGCAATCGCAAAATCGTAAAAAAAAAAAATAAGGAGGGAGGGGGGAGGGGCTTCAGTTCAACAGCGCAAACTGCTTCTAAACAACTAAGTTATTTTGAAAGTAGTGAAAAATATTTGTAACAAGATCTAGTTAACTGTCACAATTTTTCAAAGATATGTCTTTACTGCTGAAAGCCATCGATCAGAACGTCGGAAATATTAGTTATTTGTATAAGTCAACCAAAAGAAAAAAAATAACGAGGACGTCCTTATTTATTCAAATTTGAAAATGTACGAATACATTTATTGGTAACACATGCAAAACACACATTTTTTTTTTTATTTCTTTAAACATGAGTTAAAGAAGATGTATGTTCTAGATTTCATAGAAATATCATAGGTGCAGAGATAGACTGGGTAGGCGTATGCGCTATTAAAACAGTGAATGAATGTCAACCCGAAATCAGATTCAGTGGCGGATCCAGCGCCCCCTTTGCTGGGGGGGTCAAGGGGCGAATTTTTCCGATTTTGACTAAAAATGGGCCAAGATATACCTGTTTTTGGAAAATTTTGGGTCAGTGTCGAGGGGGGGGGGGGGCGGGCGCCCCCTCCTGAATCCGCCACTGCGATTCCAAAAATAGCAACGCAAACGCTGCAAGATACGCACGTCGGAGTTTTAATTGTCTCACGGACAGCACCATAATATAACACGTCCCGTCTTATGACGAGCGAATAAAAATCATATTCAATCAAAAAGCTAACAAATTTAGGAATTTTATTGGATATTCGGACTATTGGGTCTTCGGACTATCGGGCCTTCGGAGTTATGGACATTCGAACTATAGGACCTTCGGACTATCGGGCCTTCGGGCTATCGGACCTTCGAAATATCAGTCCCTCGAATTATCGGGCCTTCGAAGTATTGAACCTTCGTCTTTTTAGACCTTCGGAATACTGAGTGGTCACCAATTGCCTGTACATACTAGTTTATGTACATTTGTATGAAGATGATGTATATGTCAAATGCATGAGAAGTACTCACATCTGTATTTTATATTTTGTAGGACATGACATCAGCAACAACATGGAGGGAGGTTTGGGATACCTTAGTGGGGATTCCCCTCTCCACTCCGCACACAGACTCCGTGATTCTGGCAGTAGCAGCATACTACATTATAAACCTAGCTGTTTGTTTCTCACTGTACAAACTTTCCGACCTTATTCTGCCATCTATACTACGGATGCTAGCTCTGGATTTTTTCCAGACCATGATTTACGTTACATATCCCATCGGTCACGGCTTTCTCCGCAAGCATCACGGCCATGTGGGCTACTTTCTGTTTGTAGTGCCTTTAAATACACTGACTGTTTTCACCTTCACCAAGGGCAACGAAAGTATAATCGGAACAATAGTAAAATTTTCAAAAGGACGCCTTAGTATGGTAAGATTCCTGTCGCATGGTGCTGTACAAATTTTGGCAGCTTTCGCAGCTCGACAGCTTGGAATCGTCATCTTAGAGCTGGGATTTCATTCAGGATTTAATGCTCATCTTGAAGCTTTCACGCCAGTTTGTCATTCAGACCTACATTTAACATTGGTGATGGGGTTTTTACTAGAATTTGTAGGAACTGCTTGGGATGCCTGGGTTTTCCAACAACAATTCTTCAAGTTTCAGCCTCTGGATGTCGCCTTTAAATTCTGCAATACAGCTTTGCTAGTTACCCTTGGTATGGAATTTTTGCATGTTAATTATTTCCCTATGCTTAATTTCCTTATTTAATTCATGAGTGTTACATTTCTTCTCTTAGATGGCAACATTTGAGCTAAGCCTATCACAAGCCCTGAATGGCTCATCTTATTTGTGAAGAATCTGTGAAGAAACCGTTTTCATGGTCGTCATGGATACAGCATCCTACAAATGCTTAATAGAAAAATACATGGGACGAGCACGGCGTGAACCCAGACTTTCAGCATGCTACGTTGCATGCTGGCTGGGCGCACTAACCACTACGCTAACGGGGTAGTTGCCATCTAAGTCGGTTAGAAGGTAATTTGAAGTTTCTACATGAATAAGAAGGGGCTTCGCTGACGCTCTGCCCACTTCTTATTCCTGTAGAAATTTCAAATTACCTTCTAACCTATACATAGAAAGAATGTCTTAGTTTGTGTTTCATTATTGGTGTGCAACAAACAGCAAGTGTATGTATTGTACATGTATGTAGTGCAAAAAACGCACTTATTGTGTGTTGCATAAATATAGAGAATAAGTGTCTTAATTTGTGTTTTGTTATGGGTATGCAACACACAGTAAGTGCATTTATTGTACATGTAATGCGGTTAGCTGGAACAAAAGTATTCAGAGCTAATGACATACCCTTGGCATTGTTATCCCCTCGCAACATAGTTGCAGGGGGATATAGTAACGCTGTTGTTCGTGTGTAAGGGTGTATGTGTGTACGTCACACTTCTTTTGTATACAGCCCAGAGGACGCAGTTTTGATCGGATCTTGACCATACTTCATACAATTATTCCTTATAGCTAGACAAAGAACTCTATTGATTTTCAAGGTCATAGGTCAAAGGTCAAGTTCACAGATTGGAAATGTATAAAATCCTTGTATACAGCCTAGAGGACATAGTTTTGATTTGATCATGACCAAACTTCATAAAATTATTTTCTATAGCAAGGCAAAGACCCCTATAGATTTTCAAGGTCAGAGGTCAAGGTCACAGATTGGAAATGTATAAA
This sequence comes from Pinctada fucata, assembly GCA_028142955.1. NCBI lineage: Eukaryota > Metazoa > Mollusca > Bivalvia > Pterioida > Pteriidae > Pinctada > Pinctada fucata. Next base: position 20,422,796 of record AP027114.1, on the reverse strand, counting down.
ATCCTTCACCTTGTATACAGCCCAGAGGATGCAGTTTTGATTGGATCTTGACTAACCTTCATACAATTATTCCTTATAGCAAGTCGAGGAACCCCATCAATTTTCAAGGTCAAAGGTCAAGGTCACACATTAGAAATTGCTTGAATCCTTGTATACAGCCTACAGGGCACAGTTTTAATTGGATCTTGATCAAACTTCATACACTTATTGCTTTTGGCAAGAGGAAGAATCCTAATATTGATTTTCAGGTCATAGGTGAAAAGTCCAGGTCACAGATTGGAAATGGCTAAAATCCTTGTATTCAGTCTAGAGGACACAATTTTGATTTGATCTCTTCCAAACTTCATACAGGTCTTGCTCTTGATAGGAGGAAGAGCCTTATTGATTTTCAAGGTCATAGGTCAAGGTAACAGATTGGAAATCAGGGATTTTTCAAGTCCGTTTTTGGGTCTGATTATCGGACCCATTCCCAACGCCAAAATGGCCTGTATTTTCCCAATTTATGGTTGAAATTTCCCAATTTGAACTTCATAATGTTTTTGAAGTGTTCTTCAATAAAGAGCAAAATAATGACGACTGAAATACATTGCAGAAATACGACATTGACGATCGATGTGTAAACTGGTCAGAAATCTTATATCCGGTACATAGGTTTACGTTTTAATCATCAAATCGTATCTCCGGTATTGGGAACCCATGACCATGTCGTCTTACAACAGCAAATTTGATACCAAAAAATGACGAAAGGGAACTCGAACATCTTCTTTGTAGAGGAGAGATATGTTCTTCAAAATAAAATTTTGGATAGTGACTATAAAAGAAACAACAGAAAGTAGTTCATGTTCAGTAAACAGAAAAGGGCGACTTGGACAGTGGGAATATGCCCCCCGTCAAACAATGACTTTGAATCTGAATCCTGATTGATCATGATCATTAAAGTAGCCCCTTTGATTCTGAACAGATGCCAGTTCCTGATCCTAGAAGATTATCATTATGTCCTTTGAAGTACAATCTAAAGTATAGATGGTTTTACTGGTACTTTGTTTATTATATTGAAGACACTTTGAATAAGAAGGAGTTATACCTCTGTGTAAGGATTTATTCCATTAAGAATCAATTTAAACTATTGGAAATTCCCAATTTCATTAAAACGCTGCGATTTTTCCCAATTTTACCGGACCCTGGACCCAGAGCAAAATACCCTGAAAAATCCCTGGAAATCGTCAAAATCCTTGTATACAACCTAGCTACAGAGGACGCAGTTTTTAATGGATCTTGTCAAACTTCATACACTTGCTCATGACAGGAGTAAGATTCCTTTTGATGTACAAGATCATAGGTCAAAGGTTTAGGTCATAGACTGGAATTAGTAAAAATCCTTGTATACAGCCTCAGTGATTACATAGATTGACATGTCGTGCGAGGGGATGCTATGCTTTGCGTTGCTTATGTTTTATGTTCAATGTCGTCTTACATGTATGTCAGTAGACAAACTTTAACCTGGGTTATCTTTCTTGAACTATAAGGAGTACAGGTTTGAAATTTCGCATGTATATATCTTGTGCTGAGACCTTTTATTTGAGACCATGACTTTTGACCTTCTACCTTTGACTTTGACCTACGTTTTAAAAACTATAACCTTGGCTGTATCTATTCAACTACGAGTATAAGGGATAGGGCTTTGAAAGTTTGATATTTCATAAGTAATTTTTTTGTGATAAGACCTTTCATTTCAGACTATGACCTTTGACCTAGTGACCCTGAACTTTGACCTACATTTGAAAAGTTAACATGGTTTGTATCTCTTCAACCATAAGAGAAAAGGATTAAAGTTTGATATTTCATGCATACTATTTGATTCATTATTACAAAAACTTTTCATTTGAAAAAAAAAAAGATTTTCAAACTACTGACCTTGACCTTTAGCTTTAACCTCATTTTAAATAACTTATACCTGGGCTGTATTTTAGCTTTCTAAAAATTTATATACATTTGTCAAGTTAGATGATGTTGGACAGAGTAAGGGCCACAAATCTTTCATGCCAAGTTGAAAGGCAATACATTTGTAGGTAAAAATGTGTAAAAGAAAGGAATACAAAAAATGTTCTTCATTTATCATGTTCATGATATTAATTGATCAACAAAAGTACTTGTTTTTAACACAGCAATTCGTATTATGAATCTTTATAATTTATAATGCCTTAATATGGGATATAAAAAGTGTGGAAATATAAGCATTAAGTCTGTACTACTGTATAACCAGAAATATTTGCGAGATACTTATTTTCGCGAGTGATTTTGAAAAATTATTTTCCCACTTGAGACTGAAAACTCTCAAATTTTCTTGGAGTGAGATAAATCGATCTCACCCTCTGACGTCATCTGACGTCATCGATGCCAATGCGACGTTATGGAAGTAAGGCAACAAGCAAGTGGTTACAACATATAAGTTGTTTTTTTTTCTAATAGACGACATGGGAGAAAAACAATCTAATTCTCAACCTTCATGTAAAAATTTTGTTTGTTCATGACTCGGCAAGCCTCGTCATGAACTTGCAAAATTTGTACACTCGTGTTGAGAAATCGCCATCCCTTACTCACGGTGGTGAAAGATTATATTATTCTCGCAAAAAATTGTGTTTGATAAGGTTGATCATAAATTGGTTAATCCGTTTCATTTGTTCATATTGTAAATGTTCCATTGTCCATTTTTCCTGATTAGACGTAAAAAGAAGTGAATTGAGTGACTGTTCTCATTATAGGAATAACTAATACTTTAATAATAAAAAGTACTAAACAGTACTTAACATCATATGTACATATTTGTTTCTTATAAAGGAATCGCGAAAAATTGTACTTGCGAAAATAAAGATACCCTATTTTATCATAAAATCGCGTAATTTGATACTCGCGAAAATTTCTGGTTATAGGGTATATTGTTTTAGGATTATTGCAGTAACACAAAGACTCATTGATACAAGCAGACAAGTATTTCTGAAATTATAAGTTACAGACATGTTCTAATTCACTGCCGAACAGTATTGAAAAACAATCTTACTGCATAATTATCTTATTATTTATAATAAGTAATTTTTGTGTTTTTGTGTTTCTGTAAAGCATAGCAACACTTAGGGATCACTTTGTCCGTTGTCTGTCTGTCTGTCTGTAACACTTGGATGTCACACTCTATAAAAGTGATTCCTGAGTGTCGCTATGTTTCGCAGGCGACACATGCTTTCCTTGGAATGATTTTTACATACACTGCATGTCACTAACACTGTCAGGTGTATCTTTGATTTTTCAGGATGTCCATTAACAGGGATGTACATGAATCCAGCCATGGCGTCGGCTTTCACTCTGGGATGTGAGGACACCCCCCTACCCCACCACTTCCTTGTGTATTGGGTGGCACCTATACTAGGAACCTTCCTGTCCCTGTGGATCAGTCAACATTACAGCCTTCCAAAGCCTGGTCAAGACAAGGGAAGCGGAAAGAAGGAGGAAACAGCATCAAAGAAGAGGAAACAGGCCTAATTACAATGGGAAGCGGAATGAAGGAGGAAAGCGCATCAAAGAAAAGGGAACAGGCCTTAGATGATTACATTTAAATGTATTGAATTATAATGTCTAATATTGGACATTAGATGGTAAGATTACACTTAATAACACTGTCAGGAGTTTGATAGTGAAGAGTGAAAAACAATGTTTTACTTAAAAAAAAACCACAATACTCATGATTTTTTTTGAAGATTGTTATTCTTTGCTCCTGTAAGGGAATATATAAGAATATTCCTTATAGTAATTTAAAACAAAAGGAAATTCAAAGAGATCAATTTCCCTGAATTTCTGAAAAATTTCACTTAAGATGTTTTATGGTTATAGTATTTAAATTCCAAAGAATAGCCAAATTATTTTAAAATTAAGAGTGCACTTTTCCAAAGCATTTAACATGTAGAAGTATAAAGGAAATTCCATAAATTGTACACATATTTCATAAATACATGTAGATTTCTACAAAGGAGACAGATTTTATATGAAGAGAAAAACTACTGTAGGTGGGGCATAGTTTTGTTTTAGAAATATTATCTTAACTTATAGAATGACAAATTTTCAAAGGATAATTGATTTTGTTATAATTTACTGTGATATAGAACTGATAATATATACTTATGTTCTGTACTTAAAAGCAGTGATATTTTACATATTTTGAAATATTTGTTAAGGAAGTGACATAGTGGATGTGACTGGTGTTTTTGCTGCTTTGTAAATGAGTTGAAGATTGTGTTTTATCTAAGTATGTGTTTGATGTTGTGACAAGCCAACTTAGGCTTCAGTTTGTTTTAACTTGTTTCCACCTTCACATATGTTTGGCATTGCACTTTTGGCAGAAATAACCATTATAATGTGATAATAAAATGGCTTGTCAAAACACTGTTTGACCAGGGAAGTATATAAAAGGGATATGCAACTCGCTCTAAAACTGAGAACGAGATTTGACGATTGTATGGTGTTAGAATTGCGCATGCGCAATCAATCCATTCCGCCATTATGTAAACAAATCCTTCGACTCAATATTTGTCAGGGCTTGTATAGCCTAAGAAAATATTGTATTGATGAAAAGTTCATCTATATTGTTGTTATTTATTGATAATTTTCATTTTAAGAACTTAGAATGATGCTGCAAACTCTTAATCATAAGAAATGAACACATTGCATTTGGCCCTTATGAAAACTGGGTCAACTTCACTCGTACGGGTCAAAATTTCTAAACTCCTTTAATATTAAACGACATTGACATGGATTTTACATGAATTAACACATTCCAAGTTTCAATCACAAGTTAAACTTGAAACTGAGACAAGACGTATCGTTTTTAAGGTCAGATTTGCAGAGAAAATTGTTTTCAAACCCGACTTGTAGCCATCGCGTTTTCGAGAGGCACGACTACCCCATGTTAGGGTACCTTAGTTTTCAATAAAAAGAAAGTATTTTTGGCTGTAAAAATCGAAAAAAATTAAGTGGATTCTTCAGTTATTTTTGTACAAAGAACAAGTTTTAATTTTCGGATTTTTATCTTTTCTGATTTTTAAATGTAAAAACTGTAGAGCCTCTATTGATGGACATTTTGTAAAACCCTTACATCAGCAAAACATTGTTTGCATAAGTGCATGTATAATTACTGTATAAACTTGTCCGCAGAATAGCCAAATGTGGTGTTCTCACTTTGAAATTTAGGATAAAATTCCGTTGATCCGCCCATTTGAACATTAACAATAAAATCGGATATCGGAAACTGTCATGAAAAAAGTAAACAAACAGGATATTACCAGGGACGTATATGCGTCCCTCTTATCTTAAAAAAAAAACTTATTTACAATTGTGTTCATTTAATTGATCTCGAATCTCGCGGTTACTTTTATATATATATATATATATAACCTGTATGTCAGATACTTTAGAAGTCCTCCTCAAAGTTGAGCTGTCTTTTTCCAAAATAAAGATGAATATGTCCCAACATAAAAGCACCTTCGAATATAAAAAAATCCATCTTTTCATGCTAATAGCTAGCCGTGATCTAATTTTTGTAATCGCCGATCTATTGTTCACACCTTGCACATGGGGTAAGATATTACGCAATCCTCAAGCCTATCTGCATGTGACATACCTGCGATCACTCCAATTGGAATATAAAGCCTCGACATACTGACACGAGAGACCACAGGTTAATTAATACCCGGCTAAATGTCATCATGATAAGTAAAAGGTATGTCGGTGAAAAATCAAAGTGACAAACAAGTGAAAAAAGGGTAGTGAAAACAACTTCGTACACTTGTCAAAATCTCGGATCGACCAAATGCATGTCATTTGAATAAAAAAATAAAAGAGAAAAATAATAATATTGAAAGAAAAATAATAAAACATAGAAAAGAAAAAAGCTCCGTTCACTTGTCAAAATTTCGAATCGACCCGATGACGGGTCATTGAAAAAAAGAGCAATAAAAGAGAAAATACAGAAATGAAAAAAAAAAAAATATGTATGTAAGTGGTAATATAATATCCTTTTCCGTTCAGTCGTGGTTTCGTTGGCGCCATTATTTATCTCCATTATATCACCATTATAGTTTCGATGCCAACAACCCCAAATGACACCCGCCCCTTAATTCCCATCTCTCTCTACTCAAAGTTAAGAAATTCTTGTGGATCGTTGTCATCGAGCTCCTGTGTTTCCTTAATATTTCATCAAGAGTTCGACAAACTCAAGTGAAAGAAATTCGACATCCCCTCTAAAGTCTAGTGCGATCTAACTTTTCACTCGTTCACACCTTGCACGTTGGGTAGGCCAATATTACGTATTCCACTAGCCTACCTTTGTGACACGCCTTTGACCTCTCAAATTGAAATACACAACCTCTAGATTGCTTTAAAAATGTAAATTAATAACCGATTAAAGGTCGACGTGGTGGATTATATATAAACCTATATATGGTAAAATCCGGATAACTCAATTCCGAATCTGAACTCGTCATTTATGCAATCCGGGTATGTTAAACCGCGTTCGGCTCCAGCACGTAGTTTTTCTCTATATCAATGAAAGAAACGAGATTTCAGGGGGGAAACCGGGGAGTTGCACATCCCTTTTATATACGTCCCTGGTTTGACTCATTGATAAAGACTTCATATAGGAGTTCTGCCTTAGGTGCATTTGAGGTTCCTCAATTGAATGAAAAAAATTTAAGCTGTTTGTGAAGCAAAATTTTGCTGAGAGCATTGGGTTAAAAAATGGGGAGTCCTACTTTGAGTGCATCTGCACTAATGGCACTACTTCAGTCTGCTGATGATTTTCATGCTCCCAGTTTTAAATACTGTCAAATTTATGTAAATTGACTCGCACATTAATATGGCCCTTAATATGCCAACATGGAGATGGGTAAATAGCATAATTCAGAGCCTGGGTTGGCAAAGATGTGTGTTTGATTGCTCAGTGTGTTTTACATGAATTACTCTGTTTGTTTTTTTTTTATCTACATGTTTCTCAATGTATTTGTGTGTTTATAGAAGTACTTCTGAGTCATCAGAATTAATGGTGCATTTTAATATTTCAATGAAGTATTCATAATTTTTTTAATACATGTACAATCGATTTTCTTTGTATTCTTTATTCAATTTTTAGTTTCCATAACTTTTAAAGTCTTATCTTTTCATGCTTTTATAGTAGTACATTTTTTATGTCCTATCTGCTTTATGCAAACTGATCACCATTTCAATTTAGTAGAAAATATATTACAATTACAAAGGTTATAGAGATACATGACAAATTCATTTTAATTAGGTGTATTGCAGAGGACTTTTGATTTTGTTTACTATTTTCAAAAATATATTTGAGAAGATTCAAAATTCAACATTTTGAAATTACGATGAGAAAGTATGGCTTAGTAGACAGAAAAATCTATTTTTTAGGCAGTTTATAATAATATAATGAAAACTGAGGTGGATCTTTTCTTTTTATGCCCCCGAAATCAAAGATTCGGGGGCATATAGTTTTTGGCCTGTCCGTCTGTTTGTCTGTTTATCTGTTTGTCTGTTTGTCTGTTTGTCTGTCTGTTTGTCCGAAAAACTTTAACATTGGGCATAACTTTTGAATGGGAAGTGATAGGGCTTTCATATTTCACATGTGTATTCCTTGTGACAAGACCTTTCCATTGATACCAAAATTTTTGACCTCGTGACCTTGACCTTGACCTTTGACCTACTTTTCAAAAACTTTAACATAGGGCATAACTTTTGAATGGGAAGTGATAGGGCTTTCATATTTCATATGTGTATTCCTTGTGACAAGACCTTTCCATTGATACCAGAATTTTTGACCTCGTGACCTTGACCTTTGACCTACTTTTCAAAAACTTTAACATTGGGCATAACTTTTGAATGGGAAGTGATAGGGCTTTCATATTTCACATGTGTATTCCTTGTGACAAGACCTTTCCATTGATACCAAATTGTTTGACCTCGTGACCTTGACCTTGACCTTTGACCTACTTTTCAAAAACTTTAACATTGGGCATAACTTTTGAATGGAAAGTGATAGGGCTTTCATATTTCACATGTGTATTCCTTGTGACAAGACCTTTCCATTGATACCAAAATTTAGACCTCGTGACCTTGACCTTGACCTTTGACCTACTTTTCAAAAACTTTAACATTGGGCATAACTTTTGAATGGGAAGTGATAGGGCTTTCATATTTCACATGTGTATTCCTTGTGACAAGACCTTTCCATTGATACCAAAATTTTGACCTCGTGACCTTGACCTTGACCTTTGACCTACTTTTCAAAAACTTTAACATTGGGCATAACTTTTGAATGGGAAGTGATAGGGCTTTCATATTTCATATGTGTATTCCTTGTGACAAGACCTTTCCATTGATACCAAAATTTTTGACCTCGTGACCTTGACCTTGACCTTTGACCTACTTTTCAAAAACTTTAACATTGGGCATAACTTTTGAATGGTAAGTGATAGGGCTTTCATATTTCATATGTGTATTCCTTGTAACAAGACCTTTCCATTGATTTCAAAATTTTTGACCTCGAGACCTTGACCTTGACCTTTGACCTACTTTTCAAAAACTTAAACATTGGGCATAACTTTTGAATGGGAAGTGATAGGGCTTTCATATTTCACATGTGTATTCCTTGTGACAAGACCTTTCCATTGATACCAAATTGTTTGACCTCGTGACCTTGACCTTGACCTTTGACCTACTTTTCAAAAACTTTAACATTGGGCATAACTTTTGAATGGGAAGTGATAGGGCTTTCAATTTTCACATGTGTATTCCTTGTGACAAGACCTTTCCATTGATACCAAAATTTTTGACCTCGTGACCTTGACCTTGACCTTTGTCCTACTTTTCAAAAACTTTAACATTGGGCATAACTTTTGAATGGGAAGTGATAAGGCTTTCATATTTCACATGTGTATTCCTTGTGACAAGACATTTCCATTGATACCAAAGTTTTTGACCTCATGACCTTGACCTTGACCTTTGACCTACTTTTCAAAAACTTTAACATTTGGCATAACTTTTGAATGGTAAGTGATAGGGCTTTCATATTTCATATGTGTATTCATTGTGACAAGACCTTTCCATTGATACCAAAATTTTTGACTTCGTGACCTTGACCTTTGACCTTTTAACCCAGTGACCTCACATACATGTACTAAACAGAAAATAGTGTTCATACTAACAAAGATGCCACCGGGGGCATTCGTGTTTCACAAACACAGGCTTTATTTTTTTTTTTTTTTTTTTTTATTTTATGTTGATTTTTTTCTTCATATATATCCTATTAAATACAGACATACATACACACAGACATACAAGTACAAGTAATATCACATCAACTCAAAGGTCAAGCATGGACAGTATACCAATGCATATAATTGACATTACTGTACAGCGTACATACAGTGCACACACACACACACACACCCTCTCCCTCACACACACACACACAAAATCACCCTATCAATTTTAGGTTTAATTAATGAACAACTAAATGTGAACCTGTGAGTAAAAAGGTGAACTAAGATGAATCTAGTCAGAGTATTGTATGTGTATAAGTCATGACAAGTAGAATATTTACAATTTTGTAATATCCTGAATAATGTGACTGATAAGCAATAAGAAATTGTCCAATTAATGAAATGAGCGATCAGTAAACAATTTGTTTGCATCAGTGTTTAAACTTTGATATAAACCATAGATCCTTAGATGTGGCTAAGTATTTCTTTTTTAATTTTAAGATTTTATCAGTTTTGTTCGTTTTATTCATCATAACTTTATTTAACAAATTGTACATGACATTGTATAATTGAATTTTCTTTCTTACATTTATATTACTATGTTTATGATATTATCAAATTTGAGAAAGTGTTACACAATGTGATGAACTGTTTAAGGTTCATGTAGTCAAGTACTTGATAAAGTAATGAAAACCACCAAACTCCTTATAAAGGAGATTTTATGTTATTTAATCTGTTTTTAAATGTTTGTCTGTTTGTTCAATAATTATGTAGTGTCATAATTGATCTCAAGAGGTGCATGGTTATATCTGTTAAAAGAAAAAGGATTGTACTTACCCCTGACAGTGAATTATTCCAAACACTGTACTGGATACTAATGGCAATTTTTACCACGATGCAGATTTCAAGATTAATTAAAATGACAATAAGTCATAATAATAATATTACCGGTATACATTTTGAATGAGATCAAAAATACATCTTACCCCATGTAATTTGGTCAAAAAGCATTCTCACAAAAAAGTTCTTCGTTCTTGCTTTCCACATTAAATTTTGTTCACCAAACTCTTTGGGTGCCATTATAAAGATGCTTGCCATCAGTTACTACATGTACACGTACTAGGTGTATTGTTCTTATTTATGGTTACTGTGTTCATCTATTTAAGTCAATACTATTATCAACTGTCTACTGGGCTTACTTTCAAAATAGCCATTGCCTTGACCTTAGAATATCAATTTGAAATGTATTTTAAAATAACAATGTAAGTCAAGTCCATCTAATACGTTGTTTAATGCTGCCCGTTTGAAATACAAATGTACGATACTTTAGGTCCTCAATATTCATGTAATTATATACAGTATTATAATACATGTATGTCTGCAAATGGAGGTACAATTATCTCGGACGTGGAGTGAAAAAAAGAGAACACTATTTTTTTCTTTACCCAGCATTAAAAGAAATCTCTTCTTTCGATAATCATGATTTTTATTAAATGTACATGTAGCATTTATGTATTTGTGATAACCAGAATATTCAATGTTCAGCAGTTTTGATCAATGATAGTATAAAGCAATGTGCCTGTGGTATTTACAAAATACTCTTTTGCAATGTGATGTCAACTTTGTACAACCTTCAGAAGAAAAATTTCAAACTACACATTTTTATTCCTTACTATGTAAGGGCCTGGACACAAAGCTCAATTATATTGGACCAAATATATTTTTAAATACGAGTATTAATTACCAAATATACTGTATATTTTTATTGTATATTATTTTAATTGGGGAACAAATATTTTTGTTTATAAAATAATTTGATCTTGTAAAATGGTGCCACATTTGTACATTTGAACTTGTCAAATCCAATTTTATTGTTTATGCATGCTTTTGTATTGTTTTAACTATTTGTTATGCACTGTTTTAAAATAAAACTTATTCATAAGTCAATTTTTTTACATGTATTTTGACTTATAATTAGATTACATAATTATATGCAAGTGATACTGGTGCCTTGAATTCATGTATAGATTACTTTGTATAATGTCGGATGAATCCAGTCTTTTAGATTTACCAAAAAGAATAAGTAAACTTTCTCGCAAGAGACCTAGACTGGAAGGATTTTGATGAAACAAGCATAGTTGCAATGATCATTTTATTCAGCAGGTTTCCTCCAGTGTTATTTTAGCCTATTAAATTTATACAGGACAGCAAGACTAAACACATGGATATAAGGAAATTTTGAAATTTGAAACTTGGCAAATAGTTTCCTTAAGGCAGGATAAAACACAGCAGACCCCTCAAGTATGACATATTTCATTTATAGAATGATACAGTAATGATCAATAAGCGGGGTCTTTACCTTTGAAAGTGCATGTAGCTAGGCGGCATAACTGTACTGCTCCTTTCATTACTTATTATTAAATTGGGCTTGGCTAATAAAGTGTCTTCTACTCTTATAGTAAAATGAAATGTTTTTGCAGTCATATGATACCTGGATTATTATCAGTGGCGTTTTCAGGGATTGCGGAGGGGGCATCCCCCCCCTCCCCCAAATTTTCCCCAAAAACCTATAGTCATGCCCAATTTTGGAAAAATCGGCAAAATTTGCCCCTCCCCCCCCCCCCGCTATAGTATACTGACCCTAAATTTTCCAAAAACAAAAAAAATGTTTGCATTTCCAGAAAAAACGGCAAAATTTGCCCCTGCAACCCCCCCCCCCCCCCTGCAACCCCCCCCCCCCCCCGGCTAAAATTTTCCCCAAAACCTGTATTTTTGCCCATTTTTAGATAAAATCGCCAAAATTCGCTCCCCGGAACATCCCCCCCCCGGCAAAGGGGGCGCTGGATCCACTGCTGGTTAATGTTAACAAATGGATAAAAACGAATTACAGCGAATTATGGCTTCCTGCTTTTGGGTGTTTGTCACAAAAGTATGTCAAGCTCCATGGTGAAGGTAACATGGTAGTGAGTAAAACACTTTGTATGAAAAAAGAACTTTTTGCAAAGAAAAGACATATATAAAATTCGTATCACTTATATTGAAGATTCAGGTTTTAATAAAAGTATATCAAACTCTTAGGCCAAGATACAGCTATCAATATATATATTTTTAACACAAACAAAGATTTGTCACAAGGAATACACCCAATTAATAATATGAGTCATATTACTCTTTACTTTCATTACATTTAATCTGTATGAATGTTGAAAACGTAGCTTTCAATGTCAAAATCTAAAATGGATCATTAGGCTAAGCTCACTTTATAGCTCACCTGAGCAGTCTAGTTCAAGTGAGCTATTGTCGTAGCGTGCCGTCTGGCGTAAAATTTGGACATTTAAATTGGACATATCTGCAATCGTTCCACAGAATTTAACGAAACTTTACAGGAAGTAACTACTCAAGGTCCTCTACCAAGTTTGTGTTTTTAGGGCAGATTAGTTTACAAACATGGTCACCGAAGGCTCGAGATCTGATTGGCTGAGGCATTTTCGACATCTTCCTCTTAACTGCTGCACAGAATTAAACGAAACCGTGCTTTGTATGTTTTTAAGGGCGACTACCAAACTGGCAGCTATCAGTCCTTCGTCCACAACGATGTACATAACCACTGTACATAATTTCACTATTAAGGACCTTATTTAACACGTGCTTAAGGTCCTCAGTCATGGGGCTCTTTGGCGGGCGGTATTTCCTTTACGTACAAAGTTCGATGTACAATATACTCATGCAGGTGAGCGATGTGGCCCCCTTGGATCTTTTGTTTTACGTTATTGCCTTTCAAGTTTCCCGTACTGCCCCTCCTTAACAATGCTGTAAGCGAGATAACTCTATAAGCTAGATGTTTTTATAAACGATTAATAAAAGTACATGTTTTCTATGCCCCCCCCCCCCCCCCCCCCCCCACCAAATGTTTATTTCAATCAAAAGTGTAAAATCAGTGTTTTCCTGACTGTACTAAACTATAAATCGGATTGATTCAAAACGGAAAAAGAAGATTCCGCTGCGGAAATTCATAATATGTATAGATCTTTAATAAAGCTGTCGCACAGCTTCTCATTGTTCGTGATTTCTTTTTCATTTTATTGATTCGTAGAAAAAAGATAATTGATGGACAAAATACACATGTTTATTGACAAGAAAACTTTTTACGTGATAGTACATTTAGTGTATACAAAGTTTGTTTATTAGAGGTAGGGACGTCCTACATTGCAAGGTTTCCGAGATAAGGGGACGGGGCCAGTATGTGTGCGTTAGCCAGTTAATATTGTCGGCGTTTTATCTTCAGATCTTAAAAGTTTTCTACTATAAAAGTGTACACGTGGAAAAGTTAGAGGCAGGCGAACGTTAAAAATGGTAAATATCTTTCTAAAACGCATTAGAAAAAGAAAATTACATTTTTTGAACATTTAAGTACGACTGCAGAAAACACAGGTACGTAGTTTTAAAGGCAAGCCTGAGTTCATCATAATGCAATCTTGATCACTGATAAAACATACATTACGTATGAACATGCTAACCATGTATATTGAATAAATTCCCCCTTTCCTCTTCCAATATGTCATGTTACTCATCTCAAAACTGAGACAACGCATGATTCATGTACAAATAAAGCATCGAAATTGTAAAAAAAAGTATGTCTATATGATCATCATGAAATTATCTCGACCTTCTTATCGCTTTATTATTTGTCCGACGTCAAAGGACTGGCAAGTAAAAAAATATATATATATCCGGATTCTGAAACTGCTGTGGATCTAGAAAACAGAAATCCACCCTGAAGGGTCCGGAAAAAGTCTGATAAAATATATTCTGGCTGGCTAAAGTCTTTCTGCACCCCCCCCCCCCTTGGAAATCAAATGATTGTTCCGTTAGATCGTTGTGAATGTTGTGGGTTTGAACAGTAAAATTGCACGTACAATGGGGAGATATGCCCTTTATCCATGTATTTGATCTCTCGCTGTATTTATTTTGGTGTCTTGTATTTGCTCTTCTCTCATAGATTTGTCCCTAAACTTCAGAAACAAGACGATACAAGCAGAAGACGCTTACTCTACCCGGGCAACTTATCTCACGCCTCTCAATTAACTGTTTGGATTCACTTTTGCTCGTTACGTTGTCGTGGATGACCCGAACAACTGTTTACATCTGTTCTGTTTCGATTTCATTTGGTTCCTGAGTTGGAACTCTTAGTTTCATTGGTTTGTTACGGCACAATTTGTTGCAATTGTTGTATATTTTGTCGCCGGCGTAAAGAGGAATTATGACCCCCGTATAATAATGACCGGGGTCATTGTTGGCCGTAGAATAATAACATTACGGTCATAGTCGTGAATACATCTTTCGGATAATGTATATGAAGCTTTCCATCAGCTTATCTCTTTTTATTAACAGGAAGGAACAACATGGCGGGATGTATGGACGATGGTGCTTGGCAGCGACCCACCCTACAGTCACGTGACTTCACCAATCACCGCCATTTTCCTGATATATTTCTCCGCCATGATGGCGTGCTTTATACTGTACAAACTATCAGAAGTTCTTGTTCCCGGCTTTATAAAGATTTACGCTCTCGATTTCTTCAAGACCATGGCTTTTATAACTTACGGATTCGGGCACGGATTCGTTCGAAAATATTACGGAAATTTTGGATATTTTCTCTGTGTTGTACCAGTGAATACTATAACAGTACTTCTATTTACACACGGAGAAGGAAATGTATTAGGAAATTGGAAAGCGTTTCTTAAAGGACAACGCTCATTTCTACAAGTTTTACCGCGGATTTTTGTTCAAATTTTATCGGCTGTCGGCGCATGGCGTTTGGGACTATTCATATATAACCTTGACTTCTTTTGGCACTTGCCTGAGACGGCGGCCACTTTGGCTACAGATTGTAAAAGTTTCCTCAATATTCCTTTTTACCTGGGATTTCTACTTGAGATGACCGGAGTGACGTATGACCACTGGGTGGGTAGTCAGCCAATGTCCTCACACCGTCCGCTGGACATCTTCCTCAAGTTCATCAATACAGCTTCTGTTGTGTGCTTTGGTGCGTAGTCTCTTTTAAGTTCGTTAGGATAATTGTTTTATAATTACGCTGACCTTATACATATTTAAACACTTTGAATTTTAAAACGTGATGTAAAACATCCATGAAACCATGAAAGTACAAATACATGTATGTCACCATGTCTGCGAGTCAATAATTATTCGACGAGAAAGAAATATCTCGGCTACGAGCTTATTACCATCCGACCAGACCACGATGCCAATTTGAAAAAAAAAAATGTTTTTGTGTCTTTTCTGAATTCAGACAACATGTTTATAGAGTGTTTTCCGACACCAAATTCAATAAACAACATAAACTTGTCTAAAATCTTATGTTGCTGAAATAAGTTGAATTTTATTTCATGAACATTGACTATTTTCCTTCTTTTATGTATTATATAAATCTATTTTCTACTTTCATTCTAGGAAGTCATCTAACTGGAATGTTTATGCACCCATCCATGGCCTCAGCGTTTTCCTTTGGGTGTGGTTCCACGCCCATATACCAGCACATTATAGTGTACTGGCTCGGGCCCTTTACGGGGGCTTTACTATCCATCAAGCTCAGTGAAAGATTTGTCTTAACATCGCAAAAATCAAAGAAAGTTGAACCACCGAAAGAAAAAGAACAATCTGCAGAAAATGACTCAAAAAAGAAAAATACAAAATCTGCTAATAATGATAAAATTTCAGACACCGAGAGGAAAGTTAGGCGACGAAAAACAAAGAATTAGCTCAGTTAGGAAACTTTTAAGGAATATAGAAACGCGAATAAATATACGTTCATGTATTACATTTTTAACATATTTTTGAATATATTTAATGAAAAAATGTGTAGTTTTCCCTCTCTGCTATGATAAGAAAAATATCTCAAACAAGACCACATGGCAATGAGCACATCGGTAGACACACGCACAAGATTCACTAAACAATGGGCACCAAGCAAAACCACACCAACATATCACTGCGAAGACAATGAGGTCAGAAAGAGAACATTCAAAACAAGTGGATAATAAATAGTCAAACCAATCAGAGAAGTCATTGAGACATGAATGTTAATGCAGAACAGGACGAAGACCAATGTTCACCTGCGATCGGTTTTGGACGGTCATCTGCTACATTCATAAAGAACGGTGTCCATTCGGATAACTGGCATACCAGCTAGCCTTCCACTCATCCGAATACATGTTGTAGCATTGTTGTATTTATAAACAAAAAGACATCTCTTGAAAAAAAGAGTAAAGAGGGCCTTAAAGATCTCCGACGATACCTAACAGTGACCACAGCGGAACACACGCACACAAGACTGAAACAAAGAACTGGCACCACGACCATCGCCAAGACTACACATCTGTATCTGTAGAATACGTCACGGTAGTCAAGTTTGACTCTTATGTGACGCGTGGCGGGTGGCTATGATTTGATTTAATTTATGGAATTTTTAAGTGACCGCCTCGCCAAACGCTAACAGGCCAAAAAGAATATTCAATGCGAAACAAAGATACAGCTAAAATAAGACTAAGTAACGAACTGAAAATCATTCTGCAAGTGTATATAATACGACAAAAATGCATAAACAATTCAAACAAGAGGCCCAGGGACCACATCGCTCACCCATATACATCGGAAATCTTGCCCTAGCGGGATCATAAGCTAAGCTTTATGCAACAATAAATACAATACTAGATGGCTACTGTTGCAAGCAACAGACGGATTCCTCCTTTATTAGACCTTCCTTGGAACTGAAGTGTTAAAATCCGAATAAAGAAGATGGAAAAATGAATAGTTGTTTTTGTTCATTATTCACTTCAGCAAATGAGTCTTAAGAGCTTTAGTCTAATTTGGGACTCTCATTTATTTATCAACAAAATAGAACAAAAAGATAATAAATACCTTTCATGTTTACGAAAGCTTGTACTCCATGATCTATCAATTCTAAATCCTTTAAAATTACTATCTCAAAACAGAATTGCACAATGATTTTGAGAGCGTTTCTATAAATAGAAAATGACAATGGAATCAAAATACAGCCAAGTAATGCTACTAAGAAAAAATACCTAGAGAATAAGAGTAAAAGAGTTATGTTTCTTATACTATGTTATGTTCAAATAAGAAAGACTACTTGAGTGAAGAATAAATAGCGTAGGACAAAAACTTCTAATTCTACAAGAGTAAGTTTGTTATGACCCTGAGAATGATCATTTGACCGTGAATAAAGGTCACGGAAAAAAGATAAGTATTTGAGGTAATTCTTTTCAAGATTGATCTTAATCTGATCAAAGCTCAATATTTTATCAATCAAAGTATGTTGTGACCTTGAAATCGAACAAATGACCTTGGGTCAAGGTCAAGGTAAAAGGGCTTGATGCAAGGAATATTTGTATTAAGTTTGAACTCTAAAGGACAAATAGTCTTTGTTCTATAGGCAAAAGTTTGTTGTGACCTTGAGAATCGAAATTTGACCTTGGGCTAAGGTCAAGATGAAAGAGCGTGGCTTAACGATAATATGTATGAAGTTTGAACTTTGAAGGTCAAATAGTCTTTATTCTATAGTCAAAACTTTGTCGTGACCTTGCGAATCAAAATTTGACCTTGGTTCAAGGTCAAGGTGAAAGATCTTGGCTTAACGATAGTATGTATAAAGTTTGAACGCTGAAGGTCAAATAGTCTTTGTTGTATAGGCAAAAGTATGTTGTGACCTTGAGAATAAAAATGTGACCATGGGTCAAGGTCAAGGTAAAAGAGCTTGGTTAAACCATAGTAGGTATAAAGTTTGAACTCTAAAGGTCAAGTAGTCTTTGTTCTATAGGCCAATATTTGTTATGACCTTGAGAATAATAATTTGACCTTGAAAGTAATTCAGCATTAAATGTCTACCTTTAAGTAATCTACCATCAAAGTTTCAACTCAAAATCTCAAAAAATGTAGAAATTGGCACTGTGCCAATTTAAAGTTCCATTTTCAACTCAAAATAGCGCGAAAACCGTAAATATTTTATCGAGCAAGTATGCGTATAAAAGTTTGAAAATTTCCCAAAGAACAATATAAAACAAATTTTGTTCAAATCCGACGGTTAGTTAAGGAGTTATAAGAGTTTAAAGATTTGACATTTGATGACCTCCAGCGGGGGCATATGTGAACCATTTGACAAGAAAAAAAAATTTCATTCAAGATCTTCATATGCTCTTTCACATGGTACTTTCCATTTTTTCATATAATGCTGTACTTTTTTGTAAAGTGTCCGTAACGGTTTGGGGGTAAGAATAATAATAATAAGAATAATAATAAGAATAAAGAAAAGACATTTCAATAACAGAAAGGATTCCGACGGAATAGTCGGAATCCTTAATAATAAGAATAAAGAAAAGACAATACAATAACAGAAAGGATTCCGACGGAAGTCGGAATCCTTAACTAGATGGCTACTGTTGCAAGCAACAGACGATTCCTCCTTTATTAGACCTTCCTTGGAAATGAAGTGTTAAAATCCGAATAAAGAAGATGGAAAAATGATTAGTTGCTTTTGTTCCTTATTCACTTCAGCAAATGAGTCTTAAGAGCTTTAATTTTAATTTGGGACTCTTATTTATTTATCAACAAAATAGAACAAAAAGATAATAAATACCTTTCATGTTTACGAAAGCTTTATACTCCATGATCTATCAATTCTAAATCCTTTAAAATTACTATCTCAAAACAGAATTGCACAATGATTTTGCAATGAGAGCATTTCTATAAATAGAAAATGACAATAGAATCAAAATACAGCCAAGTAATGGTACTAAGAAAAAAAAAACAGAGACCAAAAGTAAAAGAGTTATGTTTCTTATACTATGTTATGTTCAAATAAGAAAGACTACTTGTGTGAAGAATAAATAGCGTAGGACAAAAACTGCTAATTCTACAAGAGTAAGTTTGTTATGACCCTGAGAATGATCATTTGACCGTGAATAAAGGTCACGGAAAAAAGATAAGTATTTGAGGTAATTCTTTTCAAGATTGATCTTAATCTGATCAAAGCTCAATATTCTATCAACCAAAGTATGTTGTGACCTTGAAATCGAACAAATGACCTTTGGTCAATGTCAAGGTCAAAAGGCTTGATGCAAGGAATATTTGTGTTAAGTTTGAACTCTTAAGGTCAAATAGTCTTTGTTTTATAGGCAAAATTTTGTTGTGACCTTGAGAATCAAAATTTGACCTTGGGTCAAAGTCAAGGTGAAAGAGCTTGACTTAACGATAGTATGTATGAAGTTTGAACGCTGAAGGTCAAATAGTCTATGTTCTATAGGCAAAAGTTTGTTGTGACCTTGAGAATCAAAATTTGACCTTGGTTCAAGGTCAAGGTGAAAGGGCTTGGCTAAACGATATTATGTATGAAGTTTGAACTCTGAAGGTCAAGTAGTCTTTGTTCTATAGGCCAAAATTTGTTGTGACCTTGAGAATAAAAATTTGACCTTGAAAGTATTTCAGCATTAAATGTATACCTATAAGTAACCTACCATCCAAGTTTCAACTCAAAATCTCAAAAAATGTAGAAATTGGCACTGTGCCAATTTAAAGTTCCATTTTCAATTCTGAATTGCGCGAAAGCCGTAAATATTTTATCGAGCATGTAAGCGTATAAAAGTTTGCAAATTTCCCAAAGAACAATATAAAACAAATTTTGTTCAAATCCGACGGTTTCTTAAGGAGTTATAAGAGTTTAAAAATTTGACCTTTGATGACCTCCAGCAGGGGCATATGTGAACCATTTGACAAGAAAAAAAATTTCATTCAAGATCTTCATATGCTCTTTTACATGGTACTTTCCGTTTTTTCATATGATGCTGTACTTTTTTGTAAAGTGTCCGGAACGGTTTGGGGGTAAGAATAATAATAATAAGAATAATAATAAGAACTAGATGGCTACTGTTGCAAGCAACAGACGGATTCCTCCTTTATTAGACCTTCCTCGGAACTGAAGTGTTAAAATCCGAATAAAGAAGATGAAAAAAAGAATAGTTGCTTTAGTACCTTATTCACTTCAGCAAATGAGTCAAAAGAGCTTATGTCTAACTTGGGACTCTTATCTATTTATCGACAAAAAAGAAGAAAAAGACGATAAATACCTTTCAAGTTTAGGAAGGCTTTAAACTCCTTGATCTATTATATCCATTTTGAATCCTTTTAAATTACTATCCCAAAAAGAATTGCACAATGAATTAGCAATGAGAAAATTTCTATAAATAGAGAATGACAACAGGTGTAAGTACAGACAAGTAATGCTTCTAAAATAAAAAATAGAAACAGAGAACAAGAATAAAAGAGTTATCTATCTTACTATGTAAAGTTCAAATAAGAAGTACTACTTGTGTGAAGAATAAATATTTAAGAACAAAATTCTCTCCATCCTACAAGAGTAAATGTTTGTTATGACCTTGAAAAAGTTTATTTGACCTTGAACCAAGGATATGGATGAAAGATAAGCATTTTAGTTTATTCTCATCAAGATTCCTTTTCATCTATTCAAAGCTCAATATTTTATCAACAAAAGTCTGTTGTGACCTTGAAATCGAACAAATGACCTTGGGTCAAGGTCAAGGTGAAAGGACTTGATGCAAGGAACATTTGCACAAAGTTTGAACTCTCAAGGTCAAATGGTCTTTGTTCTATGGGAAAAGGACCAGAGCCACGAACGGCGATATCGGCCTAAAGTTTTCGTATATTTTCAAACGCAGACAATATTTCTAAATTATCAATAAAAGGAAAGGAGAACTTTTTGTCTTTCGAAAACGTGCGAAGTTGTGAGATTCCGGACATGTCTTAAGAAGATATAGAGCCCAAAACCAAGCCAGGATTTTGCTTTCCGGTATTTTTGTGAGATATCATGACATTTGATCGATAATTTCGCATACGGCCGGACATTCTACCAAAAATATAATTATGTTGAAACATTCTTTGATTATACCTGTGATTATTTCGATGAAAATTTTTTTGGTAGAAGGTCCGGCCGTAGTCGAAAATGAAACTTTTATGAGTTCTCTGTTGGCACATTTCTGGACAAATTGTTCATCAAAGATGGTAAGAACGTCATGAAAACGACTTCCCAGACGATGAAAATGAGAAGTTGTATTTCAAGATAGGTAGTACATAACATCATGTAGAATTTTATAAATTTGGCGGTTGATTACTTTTACACCTATTTCAAACTATTCCAATCCTTCAGAAAACTGCTCCACAGTAGATAATATTTGTGACGTCATCTATACTAATGACGTCATAAAAATTGACGTCTATGATTTTCCTGAAATGTCAAGTTGTGCACTCGAGTAGTTACGATACGTATTTTTGTTATACTTAAATCTTTTGAACCACTCTATGTCTTCCCTGTATATATCGGCATGTATACACGTGATGCAACGAGGAAAAACTAAGAGTATAATTTAAAAATCTTTTAAAGTAGGCATACACAATGTATGTTGGATCTTAGGGGTTTCGGTTTATTTGTTTGTTATATATGTATGTTATTTCCAAAAATGTTCCTAATACAGGAATAAAATATGTTAACAAAATAATGGATCGGCTTTCTAGAATTATCTTATACGATAGAGTAAATGGAAATTGTGGGGTACAAAACGTGATTGAAATAATGAAAATTCGAAACATAAAAGAAAGACGTAATATGAATGCAGCATAAAGGAGCGAAATAGATTGACACCCAAGAAGAAACATTTTTGATCTTATTTTTTTAAAGAGGAGGTGGGGATTTTTGAAGACAAAAAAAAAAAACAAACAAACAAACAAAAAAGATGGAAAACTTGAAATCAAATGATTAATTTGAATTAGATGATTGACGAATGATATCGAACCAGCGAATTTTGATTGAGGTTCAGACTATGCTGGATCAATTCTCTGTCCGTTTATTTTCTTGTAATATAAAGTCCAGCGCCCAATAATTTTTTTTAAAGATACCGTGTCCCTGAAAATAAATTTTATTGAAAGTAAAATTCATTCCGACGGGTCTGGGTTGAGAAAAAAAAAACAAAAACAGGAGACATAAAAAGTTTTGTTTGAAAATATGCAGTAACGACTATAATATTGTCGAATCTCCATATACCTCTATTGTAAAAACACTTGTCAATACATTGTAGATGGCGCCAGCGAAATGAATTAGAGCTGTGCACCCCAAATCAAAAATGACGTTTTCAAACGGCTATAGCTGCGAATATATGCGTTAGATTCGCCTGAAAATTTGAATTTATACAAAATTAATGAGAACGTAAACTTTCATATGAAAAGAAAGATTTTGCGTTTAAAATTTAGTAATATTAAATTATTTTCAAGGACACTGTAACTTTAAAGTGTAAGTTATAAAAGCTTTAAATATCATCAAGTTCTGAAAAAAAATCACGTCATTAAAAAATGTTGACCGCAGCTTTAAATATCATCAAGTTCTGAAAAAAAATCACGTCATTAAAAAGGGGAGAGTCGAGAACATGCTCCCCTACTCGCCCTGGCCTCATCCCTCCCTTCAGATTCGCCAATTATCCGATATTGCAAAAATGTGAAAAAAAAAATTGATTCTTCTAAAGTACGCGAACGCTGCAATTCATAACGTTCGAACATTAATCACCTTTACTACAGTTTATCGATCCAGAAATTAATCATGTTGTGCATCTATGACATCGTTTTGTCACATTCATGGTACTGTTCTGGCAGATTTGGATCGGTGGTTTTCTTATTCATGTAACATACCTAAATGTTCATTCCTCTAAGCGCGAATCATTACGTACATGTATTCGTACTCCATACCTCGATCTCAATTTTATTCACACTAATACATGATATATTATTGTAACGATAGTCGCAGCCATCGTCGCTATCGTCTCTAAAATATCCAACTCGCCGACTATCGATTCTATCTCTGAGAAACGATTAATCGGAGTAAATACACTTTGAAAAATGTTCTCTCTTCACACAAAATGACACTAAAATGTATCAGAATGGGAGTCATGACAACGGATTCGAGTTAAGTTATGAAACTATTATCGCTGACAATCGATTGTCGGTCGTTGAATGGCCAGCGATGAACATTACTAATCGATTATGATTTAACTTCCGATTGCCCAACACTCATGTGAGAAGAGTCACACGTATTTCTCTAATCAATAATTATATATGTCATGATAAGAACGGGAGCATGAAACGTAATTTTAAATACCAAATATTCAAAATGCAACCATCGTTTTTTCTCTATAAAGTCCGCTACCATTGACCCGATATGGACCCTTCGCTTTTATGTTAGAAATACCCCGCCGCCCCTCCCCCCTCTAATTCCTGTATTCGCCACAACCTCGGCAAATGGGTATTACACACTGATTTTAGATGGAAAATCATGCAATGAATTAAGACATTATTTTTCTCATTTTTCAACTCGAGTTTTAGCTGTACTTATCTATATTCAGTCATTGACTCTTATGCACCGAAGTGTAGGGTAGGGGTTTTCAATTTAGCCGATGAATTATCTCTGTCTAGTCCAGCAACTGACCGCGAAATTGGATTATAAACTGATACGTATAATTTGAGCCTACTAGTATATAGGAACAAATTTGAAGTACTTAAAGATGTCAAATTGAGTCACATCAATGTTCATCTTCTTACATCGCTGACAGTGGTGTATCTACGGCAAAATCAAGTGGATATTTTAATTATCTAGGTCTGCAGCAGATATAGAACCGTGTTTTGATGAGTTACAGGGGTATTCACTTTTGATTGGAGATGTTCTGACAACTTTATTACGAGAAAATCTTTGAATTTAACGGTATTTCAGAAATTTTCGGAAAAAATGAAGAAGCATACATGGTATGTCTTTGCCTGATCTGATACAGCCTAACACTCTTCTAGGACAGTTGGGATGTATCGGATCCGCGATTCATGAAGATGGTAAACATGAAGTCTTTTCTTTATCTTTTTATATAATCATGACATCAATTTCTTGTGGAACGATGCAGCTTACATCTAACGCGATTTAAAAAAAATACAAAAAGTAAAAGTATTACATTGAAGACATGCATACTGTAATTCCAGGACGAGCATTTTCAGCCTGTGATTTCGAGCAAAGGCAAAACAAACACGGACTTACATAATAAATTGTACACATATTGTATCTATAGAAATTTTTATAATATGTTTTAAATTAATATTTCACACATTTTCTCGATGTAGAAATATCTTTTATCATTTCTAATACTTAGTAATTCATGGTACTTGTCCTAACATTATGCGACGTCATATGTGAAAATGACGTCAAATGACGTCGCAAACAATATACCATACCCTCAATTCACATTAAAATATTTTGCTTCAGCAAGACCGTAAATAACAAAGGTGGCCAGTTCTGAAGTGCTGAAATATGGTATTATCAAAATATAAAAGATGAAAGTTTTGGCAAATTAGGCCGATTTTGCCGTTCGTGGCTCTGGTCCTTTTTGTTGTGACCTTGAGAATGAGAATTTGACCTTGGGTCAAGGTCAAGGTGATAGGGCTTGGATCAATGTTTGTATTTATGAAGTTTGAACTGTCAAGGTCAAATAGTCTTTGTTCTATAGGCAAAAGTTTGTTGTGACCTTGAGAATCAAAATTTGACCTTGAAACTAGGTCATCATCAATGACTACCTATAAGTTACCTACCATCCAAGTTTCAACTCAAAATCTTAAAAACTGTAGAAATTGGCACTGTGCCAATTTAAAGTTCCATTTTCAACTCAAAATAGCGCGAAAACCGTAAATATTTTATCGAGCATGTAAGCGTATAAAAGTTTGCAAATTTCCCAAAGAACAATATAAAACAAATTTCATTCAAATCGCACGGTTAGTTTAGGAGTTATAAGGTTTTAAAGATTTTAAATTTGATGACCTCTAGCGGGGGCATATGTGAACTTTTCGTCAAGAAAAAAATTTTAAATGAAGATCTTTATTTGCTCTTTCACATGATACTTTCCATTTTATCATATGATGCGGTACTTTGCTGTAAAGTCTCTGGATTGGCTTGGGGGTAAGAATAATAATAATAATAATAATAATAAGAACTAGATGGCTACTGTTGCAAGCAACAGACGGATTCCTCCTTTATTAGACCTTCCTCGGAACTGAAGTGTTAAAATCCGAATAAAGATGATGAAAAAAGAATAGTTGCTTTAGTACCTTTTTCACTTCAGCAAATGAGTCAAAAGAGCTTAAGTCTAACTTGGGACTCTTATCTATTTATAGACAAAAAAGAAGAAAAAGACGATAAATACCTTTCAAGTTTAGGAAGGCTTTAAACTCCTATATCTATTCTATCCATTTTGAATCCTTTTAAATTACTATCCCAAAAAGAATTGCACAATGAAATAGCAATGAGAAAATTTCTATAAATAGAGAATGACAACAGCATGAAAGTACAGACAAGTAATGCTACTAAGATAAAAAAGGAAACAGAGAACAAGAATAAAAGAGTTATCTATCTTACTATGTAAAGTTCAAATAAGAAGTACTACTTCTGTGAAGAATAAATATTTAAGAACAAAATCCTATCAATCCTACAAGAGAAAATGTTTGTTATGACCTTGAAAAAGTTTATTTGACCTTGAACCAAGGTCATGGATGAAAGATAAGCATTTTAGTTAATTCTCATCAAGATTTCTTTTTATCCATTCAAAGCTCAATATTTTATCAACAAAAGTCTGTTGTGACCTTGAAATCGAACAAATGACCTTGGGTAAAGGTCAAGGTGAAAGGACTTGATGCAAGGAATATTTGCGTCAAGTTTTAACTCTCACTGTCAAATGGTCTTTGTTCTATAGGAAAAATTTTGTTGTGACCTTGAGAATGAGAATTTGACCTTGGGTCAAGGTCAAGGTGAAAGGGCTTGGATCAATGATTGTATTTGTGAAGTTTGAACTGTCAAGGTCAAATAGTCTTTGTTCTATAGGCAAAAGTTTGTTGTGACCTTGAGAATCATAATTTGACCTTGAAACTAGGTCATCATCAATGACTACCTATAAGTAACCTACCATCCAAGTTTCAACTCAAAATCTCAAAAACTGTAGAAATTGGCACTGTGCCAATTTAAAGTTCCATTTTCAACTCAAAATAGCGCGAAAACCGTAAATATTTTATCGAGCATGTAAGCGTATAAAAGTTTGCAAATTTCCCAAAGAACAATATAAAACAAATTTCGTTAAAATCGCACGGTTAGTTTAGGAGTTATAAGGTTTTAAAGATTTTACCTTTGATGACATCTAGCAGGGGCATATGTGAACTTTTCGACAAGAAAAAAATTTTAAATTTAGATCTTCATATGCTCTTTCACATGGTACTTTCCGTTTTTTCATATGATGCTGTACTTTTCTGTAAAGTGACCGGAACGGTTTGTGGGTAAGAATAATAATAATAATAAGAATAATAAGAACTAGATGGCTACTGTTGCAAGCAACAGACGGATTCCTCCTTTATTAGATCTTCCTCGGAACTGAAGTGTTCAAATCCGAGTAAAGAAGATGGGGAAAAAATAGTCGCTTTAGTCCCTTATTCACATCAGCAAATGAATCAAAAGAGCTTATGTCTAATTTGGGACTCTTATTTATTTATCAACAAAATAGAATTAAAAAATAATAAATACCTTTCATGTTTACGAAAGCTTTAATTTCCATGCTCTATCAATATCAAATCCTTTACAATTACTTTCTCAAAACAGAATTGCACAATGATATTGCAACTAGATCTATAATTTCTATTAATAGAAAATGACAACAACATGAAAGTACACAATGAAAAAAGAGAAACAGAAAACAAGAATAAAAGAGTTATCTTTCTTGGACTATGTTAAGTTCAAATAAAAAGGACTACTTGTGTGAAGAATAAATACACATGTAGTATAGGACCAGAACTGTGAATTCTACAGGAGTAAATGTTTGTTATGACATTGAGAATGATTATTTGACCTTGAACCAAGGTCACAGATAAAAGATAAGTACTGGAGGTTATTCTCATCAAAATTGATCTTAAACTGATCAAAATTAAATATTTTATCAACCAAAGTATGTTGTGACCTTGAAATCGAACAAATGACCTCGGGTCAAAGTCAAGGCGAGAGGGCTTGATGCAAGGAGTATTTGTGTAACGTTTGAACTCTCAACGTCAAACAGTCTTTGTTTTACAGGCAAAAATTTGTTGTGACCTTGAGAAGGAGAATTTGACCTTGGGTCAAGGTAAAGGTGAATGGGCTTGTCTCAACGATTATATGTATGAAGTTTGAACTCTCTAGGTCAAACCGTCTTTGTTCTATAGGCAAAAGTTTGTTGTGACCTTGAGAATCAAAATTTGACCTTGAAACTAGGTCAACATTAAATTACTACCTATAAGTGACCTACCATCCAAGTTTCAACTCAAAATCTCAAAAACTGTAGAAATTGGCACTGTGCCAATTTAAAGGTCCATTTTCAACTCGTAATAGCACGAAAACCGTAAATATTTCATCGAGCGTGTAAACGTATAAAAGTTTGCAAATTTCCCAAAGAACAATATGAAACAACTTTCGTTCAAATCGTACGATTACTTTAGGAGTTATATGAGTTTAAAAATTTGATCTTTGATGACCTCTAGCGGGGGCATATGTAAACTTTTCGACAAGAAAAAAATTTTGAATTGAGATCTTCATATGCTCTTTCACATGGTATTTTCACTTTATCATGTATTGCGATACTTTTTTGTAAAGTGTCTGGAACGGTTGGGGGTAAGAATAATAAGAATAACTAGATGGCTACTGTTGCAAGCAACAGACGGATTCCTCCTTTATTAGATCTTCCTCGGAATAGAAGTGTTAAAATCCGAATAAAGAAGATGGAAAAATGAATAGTTGCTTCATTACCTTATTCACTTCAGAAAATGAGTCAAAAGAGCTTAATATGTCTTATTTGGGACTCTTATTCATTTTCAACAAAAAAGGAAAAAATAAATAAATACCTTTCATGTTAACGAAAGCTTTAAACTCCATGCTCTATCATTATCAATATTCTTTACAATTTCTTTCTCAAAATAGAATTGCACAATGATTTTGCAATGAGATAATTTCTAATAATAGAAAATGACAACAACATGAAAATACAGATATGTAATGCTACTAAGAAAGAAAAAGAAACAGAGAACAAGAATAAAAGAGTTATCTTTCTTATACTATGTTAAGTTCAAACAAGAAGGACTACTTGTGTGAAGAATAAATAGTATATGACAAAAAGTGTGAATTCTATAAGAGTAAATGATTGTTATGATTTTGAGAATGATTATTTGACCTTTAACCAATGTCATAAATAGAAGATAAGTATTATGATCATTCTCTTCTCATCACGATTGATCTTAATCTAAGCAAAGCTCAATATCTAATCAACCAAAGTCGGTTGTGACCTTGAAATCGAACAAATGACCTTGAGTCAAGGTCATGGTGAAAGGGATTGATGCAAGGAATATTTGTGTAATGTTTGAACTCACAAGGTCAAATAATCTTTGTTTTATAGACTAAAGTTTGTTGTAACCTTGAGAATGAGAATTTGACCTTGGTTTAAGGTCAAGGTGAAAAAGCTTTACTGAACAATGATATGTATGAAGTTTGAACTCTGAAGGTCAAATAGTCTTTGTTCTATAGGCAAAAGTTTGTTGTGACCTTGAGAATCATAATTTGACATTGGGTCAAGGTCAACGTGAAAGAGCGTGGCTTAACGATAATATGTATGAAGTTTGAACTCTGAAGGTCAAATAGTCTTTATTCTATAGGCAAAACTTTGATGTGACCTTGCGAATCAAAATTTGACCTTGGGTCAAGGTCAAGGTGGAAGAGCTTAGCTTAACGATAGTATGTATGAAGTTTGAACGCTGAGGGTCAAATAATCTTTGTTCTATAGGTAAAAGTATATTGTGACCTTGAGAATCAAAATTTGACCTTGGGTCAAGGTCAAGGTGAAAGAGCTTGGCTAAACGATAGTATGTATGAAGTTTGAACTCTGAAGGTCAAGTAGTATTTGTTCTATAGGCCAAAATTTGTTGTGACCTTGAGAATAAAAATTTGACCTTGAAAGTAGGTCAACATTAAATGACTACCTATAAGTAACCTACTATCAAAGTTTCAACTCAAAATCTCAAAAACTGTAGAAATTGGCACTGTGCCAATTTAAAGTTCCATTTTCAACTCGGAATAGAGCGAAAACCGTAAATATTTTATCGAGCATGTAAGCGTATAAAAGTTTACAAATTTCCCAAAGAACATTTTAAAACAAATTTCGTTCAAATCGTACGGTTAGTTTAGGAGTTATAAGTGTTTAAAGATTTGACCTTTGATGACCTCTAGCGGGGGCATATGTGAACTTTTCGACGACAAAATTTTTTTACCTCTAGATCTTTATATGCTCTTTCACATGATACTTTTTGTTTTATCATAAGAAGTGGCATTTTTTTGTACAGTCACTGGAACGATCTGGGGGTAAGAATAATAATAATAAGAATAATAATAAGAATAAAGAAAAGACAATACAATAACAGAAAGGATTCCGACGGAAAAGTCGGAATCCTTAATAAAGAAAAGACAATACAATAACAGAAAGGATTCCGACGGAAGTCGGAATCCTTAATAATAAGAATAAAGAAAAGACAATACAATAACAGAAAGGATTCCGACGGAAGTCGGAATCCTTAATAAAGAAAAGACAATACAATAACAGAAAGGATTCCGACGGAAGTCGGAATCCTTAATAAGTGAATAAAGCCAGTTTTTGATAGAGTTAATGAGAGAAATATTATATTAGATATCAAAAGACATACACAAATTAAAGCATCCATTCATAAAATTCCACTTAAAGTATATCAACATAAAGGAAAAATATGGAAAAAAAACTAACTTGGATAGAAATGTTGAAGTGCAAAACGTGTAACGGAATAACGGATGCCACCTAGTGACGGATTCGGATGAAAAACAACAGCATTTATAGGGACCATGAGTGCTATATTCCTACCAACTTTCATCAAAATCCCTACAGTGGCTCTGGAGAAGAAGTCCAATATACATGTATGAAAATACCCCCCCCCCCTTTTTTTCCCTTTTTACATAAGAAAAAAAAAATTCATGAAAAATCAGAGAAAATAACATTTTCAACCAATTCCATTATAAAACCATTGAATAACTTAAATATGACAAATACACTGCCATCCATAAATAACGAGCAACATGAATAGAAATGGTGTTTAATGAATATCTAAGGATGGCAGTGTAAGCCATGAATGAGTGCACAAAACCGCACATATAGTTATTCAAAGAAACAGTTCAAAAATGGTCATTTTTGACAAAGTCCGAAAAGACGTCAAAAACACGTCAAAAATTTGACTTCAACTAGAACCATCCTTCTAGATCATTCAGATGCTCTCGGTTTGTGAACGCCTGCTTCGGTTCTGAAGAAGTTTGTCAAAGGAGGGTTCCCACCCCCATGAACTACTTTTGCCTGTGGTGACGCCACCTGTAGACAGATTTGGTCGAAAAACAACAACATTTGTAGGAGACAATGAATACTTCTTTCCTACGAAGTTTCATAAAAAACCCCTTCAGTAGTTCTGGAGAAGAAGCTAGTCGTAAATTTGAAAAGTTTACGAACTGACGACGGACGGATGACAGACGATGGGATGTGAGAATTGAAACGATTCTGATAGCAGAGGCAACTCTAGCTAAATCTAAATTACAGAAAGAGGATTGAACCCCTCTTATATTTTATCCAATCAGATATCTTGATTTAAACCAATCATATTACTTGATTCATTTATGTTTGACCAATCAAAGCCTTTGCTTCATTGACCAATCACAGCTAACTGCCTAGTATAAATTGAAGCGCACGCTGTTCTTATCATCACACTGTCACACTGTCAACCCGACAAGACAAGTAAAGAAGCATTAAGGAAGAAAGGTATAGACGTGGCTGAACAAGCCTTTCCTGTACTTTTAAGCATCTTTGACTAATATTGTTAAGGCTTAGAATAGGGATCAGGCATTACCCAGTCGGACTTCGACCTTGTACCCCTTCCTTAGCTCAGTACTCACCTGTGAGCTAAAGTGAGCTTGATTAAACCCGCCTCATTAATTTCATTGATTAACTTTTTATGCCCCAATCATTTGTTTAAATCAGTTTTAAGAGCCTCTTTATTTCGTGTTCTAGCCCAGCAAGGTATCTGGGGGATCCACTTGTTATTTACTGCTCTATATTGATTCCTTCTTTTGATCTTAGTTTAAAATACTAATAATCATTTTTATCAATCATTGGGTTGCACGCCACATTATTTTTGGTGGCAGCGGTGAGCCTTATCTAGAACACATCATTTTTTAGTGCTCAGCGGTGAGCCATATAAATAACACACATTTTAAATACTTGTAGCTCACTACACAACATACGAAATGGATCTTGATCAGATCAATGCCTCAATTAGAGAACTTGAAGCTAAGATACGAGCATCAGAACAAGATCATTCATTAAGCATAAATTCTCCACCACTTAGTGAATCTACCCCATTAGATGTTAAACCTAAACATGGTAGATCATTAACACGTGATTCTGGGTTTGTAACATTACACCCAGATAATGAGCCAAAAGGAGCTCGAATGAGCCAGAAACGAGCTGACATGAGCAATGAGCGAGTTTACATGACAGATAAAGAAGTCGACATGAGCCAACAGCGAGCTGCTGTGAGCTCAGATCAAGGTCGTTCAAAACGAAAGTCAGTGCATTTCAAAACCGACAACAATTATGGGTTCGATGATAATAAGTATGATCTGAGCCAATACCTTCCACATAATGAACCAAGACCTGTACCTGCTCGGAACATAACTACACGACATAATAGGGGTTTAAGCCAAAGTGAGCCACCTGCTGCTCGGACAATACAAAAAGTTAAACCTGCTACATATGACGGAACAACTTCTTGGCTCGATTATAAATCTCACTTTGATGCGTGTGCTAAATTAGGAAAATGGAGCGAAGAAGAAAAAGGATTGTACTTATCTGTATCTCTCCGAGGACTAGCACAGGGCATTCTTGGGAATCTGACCACAGATGATCAGTTGAAATACAAAGAGCTTGTCAGTGCCCTAAATGACAGATTCTCACCTCCTGACCAAATGGAGCTATACAGAATTCAGCTCAGGGAGAGACATCAAAAAGCATCAGAATCACTACCTGAACTTGGTCAGCATATTAGACGACTTACAAACCAAGCCTACCCAACAGTTCCTGCCGACGTTCGAGAAACTTTGGCAAAGGATCAATTTATTGATGCTCTGGTAAATTCTGATATCCGAATTCGCATAAAACAGGCAAGGCCTCAAAATTTGAATGATGCGATCCGACATGCTGTCGAACTAGAGGCATATTTCAAAGCAGAAGGTAAACTGTTAGAATCAAAAGGTCACATACAGGAAATAGATTCTGATAGTAATGCTCAAGCCTGCTCAGGACATGAAACAGATAAACTGAAATCGAGCTTAGATGAAATTAAGAAAGCTCTTGAGCTGATGTCGGCTAAGATAAATGATCTTGAGACAAAAAGAGCTGAAAGAAAAGATGACACATTCTTACGTAGAAATTGGAAGAAGAATTTGTCCTGCAACTATTGTCATAAAAAAGGTCATTTTAAACATGAATGCAGGAAGCTCAAAGCTCAAGAACAGCGCAAAACTAAAACTGAAAACAAAACTGTTAAAGATGGCAGCTATAGTCATTTACATACCGATGCAAATTGCGGAATAGGTGGATATCTGGGTAGCTCAGGTATCTTCGTGGAATTGAATATTGATGGAGCAAACGCTCATTTTCTAATCGACACAGGAGCTTCTCTCTCGATAATTTCTAAGGACACTTTTGATAAGATTAAAAATAAACCGCAAATTGATTCTGTTAACAAAAAAATACTTGCTGCCAACGGTGAGCCACTCAAAGTGTATGGACGAACTAGATTAGAAATGAAGATAGGCAAGAAGTCGTACACTACTACAGTAATAATTGCTGATCTGAATTCAGACGGAGTGTTAGGATTGGATTTCATGTTAGATAATTCATGCATTCTTGATATTCAGCAACAGAAAATTACAATTCAGAATGAGTCCATACCTCTCGTTAAAAGTGGTCATTTTGGGTGCTTCAGAGTAGCGGTCTCCGAGACATTGAACATACCGCCAAAATCAGAGCTCATAGCTAAATGTAATGTGTGTCTCAATGACGGATTGACACTTCCTCCCGGTGATAGCTTGATTGAGCCAGATGAGAATTTTCTTGCCTCAGATCGCGGACTGATTGGCAAATTATTAGTGAGCAACAATAAACGAGTTCCCATACGTATCATGAATGTCTCGGATGATGTCAAAGTTATAAGAGCTGGAACTGTTGTTGCGAACCTTTCACCTGCTGAAGTTGTGTCAACCGAATCAGACACTAACTCCTTCAGGCGACCGGATGATCAAAACTTACCATCCTACTTAGAAGAGCTGCTCATTCGTTCTTCTGCTCATCTTACGACACAGCAGAAATCGGAAGCAAGAGCATTCCTTTTAAAGCACTCCGCACTCTTCGCTCTAAGTGAAAAGGATTTTGGGCGAACAAAACTTGTAAAACATAGAATCAATACTGGAAATCGTGGTCCAATTAAAGAGCGATTGAGGCGGACACCAGTTCACTTACGCCAGACCCTTGACCAACACATTGATGATATGCTCCAAAGGGATGTGATCGAGCCTTCCTCAAGTCCATGGGCATCAGGAATCGTTTTGGCAAGGAAGAAGGATGGCTCAACTCGATTTTGCGTGGATTATCGAAAGTTAAATGACATAACGGTGAAAGATGCCTATCCTCTTCCACGTATCGACGAAACTCTAGATCATCTTGCAGGAGCATGCTGGTTCTCAACATTAGATATGTCATCGGGATACTGGCAAGTTGAAGTTGACGAGAATGATCGCGAAAAGACTGCATTTACCACTAAACGAGGCTTATATCAATTTAAGGTTATGCCTTTCGGGCTCTGTAATGCCCCAGCGACTTTTGAGAGGCTGATGGAAATGGTTCTCTGTGGCTTACAGTGGACTGTTTGCCTTGTATACCTTGATGACATTGTTGTAATTGGAAAGTCATTTCATCAAATGCTTAAGAACCTTGAATGTATATTCAATCGCCTATCATCAGCGGGCCTAAAGTTAAAAGCAAGAAAATGCTCACTTTTTGCTAAGAAAGTGGAATACCTTGGACATATTATATCAGAAAAGGGAGTCTCCACTGATCCAAGGAAAATTGCTACTGTACAGAATTGGGAAGAGCCTAAATCAGTAAAAGAGCTGCGCTCTTTTCTAGGGTTATGCAGTTACTACAGACGATTCATTAAAGGGTTCGCAACGATAGCAAAACCTTTACACAAGTTAACGAGTTCTGACACTATGTATGTATGGACAAAGGAATGCCAAGAAGCATTCAATTCACTCAAGTTCAAGCTTACTAACTCACCAATACTGGCATATCCAGATTTCCGTGAGCCTTTCATTCTTGATACGGACGCATCCGAATTTGGCATCGGAGCAGTTTTATCTCAAAAGATAAATAGGGAAGAAAAGGTAATTGCCTATGCCAGTCGTGTCCTGTCCAAATCTGAGAAACGATATTGCGTGACACGCAAAGAACTCCTTGCGGTTGTAACATATGTAAAACACTTTCGTCACTACCTTTATGGAAGGGAGTTTACCGTTAGGACAGATCATAGCTCTCTCAGATGGTTATTAAACTTCAAAAATCCTGAGGGACAGATGGCTCGTTGGCTTGAGACTCTTGCAATGTTCAATATGACCATCGAGCACAGACCTGGTACTCAGCACAAGAATGCAGATTCACTGAGCCGCAAACCATGTAATCAGTGTAAGTTTGATCCTACCTGGGAAGATAAGAATATGAGTCAGTCACACCAAGTCATCTCTCTGGAGGAAGATTTTGGAAACGAAAAGACATTGTCTGAACTCCAGAAGGAGGATACAGAGATCTCTAAAGTAAGGGAATGGCTTGAGACCAAGCAAAAGCCCGACTCAACAGAACTCTCATTAGGAGGGGTAATGATGAAATCATTGTGGTCTCAGCGAGCACTTTTAGTAATCTATGATGATATGCTCTATAGACGCTGGACTGACAATAAAGGATCAACACTCCAGGCAATCGTACCCTTCAAGGAAAGGCTACACATTTTGCAATTCAGCCATGATCACAAAACATCAGGCCACTTGGGAGTGACAAAGACTCTGAGTAAGATCAGACAGTCTTATTACTGGCCTGGTCTGCAACGCGATGTTCGACATTACATTGCTAGTTGCGAAGTATGTGCTAAATCAAAGGGACCCACAAAGACAAAACGAGCTCCTATGCAACTTGTTGGTGCTGGGTTCCCCATGGAACGTATTGCGATGGACATTGTTGGGGAACTTCCGCTCACCGAGAGGGGTAACAGATACATTTTAGTTGTGTCTGATTACTTTACCAAGTGGGTGGAAGCCTTTGCCATGCCAAACATGGAGGCAAAAACAGTAGCTGATATCGTTGCCCGAGAAATAGTCGCTAGATTCGGAGTTCCAAACATCATTCATTCAGACCAGGGTAAACAGTTCGAAGGAAAAGTATTTACTGAGATGTGTAAGATTTTGAGCATTAAGAAGACTAGGACAACACCTTACCATCCACAATCTGATGGTATGGTTGAGCGGTTCAATAAAACTATGATGTCCATGCTCAAAACGCTCGTTGACGACAATCAACGAAATTGGGATATTTTGCTGCCATATGTAATAATGGCATACAGATCTGTTGAACATGAGTCAACAGGATGCAGTCCTAACTATCTTATGTTAGGAAGAGAGGTAGCTACTCCTCTTGATATTGCATATGAGATGCCAACATCTCTCAAGAAGACTCCTTCGAATCAATGGGCTTGGGAATTAAAAGAAAGACTTGAAACAGCCCACAACCTTGTCAGACAGCATACATCACAAGCTATGCTACGACAAAAATCAATACATGACCAAAAATTGTCCTACCAAACATTTGCCCCTAATGACGAAGTATATGTTTACTTCCCTAGATATTTGGTTGGTCAATCTCCGAAACTCACAAAGTATTGGAGAGGGCCATTTGAGGTCATAGAAAAAATGTCTGATGTTACGTACAAGGTAAACTGTGGTCATAAAAGCAAACCACAAGTAATACACGCAGATAGAATGCGTCAGAAGATGAAACGAGATCTCTCAAATGAGCCCTCTGTACCCGTTGTCCCAATACCCCATGACGATAACGACAAACTGACTGAGGAGAAGCCTCCTCCATCTGGGAAATGTCTGATTCCTCATCAAAGAGTTAGAAAACCTCCGAAATGGTTATCTGATTTTTATGTGTAATTCAATAGATATTTACTTACAGTATCTGTATGTCTAACTCCTTGTCTTCATATTTTTCAGACAATGCCACTTATAAAGACAACTCCTCGCAAAGAAATGAAATGTCCCATGTGCCCCTTCAAGGCTTTTGATCTCGAGCGAATGAAGGAACATATTGCTGCATGTGGAATGAAAAATCTTGAGAAACTGTACAGTTGTTCAGAGGTTAACTGCACATATAATACAAATAAGTTGTCTAACCTGACTCGACATAAGAAGAAACACATGAAGAGTCAATCTAAAACTCAGCAGTCTGATGGAGAATGGCAAAGAACTGATCCAGGCAATCTCAGTGATATTGATGGTGGTGCGTCAGAGAGTGAAAGTGATGTTTGTGAAATTCAAAACACCTCAAATTCCTTTGAAAGTGGAAGAATTGTGAGAAGACCAACTCGTCCAGCTCCAGTCTTTGCACCACCAAGACCAACTCTTAATATTCCTATGCCTCCAGACTACTCAGATGAGCCAGCAGTATGTGCTTCACCTTCATTGGCAGGTACGAGTGAGAATCCTCCTAGGAACAATCCTGCTTCGACACCTGTTGTGTTTCCTCTTGGACAATCCCGTCCATGTGTTTCCAGTACAAATGTGGCTTGTGAGAAAGTTGATGCATCTGTACAGACAAGCCGTCCGAAGAAGAGACGTACTACCTGGACAATAACTCGTTGGAGTGAGGATGATAAGGATATTGAGCAAGTGGAGCTCATTGAAGAAGACCTTGAGGAATAACCTAATTGTATTTGTGAAACATATGACTAGACATTTGCTTGATTTAATAATTGTTTTCTGACAGTCAGTCAGTCAGATATCTCTGACAATGGTTTTTGCTCACATTTTTCCAGTTTGTTATACATAACCCTTGCTTACATGAATTTATTGATGTATACTGTCTTGTTTTATTTTTTATTTCGTTATAGAATGCGAGGACGCATTATTATTTGAGGCGTGGGTAATGAAACGATTCTGATAGCAGAGGCAACTCTAGCTAAATCTAAATTACAGAAAGAGGATTGAACCCCTCTTATATTTTATCCAATCAGATATCTTGATTTAAACCAATCATATTACTTGATTCATTTATGTTTGACCAATCAAAGCCTTTGCTTCATTGACCAATCACAGCTAACTGCCTAGTATAAATTGAAGCGCACGCTGTTCTTATCATCACACTGTCACACTGTCAACCCGACAAGACAAGTAAAGAAGCATTAAGGAAGAAAGGTATAGACGTGGCTGAACAAGCCTTTCCTGTACTTTTAAGCATCTTTGACTAATATTGTTAAGGCTTAGAATAGGGATCAGGCATTACCCAGTCGGACTTCGACCTTGTACCCCTTCCTTAGCTCAGTACTCACCTGTGAGCTAAAGTGAGCTTGATTAAACCCGCCTCATTAATTTCATTGATTAACTTTTTATGCCCCAATCATTTGTTTAAATCAGTTTTAAGAGCCTCTTTATTTCGTGTTCTAGCCCAGCAAGGTATCTGGGGGATCCACTTGTTATTTACTGCTCTATATTGATTCCTTCTTTTGATCTTAGTTTAAAATACTAATAATCATTTTTATCAATCATTGGGTTGCACGCCACAGAATTGGTCACATTGAGCCTTTGGCTCAGGTGAGCTAAAACATGTGTTTGTTAAACACGAATGCCCCTTTTGGCATCTTTGTCAGTAAAACAGCTGAAATGTCAAAAGAAGTTCACATTTTGAGGTCAAGATCACAAGGTCAAATTTGTGTAATCGGAAAGGTCTTGTCACAAGGAATGCATTGTGAAATAAGAAAGACCTATCACTTACCATTCAAAAATTATG
This sequence comes from Pinctada fucata, assembly GCA_028142955.1. Lineage (NCBI taxonomy): Eukaryota > Metazoa > Mollusca > Bivalvia > Pterioida > Pteriidae > Pinctada > Pinctada fucata. The sequence goes on along the minus strand of AP027114.1, from coordinate 20,384,128 downwards.
GCAAAGTTAAAGTCTATCAAAGTAGGTCAAACTCCAAGTTCACAAGGTAAAAGAGTTTGATAGATGATCCATCAAATTGTCTAAGTTGTCACATGAAATACTCATGTGAAATATGAAAACCTCATCACTTACCATTCTTTGATATTTAAATTTATTCAAAACTTATTGCCAAGGTCATTGCAGGTCCAAGGTCAAGGTAACAAGGAGAAAAAGTTTGGTATCCATGGAAACGTCTTGTCACCAGGAATACACATACGAAATACGAAAGCCCTACCACTTACCATTCAAAAGTTAAGGTCAACGTTAAAGTTTTTACGGACAAACAGACAGACGGACGGACGGACGGACGGACAGACCAAAAACTATATATGTGCCGAATCTCCGATTACGGGGGCATAAAGATAATACTGAACATTTACTGTACTGCAAAATTGAAGAAGGTTTAGATATTATACGGCACGTTTCATATTACTTGAGTTTATAGAAATATTAAAGTACCTCGAATGCGGAAATACTTTTGACGTTACACGTTTGTAATAAAAATAGTTTTTATGATAAATCATTAATCTTCTAGACCTTAAATGAACAATACAATTCATATATCGTATATAAAAAATTAATCCGTCGACAGAAAAAAAAAAACAAACAACAATGTGCCTCTTTGACAAATAGTCTCGGCTTTTCACATTTATGCTAAAACGAAACTCAAGTTAAATTCTCAAGAAGATTATTGTCTTGGTATATATACATAATGTATAAGAGTTTGACAAACACTAGAGGACAGAAAAGAACAGTAAATGATATGACTTTATGTCATTTGAACAACCAAATAATTAAGGTATAACGAGTTAGTGCAGGCTCTAGGCGTCCATGCACAGTTTTTTGTCGAATTATCCAAAAGAAGTGACTGTGAAATTGCACGGACGTGCTAGCGGTAACGACAAAAACCACGTTATGGAAAAACGCACGGCTCAAGGTAACGTAATTTAATTTAATGATTTTTTAAAGATGTTTTTTTTTTTAAATCTAGCTATATAAGGAAGCGTAAAATTACAATATAGTATCTAAATTCGAAACAATACTGATATCAAAATTTCATTAAGCAATAAAAATGGCATTATTATGAATTAAAAGGTTTAATTAATCATAATGAAAACAAAATCAACCCATCCTACTACGTCTTTCGGTACACTTTTTCGACATAGTAACTTTCATACGTTTTTGGCATATTACATTGTTTAGATTTAGGATCACTGATGAGGGTTAAGTATTCGAAACGTGCATGTCTGGTCCACGTTGCCAATTTATCTGTTCTTAAATGATGCTATTCAATTTGAAGACGTTTACATTTATATCACTTGGTGAGTGTCACTGCTGGTGGACCAAGAGTCCCCGAGGGCACATGTAGCCAAGTTCGATCAATTTCGGTTGATCGTTTCTTCAACGCATTCTAAATTTCTGTTATCAAAATTTCTTGAAATTTCAAAAAAGTGGGTCCTGTAGCATCATATCCCACCCATCCTACTACGTCTTTCGGTACACTTTTTCGACATAGTAACATTCATACTTTTTTGGCATATTACATTGTTTAGATTTATAATCACTGATGAGGGTTAAGTACCCGAAACGTGCATGTCTGGTCCACGTTGCCAATTTATCTGTTCTTAAATGATGCTATTCAATTTGAAGACGTTTACATTGTTACCTATGATTCTCAACATGCTCAACCATGAAAATCCTATGGTTTCATAATTTTCTGAAGTTCCATGGGTTTTCAAAAATGTCAATCTAGTTTCTATTTTTCAAAAGAAGTACAGTTGCGAAATATTTTACATGCACTTAAAGAAATAAAAGATAGTTAAAGAGATAGATTAAATTAAAAAAAAATATTAGCTATACTTAAATCTAAATTAGAGACGTAGGACATTTTGTCAAGAAAACTACCGTATTATCCGTTCGAAAGCCCTTCAAGTCGTTATTAAAATCGTTAAACTTTTATTCAAAATTTTGTTCCGTTATTGTATTTATATTTTAAGATCTCAAATGGATTTTCATTTCATACGATGTGTTATGAAACAAGTTGTGGAAAACACGAGGAGTGTCATAATACATCGTATGAAATGAAAATTCATTTGAGATTCTTTTTATCACATGATTTTGCCAAAAAAAAATGTTTATTTCCAACGTGAAATCAACTATTATGAGATCAAGAGGCGAACCACGCCTTGATCAAGAAGTCGTCTGCTACGCTACGAGAAGTAGTTCCCCCATCGTATAGATGTTCTGTGCGTAAAGAAAACAATACTTCAATTTTGCTAAGTACTTAAATGCAATAATTATTCTAACAACAACAATTTTAATCATTGATTTAGCAGATATTTAAGTTTTCTACGTTATGTTACATATATCAAAGCTGACGATTTTCAATATTTTTGCTTTAAAAGCAAATGATACGGTATCTTTTTCTGTTTGATATATGCGCTTTTGCTTAAAAAGTCGACAAAGTCATGAGACAAAGAAAAGAGAAGAGATATTAATTTCATGAAGAAAAAAGAAAGAACAGGAAAGAGAAAATATGAAAAAAACGATAATGAAAATTTATAATGACAAATGAAACAGGCAAATGAACACAAAAGCATTTTTTTTTTGCAATTCACCAGATAGACTGCCTTTCAGATCCACTCAGAGATCTGATAAATTAAAGTGCATGAAAACCACTTACAGGTAATATTAGGACACTATGACCTTCTCAGGTCGTTTCTAAGACACTTGTCTCTGTTTGAAAAATACGTGTTAAATTGACAACATATTTTATTATCTAAATGGGTTGTCTGCGCTAATAAATGACAATTTCTTAAATAAACACTTGAATAAATGAACAGCTTGAAGTCGTAAACAAAACAATATATATATATATATATAACTCAAAACCACAATGTTTTATCCCTGATTTAAAACATCATGCCTCGAACTAATTTTCAGAATCAAAATCTCAGGAACAAGTTATTTTGAATTTGTTTATGATGGATTACTATTTGTTTGCACATGTAATTCCTTCCATCAATTTTTTTTAAGTATTTGCAATCATAAATGTACTATACTTTTGTCGTCAAGATATGTCTCTGACACTTTTCTTATGAAGAAGATGGATCCCGATCGATATCATTTGCAGAAACATCCATTTTCCTCACGATAGAGAACGTTGGCATTGACAGTGTGCCTTATTCGGTATCAAATAATGCATCATGAGCATCCTCTTCCTCACAATTGTTACACCATCACCACCGCTACCGCCACCAGCATCACAGCCAACACTATTTAATTCCACTATATTGCTTTCAAAATTTATTCGTCGTTTCGTTTTGTGTCGATTTTGTTTAGATTGACACTTTGCTGAATCCCCTCTTTGCCAGTCTAATCTTAGTTTGCTTCAATTTTTTCTCAGCTTAAACGTCTTCTGTTGTGCCTTTTTATATTAAATTATTTGCATAAAGTCATCATAGACTGAGACAAACAGTATGTCTTTATAAATCAACATTGCTTTAAAATCCAATCAATCAATCAATCAATCAATCAATCAATCAATCAATCAATCAATCAATCAATCAATCAATCAATCGGTTGATTGATCGTTCGATCGTTCGCTAGATCAATAAATTTGTTGATCGATCAAACAGAAAATGTGTCGTTTGATCAATCAATCAATCAATCAATCAATCAATCAATCAATCAATCAATCAATCAATTAGTTGTTCGTAAGATTGGCCGATAATCCATTTTGTGTGTAGAGACATATTGAATTATCGGCCAATCGATTATCGGCCAACTAAAATTGATCGATTTGCCGATAATCCAATCTGTCTATACACACAGATTGGATTATCGGCCAATCGATCAATCTAACGAACAACGAATTGATTAATTGATCGATTGATAGGCTGATCGATCAGTCAGGAAATCGTTCGGTTGGTGAAAAAGTAAATATATTGATCCATCTATCTATTCATCCTTCCATCCATCTATATATCTAGCATACTGTTGTTTGTATACAACTTGAAAATGAAATCGATGATGCCATGCATTTTGATGATGCTGACGAAAGACATACATAAGACAACCAAAGAGATTGAATATTCCACATTCTCCTAAATCAATTTTGCTAATTCTCCATGAATATGCTGCATCTATTAAATGGAATATTTCTTACTAATAAGGTCTGTATGAAAAAAAAGTATATGCATGAAAAATCATAATTACTTTTAGTTGCACTGATGAATGGATTTTCCATGTTTAATAGATTAAAACCTTACACAATATGACCTTATATTTTGACAGATACTCCATGAATAATTGTATAACAGAAATTCTAATATGACTTGATTCTTTTTCCCTATTAAGACAACAGACGCGAGCCGGGCTCTATTCTCCAATATAGGCCCTATAGCGATAAGCCACACCTACCCATTTTCTGAAAGCAGATAAACCGGCAGGAACTGGTTTTTACCAAGAATCGATTGGTTATCATTAGAATAGAAATAAAAAATGACAAGCCGGGCTCTATTGTCTCATAATGCCCTCGCGTCCTCAGCCAATCACATTTATCACCTCGCCGCTGACGCGGCTCGGTAATAAATGTGATTGGCTGAGGATCGGACGCTCGGGCATTATGAGACAATAGAGCCCGGCTTGTCATTTTTTATTTCTTAATTATATGGATAATGTACATATGTTTTTGTCAAGGTAGAATTCATAAATTTATACAGAAAAGAAATCTAGATTTTTATGCCTCCAGAATTAAAGATTCGGGGGCATATATTTTTCATTATTTCACATTTGATGTGTAACCTTAAATCATTTAAACTACCGGTATCTTAATTACTTGCTTTTCTTCATGTGTCTTCGTGCTTTGCTGTAGGTGCTGCAACCGAGTCTTGTTGGAGATCCCCTCCTTTCTTTTATTCACATAATCCTCATATAGCAATGCATGAATATGGAGATCTCCAAAAAAAAAACAAAAACAAAAAAAAAAACAATGCTGTAATGGCTACAGCGGAATACACACTCACAGCACGTAAAATAAAACACGTCACTTATTGAAACAATAAAGAAATATCATTAATTTAATTTCAGAACTCTGATTGAATGAAAATGGAATTCCAGAGATGGATCTTTCTATTACCTGTGCTCTGCACATGTGCCAATGGTATCAGTCGATCTTTCACAACCAATGAAACTTCGAAAATCAAGCAGGCACAGAATGCAGGGAAGCTTTATAGGAACTTTAAAAAGCTGCAGAAGACAAACCCTGTGTCCACTACAACGCTTCGTCCGATTATGTCTAGAGATGATCTGAAAAGTTACAACTCAAATATAGACAATAGAGTTAGTTCAAAAAGTTCGTACTCCTCTTCAACGTCCAATAAATATGATGTTTCAAACAGAACGTTTATGAAAGGAAGAGTAAATGTAAATTCAAATCCATGGTATCAAGATGAACCAAAGCGAGGCAAAAGGAAACCAAAGCGAGGTCAAGAATCTGTTGCAGGGTATACTTCAAATCAATATGGACCTCCTTATAACGGTGGACATACGGATAATAGGCGGGTGTATGACGAGACATCGATTTACAACAATGCTGATTATGGTGGATATAACGACAGACAAAACGACAGGAATGTTAGGAATCATCATAATCAACTGTCAAGGCGTAGGAGGCGCATTAATTCTGGTCATGGACCTCCTCCTTATTATAAACGACACCAAAATAGATACCATGATCAACCGCCTCAACAACATTACGATTATAGGTACGGCGAACCTCCCCCTCCTCCGCCTTCTCCACCTCCTCCTCCTCCATATAGGCGAATGGTTAGAGAGCCTCCAAAACATCATCGTTCTCGGGGGAGATATCAAAACTTTCCAAGGGACAGAAGGCACCCACAACAATATGATCAAAGAGGTTCCTTTCATCCATATCGTCAAAACAACATGAAACCACCACCATCATATTTTGAAAATGCTGGACCTCCACCACCTCCTCCAACACCAGTAATGCCAACATCACCACCAATACCACCCACGCCGCGTACACCACGGCCATATGTCACACCGCCGCCACAACCAAGATATATGAGACGAAGGAGAAGGCCACAGCGCTCTGACAATGTTCATTTCGAGCAAACATATTATTCTGGCAAAGGTAGTGGTCCGTCCAAACCTCCAAGAATTCGTTTCAAGAAACCACAACACCATCATGACCGCATATATGACTACCGTCCTCCTATTGGTCGGGGTCCGGAAAGGAGACCACAGCCTGATCCATACTATGATCAGTACTATCAAAACCGGCATCGGCATGAGCAAAGTCACTACATTCATCCCCCTACTACAACTGCACCACCAACTGCACCACCAACGCCCCCTGGATTTCTTTTTAGAATGGCTGAGGATTTCGACATACTTTGAAGAAACATTAACACACAATATCTTAATTGCTGTACATTATCCACAAATATATGTTTTCTACCACAGATAGTTCATGCGGGTTCTCTTAGATCAATATAATTTAAAAAGGATCTGAATAAAAAATGTAAATATAAAAAAAAATTCTAAAGATATTCTGTGTCCCCAAAACCAGAGGAGACATATTGTTTTTGCCTTCGCGTCCGTCCGTCCGTCTGTCAGACATCGTGCCCGGGCTATAGCTTGAACCGTTTATCGGATCACTTTCAAATTTCAGTATTGCTTGTGACCCAAACGTTTCACATCACCTTGACCCAAGGACATGTGACCATGGTAAGGTCATATATGTGTTTTTTAATGAAATTATACAGTCATGCTTATGTGTATGGGCTTTGTTTCTTGAACCGTATCTTTTTCATATTTTAGTTGTTCATGATCAAGAGATTTCTTATCATTTGACCCAAGGTTATTGGTTTTATGTCTCAGTGTGTTGCTTCTCGGGATTTAATGTTTAACATTAAGCGGTCCAAGATCATATGGCCAAGGTCAAGGTACCTTTTTTCTTAAGTAATGAAATTGAATAAGCTAATCTTGTCCAGGCTATACCGTGTGTCCAATCACTTTCATTTTACAGTATATTGTTTCCCATGACCCAACGGTTTCAGATTAACGCAGGTTTATGCTATCAAGGTTAAGGTCACTTAATATGTTTATAAAGAAAATGTATATATGTTAATCATGTTCGGGTTATATCTCTTAAACTTTAAACTGAAAAAAAACTTTGATATCTTAGTATGTTGCTGCGCGTGACTCAAAAGTTTCACATAACCTCCGTCTGGTCTGTCGGTCAGTTTTGGACAATTTCCTCAGTCTTTGGTGATATTTCATTGTTTGGGTTGAGGATCACTAGAGGCCTAAGTACCCGAAACGTGCATGTCTGTTCAATGATGCAAATGTATCTGGTCCTAAACTATGCTATGCATTTGAAGACGTAACACTTGACCGTATGGTCAAGGTCAAAGTAAGGTTGAGGGATGGTGAGACATGTTTTCTTTTCTGAAAAAAAAATTTAATTGGACATGCTAACATTCACAAATGTTAAAATTCTTCAAATTGAATAGCATCATTCAAGAACAGATAAATTGGCAGCATGGAACAGACATGCACGTTTCGGATTCTTAACCCTAGTCAGTGATCGTCAATCTAAACAATGTAATATGACCAAAGAGTGTGAAAGTTATTATGTCCAAAATGTACCGAAAGACGTAGCAGAATGGTGGGATATGATGCTATAGGACCCATGTTTTAGAAATTTCAAGAAATTTTGATAACAGAAATTTTAGAATGCGTTGAAGAAACGTTCAACCGAAGTTGATCGAACTTGGTTACATGTGTCCTCGGGGACTCCTGGTCCACCAGCAGTGACACTCACCAAGTAGTACAAATGTTAAACGTCTTCAAATTGTGTAGCATCATTTAAGAACGGATTAATCTGCAGCATAGACCATTAGAGAGGTGCTGATCAGTGTAACATCTCTCCCTGTATAATCCTCTCGAACTACTCATGTGCAAGACAGATGAAGAAAAGCGAATGTTGTCCTTCGTATTTCTTTGAAGCTGTATTATTGTCTCCGTCTGTGTGTCTTATTTTTCTTTTCTCGTGTGAAAGTTCTTGCTTATATTTTTCAAATATTTGTATGCCTTTTGGTTGTGATTTTCAGAATTTGATTTCGAGATTAGAGTTTGACTTTCCTTCACTGATACACATGATAAATCAATTGTATTTAAGTTACAAGGACATCGTGTGTAAAGAAAAACAAAGGAAGAGCTAGTGAGAAAAAGATGTCTAAAAAGCATAAAAAAGGTATTTACATCTTGAATTTCAAATTTATATTAGTCTGAATCAGTAAGTGAATATTAAAGACAAAGCCTACGGAATTATATAATTTTATAAAGTCGATAAACACCGTGCGGCGGTTTGCCTAACATTCAAAGCTGGCCGCTCATACCGCTACGCCACTGTGACAACCCTAGGTTACCATGGCGTAGCGGTACTATGAGCGACATGCATTGCATGCTAGGCAGAGCCGCCGTACGGATCCTCGGGTTTACCGACTTTTAATATTATAATATCTGCACCTATATGGGAGTCTGCTGGTCGATAAACGACAGGGTCCGCCGCCTCTGTGCCTCTGACGAGCCCAATTGAGTTAAAGAAGATCCTGACGACAATCTCAACAGCACTCACAATAGAGCACCAAATGGAGCATCGACGGACCCCTAGCAAGCTAGAGGTGGGACCAGGTGCCCGGGAGGAGTAAGCATCCCCTGTTGGCTAGCCGCACCCGCCGTCGATGTTCAAGCACGAAAATGAAAATATATAAAATACATGCACTGTCTATGGTTCTGTCTATATAGAAAGTGCTATGGCGACAATCTCAGGGAAAAATATTCAAAACACTTACTGTCAAACCCCTCGCGGGGAACTTTTTTACGAGCTCCACACGGCAAAGGGCATAAGTGTGACACAAATGAGTTAAAGAAGATCCTGACGACAATCTCAATAGCACTCACAATAGAGCACCAAATGGAGCATCGACGGACCCCAAGCAAGCTAGAGGTGGGACCAGGTGCCCGGGAGGAGTAAGCATCCCCTGTTGGCTAGCCGCACCCGCCGTCGATGTTCAAGCACAATTGCAAGTGCAATTAACTTCAAACAATACAGAATTATAGTTCAAAACCGACAATCAATGGGCATACAACACCATTCCAGAGAGGAGCAGATGTGAATCCCTAATGGAGATTTGTCCAGATGTTCGAGGTGAGTAAGACTTTCCTTCTTGTCAGAAACGTCTATCACTTAAACTGTACAGAAAAGAACAAAACTGGTGAATGTATCACATTTCGCGAATTTGAATGGTTAATTTTAACTTTAGATATCATTGATCATTTTGGACAAAGATATGTTATAGTCTCTTTATCGGTACACCGAGATTTACAATTATATCCGCACGGAATAGGCAAATGTTAAACGTCTTCAAATTCAATAGCATCATTTAGGAACAGATAAATTTTCAGCATGGACCAGACATGCACGTTTCGGGCACTTGACCCTCGTCAGTGATCCTCAATCTAAAGTATGTAATATGACCAAAGAGTGTAACAAACATTCAAGACATACACACCCAAAAATAAAATGAATAACGCTACATGGATAAAATGAAAGCGATATGCAATCGGCCCTGACTTTGGACGGCTAGCGGTTAGAAAAAAGCTAATGCTTATCCGAATTAATTCTAATTAGGTTGTGCTAATTTAATCTGCAAAAAAGATTAGTAATTGGTTACGTCGTAAATGGATCTAAATGTAAAATTGAAATGAATAACCAACCAAGTGTTTCTTGAGAAAGCAAAGGACTTTACAAACTCGGCTGCTTTATGGGATATAAAAGAAATCATCATATCTCGATGACATGTATGAAATTTATGTTCAATTGGAAAATCAAAATGCATGCATATAAGACAAATTGAAAAAAAGTAAAGCAGATTAAATAGAAAAGCAAATCTTTATCCCGAAAATAGGATATGATGAATCGAGTGGGTATCTCCCTCTTGCAAACAGTCCTTTGTACAGCCGAAATGATCATGTCAGGAAAATTGAGTTCGAACAAATAGAATGTTTAAGCTGATTGATTTATTTGTTGTGAAAATATTTTCAACGTTTCTTACACTTTGTCGGTGTGTTGGTCTACAGTGCTCCCTGAGTTTCTTTACTTTAATAGCAGATTAATTAAGCTTGGCAGGCTTTGAATTCTAAGAAATTACATTTTTAATGACAGTGAATACCTACTTTTCGTCATCGAGGCGCATCAAACGATCATTTATGGTCATTCTCTTGTTCTAGGTTAAGCGAAACTCCCTCCTTGTTTTTAAATAATATAAGAGAGAACAATTTGAAAATTTTACTTATATTAGATATGTAGTATGATCCATGTGACATCTGGATATGTTTAAATTTCTAAAATCAGCACGGCGTGTTTTCACAGCGCCACCTACAGTTCATTCCGCACTTTCACTGGACTCTTGAGATTGTTTATTAGATAAAATTCTCCTCCGTGTCTTTCGTGGAAAAGTTCCACGCGAGGGGTTTGACAGTAAGTGTTTTTAATATATTTCCCTGACATTGTCGCCATAGCACTTTCCATATAGACATAACGTCAGACAGTGCATGAATTTTATATATTGTTTTCATTATCGTGCTTTAACATCGATGGCGGGTGCGGTTAGTCAACAGGGGATGCTTACTCCTCCCGGGCACCTGGTCCCACCTCTAGCTTTCTAGGGGTCCGTCGATGCTTAATTTTGTGCTCTATTGTGACTGCTGTTGAGATTGTCGTCAGGATCTTCTTTAACTCATTTATAGAGCTGATTCATTTTCTCCGTCTGTTTGTCCGATTGTTCTTTTCATGGAGATTTTTTTCTATTTTGTTCATGAATTTGTCATGTAAATCGTCTTTAAATTCAATAGCATCATTTTAGAACAGATAAATTCGCAGAATGGATCAAACATGCCCGTTTTGGGTACTTAACCCTCGTCAGTGATCCTCGATCTTAACAATGTAATATGACCAAAGAGTGTGAAAGTTATTATGTCGAAAATGTACCGAAAGACGTAGTAGGATGGATGGGATATGATGCTACAGAACCCACGCTTTAGAAATTTCCACAAAAAAAGAAAATGTTAAATGCTTCAAATTCAATAGCATAATTTAAGGACAGATAAATTTGCAGTATGGACCAGACATGCACGTGTGTTTCGGGTACTTAACCCTCGTGATCAGTCTTTCAATTGTGATCATTGAAATCTGATTTCGGCCTTTCTGTTTTACTTTCATTCACTGATGTATTAAAAAGAACTAGTTAGCGTTTGGATTCAGGTCAATAGGAAGTAGTACTTTAAAATCAAATTGACTCAACCAATCAACTTCTTTTGAGTCTTTGTAAGCTTTCATATATCCAAGATATTTAATTGTTATTTTATCTTTTTTAAAATAAACTTCACTGTCGTGATAGGTGCGAAGAATGTAAAAAGAAATAGATTAGAAATTTCTACAGTGCGAAGTGTAATAAAACTTCGAATTATTGGCAATACAATGAATGAAAGATTGAAGAAATTATTTCCTGCTTCAAAAGATGATGACAATTTAATTTAATTGGAGTGTTCGCTTTGTCTTTTTAGTTAAAAAGTAAAAAGTACTTTGACTGGAAGCATCACTGATGAGAATTTGATATTCGAAACACGTGTCAGGTGCATGAAAATTGGTTGGAAATTTTCTTCAAGAAGGTTTAGAGTTCGAACCCTTCTGAATTATTAGAGCGGTGCAGCCTGCAGTGACAAACCATTGAAGAATGAATACAGGTCATGTCAGACATTTCCAAAAGCAAAGAATAAGATATTTAAAGCATATCAATAGGTTTTTTTTTATTATGAGTGAAAAGTAAATAATACAGATAGGAGAGAATCTTTATAAGGACGCGATAGTAGACTACTAAAAAAAAAGTCCGCGCAGCTTACTTCAGAAATCGGATAATTGAAATTTTGTCTACTTTTGCGGCAATTTTCCGATAATAATTTACATATATATAGGAGGAAAGGTCTCGAACTCTCGTAAATTATGTGTCCGTACGACTTATATTACTCTCACAGTGAAAGAAAATAATTTAAGATGGGGAGTTTTCTATGTTAATTTTAGCATGACGTCGCCGATGTTTACCATTGAGTCTATGGAAAATGTCAACGACTAAAATTAATATAGAAAACGCCCCATCTAAAATCTTATTTTTGACTGTGAGCGAAGTATTGGTCGTAAGTACATATTAATTACACCGTTAGTTACGAGAGTTCAAGGTCCATCCCCCAATATAGATTTTAATCGGAAAATATGTGGACAAACTTCATCTTTCCGATATCTGAAGTGAGATGGTGGACAGTATGAACAAAACACCGAATTAAACACTGAAATGCGAAAACACAGAGTGATCAGGATAACATGTACATGAAACGCGAGGAACATGATTTTAAAAGATGTACAGCTGATTAGAACTTGATTCACAAATCTGGTTATCCAAATTACGCCATAGACAAAAGAGAATATGGATTCTAAATTAGGCGGTGTTTTACCTATCTGATTAAAAATTGAGATCACACCATCAGTGTAACTGTATGTAAACTTAGATAAAATGAATTAACCAAGAGCTCCTTTCCATTGAAGAGCAAGGACTGAACAATTTCATCTTCAATATGGGGTAAAGAAGAAAATATAATTTCTCGCGTTTGAGGAACGAATTAGAGAGAAATTATTTTCCTATTCGGTTGTCAATTCAAGTGGTTCTCATCGAACACTTGTTTGTTCTATTCGAACACTTCTTTGATTCAATTCGAACACTCATTGAATCTATTAATACACCACATGTTCTAATCGAACACTACCTCATTTAAATATCACGAGCTATGTAAATTAAGCTCGGTAATATATACTACGTGGTGAGTAGTGCATATCAGTTTAGGACGACGCAGTACGTACGACATGGACGAGGTTGGGCCGTCTGCTCTTGATCAAATTTTACTTTTTATTCAATTTTTCCTTTCATGGATTGAACGCATAATCACGTTGTTAATTAAAGTGCTGCGTCGTTGACTAACGGCAACAAGGTGTTGTTATTCTTTTAATGGTATTAAGGTGTTGTCATTCTTTGAATGGTATTAGAAAGGAATCGTCATATCTCGATACCATATATGGAGTATGTTAAATTGGAAATCAAAGAAAGGAGGGGATCTCCAACAACACCTAGTTGCAGCATCAACAGCAACCTCCCAAAACACCCACTGTAAAACACAAAAATGACACGCACAGAAAGAGACGCAGTAGTACAATGAACGTCAAATCACAGAAAAATATAAAACACAAATGACTACACATAAACCAACGAGACCAATGGGCAAACGGTGCCGACTTAGGACGGCCATCTGCCTCGTCAGTAGCAGACGCTGTGGTTATCCTGGACTACGTGCGCACAACCCTCCCGCTATTCCGATTACCCAGAGGTCTCGAAGAACGTACAATTGTGGTGTAAAACAACCTCCTCACTGTCAGATGACCACACACAAACAAGACCGCAAGACGCAGGGGCCCAAGCAACACAGATGAATATGTAAATTGATATAAAAAGAGGGCATGCGTAATACGACCTGTGCTCTGCCGGCTGTAGCGAGCTAATGTATGTTATCACCCGAGGAGTCCGACTGACATTCAGAGAGGACAGGTGGTCGGGGCCCTGTCTTCTCTAAAGAGGTTTGGACAGGGCCCGTCATGGAGTCCCGTCGTCACAGTCAGTCAGCGTGCAAGTATTAAGGATGCAAAATGCATGTAAGATATATTGACGAAAGTAAAGCAGATGAATTAGAAATACAAATGTTTTATCCCCAAAATAGGATGAATCGTATGGAGGGGGATTAGTGTCACAATGCTATTTGACTTGCTTCATGCTATGTTGCTTCATTCAATAAAAAAGAAGGGAGGAGATCAATGTATGATTATTCCATGTTCATTTGTCTTGCCTTCATTTCAAATTGACTTGATTGCATTTGTTTTTCTTCTTTATGCAATGTTGCTTCCGTGCATTTTACATTTGTAATTCGTCAATGCATAATTGTCGTTCTACGATGCGTTATGACATTTTTCATTGTGCCATCATTCTTTCGTCCTAATGCCATTATTGCTTCGTCAATGCTAACCTCAATTTTGATACCAGGTGGCGCTCCGTTTGTGTCCGTTCCTTGAAATGAACTTTGAGACGTCCCCTGTTGCAGTACTTGGAAAAATGAGTTATAGCGGAAAAAAGCAAAAGCTGATTAAAATATTTGAACAAAAAAAATCATTAAATGGTAAATATTTGAGCCTTTTCTGTTTGTTTGTTTTTCATTTATACAATAATAGCCATTTGGGGATTTGAAATATCTAAATTCTACTGCGTAATGGTAATGACATCGTGGCTCAGCGGTTAGCGTGCCAGACAATTATTCTATCGACTTCGTATGTTAAATGTCTTCAAATTCAATAGGACCATTTAAAGCCTGATAAATTTACAGCATGGACCAGACATGCACGTTTCGGGTACTATCTCCTTCTTGCAAAGAATTCTTCGTTCAGCCGAAATGATCATGTAAGGTAAACTGAATTAAACAAAGAGAATGTTCGATTGTATCTTTTGTTGGGTAAAATATTTTCTATACTTCTTACTGTTTGTCGAGGTTTTGGTCCTCCGTGTTCGCTGTGTTTTTATTTTGTACATGCAGATTACATGAGAAATTATTATGTTTGGCAGGCTTTGGGATTAATAGAATTATTGCATTTTTCAATTATACTAGTAGAGTATAATTTCTTATCGAATTTAGTCAGGGTGGCGCCCATATTTTGGCAATTTTCTTGTTCTAGCTTAACTTATCAAAACAAGGCGAATGATTGAACCCCCTCCTTGTTTTTGTACACTAAAACAATCTTTAAGCTTCCTTTTGGTTCTGCTTACTATGTAACATGATTCAAACTCTACATATTTTGCACGGCGCGTTTTAACAGCATCAACCTCAATGCCTTTCGCATTTTCAGTGGACTCTATGGATTGTTAATTAGATAAAGCAGAACTTCGCATTTCTATAGAGCAGTACGTGTACTTTTCTCCTTCTGCATTTTCAATTTTTCTTTTCGCTTGAGGAAATTTTGTTTCTATATTTTTTTCTCAATAGTTGATAAGCTTTTTGAAATCTGAAGTCAAACTTTTTTGTTTGACTTTTAATATTGATGTATGAAACAAAGAAAATTATTAGCATTAGCAATCAGGAACTTTGTAAGCTTACATTTTCTATAAATGCGATTATTTTCGCTGAGGTAAAATTTCGCGATTTTAACATCAAGACATTTCGCTGGGCATAAATATTCGCGATAAATATGTCTTTCCTATATAAAGAATGCATCGAGGATATTTTCGCGTGGGGGAATTTTCGCAAATATACCCGATTCGCTAAAAACGCGAAAACTACCCTCACGCAAAATTTCTACGGCTACAGTTTACAGTATGTTATACTGTTTTCTTTTCAAGAACTTTTACTGTCCCGAGACTATTGGCAAGTAGAATGGAAAAAGAGTAAAAAAAAGTTAATTTGTCGTTTCTTCACTGTGATATACTAGATAGTGTAATTGAACATCGAATTATTGACAATGCAATTTATACGATTGACTGAAGTCCAGAAATTATTTGCTTTATTTGAAACATAATGGCAATATGATTTGCCGGAAGTGTTGGCTTTAGAATGTTGCCGCCTGTAGTGATAAAAATAAACATTAGAAATACATAAAGGTCAAGAAATCAAAGCATAAGATATTTTAGCTGATCAATAGGTTTTTTCTTTTTCAAGTGAATGGAATGTAGATAATGTAGAAAGGAGAGAATATCTAAAAGGACTCGGATATAGACTTACAACAAAACGCCGAATTGAGCACTCAAATACGAAAACACAGAGCGATGAAGGATAACAAAAGATGCGAGGAACACGATGGTAAAAATGTGCAGCTGATAAGAACTTGATACACAAATGTTCATACTGAAAACATACAAAAGCATATTTTTTTGTTAGAGGATCTCATAAAAGATGAAACTGCGATGACCACTGCATGAGTTGGTTTATTGTATTGTTGTCATTGATTTATTGGTACATTGATAGATGTCAATAGGTTTTTCATTCATTCATTCATTCATTCATTCATTCATTCATTCATTCATTCATTCATTCATTCATTCATTCATTCATTCATTCATTCATCAATTTAGTGTTTATCATTTGCCCCTACAAGACGAACTGTCGAAAAACGTAAACTTGTGTCTAGTTAATTTTTAACTTTTTTATATCTCTTTCAATTGTTGTCGTAACTATAGGATATGAATGAATTCCCGGATAGAGAAAGGTATCCCAAGACAATTAAGATTTATCAACTAAAGGAGCGTACGATTTTATTTTAGAAACAAAAATGGAAATAATGTAAATCTGGTTGAGGCACCGGGAGCAGAGAAAAGATAGTTACATAACATCCACATTTAGATTTGCACATGCATGCAAAATTAAGCTGAGCGAGGTATTATGAGGCGGATATGATTATGGGAAAAACCTGTATTGCTGTCCTTTAAAGAGGTTATCATTATCTTATGATTAAAACCAGGAAGTGTGGGCTGTTCGGTAATCCAGTGCTCTCAACTGAAAAATTGACGTTGCAGATGATTAGGCCATGGTAGTTAGATTTTTCGTTTTACGTCCGGAATTTTTGGACTGTATATCTTCTGATTTCCCCTTTACACAGAAGGTTACATAATGTACAAATTTAGTTAAAGAAACAATATTGGTACACGAATGATTACAAAAAGTATAAAAATTGCAATAATTATAAATAGAACATAAAAGAATGCATACATATAATAGTAATGAAATTGATGATTAAAAATAAATAAATAAATAAATAATTTGAAAGGTGCCCTCCCGATGGACATGAGTCAGTAAATGAAAGTAAAACACAAAACTTCGAAATCAGATTCCAAAAATCACAATCAAAAGGAATGGAGGGGATCTCCAACAACACTAGGTTGCAGCACCCACAGCAAAATCCCAAAACACCCATGCAAAAAACACAGAACAGATACCCACAGAAAGAGACGCAAAAGGGACAAGGAACACCAACTCACAACATAGAAACATGAAACATAAAAGACTACACATAAACCAACGAGACCAATGGGCAACCGGTGCCGACTTAGGACGGCCATCTGCCACGTAAATAGCAGACGGTGTGGTTATCCTGGATTACGTGCGCACAACCCTCCCACTATTCCAAAAGGTTTACAAAGTCTTGAAAAAATAAATACCAGAACTTTATCACGAGATAAGAACAATCGGACGAACAGACCGACACAATAACATAGAAAGATGGAGGTCAACTTCACCTAATGGATAATTTCCTGAGCCCAGTGGAAGTACATAATGCATTGTAGGTGGCGACGTTAAACGAGCGCCATGCTAATTCATAATACTTAAACATATTTGAATATCAAATTGATAATGTTACATATAGAATGCAAGGTAATGTATCTAAGTAGGAAGGATCAAAAAGGTAGCTGAAAGCTTAATTAATTTCTTTCGCCGTAATATTTAAAACCATAAGTATCAACTTCATTTGAATGAAGTCAGAAGTATCCATTCACACGAAAACACACAAAGATATTATCAAAATTACTTATATAATCAAATAAAATTTGGGAAAAACTGATACCAAAGAAAAGAAGAACCAATTGTTTCTTAATGATACTGACTTTAATAATTACGCCCCCCTCCCCCTTAGTCTAGTTTATCCTGAAATCGATAATGGTAAAGGCATACTGCGATACTCATTATAGCTTACTGAAGATATATTCTGGTATAAAATTAATTTCTTTGTATTGTGTCAGTGGAAAATGCATCTTCGTGTGCACGTGTGTGTGATGGTGTGTGTGTGTGGTTTTTTTTTTTGCAATTTCCCTAAATGTTACTTGCTCAGTGCATGGAATTTATATATTTTCATTTCCATGCTTTATAAACATCGAGGGCGGATGCAGCTAGCCAACAGGGGGATGTTTACTCATCCCGGGCACCTGGTCCCACCTCTAGCTTGCTAGGATCCGTCGATTTTTAGTTTTGCGCTCTATTGTGAGTGCTGTTGAGATTATCGTCAGGATCTTCTTTAACTCATTTGTGTCACACTTATGCCTTTTGCCGTGTGGAGCTCGTAAAAAAGTTCCCCGCGAGAAGTTTGACAGTAGGTGTTTTGAATATACTTCCCTTTCATCGTCACCATAGAACTTTCTATATAGACATAACGTCAGACAGTGCATGAAATGTATATATTTTCATTTCCATGCTTCATAAACATCGAGGGCGGATTCGGCTAGCTAACATGGGATGCTTACTCCTCCCGGGCACCTTGTCCCACCTCTAGCTTGCTAGGGGTCCGTCGATGTTTATTTTTGCGCTATATTGTGAGAGCTGTTGAGATTATCATCGGGATCGTCTTTAAGTCATTTGCTCGTAGATGTTAAACAAAATATTCTATTAGTATGGACTTATGAATGCTTGAAGGAGGATTAATAACTTCCCTCAGGTCCATTACGGGATGTAAACCACAAATGTCTAGATGTTTTAATTATAATGTAATGAATACGATAAAGGTGTCATCGTAGACGTTCCATGAAGGGTTAAACTGTCGCTTCTGACTCAATTTTCAGTCAGAGAGGAAATATTTACATAAATAGGGGTGATTAATGTTTGTTTATTTATGCAATATATGGAAATAAATTTACGACATCTAATTAAAAGAATGAAACGTTCGCCTTTCTGGGGGATTTATAAGATAATTCATCAATATATAACAAAGGTCAAATATTTCATTCCTTTGATGGTACTTCGTGGCCACTAAGAGGAGGAAATATAAAGATAGTGTCATCAGTGAAGGTCTTGTGAACAAATTTGATCCTGGAGGTATTTTCCTCTTCTTGATATAGACGTGATTTAACAATGAAGTTTTGTCGATGAAAAAACCTCACAATAACACTATTTTCCAATGTTCAATGATGGACTGTATTTTGTCTTTGAAGAAGATGTAAGTAGAAGATGCCTACTCTTTCTCAACATCATTTTCTTTACAAGAAAGTGATCACCTTCACAACTTTCACAGCGATTGCAAATAACAGATGGGGAATTCCCTTTTAAAGTTACGCAATCTATAATTCTATCCCGTTTCATTAGAAGCATCCAATCACTTAAGTTGTAAGGATATGATACTGTTACAACATCTGTTGAGTTTACGAAAAAGTTGTGTGAAACTCTATTTTATCGGTCTTCATCTTTCGAAAAGCGAGTATTTTGCTTCAGCGGGAAACTTATGAATGTATAATCGGCTACGAGATTCCCTTCACAGAGAGAAGAATGGGGCATGATTTACAACTTCCATTCGAAATCTTATAATTAATCATGCCCCAGGAATCAAAGATTCAGGGCATATAGTTTTTGGCCAGTCCGTCCGTTTGTTTGTCTGTCTGTTTGTTTTCTTCTTGTCCGTGGCAAAACGTTAACATTGAGCATAACTTATGAATAGTAAGTGATAGAGTTTTGCTATTTCATGTATGATATCCTTGTGATAAGACATTTCCATTGATTCCAATCGTTTTGAACTTGAGATCTTGATCTTGACCTTTGACATACTTTTCCAAAACGTTAACGTTGGGCATTACTTTGAATGGTAAGTGATAGGACTTTCATATTTTACACGTGTATCCCTTGTAACAATGCCTTTCCATTGATACCTTGTGACTTTGACCTTTGTGTTGATACAAGCAATGTTGCCAACAGGGGCATTCGTGTTTCACACAGGGCTTTTTAATGCTGTGTTGTCAATATTCAGATGAAAGTATATTTTTATAATATATAATGACGTTTCAAAATTAGTAAACCCTCTTCTTTTTTCATATTGAGTGGTTGTCAAATGTAAAGAAAAACGACGTTCAAAACTCTTCACTTTGAAATAAATAAGTATAGAAATGGCAACTGCGAGGTTATGTTATTATTGCATGCAGGAATAGTGTAAAATGTGCATAAAAGAAAGGAAGGGATCTCCAGCAACATCGGCTGCAGCACCCACAGCAAAACCCCAAAACACCCAATAGTTTAAAAACAACGATGCTACACATTTTCGTTTCTTATCATAAGAGTCTACAGTAAATTAAGTACAATCATTTCGAGGAAAATAAACATTTTCGTTATATTTTTTCCTGCAGTAAGTCATGAAGTACTTTAATTTTGACAACAAAATCTATTTGGCCCTTAGAAATAAAATTATAGTTCATCATGCACGCGACATTGAACAATGAAGTGTTATTCTGAACAAATGGAACGTGAAAGATATTTTTCAATACAAGGAGGTTTTATTCTAGAATTGGATTCTTCATTTATCAATGTTCATACGATAATAAACGAAACAAATGGACTTATACAACAGCACGTCCTTTGAATTTTCGTCGCCATAAATATCATGCTCTTGAGGTATTTTCATGATCAAGATGATGAAAATTTGTGGAGTTGTCACGTAGATCCAAAATCTAGACCTATTTTATTTCTAAAATTAAAAAAAAGTATGTCTGCATTGTGGTCTGTAACAATAAATTTTACCTACCTAGCTCTCCGTGATCTTAGCTGTTGATAATTTTAAAAATAAATCGTTATAAATCGTTATGATTTTTACGTCTTCATATTCATAGCATCATTTAAAAACAGATAAATTTGCAGCATGGACTAGGCATGCACGTTTCGGGTTTTTAACATAATTTAGAGATCTCTGTGTGGTATTAATGATATCATATATATTTTTGGGATTCACCATAAACATCATAAACGATTTTTTACCATATTACCAGAGGATGTTCTTGCACATATTCTTCAATAAGCACGTTGTTCAGCATTTAGAATTTACATCATGCATTTGCATGGTTATTGATGTTATTAGATGTGAAGACGATTAACATTTGAACTACTGGTGAGTGTCACTGCTGGTGGACCAAGAGTCCCCGAGGGCAACTTCGGTTGATCGTCTGTCTTATCAGCACATTCGAAAATTTCTGTTAGCAAATTTCTTGAAATTTCTAAAACGTGGGTCCTGTTGCATCATATCCCAACCATCCTGCTACGTCTTTCCGTTCATCTTTGGATATCATAATTTTCATACTTTTTGGCCATATAACATTGTTTAGATTGAGGATCATTGACGAGGGTTAGGTACCCGAAACATATATGTCTGGTCCATTCTGCTAATTTATGTATTCTCAAATTATGCTATTGAATCTGAAAACGTTTAATATTTGTACATTTAGTCAGTATGTTATTCTATTGAGAATTTCATCTTTTGATAGGTATAATTATGACTTTGATGACACCTGTTTTTTATATATATGATGCTAGTGCCTTTTGATGCTCTAAAACATTTATTCAATGTCAAATTCGTAGTCTGGTGTATTTATCACAAAACTGTATCAAACTTATGTTGAATTTTAATTCAAACACATGTTCAGCTACCAGGAAATAATGAATACAGCGAATATTGGAGTGCTAAAATGTTTAAATGTCTTTAGATAGTAAAAACTCAAACTGAAGCTAATGACTTTAATCTTTATCTGGCAGAAATAATGAGTAGTATTATGTATTTTTGTTTTAGTCCTTTTCGAAACACAATGTGAAATTCAAAAATTGGGCACTATGCTTCCTTTTTCCAATGGTATCATAGATGTCAACAACCTAGAGATAAAATATGGGAAATCAATTTCTCATTAGGGAAGGCGAGGTCTGACCCCATGTCATTTATTGAAATGAATTTATCATATCATTATATGTAATTATGACATTATTTCAAAGTTCGACAATGTAAAGTGGTTTTATTCTCGCCCTCCTGACTCATGGAGGGTAAAGTAATTTAGCATAGTAAAAATAATGAATTAGTTTTACTCTGATAGAACAGTGACAAGTTTCACAAAAAAATCTTACGAAATTTTAAGGAAATTATGCAACTATCGTCCTTTAATAAAAAGTTTTCTAGTTAGATTGTATCATATTTTCTAATATCTTTTTCATATACAAAAAACAAAATTGAAAACAAAACTTCTCAAATTTAAGAAAGTAAGACGAAATTACCTATCAAAAGTTACGAAAATTCCTGAAATTGTTCGTGCGTATTTTTGTGAAATAGGCAGCAGCTTTGTATTTTCCTTGAATAATACCAAAAGCACGGTGATGTCAACTAATCTACACACAATACAAAAAGCAATTCTAATTCATTCTGTTTGTTTCACGCATTCCACAGCATTTCAACAAGCACGTCGAACGACGATACACATGCCGCAAACTGATTCACTTGACATACATTAAAATGTATTCCTACGTAAACCTACAGGCTACAAGCTTTCGCGCGATTGTACGTATGACGTCATCATTCTCCGAGACTTTTAGATCAAATGACATCATAGCGTGACGTAAAGCTATAGATGTAGGCTTGTTAACAACGTTCTCCGCGTAAAAGCAACAACGGAAGTAAGTTCTTTTAAAACGATCCACGCTTATTATTGTTCAAAATTTGATTTCTCGACATTGAGATAAACACGGAGCAGTTTTTGCATTTTAAACGCGATGTGATTTCTGTTGGTCGTTGTTCGTCCCCCTTAGCAACGTCACTTCTGAAGTGACAGGTGAGGCCCTCTTTGGGGTACACAGAGATAAGATATGTCACATAATTTAGAATAGGGATAAACGCACTGTGTTTTGTGGTTCCGACAGGTATACATGAATGTTGGATATACTGTTGAAATCATACTTAATGCCGTCGGGGACAAGCCCCAACGGTATAACTGCGTTTCCAACAGTATATCCAACATATACCTGTCAAAACCACAACACAAAGTAACTTTTCCCCCTTAAACTTCCAACTTTTGCAATCAATTCTGCAACCCCTTGAAATTAGGTTGTACTTCAATGTTTCAAACTTATTTCTAAGACTGAAAGTGTTAACTAGAGATTATAAAACAACATAATCTGAATCTTATATATTTTTTTCTTATATATGCTTATCAACTATGCTATAAGTTGATCTATCAAATAAGTCACTGATCTTTAAAATTAATTCGATATGATTTCAGACTCAACTTTTATCATCCCTACCTCTCATTCACCAAATAAGTATTAAATTAAAACCTTAATTACAAAATTTATTGTCTCAAAATCCTTCATTACGGTAATCCTGAACCGATATCTCATTTCAAATCTGCCCACTGAGTGTCAAGGAAATCTAAATCCGTCTAACGACACATACACGATATGACATTATGCCAACCTTAATCGTTCATCAAACACGATTCGGAATAGACAGGTATACATATAGTCTGAATTTTATATTTTCCACTCTTTCATTCTGATGGCTTGAGTTGAGCTTAGAGCCTGAGAGGCGGGGGAGCGGACAGGTAAGGTTGTCTAAATTTCTGAACAGAATTGAAAGATTTTGAATTCGATATGGATAGATTTAGAACAAAGCTGAACAAATTTGAATGTTAGATATTCATAATAATTGATTCTTTAAATTATTCCGAGTGAATTTTTCCTAGAAGTGACAAAATCTCTTTGAAAGAGCTTAGTAATATAAATCATACAAGATAAAAATGCACAAACTTATAAAAAAAACTCTTCTTATTCTAAATTGCTGATAATTATATTCATTATATAATAATTATTATATGAATTTAGAACAAGACATCTGTCCACAAGAATGACAAAAACAAACAAAAAAAAAAAAAAAAAAAAAAACTGAAGAACAGTGGTTTTTTCGAAAACATATTAATGAAAAAGATTTTTTTCATGTTGATGCATTCAACATTCAAATTTTATATAATTTAATAGAGATTAAGGTTCCGATCATAATTGAAAACGTATATCATGTACACTAAAAATAATCTCTTTTCTGTTAAATTGCTAACACAAGTTGAACAAGAAATGCATAATATATATTCATATTGTATTTCAGGTAAAGCGACAATGAACTACATCCTTGTTTTAGCAATTGTCTTGGCTGTAGTGGAAGTCCAATGTCTTAGTCGCAAATTCCATAGAAGTGAAGTTTATGGAAGAAATGCTGTCTCCGAATATCGCATCCCTCCAAAACGAACACCCAATAACAGAGCGAGTTGGGTGAACAGCAATCCACAAAGATCGATCATACCAAGACAGAAGATATCCAACTATGTATTGGACCCCAAAACATTAGGTCTCAAAAGAAAACCGAGAGGGAAAAATATACCGAGGAGAAATAACTTAAGAACATACCCTAGGATTTTTCGAAGATTGCCTAATCCGTACAGAGAGCGTGTTCGAAATTACTATATACCGAGGACACAATTTATGGAAGCAGAACCCGAGGAACCACCCGAAGAGGGACATTTTATACCTGGGATGTGGAACGAGGAAGCTGGAAATCCTTTCGATCCTTGATGTGATTAGGAATAATATTTATGGAAGATGTTTTGAAATGTTTTAAGCTGGCAAGTTTGCTTTTAAATTATTACTACGCTTATTTATATCGCTTTTACGCTTTGACAATCAAAAGTACGGTTTTATATTTTTAATAAACATCAGGTAATTACCTTTGTATCTATCATGACAATGAATATTGTCTATTGGTTTTGTTTAAAAATAAATCGTTTGCGAATCTCACATGCCTCATGATTTAATTGTTAATTGAGTTAATCTCAAACGGTACTCCAATGCAATGACTTCTATGGCAAATATTACTTTTAGAAAATATTATGCAGTTGTTACATCATAATCTTTAAACGCTTTACACGAACGTTTACAAAATAAAAAGCTGATATCGGTGAAGTATCAAATAAATAATAATAACGAAGTGTTCCAACTCTATACCTTCATGAAGAAAATTTCAAAGCAATTTTTCCTGCACCAGACACGTGTTTCAAATATTAAATTTTCATCAGTGATGCTTACAGCGGAGCCACCAAAATTCATTTCAGTAGCGCACTCTTTTACTTTTTGAGTTTAGGTTTGTACATTAATTTTACAGAGTACAAATATAATATATGTTCAAAATAGCATCTAAACTCCTTTACTTTTGACGATAAATAAAGAATGTATAGGAGATTTCTATTCATGTTATGACAAATATCTCGCATGATTAAAAAATCAATAACAAGGCTAAGTTTAGCATATTATTAATTCTATTCAAAGTCTTGTACATGAGGCACTTTTATTTAAAAAGAGAGAGTTTCATTAAGTACGTAAATGTAGCTAACAATGTCAGATTGTTCAGGATTTTTCTGGAATAATATTGTTAATATTGGTTATCGATGACAAAATGAAAGATTCTCTGAAATATCAATAAACTCAAGAAAACTATAAAAACTATAAAACAACCCTGAGGCCAGAAAAAGATTTTTGGAAATATAGGAAGTATAATTTATTGTTTGAGGTCTAATAAAAGCACCTTGGATCCAATTGAATAAATTCCCGAACATAATCAAAGCGAGGAAAAAGCTTAGGGAAGTTTTGTGATCAGTGCACTGTGTCATCAACCTTTGCTTCCCTCGTATGATGAAAATCGTTTGCAAAAACACGCTATGATATTCTAAGAATTGATTAAGTATGCCTAATGGGATCGGAGCTGTGCGATTTGAAATAGACATGACTGAATTCAAAGTTACATAGGCGATATATCCCATCGCACCAATGAGTGTTACAAAGTCTTTAGCCTTCCATGACAGTCTTTTGCTGGTTTGCATGTTGCTTGAATCGATGAGGTGGAAACATATAATGACGGAAATTTCCATGATCACTATGCTCGCAGTTGAGCTGATCATTTCTGGTATGTGGAGAGTGGTGATGTCTTCAACGATTAAAGCTTTCATCATAATTTCCAAAACCAATGATGGTAATCTGGTTAAAAACGTCAGAAGAAAAGCTGCAGCAACCACTTGTTTCCTTGTAAATTTTCCATTACGTCCTCTAAGAGCTACAGGTGACGGAAGTTCTGCATGTATTATATCAACTTCCCTTTGTGTATACATTTTATGTTTTGGCCACATTTGAAAGATAAATGTAACCAAAATGAGTAAGAGCTGAAGTGTAGTATTAATCCAGTATGGCATAATATATTTCATGAACTTTTGGGCGGGATGTCGCCAATAGCATACTAAATCGTCTGATGCGTGAGAATAGTTTTTTGTACCAAATGTAATTGGAACGCTGTACGTACCAGACAATCCTTTTACAAATATCCTAAACCATAAAAATACGTTCGACATTATTATTAACGTCAGACAAACTTCGAGTAATTTACTTGCTTGTATCACGGCATTCCGAAAGTACGTTATAAAGGCTATTCCCAAAATGAATGCGAAAAACTGTAAAACAACAAACATAATCATAATCGCTCTTGTTTCCGTAGTTCCGGTCTGATAACAATCTACAGAAATATAAGTTTTCATGAACGCAATTAGTATTTCCAAGAATCCAAAGATCCATATAAAGAGAAGTTTGACCTTCACAAGCACTGATGTCTCGGTCAAATGTTTATTGACAAGATGATGTTTTCTTATATGGCACCATGACGTCACTACTGAGGTAATAGCTACAACATATATTGGTAGTCTAACGATGACGTCATACATGAGGTTCGTGTCATGAGCAACAAATTCCAAGCCTATCCGTAGGAACACTGAAGTTAAGCTCCCAGAAAAAATAGCACACGTGATCATAAAGTACTGATAGGTCATCATTCAACAATAAGTGATCGATAGAAGTAACCCAATTATCTTAAAATCTATTGCATTGCGTCTCACGTGTGACTAATAAACAGGTAGCTTCATTTGCGAAAAGATTGTTCTCAGAGAATCATTCGAGGTTTTTATAGACTATAGCTCTCTACATGAATTGGTATGTAATTTCCATACGGAAGAAAATTAAGAATACAATTTTACAATGATGCAATTCGATTTATGAAACACTTCCTATTCAGCTCTATTAGGAAATAAGTAAGTAGTTAATAATGTAGTGCTTTCAAGTAAAATTTTACATTGTACTTTACTGCATTTACCTCTAATAATGCAATGCGAAACTGACAGACGCTTTGCGGCATGTTACACATTTCTTAGATTATATATGATTATATACCGGGAACAAATAATATTTTTAACTTGATACAGTGAACAGAAGTACAAAACCTAAAATTCCCGGTCACTACTCGTCGTGCGTGATTTTTGGACGTGCGTGTTTGTGGAGGCTAAGAGCGCTACGTTTCTATGAAGACGCAAGGAAGGAAGTGGTAACAGTGCGGAAGGAGTGCATCAACGAACGTCACACGCACGGTTATATGAGTGGTTACTTGTATCATATGTTGCGCAAAAAAGTAAGTGCGTTGTACGTACTTACGTCTCGGTACAACTAGCTCACAACGTACTTTCTCCACGTCTTCTACGTTATTGTGAGGATGCCGAATTTACACGTTCTGCTAACGCATAAGAATCCTCACTTCCTTGCATCGAAGGTGCGTTGCAAGTACGTGCAACCTACTTATGTAACGTGTGTGTCGTACCTCTTTATGGATTATTATACAGGAGGCAGACAGGACGCAGCCAAAGTTCTGTATGCACTAAAACTGCTACGTCCTGTCTTTGGTTCCCAAATCCGCAAGGAGGCCGTACGGGACACGTACTGACAACGCACAGACACCGTAAGGATACCCAAGGTTTGCCTACATTTTTGCATGAAGACAGCACGTACGTACACTTACGTACACTTACGTACGGTCACCTAATAGACGCAAAAAAAATCCCAGATCTAGACCAAGACAATAACGCCACATAATATAAAATGGGAGAACAAATCTTATTGAACAATCTCTACAGAGTTCAGTGTAAGAACCAAACTCATCATAGTTGGCATCATTCTAAATCATCAATGCGGCGCCGTATTGATATCAAAGTATTTTAGAAAAAAAGCAAATACAAATATTTCAAAGGTCGCCTAGCCTCCAAGATATCATAGTATAGATAAGGTAGATTCTTGAAAATATTACGTGCTCTCGATATTTACATAAAAAAGCCCGGATTTAGGCATGCGCTTCACCATATTTTCATTTTGTAAAGCGACATAGATAGTTTAAAATAATTTGGTTATATAAGTAGATATTTGGTACTGAGTAATAAAAACTCTAACTTTTACAGATTGATAATCAGAAAGGCGAAGAAATCGTATTTGAAATAACTCATTGTATTCTTCAATTTGCTGGCAAACATCTTAAAACCTTAATTTTCATTGTAAAAATTTTGGTAAGAAAAGATGATCAATATTTCTTCAAATCAGAAAGAATATTTAATTTTTTTTTGCAGTGGACAATTTCATGTCCCACTTGGTAGGGAGATATATACAAAAATATTGCAATAATTTTTTTTAATTTATCTTTAAGAAAACTTTGGTATTTTTTCAAAAGCATTTCAAATCTAAATATCTCGGAATGTAGGTATAAGGAATAAGCAAATAATTTTATGCGTTCATGTCATCTACAGTCTGGTTCCGTTCCACAGGTGCAAATCTTTCTATAACCGTTTTTTGGCTCAGGAGATTTGCTCCGGAGAAACAAGAGTGCAAAAGCCATGAGTGCAAAAATTGGACACTCATTCCTTAAACATTGAGTTTGCATTGTTATGAAATAGACGAATACGGATGTCTAGGGACAAGTCAGCAATTCGTATATTTTTTTCGAATAAAACAAAACTAACAAATTCACTCCTTAACTACAGAATATAGGATCACCAACTTTAAAAATTCAGGAGATGTTAATGAGTATATCAAATTTAAATTCAAAGTCTATACGTATTCGTCATGAAATTTCTCTAATATGTTATGTTAAACGTCTTCAAATTCAATAGCAGCATTTAAGATAAGAAAAAATGGCAGCATGGACCAGGCGTGCACGTTTCGGGTCCTTAACTCTCGTCGGTGATCCTCAATCCATACAACGTCTTTTCTATACAATGTAATGTGGCAAAAGAGTGTGAAAGTTATTATGTCCAAACATATATCGAAAAACGTGTCTTAATGGTACATCTAAGTAGTGGAGAAACATGCATGTTTACAGTTTTAAGGTATTACATCTGTCCCAATGTATAAACAAGTTCAGGCAAGGAAGCTGTACAATCGCTAAAATAAACCCAAACTGTGAAATAAGTTTTTCATAGTATTGATATGGTTTGCGCTGACGTTATGTTGCAGTTTTGTGAAAGTGCCTTGGATCCAACTAAAATGATTTTCAAACATAACAGAAGCAATGATAAAAGACGTTGTTTTTGCATAAATGTTAAGTGATGAAACTTGTTCATTTCTTTTGAGTTTGATAACCATCTGCAAAAACAGGTTATACAATTCGAGTACTTGTTTGAACACATCGAATCCGGCATAGGCACATAGGTACATATACATGTAAGACTAGACATCTAAGGTCACATAAGCGATACATCCCATTGCACCAAGAATGCTGACTTACTAGTAATCTTTTGCCTTCCGTTTGTTTCTTCTGAGCTTGTCGTAACTTGAATTACCAATCATGACTTACATGTAAATGCAAATAATCAGCGATCTCGTCATGATGAAAATATTTACTATTGTACATATTTTCTCTAGGAAAAACAGTGAGTAGTCAATGACGGAAACCTTCATAAGTATTTGTTATGTCATAGAAGGCAATCTTGTTTAAGAAAATAAAAATAAACACTGCTACAATTTTTTTTCTGCCTGAAAATATCCTTTGCTGCTACTGAACATTTTCTGATAAATTATGTATGGATATTTCGTGTCACATTGATGACAGTGTGGCCATATTTGATAAATTAATGCCCCACTCACATGAATGCGCATTCAATCTAATTCACATTAGATAAGATGCGCTAAATTCTTATGCGAATTAGATTCGCATTGCGTTCACACGACAAATTTTAATGCGCATTAGATTTTGGTACATGTACATTTGCACTGAGAGCCGTATACTTTAAAAGTAGTAGTCGAATGCATGCCTATATATTGTTTTCTCAAATTAATTTACTCTTCGTAAGTTAGGTTTATGCATGGATTGCATGAAGTAATTGTGGGATAAAATGACGTTATAATACAATGTAATTCTACGTAAGTAAAGAGACGCAGTACGTATATCTTAAGTGTTCATTGTGAATGAAATCAAGTATTTTATCTCCTATTCTATGTTTCTAGGTCCAAGGGTTATTAAATGTGCCTAGTTATGATGGAAACGTACTGTAAATCAAATACGCATGCGCCAGATTTAATGCGAATTAGGTTCGATTTGTGTTTACACGGCAAAATCTAATGCGCATTAAATCTAAGGCGAATTAAACTCATGCGCATTAGATTCTCTGTGTGAACGAAGTTAAATCTAATGCGCATCAAATTCGATTTGATGCGCATTAAACCCGTCGTGTAAACAGGGTATAAGTAGCGTTGTCTGTTACTTGTGTAGTAGTGGACGAGTGGTGGTGAGTGTAAATCAGACAAAACAATTGCTATTTCTTATGTCTTTTATACACAAGTATGTAAACGTCTTCAAATTGAATAGCATCATTTAAGAACAGATAAATTGGCAACGTGGACCAGACATGCACGTTTCGGGTATTTAACCCTCATCAGTGATACTAAATCTAAAGAATGTAATATGCCAAAAAGTATGAAAGATACTATGTCGAAAAAGTATACCGAAAGACGTAGCAGGATGGGTGGGATATGATGCTACAGGACCCACTTTTTAGAAATTTCAAGAAATTTTGATACCAGAAATTTAGAATGCGTTGAAGAAACGATCAACCGAAATTGATCGAACTTGGCTACATGTGCTCTCGGGGACTCCTGGTCCACCAGCAGTGACACTCACCAAGTGGTATAAATGTAAACGTCTTCAAATTGAATAGCATCATTTAAGAACAGATAAATTGGCAACGTGGACCAGACATGCACGTTTCGGGTATTTAACCCTCATCAGTGATCCTAAATCTAAAGAATGTAATATGCCAAAAAGTATGAAAGATACTATGTCGAAAAAGTATACCGAAACACGTAGCAGGATGGATGGGATATTATGCTACAGGACCCACTTTTTAGAAATTTCAAGAAATTTTGATACCAGAAATTTAGAATGCGTTGAAGAAACGATCAACCGAAATTGATCGAACTTTGCTACATGTGCCCTCGGGGACTCCTGGTCCACCAGCAGTGACACTCACCAAGTGGTATAAATGTAAACGTCTTCAAATTGAATAGCATCATTTAAGAACAGATAAATTGGCAACGTGGACCAGACATGCACGTTTCGGGTATTTTACCCTCATCAGTGATACTAAATCTAAAGAATGTAATATGCCAAAAAGTATGAAAGATACTATGTCGAAAAAGTATACCGAAAGACGTAGCAGGATGGGTGGGATATGATGCTACAGGACCCACTTTTTAGAAATTTCAAGAAATTTTGATACCAGAAATTTAGAATGCGTTGAAGAAACGATCAACCGAAATTGATCGAACTTGGCTACATGTGCCCTCTGGGACTCCTGGTCCACCAGCAGTGAAACTCACCAAGTGGTATAAATGTAAACGTCTTCAAATTGAATAGCATCATTTAAGAACAGATAAATTGGCAATATATTCTTTATTCAACAAAACCAATAAGCAGAAACAAAAATCGTCGTTGAAATCAAATACCAAAATTTATCTTTCAGACCAAACTTAATTCCTTTTCAAATTCAAAATAGCTTCAAATCACCAAATAAATCGCAACTAAATATAACAAATCAAATATCAAAATCAAACATAAAGCCAGACCAAATCAAAGATACAAGCCAGAAAGTCTGACAGAACACTGCCTTGAGCTCGCTGAGCGCTCACTGCTTGATCACATGACAACTACTTACCGAACTTTGATTTTTAACGATTTATCTGATTGGCTAGAGATACTTCTTCTTATCTATGTATCTATAAATAGCGTAGAGGTAAAGAGAAAAACTTGTGAGAGCAGAATGGAACAAAAAGCACGTTAGAATTTCTCCCAAAATACGCGGGTATGTCATAATACCGAAGATCGCAAATACTTCTAACCAAGACTCTACGAATGTTCTCGCGCACTCTTCGATTGTTCTCCATTGTTATGACATCACCAATTTACTTGGGCAGAAAAGGTGCCCAAGTTTTGAACAATGGCTTAGGTAGGTGACTTAATGAAAAATCAGAACGGACTCGTTGCACGCGCTGAATATGCGATCTTGCGTATTGATCCTGATAACTTTTTCACGAATATTCGAAAACACAGAAATGCTTTTGACAGCAGAATCAGCGACAGGCAAACCTTTAGTATGCGATTGGTTTTGAAAATAGATATACTACAAAATGAAATAAATGACAAATATGGATAATGACCATATCCCTGTATACAGCACAAAATCGATAATTCAGAAAATCAGAAACCGAAGGCATACAAAATCAGGATAAAAAAGGAACCAAAGCAAACAAACAAAAACCTTCACCATAAGAAAAGAAGCGAACTCCCGATATCCCACAAATGAAGGAAAAAATAAAGTATAAAGTAATAAAACATACCTAGAACATTTCATACTTAACAGTGAGAGGAAATATAGGATCCAAGCAACCCTATCGTTACATCCAAATAACCAGCGGCAATTTTCACAAAAATAATTACCATAAATTTGAGAATTTGTCGTAACTTTCAATTTATCACATCTCAGTCAAATAAATCACAGTAATCAAACACTTTTTAACTACAACAAAGTTACATCAGATCCTAAAATACTTGAATCATGTCCTGCTTCTTGAGAATGTGCAACATCTGAATATCTATATAAACCAGCTGGTCATATTATTACAGGTGACTTTTCAATTATCCAAGACAGGCAGCTCCGTGGTCTTCTCAAAAAAGGACCTAAGTATAGAATCCCATCCAAGATAGATTTTACTAAATGTCGCGAAGTACTAAGGAAGCCTTAGATAACTATACCAAACGATGGTGTAAATCGGAAGGAGTCGAATCGCATTCTCTGAATGACTGGAAAAACCTCATTTTGGACATTACTGACATTCGAATAGACAACTTCCACAAAAATCCTCATCTTTTTGAAAATCCAAGTTCTAGATCTGAAAGATATTTTAAATCCAAATTACGTAATTTACATGAAAAATTTGTCTTCGCTCCTGCAGATAAAGCAGCCAACAACACCATAATCATATGAAAACTTTACTATATATCAACTTTAGTTTCGGAACTTTCGTCTACAAATACTTATATCAAAAGCAATGAAAGTGTCCCTAACATTTTGAGCAAACATAGCAGTGAAATTTCTTCATTCAACATCCCTATTTCTAAATTGGATCTTCCTACAATATACTGCATACCAAAACTGCACAAATCTCCTTACAAATTTAGATACATTGCTAATTCTAGCAACTGCTCAACTACAAGTTTGTCTAGACATCTGACGTCAGCCCTCACGGCGGTAAAGGAACACGTTGCAAAATATTGTGAAACTGTTCTTAACAGGAATGATGTAAATTTATTTTGGTCTATAAAAAATTCCGGGGATGTGATTGACAAGATAAAATCTAGAAATTTTCAAGCCAATACGATTGCTTCATACGATTTTTCAAATATGTACACCACGCTTCCTCACGACAAGATCAATGATCAATTGTCCAAACTCATTAAATGGTGCTATAATCGAGAGGGGAAAATTTATATTTGTACATCTGAATCAAAGGGTTTCTTTTCCGCTACAGAATACAAATCATACAAATCATGGACATGTAGCGACCTGTGTAGTGCCTTGTCCTTCCTCTTGGACAACATTTATGTAAGATTTGGTGAGAATCTCTACAAGCAGGTTGTAGGGATTCCTATGGGTACAAATTGTGCGCCTCTTGTTGCAGATTTATTTTTATACACATATGAAAAGGAATTTATTCAAAATCTTCAAAAGCAAAGAAAACATGATGATGTGAAATGCTTCACTGGTACTTCTAGGTACCTGGATGATATTCTTACTATCGATAATCCTGTTTTTGAAAAGTATAAAGATGTTATTTATCCACAAGAATTGACTCTAAACAAGGCAAACTTTACAGACACTGAAACACCATTTTTGGACCTAAATATCAAAATTGTCAATGGAGAAATTCATACAAGTGTATATGACAAACGAGATGATTTTGGATTCAACATAGTAAATTTTCCCTGGCTTGACGGTGATGTCCCTAGATTACCGTCATACGGTATCTACATTTCACAGCTCATCCGGTATGCTAGAGCATGTACTGATGTTTTGGATTTTCATAATAGAAATCTACAAATTACAAAGAAACTTTTAGGTCAAGGTTTTCGCTTTCATAAACTAGTAAAGACTTTCTGGAAATTTTACAAAAATTATGATCAACTTCTTTTGAAATTCGGACCAATACAAGCAACGGAGTATATTACTTTGGGTATTTCACAACCTGCATTTTATGGTGACATAATTAACAAAATAAGAAGGATCAAAGGTAGACAGCATATGTATCGAAAATGCGTCAGAATCATCAAACGCCTTTTATACCGTGGATATGATCCTAATGTCACCAGACGGACACTAAGCTTGGTACTTGACCAATATACAGTCTTGTACGAGCGCATTCTTAAGACTTGCACTCTGACTGACTGTGACGACGGGACTCCATGACGGGCCCTGTCCAAACCTCTTTAGAGAAGACAGGGCCCCGACCACCTGTCCTCTCTGAATGTCAGTCGGACTCCTCGGGTGATAACATATATGAGCTCGCTACAGCCGGCAGAGCACGGACTGTATTACGCACGTCCTCTTTTTATATCCATTTACATATTCATCTGTGTTGCTTGGACCCCTGTGTTTTACGGTCTTGTTTGTGTGTGGTCACCTAACAGTGAGGAGGTTGTTTTACACCATAATTGTGCGTTCTTCGAGACCTCTGGGAAATCGGAATAGTGGGAGGGTTGTGCGCACGTAATCCAGGATAACCACACCGTCTGCTATTTACGTGGCAGATGGCCGTCCTAAGTCGGCACCGGTTGCCCATTGGTCTCGTTGGTTTATGTGTAGTCTTTTGTGTTTCATGTTTCTATGTTGTGAGTTGGTGTTCCTTGTCCCTTTTGCGTCTCTTTCTGTGGGTATCTGTTCTGTGTTTTTTGCATGGGTGTTTTGGGATTTTGCTGTGGGTGCTGCAACCTAGTGTTGTTGGAGATCCCCTCCTTTCTTTTATATCTACACTTATTTCGTGTTGCAGTGTGGAGTTGGTAATACAATTCCCCGTGACCCGATGTTTGAAGTGTTTTAATTCCATTTCGTTCTCTAACTTGACTTTGTTGTAGTGTCTTCCATGCGGGATCTCTACTCACCCTTCTTTGATCATCTCACTATGGCATTTTTAAGGTCGCCTCGTATTAAACTTACTCCTTTGAGATTACCCTCTATCACTACAGTAGCTTTCCCATCATCGACTTTTAACAGTAATAAACTTTTTTCCTCACCCAGAGTACTTCTTTCACCTCTTAAATTTAAATCCCGTAGACGTATTACACCTACTTCTCCATCTGCAGGCTCTACATTTAACAACAAACATAGAGGGTTCTCAGCAGTTTCTACGTGCAAAGGGAAAAGATGCGGTATGTGTCCGCTCATCAATTGCAATTCCACAATTAAATCAAGTGTTAACGGGCAGACTTTTAAAATTGAGATTGAAAACGACATCGATTGATCGTACCAAGATGTCATTTATGTTATAACATGAAACGCTAGGGGATGTGGCGCCCAATATGTTGGAGAAACAGGTCAGGCCTTAAAATCTCGTTTTAGAAGTCATTCGTATCAGATAAGAAACTCACATCACAAAAAACAAAGAAATTTCCTTTATAATCACTTCGTTAAATACAATCATTCCATTTCGGATATAACTATTACACCGGTTCAGTCTTTTTCTAAACTTAAAAATCTTAGTAAAACGGAAATTAAAAAACGCCGACTACAAGCTGAACTTGCCTGGATCACAAAACTCCAAACTGCGTACCCCCTTGGTCTAAACGATCAAATTTATGGACAAGGAAATATTTCCTCGACGTCAACTAATATTAATGTATTTTCAATCCGCCCAAACACTAAACGGAAGCATAGGTCTCACGGAAGACGAAGAAACCGAAAACTCAGAATAAGATCTAGATTACACCGTACCCTCAACGATCTTCTGATCATTGCTCGCAACGGCGGCAGACATGAACTGCTTCATGCTCTCTCATCAATTCCAGCAGTTCAATTGAAATCTATCTTGGATGAAGCACTGGTTGCATTCTTAAGAAATACTGATTGATTCAGACTTAATATCATTGTTGCATTCGCACAGAATAAACTTTATCCAGTTGTTAAAAACATCCCACCTAAAAAACGATTCTTAAAAATTTCATTTATTAACAAAGGATTCGATCTTCTTAACATCTCTAATATTTTTCGGGATCATCGTGTACAAAGTGCTATTCCTCAATATTTTGAAAATTTAGAACCTCCTCTTATTTGTTACAAATATAAGAGACCTATTCGAAATTTCGTTTTTAACTACAACAAAGTTACATCAGATCCTAAAATACTTGAATCATGTCCTGCTTCTTGAGAATGTGCAACATCTGAATATCTATATAAACCAGCTGGTCATATTATTACAGGTGACTTTTCAATTATCCAAGACAGGCAGCTCCGTGGTCTTCTCAAAAAAGGACCTAAGTATAGAATCCCATCCAAGATAGATTTTACTAAATGTCGCGAAGTACTAAAGGAAGCCTTAGATAACTATACCAAACGATGGTGTAAATCGGAAGGAGTCGAATCGCATTCTCTGAATGACTGGAAAAACCTCATTTTGGACATTACTGACATTCGAATAGACAACTTCCACAAAAATCCTCATCTTTTTGAAAATCCAAGTTCTAGATCTGAAAGATATTTTAAATCCAAATTACGTAATTTACATGAAAAATTTGTCTTCGCTCCTGCAGATAAAGCAGCCAACAACACCATAATCATATGAAAACTTTACTATATATCAACTTTAGTTTCGGAACTTTCGTCTACAAATACTTATATCAAAAGCAATGAAAGTGTCCCTAACATTTTGAGCAAACATAGCAGTGAAATTTCTTCATTCAACATCCCTATTTCTAAATTGGATCTTCCTACAATATACTGCATACCAAAACTGCACAAATCTCCTTACAAATTTAGATACATTGCTAATTCTAGCAACTGCTCAACTACAAGTTTGTCTAGACATCTGACGTCAGCCCTCACGGCGGTAAAGGAACACGTTGCAAAATATTGTGAAACTGTTCTTAACAGGAATGATGTAAATTTATTTTGGTCTATAAAAAATTCCGGGGATGTGATTGACAAGATAAAATCTAGAAATTTTCAAGCCAATACGATTGCTTCATACGATTTTTCAAATATGTACACCACGCTTCCTCACGACAAGATCAATGATCAATTGTCCAAACTCATTAAATGGTGCTATAATCGAGAGGGGAAAATTTATATTTGTACATCTGAATCAAAGGGTTTCTTTTCCGCTACAGAATACAAATCATACAAATCATGGACATGTAGCGACCTGTGTAGTGCCTTGTCCTTCCTCTTGGACAACATTTATGTAAGATTTGGTGAGAATCTCTACAAGCAGGTTGTAGGGATTCCTATGGGTACAAATTGTGCGCCTCTTGTTGCAGATTTATTTTTATACACATATGAAAAGGAATTTATTCAAAATCTTCAAAAGCAAAGAAAACATGATGATGTGAAATGCTTCACTGGTACTTCTAGGTACCTGGATGATATTCTTACTATCGATAATCCTGTTTTTGAAAAGTATAAAGATGTTATTTATCCACAAGAATTGACTCTAAACAAGGCAAACTTTACAGACACTGAAACACCATTTTTGGACCTAAATATCAAAATTGTCAATGGAGAAATTCATACAAGTGTATATGACAAACGAGATGATTTTGGATTCAACATAGTAAATTTTCCCTGGCTTGACGGTGATGTCCCTAGATTACCGTCATACGGTATCTACATTTCACAGCTCATCCGGTATGCTAGAGCATGTACTGATGTTTTGGATTTTCATAATAGAAATCTACAAATTACAAAGAAACTTTTAGGTCAAGGTTTTCGCTTTCATAAACTAGTAAAGACTTTCTGGAAATTTTACAAAAATTATGATCAACTTCTTTTGAAATTCGGACCAATACAAGCAACGGAGTATATTACTTTGGGTATTTCACAACCTGCATTTTATGGTGACATAATTAACAAAATAAGAAGGATCAAAGGTAGACAGCATATGTATCGAAAATGCGTCAGAGTCATCAAACGCCTTTTATACCGTGGATATGATCCTAATGTCACCAGACGGACACTAAGCTTGGTACTTGACCAATATACAGTCTTGTACGAGCGCATTCTTAAGACTTGCACTCTGACTGACTGTGACGACGGGACTCCATGACGGGCCCTGTCCAAACCTCTTTAGAGAAGACAGGGCCCCGACCACCTGTCCTCTCTGAATGTCAGTCGGACTCCTCGGGTAATAACATATATGAGCTCGCTACAGCCGGCAGAGCACGGACTGTATTACGCACGTCCTCTTTTTATATCCATTTACATATTCATCTGTGTTGCTTGGACCCCTGTGTTTTACGGTCTTGTTTGTGTGTGGTCACCTAACAGTGAGGAGGTTGTTTTACACCATAATTGTGCGTTCTTCGAGACCTCTGGGAAATCGGAATAGTGGGAGGGTTGTGCGCACGTAATCCAGGATAACCACACCGTCTGCTATTTACGTGGCAGATGGCCGTCCTAAGTCGGCACCGGTTGCCCATTGGTCTCGTTGGTTTATGTGTAGTCTTTTGTGTTTCATGTTTCTATGTTGTGAGTTGGTGTTCCTTGTCCCTTTTGCGTCTCTTTCTGTGGGTATCTGTTCTGTGTTTTTTGCATGGGTGTTTTGGGATTTTGCTGTGGGTGCTGCAACCTAGTGTTGTTGGAGATCCCCTCCTTTTTTTTTTTTTTTTTGATTTTCTTTCTCTAACTACTGAAATATCCAGAATGTGGCAAAGATTTAGATATTGAATATGGATTTTTAGAAATATATCTACTTGAAAGTTACGACAAATTCTCAAATCTATTGTAAGTATTTTTGTGAAAATGGCTGCAGATGAATAGCTAGTTCCTTGTTGCATCCTTGGATTTTGTACAAGAATGTATTTTCTTATAATTATCCATGAGATTAACACCGAAAAAATGATCACAGAATAGATTTTAAGTCTCATTATGATATGAACTTCAAATTTGGTTTTTTTCTCCTATAAAATTTATTCTGATTCTTAAAATTACTGGAAGTACATTTCCCGTCATTAGTATGAAGAAACAAAGCGGATCTGCATATGTATGACATGGTGAATACATCTCCCCTTGATATGTATCATTTATTTCGGGTATATTTCATTTATTTCACAAAAATGCAAACAACACATCGGACTGCACCTTTGAAGCGAAAAAGAATATTTAAATTTGAGAGGACTTTTTACCGTTCAAACAGGAAATTAATCATACATGCCTTTCCCTAGCTCCAACGGAATGTCGCATTGATGTGGACCTTGCATCAGGAACACATAATTTTTATTGATATATTTTACCTCCTGTCTGTACACGAATAATAAAAGTCATCTGAATAACGCCGAATGAAAAATATGATAATCCTTAATATCAATTTGATATTAAATATAGAATGTACATGTATAAAAATGTGTGTAAATTCAGATATTTCTTTCGGAGAGAAGGGATGATACAAATAAAGACACAAACACACAAATTTTCGATCCCCTTATCCAGTGTAAAAACCGAAAATGTATATGACTTGACAAATATGTATAATGACCATATCCTTGTATACAGCACAAAATCGATAATTCAGAAAATCAGAAACCGAATGCATACAAAATCAGGATAAAACAGGAACCAAAGCAAACAAACGAAAACCTCCACCATATGAAAAGAAGCGAACTCCCGATATGGGAGTGAGACAAGGTGCCCAGGAAGAGTAAGCATCTCCTGCTTGCATGCAACACCCGACGCTTCAATTCGGTTACTTTCATTTCGGAAGACAAAGAGTACAATCTTTGGTTGGATGGTTCAAATGGTCTATGACAGAATTCTGGAGTGGGACATCATAGTGTATTACGAGTTCCCCATATCGACCGTAGAACGCCCTCAGTGACGATGTTAGCTAAATAAGCTAAATAAAATCCATCCTTTGATTGTCTGTCGTTCATTGGAAAATTAGTTTCTCATACTTGGTCTCACTCTCATATCGGGAGTTCGCTTCTTTTCATATGGTGGAGGTTTTTGTTTTTGTTTGCTTTGGTTCCTGTTTTATCCTGATTTTGTATGCCTTCGGTTTCTGATTTTCTGGGTTATCGATTTCGTACTGTAGACAGGGATATGGTCATTATCCATATTTGTCACTTTCAACCGTTCATATGCATTGTCGATTTTGAGTGTAATAAGGTGTTCTGACGTTGCTTATGTTCCATTTTGTAGTTATTCTAGACAGGAAGTTAATTACTGTGGCGCATGCGGAAAAGAAGAAAAATTACACAAACACGTGCATTTCCTTATTTAAAGGCCAATTAAAACATCTGTTGATATTTCTTCCTTCCTTCTGAATAATCTTTATCTCCACAGGTGACATGCCGTTGTAGCAAAGGAACGAATCCTGGACCAGTTTCCTGTTTAAACGGAAAACATTTCTCTCAAATGAGATATAATAGCCCATAACTTTTCTTTCACATCAAAGAGGTTAAAAGATGCATTTTTACGAATGCTACTTGGAATATACGATAATGGAAAGGACAATGAAGTCAACGAATGATTCTTATCCATACCTTCTCTGTTTCTTAATTGTACTATCCGGGAATGTATCACCGGTTCTCTTATTGATCGGAGACAGTTTCGTTGGAAATAAAATACATTTTGAACTTGATATCTCAGTTAGACTAATGATTTATTCTGTGATAATTGTTTCGGTGGTTACCTCAAGGATAATAATAAGGAGGCAGAACTTGATTCTTAGGACACAA
This sequence comes from Pinctada fucata, assembly GCA_028142955.1. Taxonomy (NCBI): domain Eukaryota; kingdom Metazoa; phylum Mollusca; class Bivalvia; order Pterioida; family Pteriidae; genus Pinctada; species Pinctada fucata. Next base: position 20,342,745 of record AP027114.1, on the reverse strand, counting down.
CAAGGAAGTGGAATACTTTTAAAAGTCAAACTCTTATTCATCTGCAGCTGGACATTTGGAATACTGGATATAACGATATGGTTCATTGGATCCTATATTTCTTTTGACTGTTACCAATCAGGGAAAATCAATCTGAATGTGCTGGGCTTGTTGTATAACCTTTTTCATTTCTTTTCTTTCATTTGTGGAATATCCTTTATCACAGTCTTCAGAAGATCTGTTTTGAAATCAAATAGAATACTTAAAGCTTGTCTATCGCTTATTTTGGTGTCAAATGCATTTTTGTGGTTTCGAATATTCGTAAAGGAATTATCAGGAATATATGATGTACCCAAGTATTTCAAGAGGAATTCCACTGATGAATCGTTGTTTCTAACGTGTTTTTGGTTCCATCCAGCTCAACGGGTATTGAAACCACTCGTGTCCTGTATGCAACACACAACCTTGCAACAACTACTAATATTTGCAACGTTCATTTTTCAAATGTGGCCACATGAAGATTACCTTTGTAATGAATCTGATACTGAAATAGCACCAGAAATGGTTCCTTGGTATCACAGAAGATTTTCAAGGAAGAAAGTTGTTATGGCAGGATTTATTTTCACTTTTGTGTCACGATTGCCTTCATTGACATCACAAATCCTCATAAAAATATCCAACGTTGAGAAGTCTCTATCTTTCCTTGAGAAAACTTGTACAATAGTGGATATTTTCATCATGACGATATCACTGGTTGTTTGCTTTCACGGCATGACTCAAAATCCAAGTTACAACGTGTTCAGAAGAAAATTCAAGGCAAAAGATTTAGTCACCATTCTCGGTGCAATGGGATATATCGCTTACGTTACTTTGCAAGCTATAAAGTCAATGTCTAGTCCTACACGCACTTCCTATGTCGGCTTGGATGTGACCAAACAAGTACTAGAATGGTATAGCTTGTTCTTGCAGACGATTTTCATACTCAAAGGAAACGAACGAGTTTCAACACCTTACAATGAACAGATGGCTTCGTTTATCATTGCTTCTCTTATGTTTGGAAATCTTTTTAGTTGGATCCAAGGCGCTTTTATAAAACCGCAACAAAACTTTACAGAAAATCATATCAATACTATGAAAAACTTATTTCACAATTGTGTTTTATTTTACAGATTCTACAGCTTCCTCGATCTAATTTATAAATTAGAACAGATGTAATAACTTTAAACTGTAAAATCATATCCATCTTCGAAAACACATCCAACTACGACATTGTTTAGACTCTTTCATATCTATTACCATTTGTACAATGTACATTTGTGTACAAATTAAACCAATATCTATTTAAAATATCCATAAAGACAGCGGTCTCAATTATGATACAAAGAACATGAAAGAAGGGGATCTCCAACAGGCTCTGAGTAAATTAAACATAGGCAAATGCTGTAAATGTATGTGCAAATATTTATTTCCGAACTTTGCCGATGTAGTGTATTCGGGATGTTCGTTATACAGAGTTACTTCCCGTTCGGCAGGGAAAGTACGCTTCAAAACATTGGTCCTGTAACATTATATCCCTTCATCCTGCTACGTCTTTCGGTGAATTATGAACATAAAACTCTCAATATTTGGTCGTATTACATTGTTTAGGATTGAGAATCACTGACGATGGTTAAGTACCCGAAACGTGCATGTCTGGTCCATGCTGCAAATTTTATCTGTGCTTAAATGATGTTATTGAATTTGAAGACGTTTAACATTTGTACCACTTTGTGAGTGTCACTGCTGGTTGACCAGGAGTCCCCTAGGGCACATGTAGCCAAGTTCAATGAACTTCGGTTGATCGTTTCTTCAACGCATTCGAAAATTTCTGTCTCAAACTTACTTGAATTTTTTAAAACGTGGGTCCTGTAGCATGTTAAACGTCTTCAAATTCATTAGCATAATTTAAGGACTGATAAATTTCCAGCATGGACCAGAAATGCACGTTTCGGGTACTTAACCCTCGTCAGTGATCCTCAATCATATCCCAACCATCCTGCTACGTCTTTCGATAGATTTTGGACATAAAAACTTTCTCAATATTTGGTCGTATTATATTGTTTAGGATTGAAAGTCGCTGACGAGTGTTAAGAACACGAAACTTGCAAATCTGGTCCATGCTGCAAATTTCATCTGTGCTTAAATGATGCTTTTGAATTTGAAGACAGTTAACATTTGTACCACTTTATGAGTTTCACTGCTGGTGGACCAGGAGTCCCCGAGGGCACATGTAGCCAAGTTCGATGAACTTCGGTTAATCGTTTCTTCAACGCATTCGAAAATTTCTGTTATCAAAATTACTTGAAATTTCTAAAACATGGGTCCTTTAGCATCATATCCCACCCATCCTGCAACGTCTTTCGGTAGATTTTGGATACAATAACTTTCTCAATATTTGGTTGTATTACATTGTTAAGGATTGAGGATCACTGACGAGGGTTAAGAAACCAAAACGTGCATTTCTGGTCCATGCTGCAAATTTCATCTGTGCTTAAATAATGCTATTGGATTTGAAGACGTTTATCATTTCTTTAGAATTTTTAACTACGTTATAATGCTTTTGCGTTAGATACTGTTCCGAGTTGGACACATGCATACATAAATGAAAAGACGGAATACCCGAGATTAAAACGCCTTTAAAGCAACCAGTCGAGAGACACTTATTGCAAGTAACATATGAATGTTCAATGTAGTATTTGAAATTATCATACGATGTTAACCGTCTTTCAAATTCAGTAGCATCATTTAAGAACTGATAAATTCGCAGCATGGATCAGACATGCATGTTTCCGTTACTTAACCCTCGTCAGGTAAAAATTTCATTATTGACAGGCTAACTCCCGCGAGATAAAATGCACTTATATGAACACTGTAAAATACCCAGAACATTTACACCAGTTCATTATACCCCCGCAATAAATTTGTGGTTGTATACTGGATTCACAATGTCCGTCCGTCCGTCTATAGACGAAAGCTTGTCATCGAAACTCTTCCCAAACCAAGGGATGGATTTCAGTGAAACTGTTAACAATGAGAGGTCATGATATGTAGATGTTCACGAAGAAAGGGGATTGCTGTCCAAAATGTTAGACTTTATAAATTAGTTATGGTTACATTATGACGGAGGCACCCCTTTAAGTTAGTTTAAGAGAATATTGTGATTGAGAATTTACTAACATATTTCAATTGTTAAACTTCTTCAAATCAATAACTCCATTTACGATCAGATAAATTTGCAGCCAGATATGGACCAGATATGCACGTTTCGGGTACATAACCCTCGTCAGTGATCCTTAATCTAAACAAATTAATATGGCCAAAGAGTGTGAACGTCATTCTATCCAAAAATGTACCAAAAGACGAAGCATGATGGGTGGGATATGATGCTACAGGACCCACATTTAAGACATTGCAAGAAATTTTGATCACATAAATTTTCGAATTCGTTGAAGAAACGATCAACCGATCAGAAGTTGATCGAACTTGGCTACGTGTGCCCCCGGGGACTCCTGGTAAACCAGCAGTAACACTCACCAAGTGGTACAAAAATTTATACGTCTTTAAATCAAGTCAAGTGAAACCAATGAATAAGAGGCTTTGAAATATTATTGGCTGCATCCGTATCAAAAATAAAAGATGACTTTCATGCCTAACTGACTTTGATATTTCATTTCAGGTGCGGCTAGCCAACAGGGGATGCTTACACCTCCCGGGCACCTGGTCCCACCTCTAGCTTGCTAGGGGGTCCGTCGATGCTTAAATTTGTGCTCTATTGTGAGTGCTGTTGACATTATCCTCAGGATCTTCTTTAACTTATTTGTGTCACACTTATGCCCTTTGCCGTGTGGAGCTCGCAAAAAAGTTCACCGCGATGGGTTTGACAGTAAGTATTTTGAATATATTTCCCTGACATTGTCGCCATAGCACTTTCTATATAGACATAACGTCAGCCAGTGCATGAATTTTATATATTGTTTTCATTTTCGTGCTTATACATCGACGGCGGGTGCGACTAGCCTACAGGGGATGCTTACTCCTCCCCGGCACCTGGTACACCTCTAGCTTGCTAGGGGTTCGTCGATGCTTATCTTTGAGCTCTATTGTGAGTGCTGTTAAGATTATCGTCAGGATCTTTTTAACTCATTTGTTTATTTTGGTAACAATCATTGTTAAATTGCGTCCGCGCAATATAGAGATCTTAAATCAATGATTGAATGTTAAAGACAAAAGACGAAAACAGATTCCAAAAATCAAATTCAGAAGGCTTACAAAGTCTTGAAAAAAGAATATAAAATATTTTTTTTACTCACGAGGATAGAACTATCGACAAAGAGACGAAGACAACGACACAGGTCCATAGAGACATGGAGGACAAATTTTAATTATCAAATGAATGTTATCATAACAAACCTATTAAAATGACAAATATGGATAATGACCATATCCCTGTCTACAGTACAAAATCGATAATTCAGAAAATCAGAAACCGAAGGCATACAAAATCAGGATAAAACAGGAACCAAAGCAAACAAAAACAAAAACCTCCACCATATGAAAAGAAGCGAACTCCCGATATGAGAGTGAGACCAGGTGCCCAGGAAGAGTAAGCATCTCCTGCTTGCATGCAACACCCGTCGCTTCAATTCGGTAGAACTGTCACATCCGGTTACTTCCATTTTGGAAGATATAGAGTACAATCTTTGGTTGGATGGTTCAAATGGTCTATGACAGATAATCATCCACCATTCTGGATAGTGGGACATCATAGTATATGACGAGTTCCCCATATCGACCGTAGAACTTCCTCAGTGACGATGTCAGTCGGTCACAAACATATCCCTGACTGAGAAGCTTATCTGAAAGACGCCTAGCTCTCAGAACAAAATCCGTATATTTGGTACTTGCTCTGGCATAGCGTATCAACTGAGATATGAACACGCCATAAGCAGGCGATGAAGGGATGTTGCTACTCAGAAAAGGAAAGTTCGTAATGCTGAAATTGAAGTCGTCACGTTTGTCATAGAGTGAGGTGTTCATGTGACCATCAGTGTCGTAGGACAACATTATGTCCAAATAGGATGATGAATTATTTGTCTCTGTAGTTTCTTTGACTTCAAGCTCCGAAGGATAGATACTGCTCAGGTAATCCTCGAATTTTGGATTATTGATGGACAATACATCGTCTATGTATCTGTAAGTGAAGTTGAAGTCAGAAGCTAAGTATCTTTTAAAGACTCCGAATAAGAGAATTACATGTAAATATTATAAAAGGCATTCTTTTCATGAAAACACTCATATGTAGAAGATGATATTAAATGATCATTAAAAAAGGAGGGGATCTCCAACGACACCTAATTACAGCACCAACAGCAAAACCCCAAAACACCTACTGTGAAAACACAAAGCAGACACTCAATCAGAAAGAGACGCAAATGGTACAAATGAGTTAAAGAAGATCCTGACGATAATCTCAACAGCACTCACAATAGAGCACCATGTTGAGCATCGACGGACCCCTATCAAGCTAGAGGTGGGATCAGGTGCCCGGGAGGAGTAAGCATCCCCTGTTGGCCAGCCGCACCCGCCGTCGATGTTAATGCACGATAAAGAAAACAGTATATAAAATACATGCACTGTCTGACGATATGTCTATATAGAAAGTGCTATGGCGACCATGTCAGGGAAATATATTCGAAACACTTACTGTCAAACCCTCGCGGGGAACTTTTTTACGACCTTCACACGGCAAAGGGCATAAGTGTGACACAAATGAGTTAAAGAAGATCCTGACGATAATCTCAACAGCACTCACAATAGAGCACCATGTTGAGCATCGACGGACCCCTATCAAGCTAGAGGTGGGATCAGGTGCCCGGGAGGAGTAAGCATCCCCTGTTGGCCAGCCGCACCCGCCGTCGATGTTAATGCACGATAAAGAAAACAGTATATAAAATACATGCACTGTCTGACGTTATGTCTATATAGAAAGTGCTATGGTGACCGTGTCAGGGAAATATATTCGAAACACTTACTGTCAAACCCCTCGCGGGGAACTTTTTTACGAGCTCCACACGGCAAAGGGCATAAGTGTGACACAAATGAGTTAAAGAAGATCCTGACGATAATCTCAACAGCACTCACAATAGAGCACCATGTTGAGCATCGACGGACCCCTATCAAGCTAGAGGTGGGATAAGGTGCCCGGGAGGAGTAAGCATCCCCTGTTGGCCAGCCGCACCCGCCGTCGATGTTAATGCACGATAAAGAAAACAGTCTATAAAATACATGCACTGTCTGACGTTATGTCTATAGAGAAAGTGTTATTGCGACCATGTCAGGGAAATATATTCGAAACACTTACTTTCAAACCCCTCGCGGGGAAATTTTTTACGAGCTCCACACGGCAAAGGGCATAAGTGTGACATAAATGAGTTAAAGAAGATTCTGACGATAATCTCAACAGCACTCAAAATAGAGCACCATGTTGAGCATCGACGGACCCCTATCAAGCTAGAGGTGGAATCAGGTGCCCGGGAGGAGTAAGCATCCCCTGTTGGCCAGCCGCACCCGCCGTCGATGTTAATGCACGATAAAGAAAACAGAATATAAAATACATACACTGTCTGACGTTATGTCTATATAGAAAGTGCTATGGCGACCATGTCAGGGAAATATATTCAAAACACTTACTTTCAAACCCCTCGCGGGGAACTTTTTTACGAGCTTCACACGGCAAAGGGCATAAATGTGACACAAATGAGTTAAAGAAGATCCTGACGATAATCTCAACAGCACTCACAATAGAGCACCATGTTGAGCATTGACGGACCCCTATCAAGCTAGAGGTGGGATCAGGTGCCCGGGAGGAGTAAGCATCCCCTGTTGGCCAGCCGCATCCGCCGTCGATGTTAAACAAAGGAGGTGATCTCCAAAAACACCAGGTTGTAGCACCCACAGCAAACCCTCAAACACCTAATGCAAAAACACAAAGCAGACAAGCACAGAAAGAGACGCGTAAGGGACAAGGAACGTCAAGACACAACACAGAAACATCAAACACAAAGGACTACACATAAACCAACGAGACCAATGGGCAACCGGTGCCGACTTAGGACGTTTATATGAAACCCTATCATTTATTTTTCCTGAAAACTTGATATTATCTTCTTCATCTGTCAAGTGAAACACCGATAAGTTCCTATTGAAATTTGACTGTCAGTTTCTAAGTTATAGTGATTTTGTTACCATCTCCCCTTATTTTACGTTACCTATAATGCTGACGTTCTTGCGAAAAACGCGCCAACGTCCCCGTCTCTATTATGACGTCATAGTTGATCTAGAGCTTTGCGATGGGGTTCTTTCGGATACTGTTCTGGACCCCCTTAAGGCCAAGATGTTGATGGTTGTTAACTTCATTAATACTTGTATTATTGAAAAATAATTGTGGGTGCTGTTGCAGATTTCTTTTCCTAGAAAATAAGACATATTCTTTTCTAGCAGGATTGAAATCCTCGAGCAATTTACTGGACCAAGAATGAATTTTGTCTAAATCAGAGTTATGTTGTTTAGCTGCATTGCCAGGGGTATCGACTACAATATACAAGGAAGTGTCATCAGCGAAGAGTTTCACAGTGGCATGTATGTCTTGAACAATATCATTGATATAGATAAGAAATAAAATAGGTCTTAGTATGTAATTTTGAGGTACGCCAGTGGAAACGTGTGTCCATTCAGCTTCGGAGCTATTGAAAACAACACGTTGTTTTCGGTCAGATAGATAACTATGAATTGCCCGAGATGCCAATGGAAGATGATTTATACAATAATCCGGAGTGCCATACGCGGTCAAAGGCCTTATTTATATCACAAAAGATAGCTCTTACTTCTTTACCTAAAATGACAACCTTACTAATATCATCTTCAATGTAGAGAAGCTGATTAACAGTAGAATCGCCTCGACAAAATTCAGATTGGTGTTTAGAAAGTATAGAGTTATCCCTTAAATAATAATAAATATATTTAAAACAAAGGAGGGGATCTCCAACAACACCCGGTTGTAGCACCCACAGCAAAATGCACGATAAAGAAAACAGTATATATACATGCACTGTCTGACGTTATGTCTATATAGAAAGTGCCATGGCGACCATGTCAGGGAAATATATTCAAAACACTTACTGTCAAACCCATCGCGGGGAACTTTTTTACGAGCTCCACACGGCAAAGGGCATAAGTGTGACACAAATGAGTTAAAATGTTAAACGTCTTTAAATTCAATAGCATCATTTAAAACCTGATAAATTTACAGCATGGACCAGACATGCACGTTTCGGGTACTAAACCCTCGTCAGTGATCCTCAGTCTAAACAATGTAATACGGCCAAAAAGTATGAAAATTATTATGTCCACAAATGTTCCAAAAGACGTAGCAGAATGGGTGGGATATGATGCTACAGGACCCACGTTTTAGAAATTTCAAGAAATTTTGTAACAGAAAATTTCAAATGCGTTGAAGACACAGACGATCAACCGAAATTGATCGAACTTGGAAGATCCTGACGATAATCTCAACAGCACTCACAATAGAGCACCATGTTGAGCATCGACGGACCCCTATCAAGCTAGAGGTGGGATCAGGTGCCCGTAAGGAACGCAAATGACTATACATTAAACAACGAGACAAAGGGCAATCAATGCGACTTAGGACGGCCATCTGCCATGTCAGTAGCATGAGGTGTAGTTTTTCTGGATTACGGGTGCGCAACCCTCCCACTTTTCTGATTTCTCAAAGGTATAGAAGAACGCACAATTGTGTTGTAAATTACCTCCTCGACAAACATACAAACAGACAGCATGACACAGGGGCCCAAGATATACACAGATGGATATGTAAATGTATATAAAAAAACCAAAAATATCACTTTATTTCTTGATATTTATACATCTTATACATCTAGATTTATACATCTAGATTTTCTTTTTTCGGATGATTATGTACAGAAAAGGTGGGGATTGTCACCCAGACTCGGTTGCAGTACACATAGCAAAGCACCAAACTTATCGTGTGAAAACACAGAGTAGAAAAGCACAGCAATAGATCTTAAAGAGACATACGACACAGAAACATAAAACACAAAAGACTACACATAAACCAACGAGACCACATGGTAATCGGTGAAGACTTTGGACGACCATCTACAACGCAAGAAGCAAATGCTGAGTAAATTAATTGTACATATCTTTCAATCCTAAGAGAGAGGATCAGGCAATGATCTTCAGTCATCAGTTAAACACATGCAAAACACTCCTTTCTCTTGCTGTTACCGAGTTAATATTCAAATATACAGGGAGTTATTGTTATGTTGTTCTAATAAGCTATTATAAGTATGGTAAACGAATTAAGATATCTTAGTGTTAATTAACTAGTTTTAAAACATGTAAGTTTATCTCTCGGGAAAGCAATGTGGATCAAAACAATATATTTTCATTTGACAATAAATTTCCGAGAAAATATATTCATACATTTCGCAATATATTAAGACATTCAAGAAAACTGAAAAAGTTATAAGATAGTCCGACAGACTGAAGTACATTTTCTACCGTGCTTTCGACATTGTTTGTGCTATCATGTTGAGTTATTGCAAATGCCCCTCTGATCCAAAAACAAACATTTGAAAACATCACTATGGATACAAAAAATGAACTGATCCATCTTTTGCCGGGATCTATGGGTCTTTTAATACCTTGAACCAGAAAAATTGTCTGTAGAAGGACTTGATAGAATTCGAACACTTCGACGAGTAAAGAACAAACGAAACCAGTCTTTCTTGAAATGACTTTAGTCAGAAAAATGGTTCGGCTCGCTATGTATCCAGTTGCTCCAAATATTAACGCGAGTTGTTTTGGATTCCATGTAATCGTTTTTTGATGTACACTTGTGCAGCAAGTCGTATGATGAAAGCACGAAATTAAGGATATTGTAAGTAAAATAGCGCTAACCATGGTGAAACTTTTCCTGAGAAGACCAGGATAATTTACATCTGAAAAGATGTGCGTTGTTTGTATGATAATCGGAAGTAAAAATGACGACAGGCATGCTATCAACGTAGTTATGAAAGCAAAGACTAAACTTTGTTTACGGTTGAATGCTTCGCAATTTTCTCTGAATCTGTGTGCATGTTCTAATCGGGCGTCTGCAACAGAATGCTGTAAAGTACTTTCGTCTTTTGGCCATATTTGTAGGATAAAAGTAACAAATATTGGCAACATTTGCACGTACGTTGGTCCCCAGATTTTGATGTAAATCTCCATTGTGCTCTTCTCTGTTTTCCAAAAACAAGTAAAGACTTCATTTAAACTCGATTCGTTCCCATTTAATATACTTGCAGGGACGAAATAAGCTCCAGAAAGTATTTTGGTAAATATTCTATACCACTGTATCGCTGTTGAACACAAGATAAAAGTAAGACAAATCTCGATAAATCTGGAACTTCTTAAAACGACACCTATGCATTTTGTAAAGAACAACAAAGTTGTTAAAGATTGTAAAAACTGTAATATAATATATGACAACATTTTTGTACGCAGCCTTTCTGTTGCCAAATTGTAACATTCACTAGAGATAAACACTTGCAATGCTTGAATGCCAAACTCCAGAAGAGCAAAAATCCACATAAATGCAAGAGTTACTTTACTCTCAATACTTATCGTTTCCTCTATAACAAGATTATGTCGATTAAGATAGATCCACACAAACACAATGGAAAATGTCTTAAGGAAATACAGTACAATTGGCGCGAATAAATCTATATCCACATATGACTCATTGATTATGAATGAAGATGCACTTAGTGAAACAAATGTTATCATAGACGCAGTTCCAAATATACATGCTATAAAAATGTAGTGTATAATAAGATCCATTTTTTGGCAATAAAGAAGAGCAAATGCAAAAAAGGCGCTTTGCTCTAAGATCCAGATGAAATTTTGAATTAAAATCTCGAAATGATATTATTTTAAGTAGATTATGAAAACTCATCCCTAGAGTACCATCATCATAGTTCCTCATTTCGAGTACCCTGACATGCAAAACATTGGTCCCTTTGGATTAGTCTCAGGATGCGAATCGCATGCAAAGCGGAATATCATTTGATTCAATAGTAATGATCCTCCAGGTTTATTTACTTCCGGAATATAATAAGGAAAAGGGTCTCCAAAAGGACAAGATGGACTTGAAATAGCGAATCAAGCAGTAACTGTTACAAATTTCTACCGAATACTTTAAGCCTCACTACAAAACTACGAATGTAATCAAAATACTTTTAACACAAGCACGGAGTGCTAGCGAAACAAAAGATACCACTCACGCCTAGAGACCCAATTATTAAATTAACCAAGCACCGGCAACATGGAAACATGATAAAAAGCTGTGGATTCTAAGTCGACCTCGGAATGTAGTAAACACAAAACAATGACTTCTCAACTGATATCAGACGGTGGGTAACACATTACTGCGCTCTTTAACAACAATAGAATATGCATTCTTAGCCGAATTTGACGTTGGACAACACATAAATATGCATTGTAAGCGAACTTTGGACGACTGACATTTCATTACTGTGTATTCGTATCAAGCTTAGATCGTTGGACAACGCACACTTGTCCATTTATATAGCTGACTCTGGACGGTAAATAATAATTTATTGTCGACTGTGGACGTAGTACATCACATAACTGCATTCTCATCTGACTTTAGACGGTTGATAACACATAACAGTGTATCATTGGCCGAGTTTGCACACCACTCTTAATTCCTAGACAAGTCGAAAACTTATCATTTAATCCACAAATAACATCAAAATTAAATGTGGTTAACATCAGAGCAGCATCCTTACAATTCTATTTTGGTCATCGTTTTTATTTAACTCTGCTACTCTCCACAGAAAATTAGGAGCTGCGCACTCTCTGCAATGTAATTGCACAAATTTAGATTCAAGAAATTAAACCAGAAATGAAACTGAAATGAATTTTGGCTGTGTCTGAAAATTACTTAAGCTGGAAGCATCACTGATGAGGATTTACTATACGAAACAAGTGTCTTGTACATTAAAATTGGTTTGAAGTCGTTCAAGTAGGTAAACAGTTGGAACACTTCCTTATTATTTTTTTTTATAGTGAACACCATAAAACTCTGAGTTCTCCGATTTTTGACGAAAGACAACTCGTAACTGCTTGCGAAATAATACATACCCCAAGGACAGATGTTTTTGTAACCATTTTTTAATACACAATATCTCCTTTATGCAAGTGAAATTCAATGCCCATCAGATATGTTAAGGGACATCAATTTTCAAGCTTTTTGTCAAAAGTTTCATTTCATTTGAAAAAGAAAAACAGATTTTTAATTAATTCGCGCATTGAGCGCAATAGTGTTCTATCTACCATTTTTCCTGTTTTCGGGAAAATCGACTTTGAAAATGTTGCCACTGTGTTTGATATTTTAATAACATGATCCATGCCATAACGCATTATATATATCAAATGACAAATATTTGATAATGACCATAATACATGAAAAGTAGCGAATATGTGTAATTTTATATCACACAGTTGCGTTTTTCTCATTATATTCGAAAATTTTACATGAAGATAGAACAGTTAGGCTGAATCCAAGGCCACTTTTCTTTAGTGCATAAGTGTTCTAAAAGCAATAAAGGCTTCATTAAAAGAATCGTATTTATTAACATTGTTCCTTAATAATAAAAATTCAGAACAATAATTTTCAAACCAGTAACATCAACGTTTAAGAATAAAACAAAATTGAGGACACGGAAGGCAGTGCAACATTACCACCACCCCCACTTCTACCCAACTTCCACCCCATCTGTATCTTTTCTCTTTCAATTTTGCAGTCTGTTAAACCGATATCAAAATTCCCCTTTTTATTCTCTACCTATTACGATGTTTAAATCCTGACGACACAATCCAAATATTTTTTGCGGCTTTCTTTTTAAAATACCCTCCCTCCTTCTGTTCCCGCAAATGAAATCCAATGAAATATTGAAAATCTTATAACTTTCAACGACTTTCAGTATGTTAACACAATGTTAATGATTACAAAAATTGTGAAAGCATGCAGGGTGAATGCTTTATTATTCAGAAAATTTAAAGGAAAACTAACAATAAATGAATCATTGAAATAGAACATTTTGTAGAAATTCAATTTAAAGATGTTTAACATTTATACCACTTGGTGAGTGTCACTGCAGTTGGACCAGGAGTCCCCGAGGGCACATTTAGCCAAGTTTGGTCAATGTCGGTTGATCGTTTCTTCAACGCATTCTAAATTTTCTGTTATCAAAATTTCTTAAATTTTAAAAACGTGGGTCCTGTAGCATCATATCCCACCCATCCTGCTTCGTCATTCGGTACGCATTTTCGACATAGTAACTTTCACACTTTTTTGGCATATTACATTGTTTAGATATGAGGATCACTGACGAGGGATAATTACCAGAAACGTGCATGTCTGGTCCATGCTGCCAATTTATCTGTTCTTAAATGATGCTACTCAATTTGAAGACGTTTAACATAGAACTCTATTGTACGCAACCTCCATGAATATATTCGTCATGTGATGAAATCGTACTCATTGATTGGATATTAGGGATATATAACATTATTGCACCAAAAAATAAAGCAATTTATTTTCAGTTCGGGCAAACCCCGACGGTATAACTGCGTTTCAAACAGTATTTCCAACATATACCTGTCGGAACCACAAAACACAGTACGTTTATCCCCTAAATGACGTTTTTTGTACTCTCATAACCACAATGACGTTGTGCTAATGACTCATAATAAAAGAAATAGCTCTTTTTCTTGAAGAATTAAAGTACAACATACCTCGAGACCAGGGCATGGTGGCGAAATAAATATAAGATATAACAATATTATTAAAAGGTGAATTAATTAAGAAGGATCCCAATTAAAATTTTATAATACTTAGTAGGGTTGTAATAATAAACATTCGACCAAACAAGATGGGGGATCATCGTTTTCCTCTCTTGTTTTGAAAATATGAGAAATCTAGCAACATATGTGTTGTGATGCGGTGCATGGGTTGCTTAGCTATATGACAAATATGGATAATGACCATATCCATATGAATTGTATCCAAAGAACGGGGAGTCGTTCTTCATGGAAACACGAGACACTGACACCCCTTCCGTTAATTCCTTGGTTCGCAAATGATTTGCCTTACCTTCTAGATCTTGGAATGAATATCTGATGGTTAGGTATTCGTTTTTATGCCATATACATGACATACGCAGCTGTTCTATGTTTTAAAAAAGTGGGTTTTTTTTTTTCGTATATTACCTATTTGCATGCAATTTATAGCTACGTTATCCTTACATGCAATCTATTTAAAAACGTAAATATAGAGAAACGTGATGTCGTACAGTATGAGATTCCCCACCGTGTTCAGTGGAATAGGATGACACCTCCTTTCAGTAAGTATTACATTGCTTCCTGTCTTGCTTATTTGAATGATAGATATACTTCCTTTTTGGGACATGAGAAGTAAATAGTCGTTCTCTTACAGAGAGTTATCGTTCCCTTACTATACACGGTTATACGCTTATATCTCTGTCAGTGCTTGAATATTCATCCGAGCAAACAGGTAACTGGGGACCTAGACTTACAGAAAATAAAATGCTCCTAATTTTGTTCCTATATTTTCAAAGTTGTATCAATAAAATTAGCGCACACTGAGAGAGAGAGAGAGAGAGTTATTGTATATGAATATGTCTTTTACAGAAATCTAATTTTACGTTTATAATGATTGTTAATGTTGGATTTGAACTTCCGCCCATGGTCTCGGAATATCTTTACTTTATCATGTCACACATCGCAAGAGCAAGTTAACTCGAAAAAGGACAACTCAAGATTCAACATGCTCGTTGCCTTTTAAGCTTCGTATATATTTCGTATATATTTGAATTTGAATGTTTTATTGAACAACAATTGTTTACGAAGGGATGGAGGTTACATTAATTAAGAGACAGGTTTCCTTTTTCAATTTTTTTTTGGTGGGGGGGAGGGAATGTTCATAAATTTATTTTTAAAGAAATACTTTCAGATTCTATATACTCATAAAGAATTACAGGTATTTTTGTATCTTTAATTAAATCGGCGAATTAAGGATTTGCAGCAATATAGATTTTAGTTTTCTTGTAACTTATTTTATAGTTGCACATTTTTCTTTGGTTCTTACATGAGGACAGATTCTGACTGATATTTTTGCAACGATTGATTGGAATGAAATTTAAAGAAATCGACTGAAAACGACAGAAAGGAGGGTGTTGCAGTATGCACAGCAAAATATTGATTCCTTTATTTTCATATGTTACACACATGTACATATATATTTCATAAACACAAATAAACGAAGCATACTTACATAATATCTATCAAAGTTTTCAGTTACACGTAATACGCAATTAGCGAAAGAACAAACAAACGTTGAAGGGTAGATGCCGACACGACTTAATGAGCTTTAGGTCACATGGCTGTATAAGCCAATCAAATTTGTAACACACCCCAGGTCACGAAAATTGACGTCAGAGCTACCACGTGTTTACTATGAAATGTTGACAATGACAAGCATTATAAACTTGAATTTGATATAAGTATAATCTTTGAGAATAGACGAAGACATTTCAGAAAATAATACATATGTGAAATCATTCTTTACATCAAATTTGATGCGATTCTGACCATGGGGGTCCTAAGAGGTAATCATGCACGCATGTACGTAAACAGAGGGTTGTGTACTTTATGTGTAATTATTTTTCGATTTATAAACACAAGGTATACTTTTTTTGTACTTAAAGTAAAGAGTTAAGATCAGACTTCAAGACTAGATAGGTGAAAGTGTCCACAATTTTTTTTTATAAGAAAGAAATGTCACTTATAATTTGGTTGAAAACTGCATAAAATCTTATACAGCTGTCACACCTTAAGAGCGCATTGGAATGTATTTGTAAAATTTGTGCAGAACGAACGCTTGTGGTGTCAATATATCAAAATTTCGACTCAATTATAAATGTTTGATATAGTCTGGTCAATTTCAATCATAATTCATGTGTGACACACAACAAAGACTACGTGGAATTAAAAGAAAAGGGGGGAGGGGTGTTCTTCAACCCCCTTCCCGCCATTTTCATTCCTCTAATTAATATGGAAAGTAATGTATTTTATCGCCGTAATGATTCTATTTTTCTTGGTAACTATTCAAACATCGAATTTTGTTGAAAATCAATTACAAAATAAGGCTGTAAACTCCGTTAAACGAATATATTGGGCATATCTTTAAGATAATGGACTCGTGCACTTAAGGGGGTAGGGGTTATGTTTTGTGAATTACGAGCTGCTATTTGATTAGATACATTATCTTATGAGCTGTGAGTCTTGTATATATGTTTTAAAGATAAAACAAACCAAAATTTATGAAAAAAAATGAAACACTTTTTTTCTCAAATTTTAATTGCATTTTTCTATGTTTTCTAACTTTTACTTACGGACACCTGAATTATGCTCATATAATTTTCAAATATAAACAAAAAGCATTGATAATGATAAATCTAGTAATTAGAAAGTTGATTGAAGATCATGTGACATAGTTGATGCAAATTTGTGTTTCTAAAAACGAATAAATGAGGAAAATTAAAAGCAAGGAAAATTGTGTATTTCGCCAGCTTTTTCACAATAGGGTTACCTCTGATAGCACCGTATTTCATGGAGACGGATGAACATATTTTGTTGAAACTTGTAACATGACAAAGGTAGGTATTGATGTATATAATAACATTGTGAATTTGATTCAGATGTGAAAAGGTGAGCATCTTAAGGTCACATGGCTGTATAAGCCAATCAAATTTGTAACACACCCCAGGTCACGAAAATTGACGTCAGAACTACCACGTGTTTACTATTAAATGTTGACAATGACAAGCATTATAAACTTGAATTTGATATAAGTATAATCTTTGAGAATAGACGAAGACATTTCAGAAAATAATACATATGTGAAATCATTCTTTATATCAAATTTGATGCGATTCTGACCATGGGGTCCTAAGAGGTAATCATGCACGCATGTACGTAAACAGAGGGTTGTGTACTTTATGTGTAATTATTTTTCGATTTATAAACACAAGGTATACTTTTTTTGTACTTAAAGTAAAGAGTTAAGATCAGACTTCAAGACTAGATAGGTGAAAGTGTCCACAATTTTTTTTATAAGAAAGAAATGTCACTAATAATTTGGTTGAAAACTGCATAAAATCTTATACAGCTGTCACACCTTAAGAGCGCATTGGAATGTATTTGTAAAATTTGTGCAGAACGAACGCTTGTGGTGTCAATATATCAAAATTTCGACTCAATTATAAATGTTTGATATAGTCTGGTCAATTTCAATCATAATTCATGTGTGACACACAACAAAGACTACGTGGAATTAAAAGAAAAGGGGGGAGGGGTGTTCTTCAACCCCCTTCCCGCCATTTTCATTCCTCTAATTAATATGGAAAGTAATGTATTTTATCGCCGTAATGATTCTATTTTTCTTGGTAACTATTCAAACATCGAATTTTGTTGAAAATCAATTACAAAATAAGGCTGTAAACTCCGTTAAACGAATATATTGGGCATATCTTTAAGATAATGGACTCGTGCACTTAAGGGGGTAGGGGTTATGTTTTGTGAATTACGAGCTGCTATTTGATTAGATACATTATCTTATGAGCTGTGAGTCTTGTATATATGTTTTAAAGATAAAACAAACCAAAATTTATGAAAAAAAATGAAACACTTTTTTTCTCAAATTTTAATTGCATTTTTCTATGTTTTCTAACTTTTACTTACGGACACCTGAATTATGCTCATATAATTTTCAAATATAAACAAAAAGCATTGATAATGATAAATCTAGTAATTAGAAAGTTGAATGAAGATCATGTGACATAGTTGATGCAAATTTGTGTTTCTAAAAACGAATAAATGAGGAAAATTAAAAGCAAGGAAAATTGTGTATTTCGCCAGCTTTTTCACAATAGGGTTACCTCTGATAGCACCGTATTTCATGGAGACGGATGAACATATTTTGTTGAAACTTGTAACATGACAAAGGTAGGTATTGATGTATATAATAACATTGTGAATTTGATTCAGATGTGAAAAGGTGAGCATCTTAAGGTCACATGGCTGTATAAGCCAATCAAATTTGTAACACACCCCAGGTCACGAAAATTGACGTCAGAACTACCACGTGTTTACTATTAAATGTTGACAATGACAAGCATTATAAACTTGAATTTGATATAAGTATAATCTTTGAGAATAGACGAAGACATTTCAGAAAATAATACATATGTGAAATCATTCTTTATATCAAATTTGATGCGATTCTGACCATGGGGTCCTAAGAGGTAATCATGCACGCATGTACGTAAACAGAGGGTTGTGTACTTTATGTGTAATTATTTTTCGATTTATAAACACAAGGTATACTTTTTTTGTACTTAAAGTAAAGAGTTAAGATCAGACTTCAAGACTAGATAGGTGAAAGTGTCCACAATTTTTTTTATAAGAAAGAAATGTCACTTATAATTTGGTTGAAAACTGCATAAAATCTTATACAGCTGTCACACCTTTAGACATATATTTTAAAAATAGTTAAAGAGAGCTTTTTTAATAAATTTTTTTGGCATATACTAGTTTATTTATTGTGAAATATTCTGTTCTGCATTATGAGCTTTGATGAACAATACATTGTGTTTTCACATGAAGATTTTCCTTTATAAAAATGATCAAACTTGTCTCAATATGGTGAGAAATTTCAGAAAGCTGTAAAAGCTATAAGAGAGACTGATTGACTGAAGCACATTCTGCACGGTACTTTCCACATATCTCGCAGCATCTGGTTGAGTCATAACGAAAGCCCCCTTTATCCAAAAGAATAAATTTCCAAACATCACTATGGAAACAAAAAGTGACTTTATCCATCTTTTATTTGTACTCACAGATCGCTCAATGCCTTGTACGAGAAATATTGTTTGTAGCAGTACTTTGTAGCATTCCAAAACTTCGAGGACTAATGCTGACAATACGTTTGTATTTTTCGACAACTTCATCATCATATCTATCGTACGATTTGCTACATATCCCATCGCTCCGATTACCAACGCGACATGTTTTGAATTCAAGGATATCTTTTTTTTGCTGTACATTTGTACATGTATCACAAGTAATGTGATGAAAGCATGAAGCTAATGATATTATAACTAAAAGTGTGCTCACCATGGTAAAAATATTGTTTAGAAGCCCGATATAATCATCCTTTGGGGAAATATGTTCCATTTGTATCACTATCTGAAGAAAGATACATGGTAAAAATGATGTCAATGTAGATATAAAAGCAACAACTATACTCTGTCTTCTACCGAATGCTTCAACGTTTTCTCCAAATCTTGAAATTCGCACTGAATGTGAATCTAGAAATGACTGTCGGACAAAACGTCTATCCGTTGGCCATATTTGCAGAATAAAAGTAACAAACATCGGCAAAATCTGCATGTACGTTGGTCCCCAGATCTTGACGAATACCTTCATGTAACTCTCCTCCATTGTTCAGAAACACGTGAAGGCATTTTCAATACTTGTGTTACTTCCTTTCAAAAGATTTGCAGGAACAAAGTATGCCCCGGACACTATTTTTATAAATGTTCTGTACCACAATATCGATGATGAATAGAGAATTAAAGCTAGACAAACTTTGATTAATCTAGAACGCCGCAAAACGACAGCTCTAAATTTAGTTATGAACACTAATCCGGACGTAAATTCTAAGTATTGTAGAATGCCATACAAAAGCATAATGACTCGGAGCTGTGTTGATCCCAAGTCGTAGCATTTACTTGAGACGAATGTTACCATGGCTTGAGTACCAAGCTCAAGGAGTCCAAATATCCATAGAAATAAAAGTTTTACTTTTACGTCAAAACTATCCAATCGTTCGATGATCAAATTATGAAATTTGATATAGGTCCATGCAATAATAATGAAAAATATCTTCAAAAAATATAGAGCAATCGGTGCTATGAAATCTAGGTCCACAAACAATTGGTTCACTACATATGAAGCAGCGCCAATTGAAACAAATGGAGTCAAACTCGCTGTTCCTAATGTACACGCTGTAAGAAAATAGTAAATGCATGAATCCATCTCTGACAAACAAAGGTGAGATATATGGAATCTTTCATTAAAATGGAACTAACAACTCCTTTAGAAATATATTTGGCTCAACATTTTATAAACAATTCTTATTAGTCAAATGAGATGAAATGTACAAGGAAGTCTGAGATCGTCAGCCATTAATAGCATTCTAGTGAATACCATTTCCCGACTGGTTACAGAAGGAAAATGAACTTTCTTTTCGGGTTTTCCTTAAATGTTATGCTAATTAATCAAAAAGCGGATGAATAATTGCATTAAAAATCTTTCCACTCTATATCATTGGCAATAAATGTATAGCCTAATAACTCTGAAGATTAAGATGGTTAAACATCTTAAATTCTATCCATTTACAATCATTCATGCGTATTATTCTTTTACTTTGTGATAAGAAATAAGCAAGGATAGAATGATTTGCTATTAAAAGTTGAAAGATGTTCGTTTCGTTATTGCCTCATTCAAAGTGATACATTCTACAATTGAACAATAAACTTGTTTTAAAGGCAGCGAATTGGAACAAAGTAATTCAACCATCTTTCTTAAAGAGCTATATCACCGCAGGGTCGAAACGTATGATGTTGTGACTCCTTACGGAGGTTTTATATTGCTTTCACATCATTTAAGTTATGCTGCACAGAACTTCAAGGACGTTGCAGTGGGGCAATGCCTAATAAGTAAGTCCTTATTGTTATATATCTGATAAGTCTATATTTTTTGCAAACACTTCAAGAGTTGTGCAAGATCAAGACCGATTCGGTCGTCGACAAACTAGAAAAGTGTTTGCAAAAACTATCAACTTTTCACATACCTGAACGATTTGGATTGATTTATTAATTTAGACATTGCCCTACTGCAACGGCTTACCAGTTTTGTAAAGTTTAACCTACAAAATGAGAAATGAGAAATGAAAAAAAAAATCTGTTTAAGGAATCACAACACCATACGTTTCTATCCCACGCGGTGTATATCAGATCAGTGTATGTATACGATAGCTCATAGTTATTTTAAAGCAAAGTTATCAATTCAGTTTCAATATACTCTTCATAATGTTAGTTTATCTCCATATTTTCTAGATGGGCTTTGTACATGTTATTTTATATATTAAGAAAACTGAAAAAAAAATGCTATTTTGTAATTTTAATGTTTATTTGTCAGAAGCATAAATTTAATGGCATACAGCAATGCAGAAGTATATTGAATACATACATAAGTTCACAGATACAGTAGAAAATATACGAAATATACGTAATATGAAAACGAAAAGTTATAATGATGTGTGAAAGGAGGAATTTATTTTGGTGTATTGTTGTGGCTGCTGCAACCGAGTGTTGTTCGATACTCCCTCCTTTCTTTTGAATTCAGAGAGTGCTGTTAACTTTCGAAAAGCAATTTTACGGAATTCTAAATGAAATAATGATGGAGGTAATTTTAATTGTTCATTTTGACAAACCCAGTCAGATGCCTGGTACTCCTGATGCGGTTTTCTTTAAAAAGCAAGGTATAAGCTTCATTATTTTTTTTCTGTTTGGGCATCCGAAACCCCTCTATGGGGTCAGTTGACTATATTAAAGTTACATATATTGTGGGAAACCAACTACTTGTTGCAGAGATCTCTAGCTAGGCCGTTCCCCTTTGGGGTGCCTTCTTTTATTCAAAGGGCAGAGTACTACCCCATTTCATACCCACCCTCCACTTGTGTGTGTGTTGTATGCTTGTATGCAGGAGGGTTGTATGTTTTGTACTGCTTGGATGATCCGTATTTCCAACGACTTTAATGAGGCACCACCACACATGGATACCCTTGTCGTAGCATGAACGTGGGTACCCAACCGGCACTTTATAGTCCCCCAGTCAGGATACTAGGTAGGGACGACAGAATGGATATGGCTGACCCCACCGGGATTCGACTGACCGCACCGGGATTCGAAACCTTTTTTCCCATCAGGTGTCACCACACCTGGATATCATTAACACATCATGATCGTGGGTACCAAACCAGGCCTACAGAAGTCTACAGATATTGTGAAGGATTAAGCTCATTTCCTTTATATGATCACATAGAAATTTGTAATTTTGTACTAATATCGAATGTGCAAATTTGAGCTATCTATCTCTGTCTTTTTTGCCTTCAGTATAGGGATAAATTAAAATATTGTACCGTGCGCTACAATTCCCGCCTAAAACCCACTAGAAGGAAAAAGGGGATTTCCAGCAGCACTAGGTTGCAGTAACCTGGAAAGAAGAACGCTATCATAACCAATGCAAAACAAGTTGACACACACAGCAAGAGACGCAAAAGAGACAAGGAAAACCAAAGTCAACACAGAAACATCAAACACAAAGGACTACACATAAACCAACGATACCAATTGGCAACCGATGCGGACCTAGGGCGGTCATCTGCTACGTTGGTAGCAAATGGTGTGGTTATCCGGATTAAGTACGCACAACCCTTCCACTTTCCGGGTTACCAAGAGGTCTCGAAGACCGCACAAAAGTTGTGTAAAAAAATTCTCACTGTGAGATGACCATGCAAGCAAGCCAGCGATGAGTAAAAGAAGCAAGACGCAGGGGCCCGAGCAACATACAGATGGATTTGTAAATGGATATATGTATGATATTAAAGGGCATACGAAATACGGTCCGTGTTCTACCGGCTGAGAATATTCATGATGGAAAGTTATTGAATACGCTTATTTTAATGAAGAAGTGCTTAAAAGTCATTCTCTGTAAGCACCAAAGTATTTATATAGGGGACCAGAAACGAACGACCTCAGATTTTGGTCAAACAATGTCAAAATAGTAGTAACATGATACAAACATGATTTTGATAAAAAATAATAAAATATTATCGGCGGTTGCCATGGTAACGGCAGTAGCTCTGTATGCCCCCTTTAGAACTAAAATATTATGGAATTTGACATTTTTTGAGAGTGTGTTTCTCTAAACTGGTATGATTTTTTCATATTTTTCTTCCATGCATGACAAGCGTCATGGTTCAATGAGTTTGTTCAGCATGAAAAATAATTTTCCTCAGTTTCGTTTTTTTGGGGAAATTTGATCAAAATACGTGGAAAAACACATTTTTTGCAAATATGAAAAACCATGATTTCAGCTTGTTTATGACTATATTTGCACAATGTTGCCACTTGAATTATAAAAAAATTGATATTGTCACTTAAAGTTTATACCTAGATAAGGAAATAGAAAAAATAAAAAAGGTGGGTATTTCATGATTTCATACAAAAATTTAAAGCTAAAAATAGGTAATTTTTGCATATTTAGCAAATAAATTCCTTCTAACTTTATTGGAATATGAGATAAAATGACTGCAAAATAATGTTTACAGTTATTTTTCTTTAAGACATATTGAGTATTTTCACCAAGCACCAAGAAATATAGATATTTGCATTTTTATTATGCAAAAGAAAATGCGTTCCCATGGCAACCATACTTAAATATGTAAAACAGAGACTTTAAAAGGAAAATTAACATTGTTTTAATTGATTTAGGCATTTTATTCATTCTTTTCTTTTTTTACTACTCCATGATAAGTAATTTATTAATTCATATCTAAAAAATCAAACATGTTACCATAGCAACAGTCTTACATCATAGCAACAGCATAGCAACCACGTCTATTTTATCGGAATTTTATATGAATCAAGTCAAATATCCCTCATTACATCTTCTACAGTTTTTATATACATGAATTTTAAATTCATTTCATTGAACTAAAATTTTCTATCAAGACTAACATTTGAAGTACATGTATAATTATTCTTTTTAACCTCATCTTTTAACTCCAATGGATCAGGCAGGATACACGCAACTTGAAATCTTTTGATGACACTTGTATGGTAATACATGTATCTGAAAAGTGCTCATGTTTCTATAGCTTATTAAACAAACACTTTTTGTTAAATAAATATTAGTTTAATGCTAGTCCCCTCTGCCCGCCTTCTCATATTTTGCCAGCACCCTTTCTCCATAGGCAATATCAAAATCTACAATTCTAAATCAAAAAGATACGCAGAATTATTTGTTTCATAGACATGGGCGATTCCAGAATTTTTTTCAGGATGGTCCTAAAGTCTGTTTTTTTTTTTGAAGAGCAACACACACACACCAGAATAAAAGTCCATGAATAATGATGGTCAGTTCTGTTTCTTATCACAAATAAAACAGATGATTGGCGAGCAAAAAATTTAAACATTGAATTTTCACATCTTAGTAATATGATTATCAGGTCTAATATGTAAACACAACAAATGCCTATTGATAGCGATTGCCGAACCAGTAATTTTTTTTTCTCAGAATTGGAATAAAATCCTCTATTCGTGTCTTTTTCATTTTCATTACTCTTAGAGCCCTGGTGTAGTGTATATTGGTTGACAATGTATAGAAAAGCGCGACCCCCCCCCCCCTCCTCTGGATCCACGCGCATAGATACGGTAGTTCATCTTTGTCTCAACATGATACATGTACATCTCTATTTTAAATATCATTTCGATCCATCTCCATTGGGAAAATGCGTGGAACTAAATGTCGTACGGAAGGACACAATGACGACGGAATTCAACACTGTGATAGAGCATGTACACAAAAATGCATTCTTTCTTACATGGAAATCTTTTAATTCGAAGAAAAAATGTTTGTCTAAACTTTCTAACCAAGAGGAACCACTAGCAGCAATATTATTTTGAAGATTCAGAGGCATATAGTTTTTGTCCTGTCCGTTTGTCTGTCTGTTTGTCCGCAAAAACTTTAACCTTGGCCTTAAATTTTGAATGGTAAGGGATCAGGCTTTGACATTTCACATGTGTATTCATTGTGACAAGACCTTTCTATGGATACCAAAATGTTTGACCTTGTGACCTTGACCTTGGAGTTTCACCTACGTTTGAAAAACTTTAACCTTGACCATAGCTTGTGAATGGTAAGGAGTAGGGCTTTGATATTTCAAATGTGTAATCCTTGTGACAACACCTTTCCATGGATACCAAAATGTTTGACCTTGACCTTGGAGTTTGACCATTTTACATCTTTTTACTTACAAACATGCCGACGGGGGCATTCGTGTTTCACAAGCACATTTTTTTTAATCAAAAGCTAAGCATAATATGCATGCACAAGAAAATACAGCATTCCTTTCCACATTTCAACTTAATATTCCCGATATACCAAGAAAGTGTTGATATTTTACAGAAAAGGAGATTGGATTCGTGGTATATGTACCCCAAACCCTTCACGTATACTTAATGATCGATTCCTTTCCTATCAAGAATTTAAATTACTTTCAGTAATTTCTTTCTCATACAAAACGGTCATTCAGCATATGATATTCCATCGAGCAGGGTTTCTCCCTCGGAGTCATCCCTAAACCTCCCCCCCCCCCCCCTTAACAGCATTTTTACCTGTTCTCCACTGGCCCTTAGACCCCCTGCCTTTTTTATATCCACCGCACCCAACCCTTTAAACTCAAATCCTGCATACATCCCGGAATACTTTCAGTTTGTCCAGTCAGATTTCGGTTCTGAAGAAGGTTTTCAAAATAGGGTGCTCCAAAATGACTGAAAAGTCAAAATTCAGACAGACTGACAGATGGACGCCTCTGTGTCTCAGGTAGGCTAAAATTGTTATTCAAGTCTCCTATTAAAATATATGCTACAGGAATGAGTGCTAATTTATGTGTATATGTCTAAGAAATCGACATTATCATGAACAGACCTGAAAAAAAAATCGGGGGGAGGGGCGTGTCCATCCCCTCAAGAATGGGATCGCGCCTTTTGTGTATAAACAAATTTACTTATAAAACTAAAGGGTGATATAGACATTTTTGAAAAATTCCAGTGGGGGATCATCTTCTTTTTCTTTCCTTGGGTTCTGTTATTTCACAACTCCATGTGGAAATAATTATCCAAATCTGGAGTACTGAATGTTTCTAATATCTCAAACTTTATAAAGAATATTTGACCGTGAAAATACTGTACCCTTTTTGGTCAGATTGCGAAGCAAATTATGAAATGGCGATGTCCGTCCGTCTGCATCAACAATTTGACTTAGCTGTTGTGTTTATGTTTGTTATGAAAGAAGTACACGGGATACAATTTTCAAACTTAATACAAAGATTAAGCATTGTGAGAGGATCTGAACACAGGTATTTTTTTACCTTGACCTAGAAAAATGTAATTTTGTGTTAAGGTTACTTGTGAAAGAACTATAATGGGAACAATATAAGAAGTTGGTATTGATGTAAAGCAGAGTGAATGGATCTGAACGCAGGTATCGTTTTTGGCCTTAAGATTTGACCTTGACCTTGAAAAATGTAATTTTGTGTTTAGGTTAGTTGTGAATGAAGCATAGTGAGGGAATCTGAATGCAGGCACTGTCTTTGACATTGACCTTGAGGTTGAATCTTGACCTTGAAAATGTAATTTAGAGTAAATATCTATTGTACAAATACTATATTGAATTAAACATTCAAACTTTTCACAGAGATGGGAATAATGAGTTGAGTTTATTTAAGGTACATGCAATGATGTATTGACCTTGACATGGCCATTTGACCATACAATTTTGAATTTGACTTTACCATATAGTAAGGTACCATATAACATAGATCTAAGCAAGTAGACCTGATTTCATGTATTGACCTTGGCCTTAAAAATAAGATTTTGAATAAGACTATGCTATACTTACATTACATGTATATGAAACCATGAGCAAGACTTTACTTTACTACATTTAAAAGTACATTAAAATTTTACATGGAGGTAGAGCATGATGACTGGACTTGATTTCAGGTAGGGTCCTTGTCCTTGAAAGTTTTATTATGAACTGGACATACACCCATTACTCTATGAAGTATCAGTTTAAAACTTGTAACATGGTTAGTGGAACTGACTTCTGGTACTGAAGTGAACCTTGAGAATATGATTTTGAATTAGACTGAATTGTGTCAAAACAACATAGAATCTCACATTTAAACTTTGAATGGAGATTTTAGATTCCACTCTGTTGCTTTCAATGGACATTGTGTTTCCAAAAACAATCTGCTGCCAGCAATCTGCCCATAAATACTGTCTTTCGTCGTGTCTTGTTTCGCTATAGCCTTGACCTTGTACGCATGTATTTGACCTTGGCTGAGGTCATGAAACACCTTTTAATGCTGGATAACAATTCAAGGTTACTCCATACTTTGGTAATGACATTGATGATGCTAATCAATAATCATATCCAAACTATATCTCTTAAACCGTGTATCCAATCACTCTCATCATCTTGTTGCTTAGGACCTAAAGATTTCACATCACTTTCGTATGACCCAAAGAAAGGTCACTCTGTACTTTAGTACTGAAATTGTGTTTTCTATCATATCCATACTGCTCATGTTGTAGTATATTGTTGCTCATTATCCAAAGGTTTCAAATCACCATAACCCAAGGTCATGTGATCAAGGTCAAGATCACTGAATGCTTTTTATAATGGATTTGTCTATTAAAATCATTCTCTCAAAATACTATTATGTACCAAATCACTTTCATACTTCAGTATGTTGTTGCTCAAGACTGAATCAAAGGTTTCACATCACCTTGACCCAAGGTCATGCGACCAAAATCAAAATGACATAGATGTTGATATCAATTTCTTAAACAATTTTTTTACTTATAATATATGTACATAGAATATTTTGATGTATAAAAAAAAATCCAATAAATAGTATAATTTAAATCCATTTAGATTTTAAGTCAGTTCATTAAGTAAAGTACATTCAGAGGATAGAAAGTTAAGGTACAGACAACATATTATGTCTTTTTGTCTTATTGTAGATTTGACATTGCTTCATTGTCATGACACAACCTTTGATCCTACTGAATATGATTCTAATCCATGATGGGATTGCAAGTTAAAGGCTGGGTATGATTTAAGCAGAATCGGATAGAGTTGTAGACATACATGTACTGGACATACAGAATGTACAGATAATTCATATATACACTTCTTAACTTTGTTTGCAGGAGTTTAGCAATATGCAACCCTCTCTCCCCCCCCCTTAAACCAAAATGGGTCATAAAAATATTTTAATTGATCCTTGATAAAATCATACAAGAGTAATATTAGAGATCAATATTTTTTTAATAAATAAATATTGGTGAAATTCCATCAATCTTTAACAAATTTCATGTGCAAATTGATACTGATTATTAAATCTTGCATGATTTGTCTTGTAAACATTCTTACTGACTTTATTATTCAGTCACTCTACATGATTGTATACATGAACACATTTATTGCACACTCTTTCAATCTTTATTCCTATGGATTGACACATGAAGAAAGATCTGCAGTGTTATTGTACAAATAAACAGTCTTCTGGCTTCCTTCTTCATTTTCTTGCTGCACATTCAATATGTTCACCTGTCCCATTTATTATATGCTGTAAGTGTAAGGTACATTCTACAGATGACCCTGCAAAATAAATTTGTGTTCAAAATTGAGTAATTCAGACGTGACTGTTGTGTACATACAATTCAAGTAGTATAATTGAAGTTGTGTGAAATGTCAAACTGTTTTATGTTGTAACAGTGTTGAAACATCACATTATTTAAGCTGCTGGTATTATATACTGTATCTGCAGGTCATGAATAATTCCAGTGTGTAACCCACGGGAAAACTCCTACCAAATGGTACGATCTACCCTAATCTCGTTTGAGATTCATGCACGTGTCTATTAGCTATGCTGCTGTCAATGTGAGCGTATCAATGCGAGCATAATAGCAAACAGCAGCATAGCTTATAGACGCGTGCATGAATCTCAAACGAGATTAGATCTACCCTGGTAAGGTATTTTGTGTAAAGGTATTTATTCTTTTCTTTTCTTATGTAACATAAACCGTTATTTGTTGTCTTGCATGTATACAGGCATACACTTTGAAATTGAATGCTTTATATTTTGTTTTCATCAAAGTTTTCTGAATTTAATGCAGAAAAATACTATTTTTCTATCTTTTTTTTGTTCCATTTTTCATGGACTTTTGTTTTCCGATTTAAATCGATAATCGATCGGTTTACTCTTTCCGATAATCGATTCTTAAAAGTCTTCCGATGTACAACACTACTGGTGGTTCACACGATTGAATAATTCTAAAGGTTGTAAAATATTAAATGCAAGTGTAAGTCAATGAAAATTTCTATACTTGCATACAATAACATGCATCCTACATCCATAGGCCAAAAGGAAAAGCAGGGACAAACACCTAGCTTTGCACTGCTGGTCTGCATTGTTCACCTCATTTCATGATTGTCAGGTGTTTGACAAACACCTGACTGTATCATCTCTGTTTCGGAATATATTTTTGAATATTGTCTTTTTAAATTTTCATTGCTTTTTCGTAAATTTGCAACCCGAAAGATAGACACAAACAAAATTTATCCGGGTATCCCTCGGCCCTCACAACTAATGCTCTGATGAAGCATCGGTTACCAGTACTTTCGACCGTATTCACTTTCGACCCCAGTCTTTTCGACCTTTTGAACTTTCGACCCAAGACCATTCGACCAGGTCGAATACGTGTCGTCCTTACTTTTCGACCTTTTACTGAGAGACTTTTCGACCTCGTTATATTTACATACATTTTGTTTCCATTGTTGATTCTTATAAAATCTGGATCCAAGTCCGAGACAAAAAGATGACTTAATGATTCTTACATATGACGACCGTCAAGCAAAAATCACCTTAAGGGGGTTCGAGTATCGTTATTTTGACACTGTTTGGATGGTCAAACTAACTTTATTTTTTCTCTACACTAACAATCTATCTTAAGATATTCTAAAATGTATAAAATATATGCATCGTACATATTTAGACCCACCGGTAAGAAAAGTCAAATCAAACAACATCAGAATCTTTCTTTTTCAATAAGTTTTTTCGCTTGGGTCGAAAGTACCCAAAAATTGGTCGAAAAGTCTTCGGGTCGAAAAATCGTCAGGCCGAAAAAAAATTTGACAGGTCGAACTCTAAAGAGGTCGAAAGTGAATACGGTCGAAAAGACTGGGGTCGAAAGTGAATACGGTCGAAAGTACTGGTAACCTTTATCATTACGCTGGAGAACGACTTGTGGCTGTGCGAGATGACATTAATTGTCCTTTCTTTCAACATCAAGCTTTATAAATTCGTTTCTTTGTCAAAATCACTCGTATTCGTCTATAATCGTCTATTCTAAATATCATAGCGACTGATAGCGTGTAAATTCGAGCTAAAAATACGCTTTTCCTACTTTCCACACGGAAGAGCGCTTCCAACGGAGATTATAAAATCCGCTATTTTGTCTTTTTTTTCTTTCCGTATTTCCATTCATAGAGTGGAATACCCACCTTTTTTATTTTTTAATATTTGTAGCACTATCAGAGCTTCTTAAAATAATGTCTTTCATTGTTTGAACTACATGGCAAGTTTGTGATTTTTGTTACCAAAAATACGGCTTATGGGGGAAAATCCCCTTCAAATTACAGGTTTATACACCCATATATGACATATGACCAATGTGAACCTTTTATTATGCATTGGTATATATTTCATAGGCAAAATTTTAAGCAATCATTATGAAAATAAGTATATCCTACACGAGAAACGATAGGAAATAATGTTCAAAAGCAATCTGCTGACTTTTTTCATAAATTGACAATACAGATGCCGTTTCCATGGATACATGAAACGTATTTGAATTACCCTTTATGTTCTTGTTATTGTTTTATCATTTTGATTTATGTTATCTTTGTTTTTTCTTATTTGAAAACATGCGTTTCCAGCAAATTTTGGTCCTTACAGAGAATGGCTTTTAAAACTCCGAATTCCTAAATTTTGTGTACAAGTTGCCATTATTCTCAGTCATAGTAGTCGTTGAAAAGCCTGTATAATTCTTACATAATCTTTTTGCACGTATAAGAGTAACAACACATTCATACTGTCGACTTAGGATGTATAATTCTAGTCTGAATGTTTCGCTAAAATACGACACATTATTTTAGCACCTTATCTAGAGCAAAAAGACAGAATATGATCTAAATTTGTCAGTATGAATGTCTTAACTTTTATACAAAAATCTTTGGATTTTGCCCTTTTCATCAATCGGCTATTCCAAAATGAATGCAGGTGAAATATAATACCCTTTCTTTTAAAAGAAAATCAAAATACAGTAAATGAATTAAGGCAGCTGTATGGAGATACCCTTTTTTTCCTAAAACATTTTGTACATTTTTTTTTATTTTCGGCCATCTAAAAGTAAACTACTCTAGATAATTTAAGTGTTTTATAGGTAATAATTTGTTATATTAAAGGAGCTGATAAGATAAGGGCTGTATTTTGCCCTGAATCTCATCAAGTATTTCTTCTACACAATGATCTGTACGCAAGAAAAACTTGATAATTACTAAAATGTAATGTATTTGGAAACTCCTCATACAACTTTTATTTTGGTAAGCTTATTTTAAGATACTTAAATTACAGTCTAAAGAGTAGGGGGTAGCCATGTTGAAAAGAAGCTAATATCGATCAAAAAACGTTGAAAATTAAGAACAATCTGGCTAATATGGATAACTATAAACTTCAAAACATAGTTATAGTCTAAACAAGATACTAAAAATTAAATTCAAAAGACTGGTCTCAATTTTTTCCATAAAGTTTAAAATCTTGAATCTGAAATATGGTTGTATTTTGTATTCATTGACTACAAAGTAGGCATTTTACTGCGAAATACACATTGTGTAGAAATAAACTGCACACTCCTGTTTATTTCATTCCAAAATCTTGTGCGTTTCATGTGAACATGTTTAGAATAAATAAATGAATGACTTTAAAAGGAAAAAAAAATAAATTTTGCTTATAATTATGGCCTAAAACACAGATTTGTAAAAAGCCCCCCACCCTCCCTTTTCAGTTTTTTGTCTCTGGGGCATCGTTCCCCCCTTAGCTACAGAACCCCACTTTGTCAAAAGATGTGTATTAGTGATATACACCTTCTGTAAATGTGGCGTTCTGTAGCTGAGGGGGGAACAATGTTTTAAAAAAACTTTTCCATTTTCCATTGGTTTCTATAGAAAAAAGACATATTTTGCCCTAAAATGTAGGAAAACTATGCATGATAAATCTTATGCAACTGCTGATTATGATGAAACCAAGAACTGGCATCAATTTTGTAAGAGAATTTTTTTTGAAGTTCCCATTTTGAAAATTCCACTTTTTCAGGGCAGAATTTACGCCTTATCTTATCAGCTCCTTTGTGTCAAATTCAAAGCTGTCTTAGTTTAACATGTCACTTAGACACTTATTACAGTAGTATCTTTAAAATCTCATTTGAAAGGACACAATCACCGTTGTTTCAGTATGTTAAGAAATTCAATGAAACTGAATAGGTTATAGGACAGACCGACTGACAGAAGCACATTCTGCACGGTGCTATCGGCATTATTTGCGACATCTGGCAGACTCATTGACACGGCACCTCTGATCCAAAAACATAGATTTCCAAACATCAAAATTGAAATGAAAAGCGATGCCATCCATCTTTTTTCTGTACTCGCAGGTCTTGCAATGCCTCGCACGAGAAATATTGTTTGTAGCAGTACTTGATATTATTCCAGTATTTCAACCAGTAGTGAAGAAATGGAGAAAGACTCTCTAGAAAAGTGCACTGTCATATCCATCGTTCGACTGGCCAAGTATTCCATTCCTCCGATTATCAATGCTAGATGTTTCGGATTCCAGGATATCGTTTTATGATTTAAGTTTTTGTTTTTAGTCATGTGATGAAAAAATGAAACTAAGGATATTACAACGAGAGTTGTGTTCACCATTGTAAAGAAATTGCTAAGGAGTTCAATGTGATTATTGTCAGCATTACCGTATGTAGAAAGTAATACAATCTGCAATATAATAGATGGTAAAAATGCTATCAATGTAGCTATGAAAGCAACAAGTATACTCTGTCTTAGATTGAATGTTTCGACATTATCTCCCTGTCTTATAACAGCTCCCGACCGTACATGGACACATGATGATTGAACATTTCTTTGATCTGTTGGCCACATTTGTAGTATAAAAGTGTGAAAAATTGGCAAAATCTGTGTATAAGTTGGTCCCCAAACCTTGACGTAAGAGTCCATGTGTCTCACTTCTAAAGTCCAGAAACAAGTAAAGGCGTCATCTTCACTTGTGTCATTTCTTTTTAAAAGACTTACTTCTTTTTATTGGGACGAAGTTTGCTCCGGATAATATTTTTATACATGTTCTGTACCACATTATGGATGTGGAACTCAATATAAAAGTAAGACAAATTTTGATTATTCTAGACTGTCTTAGAACGGCACCTCCAAATTTAGTAAGGAACGACAAACCAGATGTGAATGAGAAAAACTGTAGTACTAGATACAACCGCATAATAGCTCGCAGCGTCGAAGTTCCTACATTATAACATTTCATATATATTATATAATCGTTATCATGACTTGAATACCCAGTTATATGAGTCCAAAAATCCACAAAAATACTATCTTTGTTTTAACTTCGAAGCTTTTATCTTGTTCAATAATCAAATTCTGCACTTTGATATGGCTCCATGCAGTAGCAACAGAGATAATCTTTATGGAGTACAGAACCATCGGTGCTATGAAATCTAGTTTCAAATTAGTAAGATTCACTAGGTATAAAGATGCGCCGAGTGAAACAAACGTAATCACACTTGATGCTCCTAATATACATGCAATAAGAAAATAGTTAAGAAGAAGATCCATGACAGAGAAATAAATGTGAGACACGATATACTAGCACTAGCTTGAAATCAAATGTGGTCTAAAATTTGTAAGTAACTGCTAGTATTTAAGATAAATTAAGTGACAAGAGATGATCGCGCGTCTTTGAAACATACAATTTCTCGATCGCATTAAGGCTTAGAGAAAACTTCCTCTTTCAAGAGTGAATTTATGCTTTAACAGATGTAAATTCCATACAAAGCGGAAAAATGTTTGCACAATAAGGTCTCTGTTACGGTGAATGAACATGTTTATCGAATTGATTATCATTCATTCTACCCTAAATGGCGAAAGATTGTAACAGGAGACTAGGAAGTGCTGCAAAACCTGCACTTTATTTGCATTGGGAAATTCATTCCAAAATGAGATCTGTCGAAGTGACCTTCAACTCTTTATTGCAGATGATTTAAATTGCCATTGGATGTAAAGCTATATATACTGATAACCTTGTTAAACATTCATTCATTCATAATAAGATATCCGTCTTTAACTTATGAATATTGTATTATTACGGCAGACACGAACTTGAACATAAGATGTGGTTTGATTTAATGAAACGTATATAGTTAGTACCATGTCATCGATATATTGTATTGTTTTTAAATATGTGAACCTTACTCCTTTCTCCTTTTACCCTTACACTTCAATATAGAAGCAAAAGTAAATGTTAATCTTTAGATATGTAACAGATCTACTTTTCCTTCACGTTTTTCGAATATGTTGATATTTGTTAAAAAATTCAATGTGACCTTTATCCTTTTTATGAAGAATACATGTCATTGGTAACATGCCCTGTATTCTTGTATAAACAAGCACTGGTGCTTATATTTACATTTTTTTTGTACATGGTAACAATAGAATTATAAATGAATGATTCAGTATAAGAAATGACAGTTCTTCTATAGGTATTCATTGTAGTATAATTCTGATCGGTAGGGCTGTCATGGTTCAGCCTTTAGTTGGTTCAGTTCGGTTCAGGAAAATGAACCGTGGTTCTCGTTGTTTTTTTTTCTTCGGTTCGGTTTGAGTTTGTGTTGTTTAATTCCACGAAAGAGTGAAATGATCGTAAGAATAACAAATCAACAATTAAATCTTTTTCATTTTTCTGCTTTGAAAAGATTTTTCTTCGAGATTTTATCAGCATTCAACAAAATAACCAAACTAGAACACTAAGAATACTTCTTAGACTCCACCTGTCAAACAAACAGGTGCACGTTTACAATCAGGAAGTAAAACAACCCATTTTATTGGGTGAAATACGACAAAGTACCCAATCACAATCTGTGTATTATACAAAATTGATTAACTACTGATTACCAGATATAACAACAACAACAACAAAAAAGAACCGAACCGAAATCCGTAAAGTACGTTCCGAATCGAACCGACCAAGCTTGAACCGCGGTTAACCGAATTTTCGGTTAACCGTGACAGCCCTACTGATCGGTCAAGTGATAATTCCGGGAATCCTGAAACGATTCTTGTAATATTTGCATATATCCAACAAGAATTATACTACCACGAACACTCAAAGTAAGATTGTCACTTCCTATTATTTATTCACTAAAACGTTTAGAGATCTTTTCCTTTTTTTTTTGGAAAGAATATCTAACATACTAAGTATCAGGATTTTTTATTTATTTCACACAATTTTGTTTAATTTCATACATGACACATAACATTGTAGCAATCAAACTTGTCATTGTTTTAAACGGTGACGCATGAATAAATTATGATATATTTTTCAGAAACAAAATTGCTATATCTAATTACACGTTGTTTGATCTTTTTTTTTTTGAAAATATTATTAAAAGGAACCATACACAAATGCATAACATACTGCTGATCTAGGATTGAGTGAGAATATACAAGCAGTCCAGAAAACTGTAGAAATTATAGGACAATCCTACTGCAAGGAGCGCCTGTTTCACCGTATCTTGAGGCTGATTGGTATAGGAAACCGAGGTAACGAATGCACCCTGTATCCAGCTTATCAAGTTTTCTAGCATCACAATAGATATAAAAAGGGACCATAAAATGGTTTTCTCTATTACATAATGTTCGTTTCCGCGTATGATGAAAATTGTTTGCAAGAAAATGTTATAAGTTTCTAGTGTCATTTTGCATATCACTAGTACTTGAGCTGTTCGTTCTACGACTGTCACACATGACATTGTACTCAATGCAAAATGCGCTATGTACCCCATAGCCCCAAATATTATAACTACGTTCTTAGCTTTCCATAAATTTTGTTTATGTTGAGTTGAACGATCCTTCATTAAATGAAAACACATGGCTAACGAGGCGGTCATGCTAATTGTCCTTACGAGAGAGAAAATCGGGTTTTTGAAGACTTCAAATACTGTTTCCAGTTTCGAAAAAGACTTGGAGGCTTTCATCAATATCTGAGTAATAAATGATGGCAGTCTGGTCAGTACTGTCACAATTGAAGCAATGACAATGGCATGTTCCCGTTTTAATCTCCTTGTTTGTCCACTTCGGTTTAGAAATTGATTCTCTTGTTGAAGCGAGTTCGTGTGGAAATACATGTCGCTCCGAGGCCACATTTGGGAGACGAATGACAGGAGCAGGAGAAAATACTGGACATACGTAGGTGCCCAAAATTTTAAAACAGGTCCGAATATTGCTTGTGTCGGGTGATTCCAATAGCATGAAAATCCATCGATGACTTCATTGCTTTTGTTCCGTCCGAAATTCTCTTGCTTATTCCAATAGCATGCAAAACTATTGATGACGTCATTGCTTTGGTTTCTCCCGAAGTTCTCTGGTACGAAGTATGTCCCCGAAAGCTTCTTAACAAAAGATTTGTACCAAATTAAAGCACTCGATAATAGGTATATTATTAAGCAACCTTTAACGATTCTTGACGATTTTAAGATAACACATCTATGATAAGTCAAGAATAGCATTCCCTTCAATAAACCAATGAATTGTGTGATTACATAAAGTAACAGAAGAACTCTTGATAGTGAACTAGCATATCGGAAACACTCGCTTAAAATAAAGATATTCAAAACTTGAGTTGCCAGATTGAAAAGTCCAAAAATCCAGATAAAACTAATTTTCGCTTTGACAAGAACACATTTTTCCGGTCAGTATACTCAAATCCTACTAGATTCTGCCTTTTGATTGTATTCCATGCAAGTATAATCGCTATTATCTTCAGAAACTGAAAAGAAATTGGTGCTATTGTATCCAATTTGAGTTTTTCCTTATCGTTTACAAACATCGTGCCGATCCAAACGAAAAATGACATCCAACTTCCAGTGAGTAGGATACAAATTATTGTGAAGTAAATGAATGCTAAGTCAATTCCTGATCTGTGCATTATTGTGTGGTTTTCAGGTACTAATTGCCGTGTAAAGTGCACACAGTACAATTTCATGAAATATTCTACAGAAATGACTTCAGAAATCTAATCAAATGCTTTTATTTCATCTATTTCTAGATGAGGAAACAAAAAGCGTCACATACATGTGGTTAGTTTGAAGAACGATGTCAATGAGAGTAAAGTATAATTTGAATATAATAGACTGAGTTAACTAAGACACAAAGCAAACACATCAATAAAATCCCACGAGAATTTATTACAATATAAAGGAGGTAAAATAGGAGGTGTATTGAAAATTATATTTTTGATAGGATACACTGGTATAACATATACCGGTCACTCTTTAGATAAGAGAATCGTTAACATGGCGAAGGAAGATGATAGGGTGATTGTAAATTATTAATCAGGAACTTCCAAAAAAATTGTTCATCAAGAGAGATTTTCAAAGATAACTTTGTAACGAATCAACATTTGTGCTTTCAGTGCTATAAAAACAAACCAATCATCAATTGTATTAAGGTAGAGGATCCCACAGATTTCAAGTTTGGGAAAGTTCAGTGGAGGTAACTACAACTTATAAACGAATTTCATCAGCTGGTATATTCTTTTCCCTTTTCAGAATCGATGAGAAAAATATGTTTCCACCCAAATTATTTATATATAGCCCTAAAAAGATTACATTCTGGTCTATGGAAATTGTAAGAAAAACTGCTTTATTTCATTGGAAAATGTAATGAGAATAGTTTGAATGGTTTTATGGCTTTGTAAATGATTTCGTACAGAAACATGGAGGTATCCACACTTGTTTTGATAAAATATGGTTATTTACAGAACAAATATAGAAAAAAAAAATAACCCTCACAAGTAAAAGTTATCTTTCCTGAGTTTAAGTGCACCCTAGAGGATTGTATGGTGAGAGGAGTTTTTTTTTAATTGAAAAATGAACACGCCACCCTCTGACTGAAAGTCCTTTATTTGAATGTCTTTTTTCTTTTTTGATGCAAGTTCCGCGATGCCCCTTGTTCTTCTTCAATAATTCATTATTTATAGATAAAAGTATAATTATAATTATCTAAGTTTTATTAACTACAAGAGTACACCAAAAGATGGTCATAGGAACTTCCTGAATTTTCTAGAGCATCCAGGGGGGGGGGGGCGTAATCTTTTAAGAAATGTAAAAATCGTAGAAATATATATGTCCTTAACTCTCAGAATTACGGACATATTTCTAAGATTATGCATTTTTCTCTGTTTCACCCCTCGATCTCCCTTTCACATTGCTAACGCTCACCAAATTTTATTGCTTACATTTTCAAACCAAACTAAAAGTATGAAGAATAAAAAAAGTAAAACAGAAGGGGGATTAGGCATACACAATACATTTAAGAGGTACAAGAATACTACCTCTTTACCTGACGGTAATCAAATTTTTCATGTGAGATGTCCAAAGTTAAAGAATGACAATTCAGTTTTAGATTGCCCCATTTTCATACATGTTTTCCTCAACTATTTTAAGTAATGCGTAGTGTATGATACGATGAAATCAGCCTTATATTATTCAATTTTTAACCCCCTCCCCCATACGTATATGTTGTTTTTTCCAGATTCTGACAAACATATTTAAAAACAACATGACACATAACATTGTAGTAAACAAACTGGAAATGGAATTACATGGAAACAGTAATATAAATAAAGCTTTAGTGCCATCTTTTTCTTATAAAAAAATTAATTCATGTAAAGTGTTCTATACTTTATTATGTCTTAAGATTTCAAATAAAATGAAGTAGACACATAAAATACTGCTGATCTAGGATTGAATGAGAATATTAAGACATTCCAAAAAACTGTAGAGAATCCAACTGCAAGAAGAACATGTTTCACCGTGTATAGCAGCTGCTTGCTATGGGACAGTGAGGTAACGAATGCAACTTGCATCCAGCTACTCAAGTTTTTTACCATCACCATGGATAAAAAAGGGACCATATAAAGATTTTATCGATTTCATAACGTTCCCTTCCGCGTAAAATAAATATTGTTTGCAAGAAAATATTATGAGCCATTCTCTGTAAGCATAAAAAATTTATAATGGGGATTGGAAATCGCATGTCTCAGATTTTCATAATTTTCATCGTCATAGGCAAGTTTGACCCCCTGACCATGAAAATGGTATTTGGTTTGGAATTTTACCAGCCGTTGCCATGGTAACCAGGCATACTGTTTTTGGCCAGAAATGGAGCTTGAAATAGTGTAAAAGTTGCTATATCCAGTATTATCTAATTAGTAAAAATTTAGGGTACATTTGTGGAAGGTTTGATGTTTCGAATATGATAATTGCTTTGTCTTCTATATTGTTCACAAGGATTTTATGCCGTCGATGTTTAATTTCCTGCTCTATTGTGAGTGCTGTTGAGATTATCGTCAGGATCTTCTTTAACTCATTTGTGTCACACTTATTCCCTTCGCCGTGTGGAGCTCGTAAAAAAGTTCCCCGCGAGGGGTTTAACAGTAAGTGTTTTGAATATACTTCCCTGACATTGTCGCCATAGCACTTTCTATATAGACATTACGTCAGACAGTGCAGGTATTTCATATATTTTCATTTCCATGCTTAATTTACATCGACGGCGGGTGCGGCTAGCCAACAGGGGATGCTTGCTCCTCCCGGGCACCTGGTCCCACCTCTAGCTTGCTATGGGTCCGTCGATGCTCAATTTGGTGCTCTATTGTGAGTGCTGTTGAGATTATCGCCAGGATCTTCTTTAACTCATTTGTGTCACACTTATTCCCTTTGCCGTGTGGAGCTCGTAAAAAAGTTCCCCGCGAGGGGTTTGACAGTAAGTGTTTTGAATACTTTCCCTGACATGGTCGCCATAGCACTTTCTACATAGAAATGGCCTCAGACAGTGCAGCAGTTCATGTTTTTCATATGTTTTCATTTTCGTGCATGATCATCGACGGCGGGTGCGGCTAGCCAACAGGGGATGCTTACTCCTCCCGGGCACCTGATACCACCTCTAGCTTGCTAGGGGTTCGTCGATGTTTAATTTCCTGCTCTATTGTGAGTGCTGTTGAGATTATCGTCAGGATCTTCTTTAACTCATTTGTGTCACACTTATTCCCTTTGCCGTGTGGAGCTCGTAAAAAAGTTCCCCGCGAGGGGTTTGACAGTAAGTGTTTTGAATATACTTCCCTGACATTGTCGCCATAGCACTTTCTATATAGACATAACGTCAGAAAGTGCAGGTATTTCATATATTTTCATTTCCATGCTTCATTAACATCTACGGCGGATGGGGCTAGCCAACAGGGGATGCTTGCTCCTCTCGGGCACCTGGTCCCACCTCTAGCTTGCTAGGGGTCCGTCGATGCTCAATTTGGTGCTCTATTGTGAGTTCTGTTGAGATTATCGTCAGGATCTTCTTTAACTCATTTGTGTCACACTTATTCCCTTTGCCGTGTGGAGCTCGTAAAAAAGTTCCCCGCGAGGGGTTTGACAGTAAGTGTTTTGAATACTTTCCCTGACATGGTCGCCATAGCACTTTCTACATAGAAATGGCCTCAGACAGTGCAGCAGTTCATGTTTTTCATATGTTTTCATTTTCGTGCATGATCATCGACGGCGGGTGCGGCTAGCCAACAGGGGATGCTTACTCCTCCCGGGCACCTGATACCACCTCTAGCTTGCTAGGGGTTCGTCGATGTTTAATTTCCTGCTCTATTGTGAGTGCTGTTGAGATTATCGTCAGGATCTTCTTTAACTCATTTGTGTCACACTTATTCCCTTTGCCGTGTGGAGCTCGTAAAAAAGTTCCCCGCGAGGGGTTTGACAGTAAGTGTTTTGAATATACTTCCCTGACATTGTCGCCATAGCACTTTCTATATAGACATAACGTCAGAAAGTGCAGGTATTTCATATATTTTCATTTCCATGCTTCATTAACATCTACGGCGGATGGGGCTAGCCAACAGGGGATGCTTGCTCCTCTCGGGCACCTGGTCCCACCTCTAGCTTGCTAGGGGTCCGTCGATGCTCAATTTGGTGCTCTATTGTGAGTTCTGTTGAGATTATCGTCAGGATCTTCTTTAACTCATTTGTGTCACACTTATTCCCTTTGCCGTGTGGAGCTCGTAAAAAAGTTCCCCGCGAGGGGTTTGACAGTAAGTGTTTTGAATACTTTCCCTGACATGGTCGCCATAGCACTTTCTACATAGAAATGGCCTCAGACAGTGCAGCAGTTCATGTTTTTCATATGTTTTCATTTTCGTGCATGATCATCGACGGCGGGTGCGGCTAGCCAACAGGGGATGCTTACTCCTCCCGGGCACCTGATACCACCTCTAGCTTGCTAGGGGTTCGTCGATGTTTAATTTCCTGCTCTATTGTGAGTGCTGTTGAGATTATCGTCAGGATCTTCTTTAACTCATTTGTGTCACACTTATTCCCTTTGCCGTGTGGAGCTCGTAAAAAAGTTCCCCGCGAGGGGTTTGACAGTAAGTGTTTTGAATATACTTCCCTGACATTGTCGCCATAGCACTTTCTATATAGACATAACGTCAGAAAGTGCAGGTATTTCATATATTTTCATTTCCATGCTTCATTAACATCTACGGCGGATGGGGCTAGCCAACAGGGGATGCTTGCTCCTCCCGGGCACCTGGTCCCACCTCTAGCTTGCTAGGGGTCCGTCGATGCTCAATTTGGTGCTCTATTGTGAGTTCTGTTGAGATTATCGTCAGGATCTTCTTTAACTCATTTGTGTCACACTTATTCCCTTTGCCGTGTGGAGCTCGTAAAAACGTTACCCGCGAGGGGTTTGACAGTAAGTGTTTTGAATATACTTCCCTGACATTGTCGCCATAGCACTTTCTATATAGACATTACCTCAGACAGTGCAGGTATTTTATATATTTTCATTTCCATGCTTCATTAACATCGACGGCGGATGCGGCTAGCCAACAGGGGATGCTTACTCCTCCCGGGCACCTGGTCCCACCTCTAGCTTGCTATGGGTCCGTCGATGCTCAATTTGGTGCTCTATTGTGAGTGCTGTTGAGATTATCGTCAGGATCTTCTTTACCTCTAAGTACACGGTGACCTTGACATTTGACCCTCGACCTTGAAAATCAATAGGGTGAAAGGTTTGATATTTTTATGATGATTGCTCTGTCTTCTTTGTTGATTAAAAAATCCGGACACAAACACCCACACAACAAATTAACACACACACTGTGGCACAGACGCATGGCAGCGGTTCTTTATCCCGTTGGCAACGGAGTTATAAGGGGATAATAAATAGTTTCATGAAATTTGTTTTGAAAATGTATTTTTGTACCGAATTCTTTCATATATTTCGTTCCGAAAATAAAGGTTGCAACTTCACAACATTTGCAAACAAATTGTCAATGAAATATGACCAAAGACTATGAACATTCTGTCCAAAATGTACCCAAAGACACAGCAGGATCGGTTGACCCATTTTTCTCGTTGTTCAAAACCTACAAAATCTAATATAAGACATATTGATCACATATTTACAATGCAGGGGGTATCACCACAATAACTGAGTTTATGCTTATATTTTCCTTAACAGCCTCCTTCATTAACAATTTTTTCCTCAGTTCCTGATTGATGATATTCGAATCCTGACGATACTCTCAACAGCACTCACAATAGAGCAGAAAATTGAGCATCGAAAGACCCCTAGCAAGCTAGAGGGGGATCAGGTACCCGGGAGGAATAAGCATCCCCTGTTTGGCTAGCAGCACCCGCCGTCGATGTTCACGCACGAGGATGAAAACAATATCTAAAATACATGCACTCTCTGAGGTTATGTCTGTAAAGAAAGTGCTATGGAGACCATGTCAGGGAAAAATAATCAAAACATGTACTGTCAAACCCCTCGCGGGGAAACTTTTTAACGAGGTCCACACGGCAAAGGGCATACGTACCATCATCCTATTTACTTCCTTAAACTCGTTAGGACTTGGAACGTCTTAAGAGTGATCGATCGGGCTTTGTACTTACGTTGTCTACTATCAGATTATAAAGTATAATATGACCTTCCTATTTACACTTCCCCCATATGATATGTATTCCCTGGGAACATTTTTTTTATAAAACAACCTTTTTCATCGCACGACATACTTGTTTGGTGTCTGAGTTCACTCTAAGCATTTCAGATAATCAATTATTAACAATGACTTTGTTCTTCATGCACTTTATGAGCTTTGTGTTACCTTATGAAGAAATACTCGTAGATAAGATAAAAGTATTTAATGAAAAAGGATGTTATTCTATTTTTGAAGTCATCTCTATAGATAATTCCATACACTGTAAATAACGGTACATACGTGACGATAACATAATAATGGATACCTTAGGAATCGACTTAGCATTCATTTACTTCACAATAGTGTGTATCCTACTCACAGGAAGTTGGATGTCACTTTTCTTTTGGATTGGCTCGATGTTCGTAAATAATGAGCAGATAATGAAATTGGATACAATAGCACCAATTTCCTTCCAATTTCTGGATGTGGTAGTAATTTTAATTGCATGGACTACAATCAAAAGGCAGAATCTAGTAGGGTTTGAATATACCGATCGAACAAATTGTGTTCTTGTCAAGGTGAAAATAAGTTTTATCTGGATTTTTGGACTTTTCAGCCTGGCAACTCAAGTTTTAAATATCTACATTGCAAGTGAGTGTCTTCGATTCGCTAGTTCACAAACAATTGTTCTTATGATACTCTATGTAGTCACACAATTCATTGGATTATTGACGGGAATGTTATTCTTGACTTTTCATAGATGTGTTATCTTAAAATCGTCAAGAATCGTTGAAGGGTGCCTAACAATATACCTATTATCAACTGCTTTTATTTGGGATAGATCATTTATAAAGAAGCTTTCAGGAACGTACTCCATACCAGCGAACTTCGTAAGGAACCAAAGCAATGACATCATAAATGGTATAACATGTTATTGGAATCACCCGGCACAAGCAATATTCGGACCTGTTTTAAAAGTTTCGGCACCGATGTATGTGCAGTACTTTATACTTCTCGTATCATTCGTCACACAAATATGGCCAAGGTGCGACATATATTTTCGTATT
Source organism: Pinctada fucata (assembly GCA_028142955.1). Lineage (NCBI taxonomy): Eukaryota > Metazoa > Mollusca > Bivalvia > Pterioida > Pteriidae > Pinctada > Pinctada fucata. The sequence goes on along the minus strand of AP027114.1, from coordinate 20,298,147 downwards.
TTTCAAAAAGAGAATCCGTTGTCAAATCGAAGTGGACATACAGAAAGCTTAAAGCGGAAGCAAGTAATCGCCATTGCTTCAACTGTAACATTACTGATTGGTCTGCCATCATTTATTACTCAGATAGTGGCAAAAACTTCAAAGCCCGACGAAAATTATGAAAACCTTATTTCCTCCTTCATATGAACGATGGTCATAACCATATCGTTGGTGGTTTGTTTTCATTTAATGAAGGTCCGTTCCATACAACGTAAGAAGAATTCATGGAAATCTAAGGACGTAGTCATAATATTTGGGGCAATGGGCTACATAGCACATCTTGCATTGAGTACAATACCATGTATGACAGCTATACAACGTAAAGCTCAAGTACTAAATATATGCAAAATGATATGATAATGAAACTTATAATATTTTCTTGCAAACAATATTTATTTTACGCGGAAGGGAACGTTATGAAATCGACAAAATCTTTATATGGTCCTTTTTTATATCCATGGTGATGGTAGAAAACTTGATGAGCTGGATGCAAGGTGCATTCGTTACCTCACTGTCCCATAGCAATCAGCCGCTAGACACGGTGAAACATGCTCTTCTTGCAGTTGGATTGTCTTATAATTTCTACAGTTTTTTGGAATATCGTAATATTCTCATTGAATCCTAGATCAGCAGTGTTTTATGTGTCTGCTTCATTTTATTTGAAATCTTAAGACATAATAAAATAAAGGACACTTTATATGAAGTAATTTCTTATATGAAAAAGATGGCATGGAAGCTCTATTCATTTACTGTTTAATTCCATTTCAAGTTTGTTTACTACAATGTTATGTGTCATGCTGTTTTTAAATATGTAAGAACCTAATAAAACAACATAAACATGTGGGGGAGGGGGTTATAAAATGGAATAATGCTAGGCTGATTTAATCGCGTTCTTCGCTACGCATTTCTTAAAATAACTGAGAAAAAATACATGACAATGGAGCAATCTAACACTGAATTGTCATTCTTTCACCTTGGACATCTCTCATGAAAAATTTGATTACCGTCAGGTAAAGATGTATTTTTCTTGTACCTCTTAAATGTATTGTGTATGTCTAGCCCTCCTTCTGTTTCACTTTTTTATTCTCATATTTTCATTTTGGTTTGAAAATGTAAGCAATGAAATTTGGTGAGCGTTAGCAAGGTGAAAGAGAGGGAGAGGAGTGTAAAATAAAAACAGAAACAAATTCCTAATTTCAGAAATATGTCCTTAATTCTGAACATTAACATGATTAAGGACATATATATTTCTGCAATTTGTACATTTCTTAAAAGATTTCGCCCCTCCCCCCCCCCCTTATGAGGATGCTCTAGAAAATTCAGGTAATTCCTGTGACCATGTTTTGGTATACATATGTTGTTAATAAAACTTAGATGATAAAATACTTTCATATCTGAATAATAATTTTTTTAAGAAGCACACACATTCTCAAGATGGCGACAGGTGACAACACGTATTAATTGTCGCTCCGATAAAATTGGATTTTTCGATGTATCTTGTCAATAATAGATCCTAAAAACTGAATAAACGGTTGGAGTCTTTAACAGTAATTATATTGAGCCAATTTATGTGAAACAACCTTTTGGAATTTTGAACATTTTTGCATTTTTCGTTCTTTTTTTCCGTTGTGTTGAGTGATTAGATCTCAGAATTGATCAGTTGACCAGGTAGATTACATGCGTACACCAATATGTCGTTCAGTAATTACAACTCGAGTAAGTCTAAAATTTTGGATCGAAAAAGTATCAGTGGTGGATCCAAATCATCGGGTGTAGTAACAAGACAATCTACGAATGAAACTTCAAAATCAACGGAAAATACGAAAGCTAACACAAGTACAAAATGAAAGTGCGATTGCAGACAAAAGTAGCTCCATAAAGGAGGAGTTAGAAGAAATAAAAACAGAGATTGCAAAAACAGTTAAAACAGAAGATCTGAAAAATATTGTTTCTTCAATGGTGAAATAATTGTTAAAACAGCAAAAGGAAGAGTTTCAAATAGAGCTGAAAAAAAGCGGATGAAAAAAAAATCAACGGAGAGGAGCAAACTTAGAGGAGAAATAGATAGTTTAAGGGTTGAGAACAATCAACTGAGGGAATTGATTGCGCAGAAAAGAGTCGAATTGAACGAAGTAAAAGAAACAGCGGAGATGGCATTATATAAGACAGATGACGCAAGATGTTGGGCGAATTACAACGAGCAGTATTCGCGTAAGAACAATGTCAAATTTTTCGGCATCGCAGAAAAGCAAAATGGAAATACAGAATCAGAAGTGAGAGATTTCCTGAGCCGCGAGACGAAAACAGATCTGAAGTCCGAAGACATCAAAGCCGTCCATTGAATCCCGGGGTCAAGGAATGATCAACCGCGTCCGATCCTAGTTAAGCTACGGAACACCGACGTGAAAGGTCGTATTATAAGACTGAGGTCCGAAATCAAGAAGAAAAAGTATCGGTGTACGATTGGCTGACGATGTTACACGCGAGAACACGAAACTGATCGAAAGTTTGAACAGTCACGAGCATATTGAATCCGCCTGGTATTATAACAGTCCAGGAGAATACTAAAAATAGTAATATTACTTAAAACTGTAATATTACTGTTAACAATAATCCCTGATATTATTGAAAACAGTAATGTTGTCATCCTATATTACATATTTCTGTAATATAGACAAAGCACAGTTTTAAAGCCACCAGCACTGTTTCTATCATACAACTCTTTCACTCAACAACAAATTAGTTAAATATGAAAAAAAAATTCTACTGAAAAGTGAAAATAATGTCCATTTGGAACCTATTTTTCACTTTTTCTTCATTCTGAAATCACATTTTCTTCAAATATGTTAAGGAAAAAATTTTCCTGATGTTCTGAATAATTTTTCAGTGTACACTTGAATGAAATACAACTCCTAATCACCCTCAATTCTCCCCGAATCCACTGGTATAAGAGCGAACTGACCATCTAAATAGTATTACTACTTACAGTAATATAAAGAGATAAATTTCAAAGAAAGATAACTCCAATTTAATTTATGTTATTGTTAGTAGTAATATTACTGTTTCCAGTATTCTCTTGGACTGTATAACAGGAGTGTGTATGGCAAAGTTCATGGCTCGGGGCGTAAAGTTAAGTTTGACATTTGTGATACCGACGACCCGGAAAACATTACACAGAGGATAAAGATGTCGACAAGAAATAAGTAAGACTATGATTCATATTAATACAGACTTGTAATATACTTTTTTTTCGTATTTATTTGATCCAACTAGAACTCTCCCTTAGCAATTTATATGATTTTATTCATATTAGTTGATCATGATATGGCACTATTCATAGAAATGTGAAACTTGACTCTCTATATGGGATCATTAAATGGTGAAATTGATTTTTATTATTCACCACTAGTACATGTATTAATTATCATAAAGTACTTCGCTTCTACAGCTATTTCCACAAGTCCAAACCATTCCGATGTCGTTATCGGTTTTTATGGTATTTTGTATTGAGTTGATAATATCCGGTCACACGTATCACAGCGGGCGGTGTCATGTTTATTGATATTCTATGGCTGTACACTTCTGTTTTCAAAATGTACATGAATTCAGGTGTTTGAGTTTAAGTGTTTAAGTGGATGAAGTACGCAAACTTTACACGTAAGATCATTAAAGACTATTAGAAATAGCTTAGTCCAATTTTATCAAGTTAGCGTCGCACAAGATAGCTAGCTACTCAGGGTAAATATTTTGTTTTTCCCATACTTGTGAACAGATACCGTCGTTGGTCTTATGTTTCTGTATGTCTGTTTGTATGTTTGTGTGTGTATGCTTCGTATGAATGTGTTCTATTCACTGATCAGTCCAATAATCACTAAACACAATCTAAATCGTTTAGAAATGTTATTGCTATTTCCCAAAACAATATCATAATGTAAATATCAATATATGAATTAAAATCTTTTGTGTTCTTAAGTAAATCATGCCTATCGTTAAAATATCATCAATGAATTGTCGAGGTCTTAGAGATAATCAGAAAAGGAAAGACGTATTCAAATTTCTACGGGAAAAAAATTCGTCAATATATTGTCTACAAGACACTCACTTACTTGAATTAGATGAGAAAATAATTCATGCTCAATGGGGATATGAACATTTATTAAACCCAGGTAGAAATGACTCTAGAGGTGATCTGAATCTTTTGAACAATAATTTTGATTATACAATTAAAAAGACAAAAAAGATACCAATGGTAACATACTCGTTTCAGAAATTGTTCTATGTGTTAAGTTGACGATTACCCTTATTAATTTATATGGTCCTAGTAAAGATGATCCCTCCTTTTTGAAAAAATATATAATATACTTGATGATTTTGACAATGAATTTATAGTCTTATGTGGGGACTGGAACCTTTTACAAGATTATAACCTGGACTGTTATAATAACATAGCTCATAATTATCCCAGAAGTAGATCTATTGTAGAAAAAATAAAAAAAAATGATTTCAATTTCATTGATCCTTGGAGAATTTTAAATCCTCAAAAATAGGTATTTACATGGCATAGAACTAATCCGGTTAAACAAGGTCGCATTTATTTTTTTCTTATTTCTTCAGAATTGATGTCTATTGTAAAATATTCTATCCGGATACAGAACGGATCACTCCCTTATAGAACTGGAAATTAAAGTTGATCGTATAGATAAAGGTTCAGGATTCTGGTGCTTTAACAATTCCCTCCTTAAAGATCCTGAGTATGTTAGTATTGGAAAAAAATCTATATTTGAAACCAAAATGCTATATACCCCGATACCTATTTTGAGAGAAAAAATCAATGATATATCTAATGAAATTCTACCCTTAATTATTGATGATGATCTGTTCCTAGAAATGTTACTAATGGACATCAGACAAAAAACTCTACCTTATTGTTCAAAACTAAAGGAAAGTAGAAAGAAAGAAAAAAGACAAAATAGAAAAGGAAATCCATGAATCTAAGTTACTATTTGACATAAATCATAGTGATGATCTAGCTGAAAAATTAGATGAACTAAATACACAATTAGAGCAAATAAGAAAATATGAAATTGAAGGTGTAATGATGAGAACTAATGCTAGATGGATTGAAGAAGGAGAACGACCAACAAAATATTTTTGTAATCTAGAAAAAAGAAATTATATTAATAAAACTGTTTCTAATATTATAACTGAAGATGGAAAAGACATCACAGATCAAAAGGATACACTCCATGAAATAACAAAAATCAAAAAATAAAGGATGAACACTTAGAGGACATAGATCTTGATAATATCCTTCAGGAATATGATAATACCTAAGCTCTCATATGAAGACAAAGTAATATTAGAAAACCCATTAACCAAGTTAGAGATATTAGATTCTTTAAAGGCATGCAAGAATAATAAATCGCCTGGTACATCGGGCTTTTCGGCTGAATTTTTTAAGTTCTTTTGGAAAGAGTTAGGAGATTTTCTATTAAGATCATATAATTGTGTTTTTGAAAAAGGAGAATTATCCATTACTCAAAGGTCCGGAATCATTTCTATTCTACCAAAAGGTGACAAACCTCGACACTTCTTAAAAAATTGGCGTCCAATAACATTACTCAATGTATCATATAAAATTTTATCTAGTGTAATAGCAAAAAGAATAAAATCAGTTCTCCCAAAAATAATACACGAGAATAAAAACGGCTTTTTATCAGGACGATATATATGGGAAACACAAGGCTTTTATATGATGTCATAAACAACTGTAAAAATAAAAACATTCCTGGATTCATTCTTTTATTAGATTTCGAAAAGTTTTTTGATTCAATCTCCTGGAAATATGTAAACAAAAATCTCAGATTTTTCAATTTTGGCGATAATCTGATAAAATGGATAACTATATTTTGTACTAATTTTCAATTATGTGTTATACAAAATGGTTTTTTCTCAATTTTTTTTCAAAATTGGCAGGGGATGCAGGCAGAGGGACCCGGTTTCTTCATATATATTTCTTTTATGTGTAGAAATTATGGGAATAATGATAAGAAATGACAAAAGCATTAAAGGTATTACTTTATTAAAACATGACTATAAAGTTCTTCAATATGCAGATGACACGGCGCTGCTTCTAGATGGAACACAACATTCTCTGAAAAATGCATTATCATTGATAGGACAATTTTCTAAATTTTCTGGCCTTAAACCAAATTGCAATAAAACAGTATGCATAAAAATTGGTCCACTACGGTTTAGCAGCATTACTTTCTGTGAAGAATATGGCTTACATTGGAGTCAAGAACATTTTAAATTTTTAGGTATACATTTTTCAGTTAATCTGTCAGAAATGATTGAAATTAATTATTCAAAAGTAATTTGTAAAGCTAAAAATCTTGTTTAATCCTGGTCTCGATGTCAAATAAGTACATGTACATTTGGCAGAATCACAGTGATTAAGTCTATTGTTATTCCATTATTTACTCACATTATCATGGCATTATCAAACCCAAATGAAAACTTACTCAGAGAAATAGAAAAAATCTTTTTTTTCATATATTTGGAATAATAAAAATGAAAAAAATTGCAAGAAAAAATATAATTCAAGATTTCAGGAAAGGTGGCCTTCAAATGATTTCACTCAGATCATTCATGAATAGTATAAAAGTGACCTGGTTAAGAAGAATTTTTAATAACCCAAATAGTAACGATATTGCCTGGATAAACCTTTTAAATGACAACCTGTGTGAAAATCTTATTAATTTTTTTTAATTTTTGAAATGAATTTTTGAAGAATTTAGAATCAAAGATAGATAACTCTTTTGGAAAGATGTATTCAGATCATACTACAATCTAAGGGAATTATGTGAACAAGAGCTTTCGTTTTTTCAACCATTATGGCATAATATATTAATTAAAGTGAATAAAAAATCTATTTGTTATAATGAATGGGTTGATAAGAAAATATTGTATGTATATGATTTATTGGATGAAAATGGTCACTTTTTAGACTATGCAGCTTTTTCTAGGAAATTTCAGTTTTATCCACCATTCACATCTTATTATGGAATTTTGAAAAGTATCAGAAAAAATAAGTGGCACTTAAATATATAGAAACATTCACTAAATTAAATTCTTTTATTCCAAAAAGTTCAAAAGGATGTAGAGACTTTTATGATGTTTTTATAAATGAACTCTATGTAAAACCTAATAGTGAAGTGCAGTGGGATTTTGAACTTTCTGTAAACACTGCAAGCAATATTATATGGTGGGAAAAAATTAATTTAACAATTCATAAAAATTACAAAGATTGTAAACTGAAATGGTTTCAATTTATAGAATAATTCACAGGATTTTAGGCACAAATGCTTTTTGGAATAAAATTGGTTATAGTGATACTAATTTATGTACCTTTTGTGATAATTCTGTAGAAACAATTTCACATCTATTATACTATTGCGAATATTCTTCTCAATTATGGCAAAGATTCGAAGATTGGATTAAAGATTTCTATCAATTTGACATAAATATAGATGATGCTTCAATTTTATTGGGCTTTACAGAAAAGAAATATTATGGTTTAAATATTATTATATGCAACTTTAAATATTACATATACAAGGAAAAAATGAACAAAAAGATTCCACGTTTTGATAATGCAAAGAACTATTTCTTAAATTATTTGAAATTAGAAAGATATATATTGAAGAAGAACTTAAATGTAGCTGAATTTGATAAAATATGGGGTAAATTCAATTCAGTGTTGAATGTGTAACTGTGTCATTTCTGTGTCGTTCATACTACTTTACAACTTTATGTGTTAGTGATGTTTGTTTTGTGTTTTGTAAACTTAGTAACTTATGTCAAGTGATACGTACATGTACAAGTTTCAATTTGTTGAATGTGTATGTGGCATATGATTTTGCTCTAGTACATATATGTGGAATGTGTATGTGATGTATGTTATGTGTTTTTTTTAATAATATGTGAAAAAAAATATACAAAAATAAATAATAAAAAAGAAGCACACGGGGCATTTAGGAACTTGCATCAAATGAAAATAAACCTCCAAATGAGGGACTTTCAGCCAGAGGGTGGTGTGCTCCATTGCCAAAGGTCATTTGCCACATGTGTCATTGCCAGTATTGAAATATATGTTCGATTATGAAATTTCAGTACACCATATGCGCATGTCCCATCAGTGATTCTCTTGGCCGGACAGTGAGGAAATCTGTCATAATGGAGATACCACTTAATTTTAGAGAATTTTGCTAAGGAGAATTTACCAATATATTTCAAGTTAAGTGAAAACAATGAATAAAAGGCTTTGATATATTATTGGCTGCATCAATATAAAGATAAAAGATGTGACTTTTATGCATAACTGACTTTGAATAAAAATAAAAAAAAGATAAAAATAAAGTAAAAAAGATAAATATAAAATAAAAATACAACTTTGAATGAAAATAAAAGATGAGACTTTTATGCATAACTGACTTTGATACTACATTTCAGGTGTTGTTTATTTTGGTAATAATCATTGTTCAATTGCGTCCATGAAAATAGAGATCTTAAATCAGTGATTGATAGTTGAAGACAAAAGACGAAATAAGATTCAAAAATTAAAATCAAAAGGCTTCGAATTCTTGAATTTTTTTTCTTACGAGGATAGACAAAGAGACAAAGACAACGACAAAGCTCCATAGAGACATGGACGACCAATTTTAATTATCAAATGAATGTAATCATAATAGACCTATTAAAAGACTCCGAAAACAAGAGAATAACATGCAAATATTATTAATGGTATTCTGTCCATGAAACCACTCATATATACAAGAGGATATTTAATGATCATTAGAAGAAAGGATGGGATCTCCAACGACACCTAATTACAGCACCAACAGCAAAACCCCAAAACACCTACTGTAAAACACAAAGCAGACACACACAGAAAGAGACGCAAATGGTGCAAGGAACGCAAATGACTATACATAAACCAATGACAGCAATGGGCAATCAGTGCCGACTTAGAACGGCCATCTGCCACGTCAGTAGCAGGCGGTGTAGTTATCCTTGATTGCGGGTGCAAAACCCTCCCACATTTCCGATTACTCAGAGGTATCGAAGAACGCACAATTGTGGTGTAAACAACCTCCTTAATGTAAGACGAACATACAAACATACATCATGACGCAGGGGCCCAAGATATACACAGATGGATATGTATATGTATATAAAAATCCAAAAATATCACATTTTTTTCTTGATATTGATAAATCTAGATTTTCTTTTCGGATGATTATGTACAGAAAAGGTGGGGATTGTCACCCAGACTCGGTTGCAGTACACATAGCAAAGCACCAATCATATCGTGTGAAAACACAGAGTAGAAAAGCTCAGCAATAGACCTTAAAGAGACAAACGACATAGAAACATAAAACACAAAAGACTACACATAAACCAACGAGACCACATGGTAATCGGTGACGACTTCGGACGACCATCTACAACGCAAGAAGCAAATGCTGAGTAAATTAATTGTACATATCTTTCAATCCTAAGAGAGAGGATCAGGCAATGATCTTCAGTCATCAGTTAAACACACGCAAAACACTCCTTTCTTTTGTTGTTACCGAGTCAATATTCAAATATACAGGGATTTATAGTTATACTGTTCTGATAAGTTATCATAAACATGATAAACGAATTAAGATATCTTAGTGTAAATTAACTAGTTTTAAAACATGTAAGTTTATCTACTGTAGAATTACCGATGCTCTCGGGAAAGCAATGTGGATCAAAACAATATATTTTCATTTGACAATAAATTTCCAAGAAAATGTATTCATACATTTCTCAATATATTAAGACATTCAAGAAAACTGAAAAAGTTATAAGATAGTCCGACAGACTGAAGTACATTTTCTACCGTGCTTTCGACATTGTTTGTGCTATCATGTTGAGTTATTGCAAATGCCCCTCTTATCCAAAAACAAACATTTGAAAACATCACTATGGATACAAAAAATGAATTGATCCATCTTTTGTCGGGATCTATGGGTCTTTTAATACCTTGAACCAGAAAAATTGTCTGTAGAAGGACTTGATAGAATTCGAACACTTCGACGAGTAATGAACAAACGAAACTAGTCTTTCTTGAAATGGCTTTAGTCAGAAAAATGGTTCGGCTCGCTATGTATCCAGTTGCTCCAAATATTAACGCGAGTTGTTTTGGATTCCATGTAATCGTTTTTTGATGTACACTTGTGCAGAAAGTCGTATGATGAAAGCACAAAATTAAGGATATTGTAAGTAAAATAGCGCTAACCATGGTGAAACTTTTCCTGAGAAGACCAGGATAATTTACATCTGAAAAGATGTGCGTTGTTTGTATGATAATCGGAAGTAAAGATGACGACAGGAATGCTATCAACGTAGTTATGAAAGCAAAGACTAAACTTTGTTTACGGTTGAATGCTTCGCAATTTTCTCTGAATCTGTAAGAATGTTCTAATCGGGCGTCTGCAACAGAATGTTGTAAAGTACTTTCGTCTTTTGGCCATATTTGTAGGATAAAAGTAACAAATATTGGCAACATTTGCACGTACGTTGGTCCCCAGATTTTGATGTAAATCTCCATTGTGCTCTTCTCTGTTTTCCAAAAACAAGTAAAGACTTCATTTACACTCGATTCGTTCCCATTTAATATACTTGCAGGGACGAAATAAGCTCCAGAAAGTATTTTGGTAAATATTCTATACCACTGTATCGCTGTTGAACACAAGATAAAAGTAAGACAAATCTCGATAAATCTGGAACTTCTTAAAACGACACCTATGCATTTTGTAAAGAACAACAAAGTTGTTAAAGATTGCAGAAACTGTAATATCATATATGACAACATTTTAGTCCGCAGCCTTTCTGTTGCCAAATTGTAACATTCACTAGAGATAAACACTTGCAATGCTTGAATGCCAAGCTCCAGAAGAGCAAAAATCCACATAAATGCAAGAGTTACTTTACTCTCAATACTTATCGTTTGCTCTATAACAAGATTATGTCGATTAAGATAGATCCACACAAACACAATGGAAAATGTCTTAAGGAAATACAGTACAATTGGCGCGAATAAATCTATATCCACATATGACTCATTGATTATGAATGAAGATGCACTTAGTGAAAGAAATGTTATCATACACGCAGTTCCAAATATACATGCTATAGAAATGTAGTGTGTAATAAGATCCATTTTTTGGCAATAAAGAAGAGCAAATGCAAAGAAGGCGCTTTGCTCTAAGATCCAGATGAAATTTTGAGTTAAAATCTCGAAATGATATTATTTTAAGTAGATTATGAAAACTCATCCCTAGAGTACCATCATTATAGTTCCTCATTTTCGAGTACCCTGACATGCAAAACATTGGTCCCTTTGGATTAGTCTCAGGATGCGAATCACATGCAAAGCGGAATATTATTTGATTCAATAGTAATGATCCTCCTAATTTATTTACTTCCGGGATATAATAAGGAAAAGGGTCTCCAAAAGGACAAGATGGACGTGAAATAGCGAATCAAGCAGTTACAAATTTCTACCGAATACTTTAAGCGGCACTACAAAACTACAAAAGTAATCAAAAATACTTTTAACACAAGCATCGAGTGCTAACGAAACAAAAGATACCACTCACGCCTAGAGACCCAATTATTAAATTAACCAAGCACCGGCAACATGGAAACATGATACAAAGATGTGGATTCTAAGTCGACCTCGGAATGTAGTAAACACAAAACAATGACTTCTCAACTGATATTAGACTGCGGGTAACACATTACTGCGCTCATTGACAACAATATGATATGCATTCTTAGCCTAATTTGACGTTGGACAACACATAAATATGCATTCTAAGCGAACTTTGGACGACTGACATTTCATTACTGTGTATTCGTATCAAGCTTAGATCGTTGGACAACGCACACTTGTCCATTCATAGCTGACTCTGGACGGTAAACAACAAATAACTGTTAATTTATTGTCGACTTTGGACGTAGTACATCACATAACTGCATTCTCATCTGACTTTAGACGGTTTATAACACATAACAGTGTATCATTAGCCGAGTTTGCACACCACTCTTAACTCCTAGACAAGTCGACTTTGGCTGAAAGCATTACTAATTAAGAATTTTTCTTCGATGCGTGTGTCTAGTGCATTTCCGTGTTATTATTATAAACTGATTCCTCGTGACTTGATGTTTGATGTGTAATGAATAATTATTTCCTGCTTTCTGTTTTCAATTGGCCCTTTATCAATTCAACATCATATACATTATTTTACTAATTCGAAAACTTATCATTTAATCCACAAATAACATCAAAATTAAAGATGGTTAACATCAGAGCAGCATTGTTACAATCCTATTTTGGTCATCGTTTTTATCTAACTCTGCTACTCTCCACAGAAAATTAGGAGCTGCGCACTCTCTGCAATGTAATTGCACAAATTTAGATTCAAGAAATTAAACCAGAAATGAAACTGAAATGAATTTTGGCTGTGTCTGAAAATAACTTTAGCTGGAAGCATCACTGATGAGGATTTACTATACGAAACAAGTGTCTTGTACATTAGAATTGGTTTGAAGTCTTCTTCAAGTAGGTAAACAGTTGGAACACTTCCGTGTTATTTCTATAGTGAACACCATAAAACTCTGACTTCTCCGATTTTAGACGGAAAACAACACGTAACTGATTGCGAAATAATATATACCCCAAGGACAGATGTTTGTGTAACCAATTTTTAATACACAATATCTCCTATATGTAAGTGAAATTCAATGCCCATCAGATATGTTAAGGGACATCAGTTTTCCAGCTTTTTGTCAAAAAATTTCATTTCATTTGAAAAAGAAAAATTGATTTTTCATTAATTCGCGCATTGAGCGCAAGAGTGATCTATCTACCATTTTCCTGTTTTCGGGAAAATCGACTTTGAAAATGTTGCCACTGTGTTTGATGTTTTAATAACATGATCCATGCCATAACGCATTATATATATCAAATGACAAATATTTGATAATGACCATAATACATGAGAAGTAGCGAATATGTGTAATTTTATATCACACAGTTGCGTTTTTCTCATTATATTCGAAAATTTTACATGAAGATAGAACAGTTAGGCTGAATCCAAGGCCACTTTCCTTTAGTGCATAAGTGTACTAAAAGCAATAAAGGCTTCATTAAAAGAATCGTATTTATTAACATTGTTCCTAAATAATAAAAATTCAGAACAATAATTTTCAAACCTGTAACATCAACGTTTAAGAATATAACAAAATTGAGGACACGGAAGGCAGTGCAACATTACCACCACCCCAACTTCTACCCAACTTCCACCCCATCTGTATCTTTTCTCTTTCAATTTTGCAGTCTGTTAAACCGATATCAAAATTCCCTTCTTTATTCTCTACCTTTTACGATGTTTAAATCCTGACGACACAATCCAAATATTTTTTGCGGCTTTCTTTTTAAAATACCCTCCCTCCTTCTGTTGCCGCAAAGGAAATCCAATGAAATATTGAAAATCTTATAACTTTCAACGACTTTCAGTATGTTAACACAATGTTAATGATTACAAAAATTGTGAAAGCATGCAGGGTGAATGCTTTATTATTCAGAAAATTTAAAGGAAAACTAACAATAAATGAATCATTGAAATAGAACATTTTGTAGAAATTCAATTTAAAGATGTTTAACATTTATACCACTTGGTGAGTGTCACTGCAGTTGGACCAGGAGTCCCCGAGGGCACATTTAGCCAAGTTTGCTCAATTTCGGTTGATTGTTTCTTCAATGCATTCTAAATTTTCTGTTATCAAAATTTCTTGAAATTTTAAAAACGTGGGTCCTGTAGCATCATATCCCACCCATCCTGCTTCGTCATTCGGTACGCATTTTCGACATAGTAACTTTCACACTTTTTTGGCATATTACATTGTTTAGATATGAGGATCACTGACGAGGGATAATTACCAGAAACGTGCATGTCTGGTCCATGCTGCCAATTTATCTGTTCTTAAATGATGCTACTCAATTTGAAGACGTTTAACATAGAACTCTATTGTACGCAACCTCCATGAATATATTCGTCATGTGATGAAATCGTACTCATTGATTGGATATTAGGGATATATAACTTTATTGCACCAAAAAATAAAGCAATTTATTTTCAATTCGGGCAAACCCCGACGATATAACTGCGTTTCAAACAGTATTTCCAATATATACCTGTCGGAACCACAACACACAGTACGTTTATCCCCTAAATGACATTTTTTGTACTCTCATAACCACAATGACGTTGTGCTAATGACACATAATAAAAGAAATAGCTCTTTTTCTTGAAGAATTAAAGTAGAACATACCTCGAGACCAGGGCATGGTGGCGAAATAAATATAAGATATAACAATATTATTAAAAGGTGAATTAATTAAGAAGGATCCCAATTAAAATTTTATAATACTTAGTAGGGTTGTAATAATAAACATTCGACCAAACAAGATGGGGGATAATCGTTTTCCTCTCTTGTTTTGAAAATATGAGAAATCTAGCAACATATGTGTTGTGATGCTGTGCAAGGGTTGCTTATCTCTATGACAAATATGGATAATGACCATATCCATATGAATTGTATCCAAAGAACGGGGAGTCGTTCTTCATGGAAACACGAGACACTGACACCCCCTCCGTTAATTCCTTGGTTCGCAAATGATTTGCCTTACCTTCTAGATCTTGGAATGAATATCTGATGGTTAGGTATTCGTTTTTATGCCATATACATGACATACGCAGCTGTTCTATGTTTTAAAAAAAGTGGGTTTTTTTTCGTATATTACCTATTTGCATGCAATTTATAGCTACGTTATCCTTACATGCAATCTATTTAAAAACGTAAATATAGAGAAACGTGATGTCGTACAGTATGACGTGTTCAGTGGAATAGGATGACACCTCCTTTCAGTAAGTATTTCATTGCTTCCTGTCTTGCTTATTTGAATGATAGATATACTTCCTTTTTGGGACATGAGAAGTAAATAGTCGTTCTCTTACAGAGAGTTATCGTTCCCTTACCATACACGATTATACGCTTATATCTCTGTCAGTGCTTGAATATTCATCCGAGCAAACAGGTAACTGGGGACCTAGACTTACAGAAAATAAAAAGTTCCTAATTTTGTTCCTATATTTTCAAAGTTGTATCAATAAAATTAGCGCACACTGATATCTTAAATAACTGTCCGTGCATAACATACTCAAAGTCGTTTAGTAAAATATGTATATATGACATATCACAAGTATGCCATGTGATGAAACGGCAATCACTCATTATCAGAGAGAGAGAGAGAGAGAAAGAGAGAGAGAGAGAGAGAGAGAGAGAGAGAGAGAGTTATTGTATATGAATATGTCTTTTACAGAAATCTAATTTTACGTGTATAATGATTGTTAATGTTGGATTTGAACTTCCGCCCATGGTCTCTGAATATCTTTACTTTATCATGTCACACATCGCAAGAGCAAGTTAACTCGACAAAGGACAACTCAAGATTCAACATGCTCGTTGCCTTTTAAGCTTCGTATATATTTCGTATATATTTGAATTTGAATGTTTTATTGAACAACAATTGTTTACGAAGGGATGGAGGTTACATTAATTGAGAGACAGGTTTCCTTTTTCAATTTTTTTTGGGGGGGGGGAGGGAATGTTCATAAATTTATTTTAAAAAAAATACTTTCAGATTCTATATACTCATAAAGAATTACAGGTATTTTTGTATCTTTAATTAAATCGGCGAATTAAGGATTTGCAGCAATATAGATTTTAGTTTTCTTGTAACTTATTTTATAGTTGCACATTTTTCTTTGGTTCTTACATGAGGACAGATTCTGACTGATATTTTTTCAACGATTGATTGGAATGAAATTTAAAGAAATCGACTGAATACGACAGAAAGGAGGGTTTTGCAGTATGCATAGCAAAATATTGATTCCTTTATTTTCATATGTTACACACATGTACATATACTCATCAAAAAAAGTAACGCATAGTATTTGTTCATTTCATCCTTAGTGCACATATAAAATTATCACATTTATCATTTTAATAGAAAAAGTCAAACCAAATGTACAAAATGGAATTTTCAGACCCTAAGCATTCAACGAGAACCTCTTTAGTGTTTTAAAATGTTAGTTAAAATGACTAAAATACAATATGCCCTCGATGTTCTTTTAGAGGCCAAATTGTTTATTTTTCGGAGATCCGTACGCGCTTGTTTGCCATATCATTTGAAAATGTTTTGATTCGATGGACAAACGGATACACTATACTAAACAGCGACAATCTCATAACATTTGGTGGCATTACTACGCATGATGAAGTTTTATTCTAGGACGTCATCCAGAGTTCGTCGCATACCTTGAATTTGCGAATCAGTTTTACCGAGAGAAATTTGTTTCATAAGGAGAAAAATCTTCTAAATTTGACCTTTTGATCCTTGAACTTTACTGAGTATTACTCACAAATGGGAGTCATTCGATCACGTCGCAAAATTCAAACGCATGGCATCGGACATTGTAAGCATGCATTGCATAAAAGCGGAAGTGACCCGAAGAAGTTAAAGTCAAATTTTTTTACGGGTATCAATGAACTTTGACTTGGGCAAAATTCAAATTCCTCATAAACATGTAAAATGCATAAAAACATAAAAAGTCGAAAACTCAAAATTTCATGTTTTTACATAAAAAGAGATTTTATGATAATCAAAAAATCGTAATTAAGCCCCAAACTGCTTGTCCTATCTCTATACCATCATTAAAGCAAACAAATAAGGTCACATAATCAATAGCTTGTGCATAATTATTAAATAATAATAATAATACATTGTAATATTGTTATATGCGTTTCTTCTTTTGAAGAGTATATTTCATAAACACAAATAAACGAAGCATACTTACATAATATCTATCAAAGTTTTCAGATACACGTAATACGCAATTAGCGAAAGAACAAACAAATGTTGACGGGTAGATACCGACACGACTTAATGAGCTTTAGACATATATTTTAAAAATAGTTAAGGGAGAGCTTTTTTAATAAATATTTTTGGCATATACTAGTTTATTTATTGTGAAATATTCTGTTCTGCATTATGAGCTTTGATGAACAATACATTGTGTTTTCACATGAAGATTTTCCTTTATAAAAATGATCAAACTTGTCTCAATATGGTGAGAAATTCCAGAAAGCTGTAAAAGCTATAAGAGAGACTGATTGACTGAAGCACATTCTGCACGGTACTTTCCACATATCTCACAGCATCTGGTTGAGTCATTACGAAAGCCCCCTTTATCCAAAAGAATAAATTTCCAAACATCACTATGGAAACAAAAAGTGACTTTATCCATCTTTTATTTGTACTCACAGATCGCTCAATGCCTTGTACGAGAAATATTGTTTGTAGCAGTACTTTGTAGCATTCCAAAACTTCGAGGACTAATGCTGACAATACATTTGTATTTTTCGACAACTTCATCATCATATCTATCGTACGATTTGCTACATATCCCATCGCTCCGATTACCAACGCGACATGTTTTGAATTCAAGGATATCTTTTTTTGCTGTTCATTTGTACATGTATCACAAGTAATGTGATGAAAGCATGAAGCTAATGATATTATAACTAAAAGTGTGCTCACCATGGTGAAAATATTGTTTAGAAGCCCGATATAATCATCCTTTGGGGAAATATGTTCCATTTGTATCACTATCTGAAGAAAGATACATGGTAAAAATGATGTCAATGTAGATATAAAAGCAACAACTATACTCTGTCTTCTACCGAATGCTTCAACGTTTTCTCCAAATCTTGAAATTCGCACTGAATGTGAATCTAGAAATGACTGTCGGACAAAACGTCTATCCGTTGGCCATATTTGCAGAATAAAAGTAACAAACATCGGCAAAATCTGCATGTACGTTGGTCCCCAGATCTTGACGAATACCTTCATGTAACTCTCCTCCATTGTCCAGAAACACGTGAAGACATTTTCAATACTTGTGTTACTTCCTTTCAAAAGATTTGCAGGAACAAAGTATGCCCCGGACAGTATTTTTATAAATGTTCTGTACCACAATATCGATGATGAATAGAGAATTAAAGCTAGACAAACTTTAATTAATCTAGAACGCCGCAAAACGACAGCTCTAAATTTAGTTATGAACACTAATCCGGACGTAAATTCTAAGTATTGTAGAATGCCATACAAAAGCATAATGACTCGGAGCTGTGTTGATCCTAAGTCGTAACATTTACTTAGGACGAATGTTACCATGGCTTGAGTACCAAGCTCAAGGAGTCCAAAAATCCATAGAAATAAAAGTTTTACTTTTACGTCAAAACTATCCAATCGTTTGATGATCAAATTATGAAATTTGATATAGGTCCAAGCAATAATAATGAAAAATATCTTCAAAAAATATAGAGCAATCGGTGCTATGAAATCTAGGTCCACAAACAATTGGTTCACTACATATGAAGCAGCGCCAATTGAAATAAATGGAGTCAAACACGCTGTTCCTAATGTACACGATATAAGAAAATAGTAAATGCATGAATCCATCTCTGACAAACAAAGGTAAGATATATGGAATCTTTCATTAAAATAGAACTTTAGAAACTTATTTTGCTCAAAATATTACACTTATTAGTCAAATGAGATGAAATGTACAAGGAAGTCTGAGATCGTCAGCCATTAATAGCATTCTAGTGAATACCATTTCCCGACTGGTTACAGAAGGAAAATGAAGTTCCTTTTCGGGTTTTCCTTAAATGTTATGCTAATTAATCAAAAAGCGGATGAATAATTGCATTAAAAATCTTTCCACTCTATATCATTGGGCAATAAATGTATAGCCTAATAACTCTGAAGATTAAGATGGTTAAACATCTTAAATTCTATCCATTTACAATCATTCATGCGTATTATTCTTTTACTTTGTGATAAGAAATAAGCAAGGATAGAATGATTTGCTATTAAAAGTTAAAAGATGTTCGTTTCGTTATTGCCTCATTCAAAATGATACATTCTACAATTGAACAATAAACTTGTTTTAAAGGCATCGAATTGGAATAAAGTAATTCAACCTTCTTTCTTAAAGAGCTATATCATCGCATAGGGTCGAAACGTATGATGTTGTGACACCTTACGGAGGTTTTGTATTGCTTTCACATCATTTAAGTTATGCTGCACAGAACTTCTAGGACGTTGCAGTGGGGCAATGCCTTATAAGTAAGTCCTTATCGTTATATATCTGAAAAGTCTATAGTTTTTGCAAACACTTCAAGAGTTGTGCAAGATCAAGACCGATTCGGTCGTCAACAAACTATTAAAGTGTTTGCAAAAACTATCAACTTTTCACATACCTGAACGATTTGTATTGATTTATTAGACATTGCCCTAGGCCTACTGCAACGGCTTACCAGTTTGTAAAGTTTAACCTACAAAATGAGAAATGAGAAATGAAAGAAAAATCTGTTTAAGGAATCACAACACCATACGTTTCTATTCCACGCGGTGTATACGTTTATCAGATCAGTGTATGTATACGATAGCTCATAGTTATTTTAAAGCAAAATTATCAATTCAGTTTCAATATACTCTTCATAATGTTAGTTTATCTCCATATTTTCTAGATGGGCTTTGTACATGTTATTTTATATATTAAGAAAACTGAAAAAAAAATGCTATTTTGTAATTTTAATGTTTATTTGTCAGAAGCATAAATTTAATGGCATACAGCAATGCAGAAGTATATTGAATACATACATAAGTTCACAGATACAGTAGGAAATATACGTAATATGAAAACGGAAAGTTATAATGATGTGCGTAAGGAGGCATTTATTTTGGTGTATTGTTGTGGCTGCTGCAACCGAGTGTTGTTCGATACTCCCTCCTTTCTTTTGAATTCAGAGAGTGCTGTTAACTTTCGAAAAGCAATTTTACGGAATTCTAAATGAAATAATGATGGAGGTAATTTTAATTGTTCATTTTGACAAACCCAGTCAGATGCCTGGTACTCCTGATGCGGTTTTCCTTAAAAATCAAGGTATAAGCTTCATTATTTTTTTCCTGTTTGGGCACCCGAAACCCCTCTATGGGGTCAGTTGACTGTATTAAAGTTACATATATTGTGGGAAACCAACTACTTGTTGCAGAGATCTCTAGCTAGGCCGTTCCCCTTTGGGGTGCCTTCTTTTATTCAAAGGGCAGAGTACTACCCCATTTCATTCCCACCCTCCACTTGTGTGTGTGTGGTGTATGCTTGTATGCAGGAGGGTTGTATGTTTTGTACTGCTTGGATGATCCGTATTTCCAACGACTTTAATGAGGCACCACCACACATGGATACCCTTGTCGTAGCATGAACGTGGGTACCCAACCGGCACTTTATAGTCCCCCAGTCAGGATACTAGGTAGGGACGACAGAATGGATATGGCTGACCCCACCGGGATTCGACTGACCGCACCGGGATTCGAAACCTTTTTTCCCATCAGGTGTCACCACACCTGGATATCATTAACACATCATGATCGTGGGTACTCAACCAGGCCTACAGAAGTCTACAGATATTGTGAAGGATTGAGCTCATTTCCTTTATATGATCACATAGAAATTTGTAATTTTGTACGAATGTGCAAATTTGAGCTATCTATCTCTGTCTTTTTTGCCTTCAGTATAGGGATAAATTAAAATATTGTACCGTGCGCTACAATTCCCGCCCAAAAACCCACTAGAAGGAAAAAGGGGATTTCCAGCAGCACTAGGTTGCAGCAACCTGTAAAGAAGAACACTATCATAACCAATGCAAAACAAGTTGACACACACAGCAAGAGACGCAAAAGAGACAAGGAAAACCAAAGTCAACACAGAAACATCAAACACAAAGGACTACACATAAACCAACGATACCAATTGGCAACCGATGCGGACCTAGGGCGGTTATTTGCTACGTTGGTAGCAAATGGTGTGGTTATCCGGATTAAGTACGCGCATCCCTTCCACTTTCCGGGTTACCAAGAGGTCTCGAAGACCGCACAAAAGTTGTGTAAAAAAATTCTCACTGTGAGATGACCATGCAAGCAAGCCAGCGATGAGTAAAAGAAGCAAGACGCAGGGGCCCGAGCAACATACAGATGGATTTGTAAATGGATATATGTATGATATTAAAGGGCATACGAAATACGGTCCGTGTTCTACCGGCTGAGAATATTCATGATGGAAAGTTATTGAATACGCTTATTTGAATGAAGAAGTGCTTAAAACTCCGAATTCTTAAATTTTGTGTACGAGTTGCCATTATTCTCAGTCATAGTAGTCGTTGAAAAGCCTGTATAATTCTTACATAATTTTTTTGCACGTATAAGAGTAACAACACATTCATACTGTCGACTTAGGATGTATAATTCTAGTCTGAATGCTTCGCTAAAATACGACACATTATTTTAGCACCTTCTCTAGCGGAAAAAGACAGAATATGATCTAAATTTGTCAGTATGAATGTCTCAACTTTTATACAAAAATCTTTGGATTTTGCCCTTTTCATCAATTGGCTTTTCCGAAATGAATGCAGGTGAAATATGATACCCTTTCTTTTAAAAGACAATCTAAATACAGTAAATGAATTAAGGCAGCTGTATGGAGATACCCTTTTTTCCTAAAACATTTTGTACATTTTTTTTCGGCCATCTAAAAGTAAACTACTCTAGATAATTTAAGTGTTTTATAGGTACTAATTTGTTATATTAAATTTGTGTCAAATTTAAAGCTGTCTTAGTTTAACATGTCACTTAGACACTTCCATATTACACTTATTACAGTAGTATCTTTAAAATCTCATTTGAAAGGACACAATTACCGTTGTTTCAGTATGTTAAGAAATTCAGTGAAACTGAATAGGTTATAGGACAGACCGACTGACAGAAGCACATTCTGCACGGTGCTATCGGCATTATTTGCGACATCTGGCAGACTCAATGAGACGGCTCCTCTGATCCAAAAACATAGATTTCCAAACATCAAAATTGAAATGAAAAGCGATGCCATCCATCTTTTTTTCTGTACTCGCAGGTCTTGCAATGCCTCGTACGAGAAATATTGTTTGTAGCAGTACTTGATAGTATTCCAGTTTTTCAACCAGTAGTGAAGAAATGGAGAAAGACTCTCTAGAAAAGTGCACTGTCATATCCATCGTTCGACTGGCCAAGTATTCCATTCCTCCGATTATCAATGCTAGATGTTTCGGATTCCAGGATATCGTTTTATGATTTAAGTTTCTGTTTTTAGTCATGGGATGAAAAAATGAAACTAAGGATATTACAACGAGAGTTGTGTTCACCATTGTAAAGAAATTGCTAAGGAGTTCAATGTGATTATTGTCAGCATTAACGTATGTAGAAAGTAATACAATCTGCAATATAATAGATGGTAAAAATGCTATCAATGTAGCTATGAAAGCAACAAGTATACTCTGTCTAAGATTGAATGTTTCGACATTATCCCCCTGTCTTATAACAGCTCCCGACCGTACATGGACACATGATGATTGAACATTTCTTTGATCTGTTGGTCACATTTGTAGTATAAAAGTGACAAAAATTGGCAAAATCTGTGTATAAGTTGGTCTCCAAACCTTGACGGAAGAGTCCATGTGTCTCACTTCTAAAGTCCAGAAACAAGTAAAGGCGTCATCTTCACTTGTATCATTTCTTTTTAAAAGACTTACTTCTTTTTACTGGGACGAAGTTTGCTCCGGATAATATTTTTGTACATGTTCTGTCCCACATAATGGATGTGGAACTCAATATAAAAGTAAGACAAATTTTGATTATTCTAGACTGTCGTAGAACGGCACCTCCAAATTTAGTAAGGAACGACAAACCAGATGTGAATGAGAAAAACTGTAGTACTAGATACAACCGCATAATAGCTCGCAGCGTCGAAGTTCCTACATTATAACATTTCCCATATATAATCGTTATCATGACTTGAATACCCAGTTCCATGAGTCCAAAAATCCACAAAAATACTATCTTTGTTTTAACTTCGAAGCTTTTATCTTGTTCAATAATCAAATTCTGCACTTTGATATGGCTCCATGCAGTAGCAACAGAGACAATCTTTATAGGGTACACATTTCAAATTAGTAAGATTCACTAGGTATATAGATGCGCCGAGTGAAACAAACGTAATCACACTTGATGCTCCTAATATACATGCAATAAGAAAATAGTTAAGAAGAAGATCCATGACAGAGAAATAAATGTGAGACACGATATACTAGCACTAGCTTGAAATCAAATGTGGTCTAAAATTTGTAAATAACTGCTAGTAGTGAAGATAAATTAAGTGACAAGAGATGATCGAGCGTCTTTGATATCATACAATTTCTCGATATCATTAAGGGCTAGACAAAACTTCCTCTTTCATTAGCAAATGCTTAAACAGAATCTGATGTAAATTCCATTCAAAGCGGAAAAATATTTGCAGAATAATGTCTCTGTTACAGTGAATGAACATGTTTATCGAATTAATTCATTCAGGCTAACCTAAATCGCGAAAGCTTGTAATAGGAGACTAGGAAGTGCTACAAAACCCGCACTTTATTTGCATTGGGAAATTCATTCCAAAAATAGATCTGTCGACGTGACCTTGTCTTTCTTTCAGATGACTTAAATTGTCATGTGATGTAAAGCTCTATATACGGATAACCTTGTGAATCATTCATTCATTCATAATAAGATAACCGTCTTTCTCTTAGAGATATTGTATTATTTCGGCGGACACTAACAAGCACAAGTAGATATGGTATTATTAAATAAAACGTATACAGTGATTACCATGTTATTGTTTTAAAATATGTGAACTTAACTTCTCCTTTACCCCTTAAACGAGGTACATGCAGGTTTTTTTTAAACTAAATAAATGTTTAAGAATATTCGTCAAAATTCAAAACAAAAATTATAGCAATTTGTTTTTGTTTTTGTTTTTTTGTTTCATCTAGAATTTCCCATGTAAAATTCCGAAAGATATCATCCTTAAATTTGTTTCAGGCTACGATATTGCTCCAGGAAGTGCCCCTTCAAAAGAAAGAGCAGCCTGTACGACAGATGGATTGAAGATAACATGCATGAATAATTTCAGGTCTAAACATTTTAAATAATGAAATAAAATTTAAATTGTTAGAGTGAAAATATTTAGTTCTTATCTTTTATCTTAAGTTAGAGGCAAACAATATACTAGCGAATTTAACAATTCACGGATATGACATTTTCTGCATGGCTTGGGTAAGGGGTGCTGCTAGCGTACAGGAGTTAAAGAAGTTTCTGACGATAGTCTCAACAGAACTCACAATAGAGCACCAAATTGAGCATCGACAGACCCCTAGCAAGCTAGAGGTGGGACCAGGTGCCCGGGAGGAGTAAGCACCGCTGTTGGCTAGCCGCACCCGCCGTCGATTTTCATGCATGAAAATAAAAACAATATATAAAATACATGCATTGCACTGTCTGAGGTTATATTTATATAGAAAGTGTTATGGCGACCATGTCAGGGAAAATATTAAAATCACTTACTGCGGGGAACTTTTTTACATGTACGAGCTCCACAAGGCAAAGGGCATAAGTGTGACACAAATGAGTTAAAGAAGATCTTGACGATTATCTCAACAGTACTCACAATAGAGCACCAAATTGAGCATCGACGGACCCCTAGCAGTCTACATCCGCCGTCGATGTTCATGCACGAAAATAAAGATGCTCACTCTCCCCGGGACCTTATCTATTCTCTATTGAATTTAGCTTTCGCTTCTTTACAGATAGTTTACGTTAATTGTATTATTTATTATTGGAATATTTTCTATACTTCTTACTCTTTGTCAGTATGGTGGTATTCAGTATTTGTATTTGCTGATAGCAGATTTCAAGGGTAATTATTATATTTGATAGCCTTTATAATCAATGAAATTTCATTTTTGAATTATAGTGTACGTCTTATTACATTCATTTAATTTATTCAAGGGTGCACCATGTACAATGAATTGTATTTCGTACGCATTATGGTACCGGTTTTATATCCAATGGCATTTACATATCCATTTGTGTTTTTTGGCCCCTAAATTATGCTGTCTGTTTGGTAAGTCATCTTACAGTGAGGAGATTATTTTCACCATAATTGTACGTTATTCGAGACCTCTGGGTAATCGGAAAAGTGGGAGGTTGTGCGCACGTACATGCAATCTGGATAACTACACCGTCTGCTACTGAAGTGGCAGATGGCCGTCCTAAGTCGGCAGCGATTGCCCATTGGTACCGTTGTTGTATGTGTAGTTTTTTGTGTTTAAATGTTTCTATGTAATTTGACGTTCCTTAGGTTTGAGGGTTTGACAGTTAGTGTTTTGACTATTTTCCCGGACATGGTCGCCATAGCATGAGCATTGATGGCGGGTGCGGCTAGGGTATGCTTACTCCTCCCGAGCACCTGGTCCCACCTCTAGCTTGCTAGGGGTCCGTCGATGCTCAGTTAAGTGCCCCATTGTGAGTGCTGTTCAGATTATCGTCAGAATCTTCTTTAACTCATTTGTGTCAAACGTATGCCCTTTGCCGTGTGGAGCTCGTAAAAAGTTCCCCGCGAGGGGTTTGACAGTAAGTGTTTTGAATATTTTCCCTGACATAGTCGCTATAGCACTTTCTATATAGATATAACCTCAGACAGTGCAATGCATGCATTTTATATATAGTTTTTATTTTCGTGCATGAACACCGACGGCGGGTGCGGCTAGCCAACAGGGGATGCTTACTCCTCCTGGACATCTGGTCCCACCTCTAGCTTGCTGGGGTCCGTCAATACTCAATTTGATGCTCTATTATGAGTGCTGTTGATATTATCGTCAGGATCTTCTTTAACACATTTGTACAATTTGCAACTCTTTCTTTGCATGTCTGCTTTGTGTTTTGCAGTGGGTGTTTTGGAGTTTCGCTGTTGGTACTGCGACCGGATGTTGTTGGGGATCCCCTCATCCTTTTGTAGTAATTTCTTAAAATTATTCCGAATATCTCTCAATTTACGAGGTTTTTTTTTTATAAAAAAGACTTTTACAGTCAAATCTGTATATTTTGTCTAATTCAAACTTTGCAAAACACCTCGATATAGGACATTTTAATGTTAATTTATAGATACATGTACATGTGCAACTGTATGTATCGAATCTTCTTTTACGTCACGTTTTTCGAATATATGGATATTTGTACCTTATTTCTGAAGGATACATGTACAATGGTAGTATACCCTGTATTCTTGTTTTAACAATCAATGGTGCCTATTTACAAATTCTGCTATAGTAGACTTTCCCTATAATTTAGTAGATATTCCCGTGGGGATAAACTGCTATATATCCATTCTTACCCCGTAGAATGAATTTCCGAATGTCATTTAATACATGCTAAACGTCTTCAAATTCATTAGCATCATTTAAAAGCAGATACATTTACAGCATGAACCAGACATGCACGTTTCGGGTATTTAACCCTCGTCAGTGATTCTCAATGTAAACAATGAAATATGGCGAAATTTGTGAAAAATTATGTTCAAAATATACCGAAAGACATGTATCAAGATGGCTGGGATATGTTATTTTAAAAAACGCACTACAAAAAATCACCGAATTCCAAACACATCATATATAGAAAGAAGATTTGAAATAAGACATTGGCTTTGACATTGACCTTGAGATTTGACCTTGTAAAATGTTATATTGAGTTATGAAATACACGTATCATATTTGCTTGGATAATGAAAAGAATGAGTTTACTTCAAGATTACAAGTATTTCAAGAGTAAATGACCTTGACATCGATATTTGACCTTGAAGTTACAAATTTGAATTTGTCTACATCGTAGTAATATACATATAATATATCAAATATTCCGTTTATGGTACATGTAGCTCGTACCTCTGGTCGTGAGAGCTTAAATTCTTCCTGTGATAACTTTTTATTGGAAATATTCGTGCTTATCATCTTTGAACCTTTTATAAAAACATTTCAAATATATTGTAGGGATAACTTTATCGTATGTAACATTGTATAACAATTTATTTAACCTAAAATATATTTGAACCCTGTTAAAGCTTAACACAAAGTGCAATAATATAAAAAGAAAATATGGGGAATCTCTGCATAGTTTTCCCCGATTTTGGACCAGATGTACAATCTACCTTATACTTGACGATATATCTAAGCAGGCTGACCTGATTTCAGATATAACCCTTTACCTTGAGATTGACCTTGACCTATTGTTTTGCATTTTTTTTCTGTACCCAAACTTTAGCTAGAAAGCTGACGTCAGTCCTCACGGTGGTAAAGGAACACGTTCCAAAATATTGTGAAACTGTTCTAACAGGAATGATGTAAATTTATTTTGGTCTATTAAAAATTCAGGGGAAGCGATTGACAAAATGAAATCTAGAGATTTTCAAGCCAATACGATTTCTTCATACCACTTTTCAAATATGTACACCACGCTTCCTCACGACAAGATTAATTATCAATTGTCCAAACTCATTAAATGGTGCTATAATCGAGAGGGGAAAACTTATATTTGTACATCTGAATCAAAGGGTTTCTTTTCCGCTACAGAATTCAAATCATACAAATCATCGACATGTAGCGACCTATGTAGTGTCTTGTCCTTCCTCTTGGACAACATTTATGTAAGATTTCGTGAGAATCTCTACAAGCAGGTTGTAGGGTTTCCTATGGGTACAAACTGTACGCCTCTTGTTGCAGATTTATTTTTATACACATATGAAAAAGAATTTATTCAAAATCTTCAAAAGCAAAGAAAACATGATGATGTGAAATGTTTCATTACTACTTCTAGGTGCCTGGATGATATTCTTACTATCGATAATCCTGTTTTTGAAAAGTATAAAGATGTTATTTATCCACAAGGATTGACTCTAAACAAGACAAATGTTACAGACACAGGAAGACCAATTATGGACCTAAACATCAAAATTGTCAATTGAGAAATATATACAAGTGTGTATGACAAACG
The DNA here is from genome assembly GCA_028142955.1 of Pinctada fucata. Taxonomy (NCBI): domain Eukaryota; kingdom Metazoa; phylum Mollusca; class Bivalvia; order Pterioida; family Pteriidae; genus Pinctada; species Pinctada fucata. The sequence continues at coordinate 20,269,928 of AP027114.1, read as the reverse complement.
AGATGATTCAACATAGTAAATTTCCCCTGCCTTGACGGTGATATCCCTGAATTACCGTCATACGGTATCTACATTTCACAGTTTACCCGGTTTGCTAGAGCATGTACTGATGTTTTGGATTTTCATAGTAGAAATTTCAAATCACAAAGAAACATTTAGGTCAAGGGTCTCGCTTTCACAAACTAGAAAAACTTTCTGGAAATTTTACAAAATTATGATCAACTTCTTTTGAAATTCGGACCCATAAAAGCAACAGAGTATATTACTTATTTCATAACTTGCATTTTATGGTGACATAGTTAACAAAATAAAAAGGATCAAAGGTACATGTAGACAGCATAACTATCGATAATGCGTCAGAGTCATCAAATGCCTTTTATACCGTGGATATTTGACCAATCTACAGTCTTGTGCGAGCGCATTCTTAAGACTTGCACTCTAACTGACTGTGACGAATGAACTACATGACGGGCCCTGTCCAAACCTTTTTAGAGAAGACAGGGCCCTGACAACCTGTCCTCTCTGAATGTCAGTCGGACTCCTCGGGTGATAACATATATGAGCTCGCTACAGCCGCTAGAGCACAGACTGTATTTCGCACGTCCTCTTTTTATATCCATTTACATATTCATCTGTGTTTGTGTGGTGTCATCTGACAGTGAGGAGGTTGTTTTACACCATAACTGTGCGTTCTTCGAGACCTCTGGGAAATCGGAATAGTTGGAGGGTTGTGCGCACGTAATCGAGGATAACCACACCGTCTGCAATTTACGTGGCAGATGGCCATCCTAGTTTGGCACCGGTTGCCAATTGGTCTCGTTGGTTTATGTGCGGTCTTTTATGTTTAATGTTTCTATGGTGTGAGATAGTGTTCCTTGTCCCTTTTGTGTCTCTTTCTGTGGGTGTCTGTTCTGTGTTTTCTGCATTGGGTGTTTTGGGATTTTGCTGTGCAGTCCAGGAGAATACTAAAAATAGTAATATTACTTAAAGGTGTAATATTACTGTTAACAATAATCCTTTATATTATTGAAAACAGTAATGCTGCTACCTTATATTACATATTTCTGTTATATAGACAAAGCAAAGTTTTGAAGCCAATAGCACAGTTTCTATCATACAATTCTTTCACTCAACAACAAATTCATTAAATATGAAAAAAAAAATTCTACTGAAAAGTGAAATTAATGTCCATTTGGAACCTATTTTTCATTTTTTCTTCTTTCTGAAATCACATTTTCTTCAAATATGTTAAGGAAAAAATTTTCCTGATGTTCTGAATAATTTTTCAGTGTACATTTGAGTGAGATACAACTCCTTATCAATCTGATTTCTCCCCGAATCCACTGGTATAAGAGCGAACTGACAATCTAAATAGTATTACTGCTTACAGTAATATAAAGAGATAAATTTCCAAGAAAGATAACTCTAATTTAATATATATTATTGTTTTTAGTAATATTACTGTTTCCAGTATTCTCTTGGACTGCTGTGGGTACTGCAACCTAGTGTTGTTGGAGATCCCCTTCTTTCCTTCATGAAATGTTTCATTGACATGTTGCAAGCACTAAAACACTTGATAAATTTCAAGTATGTCTTAGACTACCGAATTGAAGTAGCGGGTTTTGCAAGCAAGCAGGAGATGCTCACTCTTCCTGGGCACCTTATCTCACTCCTCAACAAGGAGTTCACTCCTCTTTCTATTTTATTTTTATTTCTTTTCCTTTGCCTTAGTTTTGGTTTTATCCTGGTTTTGTATGCTATTGGGTGATTTTTCGATTAACGATTTTGTACTTCTTGATGCTTTTTTTATATCTGTCCTTGCAAGTATTGACCTTGCCCTTGAGGATTGTCCTTAATTGACAGGAATTAAGTTGTACCCATACATTTGACCTTGAGCTAATTTTGATTAAGACTTATTCAAAGAGAGGCAGTCTGACTGACAGAAAGGCAAACACCGGACCCCAGCAAGCAAGGTAGAGGTGGGACAAGGTGACAGACGGAAGTCAGACGGACAGTAAATCAGACAGATAGACATACACAGACAGACACACAGACAAAGTCACTTATAGACATGGAGACAGGCACATAAGTAAAGGTGTACTAAGGCAGACACATGCATAAAGGGACACAAAGACAGACAAACATAAAGACGCATATAGAGATACAGAGTCTAACAGACACATAGGGACAGAAAGACAGAAAAACCATAAAGATAGACAAACACAGATCGACAGACACAAATACAAACAGATATACAGAAAGTCACAAAGATAGACATATTGAAAGACACAAACACACATACAGAAAATCTCACAGACAGACAGACATGTAAATAAACACCCGAACAGACAGACAAGGGATTTTTTTAAGAAAGGAAGAAACGAAAGGACAGACATAAAAACAGACACGAACAGATAGACAAACAGACAGATACACAGACATATAATATAAGACAAAATGAGTGAGCTTTTCCATATCAAAAATCTCTATTGAATAAAGAATAATAAAAATTATAAATTCCTAACGAGAAACAGTAGGGGTAAATCTGCGATGGGGAAAGACTACCATATAGTAGTTTTTTTCCGGGGGAAAAGCTACAATGGGGAAAAACTACAGTAAGTATATAACACGAGGTATCTTAAAACGATTCTTGAAAAAATTGCATATGTCCAACTAGAATTATACTACCACGAACAATCAATGTAAGACAGTCATTTCCTATTCATTTATTTATTTAAAAACGTATTAAGATTTCTCCTACTTTTGGAAAGAATATCCAACATACCGAGTATCTGGATTTCCAACAATATTATGTAATATAAAATATGACACATAACATTGTAGCAATTAAACTGGACATTTCTTTAAACCGTGACACATGCATAAATTATGGTATATTTTTAAGAAACAGAATTGCATCAACTAATCAAAAGTTATGTTATCGCTATATAGAATAAAACATGTGTTTGTGAAACACAAATGCCCCCGTCGGCATCTTTGTCAGTAAAAATTGTAAAATTGTCAAACTCCAAGGTCAAGGTCACAAGGTAAAGAATTTGAGTATATATATATATAAGGTCTTTTCACATAGAATACACATAAAAATATCAAAGACTATCACTTAAAATCAAAAAGTTATGGCCGAGGTTAAAGTTTTTCAAAAGAAGGTCAAACTCCAAAGTCAAAGTCACAAGGTCAAGAATTTTGTATCCATGAAAATGTCTTGTTACAAGGAATACACAAGTGAAATATCAAAGCCCTATCCCTTATCATTCGAAAGTTATAACCAAGGTAAAAGTTTTTGCGGACAAACAGACAAACGGACAGGACAATTACTATATGCAACCGAATCTTCGATTACGGGAGCATAAAAATATTATCATTTAAAGGAACCAGACACAAATGCATAACATACTGCTGACCTACTTATCTAGGAGAATATGCAAGCAGTCCAGAAAACTGTAGAAATTATAGGACAATCCGACTGCAAGGAGAGCCTGTTTCACCGTGTCTAGCGGCTGATTGGTATAGGACACCGAGGTAATGAATGCATCTTGTATCCAGTTCATAAAGTTTTCTAGCATCACAATGGATATAAAAAGGGACCATATAATAGTTCTCTCTATTACGTAATGTTCGTTTCCGCGTATGATGAATATTGTTTGCAAGAAAGCGTTATAAGTTGTTAGACTCATTTTGCATATCACTAGTACTTGAGCTGTGCGTTCTACAACTGCCATGCATGACATTGTACTCAATGCAAAATGCGCTATGTACCCCATTGCCCCAAATATTACAACTACGTTCTTAGCTTTCCATAAATTCTGTTTATGTTGAGTTGAACGATCCTTCATTAAATGAAAACACATGGCTAACGAGGCGGTCATGCTAATTGTCCTTACGAGAGAGAAAATCGGGTTTTTGAAGACTTCAAATACTGTTTCCTGTTTCGAAAAAGGCTTGGAGGATTTCATCAATATCTGAGTAATAAATGATGGTAGTCTGGTCAGTACTGTCACAATTGAAGCAATGACAATGGCATGTTCCCGTTTTAATCTCCTTGTTTGTCCACTTCGGTTTAGAAATTGATTCTCTAGTTGAAGCGAGTTCGTATGGAAATACATGTCGCTCCGAGGCCACATTTGGGAGACGAATGACAGGAGTAGGAGGAAATACTGGACATACGTAGGTGCCCAAAATTTTAAAACAGGTCCGAATATTGCTTGTGTCGGGTGATTCCAATAGCATGAAAATCCATCGATGACTTCATTGCTTCTGTTCCGTCCGAAATTCTCTTGCTTATTCCAATAGCATGCAAAACTATTGATGGCGTCATTGCTTTGGTTTCTCCCGAAGTTCTCTGGTACGAAGTATGTCCCCGAAAGCTTCTTTACAAAAGATTTGTACCAAATTAAAGCACTCGATAATAGGTATATTATTAAGCAGCCTTTAACGATTCTTGACGATTTTAAGATAGCACATCTATGATAAGTCAAGAATAGCATTCCCGTCAATAAGCCAATGAATTGTGTGATTACATAAAGTAACAGAAGAACTCTTGATAGTGAACTAACATATCCTAAACACTCGCTTAAAATGAAGATATTCAAAACTTGAGTTGCCAGATTGAAAAGTCCAAAAATCCAGATAAAACTTATTTTCACTTTGACAAGAACACATTTTGTCCGGTCAGTATACTCAAATCCTACTAGATTCTGCCTTTTGATTGTAGTCCATGCAAGTAGAATCGATATTATCTTCAGAAACTGAAAAGAAATTGGTGCTATTGTATCCAATTTGAGTTTTTCCTTATCGTTTACAAACATCGAGCCGATCCAAAAGAAAAATGACATCCAACTTCCAGTGAGTAGGATACAAATTATTGTGAGGTAAATGAATGCTAAGTCAATTCCTGATCTGTACATTATTGTGTGGTTTTCACGTACTAATTGCCGTGTAAAGTGCACACAGTACAATTTCATGAAATATTCTACAGAAATGACTTCAGAAATCTAATCAAATGCTTTTATTTCATCTATTTCTAGATGAGGAAACAAAACGCGTCACATACATGTGGTTAGTTTGAAGAACGATGTCAATGAGGGTAAAGTATAATTTGAATATAATAGACTGAGTTAACTAAGACACAAAGCAAACATATTAATAAAATCCCACGAGAATTTATTACAATATAAAGGAGGTAAAATAGGAGGTGTATTGAAAATTATATTTCTGATAGGATACACTGGTATAACATTCACCGGTCACTCTTTAGATAAGAGAGTCGTTAACATGGCAAAGGAAGATGATAGGGTGATTGTAAAGTATTAATCAGGAACTTCCAAAGAATTTGTTTATCAAGAGAGATTTTCAATGATAACTTTGTAACGAATTAACATTTGTGCTTTCAGAGCTATAAAAACAAACCAATCATCAATTGTATTAAGGTAGAGGATCCCACAGATTTCAAGTTTGGGAAAGTTCAGTGGAGGTAACTACAACTTAAAAACGAATTTCATCAGCTGGTATATTCTTTCCCTTTCCAGAATCGATGAGAAAAACATGTTTCCACCCAAATTATTTATATATAACCCTAAAAAGATTACATTCTGGTCTATGGAAATTGTAAGAAAAACTGCTTTATTTCATCGGAAAATGTAATGAGAATAGTTTGAATAATTTTATGGCTTTGTAAATGAAAAACAAAACTTGATTTCGTACAGAAACATGGAGGTATCCACACTTGTTTTGATAAAATATGGTTATTTACAGAACAAATATAGAAAAAAAATAACCCTCACAAGTAAAAGTTATCTTTCCTGAGTTTAAGTGCACCCTAGAGGATTGTATGGTGACCGGAGATTTTTTTTAAATTGAAAAATGAACACGCCACCCTCTGACTGAAAGTCCTTTATTTGAATGTCTATTTTCATTTGATGCAAGTTCCGCGATGCCCCTGTTTCTTCTTCAATAATTCATTATTTATAGATAAAAGTATAATTATAATTATCTACGTTTTATTAACTACAAGAGTACACCAAAAGATGGTCATAGGAATTTCCTGAATTTTCTAGAGCATCCAGGGGGGGGGGGGGGGCCGAAATCTTTTAAGAAATGTAAAAAATGTAGAAATATATATGTCCTTAACTCTCAGAATTACGGACATATTTCTAAGATTATGCATTTTTTTCTGTTTTTATTTTAGTGAGTAACACCCCTCGATCTCCCTTTCACATTGCTAACGCTCACCAAATTTTATTGCTTACATTTTCAAACCAAACTAAAAGTATGAAGAATAAAAAAAAGTAAAACAGAAGGGGGATTAGGCATACACAATACATTTAAGAGGTACAAGAATACTACCTCTTTACCTGACGGTAATCAAATTTTTCATGTGAAATGTCCAAAGTGAAAGAATGACAATTCAGTTTTAGATTGCTCCATTTCAATACATGTTTTTCTCAACTATTTTAAGCAATGCGTAGTGTATGATACGATGAAATCAGCCTTATATTATTCCATTTTTTAACCCCCTCCCCCATACGTATATGTTGTTTTTTCCAGATTCTGACAAACATATTTAAAAACAACATGACACATAACATTGTAGTAAACAAACTCGAAATGGAATTACATGTAAACAGTAATATAAATAAAGCTTTAGTGCCATCTTTTTCTTATAAAAAAATTAATTCATGTAAAGTGTTCTATACTTTATTATGTCTTAAGATTTCAAATAAAATGAAGTAGACACATAAAATACTGCTGATCTAGGATTGAATGAGAATATTAAGACATTCCAAAAAACTGTAGACAATCCAACTGCAAGAAGAGCATGTTTCACCGTGTATAGCAGCTGCTTGCTATGGGACAGTGAGGTAACGAATGCACCTTGCATCCAGCTAATCAAGTTTTTTACCATCACCATGGATAAAAAAGGGACCATATAAAGATTTTATCGATTTCATAACGTTCCCTTCCGCGTAAAATAAATATTGTTTGCAAGAAAATATTATGAGCCATTCTCTGTAAGCATCAAAAAATTATAATGGGGATTGGAAATCGCATGTCTCAGATTTTCATAATTTTCATCGTCATAGACAAGTTTGACCCCCTGACCATGAAAATGGTATTTGTTTTGGAATTTTATCAGCCGTTGCCATGGTAACCAGGCATACTGTTTTTGGCCAGAAATGGAGCTTGAAATAGTGTAAAAGTTGCCATATCCAGTATTATCTAATTAGTAAAAATTTAGGGAACATTTGTGGAAGGTTTGATGTTTCGAATATGATAATTGCTTTGTCTTTTATATTGTTCACAAGGATTTTATGCCGTCGATGTTTAATTTCCTGCTCTATTGTGAGCGCTGTTGAGATTATCGTCAGGATCTTCTTTAACTCATTTGTGTCACACTTATTCCCTTTGCCGTGTGGAGCTCGTAAAAAAGTTCCCCGCGAGGGGTTTAACAGTAAGTGTTTTGAATATACTTCCCTGACATTGTCGCCATAGCACTTTCTATATAGACATAACGTCAGACAGTGCAGGTATTTCATATATTTTCATTTCCATGCAATTTACATCGACGGCGGGTGCGGCTAGCCAACAGGGGATGCTTACTCCTCCCGGGTACCTGGTCCCACCTCTAGCTTGCTAGGGGTCCGTCGATGCTCAATTTGGTGCTCTATTGTGAGTGCTGTTGGGATTATCGTCAGGATCTTCTTTACCTCTAAGTACACGGTGACCTTGACATTTGACCCTCGACCTTGAAAATCAATAGGGTGAAAGGTTTGATATTTTTATGATGATTGCTCTGTCTTCTTTGTTGATTAAAAAATCCGGACACAAACACCCACACAACAAATAAACACACACACTGTGGCACAGACGCATGGCAGCGGTTCTTTATCCCGTTGGCAACGGAGTTGTAAGGGGATAATAAATAGTTTCATGAAATTTGTTTTGAAAATGTATTTTTGTACCGAATTCTTTCATATATTTCGTTTCGAAAATAAAGGTTGCAACTTCACAACATTTGCAAACAAATTGTCAATGAAATATGACCAAAGACTATGAACATTCTGTCCAAAATGTACCCAAAGACGCAGCAGGATGGGTTGACCCATTTTTCTCGTTGTTCAAAACCTACAAAATCTAATATAAGACATATTGATCACATATTTACAATGCAGGGGGTATCACCACAATAACTGAGTTTATGCTTATATTTTCCTTAACAGCCTCCTTCATTAACAATTTTTTCCTCAGTTCCTGATTGATGATATTCGAATCCTGACGATACTCTCAACAGCACTCACAATAGAGCAGAAAATTGAGCATCGAAAGACCCCTAGCAATGACAAATATGGATAATGACCATATCCCTGTCTACAGTACAAAATCGATAATTCAGAAAATCAGAAACCGAAGGCATACAAAATCAGGATAAAACAGGAAGCTAGAGGGGGATCAGGTGCCCGGGAGGAATAAGCATCCCCTGTTTGGCTAGCCGCACCCGCCGTCGATGTTCACGCACGAGGATGAAAACAATATCTAAAATACATGCACTCTCTGAGGTTATGTCTGTAAAGAAAGTGCTATGGAGACCATGTCAGGGAATAATAATCAAAACATGTACTGTCAAACCCCTCGCGGGGAAACTTTTTTACGAGGTCCACACGGCAAAGGGCATACGTACCATCATCCTATTTACTTCCTTAAACTCGTTAGGACTTGGAACGTCTTAAGAGTGATCGATCGGGCTTTGTACTTACGTTGTCTCCTATCAGAATATATAGTATTATATGACCTTCCTATTTACACTTCCCCCATATGATATGTAATTCCCTGGGAACATTTTTTTTTTATAAAGCATCCTTTTTCATCGCACGACATACTTGTTTGGTGTCTGAGTTCACTCTAAGCATTTCAGATAATCAATTATGATCAATGACTTTGTTCTTCATGCACTTTATGAGCTTTGTGTTACCTTATGAAGAAATACTCGTAGATAAGATGAAAGTATTTAATGAAAAAGGATGTTATTCTATTTTTGAAGTCATTTCTATAGATAATTCCATACACTGTAAATAATGGTACATACGTGACGATAACATAATAATGGATACCTTAGGAATCGACTTAGCATTCATTTACTTCACAATAGTGTGTATCCTACTCACGGGAAGTTGGATGTCACTTTTCTTTTGGATTGGCTCGATGTTCGTAAATAATGAACATATAATGAAATTGGATACAATGGCACCAATTTCCTTCCAATTTCTGGATGTGGTAGTAATTTTAATTGCATGGACTACAATCAAAAGGCAGAATCTAGTAGGGTTTGAATATACCGATCGAACAAATTGTGTTCTTGTCAAGGTGAAAATAAGTTTTATCTGGATTTTTGGACTTTTCAGCCTGGCAACTCAAGTTTTAAATATCTACATTGCAAGTGAGTGTCTTCGATTCGCTAGTTCACAAACAATTGTTCTTATGATACTCTATGTAGTCACACAATTCATTGGATTATTGACGGGAATGTTATTCTTGACTTTTCATAGATGTGTTATCTTAAAATCGTCAAGAATCGTTGAAGGTTGCCTAACAATATACCTATTATCAACTGCTTTTATTTGGTACAGATCATTTATAAAGAAGCTTTCATACCAGCGAACTTCGTAAGGAACCAAAGCAATGACGTCATAAATGGTATAACATGTTATTGGAATCACCCGGCACAAGCAATATTCGGACCTGTTTTAAAACTTTGGCCACCGATGTATGTGCAGTACTTTATACTTCTCGTATCATTCGTCACACAAATATGGCCAAGGTGCGACATATATTTTCGTATTTTTCAAAAAGAGAATCCGTTGTCAAATCGAAGTGGACATACAGAAAGCTTAAAACGGAAGCAAGTAATCGCCATTGCTTCAACTGTGACACTACTGATTGGTCTGCCATCATTTATTACTCAGATAGTGGCAAAAACTTCAAAGCCCGACGAAAATTATGAAAACCTGATTTCCTCCTTCATAGGAACGATGGTCATAACCATATCGTTGGTGGTTTGTTTTCATTTAATGAAGGTCCGTTCCATACAACGTAAGAAGAATTCATGGAAATCTAAGGACGTAGTCATAATATTTGGGGCAATGGGCTACATAGCACATCTTGCATTGAGTACAATACCATGTATGACAGCTATACAAGGTAAAGCTCAAGTACTAAATATATGCAAAATGATATTAGAAACTTATAATATTTTCTTGCAAACAATATTTATTTTACGCGGAAGGGAACGTTATGAAATCGACAAAATCTTTATATGGTCCTTTTTTATATCCATGGTGATGGTAGAAAACTTGATGAGCTGGATGCAAGGTGCATTCGTTACCTCACTGTCCCATAGCAATTAGCCGCTAGACACGGTGAAACATGCTCTTCTTGCAGTTGGATTGTCTTATAATTTCTACAGTTTTTTGGAATGTCTTAATATTCTCATTCAATCCTAGATCAGCAGTGTTTTATGTGTCTGCTTCTTTTTATTTGAAATCTTAAGACATAATAAAATATAGGACACTTTTACATGAAGTAATTTCTTATATGAAAAAGATGGCATGAAAGCTCTATTTATTTACTATTTAATTCCATTTCAAGTTTGCTTACTACAATATTATGTGTCATGCTGTTTTTAAATATGTCAGAACCTAATAAAACAACATAAACATGTGAGGGAGGGGGTTATAAAATGGAATAATGCTAGGCTGATTTAATCGCGTTCTACTCTACGCATTTCTTAAAATAGCTGAGAAAACAAAATTCATGAAAATGGAGCAATCTAACACTGAATTGTCATTCTTTCACCTTGGACATTTCACATGAAAAAATTTGATTACCGTCAGGTAAAGAGGTATTTTTCTTCTTCGTCTTAATAATAATAATAATAATAATAATAATACTTTATTTATAGAGGGATAGCTCAATTAGCATTTAGCTATTCTTCCTTGGGGCCCTCTCGCAGACATGTTTACACATTGACATAAATCAAGTAAATCATATAATGACAAAATTATATAAATTGAAACTAAAACATCATAGAAGAAAGATCAGACAGAAATGAAGGAATATACAATTTTATAAAATATACATGAATCATATAATGTATTAATTACTCAATTTGTATCTGATAGACGTTGTGAGATGATGTTGTCATACAAGGCGTGTTTGAATTTTATTAAACTTGTCTCAGTTTTAAGTGAACATGGTAATTTATTCCACAACATAACTCCTGAGTACTGTAAAGACTTTTCATATGTTTTAGTGTTATGTTTAGGTAAGACCAGATCATTATTGTTAATTGAACGAAGGCTATAAATATCAGAAGATTGGAATTTGAATAAATCAGAAATATAAGCTGGGGTCATTTTATGGATTGCCTTGAAGATTACTATTATCTTATTAAAGTCAATCATTTCAAAGACAGTAAGCCATCCAAGCTCTTGAAACAATGGCATTGAGGGGTGGTCATAAGCTTTGTTCAGAATAATCCTAGCTGCTCGTTTTTGGAGTTTGAGAATTCGTTCTAATTGCCCCTTTGATGCGGAGCCCCAGATTGTCAGGCAATAATCTATCACAGGAAGAATATATGAATTGTAGTAAATTTTTCGTGTATTTATCGGCAGATACGCTTTAATTTTCGAAAGTTAATTAATTTTGCTAGATAGGTTGCGACAAACATAGTTCACATGGGTTGAATAATTGAGAGATTTGTCAATGTGAACACCAAGTAATTTTTCTTCATTCTTAACTTCTAATGTTTGGTTTGTAATCAGGAGTTCGAGATTGTTTTCTAGATGACTTAACTTTTGAGTTGACCCTATTAACATACACTTAGTTTTATCTGCATTTATCACCATTTTATTCTCCGAGCACCAATTTATTACCCTGTCAATATCTCCTTGTAAGTTATCATGTATTGTATTGACATCTTTATTTGAATTATGCAGAGTCGTGTCGTCAGCAAATATATCAACATTAGAGTTTTCAATATAAAGAGGCAGATCATTAATGAAAATTATGAATAGTAGGGGACCAAGTACTGATCCCTGTGGAACACCGGCTTTAATGGGTAAGGGATCGGAAATGTTGTCATTGATAGAAACGCGCTGATATCGACAACTCAGATAAGATTCCATAAGTTTTAATGCAAGAGGATCGAATTTATAAATCTCTAATTTTTTAAGAAGAATTTTGTGATCTACCAAGTCGAACGCTTTTGAAAAATCAAGAAATACAGTACCAGTTAAATTTCCACTATCCATTTCGCTAAACCATTGTTCTGATAATTTCGTAAGAGTTGTCATACATGAATGTCTAGGCCTAAATCCAGATTGTTCATTCTGTAAAAGATCAAAATCGTTTAAATAATTCCTTATCTGATTCGCTATGTGTCTTTCATAGATTTTAGATAGAGTAGGTAATATGGAAATCGGGCGGTAATTACCAGGGTGCGATTTGTCTCCTTTGTTATATATTGGTGTCACTCTCGCTGATTTGAATTCATCCGGAAAAACGCCCTTATGGATACTCATGTTTATTAATTTTGCAACAGGTAATGCTAATATTTGGGCAGATAACTTCAGAATCCGTGGTCCTAAGCAGTCAAGGCCAGACGATTTGTTTGCGTTTAACGTCCTTAATAAATTAAAAACTTCATCTTCCGTGATATATGAAATTCTGAACTCTGTTTCAAATCCAAGTTTTTGATTTACATGAGCAGACAGTTTGTCGTAGGAAAAGGTTTTCCAATCAGTATCTGCTTTGATATTAGAGAGGACATCAGAAAAGAAACTATTTAGCACATTTACTATATCATTAGGGTCTTCATATTTTGAATCATCTATCGATAACACACTAATTGCTTCGTTAATGTTTTCATTTTTAACTTCCTTGATAAATTGCCATATATCTTTGCTACTTAAATTTTCCTCATTCGAAGCTTTATAGTAATTTCTCTTTGATTCTTTAATTAACATTGTGACTTTGTTTCGCCATATACGGAAATTTTTAAACTTTCTTAAATGTATTGTGTATGCCTAGCCCTCCTTTTGTTTCACTTTTTTATTCTTCATATTTTCATTTTGGTTTAAAAATGTAAGCAATGAAATTTGGTGAGCGTTAGCAAGGTGAAAGAGAGGGAGAGGGGTGTAAAATAAAAACAGAAACAAATTCATAATTTCAGAAATATGTCCTTAATTTTGAACATTAACATGATTAAGGACATATATATTTCTGCAATTTGTACATTTCTTAAAAGATTCCCCCCCCCCTTGTGAGGATGCTCTAGAAAATTCAGGAAATTCCTGTGACCATGTTTTGGTGTACATTTGTTGTTAATAAAACTTAGATAATAAAATACTTTCATATCTGAATAAAAAATTATTTAAGAAGCACACGGGGCATTTAGGAACTTGCATAAAATGAAAATAGACCTCCAAATGAGGGACTTTCAGCCAGAGGGTGGTGTGCTACATTGCCAATGGTCATTTACCATATGTGCCATTGCCAGTATTGAAATATATGTTCGATTATAAAATTTCAGTACACCATATGCGCATGTCCCATCAGTGATTCTCTTGGCCGAACAATGAGGAAATCTGTCATAATGGAGATACCACTTAATTGTAGAGAATTTTGCTAAGGAGAATTTACCAATATGTTTCAAGTAAAGTGAAAACAATGAATAAAAGGCTTTGATATATTATTGGCTGCATCCATATAAAAATATATATTATAAAAATATAAGATGAGACTTCTATGCATAATTGACTTTGAATGAAAAAGAAAAAAATAAAATAAAAAAGATAAAAATAAAAAAAAAAAATAATAAAAATAAAACTTTGAATAAAAATAAAAGATGAGACTTTTATGCATAACTGACTTTGATACTACATTTCAGGTGTTGTTTATTTTGGTAATAATCATTGTTCAATTGCGTCCATGAAAATAGAGATCTAAAATCAGTGATTGATAGTTGAAGACAAAAGACGAAATAAGATTCAAAAATCAAAATCAAAAGGCTTACAAATTCTTGAATTTTTTTTCTCTCACGAGGATAGAAATAACGACAAAGAGACAAAGACAACGACAAAGCTCCATAGAGACATGGACGACCAATTTTAATTATCAAATAAATGTAATCATAATAGACCTATTAAAAGACTCCGAGAACAAGAGAATAACATGCAAATGGTATTCTGTCCATGAAACCACTCATATATACAAGAGGATATTTAATGATCATTAGAAGAAAAGAGGTGATCTCCAACTACACCTAATTACAGCACCAACAGCAAAACCCCAAAACACCTACTGTAAAACACTCACAGGAAGTTGTATGTCACTTTCCTTTTGGATTGGCTCAATGTTCGTAAATAATGAACAGATAATGAAATTGGATACAATAGCACCAATTTCCTTCCAATTTCTGGATGTGGTAGTAATTATATTTGCATGGACTACAATCAAAAGGCAGAATCTAGTAGGGTTTGAATATACCGATCGAACAAATTGTGTTCTTGTCAAGGTGAAAATAAGTTTTATCTGGATTTTTGGACTTTTCAGCCTGGCAACTCAAGTTTTAAATATCTACATTGCAAGTGAGTGTCTTCGATTCGCTAGTTCACAAACAATTGTTCTTATGATACTCTATGTAGTCACACAATTCATTGGATTATTGACGGGAATGTTATTCTTGACTTTTCATACATGTGTTATCTTAAAATCGTCAAGAATCGTTGAAGGTTGCCTAACAATTTACCTATTATCAACTGCTTTTATTTGGTATAGATCATTTATAAAGAAGCTTTCAGGAACGTAGTCCATACCAGCGAACTTCGGAAGGAACCAAAGCAATGACGTCATAAATGGTATAACATGTTATTGGAATCACCCGGCACAAGCAATATTCGGAACTGTTTTAAAAGTTTCGGCACCAATGTATGTGCAGTACTTTATACTTCTTGTATCATTCGTCACACAAATATGGCCAAGGTGCGACATATATTTTCGTATTTTTCAAAAAGAGAATCCGTTGTTAAATCAAAGTGGATATACAGAAAGCTTAAAACGTAAACAAGTAATCGTCATTGCTTCAACTGTGACATTACTGATTGGTCTGCCATCATTTATTACTCAGATAGTGGCAAAAACTTCAAAGCCCGACGAAAATTATGAAAACCTGATTTCCTCCTTCATAGGAACGATGGTCATAACCATATCGTTGGTGGTTTGTTTTCATTTAATGAAGGTCCGTTCCATACAACGTGAGAAGAATTCATGGAAATCTAAGGACGTAGTCATAATATTTGGGGCAATGGGCTACATAGCACATCTTGCATTGAGTACAATACCATGTATGACAGCTATACAACGTACAGATCAAGTACTAGATATATGCAAAATGATATTAGAAACTTATAATATTTTCTTGCAAACAATATTTATTTTACGCGGAAGGGAACGTTATGAAATCGATAAAATCTTTATATGGTCCTTTTTTATATCCATGGTGATGGTAGAAAACTTGATGAGCTGGATGCAAGGTGCATTCGTTACCTCACTGTCCCATAGCAATCAGCCGCTAGACACGGTGAAACATGCTCTTCTTGCAGTTGGATTGTCTTATAATTTCTACAGTTTTTTGGAATGTCTTAATATTCTCATTCAATCCTAGATCAGCAGTGTTTTATGTGTCTGCTTCATTTTATATGAAATCTTAAGACATAATAAATAAAATATAGGACACTTTACATGAAGTATTTTCTTATATGAAAAAGATGGCATGAAAACTCTATTTATTTACTGTTTAATTCCATTTCAAGTTTGTTTACTACAATGTTATGTGTCATGCTGTTTTTAAATATGTCAGAACCTAATAAAACAACATAAACATGTGGGGGAGGGGGTTATAAAATGGAATAATGCTAGGCTGATTTAATCGCGTTCTACGCTACGCATTACTTAAAACAGCTGAGAACAAAAATGCATGAAAATGGAGCAATCTTACACTGAATTGTCATTCTTTCACCTTGGACATCTCGCATGAAAAAATTTGATTACCGTCAGGTAAAGAGGTATTTTTCTTCTTCGTCTTAAATGTATTGTGTATGCCTAGCCCTCCTTTTGTTTCACTTTTTTATTCTTCATATTTTCATTTTGGTTTAAAAATGTAAGCAATGAAATTTGGTGAGCGTTGTGAAAGAGAGGGAGAGGGGTGTTAAATAAAAACAGAAACAAATTCATAATTTCAGAAATATGTCCTTAATTTTGAACATTAACATGATTAAGGACATATATATTTCTGCAATTTGTACATTTCTTAAAAGATCCCCTCCCCCTTGTGAGGATGCTCTAGAAAATTCAGGAAATTCCTGTGACCATGTTTTGGTGTACATTTGTTGTTAATAAAACTTAGATAATAAAATACTTTCATATCTGAATAAAAAATTATTTAAGAAGCACAGGGGGCATTTAGGAACTTGCATCAAATGAAAATAGACCTCCAAATGAGGGACTTTCAGCCAGAGGTTGGTGTGTTCCATTGCCAATGGTCATTTACCATATGTGCCATTGCCAGTATTGAAATATATGTTCGATTATAAAATTTCAGTACACCATATGCGCATGTCCCATCAGTGATTCTCTTGGCCGAACAATGAGGAAATCTGTAATAATGGAGATACCACTTAATTGTAGAGAATTTTGCTAAGGAGAATTTACTAATATATTTCAAGTCGAATGAAAACAATGAATAAAAAGGCTTTGATATATTATTGGCTGCATCCATATGAAAATAAAAGATGAGACTTTTATGCATAACTGACTTTGAATAAAAATTAAAAAAAAAAAAGATAAAAATAAAATAAAAATAAAATGAAAATAAAAATAAAACTTTGAAAAAAAATAAAAGATGAGACTTTTATGCATAACTGACTTTGATACTACATTTCAGGTGTTGTTTATTTTGGTAACAATCATTGTTCAATTGCGTCCGTGAAAATAGAGATCTTAAATCAGTGATTGATACTTGAAGACAAAAGACGAAATAAGATTTAAAAATCAAAATCAAAAGGCTTACAAATTCTTGAATTTTTTTCCTCAAGAGGATAGAAATATCGACAAAGAGACAAAGACAACGACAAAGCTCCATAGAGACATGGACGACCAATTTTAATTATCAAATGAATGTAATCATAGTAGACCTATTAAAAGACTCCGAGAACAAGAGAATAACATGCAAATATTATTAATGGTATTCTGTCCATGAAACCACTCATATATACAAGAGGATATTTAATGATCATTAGAAGAAGGGAGGGGATCTCCAACGACACCTAATTACAGCACCAACAGCAAAACCCCAAAACACCTACTGTAAAACACAAAGCAGACACACACAAAAAGAGACGCAAATGGTGCAAGGAACGCAAATGACTATACATAAACCAATGACAGCAATGGGCAATCAGTGCCGACTTAGAACGGCCATCTGCCACGTCAGTAGCAGGCGGTGTAGTTATCCTTGATTACGGGTGCACAACCCTCCCACATTTCCGATTACTCAGAGGTATCGAAGAACGCACAATTGTGGTGTAAATAAACTCCTCAATGTAAGACGAACATACAAACAGACATCATGACGCAGGGGCCCAAGATATACACAGATGGATATGTAAATGTATATAAAAAACCGAAAATATCACTTTATTTCTTGATATTGATACATCTAGATTTTCTTTTCGGATGATTATGTACAGAAAAGGTGGGGATTGTCACCCAGATTCGGTTGCAGTACACATAGCAATGCACCAATCATATCGTGTGAAAGCACAGAATAGACAAGCACAGCAAGAGACGTAAAAGAGACATATGACATAGACACATAAAACACAAAAGACCACACATAAACCAACGAGACCACATGGTAATCGGTGACGACTTACAAAATGTAGGACGACCATCTACAACGCAAGAAGCAAATGCTGAGTAAATCAAGTGTACATATCTTTCAAACTTACGAGAGAGGATCAGGCAATGATCTTCAGTCATCAGTAAAACACTCGCAAACCACATCTTTTATTAGCTCACCTGAGCCAAAGGCTCTAGTGAGCTATTGTCATAGCGATCCGTCCGGCGTCCGTCGTCCGTCGTGTGTCGTGTGTCGTGTGTCGTGTGTCGTGTGTCGTCTGTCTGTCGTAAACTTTTCACATTTTCGACTTCTTCTCAAGAATGGCTAAAGGGATTTTGATGAAACTTGGTAGGTATAAAGTACTAATGGTCCCCTACAAGTGTTGTTGTTTTTCGTCCGGATCCCTCAACAGGTGGCGCCACCACAGGCAAAAGTAGGTCACGGGGGGTACCCTCCTTTGACAAACTTCTTCTTCAGAACGGAAGCACGTATCGACAAACCGAAAGCATCAGGATGATCTAGAGAGATGTCTTAAGAAGTGTTGTTATTTTTGGTTCCACTCCGAACTCAAATTTTTGACGCTTTTTTGACGTCTCTTCGGACTTAGTCAGAAATGCTAATTTTTGCACTATTTCTTTAAATAACTCAATAAGTGTATGATTTTACACACTCATTTACTGCATATTTATCATATCTAACTTAATATTTGCTTTGATATGAATTTTATACTTAAATTTTATTTTTTTGATTTTTTATGAATTTTTTTCTTATGTAAAAAGGAAGGGGGGGGGGTGATTTTCATACATTTTCTGCTTCTTTTCTATAACCACTCTTCAGATTGTCATGACATTTTGTAGATATGAGGTACTCATGCATGGTACCCTTCAAGTGAAAGAATTTTGTCAAGATATCCACTTTTGGATTTTTAAGGAATATTTTTTAAGATTGTACATAGGTATAGTGTATGTTTTCCATGCCCAATGGACCCATTGGGAGTGGCTCCAAACCCCGGCGGGACCCCAACAAAAATTTTTCTTCCCTTATTAGCTCACCTGAGCCAAAGGCTCTAGTGAGCTATTGTCATAGCGATCCGTCCGGCGTCCGTCGTCCGTCGTGTGTCGTGTGTCGTGTGTCGTGTGTCGTCTGTCTGTCGTAAACTTTTCACATTTTCGACTTCTTCTCAAGAATGGCTAAAGGGATTTTGATGAAACTTGGTAGGTATAAAGTACTAATGGTCCCCTACAAGTGTTGTTGTTTTTCGTCCGGATCCCTCAACAGGTGGCGCCACCACAGGCAAAAGTAGGTCACGGGGGGTACCCTCCTTTGACAAACTTCTTCTTCAGAACGGAAGCACGTATCGACAAACCGAAAGCATCAGGATGATCTAGAGAGATGTCTTAAGAAGTGTTGTTATTTTTGGTTCCACTCCGAACTCAAATTTTTGACGCTTTTTTGACGTCTCTTCGGACTTAGTCAGAAATGCTAATTTTTGCACTATTTCTTTAAATAACTCAATAAGTGTATGATTTTACACACTCATTTACTGCATATTTATCATATCTAACTTAATATTTGCTTTGATATGAATTTTATACTTAAATTTTATTTTTTTGATTTTTTATGAATTTTTTTCTTATGTAAAAAGGAAGGGGGGGGGGTGATTTTCATACATTTTCTGCTTCTTTTCTATAACCACTCTTCAGATTGTCATGACATTTTGTAGATATGAGGTACTCATGCATGGTACCCTTCAAGTGAAAGAATTTTGTCAAGATATCCACTTTTGGATTTTTAAGGAATATTTTTTAAGATTGTACATAGGTATAGTGTATGTTTTCCATGCCCAATGGACCCATTGGGAGTGGCTCCAAACCCCGGCGGGACCCCAACAAAAATTTTTCTTCCCTTATTAGCTCACCTGAGCCAAAGGCTCTAGTGAGCTATTGTCATAGCGATCCGTCCGGCGTCCGTCGTCCGTCGTGTGTCGTGTGTCGTGTGTCGTGTGTCGTCTGTCTGTCGTAAACTTTTCACATTTTCGACTTCTTCTCAAGAATGGCTAAAGGGATTTTGATGAAACTTGGTAGGTATAAAGTACTAATGGTCCCCTACAAGTGTTGTTGTTTTTCGTCCGGATCCCTCAACAGGTGGCGCCACCACAGGCAAAAGTAGGTCACGGGGGGTACCCTCCTTTGACAAACTTCTTCTTCAGAACGGAAGCACGTATCGACAAACCGAAAGCATCAGGATGATCTAGAGAGATGTCTTAAGAAGTGTTGTTATTTTTGGTTCCACTCCGAACTCAAATTTTTGACGCTTTTTTGACGTCTCTTCGGACTTAGTCAGAAATGCTAATTTTTGCACTATTTCTTTAAATAACTCAATAAGTGTATGATTTTACACACTCATTTACTGCATATTTATCATATCTAACTTAATATTTGCTTTGATATGAATTTTATACTTAAATTTTATTTTTTTGATTTTTTATGAATTTTTTTCTTATGTAAAAAGGAAGGGGGGGGGTGATTTTCATACATTTTCTGCTTCTTTTCTATAACCACTCTTCAGATTGTCATGACATTTTGTAGATATGAGGTACTCATGCATGGTACCCTTCAAGTGAAAGAATTTTGTCAAGATATCCACTTTTGGATTTTTAAGGAATATTTTTTAAGATTGTACATAGGTATAGTGTATGTTTTCCATGCCCAATGGACCCATTGGGAGTGGCTCCAAACCCCGGCGGGACCCCAACAAAAATTTTTCTTCCCTTATTAGCTCACCTGAGCCAAAGGCTCTAGTGAGCTATTGTCATAGCGATCCGTCCGGCGTCCGTCGTCCGTCGTGTGTCGTGTGTCGTGTGTCGTGTGTCGTCTGTCTGTCGTAAACTTTTCACATTTTCGACTTCTTCTCAAGAATGGCTAAAGGGATTTTGATGAAACTTGGTAGGTATAAAGTACTAATGGTCCCCTACAAGTGTTGTTGTTTTTCGTCCGGATCCCTCAACAGGTGGCGCCACCACAGGCAAAAGTAGGTCACGGGGGGTACCCTCCTTTGACAAACTTCTTCTTCAGAACGGAAGCACGTATCGACAAACCGAAAGCATCAGGATGATCTAGAGAGATGTCTTAAGAAGTGTTGTTATTTTTGGTTCCACTCCGAACTCAAATTTTTGACGCTTTTTTGACGTCTCTTCGGACTTAGTCAGAAATGCTAATTTTTGCACTATTTCTTTAAATAACTCAATAAGTGTATGATTTTACACACTCATTTACTGCATATTTATCATATCTAACTTAATATTTGCTTTGATATGAATTTTATACTTAAATTTTATTTTTTTGATTTTTTATGAATTTTTTTCTTATGTAAAAAGGAAGGGGGGGGGTGATTTTCATACATTTTCTGCTTCTTTTCTATAACCACTCTTCAGATTGTCATGACATTTTGTAGATATGAGGTACTCATGCATGGTACCCTTCAAGTGAAAGAATTTTGTCAAGATATCCACTTTTGGATTTTTAAGGAATATTTTTTAAGATTGTACATAGGTATAGTGTATGTTTTCCATGCCCAATGGACCCATTGGGAGTGGCTCCAAACCCCGGCGGGACCCCAACAAAAATTTTTCTTCCCTTATTAGCTCACCTGAGCCAAAGGCTCTAGTGAGCTATTGTCATAGCGATCCGTCCGGCGTCCGTCGTCCGTCGTGTGTCGTGTGTCGTGTGTCGTGTGTCGTCTGTCTGTCGTAAACTTTTCACATTTTCGACTTCTTCTCAAGAATGGCTAAAGGGATTTTGATGAAACTTGGTAGGTATAAAGTACTAATGGTCCCCTACAAGTGTTGTTGTTTTTCGTCCGGATCCCTCAACAGGTGGCGCCACCACAGGCAAAAGTAGGTCACGGGGGGTACCCTCCTTTGACAAACTTCTTCTTCAGAACGGAAGCACGTATCGACAAACCGAAAGCATCAGGATGATCTAGAGAGATGTCTTAAGAAGTGTTGTTATTTTTGGTTCCACTCCGAACTCAAATTTTTGACGCTTTTTTGACGTCTCTTCGGACTTAGTCAGAAATGCTAATTTTTGCACTATTTCTTTAAATAACTCAATAAGTGTATGATTTTACACACTCATTTACTGCATATTTATCATATCTAACTTACTTTTTTTCTTAGATTGTCATGAAACTTGGTAGGTATGAGGTACTCATGGTTCCCTACAAGTGAAAGAATTTTATCAAGATATCCTCATTTGGATTTTTACGGAAAAACATTTATAGATACAATGTAGGTTTTCCATGCCCAATGAACCCAAGAGTAGTGGTTCAAACCCCGGCAGGACCCCACTTTTGCAGGTTTTTTTTTCTCCTTTTTTATATTTATCGTTAGAATAGAAAGTGTGAAAGAATTCTGTCAAAATATCAACTTTTAGATTTAAACAGACAAGCTAGTTTGGCTTTGTGTACTTATTTTCGTACGTCGAAATAACTCAGGCACATATGCAATCAAATATATATAACTCTTGAATCTATTTTTGAGATGTTGACTTTTTCCATACATGCATATTATATAACAATTTCCCTATATAGTGATTATTTTCTCCGCTTTATTTTTGTATCTATGGTAAACAAAGTCGCCATATATCTTGTGTTACAGATTTGATTGGTTAATTCCTCCACGCCCATTTAATAGTCACGGTGGGTAATCTCGCAACGCAGAACACTAGGTTTATCTAAAATTTCGTGTATTACAAATTATTTTTCACAAAAAGGGGAATGTGATGCAGTGTAAGGATGCCTTAGATACGAGTTTTATCGAAAGTAAGAGAGGTAATATCCTTTTATAAAGCCGAAAAACTATCGGCATGATTGGTGTAGATGAAAGTGAAAGTAGAACGCCGATCGTGTTTGTGCATTATAAAAAGCTATAATATCCACCTTATTTTGGATACAACTCATAGTTAGGGCGTTGTTACACTGCATCACATTTCCCTTTTTGTAATAAATTATCTATTTTGCGCAAAAATATTGAAAAATAAATTGTTCTGCGTTGCGAGATTACCCACCGTGTTAGTACTGTACAAGTGATACATTTCAGGAGATTAATAGATGATCTATCGTGCAAACAAAATAGTACTGCCGGTATTTAATAGATTTTATTTAAGGAGGCTCAATAATCGTTTGACGTCATCAGATATCGAGTGCAGTACTTTTATATGTGGCCTTTTTTAGTTTTCGGCCTTCAAACTCCTCCATAATTCGCTTGTTTCTTGACGGATTCCGACATGTTTGGTATCGATGGAAACAGAAAATTACCATCTACAATCTGAGTGTAATAAATATTTAGTCAAATGTATCGATTGATTTATATATACAAAAATATCCCGTAAGTGAGACACCCTGGCTAACGCCGTAAACGTATCGTTTTTAGAACGTCATCGGCGGAACTGTTGCCTATGAACAAATACTTAATTTCATGATAAAACAAGATATTTCTTGGAGATTTTAGCGATATTATAGATAAGATATTTCAAGTTTGGTTTCTCTAATAATCTTTGGTTTAAAGAATTTTTCTTCAATTTTGTCAACTTTCGTACTTTGCAACAAGATGTTATCGAATAAAGTTTCCCTATTTGAAAAATTTAAGCGAATGAATTTTAGTTTTAACCCTGCTTTGTTCAAAGATATATCCATTTCACAGATAACTGCACGCATTATCGAGAACGAGGGAGGGGATTGACGTCCACTTATTGACCTTGAACGTCAAAACGTTTAAAAACACTTCCGTTTACTTTAGTTCTATTTCTCTTATATATATTTCCGTATCTCTAAATAGGATGATGGAATCAGATATGACATTTTGAACAAAACATTTTTTAAAGCTTTGACCCTAACTTGAACTTTATTTGACAAAACTCATTTAACTGACACTAACAAAACATGAAAGGTGAGTTTATAAAAGAAAAGGTCGAATAACGCTTAGCCAAGCACATGTTACTCTCCTCTTCTTGTTTATTTTTTCGACAAATCATTTGTAAACTTGTTTATTCTTATTTAATTTCGATGATAAATGATAATTGTGTAAGTATTCTTAATTCCTTGTATCAGAATTTGAAACTTTCACTGAATGTTGGGAAAGAATAATCTCGACTAGGAGTATCTGATTTCTAGCTCGCCTGAGCTATAGTCATATAGCGCGCCGTCCGTCCGTCCGTCCGTCGTCTGTCGTCCGTCCGGCATAAACCAAGTAGATTTTTACAATATGGAAACGAGGTAAAACGGAATGTCTTGTACTTTTGTTGAACGATTAGAGTCTGATCTTGAAAAATATGTCAATTATAACAGTTTTAACAAATATTTTCATCGTTATAATGTCAACTAAGGGAACAGGGCATTTTAATTTGACTTGTTGCAAATTGTTACAAAATCGTTACTATGACAACCAAATATTTTAAATCAGAATGAACGATAACATGTACTTTTTTATATTTCTTTTCGAAGGACAGAGTTTGTCGTTGAGAAATATGTAAAAGAAAATAACTTCTGACAAAGACTTCTGATCACTTTGATGTCAAATAAGGCTCCCGAGTCCTTTTTTTAGCTCACCTGAGCCAAAGGCTCTAGTGAGCTATTGTCATAGCGATCCGTCCGGCGTCCGTCGTCCGTCGTCTGTCGTCTGTCGTCTGTCGTGTGTCGTGTGTCTGTCGTAAACTTTTCACATTTTCGACTTCTCCTCAAGAATGGCTGAAGGGATTTTGATGAAACTTGGTAGGTATAAAGTACTAATGGTCCCCTACAAGTGTTGTTGTTTTTCGTCCAGATCCCTCAGCAGGTGGCGCCACCACAGGCAAAAGTAGGTCACGGGGGGTACCCTCCTTTGACAAACTTCTTCTTCAGAACGGAAGCACGTATCGACAAACCGAAAGCATCAGGATGATCTAGAGAGATGTCTTAAGAAGTGTTGTTATTTTTGGTTCCAATTGGAAGTCAAATTTTTGACGCGTTTTTGACGTCTTTTCGGACTTAGTCAGAAATGCACATTTTTGCACTTTTCCTTTAAATAACTCAATAAGTGTATGATTTTACACACTCATTTACTACATATTTATCATATTTAACTTACTTAATGCTTTGATATGTATTTTATGCTTAAATTTTATTTTTTTGATTTTTTATGAATTTTTTTCTTATGTAAAAAGGAAGGGGAGGGGGGGGGGGGTGATTTTCATACATTTTCTGCTTCTTTTCTATAACCACTCTTCAGATTGTCATGACAATTTGTAGGTATGAGGTACTCATGCATGGTACCCTACAAGTGAAAGAATTTTGTCCAGATATCCACTTTTGGATTTTTAAGGAATATTTTTTAAGATTGTACATAGGTATAATGTATGTTTTCCATGCCCAATGGACCCATGGGGAGTGGCTTCAAACCCCGGCGGAACCCCAAAAATTTTTTTTTCCCTTTTTAGCTCACCTGAGCGAAGCTCAAATGAGCTATTGTCATAGCGCACCGTCCGGCGTCCGTCCGTCCGGCGTCCGTCGTCGTCGTAAACTTTTCACATTTTCGACTTCTTCTCCAGAACGGCTGAACACATTTTGATGAAACTTGGTAGTTATGAAGTACTAATGGTCCCCTACAAGTGTTGTTGTTTTTCGTCCTGATCCCTCATTAGGTGGCGCCACCAGAGGCAAAAGTAGGTCCCAGAGGGTACCCTCCTTTGACAAACTTCTTCTTCAGAACGGAAGCATGTATCGACAAACCGAAAGCATCTGAATTATCTAGAGAGCTGTCTTAAGAAGTGTTGTTATTTTTTGTGACTTTATTTTTATAAACTTCATACCAAGTTCTAATCTTGTCATTTCATTTGGTACATCACTTTGTTTTCCTCAGTTGCAGATCAAATATGCAAGTTGTTCTTTCTGGTCAAGTAATGTGATAAAATAACCTTCACAAATTTTTCATGACAGGCATATTTTGTACCGTTTGCAGTACTCTAAAGCGGGGGACATTAAATCTCATTCATCTGTCCGTCCGTCCGTCCGTCCGTCTGTCTGTGTCACAAAATCTTTAACCTTGGCTATAACTTTTTAACCAGAAGAGATACAGTTATCATATTTCACATGTGAGTTTCTTGTGACAAGACCTTTACACTGACATAAAAATTTTTGACCTCGTGACCATGACCTAGATATTTGAGCTACATAAAGGACTCAGATTTTTCTGAGTCAAACACCCCAAGCGGGGGACCACGATTCTCTGAATCTGCTTGTTTTCTTATTGAATTGGAAGAGGTGGGGGAGGGTATTTTCAACTTCTTCTTCAGAACCGCTGGGGCATTTTAAAGAAACTTGGTAGGTGTGATATGCTAATGGTTCCCTACAAGTAATGTTGTTTTTCATCAAGATCCGTCAACAAGTGTCGCCACCCGGGGCAAAGTAGGTCACAGGGTTCTTTGACAAACTACTTCTTCAGAGTCCAAGCATATATCAACAAACCGAAGGCATCAGAATGATCTAGAGGGATCTCTTAAGAAGTATTCCTGTTTTTAGTTCCACTCTGAAGTCAAATTTTTTATGTCTTTTCGGACTTTGTCAGAAATGGACATTTTCATACTATTTCCTGAACTAACACATTGAAAGCATGTCTTTGAGACCTAATTTGCTGTTATATTAATCACACTTGATGCCATTAATATAATGCTTTCATATAGATTCTGTGCCAAAATATTTTTTTGGATTTTTTTTTTACATGACTTTAAGGATGGACCACACTAACAATCACCATTACAATGTGCATGTATTCAGTCATTCAGCAAAAGTGACATGGTTCTCAGGGGAGCGATATAGGCCCACTTGGGCCTCTTGTTTGCTGTTACCGAGTTAATATTCAAATATACAGGGAGTTATTGTTATATTGTATTAATTAGGGGATAAACGTACTGTGTTTTGTGGTTCCGACAGGTATATGTTGGATATACTGTTGGAAACGCAGTTATACCGTCGGGGCTTGTACGTTTATCCCTTTCTAATTCATGTGACATATTTTAACTTTTTAACCCCTCAGAGGGTCTCATTTATCGCGTTAGAGGCGAAGTTGCTACGGAGGTCTAACAACTATGAACAGACATTATTGCGCTGCAAAATATGAAATTTCTACTTTTCGATTATTTCAAGCAGTTAGATCAGATAAATCAAAGGAGAAAACAAACCGCCCTTTCATTAAAGTAAGATTGGCAAACAAAGGTATTGATAAATTGAATCTTGGTCAAATTTTGAATCACAAAGCTGTCACAGAAAAAATCCCACCACATTTCAAAAGAAAAGAAACTCCTTGTATTTCCTATAGCTACACACCAACAGTTGCATATAAAATTTACAATTACAAACGATTCTTGCAGTGTATTGATTTAAGTAATCCCTCACTACATTCACTTCCTTGCGAATGTTCTTCATCGGATTGCAACTACTCTCCTTGTAGACACGTTATTATTGGTGACCTTAGTATAGTCAAGAACGACAAGTTGAGAGAATTGTTAAAAAAGGGTCCCAAATACAGAGAATGTTTGTCCTTTACATGGAACTAAAATGTCAAAATTATCATGGACTCTTGTGAGGAATATGCAAGACGTTGGGCAAAGAAGGAGGATGTACAGCTCGACACCCTTTCCGAATGGATAAAATCCATCAGAGGGTTATTTTTATCTAGAATCAACCGATTAAAATCAACTATGAACACCAGATTCGAGTCTATATTTTAAGACCCTGATGTTATCACAGAGCTTACCTACCTCCAAGAACATTATGTCATCACACCAGCGGAAAAAGCCTCAAATCGATTTTGTGCTATATACAGGGATATGGTCATTATCCATATTTGTCATAATTACACATTTACTTGCAAAAAGTACTATTTCGACAGTCTAGTTAAAGAGTTGGGTTTAAATTCGACACCTGGAAATCCCACTTACACCCCAACAAACATTTCTGCCTCTGAAATAATAGACAACCACAAATCAGCTCTTGCTTCCTTTGGCTTCCACACTAACAATTTAGATTTAGATTTACCATACTTGTACTGCATAGATAAAATGCATAAGAATCAGTACAAACAACGTTTCATCGCTGGTTCCTCAAAATGTTCTACCAAATCTGTATCGATCTCACTCACCAAAGTTTTATCTGAAATCAAATCTGGACTTCAAAAATATTGTTCGACAGTATATTCTCGCAGTGGTATCAACCAGATATGGTTTTAAAGAATTCGAAGGAACTTTTAGAACATCTGAAATCCACTCATTTTAGTAGAGTCCATTCGATCAAAGCCTTTGATTTTTCGACACTTTACCCTACAATTCCACATTATAAATTGAAAGAAAGACTCGCAAACATTATAAGTAATGCGTATACAAGTAAGAACGGTAATCGTAAATACAAATTTATTGTTGTGAACTATGACAAAACCTACTTTGTAAAAGAAAAGTCCGATTCTGAAAATAAGTACACTGAAACAGATATTATTCACATGTTAAACTTTTTGATCGACAACATTTTTGTGGTGTTTGGAGGAAAGGTCTTCCAGCAAATTGTCGGAATTCCAATGGGGACCAATTGTGCCCCACTCCTTGTCGACATTTTCCTTTACTCGTACGAAGCTGAATTCATCCAACCTTTGGTCTCTGATGGGAAAGGATACTAAGCTTCTGACTTCAACTTCACTTACAGATACATAGACGATGTGTTGTCCATCAATAATCCAAAATTCACGGATTACCTGAGCAGTATCTATCCTTCAGAGCTTGAAGTCAAAGAAACTACAGAGACAAATAATTCAGCATCCTATGTGGACATAGTGTTGTCCTACGACACTGATGGCCACATGAACACCTCACTCTATGACAAACGTGACGACTTCAATTTCAGCATTACAAACTTTCCTTTTCTGAGTAGCAACATCCCTTCATCGCCAGCTGATGGCGTGTTCATATCTCAGTTGATACGCTATGCCAGAGCAAGTACTAAACATACGGATTTTGTTCTGAGAGCTAGGCGACTTTCAGATAAGCTTCTCAGTGAGGGATATGTTTGTGACCGACTAACATCGTTACTGAGGAACTTCTACGGTCGATATGGGGAACTATGATGTCCCACTCTCCAAAATGGAGGATGATGTTCTGTCATAGACCATTTGAACCATCCAACCAAAGATTGTACTCTATGTCTTCCGAAATGGAAGTAACCGGATGTGACAGTTCTACCGAAATGAAGCGGCGGGTGTTGCATGCAAGCAGGATATGCTTCCTGGGCACCTGGTCTAACTCCCATACCGGGAGTTCGCTTCTTTTCATGTGCTGGAGGTTTTGGTTTATTTGCTTTGGTTCCTGTTGGATCCTGATTTTGTATGCCTTCAGTTTCTGATTTTCTGAATTATCGATTTTGTGCTGTATACGGGGATATGGTCATTATCCATATTTGTCATACAACTGCTTCGTTCTTATTACATTGGCGAAAAATCAAAGTGTAAACAATAATAAACTTACTTACTCTGTTGTTTACATGTGGAGAACGCCATTTACAAGTGTTAAACGTCTTCAAATTGAATAGCATCATTTAAGAACAGATAAATTGGCAGCATGGACCAGACATGCACGTTTCGGGTACTTAACCCTCGTCAGTGATCTTCAAATCTAAACAATGTATGAGTATGAAAGTTACTATGTCGAAAAAAGGTTCCGAAAGCCGTAGCCGTAGCCATTTACAAGCTCAAACCTTGTAGATTTACCTCACAGTATGACGTCACAGGAGCGAAGAACAAAGGGAAGCATGACGTCATACCAAAATTAAGATATCTTAGTGTAAATTAACTAGTTTTAAAACATGTAAGTTTATCTACTATGGAATTACCGATGCTCTCAGGAAAGCAATGTGGATCAAAACAATATGTTTTCATTTGACAATAAATTTCCGAGGAAATATATTCATACATTTCTCAATATATTAAGACATTCAAGAAAACTGAAAAAGTTATAAGATAGTCCGACGGACTGAAGTACATTTTCTACCGTGCTTTCGACATTGTTTGTGCTATCATGTTGAGTTATTACAAATGCCCCTCTGATCCAAAAACAAACATTTGAAAACATCAATTTTCTCTGAATCTGTGTGCATGTTCTAATCGGGTGTCTGCAACAGAATGCTGTAAAGTACTTTCGTCTTTTGGCCATATTTGTAGGATAAAAGTAACAAATATAGGCAACATTTGCACGTACGTTGGTCCCCAGATTTTGATGTAAATCTCCATTGTGCTCTTCTCTGTTTTCCAAAAACAAGTAAAGACTTCATTTAAACTCGATTCGTTCCCATTTAATATACTTGCAGGGACGAAATAAGCTCCAGAAAGTATTTTGGTAAAAATTCTATACCACTGTATCGCTGTTGAACACAAGATAAAAGTAAGACAAATCTCGATAAATCTGGAACTTCTTAAAATGACACCTATGCATTTTGTAAAGAACAACAAAAGTGTTAAAGATTGTAAAAACTGTAATATCATATATGACAACATTTTAGTCCGCAGCCTTTCTGTTGCCAAATTGTAACATTCACTAGAGATAAACACTTGCAATGCTTGAATGCCAAGCTCCAGAAGAGCAAAAATCCACATAAATGCAAGAGTTACTTTACTCTCAATAATTATCGTTTGCTCTATAACAAGATTATGTCGATTAAGATAGATCCACACAAACACAATGGAAAATGTCTTAAGGAAATACAGTACAATTGGCGCGAATAAATCTATATCCACATATGACTCATTGATTATGAATGAAGATGCACTCAGTGAAACAAATGTTATCATAGACGCAGTTCCAAATATACATGCTATAAAAATATAGCGTATAATAAGATCCATTTTTGGCAATAAAGAAGAGCAAATGCAAAAAAGGCGCTTTGCTCTAAGATCCAAGTGAAATTTTAAATTAAAATCTCGAAATGATATTATTTTAAGTAGATTATGAAAACTCATCCCTAGAGTACCATCATTATAGTTCCTCATTTCGAGTAGCCTGACATGCAAAACATTGGTCCCTTTGGATTGGTCTCAGGATGGGAATCACATGCAAAGCGGAATATTATTTGATTCAATAGTAATGATCCTCCAAATTTATTTACTTCCTGGATATAATAAGGAAAAGAGTCTCCAAAAGGACCAGATGGACGTGAAATAGCGAATCAAGCAGTTACAAATTTTTACCGAATACTTTAAGCGACACTACAAAACTACAAAAGTAATCAAAATACTTTAAACACAAGCATCGAGTGCTAACGAAACAAAAGATACCACTCGCGCCTAGAGACCCAATTATTAAATTAACCAAGCACCGGCAACATGGAAGCATGATACAAAGCTGTGGATTCTAAGTTGACCTTGGAATGTAGTAAACACAAAACCATGACTTTTCAGCTGATATTAGACGGCGGGTAACACATTACTGCGCTCTTTGACAACAATAGAATATGCATTCTTAGCCGAATTTGACGTTGTACAACACACAAAATAATATGCATTAATTCTAAGCGAACTTTTTTGGCATACTATATTGTTTAGATTTGAGGATCACTGACGAGGGTTAAGTACCCGAAACGTGCATGTCTGGTCCATGCTGACAATTTAACTGTTCTGAAATGATGCTATTCAATTGAAAGACGTTTAACAATCATACCACTTGGGGAGTGTCACTGCTGGTGGACCAGGAGTCCCCGAGGGCACATATAGCCAAGTTCGATTAATTTCGGTTGATCATTTCTTTAACGAATTCTAAAATTTCTGCGATCAAAATTTCTTGAAATTTCTAAAACGAGGGTCCTGTAGCATCATATCCCACCCATCCAGCTTCGTCTTTCGGTACGCTTTTGTCGACATAGTTACTTTCACACTCTTTTGGCATTTTACAATGTTTAGATTTGAGGATCACTGACGAGGGTTAAGTACCCGAAACGTGCATGTCTGGTCCATGCTGCCAGTTCATCTGTTCTTAAATGATGCTATTCAATTTGAAGACGTTTAACATTTATAACACTTGGTGAGTGTCACTGCTGGTGGACCTTGAGTCCCCGAGGGCACATGTAGCTAAGTTCGATCAATTTTGGTTGATCATTTCTTCTACGAATTCTAAAATTTCTGTGATCAAAATTTCTTGAAATTTCTAAAACGTGGGTCCTGTAGCATCATATCCCACCCATCCAGCTTCGTCTTTCGGTACGCTTTTTCGACATAGTTACTTTCATACTTTTTTGGCATATTACATTGTTTAGATTTGAGGATCACTGACGAGGGTTAAGTACCCGAAACGTGCATGCCTGGTCCATGCTGCCAGTTTATCTGTTCTTAAATGATGCTATTCAATTTGAAGACGTTTAACATTTGGACGACTGACATTTCATTACTGTGTATTCGTATTAAGCTTAGATCGTTGGACAACGCACACTTGTCCATTCATAGCTCACATAATGCGTTTACAAGTAAGAATGGTAATCGCAAATACAAATTTGTTGTTGTGAACTATGACAAAACCTACTTTGGAAAAGAAAAATCCGATTCTGAAGATAAGTACACTGAAACAGATATTATTCAGATGTTAAACTTTTTGATCGACAACATTTTCAGCAAATTGTCGGAATTCCAATGGGGACCAATTGTGCCTCACTCCTTGCCGACATTTTCCTTTACTCGTACGAAGCTGAATTCATTCAATCTTTGGTCTCTGAAGGGAACAGATACTTAGCTTCTGACTTCAACTTCACTTACAGATACATTGACGATGTGTTGTCCATCAATAATCCAAGATTCGCGGATTATCTGAGCAGTATCTATCCTTCAGAGCTTGAAGTCAAAGAAACTACAGAGACAAATAATTCAGCCTCCTATTTGGACATAATGTTGTCCTACGACACTGATGGTCACATGAACTCCTCACTCTAGGACAAAGGTGACGACTTCAATTTCAGCATTACAAACTTTCCCTTTCTGAGTAGCAACATCCCTTCATCGCCAGCGTATGGCGTGTTCATATCTCAGTTGATACGCTATGCCAGAGCAAGTACCAAATATACGGATTTTGTTCTGAGAGCTAGGCGTCTTTCAGAAAAGCTTCTCAGTCAGGGATATGTTTGTGACCGACTAACATCGTCACTGAGGAACTTCTACGGTCGATATGGGGAACTCGTCATACACTATGATGTCCCACTCTCCAGAATGGTGGATGATATTCTGTCATAGACCATTTGAACCATCCAACCAACGATTGTACTCTTTGTCTTCCGTAATGGAAGTAACCGGATGTGACATTTCTATCGAATTGAAGCGGCGAGTGTTGCATGCAAGCAGGAGATGCTTACTCTTCCTGGGTACCTGGTCTCACTCCCATATCGGGAGTTCGATTCTTTTCATACGGTGGATGTTTTTTTGTTTGCCTTGGTTCCTGTTTTATCCTGATTTTGTATGCCTTCGGTTTCTGATTTTCTGAATGATCTATTTTGTGCTATATACAGGGATATTGTCATTATCCATATTTGTCATCTGGACGGTAAACAACAAATTACTGTTAATTTATTGTCGACTTTGGACGTAGTACATCACATAAATGCATTTTCATCTGACTTTAGACGGTTGATAACACATAACAGTGTATCATTAGCCGAGTTTGCACACCACTCTTAATTCCTAGATAAGTCGACTTTGGCTGCAAGCATTACTTATTAAGAATTTTTTCTCCGATGCGTGTGTCATTATTATAAATTAGTCTTACAGAAAATAAAAAGCTCCTGATTTTTGTTCCTTTATTTTCAAAGTTTTATCAATAAAATAAGCGCACACTAATATCTTGAATAACCGTCCGTGTATAACATAATCAGAGTCGTTTAGTAAAATATGTATATATGATATATCACAAGTATGCCATGTGTAGTTAAAATGCTGTGATGAAACGGAAATCACTCATAATCAGAGAGGGCTAAATGAGAGAGAGAGAGAGAGAGAGAGAGAGAGACGGAATTATTGTATATGAATATATCTGTTACAGAAATCTAATTTTACATGAATTATGATTGTTAATGTTGGATTTGAACTTCCGCCAATGGTCTCGGAATATATCTTTACTTTATCATGTCACACATCGCACGAGCAAGATTCAACATACTCATTGCCTTTTAAGCTTCGTATATATTTCGTATATATTTGAATTCGAATGTTTTATTGAACAACCATTGTTTAAGAAGGGATGGAGATTACATAAATTAAGAGACAGGTTTCCTTTTTAATTGGGGGGGGGGGAGGGAATGTTCATAAATTGATTTTTAAAAAATATTTTCAGATTCTATATACTCATAAAGAATTACAGGTATTTTTGTATCTTTATTCTTCCGGCGAATTAAGGATTTGCATCAATATAGATTTTACTTTTCTTGTAACTTATTTTATAGTTGGCAATGCACATTTTTCTTTGGTTCTAACATGAGGACAAATTATGACTGATAGTTTTTCAACGATTGGTTGGAATGAAATTCAAAGAAATCGACTGAATACGACAGAAAGGAGGGTGTTGCAGTATGCACAGCAAAATATTGATTCCTTTATTTTTATATGTTACATACATGTACAGATTTCATAAACAAATATAAACGAAGCGTACTAACATAATATCTACCAAAGCGTTCAGTTACACGAAATACGCAATCAGCGAAAGAACAAACAAACGTTGACGGGTAGATGCCTACACCACAGGCACATGTAGAAAGAGCGTCAATATCCTGCATGGTCACAAGAGAATACTGGTATCTTATAGAGAGACAAGGCTTTCGACGAATTTTCAGCCAGAATAAGTATTTCTGCATTTTTTTTGCATTTGAAGGGCAAAATGGGGTATGACCATAAAGATTGATTTATATACTTCCTTAACACACCAATACTTCACCTAAAAAATCTCATAACATAGCCTAATCGTCTACCTAAGTTGGACTGTTTTCTACTTTCTGTCTTGAACCTCCATTGCCAGATTAGCTAGTCTGAATCATCCAGGTGTTTTACTCTGCTTACAGTAAGCAGAGTAAAGCCTCTGAATGAATCGGTATTTGTCCAATCTGGCAATGGAGATTCAAGACAGAAAGTAGAAACAGTCCAACTTAGGTAGACAATTAGGCAATTTTATGAGATCTTTTTTGGTGAATTATTGATGTTTCTAGGAAGTATACAAATGAATCTTTATGGTCATACCCCATTTTGCCCTTCAAACATGACAAATGCAAACATTTTAGATGCTACTTCTGGCTGAAAATTCGTCGGAAACTTTGTCTCTCTATACATGTATTCCCTTATGACCTGTAAAGTGGTATCATACAAGATATTGACGCTCTTTCTATCTGTGCCTGTGGCCGACACAACTTAATGAGCTTGAGACAAATATTAATTAATTTGTTTAGAGACACAAATTTAACACCAGCCTCCTGACTTATAAATGAAAATAAAAACCCATTAATTTTGATCAGTTATTGGAGAGCTTCTTTAATAAACAATATTAGCATATACTAGTTTAATTATTGTGAAATATTCTGTTCTCTATTGTGAGCTTTGTTGAACAATACAGTTTGTTTTCACATGAAAATCGTCCTTTTTAAAATGATCAAACATGTCTCTATATGGTGAGAAAATCAAGAAAGCTGAAAAAGCTATAAGAGAGACTGATTGATTGAAGCACATTCTGTGCGGTGCTTTCCACATTTCTCGCAACATCTGGTTGAGTCATTAAGAAAGCCCCCTTTATCAAAAAGAATAAATTTCCAATCATCACTATGGAAACAAAAAGTGACTTTATCCATCTTTTATTTGTACTCACAGATCGTTCAATGCCCTGTACGAGAAATATTGTTTGTAGCAGTACTTGGTAGCATTCAAAAACTTCGAGGACTAATGCTGACAATACGCTTGTATTTTTCGACAACTTCATTGTCATATCTGTCGTACGATTTGCTACATATCCCTTTGCTCCGATGACCAACGCGACATGTTTTGAATTCAAGGATGCCTTTTTTTGCTGTGCACTTGTATCACATGTTAAACGTCTTTAAATTCAATAGCATCATTTCAAACCTGATAAATTTACAGCATGGACCAGACATGCACGTTTCGGGTACTAAACCCTCGTCAGTGATCCTCAGTCTAAACAATGTAATATGACCGAAAAGTATGAAAATTATTATGTCCAAAAATGTACCAAAAGACGTAGTAGAATGGGTGGGATATGATGCTACAGGACCCACGTTTTAGAAATTTGAAGAAATTTTATAACAGAAATTTTCAATTGCGTTGAAAAGACAGAGATCAACCAAACCAAGTTATGTGATGAAAGCATGAAGCTAATTATATTATAACCAAAAGTGTGCTCACAATGGTGAAAATATTGGTGAAAAAATCCATAGAAATAAAAGTTTTACTTTTACGTCAAAACTATCCAATCGTTCGATGATCAAATTATGAAATTTGATATAGGTCCAAGCAATAATAATGAAAAATATCTTCAAAAAATATAGAGCAATCGGTGCTATGAAATCTAGGTCCACAAACAATTGGTTCACTACATATGAAGCAGCGCCAATTGAAACAAATGATGTCAAACACGCTGTTCCTAATGTACACGCTGTAAGAAAATAGTAAATGTATGAATCCATCTCTGACAAACAAATGTTAGATATATGGAATCTTTCATTAAAATGGAACTAACAACTCCTTTAGAAATATATTTGGCTCAACATTTTATAAACAATTCTTATTAGTCAAATGAAATGAAATGTACAAGGAAGTCTGAGATAGTCAGCCATCAATAACCTTCTAGTGTATACCATTTCCGACTGGTTACAGAAGGATAATTAACTTCCTTTTTGGGTTTTTTACGAAAATGTTATGTAAATCAATCAAAAAGCGGATGAATAATTGCATTAAGAATCTTTCCACTCTACATCATAGGGCAATAAAAATATAGCCTAATAACACTGAATAATAAGATGGTTAACCACCTTAAATTCTGTCCATTTACAATCATTATTGCATATTATTCTTGTGATAAGAAATAAGGAAGGATTGAATAATTTGCTTTTATAATTGAAAAGATGCTCTTTTCGTTATTGCCTCATTCAAAACGATACATATGACCATTGAGTTGGAGCAAAGTAATTCAGCATACTTTTTGGAGAGCTATAAACTAATCAGATCAGTTTATATATAAGAAAGCTCTTAGGCATTTTAAAGGAAAATTATCAATTGAGTTTCAAATATACACTTTTAATGGTAGTTTATCATTTTCATCTCCATACGTTCTTGATAGGTGTTATACATGTTGTTTTAATATATTACGAAAACTAAAAAATCTGCTATTTTCAAACTACAAAGTTTATTTGTCAAAAGCATAAACGTATAGGCATACATCATTGAAGATGTATATTGAATACATACATAAGTTCACAGATACAATAGGAAATATATGTAATATGAAAACGAAGTGTTAAAGTAATTTGCGAAAGAAGGCAACTATTTGGGTATGAGGCTTTGGGTGCTGCAACCGAGTGTTGTTGGTTTTCCCTCCTTTCTTTTGAATTCAGAGAATTATGTTTATTTTCGAAAAGCAATTTTACGAAATTCTAAATGAAATAATGATGAAGGTAATTTAAACCATTCATTTTGACACACCAAGTCAGGTGCCTGGTTCTCCTCGTGCAATTTTCCTTAAAAATCAAAGTAGTGGCTTCATTCTTCCTTCCTGTTTGGGCACCCGACAGCCGTCTTTTGGGTCATTCGTTTGTATTGAGGTTACATGTATTGTAAGGAACGCATTCATTAACTGCTTGTTGCAGAGTTCACTAGCTTGACCGTTCCCCTTTGGGGTGCCTCATATCTCCTTCTATTAATCAAGGGGCGGAGTGCTACCCCATTTCATGCCAACCCTCTACTTGTATATGTGGTGTATGCTTGTATGCAGGAGGGTTGTATGTTTTGTACTGCTTTGATGGTCCGTATTTCAAACGGCTTTTATGAGGTGCCACCACACCAGCTGGATATCCTTGCCGCAGCATGATCGACTGATTGAGAGTCGAGCACCCTAACATAACCCATGCAAAACAAGTTGACACACACAGCAAGAGACAC
This sequence comes from Pinctada fucata, assembly GCA_028142955.1. Classification (NCBI taxonomy): domain Eukaryota; kingdom Metazoa; phylum Mollusca; class Bivalvia; order Pterioida; family Pteriidae; genus Pinctada; species Pinctada fucata. The sequence goes on along the minus strand of AP027114.1, from coordinate 20,231,763 downwards.
AAAAGAGACAAGGAAAACCAAAATCAACACAAAAAAATCAAACACAAAAGACCACACATAACTCAACAAGACCTATTGGTAAACGGTACGGACCTAAGACGGCCATCTGATACGTTAGTTGCTACGTTAGTAGCAAATGGTTTGATTATCCGGATTACGTACGCACAACCCTCCCACTTTCCGGGTTACAAAGATGTCTCGAAGACCGCACAATAAGGGTTAAAAAAAAACTCCTAAATGTAAGATGACCAGGCAAACAAGACAGCAAGACGCAGGGGCCCCGAGTAACACACAGATGGATTCGTAAATGGATATTAAAACAGAGGGCATACGAAATGCGGTCCGTGCTCTGCCGACTGTAGCGAGCTAGAAGTAACTAAAGGAGAAAATTCATGATGGGAATAGATTGAATACGCTTTAGAAAAGCTTAAAACTCCGAATTCTTAAATTTTGTGTACGAGTTGCCATTATTCTCAGCCATAGTAGTCGTTGTAAAGCCTACAAAATTCTTATATAATCTTTTTACACGTATTAAAGTAACAACCTATTCATACTGCAGACTTAGGATGTATAATTCAAGTTTGTATATTTCGCTAAAATACGATACATTATTATTGGCATCGTATCTAGAACAAAAAAAAACAGAATTTGATCTAGATTTGTCAGTATAAATGATTCAAACTTTGTACAAAAATCATTGGTTTTTGCTTTATTCAGCAATTGGCTGTTCTAAAATGAGTGGAGGTGAAATATGATACCCGTTCTTTTCAACCTCAAAGTAATTACAAAGAAAATCTAAATACAATAAAGAAGTTAAACAGCTGTATGGAGTTACTTGTTCGTTTCGTTTTTTCTAAAGCATTTTGTACATTTTTTTTTAAATTTCGGCCTTCTAAAAGTAAATTACTGTAGGTAATTTCAGTGTTATATAGGCACTGATTTGTTATATGAAATCTGTGTCAAATTTAATGTCGTCTTAGTCTAACCGTGCTGTCATTTACAACACTTCCATATTACACTTAAAACAGTAGTATCTTTAAAATCTCATTCGAAAGGACACAATCACAGTTGTTTCAATATGTTAAGAAATTCAATGAAACTGAATAGGTTATAAGACAGACCGACTGACAGAAGCACATTTTGCACGGTGCTATCTGCATTATTTGCGACATCTGGAAGACTCATTGAGACGGCACCTCTGATCCAAAAACATAGATTTCCAAACATCAAAATTGAAATGAAAAGCGATGTCATCCATCTTATTTCTGTATTCACATGTCTTGCAATGCCTCGCACGAGAAATATTGTCTGTAGCAGTACTTGATAGTATTCCAATATTTCAACCAGTAGTGAAGAAACGGAAAAAGTCTCTCTAGAAAAGTGCACTGTCATATCCATCGTTCGACTGGCCAAGTATCCCATTCCTCCGATTATCAATGCTACATGTTTCGGATTCCAGGATATCGTTTTATGATTAAAGTTTCTGTTGTAAGTCATGTGATGAAAACATGAAACTAAGGATATTACAACGAGAGTTGTGTTCACCATTGTAAAGAAATTGCTAATGAGTTCAATGTTATTATTGTCTGCATTAACGTATGTAGAAAGTAATACAATCTGCAGTATAATAGATGGTAAAAATGCTATCAATGTAGCTATGAAACCAACAAGGACACTCTGTCTAAAATTGACTGTTTCGACATTATCTCCCTGTCTTATAACAGCTCCTGACCGTACATGAACACATGCTGGTTGAACATTTCTTTTATCTGATGGCCACATTTGTAGTATAAAAGTGACAAAAATTGGCAAAATCTGTGTATAAGTTGGTCCCCAAATCTTGACGTAAGAGTCCATGTGTCTCACTTCTAAAGTCCAGAAACAAGTAAAGGCGTCATCTTCGCTTGTATCATTTCTATTTAAAAGGCTTACTGGGACGAAGTTTGCTCCGGATAATATTTTTATACACGTTCTGTACCACATAATGGATGTTGAACACATTATAAAAGTTAGACAAATTTTAATTATTCTGGACTTTCTTAGAACGGTACCTCCAAATTTAGTAACGAACGTCAAACCAGATGTGAATGAGAAAAACTGTAGTAAGAGATACAGCAGCATAATAGCTCGTAGCGTCGAAGTTCCTACATTGTAACATTTTCCATATATAATCGTTATCATGACTTGAATACCCAGTTCAATGAGTCCAAAAATCCACAAAAATACTATCTTGGTTTTAACTTCGAAACTTTTATCTTGTTCAATAATCAAATTCTGCACTTTGATATGGCTCCATGCAGTAGCAACAGAGATAATCTTTATGGAGTACAGAACCATCGGTGCTATGATATCTAGTTTCAAATTAGTAAGATTCACTAGGTATAAAGATGCGCCGAGTGAAACAAACGTAATCACACTTGATGCTTCTAATATACATGCAATAAGAAACTAGTTAAGAAGAAGATCCATGTCAGAGAAATAAATGTGAGACACGATATACTAGCACTAGCTTGAAATCAAATGTGGTAAGTAACTGCTAGTAGAGAAGATAAATTTAGTGACAAGAGATGATCGCGCGTCTTTGATAACATACAATTTCTCGATCGCATTAAGGCCTAGAGAAAACTTCCTCTTTCTAGAGTGAATTAATGCTTCAACAGATGTAAATTCCATTCAAAGCGGAAAAATATTTGCACAATAAGGTCTCTGTTACGGTGAATGAACATGTTTAAAGTTATCGAATTAATTATCATTCATTCTACCCTAAATGGCGAAAGATTGAAACTGGAGACTAGGAAGTGCTGCAAAACATGCACATTATTTGCATTGGGAAATTCATTCCAAAATGAGATCTGTCAAAGTGACCTTAAACTCTTTATTGTAGATGATTTAAATTGCTAAGGGATGTATTAAAGCTCTATTTACGGATAACCTTGTGAATAATTCATTAATTCATTCATAATAAGATAACCGTCTATAACTTATGAATATTATATTATTACGACAGACACGAACTAGAACATTAGATATGTTATCATTTAATAAAACTTATACAGTGATAAACATTTTATAATGTGTTTTTTTAAAATATGTGAACTTTTTTTCTCCTTTTACCCTACGGCTTACACGAGATACATGTAGGCTTTTAAAACTAAATAATATATTTGTAAAAATGCAAAACAAAATTTTAACACTTTGTATTCTTTTGTTTCATCCAGAATTTCCTATGCGTAATTCCTGAAGATATAATCCTTAAATCTTGAATTTGCTTCAAGCCACCATATTGCTCCAGGAAGTGTCCTTTCATAAGAAAGAGTAGCCTGAACGGATATGACTTTTTTTCTGCACGGCTTGAGTCAGGGGTGTTGCTAGCAAACAGGAGATGCTCCAGCTTTACCAAACACTTCAATTTAGAAGGACATGTTTATGTTAATCTGTAGATATGTAACAAATCTTCTTTTACTTCACGTTTTTAGAATATGAAGATATTTGTTAAAAAGTTCAATTTTGCATTTTATCCTTTACTGAAGGAAACATGTACAATGGTAACATAAACTAACATAAACTACAGAGACAAATAATTCAGCATCCTATTTGGACATAATGTTGTCCTACGACACTGATGGTCACATGAACACCTCACTCTATGACAAACGTTACGACTTCAATTTCAGCATTAGAAACTTTCCTTTTCTGAGTAGCAACATCCCTTCATCGCCTGCTTATGGCATGTTCATATCTCAGTTCATACGCTATGCCAGAGCAAGTATTAAATATACGGATTTTGTTCTTAGAGCTAGGCATCTTTTAGATAAGCTTCTCAGTCAGGGACATGTTTGTGACCGACTAACATCGTCACTGAGGAAGTTCTACGGTCGATATGGGGAACTCGTCATACACTATGATGTCCCACTCTCCAGAATGGTGGATGATATTCTGTCATAGACCATTTGAACCATCCAACCACAGATTGTACTCTATGTCTTCCGAAATGACAGTTCTACCGAATTGAAGCGGCGGGTGTTGCATGCAAGCAGGAGATGCTTACTCTTCCTGGGCACCTGGTCTCATTCTCATATCGGGAGTCCGCTTTTTTCATGTGGTGGAGGTTTTTGTTTGTTTAATTTGGTTTCTGTTTTATCCTGATTTTGTATGCCTTCGGTTTCTGATTTTCTGAATTATCGATTTTTTGCTGTATACAGGGATATGGTCATTATCCATATTTGTCATACCCTGTATTATTGTATAAATAAGCAATGCTGCCTATATTTACATAGTAACAATAGGATTATAATTGCATGATTCAGTATAATAAAATGACTGTCTTTCTATAGGTGTTCACGGTACATGTAGTATGATTCTGATCGGTCAAGTGATATTTCTGGGATTCCTGAAACGATTCTTGGAATATTTCCATATGTCCAACCAGAATTATACAACCACGAACACTCAAAGTAAGACAGTCATTTCCTATTATTCATTAACTACAACGTTTTGAGATTTTTCCTACTACTGTCCGCGCGGCTCACTCCGGAAACTGGATAAACTCTATTTTGATGACTTTGTCATGCAGAAATCAAAATAAAATCTTTATTACTGAATAGACCTCCCTTAGTCGTAAAATTTGGTACATGTATATGTTACATGGTCGAGAGTTTATGCAATTAGATTATACAGACAAAATAGATTTTAGATGGGACATTTTCAATGTCAAAGTTCATCGTAACGTCGCCGAGTTTAACATTGAGCCAATGGAGAGCGACACGAAGCAACGATAGAAAATAGCATTAGAAATAACCCATCTAAAACTTAATTTGCCTATAAAGTTTGATGGCGGGTACTGACTATCATATAACTTATAGCAAAATTTACGACTAAGCGATTTCATTAAAATGTTTGCAATATAAAGTAGTCAAAACTGCGTTTATCCAGTTACCGAAAAGGCCGCGTGGACAGAAAGTATCTGGAATTGTTTTTTTTTTTATTTCACACTATTTTGTTTAATATAAAACATGACACATGACATTGTAGCAATCAAACTTGACAAGGTTTTAAACGGTGACACATGTATAAATGATGGTATCTTTTTCAGAAACACAATTGCTCCAACTAATTAAAAGTTGTTTCATCGCTTTTTTGAAAATACCATTAAAATGAATCAGACACAAATGCATAACATACTGGTGATCTAGGATTGAGTGAGAATATGCAAGCAGCCCAGAAAACTGTAGAAATTATAGGACAACCCTGCTGCAAGGAGAGCCTGTTTCACCGTGTCTAGTGGCTGATTGGTATAGGAAACCGAGGTAACGAATACACCCTGTATCCAGCTCATCAAGTTTTCTAGCATCACAATAGATATAAAAAGCGACCATATAATGGTTTTTTCTATTACATAATGTTTATTTCCGCGTATGATGAAAATTGTTTGCAATAAAATGTTATAAGTTTCTAGTATCATTTTGCATAATACTAGTACTTGAGCTGTGCGTTCTACAACTGTTATACATGACATTGTACTCAAAGCAAGATGAGCTATGTACCCCATTGCCCCAAATATTATAACTACGTTCTTAGCTTTCCATAAATTTTGTTTATGTTGAGTTGAACGATCCTTCATTAAATGAAAACACATGGCTAACGAGGTGGTCATGCTAATGTCCTTACGAGAGAGAAAATCGGGTTTTTGAAGACTTCAAATACTGTTTCCTGTTTCGAAAAAGACTTGGAGGATTTCATCAATATCTGAGTAATAAATGATGGCAGTCTGGTCAGTACTGTCACAATTGAAGCAATGACAATGGCATATGCATGTTCCCTTCTTAATCTCCTTGTTTTTCCACTTCGGTTTAGAAATTGATTCTCTTGTTGAAGCGAGTTCGTGTGGAAATACATGTCGCTCCGAGGCCACATTTGGGAGACGAATGACAGGAGTAGGAGGAAATACTGGACATACGTAGGTGCCCAAAATTTTAAAACAGGTCCGAATATTGCTTGTGTCGGGTGATTCCAATAGCATGAAAATCCATCGATGACTTCATTGCTTTTGTTCCGTCCGAAATTCTCTTGCTTATTCCAATAGCATGCAAAACTATCGATGGCGTCATTGCTTTGGTTTCTCCCGAAGTTCTCTGGTACGAAGTATGTCCCCGAAAGCTTCTTTACAAAAGATTTGTACCAAATTTAAGCACTCGATAATAGGTATATTATTAAGCAACCTTTAACGATTCTTGACGATTTTAAGATAACACATCTAAGTCAAGAATAGCATTCCCGTCAATAAACCAATGAATTGTGTGATTACATAAAGTAACAGAAGAACTCTTGATAGTGAACTAGCATATCGGAAACACTCGCTTAAAATAAAGATATTCAAAACTTGAGTTGCCAGATTGAAAAGTCCAAAAATCCAGATAAAACTAATTTTCGCTTTGACAAGAACACATTTTTTCCGGTCAGTATACTCAAATCCTACTAGATTCTGCCTTTTGATTGTTGTCCATGCAAGTATAATCGCTATTATCTTCAGAAACTGAAAAGAAATTGGTGCTATTGTATCCAATTTGAGTTTTTCCTTATCTTTTACAAACATCGAGCCGATCCAAACGAAAAATGACATCCAACTTCCAGTGAGTAGGATACAAATTATTGTGAAGTAAATGAATGCTAAGTCAATTCCTGATCTGTACATTATTGTGTGGTTTTCACGTACTAATTGTCGTGTAAAGTGCACACAGTACAATTTCTATGAAATATTCTACAGAAATGACTTCAGAAATGTAATCAAATGCTTTTATTTCATCTATTTCCAGATGAGGAAACAAAAAGCGTCACATAAATGTGGTTAGTTTGAAGAACGATGTCAATGAGAGTAAAGTATAATTTGAATATAATAGACTGAGTTAACTAAGACACAAAGCAAACATATTAATAAAATCCCACGAGAATTTATTACAATATAAAGGAGGTAAAATAGGAGGTGTATTGAAAATTATATTTTTGATAGGATACACTGGTATAACATTCACCAGTCAATCTTTAGATAAAAGAGTCGTTAATATGGCGAAGGAAGATGATAGGGTGATTGTAAATTATTAATCAGGAACTTCCAAAGAATTTGTTTATCAAGAGAGATTTTCAAAGATAACTTTGCTACGAATCAACATTTGTGCTTTCAGTGCTATTAAAACAAACCAATCATCAATTGTATTAAGGTAGAGGATCCCACAGATTTCAAGTTTGGGAAAGTTCAGTGGAGGTAACTACAACTTATAAACGAATTTCATCAGCTGGTATATTCTTTTTCCTTTCCAGAATCGATGAGAAAAATATATGTTTCCACCAAAATTGTTTATATATAGCCCTAAAAGGATTACATTCTAGTCTAAGGAAATTGTAAGAAAAACTGCTTTATTTCATCGGAAAATGTAATGAAAATAGTTTGAATGGTTTTATGGCTTAAGTTTGTCAATGATTTCGTACAGAAACATGGAGGTATCCACACTTGTTTTGATAAAATATGGTTATTTACAGAACAAATTTAGAAAAAAATAACCCTCACAAGTAAAAGTTATCTTTCCTGAGTCTAAGTGCACACTAGAGGAGTGTATGGTGACAGGAGTTTTTTTTAATTGAAAATTGAACACGCCACCCTCTGACTGAAAGTCCTTTATTTGAATGTCTTTTTTTTCATTTGATGCAAGTTCCGCGATGCCCCTGGTTCTTCTTCAATAATTCATTATTTATAAATAAAAGTATATAATTATCTAAGTTTTATTAACTACAAGAGTACACCAAAAGATGATCATAGGAATTTCCTGAATTTTCTAGAGCATCCAAAGGGGGGGGGGGGGGGTAACCTTTTAAGAAATGTAAAAATCGTAGAAATATATATGTCCTTAACTCTCAGAATTACGGACATATTTCTAAGATTATGCATTTTTTTCTGTTTTTATTTTAGTGAGTAACACCCCTCGATCTCCCTTCCACATTCCTGACCAAATTTTATTGCTTACATTTTCAAACAAAACTAAACATTTGCTAAAAGTATGAAGGATAAAAAAAAGGAAAACAGAAGGGGGATTAGGCATACACAATACATTTAAGAGGTACAAGAAAACTACCTCTTTACCTGACGGTAATCAAATTTTTCATGTGGGATGTCCAAAGTGAAAGAATGAAAATTCAGTTTTAGATTGCTCCATTTTCATACATGTTTTTCTGAACTATTTTAAGTAATGCGTAGTGTATGATACGATGAAATCAGCCTTATATTATTCCATTTTTAACCCCATCCCCCATATGTATATGTTGTTTTTTCCAGATTCTGACAAACATATTTAAAAACAACATGACACATAACATTGTAGTAAACAAACTGGAAATGGAGTTACATGTAAACAGAAATATAAATAAAGCTATTTTAATGCCATCTTTTTTTTATAGAAAAATTACTTCATGTAAAGTGTATATTTTATTATGTCTTAAGATTTCGGATAAAATGAAGGAGACACATAAAATACTGCTGATCTAGAATTGAATGAGAATATTAAGACATTCCAAAAAAAAACTGTAGACAATCCAACTGCAAGAAGAGCATGTTTCACCGTGTATAGCGGCTGATTGCTATGGGACAGCGAGGTAACGAATGCACCTTGCATCCAGCTCATCAAATTTTTTACCATCACCATGGATAAAAAAGGGACCATATAAAGATTTTATCGATTTCATAACGTTCCCTTCCGCGTAAAATAAATATTGTTTGCAAGAAAATATTATGAGCCATTCTCTGTAAGCATAAAAAAATTATAATGGGGATTGGAAATCGCATGTCTCAGATTTTTATAATTTTCATCGTCATAGGCAAGTTTGACCCCCTGACCATGAAAATGGTATTTGTTTTGGAATTTTACCAGCCGTTGCCATGGTAACCAGGCATACTGTTTTTGGCTAGAAATGGAGCTTGAAATAGTGTAAAAGTTGCCATATCCAGTATTATATAATTAGTAAAAAATTAGGGAACATTTGTGGAAGGTTTGATGTTTCGAATATCATACATGTAGCTGCTTTGTCTTCTATATTGTTCACAAGGATTTTATGCCTAAGTACACGGTGACCTTGACATTTGACCCTCGACATTGAAAATCAATAGGGTGAAAGGTTTGATATTTCTATGACGATTGCTATGTCTTCTTTGTTGATTAAAAAATCCGGACACAAACACCCACACAACAAATTAACACACACACTTTGGCACAGACGCATGGCAGCGATTCTTTATCCCCTTGGCAACGGAGTTGTAAGGGGATAATAAATAGATTCATGAAATTTTTTTGAAAATGTATTTTTGTACCGAATTCTTTCATATATTTCGTTCCGAAAATAAAGGTTGCAACTTCACAACATTTGCAAACAAATTGTCAATGAAATATGACCAAAGACTATGAACATTCTGTCCAAAATGTACCCAAAGACGCAGCAGGATGGGTTGACCCATTTTTCGCGTTGTTCAAAACCTACAAAATCTAATATAAGACATATTGATTACATATTTACAATGCAGGGGGTATCACCACAATAACTGAGTTTATGCTTATATTTTCCTTAACAGCCTCCTTCATTAACAAGTTTTTCTTCAGTTCCTGATTGATGATATTCGAATCCTGACGATAATCTCAACAGCACTCACAATAGAGCAGAAAATTGAGCATCGAGAGACCCCTAGCAAGCTAGAGGGGGATCAGGTGCCCGGGAGGAATAAGCATCCCCTGTTTGGCTAGCCGCACCCGCCGTCGATGTTCACGCACGAAGGTGAAAACAATATCTAAAATACATGCACTCTCTGAGGTTATGTCTGTAAAGAAAGTGCTATGGAGACCATGTCAGGGAAAAATAATCAAAACATATACTGTCAAACCCCTCGCGGGGAAACTTTTTTACGAGGCCCACACGGCAAAGGGCATAAGTACCATCATCCTATTTACTTCCTTAAACTCGTTAGGACTTGGAACGTCTTAAGAGTGATCGATCGGGCTTTGTACTTACGTTGTCTCCTATCAGAATATATAGTATAATATGACCTTCCTATTTACACTTCCCCCATATGATATGTAATTCCCTGGGAACATTTTTTTTTATAAAACATCCTTTTTCATCGCACGACATACTTGTTTGGTGTCTGAGTTCACTCTAAGAATTTTAGATAATCAATTATGATCAATGATTTTTTTCTTCAAGCACTTTATGAGCTTTGTGTTACCTTATGAAGAAATACTCGTAGATAAGATAAAAGTATTTAATGAAAAAGGATGTTATTCTATTTTTGAAGTCATTTCTTCAGATAATTTCATGTACTGTAAATAACGGTGCCTACGTGAATATAACATAATAATGGATACCTCAGGAATCGACTTAGCATTCATTTACTTCACAATAGTGTGTATCCTACTCACAGGAAGTTGGATGTCACTTTTCTTTTGGATTGGCTCGATGTTCGTAAATAATGAACAGATAATGAAATTGGATACAATAGCACCAATTTCCTTCCAATTTCTGGATGTGGTAGTAATTTTATTTGCATGGACTACAATCAAAAGGCAGAATCTAGTAGGGTTTGAATATACCGATCGATCAAATTGTGTTCTTGTCAAGGTGAAAATAAGTTTTATCTGGATTTTTGGACTTTTCAGCCTGGCAACTCAAGTTTTAAATATCTACATTGCAAGTGAGTGTCTTCGATTCGCTAGTTCACAAACAATTGTTCTTATGATACTCTATGTAGTCACACAATTCATTGGATTATTGACGGGAATGTTATTCTTGACTTTTCATAAATCTGTTATCTTAAAATCGTCAAGAATCGTTGAAGGTTGCCTAACAATTTACCTATTATCAAGTGCTTTTATTTGGTATAGATCATTTATAAAGAAGCTTTCAGGAACGTACTCCATACCAGCGAACTTCGGAAGGAACCAAAGCAATGACGTCCTAAATGGTATAACATGTTATTGGAATCACCCGGCACAAGCAATATTCGGACCTGTTTTAAAAGTTTCGGCACCGATGTATGTGCAGTACTTTATACTTCTTGTATCATTCGTCACACAAATATGGCCAAGGTGCGACATATATTTTCGTATTTTTCAAAAAGAGAATCCGTTGTTAAATCAAAGTGGATATACAGAAAGCTTAAAACGTAAACAAGTAATCGTCATTGCTTCAACTGTGACATTACTGATTGGTCTGCCATCATTTATTACTCAGATAGTGGCAAAAACTTCAAAGCCCGACGAAAATTATGAAAACCTGATTTCCTCCTTCATAGGAACGATGGTCATAACCATATCGTTGGTGGTTTGTTTTCATTTAATGAAGGTCCGTTCCATACAACGTGAGAAGAATTCATGGAAATCTAAGGACGTAGTCATAATATTTGGGGCAATGGGCTACATAGCACATCTTGCATTGAGTACAATACCATGTATGACAGCTATACAACGTACAGATCAAGTACTAGATATATGCAAAATGATATTAGAAACTTATAATATTTTCTTGCAAACAATATTTATTTTACGCGGAAGGGAACGTTATGAAATCGATAAAATCTTTATATGGTCCTTTTTTATATCCATGGTGATGGTAGAAAACTTGATGAGCTGGATGCAAGGTGCATTCGTTACCTCACTGTCCCATAGCAATCAGCCGCTAGACACGGTGAAACATGCTCTTCTTGCAGTTGGATTGTCTTATAATTTCTACAGTTTTTTGGAATGTCTTAATATTCTCATTCAATCCTAGATCAGCAGTGTTTTATGTGTCTGCTTCATTTTATATGAAATCTTAAGACATAATAAATAAAATACAGGACACTTTACATGAAGTATTTTCTTATATGAAAAAAATGGCATGAAAACTCTATTTATTTACTGTTTAATTCCATTTTAAGTTTGTTTACTACAATGTTATGTGCCATGCTATTTTTAAATGTGTGATGTCATCTTACAGTGAGGAGGTTGTTTTACACCACAATTGTACGTTCTTCGAGACCTCTGGGTAATTGGAGAAGTGAGAGGGTTGTGCGCACGTAATCCAGGATAACCACACCATTTGCTACTTGCGTGACAGATGGCCGTCCAAAGTCGGCACCGGTTACCCATTGGTCTTGTCGGTTTATGTGTTGTCTTTTGTGTTTGATGTTTACATGTCGTGTGTCTCTTTTCCGTCTCGTGCTGTACTCGTCTTTTGTATTTTTGCATCGGGTGTTTTGGTGTTTTACTGTTGATGCTGCAACGGGGTCTTGTTGGAGATCTCCTCCCTTCTTTAAATATGTCTGAACCTAATAAAACAGCATAAACATGTGGGGGAGGGGGTTATAAAATGGAATAATGCTAGGCTGATTTAATCGCGTTCTACGCTACGTATTACTTAAAATAGCTGAGAAAAAAATACATGAAAATGGAGCAATCTAACACTGAATTGTCATTCTTTCGCCTTGGACATCTCACGTGAAAAAATTTGATTACCGTCAGGTAAAGAGGTATTCTTCTTCTTCGTCTTAAATGTATTGTGTATGCCTAGCCCCCCTTCTGTTTCACTTTTTTAATCTTCATATTTTCATTTTGGTTTGAAAATGTAAGCAATGAAATTTGGTGAGCGTTAGCGAGGTGAAAGAGAGGGAGAGGGGTGTAAAATAAAAACAGAAACAAATGCATATTTTTAGAAATATGTCCTTAATTCTGAACATTAAGGACATATAAATTTCTACAATTTTTACATTTCTTAAAAGATCCCCCCCCCCTTATGAGGATTCTCTAGAAAATTCAGGAAATGCCTGTGACCATGTTTTGGTGTACATTTGTTGTTAAGAAAACTACTTTCATATCTAAATAATAAATTATTTAAGAAGCACACGGGGCATCTAGGAACTTGCATCAAATGAAAATATACCTCCAAATAAGGGACTTTCAGCCAGAGGGTGGCGTGTTCAATTGCCAATGGTCATTTTCCATATTTGTCATTTCCAGTATTGAAATATATGTTCGAGTATAAATTTTCAGTACACCATTTGCGCATTTCAACAAGCTATGTCCCATCAGTGATTCTCTTGGCCGACCAATGAGGAAATTTCAATTGTGAAGGGCAAATACCCTAACTTGACAAAATTATCTGCTTCAGAACCTGCTAAAGACAGCGCTACGTCATTAGGGAGATACCAGTTAATTTTAGAGAATTTTGCTACGGAGAATTTACCAACATATTTCAAGTCAAATGAAACCATTGAATAAGAGGCTTTGATATATCTTTGGCTGCATCCAAATAAAAATAAAAGATGAGACTTTTATGCATAAGTGACTTTGAATAAAAATAAAAAAGATAAAAATAAAATAAAAAATAAAATAGAAATAAAAATAAAACTTTGAATAAAAATGAAAGATGAGACTTTTATGCATAACTGACTTTCATACTACATTTCAGGTGTTGTTTATTTTGGTAACAATCATTGTTAAATTGCGTCCGTGAAAATAGAGATCTCAAATCAGTGATTGAAAGATGAAGATAAAAGACGAAATCAGATTCAAAGATCAAAATCGAAAGGCTACGAATTCTTAAAAGAAATATATAAAATATTTTTTCAAACGAGGATAGAAATATCGACAATTAGACTAAGACAACGACAAAGCTCCATAGAGACATGGGGACAAATTTTAATTATCAAATGAATGTAATTATAACAGACCTATTAAAAGACTCCGAGAACAAGAGAATAACATGCAAATATTACTAAAAGTATTCTGTCCATGAAACCATGTACACAATATATATAAAAGAGGATATTTAATGATCATTAGAAGAAAGGAGGGGATCTCCAACGACACCTAATTACAGCACCAACAGCAAAACCCCAAAACACCTACTGTAAAAACACAAAGCAGACATACACAGAAAGAGACGCAAATGGTGCAAGGAACACAAATGACTATACATAAACCAATGACAGCAATGGACAATCAGTGCCGACTTAGAATGGCCATCTGCCACGTCAGTAGCAGGCGGTGTAGTTCTCCTGGATTACGGGTGCACAACCCTCCCACTTTTCTGATTTCTCAGAGGTATCGAAGAAAGCACAATTTTGATGTAAATAACCTCCTCACTGTACGACGAACATACAAGCAGACAGCATGACGCAGAGGTCCAAGAAATACACAGATGGATATGTTAATGGATATAAAAAATCCAAAAATATCACTTTATGTCTTGATACTGATACATCTAGATTTTCTTTTTTTTTTCGGATGACAATGTACAGAAAAAGGTTGGGATTGTCATCCAGATTCGGTTGCAGTACCCAGAGCAAAGCACCAAACACATCGTACGAAAACATAAAGTAGAAAAGCACAGCAATAGACCTAAAAGATACTTACGACATAGAAACATAAAACACAAAATACTACACATAAACCAACGAGACCACATCGTAATCGGTACTGATATTTTGGATTTTCACAGTAGAAATTTACAAATTACCAAAAAACTTTTAGGTCAAGGTTTCCGCTTTCATAAACTAGTTAAGACTTTCTGGAAATTTTACAACTCAGTCAACTTCTTTTAAAATTCGGATCTATACATGCACGGAGTACATTACTATGGGTATTACACAACCTGTCTTTTATGGTGATATGATAAACAAAATAAAAAGGATCAAAGGTAGGCAGCATAACCATCGAAAATGCGTCAGAATCATCAAACGCCTTTTATATCGTGGATATGATCCTAATGTCACCAGACGGACACTAGGCTTGGTACTTGACCAATCTACAGTCTTGTACAAGCGCATCCTTGAGACTTACACTCTGACTGACTGTGACGACGGGACTCCATGACGGGCCCTGTCCAAACCTCTTTACAGGGCCCCGAAAACCTGTCCTCTCTGAATGTCAGTCGGACTCCTCGGGTGATTACATACATGAGCTCGCTACAGCCGGCAGAGCACGGACTGTATTACGCATGCCCTCTTTTTATATCCATTTACATATTCATCTGTGTCTCTGGGGCCTCTGCGTTTCGCGGTCTTGTTTGTGTGATGTCATCTTACAGTGAGGAGGTTGTTTTACACCACAATTGTACGTTCTTCGAGACCTCTGGGTAATTGGAGAAGTGAGAGGGTTGTGCGCACGTAATCCAGGATAACCACACCATTTGCTACTTGCGTGACAGATGGCCGTCCAAAGTCGGCACCGGTTACCCATTGGTCTCGTCGGTTTATGTGTAGTCTTTTGTGTTTGATGTTTACATGTCGTATGTCTCTTTTCCGTCTCATGCTGTACTCGTCTTTTGTGTTTTTGCATCGGGTGTTTTGGTGTTTTACTGTTGATGCTGCAAAGGGGTCTTGTTGGAGATCTCTTCCCTTCTTTTTAGGACGACCATCTACAACGTAAGAAGCAAATGCTGAGTAAATCAAGTGTACATATCTTTCAAACCTACGAGAGAGGATCAGGCAATGATCTTCAGTCATCAGTTAGACACACGCAAAACACTCCTTTCTCTTGTTGTTACCGAGTTAATATTCAAAGAAACAGGGAGCAGTTTTGAAAAGTACAGTTACATTGTTCTGATAAGCTATTATAAACATGATAAACGAATTAAGATATGTTCGTGTAAATTAATTAGTTTTACAACACGTAAGTTTATTTACTGTGGAATTACCGATGTTCTGAGGAAAGCAATATGGATCAAAACAATATATTTTCATTTGACAAATGAGTTAAAGAAGATCCTGACAATAATCTCAACAGCACTCACAATAGAGCACCAAATGGAGCATCGACGGACCCTTAGCAAGCTAGAGGTGGGATCAGGTGCACGGGAGGAGTAAGCATCCCCTGTTGGCTAGCCGCACCCGCCGTCGATGTTCGCGCACGAAAATGAAAATATATTAAATACATGCTTTGTCTATGGTTCTGTCTATATAGAAAGTGCTATGGCGACAATGTCAGTGACAAAATAAATTCAATGACAAATGTCAATGACAAAATACAAATATCAATGACAAATGTCAATGACAAAATAAATTTTCGAGAAAATATATTCATTCATTTCTCAATATATAAATACATTCAAGAAAACTGAAAAAGTTATAAGATAGTCCGACAGACTGAAGTACATTTTCTACCGTGCTTTCGACATTGTTTGTGCTATGATGTTGAATTATTACAAATGCCCCTCTGATCCAAAAACAAACATTTAAGAACATCACTATGGATACAAAAAATGAACTGATCCATTTTTTGCCGGGATCTATGGGTCTTTTAATGCCTTGTACCAGAAAAATTGTCTGTAGAAGGACTTGATAGAATTCGAACACTTCGACGAGTAAAGAACAAACGAAACTAGTCTTTCTTAAAATGGCTTTAGTCAGAAAAATGGTTCGGCTCACTACGTATCCAGTTGCTCCAAATACTAACGCGACTTGTTTTGGATTCCATGTAATCGTTTTTTGATGTACACTTGTGCAGCAAGTCTTATGATGAATGCATGAAATTAAGGATATTGTAAGTAAAATTGTGCTAACCATGGTGAAACTGTTCCTGAGAAGACCAGGATAATTTACATCTGTAAAGATGTGCGTTGCTTATATGATAATCGGAAGTAAAAATGACGACAGGAATGCTATCAACGTAGTTATGAAAGCAAAGACTAAACTTTGTTTACGGTTGAATGCTTCGCAATTTTCTCTGAATCTGTGTGAATATTCTAATCGGGCGTCTGCCACAGAATGTTGTAAAGTACTTTCGTCTTTTGGCCATATTTGTAGGATAAAAGTAACAAATATTGGCAACATTTGCACGTACGTTGGTCCCCAGATTTTGATGTAAATCTCCATTGTGCTCTTCTCTGTTTTCCAAAAACAAGTAAAGACTTCATTTAAACTCGATTCGTTCCCATTTAATATCCTTGCAGGGACGAAATACGCTCCAGAAAGTATTTTGGTAAATATTCTATACCACTGTATCGCTGTTGAACACAAGATAAAAGTAAGACAAATCTCGATAAATCTGGAACTTCTTAAAACGACACCTATGCATTTTGTAAAGAACAACAAAGTTGTTAAAGATTGCAGAAACTGTAATATCATATATGACAACATTTTAGTCCGCAGCCTTTCTGTTGCCAAATTGTAACATTCACTAGAGATAAACACTTGCAATGCTTGAATGCCAAGCTCCAGAAGAGCAAAAATCCACATAAATGCAAGAGTTACTTTACTCTCAATACTTATCGTTTGCTCTATAACAAGATTATGTCGATTAAGATAGATCCACACAAACACAATGGAAAATGTCTTAAGGAAATACAGTACAATTGGCGCGAATAAATCTATATCCACATATGACTCATTGATTATGAATGAAGATGCACTTAGTGAAACAAATGTTATCATACACGCAGTTCCAAATATACATGCTATAGAAATGTAGTGTGTAATAAGATCCATTTTTTGGCAATAAAGAAGAGCAAATACAAAGAAGGCGCTTTGCTCTAAGATCCAGATGAAATTTTGAGTTAAAATCTCGAAATGATATTATTTTAAGTAGATTATGAAAACTCATCCCTAGAGTACCATCATTATAGTTCCTCATTTTCGAGTACCCTGACATGCAAAACATTGGTCCCTTTGGATTAGTCTCAGGATGCGAATCACATGCAAAGCGGAATATTATTTGATTCAATAGTAATGATCCTCCTAATTTATTTACTTCCGGGATATAATAAGGAAAAGGGTCTCCAAAAGGACAAGATGGACGTGAAATAGCGAATCAAGCAGTTACAAATTTCTACCGAATACTTTAAGCGGTACTACAAAACTACAAAAGTAATCAAAAATACTTTTAACACAAGCATCGAGTGCTAACGAAACAAAAGATACCACTCACGCCTAGAGACCCAATTATTAAATTAACCAAGCACCGGCAACATGGAAACATGATACAAAGATGTGGATTTTAAGTCGACCTCGGAATGTAGTAAACACAAAACAATGACTTCTCAATTGATATTAGACTGCGGGTAACACATTACTGCGCTCTTTGACAACAATATGATATGCATTCTTAGCCTAATTTGACGTTGGACAACACATAAATATGCATTCTAAGCGAACTTTGGACGACTGACATTTCATTACTGTGTATTTGTATCAAGCTTAGATCGTTGGACAACGCACACTTGTCCATTCATAGCTGACTCTGGACGGTAAACAACAAATAACTGTTAATTTATTGTCGACTTTGGACGTAGTACATCACATAACTGCATTCTCATCTGACTTTAGACGGTTGATAACACATAACAGTGTATCATTAGCCGAGTTTGCACACCACTCTTAACTCCTAGACAAGTCGACTTTGGCTGAAAGCATTACTAATTAAGAATTTTTCTTCGATGCGTGTGTCTAGTGCATTTCCGTGTTATTATTATAAACTGATTCCTCGTGACTTGATGTTTGATGTTTAATGAATAATTATTTCCTGCTTTCTGTTTTTGTTTGGCCCTTTATCAATTCGACATCATATACATTATTTTACTAATTCGAAAACTTATCATTTAATCCTCAAATAACATCAAAATTAAAGGTGGTTAACATCAGAGCAGCATCGTTAGAATCCTATTTTGGTCATCGTTTTTATCTAACTCTGCTACTCTCCACAGAAAATTAGGAGCTGCGCACTCTCTGCAATTTAATTGCACCAATTTAGATTCAAGAAATTAAACCAGAAATGAAACTGAAATGAATTATGGTTGTGTCTAAAATTACTTTAGCTGGAAGCATCACTGATGAGGATTTACTATACGAAACAAATGTCTTGTACATTAAAATTGGTTTGAAGTCTTCTTCAAGTAGGTAAACAGTTGGAACACTTCCGTGTTATTTTAATAGTGAACACCATAAAGCTCTGACTTCTCCGATTTTTGACGGAAGACAACTCGTAACTGCTTGCGAAATAATATATACCCCAAGTACAGATGTTTTTGTAACCATTTTTTAATACACAATATCT
The DNA here is from genome assembly GCA_028142955.1 of Pinctada fucata. Taxonomy (NCBI): domain Eukaryota; kingdom Metazoa; phylum Mollusca; class Bivalvia; order Pterioida; family Pteriidae; genus Pinctada; species Pinctada fucata. The sequence continues at coordinate 20,212,705 of AP027114.1, read as the reverse complement.
CCTTTATGCAAGTGAAATTCAATGCCCATCAGATATGTTAAGGGACATCAGTTTTCCAGCTTTTTGTCAAAAGTTTCATTTCATTTGAAAAAGAAAAATAGATTTTTAATTAATTCGCGCATTGAGCGCAATAGTGTTCTATCTACCATTTTTCCTGTTTTCGGGAAAATCGACTTTGGAAATGTTGCCACTGTGTTTGATATTTTAATAACATGATCAATGCCAAAACGAATTATATATATCAAATGACAAATATTTGATAATGACCATAATACATGAAAAGTAGCGAATATGTGTAATTTTATATCACACAGTTGCGTTTTTCTCATTATATTCGAAAATTTTACATGAAGATAGAACAGTTAGGCTGAATCCAAGGCCACTTTTCTTTAGTGCATAAGTGTTCTAAAAGCAATAAAGGCTTCATTAAAAGAATCGTATTTATTAACATTGTTCCTTAATAATAAAAATTCAGAACAATAATTTTCAAACCTGTAACATCAACGTTTAAGAATAAAACAAAATTGAGGACACGGAAGGCAGTGCAACATTACCACCACCCCCACTTCTACCCAACTTCCACTCCATCTGTATCTTTTCTCTTTCAATTTTGCAGTCTGTTAAACCGATATCAAAATTCCCCTTTTTATTCTCTACCTTTTACGATGTTTAAATCCTGACGACACAATCCAAATATTTTTTGCGGCTTTCTTTTTAAAATACCCTCCCTCCTTCTGTTCCCGCAAAGGAAATCCAATGAAATATTGAAAATCTTATAACTTTCAACGACTTTCAGTATGTTAACACAATGTTAATGATTACAAAAATTGTGAAAGCATGCAGGGTGAATGCTTTATTATTCAGAAAATTTAAAGGAAAACTAACAATAAATGAATCATTGAAATAGAACATTTTGTAGAAATTCAATTTAAAGATGTTTAACATTTATACCACTTGGTGAGTGTCACTGCAGTTGGACCAGTAGTCCCCGAGGGCACATTTAGCCAAGTTTGGTCAATTTCGGTTGATCGTTTCTTCAACGCATTCTAAATTTTCTGTTATCAAAATTTCTTGAAATTTTAAAAACGTGGGTCCTGTAGCATCATATCCCACCCATCCTGCTTCGTCATTCGGTACGCATTTTCGACATAGTAACTTTCAAACTTTTTTGGCATATTACATTGTTTAGATATGAGGATCACTGACGAGGGTTAAATACCCGAAACGTGCATGTCTGGTCCATGCTGCCAATTTATCTGTTCTTAAATGATGCTACTCAATTTGAAGACGTTTAACATAGAACTCTATTGTACGCAACCTCCATGAATATATTCGTCATGTGATGAAATCGTACTCATTGATTGGATATTAGGGATATATAACATTATTGCACCAAAAAATAAAGCAATTTATTTTCAGTTCGGGCAAACCCCGACGGTATAACTGCGTTTCAAACAGTATTTCCAACATATACCTGTCGGAACCACAAAACACAGTACGTTTATCCCCTAAATGATGTTTTTTGTACTCTCATAACCACAATGACGTTGTGCTAATGACTCATAATAAAAGAAATAGCTCTTTTTCTTGAAGAATTAAAGTACAACATACCTCGAGACCAGGGCATGGTGGCGAAATAAATATAAGATATAACAATATTATTAAAAGGTGAATTAATTAAGAAGGATCCCAATTAAAATTTTATAATACTTAGTAGGGTTGTAATAATAAACATTCGACCAAACAAGATGGGGGATTATAACTATCAACCATATGCTGTCATGTGGGATGAGAAAAGCCCACCCGAGGGGTCTGGTTTCTGGTCAGGGAACGAGGCTTGCCGAGTTCCCTGACCAGAAACCTGACACCGAGGGTGGGCTTTTCTCATCCCACATGACAAACATATGGTTGATCGTTTTTCTCCCATTTCTAGGGGCCTTTCTTGAAATTCCACGCAATCATGAAATCGTCAACTTTATCGAATTCGAAAAATTAAGGAATATTCGTTTTCAGCGCCCTCAAAAATGGTTTATTCTAAAAGAATAAACCGTAGTCCTTAGCCTTAATCGATTTAGTAAGAATTAGAATGTAGGAAAAAGAGATTTTAAACGACGTTTATGTTGAGAGGTCGCCGCTTTAGATGCAAAAATCATGACGTCACAATGGATAACAACGACGTCATAATATGGATACGGCCGACGTCAAAAGTCACGCGAGGTACATGTGGGATACAGTGACCCTACATGACGCGTCGCTATGGGCAAACTCTATCCCACATGAGGGCAAATGGGAGAAAATCGTTTTCCTCTCTTGTTTTGAAAATATGAGAAATCTAGCAACATATGTGTTGTGATGCGGTGCAAGGGTTGCTTAGCTATATGACAAATATGGATAATGACCATATACATATGAATTGTATCCAAAGAACGGGGAGTCGTTCTTCATGGAAACATGAGACACTGACACCCCCTCCGTTAATTTCTTGGTTCGCAAATGATTTGCCTTACCTGCTAGATCTTGGAATTAATATCTGATGGTTAGGTATTCGTTTTTATGCCATATACATGACATACGCAGCTGTTCTATGTTTTAAAAAAAAGTGGGGTTTTTTTCGTATATTACCTATTTGCATGCAATTTATAGCTACGTTATCCTTACATGCAATCTATTTAAAAACGTAAATATAGAGAAACGTGATGTCGTACAGTATGAGATTCCCCACCGTGTTTAGTGGAATAGGATGACACCTCCTTTCAGTAAGTATTTCATTGCTTCCTGTCTTGCTTATTTGAATGATAGATATACTTCCTTTTTGGGACATGAGAAGTAAATAGTCGTTCTCTTACAGAGAGTTATCGTTCCCTTACCATACACGATTATACGCTTATATCTCTGTCAGTGCTTGAATATTCATCCGAGCAAACAGGTAACTGGGGACCTAGACTTACAGAAAATAAAAAGCTCCTAATTTTGTTCCTATATTTTCAAAGTTGTATCAAAAAAATTAGCGCACACTGATATCTTAAATAACCGTCCGTGCATAACATACTCAAAGTCGTTTAGTAAAATATGTATATATGACATATCACAAGTATGCCATGTGATGAAACGGCAATCACTCATTATCAGAGAGAGAGAGAGAGGGAGAGAGAGAGAGAGAGAGAGAGAGAGAGAGAGAGAGAGAGAGAAAGAGAGAGAGAGAGAGAGAGTTATTGTATATGAATATGTCTTTTACAGAAATCTAATCTTACGTGTATAATGATTGTTAATGTTGGATTTGAACTTCCGCCCATGGTCTCGGAATATCTTTACTTTATCATGTCACACATCGCAAGAGCAAGTTAACTCGAAAAAGGACAACTCAAGATTCAACATGCTCGTGGCCTTTTAAGCTTCGTATATATTTCGTATATATTTGAATTTGAATGTTTTATTGAACAACAATTGTTTACGAAGGGATGGAGGTTACATTAATTAAGAGACATGTTTCCTTTTTCAATTTTTTTTGGGGGGGAGGGAATGTTCATAAATTTATTTTTTAAAAAATACTTTCAGATTCTATATACTCATAAAGAATTACAGGTATTTTTGTATCTTTAATTAAATCGGCGAATTAAGGATTTGCAGCAATATAGATTTAAGTTTTCTTGTAACTTATTTTATAGTTGCACATTTTTGATTCTGACTGATATTTTTTCAACGATTGATTGGAATGAAATTTAAAGAAATCGACTGAATACGACAGAAAGGAGGGTGTTGCAGTATGCACAGCAAAATATTGATTCCTTTATTTTCATATGTTACACATATGTACATATATTTCATAAACACAAATAAACGAAGCATACTTACATAATATCTATCAAAGTTTTCAGATACACGTAATACGCAATTAGCGAAAGAACAAACAAACGTTGACGGGTAGATGCCGACACGACTTAATGAGCTTTAGACATATATTTTAAAATTAGTTAAAGAGAGCTTTTTTAATAAATATTTTTGGCATATACTAGTTTATTTATTGTGAAATATTCTGTTCTGCATTATGAGCTTTGATGAACAATCCATTGTGTTTTCACATGAAGATCTTCCTTTATAAAAATGATCAAACTTGTCTCAATATGGTGAGAAATTCCAGAAAGCTGTGAAAGCTATAAGAGAGACTGATTGACTGAAGCACATTCTGCACGGTACTTTCCACATATCTCACAGCATCTGGTTGAGTCATTACGAAAGCCCCCTTTATCCAAAAGAATAAATTTCCAAACATCACTATGGAAACAAAAAGTGACTTTATCCATCTTTTATTTGTACTCACAGATCGCTCAATGCCTTGTACGAGAAATATTGTTTGTAGCAGTACTTTGTAGCATTCCAAAACTTCGAGGACTAATGCTGACAATACGTTTGTATTTTTCGACAACTTCATCATCATATCTATCGTACGATTTGCTACATATCCCATCGCTCCGATTACCAACGCGACATGTTTTGAATTCAAGGATATCTTTTTTTGCTGTACATTTGTACATGTATCACAAGTAATGTGATGAAAGCATGAAGCTAATGATATTATAACTAAAAGTGTGCTCACCATGGTGAAAATATTGTTTAGAAGCCCGATATAATCATCCTTTGGGGAAATATGTTCCATTTGTATCACTATCTGAAGAAAGATACATGGTAAAAATGATGTCAGTGTAGATATAAAAGCAACAACTATACTCTGTCTTCTACCGAATGCTTCAACGTTTTCTCCAAATCTTGAAATTCGCACTGAATGTGAATCTAGAAATGACTGTCGGACAAAACGTCTATCCGTTGGCCATATTTGCAGAATAAAAGTAACAAACATCGGCAAAATCTGCATGTACGTTGGTCCCCAAATCTTGACGAATACCCTCATGTAACTCTCCTCCATTGTCCAGAAACACTTGAAGACATTTTCAATACTTGTGTTACTTCCTTTCAAAAGATTTGCAGGAACAAAGTATGCCCCGGACAGTATTTTTATAAATGTTCTGTACCACAATATCGATGATGAATAGAGAATTAAAGCAAGACAAACTTTGATTAATCTAGAACGCCGCAAAACGACAGCTCTAAATTTAGTTATGAACACTAATCCGGACGTAAATTCTAAGTATTGTAGAATGCCATACAAAAGCATAATGACTCGGAGCTGTGTTGATCCTAAGTCGTAACATTTACTTAAGACGAATATTACCATGGCTTGAGTACCAAGCTCAAGGAGTCCAAAAATCCATAGAAATAAAAGTTTTACTTTTACGTCAAAACTATCCAATCGTTCGATGATCAAATTATGAAATTTGATATAGGTCCATGCAATAATAATGAAAAATATCTTCAAAAAATATAGAGCAATCGGTGCTATGAAATCTAGGTCCACAAACAATTGGTTCACTACATATGAAGCAGCGCCAATTGAAACAAACGAAGTCAAACACGCTGTTCCTAATGTACACGCTGTAAGAAAATAGTAAATGCATGAATCCATCTCTGACAAACAAATGTTAGATATATGGAATCTTTCATTAAAATGGAACTAACAACTCCTTTAGAAATATATTTGGCTCAACATTTTATAAACAATTCTTATTAGTCAAATGAGATGAAATGTACAAGGAAGTCTGAGATCGTCTGCCATCAATAACCTTCTAGTGAATACCATTTCCGACTGGTTACAGAAGGAAAATGAACTTTCTTTTCGGGTTTTCCTTAAATGTTATGCTAATCAATCAAAAAGCGGATGAATAATTGCATTAAAAATCTTTCCACTCTATATCATTGGGCAATAAATGTATAGCCTAATAACTCTGAAGATTAAGATGGTTAAACATCTTAAATTCTATCCATTTACAATCATTCATGCGTATTATTCTTTTACTTTGTGATAAGAAATAAGGAAGGATAGAATGATTTGCTATTAAAAGTTGAAAGATGTTCGTTTCGTTATTGCCTCATTCAAAATGATACATTCTACAATTGAACAATAAACTTGTTTTAAAGGCCGCGAATTGGAACAAAGTAATTCAACCTTCTTTCTTAAAGAGCTATATCACCGCATAGGGTCGAAACGTATGATGTTGTGGCTCCTTACGGAGGTTTTATATTGCTTTCACATCATTTAAGTTATGCTGCACAGAACTTCTAGGACGTTGCAGTGGGGCAATGCCTAATAAGTAAGTCCTTATCGTTATATATCTGAAAGGTCTATAGTTTTTGCAAACACTTCAAGAGTTGTGCAAGATCAAGACCGATTCGGTCGTCGACAAATTATTAAAGTGTTTTCAAAAACTATCAACTTTTCACATACCTGAACGATTTGGATTGATTTATTAGACATTGCCCTACTGCAACGGCTTACCAGTTTTGTAAAGTTTAACCTACAAAATGAGAAATGAGAAATGAAAAAAAATCTGTTTAAGGAATCACAACACCATACGTTTCTATCCCACGCGGTGTATACGTTTATCAGATCAGTGTATGTATACGATAGCTCATAGTTATTTTAAAGCAAAATTATCAATTCAGTTTCAATATACTCTTCATAATGTTAGTTTATCTCCATATTTTCTAGATGGGCTTTGTACATGTTATTTTATATATTAAGAAAACTGAAAAAAACGCTATTTTGTAATTTTAATGTTTATTTGTCAGAAGCATAAATTTAATGGCATACAGCAATGCAGAAGTATATTGAATACATACATAAGTTCACAGATACAATAGGAAATATACGTAATATACGTAATATGAAAACGGAAAGTTATAATGATGTGCGAAAGGAGGCATTTATTTTGTTGTATTATTGTGGCTGCTGCAACCGAGTGTTGTTCGATACTCCCTCCTTTCTTTTGAATTCAGAGAGTGCTGTTCACTTTCGAAAAGCAATTTTACGGAATTCTAAATGAAATAATGATGGAGGTAATTTTAATTGTTCATTTTGACAAACACAGTCAGATGCCTGGTACTCCTGATGCGGTTTTCCTTAAAAATCAAGGTATAAGCTTCATTATTTTTTTTCTGTTTGGGCACCCGAAACCCCTCTATGGGGTCAGTTGACAGTATTAAAGTTACATATATTGTGGGAAACCAACTACTTGTTGCAGAGATCTCTAGCTAGGCCGTTCCCCTTTGGGGTGCCTTCTTTTATTCAAAGGGCAGAATACTACCCCATTTCATACCCACCCTCCACATGTGTGTGTGATGTATACTTGTATGCAGGAGGGTTGTATGTTTTGTACTGCTTGGATGATCCGTATTTCCAACGACTTTAATGAGGTACCACCACACATGGATACCCTTGAAGTAGCATGAACGTGGGTACCCAACCGGCACTTTATAGTCACCCAGTCAGGATACTAGGTAGGGACGACAGAATGGATATGGCTGACCCCACCGGGATTCGACTGACCGCACCGGGATTCGAAACCTTTTTTCCCATCAGGTGTCACCACATCTGAATATCATTAACACATCATGATCGTGGGTACCCAACCGGGCCTACAGAAGTCTACAGATATTGTGAAGGATTAAGCTCATTTCCTATATATGACCACATAGAAATTTGTAATTTTGTACTAATATCGAATGTGCAAATTTGAGCTATCTATCTCTGTCTTTTTTGCCTTCAGTATAGGGATAAATTAAAATATTGTACCGTGCGCTACAATTTCCGCCCAAAAACCTACTAGAAGGAAAAAGGGGGTTTCCAGCAGCACTAGGTTGCAGCAACCTGGAAAGAAGAACACTATCATAACCAATGCAAAACAAGTTGACACACACAGCAAGAGACGCAAAAGAGACAAGGAAAACCAAAGTCAACACAGAAACATCAAACACAAAGGACTACACATAAACCAACGATACCAATTGGCAACCGATGCGGATCTAGGGCGGTCATCTGCTACGTTGGTAGCAAATGGTGTGGTTATCCGGATTAATAACGCACAACCCTTCCACTTTCCGGGTTACCAAGAGGTCTCGAAGACCGCACAAAAGTTGTGTAAAAAAATTCTCATTGTGAGATGACCATGCAAGCAAGCCAGCGATGAGTAAAAGAAGCAAGACGCAGGGACCCGAGCAACATACAGATGGATTTGTAAATGGATATATGTATGATATTAAAGGGCATACGAAATACGGTCCGTGTTCTACCGGCTGAGAATATTCATGATGGAAAGTTATTGAATACGCTTATTTTAATGAAGAAGTGCTTAAAACTCCGAATTCTTAAATTTTGTGTACGAGTTGCCATTATTCTCAGTCATAGTAGTCGTTGAAAAGCCTGTATAATTCTTACATAATCTTTTTGCACGTATAAGAGTAACAACACATTCATACTGTCGACTTAGGATGTAGAATTCTAGTCTGAATGTTTCGCTAAAATACGACACATTATTTTAGCACCTTATCTAGAGCAAAAAGACAGAATATGATCTAAATTTGTCAGTATGAATGTCTCAACTTTTATACAAAAATCTTTGGATTTTGCCCTTTTCATCAAATGGTTATTCCGAAATGAATGCAGGTGAAATATGATACCCTTTCTTTTAAAAGAAAATCTAAATACAGTAAATGAATTAAGGCAGCTGTATGGAGATACCCTTTTTTGCCTAAAATATTTTGTACATTTTTTTTTATTTTCGGCCATCTAAAAGTAAACTACTCTAGATAATTTAAGTGTTTTATAGGTACTAATTTGTTATATTAAATTTGTGTCAAATTTAAAGCTGTCTTAGTTTAACATGTCACTTAGACACTTCCATATTACACTTATTACAGTAGTATCTTTAAAATCTCATTTGAAAGGACACAATCACCGTTGTTTCAGTATGTTAAGAAATTCAATGAAACTGAATAGGTTATAGGACAGACCGACTGACAGAAGCACATTCTGCACGGTGCTATCGGCATTATTTGCGACATCTGGCAGACTCATTGAGACGGCACCTCTGATCCAAAAACATAGATTTCCAAACATCAAAATTGAAATGAAAAGCGATGTCATCCATCTCTTTTCTGTACTCACAGGTCTTGCAATGCCTCGCACGAGGAATATTGTTTGTAGCAGTACTTGATAGTATTCCAATATTTCAACCAGTAGCGAAGAAACGGAGAAAGTCTCTCTAGAAAAGTGCACTGTCATATCCATCGTTCGACTGGCCAAGTATCCCATTCCTCCGATTATCAATGCTAGATGTTTCGGATTCCAGGATATCGTTTTATGATTTAAGTTTCTGTAGTTATTCATGTAATGAAAACATGAAACCAAGGATATTACAACGAGAGTTGTGTTCACCATTGTAAAGAGATTGCTAAGGAGTTCAATGTGATTTTTGTCTGCATTACCGTATGTAGAAAGTGATACAATCTGCAATATAATAGATGGTAAAAATACTATCAATGTGGCTATGAAAGCAACAAGTATACTTTGTCTAAGATAGAATGTTTCGACATTATCTCCCTGTCTTATAACAGCTCCTGACCGTACATGGACACATGATGATTGAACATTTCTTTGATCCGTTGGCCACATTTGTAGTATAAAAGTGACAAAAATTGGCAAAATCTGTGTATAAGTTGGTCCCCAAATCTTGACGTAAGAGTCCATGTGTCTCATTTCTAAAGTCCAGAAACAAGTAAAGGCGTCATCTTCACTTGTATCATTTCTTTTTAAAAGACTTACGGGGACGAAGTTTGCTCCGGATAATATTTTTATACACGTTCTGTACCACATTATAGATGTTGAGCATAATATAAAAGTTAGACAAATTTTAATTATTCTGGACTGTCTTAGAACGGCACCACCAAATTTAGCAACGAACGACAAACCAGATGTGAATGAGAAGAACTGTAGTAAGAGATACAACAGCATAATAGCTCGCAGCATCGAAGTTCCTACATTATAACATTTTCCATATATAATCGTTATCATGACTTGGATACCCAGTTCAATGAGTCCAAAAATCCACAAAAACACTATCTTGGTTTTAACTTCGAAGCTTTTATCTTGTTCAATAATCAAATTCTGCACTTTGATATGGCTCCATGCAGTAGCAATAGAAATAATCTTTATGGAGTACAGAACCATCGGTGCTATGAAATCTAGTTTCAAATTAGTAAGATTCACTAGGTATAAAGATGCGCCGAGTGAAACAAACGTAATCACACTTGATGCTCCTAATATACATGCAATAAGAAAATAGTTAAGAAGAAGATCCATGTCAGAGAAATAAATGTGAGACACGATATACTAGTACTAGCTTGAAATCAAATGTGGTAAGTAACTGCTAGTAGAGAAGATAAATTTAGTGACAAGAGATGATCGCGCGTCTTTGATAACATACAATTTCTCGATCGCATAAAGGCCTAGAGAAAACTTCCTCTTTCTAGAGTGAATTAATGCTTCAACAGATGTAAATTCCATTCAAAGCGGAAAAATATTTGCACAATAAGGTCTCTGTTACGGTGAATGAACATGTTTAAAGTTATCGAATTAATTATCATTCATTCTACCCTAAATGGCGAAAGATTGAAACTGGAGACTAGGAAGTGCTGCAAAACCTGCACATTATTTGCAATGGGAAATTCATTCCAAAATGAGATCTGTCAAAGTGACCTTAAAGATTTAAATTGCTAAGGGATGTATTAAAGCTCTATTTACGGATAACCTTGTGAATAATTCATTAATTCATTCATAATAAGATAACCGTCTATAACTTATGAATATTATATTATTACGACAGACACGAACTAGAACATTAGATATGTTATCATTTAATAAAACTTATACAGTGATAACCATTTAATAATGTATTTTTTTAAAATATGTGAACTTTTTTCTCCTTTTACCCTACGGCTTACACGAGATACATGTAGGCTTTTAAAACTAAATAATATATTTGTAAAAATGCAAAACAAAATTTTAACACTTTGTATTCTTTTGTTTCATCCAGAATTTCCTATGCGTAATTCCTGAAGATATAATCCTTAAATCTTGAATTTGCTTCAAGCCACCATATTGCTCCAGGAAGTGTCCTTTCATAAGAAAGAGTAGCCTGAACGGATATGACTTTTTTTCTGCACGACTTGAGTGAGGGGTGTTGCTAGCAAACAGGAGATGCTCCAGCTTTACCAAACACTTCAATTTAGAAGGACATGTTAATGTTAATCTGTAGATATGTAACAAATCTTCTTTTACTTCACGTTTTTAGAATATGAAGATATTTGTTAAAAAGTTCAATTTTGCATTTTATCCTTTTTCTGAAGGAAACATGTACAATGGTAACATAAACTAACATAAACTACAGAGACAAATAATTCAGCATCCTATTTGGACATAATGTTGTCCTACGACACTGATGGTCACATGAACACCTCACTCTATGCCAAACGTGACGACTTCAATTTCAGCATTACAAACTTTCCTTTTCTGAGTAGCAACATCCCTTCATCGCCTGCTTATGGAGTGTTCATATCTCAGTTCATACGCTATGCCAGAGCAAGTACCAAATATACGGATTTTGTTCTTAGAGCTAGGCATCTTTTAGATAAGCTTCTCAGTCAGGGACATGTTTGTGACCGACACACATCGTCACTGAGGAAGTTCTACGGTCGATATGGGGAACTCGTCATACACTATGATGTCCCACTCTCCAGAATGGTGGATGAAATTCTGTCATAGACCATTTGAACCATCCAACCACAGATTGTACTCTATGTCTTCCGAAATGACAGTTCTACCGAATTGAAGCGGCGGGTGTTGCATGCAAGCAGGAGATGCTTACTCTTCCTGGGCACCTGGTCTCATTCTCATATCGGGAGTCCGCTTTTTTTTTCATGTGGTGGAGGTTTTTGTTTGTTTAATTTGGTTTCTGTTTTATCCTGATTTTGTATGCCTTCGGTTTCTGATTTTCTGAATAATCGATTTTGTGCTGTATACAGGGATATGGTCATTATCCATATTTGTCATACCCTGTATTATTGTATTAATAAGCAATGCTGCCTATATTTACATAGTAACAATAGGATTATGATTGAATGATTCAGTATAATAAAATGACTGTCTTTCTATAGGTGTTCACGGTACATGTAGTATGATTCTGATCGGTCAAGTGATATTTCTGGGATCCCTGAAACGATTCTTGGAATATTTCCATATGTCCAACCAGAATTATACTACCACGAACACTCAAAGTAAGACAGTCATTTCCTATTATTCATTCACTACAACGTTTTGAGATTTTTCCTACTACTGTCCGCGCGGCTCACTCCGGAAAAGGATAAACTCGATTTTGATGATTTTGTCATGCAGAAATCAAAATACAATCTTTATTATTGAATAGACCTCCCTTAGTCGTAAACCTTGGTACATGTATACGTTACATGGTCGAGAGTTTATGCAATCAGATTATACAGACAAAATAAATTTTAGATGGGACATTTTCAATGTCAAATTTCATCGTAACGTCGCCGAGTTTAACATTGAGCCAATGGAGAGCGACAGGAAGCAACGATAAAAAATAGCATTAGAAATAACCCATGTAAAACTTGATTTGCCTATAAAGTTTGATGGCGTATACTGACTATCATATAACTTACAGCAAAATTTACGACTAAGCGATTTCATTAAAATTTTTGCAATATAAAAATAGTCAAAACTGCGTTTATCCAGTTACCGAAAAGGCCGCGTGGACAGAAAGTATCTGGAATTGTTTTTTTTTTTTTGTATTTCACACTATTTTGTTTAATATAAAACATGGCACATGACATTGAAGCAATCAGACTTGACAAGGTAATAAACGGTGACACATGTATAAATGATGTTATCATTTCAGAAACACAATTGCTCCAACTAATTAAAAGTTGTTTCATCGCTTTTTTGAAAATACCAATAAAATGAACCAGACACAAATGAATAACATACTGATGATCTAGGATTGAGTGAGAATATGCAAGCAGCCCAGAAAACTGTAGAAATTATAGGACAAACCTACTGCAAGGAGAGCCTGTTTCACCGTGTCTAGTGGCTGATTGGTATAGGAAACCGAGGTAACGAGTGCACCCTGTATCCAGCTCATCAAGTTTTCTAGCATCACAATAGATATAAAAAGGGACCATATAATGGTTTTTTCTATTACATAATGTTTATTTCCGCGTATGATGAAAATTGTTTGCAATAAAATGTTATAAGTTTCTAGTATCATTTTGCATATCACTAGTACTTGAGCTGTGCGTTCTACAACTGTTATACATGACATTGTACTCAAAGCAAGATGAGCTATGTACCCCATTGCCCCAAATATTATAACTACGTTCTTAGCTTTCCATAAATTTTGTTTATGTTGAGTTGAACGATCCTTCATTAAATGAAAACACATGGCTAACGAGGTGGTCATGCTAATTGTCCTTACGAGAGAGAAAATCGGGTTTTTGAAGACTTCAAATACTGTTTCCAGTTTCGAAAAAGACTTGGAGGATTTCATCAATATCTGAGTAATAAATGATGGCAGTCTGGTCAGTACTGTCACAATTGAAGCAATGACAATGGCATGTTCCCGTTTTAATCTCCTTGTTTGTCCACTTCGGTTTAGAAATTGATTCTCTTGTTGAAGCGAGTTCGTGTGGAAATACATGTCGCTCCGAGGCCACATTTGGGAGACGAATGACAGGAGTAGGAGGAAATACTGGACATACGTAGGTGCCCAAAATTTTAAAACAGGTCCGAATATTGCTTGTGTCGGGTGATTCCAATAGCATGAAAATCCATCGATGACTTCATTGCTTTTGTTCCGTCCGAAATTCTCTTGCTTATTCCAATAGCATGCAAAACTATTGATGGCGTCATTGCTTTGGTTTCTCCCGAAGTTCTCTGATACGAAGTATGTCCCCGAAAGCTTCTTTACGAAAGATTTGTACCAAATTAAAGCAGTCGATAATAGGTATATTATTAAGCAACCTTTAACGATTCTTGACGATTTTAAGATAACACATCTATGATAAGTCAAGAATAGCATTCCTGTCAATAAACCAATGAATTGTGTGATTACATAAAGTAACAGAAGAACTCTTGATAGTGAACTAACATATCGGAAACACTCGCTTAAAATAAAGATATTCAAAACTTGAGTTGCCAGATTGAAAAGTCCAAAAATCCAGATAAAACTAATTTTCACTTTGACAAGAACACATTTTGTCCGGTCAGTATACACAAATCCTACTAGATTCTGCCTTTTGATTGTAGTCCATGCAAGTAGAATCGCTATTATCTTCAGAAACTGAAAAGAAATTGGTGCTATTGTATCCAATTTGAGTTTTTCCTTATCGTTTACAAACATCGAGCCGATCCAAAAGAAAAATGACATCCAACTTCCAGTGAGTAGGATACAAATTATTTTGAGGTAAATGAATGCTAAGTCAATTCCTGATCTGTACATTATTGTGTGGTTTTCACGTACTAATTGCCGTGTAAAGTGCACACAGTACAATTTCATGAAATATTCTACAGAAATGACTTCAGAAATCTAATCAAATGCTTCTATTTCATCTATTTCTAGATGAGGAAACAAAACACGTCACATACATGTGGTTAGTTTGAAGAACGATGTCAATGAGAGTAAAGTATAATTTGAATATAATAGACTGAGTTAACTAAGATACAATGCAAACATATTAATAAAATCCCAAGAGAATTTATTACAATATAAAGGAGGTAAAATAGGAGGTGTATTGAAAATTACATTTCTGATAGGATACACTGGTATAACATACAACGGTAACTCTTTAAATAAGAAAGTCGTTAACATGGCGAAGGAAGATGATAGGGTGATTGTAAATTATTAATCAGGAACTTCCAAAGAATTTGTTTATCAAGAGAGGTTTTCAAAGATAACTTTGTAACGAATCAACATTTTTGCTTTCAGTGCTATAAAAACAAACCAATCATCAATTGTATTAAGGTAGAGGATCCCACAGATTTCAAGCTTGGGAAAGTTCAGTGGAGGTAACTACAACTTATAAACGAATTTCATCAGCTGGTATATTCTTTTCCCTTTCCAGAATCGATGAGAAAAATATATGTTTCCACCAAAATTATTTATATATAGCCCTAAAAGGATTACATTCTGGTCTATGGAAATTGTAAGAAAAACTGCTTTTTTTCATCGGAAAATATAATGAGAATAGTTTGAATGGTTTTATGGCTTTGTAAATGGTTTCGTACAGAAACATGGAGGTATCCACTCTTGTTGTGATAAAATATGGTTATTTACAGAACAAATTTAGAAAAAAAACCCTCACAAGTAAAGGTTATCTTTCCTGAGTCTAAGTGCACCCTAGAGGAGTGTATGGTGACAGGAGTTTTTTTTTCAATTGAAAATTGAACACGCCACCCTCTGACTGAAAGTCCTTTATTTGAATGTCTTTTTTTCATTTGATGCAAGTTCCGCGATGCCCCTGGTTCTTCTTCAATAATTCATTATTTATAAATAAAAGTATATAATTATCTAAGTTTTATTAACTACAAATGTACACCAAAAGATGATCATAGGAATTTCCTGAATTTTCTAGAGCATCCAAAGGGGGGGGGGGGGGGGGGTGCGTAACCTTTTAAGAAATGTAAAAATCGTAGAAATATATATGTCCTTAACTCTAAGAATTACGGACATATTTCTAAGATTATGCATTTTTTTCTGTTTTTATTTTAGTGAGTAACACCCCTCGATCTCCCTTCCACATTGCTAAAGCCCCCTTCACACTTTCACGGATCGGGCCACAGATAGCTATGGATCGAGAAAAATTTTACATCCGTAGCTATCCGTAGCAATCCGTAGCTCGATCCGGCACTAGTCGTGACAAGTCGTAGCTATCCTTGGCAATCCATAGCTATCCGGGATGGGACAGAGAATTTTTGAACATGTTCAAAATTTCCCACGACTCCGCCACGGATAGATTTGTCGTAGCGGAGTCGTAGGGGAGTCTTAGCAATCCATAGGTTACTCGTACTCGAGTAGATAATTATACGGATTGGTAGGACTGTCTTGAATTTCCTATGCATTTTTAATTAATAATTATTTACTAAAACACCGAATAATTTCAAATTGAGATGGTCTCACTTGTTTTATAACAGTATTGAGGTTTTATACATGCCTTTATACCATGACCTGAAATTGAATATTTGAAGTATTAATTCATATATTGACAGAAAAACGCACAGAAACCTGATAAATTTAAAGTTTATATAAGACACAAATCTTGGCTATCCGTAGCAACCCGTGGGAGAGTCGTAGCAATCCGTAGCAGAGTCGTAGCAATCCGTAGCAGAGTCGTAGCAATCCGTAGCAGAGTCGTAGCATTCCGTAGCAGAGTCGTATTGTTATTTTTATCACAAAAATGGTCCCGGATTGCTACGGATGCGCTACGGGTTAGCTATCCTTGTGCGAATCGTGGCTATCCGTACTCGAGTCGTGGTAATCGTTAGCAATCCGTACCTATCCGTATCTATCCGTAGTCGTGTCGTAGCAATCCGTATCTATCCGTACGCGTGTCGTAGCAATCCGTAGCAATGTCGGGACGATATCCGTAGCAATCCTTAGCTATCCGTACTCAATCCGTATCAACCCGTAGCAATCCGTACTGGAGTCGTAGATTCATTGTTCATCGAACAATTTGCGTCCCGACTCGCCACGGATAGACCTTTAAGGAGTCGTAGCGGAGTCGTGGCTCGATCCGTGAAAGTGTGAAGGGGGCTTAACGCTCACCAAATTTTATTGCTTACATTTTTCAAACCAAACTAAAATTATGAAGGATAAAAAAAGGAAAACAGAAGGGGGATTAGGCATACACAATACATTTAAGAGTTACAAGAAAACTACATCTTTACCTGACGGTAATCACATTTTTCATGTGGGATGTCCAAAGTGAAAGAATGACAATTCAGTTTTAGATTGCTCCATTTTCATACATGTTTTTCTGAACTATTCTAAGTAATGCGTAGTGTATGATACGATGAAATCAGCCTTATATTATTCCATATTTTAACCCCCTTCCCCATATGTATATGTTGTTTTTTTCCAGATTCTGACAAACATATTTAAAAACAACATGACACATAACATTGTAGTAAACAAACTGGAAATGGATTTACATGTAAACAGTAATATAAATAAAGCTATTTTAATGCCATCTTTTTCTTATAGAAAAATTACTTCATGTAAGTGTTCTATATTTTATTATGTCTTAAGATTTCGAATAAATTGAAGGAGAAACATAAAATACTGCTGATCTAGGATTGAATGAGAATATTAAGACATTCCAAAAAAAAAACTGTAGACAATCCAACTGCAAGAAGAGCATGTTTCACCGTGTATAGCGGCTGATTGCTATGGGACAGCGAGGTAACGAATGCACCTTGCATCAAGCTCATCAAGTTTTCTACCATCACCATGGATAAAAAAGGGACCATATAAAGATTTTATCGATTTCATAACGTTCCCTTCCGCGTAAAATAAATATTGTTTGCAAGAAAATATTATGAGCCATTCTCTGTAAGCATAAAAAATTATAATGGGGATTGGAAATCGCATGTCTCAGATTTTTATAATTTTCATCGTCATAGGCAAGTTTGACCCCCTGACCATGAAAATGGCATTTGTTTTGGAATTTTACCAGCCGTTGCCATGGTAACCAGGCATACTGTTTTTGGCAAGAAATGGAGCTTGAAATAGTGTAAAAGTTGCCATATCCAGTATTATTATCTAATTAGTAAAAATTTAGGGAACATTTGTGGAAGGTTTGATGTTTCGAATATGATAACTGCTTTGTCTTCTATATTGTTCACAAGGATTTTATACCTAAGTACACGGTGACCTTGACATTTGACCCTCGACCTTGAAAATCAAAAGGGTGAAAGGTTTGATATTTCTATGACGATTGCTCTGTCTTCTCTGTTGATTAAAAAATCCGGACACAAACACCCACACAACAAATTAACACACACACTTTGGCACAGACGCATGGCAGCGATTCTTTATCCCCTTGGCAACGGAGTTGTAAGGGGATAATAAATAGTTTCAAGAAATTTGTTTTGAAAATGTACTTTTGTACCGAATTCTTTCATATATATCGTTCCGAAAATAAAGGTTGCAACTTCACAAAATTTGCAAACAAATTGTCAATGAAATATGACCAAAGACTATGAACATTCTGTCCAAAATGTACCCAAAGACGCAGCAGGATGGGTTGACCCATTTTTCGCGTTGTTCAAAACCTACAAAATCTAATATAAGACATATTGATTACATATTTACAATGCAGGGGGTATCACCACAATAACTGAGTTTATGCTTATATTTTCCTTAACAGCCTCCTTCATTAACAAGTTTTTCTTCAGTTCCTGATTGATGATATTCGAATCCTGACGATAATCTCAACAGCACTCACAATAGAGCAGGAAATTGAGCATCGAGAGACCCCTAGCAAGCTAGAGGGGGATCAGGTGCCCGGGAGGAATAAGCATCCCCTGTTTGGCTAGCCGCACCCGCCGTCGATGTTCACGCACGAAGATGAAAACAATATCTAAAATACATACACTCTCTGAGGTAATGTCTGTAAAGAAAGTGCTATGGAGACCATGTCAGGGAAAAATAATCAAAACATATACTGTCAAACCCCTCGCGGGGAAACTTTTTTACGAGGTCCACACGGCATAGGGCATAAGTACCATCATCCTATTTACTTCCTTAAACTCGTTAGGACTTGGAACGTCTTAAGAGTGATCGATCGGGCTTTGCACTTACGTTGTCTCCTATCAGAATATATAGTATAATATGACCTTCCTATTTACACTTCCCCCATATGATATGTAATTCCCTGGGAACATTTTTTTTATAAAACATCCTTTTTCATCGCACGACATACTTGTTTGGTGTCTGAGTTCACTCTAAGCATTTCAGATAATCAATTATGATCAATGATTTTGTTCTTCAAGCACTTTATGAGCTTTGTGTTACCTTATGAAGAAATACTCGTAGATAAGTTAAAAGTATTTAATGAAAAAGGATGTTAATCTCTTTTTGAAGTCATTTCTTCAGATAATTTCATGTACTGTAAATAACGGTGCCTACGTGAATATAACATAATAATGGATACCTCAGGAATCGACTTAGCATTCATTTACTTCAAAATAGTGTGTATCCTACTCACAGGAAGTTGGATGTCACTTTTCTTTTGGATTGGCTCAATGTTCGTAAATAATGAACAGATAATGAAATTGGATACAATAGCACCAATTTCCTTCCAATTTCTGGATGTGGTAGTAATTTTATTTGCATGGACTACAATCAAAAGGCAGAATCTAGTAGGGTTTGAATATACCGATCGAACAAATTGTGTTCTTGTCAAGGTGAAAATAAGTTTTATCTGGATTTTTGGACTTTTCAGCCTGGCAACTCAAGTTTTAAATATCTACATTGCAAGTGAGTGTCTTCGATTTGCTATTTCACAAACAATTGTTCTTATGATACTCTATGTAG
Source organism: Pinctada fucata (assembly GCA_028142955.1). Taxonomy (NCBI): domain Eukaryota; kingdom Metazoa; phylum Mollusca; class Bivalvia; order Pterioida; family Pteriidae; genus Pinctada; species Pinctada fucata. The sequence goes on along the minus strand of AP027114.1, from coordinate 20,193,149 downwards.
TCACACAATTCATTGGATTATTCACGGGAATGTTATTCTTGACTTTTCATAGATGTGTTATCTTCAAATCGTCAAGAATCGTTGAAGGTTGCCTAACAATTTACCTATTATCAACTGCTTTTATTTGGTATAGATCATTTATAAAGAAGCTTTCAGGAACGTACTCCATACCAGCGAACTTCGGAAGGAACCAAAGCAATGACGTCATAAATGGTATAACATGTTATTGGAATCACCCGGCACAAGCAATATTCGGACCTGTTTTAAAAGTTTCGGCACCGATGTATGTGCAGTACTTTATACTTCTTGTATCATTCCTCACACAAATATGGCCAAGGTGCGACATATATTTTCGTATTTTTCAAAAAGAGAATCGGTTGTTAAATCAAAGTGGATATACAGAAAGCTTAAAACGTAAACAAGTAATCGTCATTGCTTCAACTGTGACATTATTGATTGGTCTGCCATCATTTATTACTCAGAAAGTGGCAAAAACTTCAAAGCCCGACGAAAATTATGAAAACCTGATTTCCTCCTTCATAGGAACGATGGTCATAACCATATCGTTGGTGGTTTGTTTTCATTTAATGAAGGTCCGTTCCATACAACGTGAGAAGAATTCATGGAAATCTAAGGACGTAGTCATAATATTTGGGGCAATGGGCTACATAGCACATCTTGCATTGAGTACAATACCATGTATGACAGCTATACAACGTACAGATCAAGTACTAGATATATGCAAAATGATATTAGAAACTTATAATATTTTCTTGCAAACAATATTTATTTTACGCGGAAGGGAACGTTATGAAATCGATAAAATCTTTATATGGTCCTTTTTTATATCCATGGTGATGGTAGAAAACTTGATGAGCTGGATGCAAGGTGCATTCGTTACCTCCCTGTCCCATAGCAATCAGCCGCTAGACACGGTGAAACATGCTCTTCTTGCAGTTGGATTGTTTTATAATTTCTACAGTTTTTTGGAATGTCTTAATATTCTCATTCAATCCTAGATCAGCAGTGTTTTATGTGTCTGCTTCATTTTATTTGAAATCTTAAGACATAATGAATAAAGTACAGGACACTTTACATGAAGTATTTTCTTATATGAAAAAAGATGGCATGAAAACTCTATTTATTTACTGTTTAATTCCATTTCATGTTTGTTTACTACAATGTTATGTGTCATGCTGTTTTTTAATATGTCAGAACCTAATAAAACAACATAAACATGTAGGGGAGGGGGTTATAAAATGGAATAATGCTAGGCTGATTTAATCGCGTTCTACGCTACGCATAACTTAAATCAGCTGAGAAAAAAATACATGAAAATGGAGCAATCTAACACTGAATTGTCATTCTTTCACCTTGTACATCTCACATGAAAAAATTTGATTACCGTCAGGTAAAGAGTTATTTTTCTTGTACCTCTTATAGGTATTGTGTATGCCCAGCCCTCCTTCTGTTTCACTTGTTTATTCTTCATATTTTCTTTTTGGATTAAAAATGTAAGCAATGAAATTTGGTGAGCGTTAGCAAGGTGAAAAAGAGGGAGAGGAGTGTAAAATAAAAACAGAAACAAATTCCTAATTTCAGAAATATGTCCTTAATTGTGAACATTAACATGATTACGGACATATATATATTTCTGCAATTTGTACATTTCTTAAAAGATTTCGCCCCCCCCCCCCTTATGAGGATGCTCTAGAAAATTCAGGAAATGCCTGTAACCATGTTTTGGTGTACATTTGTTGTTAAGAAAACTTAGATAATAAAATACTTTCATATCTAAATAATAAATCATTTAAGAAGCACACGGGGCATCTAGGAACTTGCATCAAATGAAAATAGACCTCCAAATAAGGGACTTTCAACCAGAGGGTGGCGTGTTCAATTGCCAATGGTCATTTTCCATATTTGACATTTCCAGTATTGAAATATATGTTCGAGTATAAAATTTCAGTACACCATTTGCGCATTTCAACAAGCTATGTCCCATCAGTGATTCTCTTGGCCGATCAATGAGGAAATCTAATTTGTGAAGGGCAAATACCCTAACTTGACAAAATTATCTGCTTCAGAACCTGCTAAAGACAGCGCTACGTCATTAGGGAGATACCAGTTAATTTTAGAGAATTTTGCTACGGAGAATTTACCAACATATTTCAAGTCAAATGAAACCAATGAATAAGAGGCTTTGATATATCATTGGCTGCATCCAAATAAAAATAAAAGATGAGACTTTTATGCATAAGTGACTTTGAATAAAAATAAAAAAGATAAAAATAAAACTTTGAATGAAAATGAAACATGAGACTTTTATGCATAACTGACTTTCATACTACATTTCAGGTGTTGTTTATTTTGGTAACAATCATTGTTAAATTGCGTCCGTGAAAATAGAGATCTCAAATCAGTGATTGAAAGATGAAGATAAAAGACGGAATCAGATTCAAAAATCAAAATCGAAAGGCTTACGAATTCTTAAAAGAAATATATAAAATATTTTTTCTTACGAGGATAGAAATATCGACAATTAGACTAAGACAACGACAAAGTTCCATAGAGACATGGGGACAAATTTTAATTATCAAATGAATGTAATTATAACAGACCTATTAAACGACTCCGAGAACAAGAGAATAACATGCAAATATTACTAAAAGTATTCTGTCCATGAAACCATGTACACAATATATATACAAGAGGATATTTAATGATCATTAGAAGAAAGGAGGGGATCTCCAACGACACCTAATTACAGCACCAACAGCAAAACCCCAAAACACCTACTGTAAAAACACAAAACAGACATACACAGAAAGAGACGCAAATGGTGCAAGGAACACAAATGACTATACATAAACCAATGACAGCAATGGACAATCAGTGCCGACTTAGAACGGCCATCTGCCACGTCAGTAGCAGGCGGTGTAGTTCTCCTGGATTACGGGTGCACAACCCTCCCACTTTTCTGATTTCTCAGAGGTATCGAAGAAAGCACAATTTTGATATTAATAACCTCCTCACTGTACGACGAACATACAAGCAGACAGCATGACGCAGAGGTCCAAGAAATACACAGATGGATATGTTAATGGATATAAAAAATCCAAAAATATCACTTTATGTCTTGATACTGATACATCTAGATTTTCTTTTTTTTTTCGGATGACAATGTACAGAAAAGGTGGGGATTGTCATCCAGATTCGGTTGCAGTACCCAGAGCAAAGCACCAAACACATCGTACGAAAACATAAAGTAGAAAAGCACAGCAATAGACCTAAAAGATACATACGACATAGAAACATAAAACACAAAAGACTACACATAAACCAACGAGACCACATGGTAATCGGTGACGACTTAGGACGACCATCTACAACGTAAGAAGCAAACGCTGAGTAAATCAAGTGTACATATCTTTCAAACTTACGAGAGAGGATCAGGCAATGATCTTCAGTCATCAGTTAGACACACGCAAAACACTCCTTTCTCTTGTTGTTACCGAATTATTCAAAGATACAGGGAGCAGTTTTGAAAAGTACAGTTACATTGTTCTGATAAGCTATTATAAACATGATAAACGAATTAAGATATCTTAGTGTAAATTAATTAGTTTTACAACACGTAAGTTTATTTACTGTGGAATTACCGATGTTCTGAGGAAAGCAATATGGATCAATACAATATATTTTCATTTGACAAATGAGTTAAAGAAGATCCTGACAATAATCTCAACAGCACTCACAAAACAGCACCAAATGGACCCTTAGCAAGCTAGAGGTGGGATCAGGTGCCCGGGAGGAGTAAGCATCCCCTGTTGGCTAGCCGAACCCGCCGTCGATCTTCGCGCACGAAAATGAAAATATATTAAATACATGCTTTGTCTATGGTTCTGTCTATATAGAAAGTGCTATGGCGACAATGTCAGTGACAAAATAAATTCAATGACAAATGTCAATGACAAAATACAAATGTCAATGACAAATGTCAATGACAAAATAAATTTTCGAGAAAATATATTCATACAATTCTCAATATATAAATACATTCAAGAAAACTGAAAAAGTTATAAGATAGTCCGACGGACTGAAGTACATTTTCTACCGTGCTTTCGACATTGTTTGTGCTATCATGTTGAGTTATTGCAAATGCCCCTTTGATCCAAAAACAAACATTTGAAAACATCACTATGGATACAAAAAATGAATTGATCCATCTTTTGACGGGATCAATGGGTCTTTAAATACCTTGAACCAAAAAAATTGTCTGTAGAAGGACTTGATAGAATTCGAACACTTCGACGAGAAAAGAACAAACGAAACTTATCTTTCGCGATATGGCTTTAGTCAAAAAAAAAGGTTCGGCTCGCTATGTATCCAGTTGCTCCAAATATTAACGCGAGTTGTTTTGGATTCCATGTAATCGTTTTTTGATGTACTCGTGATGAGCAAGTCGTATGATGGAAGCATGAAATTAAAGCTATTGTAAGTAAAATTGCGCTTACCATGGTGAAACTTTTCCTGAGAAGACCAGGATAATTTACATCTGAAAAGATGTGCGTTGTTTGTATGATAATAGATAATACCTATGAATTTTGAAATGAAAAACAAAGTTGATAAAGATTGAATAAATTGTAATATCATATATGACAACATTTTAGTCCGCAAACTTTTTGTTGCCAAATTGTAACATTCACTACAGATGAACATTTGCAATGCTTGAATTCCAAGCTCAAATGAGTTAAAGAAGATCCTGACGATAATCTCAACAACACTCACAATAGAGCACCAAACTGAGCATCGACGGACCCCCAGCAAGCTGGAGGTGGGATCAGGTGCCCGGGAGGAGTAATCATCCCCTGTTTGCTAGCCGCACCCGCCGTCGACGTTCATGCACGAAAAATAAAAACTATATGAAATACATGCATTGCGCTGTCCGAGGTTATATCTATATAGAACGTGCTATGGCGACCACGTCAGGGAAAATATTCAAAACATATTCTGTCAAACCCCTCGCGGGGAACTTTTTTACCAGCTCCACACGGCAAAGGGCGTAAGTGTGACACAAATGAGTTAAAGAAGATCTTGACGATAATCTCAACAACACTCACAATAAAGCACCAAACTGAGCATCGACGGACCCCCAGCAAGCTGGAGGTGGGATCATGTGCCCGGGAGGAGTAGGCATCCCCTGTTAGCTAGCCGCAACCGCCGTCGACGTTCATGCACGAAAATAAAAACTATATTAAATACATGCATTGCGCTGTCCGAGGTTATATCTATATAGAAAGTGCTATGGCGACCACGTCAGGGAAAGTATTCAAAACACTTTCTGTCAAACCCCTCGCGGGGAACTTTTTTACGAGCTCCACACGGCAAAGGGCGTAAGTGAGACACAAGAAATGCAAAAATCCACATAAATGTAAGGGTTACTTTACTCTCAATAATTATCGTTTGCTCTATGACAAGATTATGTCGATTAAGATAGATCCACACAAACACAATGGAAAATGTCTTAAGGAAATACAGTACAATTGGCGCGAATAAATCTATATCCACATATGACTCATTGATTATGAATGAAGATGCACTCAGTGACACAAATGTTATCATACACGCAGTTCCAAATATACATGCTATAAAAATGTAGTGTATAATAAGATCCATTTTTTGGCAATAAAGAAGAGCAAATGCAAAAAAGGCGCTTTGCTCTAAGATCCAGATGAAATTTTGAATTAAAATCTCGAAATGATATTATTTTAAGTAGTTTATGAAACTCATCCCTAGAGTACCATCATTATAGTTCCTCATTTCGAGTAGTCTGACATGCAAAACATTGGTCCCTTTGGATTAGTCTCAGGATGCGAATCACATGCAAAGCGGAATATCATTTGATTCAATAGTAATGATCCTCCAAATTTATTTTCTTCCTGGATATAATAAGGAAAAGAGTCTCTAAAAGGACAAGATGGACGTGAAATAGCGAATCAAGCAGTTACAAATTTTTACCGAATACTTTAAGCGACACTACAAAACTACAAAAGTAATCAAAATACTTTTAACACAAGCATCGAGTGCTAACGAAACAAAAGATACCACTCACGCCTAGAGACCCAATTATTAAATTAAACAAGCACCGGCAACATGGAAACATGATACAAAGCTGTGGATTCTAAGTCGACCTCGGAAAATAGTTAACACAAAACAATGACTTCTCAACTGATATTAGACAGCGGGTAACACATTACTGCGCTCTTTGACAACAATAGAATATGCATTCTTAGCCGAATTTGACGTTGGACAACACATAAATATGCATTCTAAACAAACTTTTGACAACTCACATTTCATTACTGTGTATTCGTATCAAGCTTAGATCGTTGGACAACGCACACTTGTGCATTCATAGCTGACTCTGGACGGTAAACAACAAATAACTATTAATTTATTGTCGACATTGAACGTAGTACATCACATAACTGCATTGTTGATAACACATGACAGTGTATCATTAGCCGAGTTTGCACACTTAATTCCTAGACAAGTCGACTTTGGCTGGAAGCATTACTAATTAAGAATTTTTATCCGATGCGTGTGTCTAGTGCATTTCCGTGTTATTATCATAAAATGGTTCCTCGTGACTTGATGTTTGATGCGTAATAAATAATTCTTTCCTGCTTTCTTTTTTCGTTTGGCCTTTTATCAATTCGACATCATATATATTATATTACTAATTCGAAAACTTATCATTTAATCCACAAATAACATCAAAATTAAAGGTGTTTAACATCAAAGCAGCATCCTTACAATCATATTTTGGTCATCGTATTTATTTAACTCTGCTACTCTCCACAGAAAATTAGGAGCTTAGCACTCTCTGCAATGTTATTGCAGAAATTTAGATTCAAGAAATTAAGGTGATATCACACGTTTCATATTATACAACAATTGTTTTCAGAAAAAGAAGCTAAATCTGATTTCCTAATATAATTCAGAAGTAAGAGATAATATTAGGAGGTCACCATCCAAATTTTTTAGATTTTGAAACTGATCAGACATATAAGCCATCCATTAATTATAATGGAAGTACTCGTTTCTTGGCTATATATTTTTTTCAGCCCAAGGTTTTCAAAAGAAACTTCACATATGATTCCTTCATCATATTGTGCAGATTCTTATAGAAAGGAATCATTCAATGACCACGTCGTATGTTGCAAAATCTGACTGAATGTGTATTTTATCATGTAAAAAATAAAAAATCCAATTAGAGTTACCTTTCTTTACTATATAACCAATGACAGAAACATGCTATTTATGTAACCAACTTTTAAAAAACATTACAGCTCACAATTTCAATATGTAAATAAATAGAGCCGAATACAGATTTTGTGTAATGATACGACAGTATGACTGTGTACATTTGTAATGATATTACCATATAGGTAAGATGTATTATAAGTTTCTCTACATTCAAACACTTTACAGACACCTGACTGGCATAAAGATTTTCCAACTTTGTAAAATATCACAGCAGCATCTAGCAATTACAATGATTACAATGTGTATATTAAAGTTTTGTGTAATGATATGAACATATGCATATGGATACATTCATATGAGTAGTGTGAAAGATAAAATTTCTCTACATTCAAACACTTCTCAAAAACCTGAAAGATAGAATTATTTCTAAATAAATTGACATAAGTATGTAGATAAAAAAAAAGTCATAACAAAATTTCCAAATAAGTTCAATCCCAGCAATATTTCAACTATTGCTGGTCATTCTAGGCTTACCATTACTTTGCAAAGAAAATAACCAAAAAGAAAACATGTATGTCCCTCTCTTGCAGACTCGAACCACAGTCCTCCCGCAAGGTGGACGAGAGCTCTCTCACATGTCTCATGCAGACTCGAACCACAGTCCTCCCGCAAGGTGGACGAGAGCTCTCTCACATGTCTCATGCAGACTCGAACCACAGTCCTCCCGCATGGTGGACGAGAGCTCTCTCACATGTCTCTTGCAGACTCGAACCACAGTCCTCCCGCAAGGTGGACGAGAGCTCTCTCACATGTCTCATGCAGACTCGAACCACGGTCCTCCCGCCTGGTGGACGAAAGCTCTCTCACATGTCTCATGCAGACTCGAACCACGGTCCTCCCGCCTGGTGGACGAAAGCTCTCTCACATGTCTCATGCAGACTCGAACCACGGTCCTTCCGCCTGGTGGACGAAAGCTCTCTCACATGTCTCATGCAGACTCGAACCACGGTCCTCCCGCCTGGTGGACGAAAGCTCTCTCACATGTCTCATGCAGACTCGAACCACAGTCCTCCCGCATGGTGGACGAGAGCTCTCTCACATGTCTCATGCAGACTCGAACCACAGTCCTCCCGCCTGGTGGACAAGAGCTCTCTCACATGTCTCATGCAGACTCGAACCACAGTCCTCCCGCATGGTGGACGAGAGCTCTCTCACATGTCTCATTCAGACTCGAACCACGGTCCTCCCGCATGTTGGACGAGAGCTCTCTCACATGTCTCTTGCAGACTCGAACCACAGTCCTCCCGCATGGTGGACGAGAGCTCTCTCACATGTCTCTTGCAGACTCGAACCACAGTCCTCCCGCCTGGTGGACGAGAGCTCTCTCACATGTCTCTTGCAGACTCGAACCACAGTCCTCCCGCCTGGTGGACGAGAGCTCTCTCACATGTCTCTTGCAGACTCGAACCACAGTCCTCCCGCATGGTGGACGAGAGCTCTCTCACATGTCTCTTGCAGACTCGAACCACAGTCCTCCCGCCTGTTGGACGAGAGCTCTCTCACATGTCTCATGCAGACTCGAACCACAGTCCTCCCGCATGGTGGACGAGAGCTCTCTCACATGTCTCTTGCAGACTCGAACCACAGTCCTCCCGCATGGTGGACGAGAGCTCTCTCACATGTCTCTTGCAGACTCGAACCACAGTCCTCCCGCAAGGTGGACGACAGCTCTCTCACATGTCTCTTGCAGACTCGAACCACAGTCCTCCCGCAAGGTGGACGAGAGCTCTCTCACATGTCTCTTGCAGACTCGAACCACAGTCCTCCCGCATGGTGGACGAGAGCTCTCTCACATGTCTCTTGCAGACTCGAACCACAGTCCTCCCGCATGGTGGACGAGAGCTCTCTCACATGTCTCTTGCAGACTCGAACCACAGTCCTCCCGCATGGTGGACGAGAGCTCTCTCACATGTCTCTTGCAGACTCGAACCACAGTCCTCCCGCATGGTGGACGAGAGCTCTCTCACATGTCTCTTGCAGACTCGAACCACAGTCCTCCCGCATGGTGGACGAGAGCTCTACCTTTGAGCTACTGGATCGAATTGCCAATTGCGCGATTATTACAAGACCAGAACATCATGACATTTTATTTTTAAAGGCTTTATTAAAAGAATCTTATTTGTTAGCATTATTCCTTAATAATAAAAATTCAGAGCAATGATTTTTAACCCTGTAACATCAACGTTTAAGAATAAAACATTTTTGAGGAAACGGAAGGCAGTGCAACATTACCACCACCCCCACTGTCACCCAACTTCCACCCCATCTGTATCTTTTCTCTTTCAATTTCGCAGTCTGTTGAACCGATATCAAAATTCGCCTTTTTATTCTCTACCATTTACGATGTTTTAATCCTGATGATACAACCCAAATATTTTTGCGGCTATCCATTTAGAATACCCTCCCTCCTTCTGTTCCCGCAAAGGAAATCCAATGAAATAATGAAAATCTTATAACTTTCAACGACTTTCAGTATGTTAAGACAATGTCAATAATTACAAAAATTGTGAAAGCATGCAGCATGAATGCTTTATTATTCAGAAAAAAGGAAAACTAACAATTAATGAATCATTGAAATATAACATTAATTTGTAGAAATTCAATTTGAAGATGTTTAACAATTATACCATTTGGTGAGTGTCACTGCTGTTGGACCAGGAGTCCCCGACACATGCAGTCAAGTTTGATCAAATTCGGTTGATCGTTTCTTCAACGCATTCTAAATTTTCTGTTATCAAAATTTCTTGAAATTTCAAAAACGTGGTCCTATAGCATCATATCCTACCCATTCTGCTTCGTCATTCGGTACGCCTTTTCGACATAGTATCTTTCTCATTTATTTCGCATATTACATTGTTTAAATTTAAGGATCACTGACGAGGGTTAAGTACCCGAAACGTGCATGTCTGGTCCATGCTCCCAATTTATCTGTTCTTAAATGATGCTATTCAATTTGAAGACGTTTAACATGTTTAACATAGAACACTATTGTACGCAACCTCCATGATAAAATATTCGTCATGTGATCAAATCGTACTCATTGATTGGATATTAGGGATATATAACATTATTGCAACAAAAAGTAAAGCAATTTTTCAGATAACACAGGTAAAACCAGGGAATATCTTTTAATAGAAAATTGGAATAATTATTGAATGGTTATTAACGGGAGGAGATCGAGCAGTTTATACAGATTCCGATGTTATGTTTATCTCATTTTTTGTAAAAAAAATTGAGATATAACACTTCTTTACTCAATGCGCCTTATCTCACTCCCATATCGGGAGTTCGCTTCTTTTCATATGGTGGAGGTTTTTGTTTGTTTGCTTTGGTTCCTGTTTTATCCTGATTTTGTATGCCTTCGGTTTGTGATTTTCTGAATTATTGATTTTGTGCTGTATACAGGGATATGGTCATTATCCATATTTGTCATTGATGTTAAAAGTCTGTTTCACATCCTTCTTCTTCTTTATCAATGGGCAAGTAATTGCAGCTTTCATTGATCATAAATCTCAATCAAGACTGAGCAGCATAATTTTTCTGTTCACTTACAACTTCCGTTGCATTCCCTGCCAAGGGAACATAGATGTGGTGTGAATAAACATCAAAGAAATACCTATCAGTTATCTAGTCTCAAAGTCGAGAAGGCAAGGCAAAATCATTAGAATTGCCACAGGAACGGTTAAGATATAATGCGGGAGACGATTGGTTTCGGAAAATACCACATGTACTACACGCATATTGTTTTCTCACTGGACATGCACATGTATTACAATGTAGCAACACTATCAAGTTAAATATACCATCACAGCTTCACCCTAATGAGAATTTTAACATAAATCATTAAAATATTCTTTGCTTTGCTTGGAATTCTTGAGTTTCGGTCATTTTACGAACTAGTCTCCCGGTTCAAAGCAATAGCCATTTTGCAATGAAATAGATGGAATATTCTAATTCATTCTGTTTGTTTCACGCATTCTGATTGGTTCACAGGATTCTACAAGCATGTATTACGACGTTATACATGCCGCAAACCGACTCACTTGACATACTTTAAAATGTATCCCTACGTTCATTTGAACGTTACAAGCTTTTGTGCACTTTTTGCGTATGACGTCATGCTACCTTTTGTTCTTCGCTCCTGCGACGTCATACTATGACATAAAATAACAAGGTATGAGCTTGTAAATGGCGTTATCCACATGTAAACAACAGAGCAAGTAAGGTTATTATTGGTAACGCTTTGATTTTTCGCCATTGTAATAAATACGAAGCAGTTGTATTTCATATTTTGCAGCGCAATAATTTCTGTTGGTCGTTGTTAGTCCTCCGTAGCAACGTCACCTCTAAAGCGATACGTGAGACACTCTGAGGGGTATGAAATGTTAGAAATGTCACATGAATTAGAATAGACAAGCCCCGACGGTATAACTGCGTTTCCAACAGTATATCCAACATATACCTGTCGGAACCACAAAACACAGTACGTTTATCCCCTAAATGACGTTATTTGAACTCTCATAACGACAATCACGTTGTACTAATGACGTCATAATAAATGTTATAGACCATTTCCTCGAGAAATAGCTCTTTTTCTTGAAGAATTAAAGAACAACATACCTCGAGACCAGGGCATGGTGGCAAAATAAATATAAAATATAACAATATGATTAAAAGGTGAATAAATTAAAAAGGATCCCAATTAAACTTTTATAAGTAGGGTTGTAATAATAAATATTCGACCAAACAAGATGGGGAATAATCGCTTTCCTCAATTGTTTTGAAAATATGAGAAATCTAGCAACATAGCATATTCGATTTATAGTATTTTCATGTGATAAAAATAACTTTTCAAAAAAGAAGGATGTGATGCGGTGCAAGAGTTGCTTAGCTATGAATTGTATCCAAAGATCGGGGAGTCGTTCTTCATGGAAACACGAGACACTGACACCCCCTCCGTTAATTCCTGGGTTCGCAAATGATTTTGCCTTACATGTACATTCTAGACTTTGTGAATGAATATCTGATGGTTAGGTATTTGATGTTTATGTCATGTACATGACATACGCAGCTTTTCTATGCTTTATAAAAAAGTTTGGGGGGGTTGTATATTACCTATTTGCATGCAATTCCTTACATGTAATCTATTTAAAAACGTAAATATAGAGAAACGTGATGTCGTACAGTATGAGATTCCCCACCGTGTTCAGTGGAATATGATGACATCTCTTCTTCAATAAGTATTTCATTGCTTCCTGTCTTGCTTATTTGAATGATAGAAATACTTCCTTTTTGGGACATGAGAAGTAAATAGTCGTTCTCTTACAGAGATTTATCGTTCCCTTACCATACACGCTTATACGCTCATATCTCTGTCAATGCTTGGGTATTCATCCGAGCAAACAGGTAACTGGAGACCTAGTCTTACAGAAAGTAAAAAGCTCCTAATTTTTGTTCCTTTATTTTCAAAGTTTTATCAATAAAATTAGCGCACACTGATATCTTGAATAACCGTCCGTGCGTAACATACTCAAAGTCGTTTAGTAAAATATGTATATGTGACATATCACAAGTATGCCATGTGTACTTAAAATGCTGTGATGAAACGGAAATCACTCATAATCAGAGAGGGGTAAATGAGAGAGAGAGAGAGAGAGAGAGAGAGAGAGAGAGAGAGAGAGAGAGAGAGAGAGAGAGAGAAAGAGAGAGAGAGAGAGAGAATTATTGTATATGAATATGTCTTTACAGAAATCTAATTTTACATGTATTATGATTTTTAATGTTGGATTTGAACTTCCGCCCTTGGTCTCGGAATATCTTTACTTTATCATGTCACACATCGTATGAGCAAGATTCAACATACTCGTTGCCTTTTAAGCTTCGTATATATTTCCAATATCTGATGGCTAGGTATTCGATGTTTATGTCATATACATGACATACGCAGCTTTTTAATCCTTTATAAAAAGGTTTTTTTTTCGCATATTACCTTTTTGCATGCAATTTATAGCTACGTTATCCTAACATGTAATCTATTTAAAAACGTAAATATAGAGAAACGTGATGTCGTACAGTATGAGATTCCCCACCGTGTTCAGTGGAATATGATGACATCTCTTCTTCAATAAGTATTTCATTGCTTCCTGTCTTGCTTATTTGAATGATAGAAATACTTCCTTTTTGGGACATGAGAAGTAAATAGTCGTTCTCTTACAGAGAGTTATCGTTCCCTTACCATACACGATTATACGCTCATATCTCTGTCAATGCTTGGGTATTCATCCGAGCAAACAGGTAACTGGAGACCTAGTCTTACAGAAAGTAAAAAGCTCCTAATTTTTGTTCCTCTATTTTCAAAGTTTTATCAATAAAATTAGCGCACACTGATATCTTGAATAACCGTCCGTGCGTAACATACTCAAAGTCGTTTAGTAAAATATGTATATGTGACATATCACAAGTATGCCATGTGTACTTAAAATGCTGTGATGAAACGGAAATCACTCATAATCAGAGAGGGGTAAATGAGAGAGAGAGAGAGAGAGAGAGAGAGAGAGAGAGAGAGAGAGAGAGAGAGAGAGAGAATTATTGTATATGAATATGTCTTTACAGAAATCTAATTTTACATGTATTATAATTGTTAATGTTGGATTTGAACTTCCGCCCTTGGTCTCGGAATATCTTTACTTTATCATGTCACACATCGTATGAGCAAGATTCAACATACTCGTTGCCTTTTAAGCTTCGTATATATTTCGAATATCTGATGGCTAGGTATTCGATGTTTATGTCATATACATGACATACGCAGCTTTTTTATGCTTTATAAAAAGTTTTTTTTTCGCATATTACCTTTTTGCATGCAATTTATAGCTACGTTATCCTAACATGTAATCTATTTAAAAACGTAAATATAGAGAAACATGATGTCGTGCAGTTTGAGATTCCCCACCGTGTTCAGTGGAATAGGATGACACCTCTTCTTCCGTAAGTATTTCATTGCTTCCTGTCTTGCTTATTTGAATGATAGATATACTTCCTTTTTGGGACATGAGAAGTAAATAGTCGTTCTCTTACAGAGAGTTATCGTTCCCTTACCATACACGATTATACGCTTATATCTCTGTCAATGCTTGAATATTCATCCGAGCAAACAGGTAATTGGAGACCTCTAGTCTTACAGAAAATAAAAAGCTCCCGATTTTTGTTCCTTTATTTTCAAAGTTTTATCAATAAAATAAGCGCACACTAATATCTTGAATAACCGTCCGTGCATAACATACTCAGAGTCGTTTAGTAAAATATGTATATATGACATATCACAAGTATGCCATGTGTAGTTAAAATGCTGTGATGAAACGGAAATCACTCATAATCAGAGAGGGCTAAATGAGAGAGAGAGAGAGAGAGAGAGAGAGAGAGAGAGAGAGAGAGAGAGAGAGAGATAGCAGGAATTATTGTATATGAATATGTCTGTTACAGAAATCTAATTTTACATGAATTATGATTGTTAATGTTGGATTTGAACTTCCGCCAATGGTCTCGGAATATATCTTTACTTTATCATGTCACATATCGCACGAGCAAGATTCAACATACTCATTGCCTTTTAAGCTTCGTATATATTTCGTATGTATTTGAATTTGAATGTTTTATTGAACAACCATTGTTTACGAAGGGATGGAGGTTACATTAATTAAGAGACAGGTTTCCTTTTTACAATGGGGGGGGGGGGGGGAGAATGTTAAATTTATTTTTAAAAAAATACTTTCAGACTCTATATACTCATAAAGAATCACAGGAATTTTTGTATCTTTATTCTTCCGGCCAATTGAGGATTTGCATCAATATAGATTTTAGTTTTCTTGTAACTTATTTTATAGTTGCACATTTTTCTTTGGTTATAACACGAGGACAAATTCTGACTGATAGTTTTCAACGATTGATTGGAATGAATTTAAAGAAATCGACTGGATACGACAGAAAGGAGGGAGTTGCAGTATGCACAACAATTTATTTTCATATGTTACACACATGTACATATTTCATAAACACATATAAACGAAGCGTACTAACATAATATCTACCAAAGCGTTCAGTTACACGAAATACGCAATTAGCGAAACAACAAACACGTCTTGACGAGGAGATGCCGACACGACTTTATGAGCTTTAGACCAATATTAATTAATTTGTTGAGAGACACAAATTTAACACCAGCCTCCTGACTTATAAATGAAAATAAAAACCCATTAATTTTTATCAGTTATGGGAGAGCTTCTTTAATAAATATATTTGGCATATACTAGTTTATTTATTGTGAAATACTCTGTTCTCTATTGTGAGCTTTGTTGAACAATACTTTGTGTTTTCACATGAAGATCTTCCTTTATAAAATGATCAAACTTGTCTCAATATGGTGAGAAATTCAAGAAAGCTGAAAAAGCTATAAGAGAGACTGATTGACTGAAGCACATTCTGTACGGTACTTTCCACATTTCTCGCAAAATCTGGTTGAATCATTAAGAAAGCCCCCTTTATCCAAAAGAATAAATTTCCAAACATCACTATGGAAACAAAAAATGACTTTATCCATCTTTTATTTGTACTCACAGATCGTTCAATGCCCTGTACGAGAAATATTGTTTGTAGCAGTATTTGGTAGCATTCCAAAACTTCGAGGAGAAATACTGACAATACGCTTGTATTTTTCGACAACTTCATCATCATATCTATCGTACGATTTGCTACATATCCCATTGTTCCGATTACCAACGCGACATGTTTTGAATTCAAGGATATCTTTTTTTGCTGTACATTTGTGTCACAAGTAATGTGATGAAAGCATGAAGCTAATGATATTATAACCAAAAGTGTGCTCACCATGGTGAAAATATTGTTTAGAAGTCCGATATGATTATTCTTTGAAGAAATATGTTCCATTTGTATCACTATCTGAAGTAAGATACACGGTAAAAATGATGTCAATGTAGATATAAAAGCAACAACTATACTCTGTCTTCGGCTGAATGCTTCAACGTTTTCTCCAAATCTTGAAATTCGCACTGAATGTGAATCTAGAAATGACTGTCGGACAAAACGTTCATCCGTTGGCCATATTTGTAGAATAAAAGTAACAAAAATCGGCAAAATCTGCATGTACGTTGGTCCCCAGATCTTGACGAATACCTTCATGTAACTTTCCTCAAAAGTCCAGAAACACGTGAAGACATTTTCAATACTTGTGTTACTTCTTTTCAAAAGATTTGCAGGAACGAAGTATGCCCCGGATAGTATTTTTATAAATGTTCTGTACCACAATATCGATGATGAATAGAGAATTAAAGCTAGACAAACTTTGATTAATCTAGAACGCCGCAAAACAACAGCTCTAAATTTAGTTATGAACACTAATCCGGACGTAAATTCTAAGTATTGTAGAATGACATACAAAAGCATAATGACTCGTAGCTGTGTTGATCCTAAGTCGTAACATTTACTTAAGACGAATGTTACCATGGCTTGAGTACCAAGCTCAAGGAGTCCAAAAATCCATAGAAATAAAAGTTTTGCTTTTACGTCAAAACAATCCAATCGTTCGATGATCAAATTATGAAGTTTGATATAGGTCCATGCAATAATAATGGAAAATATCTTCAAAAAATATAGAGCAATCGGTGCAATGAAATCTAGCTCCACAAACAATTGGTTCACTACATATGAAGCAGCGCCAATTGAAACAAACGAAGTCAAACACGCTGTTCCTAATGTACACGCTATAAGAAAATAGTAAATACATGAATCCATCTCTGACAAACAAATGTTAGATATATGGAATCTTTCATTAAAATGGAACTAACAACTCCTTTAGAAATATATTTGGCTCAACCTTTTATAAACAATTCTTATTAGTCAAATGAGATGAAATGTACAAGGAAGTCTGAGATAGTCAGCCATCAATAACCTTCTAGTGTATACCATTTCCGACTGGTTACAGAAGGATAATGAACTTCCTTTTTGGGTTTTTTACGAAAATGTTATGTAAATCAATCAAAAAGCGGATGAATAATTGCATTAAGAATCTTTCCACTCTACATCATAGGGCAATAAATGTATAGCCTAATAACACTGAATAATAAGATGGTTAACCACCTTAAATTCTGTCCATTTACAATCATTATTGCATATCATTCTTGAACTTTGTGATAAGAAATAAGGAAGGATTGAATAATTTGCTTTTACAATTGGAAAGATGCTCTTTTCGTTATTGCCTCATTCAAAACGATACATATGACCATTGAGTTGGAGCAAAGTAATTCAGCATTCTTTTTGGAGAGCTATAAACTAATCAGATCAGTTTATATATAAGAAAGCTCTTAGGCATTTTAAAGCAAAATTATCAATTGAGTTTCAAATATACACTTTTTAATGGTATTTTATCATTTTCATCTCCATGCGTTCTTGATAGGTGTTATACATGTTGTTTTAATATATTACGAAAACTAAAAAATCTGCTATTTTATAACTACAAAGTTTATTTGTCAGAAGCATAAACTTATAGGCATACATCATTGAAAATGTATATTG
This sequence comes from Pinctada fucata, assembly GCA_028142955.1. Taxonomy (NCBI): domain Eukaryota; kingdom Metazoa; phylum Mollusca; class Bivalvia; order Pterioida; family Pteriidae; genus Pinctada; species Pinctada fucata. Next base: position 20,175,230 of record AP027114.1, on the reverse strand, counting down.
AATACATACATAAGTTCACAGATACAATATGAAATATATGTAATATGAAAACGAAGTGTTAAAATAATTTGCGAAAGAAGGCAACTATTTGGGTGTGAGGCTTTGGGTGCTGCAACCGAGTGTTGTTGGTTTTCCCTCCTTTCTTTTGAATTCAGAGAGTGATGTTTATTTTCGAAAAGCAATTTTACGAAATTCTAAATGAAATAATGATGAAGGTAATTTAAGCCATTCATTTTGACACACACCAAGTCAGGTGCCTGGTTCTCCTCGTGCAATTTTCCTTAAAAACCAAAGTAGTGGCTTCATTCTCTCTTCCTGTTTGGGCACCCGACAGCCGTCTTTTGGGTCATTCGTTTGTATTGAGGTTACATGTATTGTAAGGAACGCATTCATTAACTGCCTGTTGCAGAGTTCACTAGCTTGACCGTTCCCCTTTGGGGTGCCTCATATCTCCTTCTATTAATCAAGGGGCGGAGTGCTACCCCATTTCATGCTAACCCTCTACTTGTATATGTGGTGTATGCTTGTATGCAGGAGGGTTGTATGTTTTGTACTGCTTTGATGGTCCGTATTTCAAACGGCTTTTATGAGGTGCCACCACACCAGCTGGATATCCTTGCCGCAGCATGATCGACTGATTGAGAGTCGAGCACCCTAACATAACCCATGTAAAACAAGTTGACACACACAGCAAGAGACACAAAAGAGACAAGGAAAACCAAAATCAACACAAAAACATCAAACACAAAAGACCACACATAAACCAACAAGACCTATTGGTAAACGGTACGGACCTAAGACGGCCATCTGATACGTTAGTTGCTACGTTAGTAGCAAATGGTTTGATTATCCGGATTACGTACGCACAACCCTCCCACTTTGCGGGTTACAAAGATGTCTCGAAGACCGCACAATAAGGGTTAAAAAAACTCCTAACTGTAAGATGACCAGGCAAACAAGACAGCAAGACGCAGGGGCCCCGAGTAACACACAGATGGATTCGTAAATGGATATTAAAATAGAGGGCATACGAACTACGGTCCGTGCTCTGCCGACTGTAGCGAGCTAGAAGTAACTAAAGGAGAAAATTCATGATGGGAATTGATTGAATACGCTTTAGAAAAGCTTAAAACTCCGAATTCTTAAATTTTGTGTACGAGTTGCCATTATTCTCAGCCATAGTAGTCGTTGTAAAGCCTACAAAATTCTTACATAATCTTTTTACACGTATTAAAGTAACAACCTATTCATACTGCAGACTTAGGATGTATAATTCAAGTTTGTATATTTCGCTAAAATACGATACATTATTATTGGCATCGTATCTAGAACAAAAAAAAAACAGAATTTGATCTAGATTTGTCAGTATGAATGATTCAAACTTTATACAAAAATCATTGGTTTTTGCCTTATTCAGCAATTGGCTGTTCTCAAATGAGTTGAGATGAAATATGATACCCTTTCTTTTCAATCTCAAAGTAATTACAAAGAAAATCTAAATACAGTAAAGAAGTTAAACACCTGCATGGAGTTACCTCGTTCGTTTCGTTTTTTTTTTCTAAAGCATTTTGTACATTTCTTTTTAAATTTCGGCCATCTAAAAGTAAATTACTGTGGATTATTTCTGTGTTATATAGGCACTGATTTGTTATATGAAATCTGTCAAATTCAATGTCGTCTTAGTCTAACCGTGCTGTCATTTAAAACACTTCCATATTACACTTATAACAGTAGTATCTTAAAAATCTCATTCGAAAGGACACCATCACAGTTGTTTCAATATGTTAAGAAATTCAATGAAACTGAATAGGTTATAGGACAGATCGACTGACAGAAGCACATTTTCACGGTGCTATCTGCATTATTTGCGACATCTGGCAGACTCATTGAGACGGCACCTCTGATCCAAAAACATAGATCTCCAAACATCAAAATTGAAATGAAAAGCGATGTCATCCATCTTTTTTCTGTACTCACAGGTCTTGCAATGCCTCGCACGAGAAATATTGTCTGTAGCAGTACTTGATAGTATTCCAATATTTCAAGCAGTAGTAAAGAAACGGAAAAAGTCTCTCTAGAAAAGTGCACTGTCATATTCATCGTTCGACTGGCCAAGTATCCCATTCCTCCGATTATCAATGCTACATGTTTCGGGTTACAGGATATCATTTTGCAATTTAAGTTTCTGTAGTTATTCATGTAATGAAAACATGAAACTAAGGACATTACAACGAGAGTTGTGTTCACCATTGTAAAGAAATTGCTAAGGAGTTCAATGTGATTTTTGTCTGCATTACCGTATGTAGAAAGTGATACAATCTGCAATATAATAGATGGTAAAAATGCTATCAATGTAGCTATAAAAGCAACAAGTATAATCTGTCTAAGATTATCTCCCTGTCTTATAACAGCTCCTGACCCTACATGAACACATGCTGGTTGAACATTTCTTTTATCTGTTGGCCACATTTGTAGTATAAAAGTGACAAAAATTGGCAAAATCTGTGTATAAGTTGGTCCCCATATCTTGACGTAAGAGTCCATGTGTCTCACTTCTAAAGTCCAGAAACAAGTAAAGGCGTCATCTTCACTTGTATCATTTCTTTTTAAAAGACTTACCGGGACGAAGTTTGCTCCGGATAATATTTTTATACACGTTCTGTACCACATAATGGATGTGGAACACAATATAAAAGTTAGACAAATTTTAATTATTCTGGACTGTCTTAGAACGGCACCTCCAAATTTAGTAACGAACGACAAACCAGATGTGAATGAGAAAAACTGTAGTAAGAGATACAACAGCATAATAGCTCGCAGCGTCGAAGTTCCCACATTGTAACATTTCCCATATATAATCGTTATCATGACTTGAATACCCAGTTCAATGAGTCCAAAATCCACAAAAATACTATCTTGGTTTTAGCTTGGAAGCTTTTATTTTGTTCAATAATCAAATTCTGCACTTTGATATGGCTCCATGCAGTAGCAACAGAGACAATCTTTATGGAGTACAGAACCATCGGTGCTATGAAATCTAGTTTCAAATTAGTAAGATTCATTAGGTATAAAGATGCGCCGAGTGAAACAAACGTAATCACACTTGATGCTCCTAATATACATGCAATAAGAAAATAGTTAAGAAGAAGATCCATGTCAGAGAAATAAATGTGAGACACGATATACTAGCACTAGCTTGAAATCAAATGTGGTCTAAAATTTATAAGTAACTGCTAGTAGACAGTCAAGATAAATTAAGTGACAAGAGATGATCGCGCGTCTTTGATAACAAACACTTTCTCGATCGCATTAAGGGCTAGACAACACTTCCTCTTTCATGAGCAAATGCTTAAACAGATGTAAATGTCATTCAAAGCAGAAACATATTTTCACAATAAGTAGGCCTTTCAACAACCGCTAGGTTTCGACTGAGAGTAACGACAACTCGTACCCTAAGTGTCAGAAATCGGGACATTTCGAGCTTCTTCATAAACATAATGGGCAAAAATCACTTTAAATCATGAAATTTCTCCTTTATTTATCTCTGTTTGGTTGTTGGACAAAGTTAGTATGATTAAGCACAACACTTTGATCTGTTTCATGTACTTAAAACCATAAATGGACAGAGAAAGATAGCACAAATTTGCACATTCCATTTTTATACCGAAAAAAAATTCCTTGTGGTAAAACATTTGAAGGGAGGTAACTCTTTAATAATATCTGTAAAACTCGGGGGCCTTTAAACTAAGAAACGAAATGAAAAGAAACGAAATGAAACGAAAAAAATATGTATAATTTTTACCGTTAAATCATTCGTTTACGTTTAAAGTAGTGACATTTTCCCTTGTATTCTCCTGCCTTGTGCAGCGGGAACCAGTGTGTAATATAGTATCATGACAAGTTTTAATCTAGTCATAATCTAGTCATAGCATAATAAATGGGAAAATTATGGCAAAAGGTGTGCAAACGAAAAATAAACATTAAAAATAAAATTGGCAGATAAACATGTATGTATCTGTAACTTCACATTACATATCTAGATAAATGTCATTGACATAATATTTAAAAAAAATACATGAAATGAATCGATAAGTTTGCATAACGAAGACAGCATCAATAGTGATCGGAAACTAGCGAGACAAAAAAAAAATGATAATAATAAATTAGAATAATAAATAAATAAATAAAAAGTATTGGTCGTACAGACTTACACTGTTAGTTGCAAGACTTCGAGATTTATCCCCTATATGAATTTTAATCAGAACATTTGCCGACGAAGTAGAAAAAACTTCATTTTTTCTGATTTGTGAGCTGCGTGGACAGTAGATGCTGACGGCAAATTCTGATTTTACGGTGCAAACATCCGATAATGTGTTATAGTATTTGCAAATCTTCTTATCAAAATGAAATTATTTTATAACTGAATTTCATCCCCTTGCTAATTAAAGATGTAGTGTGTAACCCCCCCCCCCCCCCTGCCTATCCCCTGCGACATATGAAGGTTTACATTCTCATTTGTATAAATTCAAATTTTCAGACGAATCTAACGCATACATTCGCAGTTACAGCCGTTTGAAAACATCATTTTGAATTTGGGGTGCGCAGCTCTAATTCATTCCACTGGCGCCACCTACAAGTTATTGCGTTTTTACAAGAGAGATATAATACAAATTCGGCAATATTATGGTAGTTACTGCATATTGTCAAATAAAACTTTTTATGGCTCCTTTTTTCCTCAATCTAGACCCTTGGTAATAAAATTCACTTAAATTTATTTTTTCAGGGAGACTGTATCTTAAAAAAAAAACCAAACAAATTAAAAACGCAAAAAAAAAAAAAATATGAAAGATTTTTTTTACTTCTTTTCAAACTAAACTGAAAAGACTGGATTAGCTATATCTGGGGGTCGGTTAGTTCTTTGGTTATTTTCACTTGTTTGATTATTTTTCAGAGACTTCCGCGTTTTAACAGTCATGAGAAATAAACTTGCTGTACCGACACTGTTAAGTGTTGACCCTTAAAAGACTGACAGACGTACATGTAATTTGATTTAACAGAATAGGAGAAATATCTGGTGGAAGAGGAGGGGATAGAAATATGTAGAAAAAATATATCTAGCTGTCTTGTAATACAAACATCCCCAAAAAACGCACCGAAATTTGGTTTTTAATGTGAATGGTTATTTGTAAACGAAATGACATCAAAGTATATGTACATTTGTAACGGCTTTCCTGATAATAGATTAATTCTACAAATAATCTAGCTGTAATAGATAAATGATAGATGTATGAACACAAAACGCGAAAGGAAAAGGAAGAAATATGAATGAATAAAAAATCAAACCCAGTGGCGGATTTAGAGGGGGGGGGGGCGGGGGGCACGGGAGCTCAGTGATGGTCCGGGCCCCCCTTTTTCAGCCAAAGTTATTGATTCAGAATACTCCTTTTATGCTTAATCTCTTTACTTTTGGGAAAAATTTCACATGCTCATAATTTTTCATTAGATGTCTTATTTTTTCGTCTTCACTTTGTCTCAACTTTCTTTGTCATCGTGTTTGAACGAATCAATATGTCATAAAACATAATTATACAAAATTCAAAACTAAACCATCACTGAGCTTGTCCTTACTTCTAAAAAGCTCTGTTCGGTCGACATGACTGTTTTCTCCGTTAATGTTTAATGTTACGTATTGAGGGGGGGGGGGGGGGTCCATCCAACCTAAGTGTCTTGTTTAAGTAATTTTATGGGAACAAAGCAAACAATTCATGCAATTTTCGAGCGAATGAACATCAATGACCTACATGTATTCTTTAAATTCTACGAAGCGTTTGGTCGGCGTAACTTTTTTCCGTTACGCACCTCGAGTTGAGGCCAGGGAACTTCGTTTGCCGTATCAAAGTATCTTGAGGAGAATCCCAATCCTATTCATGGTATTCCTGGGCTTAAAACGAAACTGACAGAAAATGTACCGGACCTTTCAAATTATTTACGGTACGCATGTATGTTGAACTCATGGATACCATTCCCGAACGTATACATGTAAATAATCCGGTTACTTTTCCTCCTTGTCTAGGTTTCCAGCTAAATAATTTCTTTGCCAAAGAAAAAAAAATCGTTTCGTTACTTTTCATTTCTTTTCTTGTGCGTTTCACAATTTAAAGCAGCCCGTTAAACTCGGTAAATCAAGAGGTGTCCCGGGAACCAAGTGTTTGTCAAATAGTACAGTTTGAATTGTTTCCCTTCTTAAGCAGATTTATTTAGAATTTGGTATTAAAAATTAATTAATTTTCGAAATTTCGCACGTCGTTATCAATTCAAATTTCTTTAAAGCTCTCCAGACACAGATACAAATGTCGTGAAACACTTTTAAAGGAATATTCTTGGATTTGAAAATTTAGTTGAAAGGCCTACAATAAGGTCTCTGTTACGGTTAATGAACATGATTATCGAATTAATTATCATTCATTCTAACTTAAATGGCGAAACATTGTAACAGGAGACTAGGAAGTTCTGCAAAACCCGCACTTTATTTGCATTGGGAAATTCATTCCAAAATGAGATCTGCCGAGGTGACCTCCAACTATATATTGCAGATGATTAAAATCGCCATGGGATGTAAAGCTCTATATACGGATAACCTTGTGAATCATTCATTCATTCATAATAAGATAACCGTCTTTAACTTATAAATATTGTATTATTACGGCAGACACGAACTAGAACAATTAGATATGGTATTATTTAATAAAACGTTTACACAGATTACCATTTCATCGGTATATTGTATTGTTTTAGAATAAGTGAACCTTACTTCTCCTTTTACCCTTACACGAGATACATGTAGGCTTATAAACAAAATAAAGAATATTTGTAAAAATTCAAAACATAGATATTTAAGAAATGACTGTCTTACTTTGGGTGTTCATGGTAGTATAATTCTGGTTGGTCACGTGCAAATTCTCGATTCTCGAAAATTTGCACGTGTCCAACCAGGATTATACTACCATGAACACCCAGAGTAAGACAGTCATCACTAGCTTATATTTCCGTTTGTACTAAATATCAGACACCCCGTTAAGCATAAATAATCAGTCTATTGCATGTGTTTCTGGGGCCTCTACGTTTCGCGGTCTTGTTCGTGTGAGGTCATCTTACAATGAGGAGGTTGTTTTACACCACAATTGTACGTTCTTCGAGACCTCTGGGTAATTGGAGAAGTGAGAGGGTTGTGCGCATGTAATCCAGGATAACCACACCATTTGCTACTTGCGTGACAAATTACCGTCCAAAGTCGGCACCGGTTGCCCATTGGTCTCGTCGGTTTATGTGTATTCTTTTGTGTTTGACGTTTACATGTCGTGTGTCTCTTTTCCGTCTCGTGCTGTGCTCGTCTTTTGTATTTTTTGCATCGGGTGTTTTGGTGTTTTGCTGTTGATGCTGCAACGAAGTCTTGTTGGAGATCTCCTCCCTTCTCTTATGTTATAACGTCAAAAGTATCTGAACGTTGGTAAATTCTCCATACTTTCAAAACTTAAGCGTGACGTCATAGTAGGCAACCAGAATTATAGTTTATAAATCAGTTTGCCTAATGGGCGCTTAACATAGGGATTCCTCTGCAATGGAAATATAACACTTTGTTTTCTTTTGTTTCATGCAGAATTTCCTATGCAAAATTCCGGAGGATATAATCCTTAAATCTTGAATTTGCTTCAGGCCACCATATTGCTCCAGGAAGTGTCCTTTTACAAGAAAGAGTAGCCTGCATGGATATGACTTTTTTTCTGCACGGCGTGAGTGAGGGGTGTTGCTAGCAAACAGGAGATGCCCCAGCTTTACCAAACACTTCAATTTAGAAGGACATGTTATGTAACAAATCTACTTTTACTTCACGTTTTTCGAATATGAGATATTTGTTAAAAAGTTCAATTTTGCATTTTATCCTTTTTCTGAAGGATACATGTACAATGATAACATGCCCTGTATTCTTGTATAAACAAGCAATGGTGCCTATACTTACATGGTAACATTAAAATTATAAATGAATGATTCAATATAAGAAATGACTGTCTTTCTATAGGTGTTCATGGTAGTATAATTCTGATCATTAGGGCTGTCACGGTTCAGCCTCTAGTCGGTTCGGTTCGGTTCAGGAAAATGAAACGCGGTTCTCGGTTTTTCGGTTCAGTTTGAGTTTGTGTTGTTTAATTCCATTAAACCAAGCTTTAACCACGGTTAACAAAATTTTCGCTAAACCGTGACAGCCCTACTCATCGGTCAAGTGATAATTCCGGGATTCCTGAAACGATTCTTGGAATATTTGCATATGTCCAACCAAAATTATACTACCACGAATACTAAAAGTAAGATTGTCACTTCCTATTATTTATTCACTTAAATGTTTTGAGATTTCTCGTATATTTGGAAAGAATATCAAACATACTAATTATCTAGAATTTTTTTTTATTTCACACTATTTTGATTAATATAAAACATGACACATTACATTGTAGCAGTCAAACTTGACAATGTTTTAAACCGTAAAATATGTATTAATTATGGTTATTTTTCAGAAACAGAATTGCTTCGACTTATTAAAAGTTATTTGACCGGTTTAAAATTAAGAGGAACCAAACACAAATGCATAACATAATGATGATCTAGGATTGAGTGAGAATATACAAGCAGTCCAGAAAACTGTAGAAATTATAGGACAATCCTACTGCAAGGAGAGCCTGTTTCACCGTGTCTAGCGGCTGATTGGTATAGGAAATCGAGGTCACGAATGCACCCTGTATCCAGCTCATTAAATTTTCTAGCATCACAATAGATATAAAAAGGGACCAAATGATGGTTTTCTCTATATCATAATGTTCGTTTCCGCGTATGATGAAAATTGTTTGCAAGAAAATGTTATAAGTTTCTAGTATCATTTTGCATATCACTAGTGCTTGAGTTGTGCGTTCTACGACTGTCATGCATGACATTTTACTTAAAGAAAGATGTGCTATGTACCCCATTGCCCCAAATATTATAACTACGTTCTTAGCTTTCAATAGATTCTGTTTATTTTGTGTTGAACGATTCTTCATTAAATGAAAACAAATGGCTAAGGAAGTTGTCATGCTAATTGTCCTTACGAGTGATAAAATGGGGTTTTCGAAGACTTCATAAACTGTTTCTAGTTTCGAAAAAGGCTTCGAGAATTTAATCAATATCTGAGTTATGAATGATGGCACTCTGGTCATTACTGTCACAACTGAAGCAATAACAATGACATACTCCCGTTTTAATCTCCTTGTTTGTCCACTTCGGTTTAGAAATTGATTCTCTTGTTGAAGCGAATTTGTCTGGAAATACGTGTCGCTCCGAGGCCACATGTGGGAGACGAATGACACTAGAAGGAGAAAATACTGAACATATGTAGGTGCCAAAAAATCTAAAACAGGTCCTAATATTGCTTGTGTCGGGTGATTCGCATAGTATGAGAATCCATCGATGACATCATTGCTTTTGCTCCGTCCGAATTTCTCTTGATTATTCCAATAGCATGCAAAACTATTGATGACAACATTGCTTTGGTTTCCCCCGAGGTTCTCTGGTACGAAGTATGTCCCCGACAGCTTCTTTATAAGAGATTTGTACCAAATTAAAGCACTTGATAATAGGTATATTGTTAGGCAACCTTTAACGATTCTTGACGATTTTAAGATAACACATCTATGATAAGTCAAAAATAGCATTCCTGTCAATAATCCAATGAATTGTGTGGTAACATAAAGTAATAGAAGAACTCTTGATAGTGAACTAGCATATCGGAAACACTCACTTAGAATGTAGATATTCAAAATTTGAGTTGCCAAATTGAAAAGTCCAAAAATCCAGATAAAACTAATTTTCACTTTGACAAGAACACATTTTGTCCGGTCAGTAAATTCAAACCCAACTAGATTCTGCCTTTTGATTGTAGTCCATGCAAGTAGAATGGCTATTATCTTCAGAAACTGAAAAGAAATTGGTGCTATTGTTTCCAATTTGAGTTTTTCCTTATTGTTTATAAACATCGAGCTGATCCAAAGGGAAAATGACATCCAACTTCCGGTGAGTAGGATACAGATAATTCTGAAGTAAATTAATGCTAAGTCAATTCCTGAGCTAGGCATTATTGTGTGGTTTTCACGTACTGATTGCCGTGTAAAGTACACACAGTACAATTTCATGAAATATTCTACAGAAATGACCTCAGAAATCTAATCCAATGCTTTTATTTAATATATTTCTAGATGAGGAAACAAAAACGCGTCACATATATGTGGTTACTTTGAAGAACAACGTCAATAAGAGTGAATTTTAATTTGAATATAATAGACTGAGTTAACTAAGACACAAAGCAAACACAATCCCACGAGAATTTATTACCATATGGAGGAAGTAAAATAGGAGGTGTGTTGAAAATTATATTTCTGATAGGATACGATGCTATTACATAGATCGATCACTCTTAAGATAAGAGAGTAGTTAACATGGCGACGGAAGAAGATACGATGATTGTAAATTATCAATCAGGAACTTCCAAAGAATTTGTTTATCAAGAGAGATTTTCAAATGTAACTTTGTAACAAATCAACATTAGTGCTTTCAGTGCTATAAATCACACCAATTAATTGTCAATTGTATTAAGGTAGAGGATCCCACAGGTTTCAAGTTTGAAAAGTTTACTGGAGGTAACTACGACTTATTAACAATTTTCATCAGCTAAGCCTTGTATATTCTCTTTCCAGAATCAATGAGAAAGTTATATGTATGCTCCCAAATTATTGCTATAAAGCCATATAAAGATTACATTCTTGTTTATGGAAATTGTACGAAAAGATGCTTTATTTCATCGAAAAAGGTAATGAGAACATTTGGAATGGTTTTATGGCTTAATAAATGAAAACTAAACTTGATTTCATCGGGTAGATGGAGGTATCCACTCTTGTTTTGGAAAAAAAATATGGTTATTTACAGAAAAAAAAATCCGAAAAAATGACCATCACAAGTAAGAGTTATATATTTCATGAAAATCAGTGCACACCAGAGGAATGTATGGTGACAGGGATATTTGTAAATGACAATTGAACATGCCAACCTCTGGCTGAAAGTTTTTTAATTGTAGGTCTATATGCATTTGATGCAAATGAGTTAAAGAAGATCCTGACGATAATCTCAACAGCACTCAAAATAGAGCACCAAATTGAGCATCGACGGACCCCTAGCAAGCTAGAGATGGGACCAGGTGCCCGGGAGGAGTAAGCATCCCCTGTTGGCTAGCCACACCCGCCGTCAATGATCATGCAAGTTCCCAAATTCCCCTGTTGCTTCCTTAATGATTTATTATCTATATATAAAAAATGATATGTAATATGTAAGTTGTATAAACAACAAATGTACACCAACAGATGGTCACAGGAATTTCCTGAATTTTCTAGAGCTCATTGGGCTCATAGGGGGGAGAGGGGGCGAAATCTTTTAAGAAATGTAAAAATCGTAGAAATATATATGTCCTCAGAATTAAAGACATATTTTCTAAGATAATGCATTTTACTATTTCTAATTTAGTGAGTAACACCCCTCTATCTTTCTTTCACCTTGCTAACGCTCACCAAGTTTATTGCTTACATTTTCAAACCAAAATAAGATTATGAAGAATAAAAAAGGAAAATAGAAGGGAAGGGGTAGGCATACACAATACATTTAAGAGGTACAAGAAAATACCTCTTTACTTGACGGTAGGCATTTTTTTCATGTGAGATGCTAAAGGTGAAAGAATGTTCGATTTCTTTCAAACTTTACCAAAAGACACCATGACATCACAATTAAATAAGATTGTATTTATGAAGAAAATTGAATGTAGGGGGTATGGTGAGACTACCACCTTAAGTACAGATCAATTTCAACATGGACCAGACATGCAAGTTTCGGGTACTTAACCCTCGTCAGTGATCCTACATCTAAACAATGAAATATGGTCAAAGGGTGTGAAAAATTTTATGTCCAAAAATGTACCAAAAAAACGTAGCAGGGTGGGTTTGATATGATGCTATGTTATATCTTAAGATTTCAATTAAAATGAAGCAGATACATAAGAGTTAAAGAAGATCCTGACGATAATCTCAACAGCACTTACAATAGAGCGCAAAATTAAACATCGACGGACCCCTAACAAGCCAGAGGTGGGACCAGATGCCCGGGAGGAGTAAGCATCCCCTGTTGGCTAGCCGCACCCGCCGTCGATGCTTATGAAGCATGGAAATGAAAAAATATATAATTCATGCACTGTCCGCCGCCATGTCTATATAGAAAGTGCTATGGCGACAATATCAGGGAAGTATATTCAAAACACTTACTGTCAAACCATAAAACACTGTTGATCTAGGATTGAATGAGAATATTAAGACATTCCAAAAAACTGTAGAAATTATAAGACAATCCAACTGCAAAAAGAGCATGTTTCACCGTGTCTAGCGGCTGATTGCTATGGGACAGCGAGGTAACGAATGCACCTTGAATCCAGCTCATCAAGTTTTCTACCATAACCATGGATATAAAAAGGGACCATATAAAGATTTTATCGATTTCATAACGTTCCCTTCCGCGTAAAATTAATATTGTTTGCAAGAAAATATTATAAGTTTCTAATATCATTTCGCATATCTCTAGTACTTGAGCTGTTCGTTGCATAGCTGCCATACATGACATTGTACTCAATGCAAGGTGTGCTATGTAGCCCATAGCCCCAAATATTATAACTATGTTCTTAGCTTTCCATGAATACTTCTTACGTTTTATGGAACGGACCATCATTAAATGAAAACAAACCACCAACGATATGGTAATGGCCAGCGTTCCTATGAACGAGGGAATCAGGTTTTCAAAATTTTCGTCGGGCTTTAAAGCTTTCGCCACTATCTGAGTAATAAATGATGGCAGTCTAATCAGTAATATCACAGTTGAAGCAATTACGATTACTTGCTTCCGTTTTAATCTTTCTGTTTGTCCACTTTGATTTAACAACGGATTCTCTTTTTGAAGTAAATTCGTACGGAAATACATGTCGCTCCGTGGCCACATTTGTGTGACGAATGATACGAGAAGTATAAAGTACTGCACATACATCGGTGACCAAAGTTTTAAAACAGGTCCAAATATTGATTGTGCCGGGTGATTCCAGTAACATGTAATGCCATTTATGACGTCATTGCTTTGGTTCCTTCCGAAGTTCGCTGGTATGGTGAAAGTTCCTGAAAGCTTCTTTATAAATGATCTATACCAAATAAAAGCAGTTGTTAGTAAGTATATTGTTAGGCAACCTTCAACCATTCTAGACGATTTTAAGATAACACATCTATGAAAAGTCAAGAATAACATTCCCGTCAATAATCCAATGAATTGTGTGATTACATAGAGTAACATAATAACAATTGTTTGTGAAGTAGCAAATCGAAAACACTCACTTGCAATGTAGATATTTAAAACTTGAGTTGCCAGGTTGAAAAGTCCAAAAATCCAGATAAAACTTATTTTCACTTTGACAAGAGCACATTTTGTTCGGTCAGTATATTCAAACCCTATCAGATTCTGCCTTTTGATTGTAGTCCATGCAAATAAAATTACTACCATCTCCAGAAATTGGAAACAAAATGGTGCTATCGTATCCAATTTCATTGTCTGTTCATTATTTACGAACATTGAGCCGATCCAAAAGAAAAGTGACATCCAACTTCCTGTGAGTAGGATACAGACTATTGTGAAGTAAATGAATGCTAAGTCAATTCCTGAGGTATCCATTATTACGTTATATTCACGTAGGCACCGTTATTTACAGTACATGAAATTATCTGAAGAAATGACTTCAAAAATAGAATAATATCCCTTTGAATTAAATACTCTTATCTTATCTGTGAGTATTTCTTCATAAGGTAACGCAAATCGTCATAGAGAGTTTGAAGAACAAAGTCATGTATCGTAATTGGTTATCTGAAAGAAACATATTAGACTCTGATACTAAGCAAGTACTTCGTGCGATGATAAAAGGAAGTTTTATAAAAACCAAAGTCCAAGAGGAATTCATTATCATATGAAGGAAGTGTGAATAGGAAGGGCATTTTGAACAATATTTCTGATAGGAGTCAATATAAGTACATATCCTTATTGATTACTCTTAAGAAAATCGAGTCGTAACAAGTTTAAGGAAGTAAATAGGATGATGGTACTTATAGCTACACGTAATATTCTAATATAATCAATCAGGAACTCAAGAAGAACTTGTTTATGAAGGAGGCTGTTAAAGAAAATATAAGCATTAACTTATTATAATAATTATTGTGGTGATATCCCCTAAATGTGTGTTCAATGTGTCTTTTTGAAAGGGGTAGGGCCAAGAGACCCCTAAATCGGTCCTCGATTTATCACTAGAAATAAATTTCATAAGAAATACTTGATATCTCTCAATAAAATACACTAACGTTTACCGCTTTTAATGAGAAGAAAAATATCATCAAACAAAGTGCCATTTAATTATAATGACGTCATGAAGTGACGTTATTTTGCCGTTTTTGACTAAATATGGCAATCATTGCTGGGAATCTGATCTGAATCTGAACCTGGTGTTGTTGGAGATCCCCTCCTTTGTTTTATGGACGAAATCAATGTGGCTGCATGAATTAACTGAGATGAAACGTTAACGACAAAAGGATATAATGGTAATCTTTAACATATAAATTCATAAAAGTTAATGCATGCGGCCATTGCTAATTTGATAGAAATATGTAGTTTTTGCAGCAATTTCGCGGAATATGACCTATTTTGGTGTTTTCAGAGGGCTTAAAGGTATTGATTAACGCAATGTTTTTAAACGATAGATTCATGATTCTGTAGAGGACGTTTCAAAATGTCAAATCAAACTTAAAATTCTATGAAGTACAATGTTCAAAGTTATGGCCAATATCGAGCTTCGTGGCCATTTCCCTTTGTAGATTTTCAACAACATTGCGCATCGGGTCAAATACGTTCTAAATATCTCGTTTTCCACTTTGACGTACATGTCGTCCCGTTAATTGAATAGATGGTTTTCCTATGACGTCACGGGGCCAAAAATTACAAAAGTTACCTCCCACCGGCGGCCATATGATCATAGTACACAGTTTTTTCCTTCATAGTTCATTACAGCACAAAGGTCAACAAAAATAATTGTACCAGTTATTTTGCAATGAAACTTCACACATCCAATAAAAGACCCTTTCCCTATAAAAAAAAAACTTGAGCGCCGTAAAAGTTTAATATTTTTGACACCCAAATTTAATCAATAAACAAATGAACCAAAATGGCCTCCGCGCAGGGTCATGAACTTGTGTATTCTTCCGCCCACTTTGTCACACTCTAATGTCAACATGTATGAATCATACATCCATCAATAAAAATATTTTTTATAATTTTTTTTCAACCTTTATTTAGAAAACTTGCATACTCAAAATGTTTACTTTCATATTGAAACATGCCAAAATAAATTACCAAAGGTTGCATACAGAATTCTCCAAGGGACTAAACAGGTGGTCAATGAATCAAGGGAGAAAACTAAGTACTGTGATCTAAAAATTCCTTAAAACTTTTCCTAATTTAATAAAATTTTGCATACTGAAAATTGACCATGTTCTCAGATAATGTTCAAAATTTCAATTTAATCGATTACCATCGTCATATTTTTTAAAGAGGAACAAATTAGCATACATCTTGTTTAAAATTGCATGTCAATTCGATGTGAAGCGAAAAAGTGTGGAGTTCCAGCTAATATTTCTTGCATTTAATTAAACAATAATTAATTGACTAAGCATTAAAAAGTGTAACAATCATATTCTTATGTCATTGTGAGACTTGATGTCATTTTTTCACTTCCTTATGATTTAATCTTTAAAAATATTAAAAATACAATTTATTCATTTTAAAAGGGAAAAAAATTATTAAAAATGTAATAAAAGTTTTCCAATACATTTATGATGAACAAAAACATTCAAAAATTCATACTCAATCAGATAAATTACCTGCAGGCATTAAATTGTTTGTTTAGCCGTATTTAATAGCCAAATAGACTGAGGGGGCAGACAAATCTGAGGGCCAGAATATTGATGAGCTGTTCGTTTCATGCCCCATTAAGGGGTGATTCATATGTTTGATTTGACTGTAATCTTATTTATGTAAGATGGTGAAGTGTACATGTTATTACAGTATACATAAGTGGTATATATGGATATTAAACTAAATTATGTACTGTTTTAAGAGAAAATGCCACTGCTTTGACTAAATAAATGTGGAATTCCATGTCCATGTGTTTATATAGACTAAAACATATTTCAAGCAGTCTTACATGTCTTCAAAATGAAAAGATTGTATGATAAACATTTTATTTTCACAAACATATAATATCGAATGGCCCACTGGTATAATATTATAACAGTGGGCAAAATAATTATGAACTTGCGCACTAGTTCATTTTTGCGCCCACCCGGGGCTGGAGGTACAGCAAAACCAATAGCGTCATCGAATAGAGGGTACCTGAGATA
This sequence comes from Pinctada fucata, assembly GCA_028142955.1. Lineage (NCBI taxonomy): Eukaryota > Metazoa > Mollusca > Bivalvia > Pterioida > Pteriidae > Pinctada > Pinctada fucata. Next base: position 20,158,635 of record AP027114.1, on the reverse strand, counting down.
GTTGGAATCCGCATCTCGTTAACCTGTAGCATACCTGGTACCTGATATATTCACCTTAATAGCAAAAAAATCCTGCGGGAAATTAAAAAATCCTGCGGGAAATTAAAAAATCCTGCGGGAAATTGAAAAATCATGCGGGAAATTAGGAAATCCTGTGGGAAATTGAAAAATCCTGCGGGAAATTGATGAATTCCTGCGGGATATTTCAAAATCCCGCATGAAAAATTGCATGAAATAATCCTGCAGGAAAAATAATTTTCCCCCAGGAAAAATAAAATTCCTGCAGGAATTTTTTTTAAGTAAAATCCTGCGGGAGAAAAAAATCCTGCAGGAAAAATTTGAACTTAAAATATTCCTGCGGGAAAAATTATGTGAACATTTTTTCCCGCAGGAAATTCTGCTTTGAGAAAAAATTCCTGCAGGAAATTTATTTAGAAAAATTCCTGCAGGAATTTTTTTGTGAAAAAAGAACTCCTGCAGGATTTTTTTATAAAGATGTAAAATCTTACGTTATACTCACAAAAAATATTCTACAGGAAATTCTTTAAAAATAATTTCTGCAATAAACATGATAGATTTATCCAATTGATTTTCATTGCTTTAAGTAAGTCCATTTGATTCCCAACTGTCTTAGTGACAAATATGGATAATGACCATATCCCCGTACACAGCACAAAATCGATAATTCAGAAAATCAGAAACCGAGGCATAAGAAATCAGGATAAAACAGGAACAAAAGCAAACAAACAAAAACCTCCACCATATGAAAAGAAGCGAACTCCCGATATGAGAGTGAGTCCAGGTGCCCAGGAAGAGTAAGCATCTCCTGCTTGCATGCAACACCCGCCGCTTCAATTCGGTAGAACTGTCACATTTGGTAACTTCCATTTCGGAAGACATAGAGTACAATCTTGGGTTGGATGTCTTAGGACTGCAATGATATGCTTAGCCCACATTGTGTATGTATCTCAATATTTACATGCATATCACGATCCTGAATTTAAAATACAGATATAAAAGTATTTCTGTACTATGCCTAATATTTTATTAAAAGTTCAGCAACGACAATTCATTTAGATCAAATCATCTTTTATTGAATGTTTTGAGATCTATCAGGTATGTATATCATGGGTCATAGGGACTTAATATATGAAAATAGGTATATCGTGTGTGAAAATTTAGGACAAATATAGGAATGTTTTAGAGGAAAATCATAGGATTTTTCAATATTTATTGATTATGGAAGTGTTCCGTGCATTTTAAATCATGCGCACATGGGGGTCATTTGACAATGAATAGAAGATTTTTACATAAACGTGGTAGACTTGAATTTTATACATTTCATGATCCAACATGACAACATTTGACATTATTTCTTACTCTGATGTCAAAACATATCTATGATGTGAAAAAGAAAAAATAATGTCAAAAATTATAGATATGTTTTGACATCATATGATTATCATATATTTTTTTTTTACAATATTTTCTATTATGTACTTCTACTACTAGAAATAATGTCAAATGTTGCGATGTCAGGTCTTGGAGTGTCTAAAATGCAAGTTTAGCGGTAATTTGAAAATGATCTATTTATTGTCAATTTTTGCCCCCATGTACAAGTGGTTTAACATGCATGGAAGACTTCAACTCAAAATTGAAAAATAATCATAGGCCTATTTGCACTAATACATGTAGCCCCCCCCCCCCTTTCTCCAAGATACAATAATCGCTTTATCTTAGGTAAATATGCAAAGTACTGAAGTTGGTTGCTTACAATTTGATTGAAAGCGAATTAAGAAAATGGAAAAAAATAAAACAGGTCTGTTCAGCTTTTAACGTACCAGCTAGTATATTAGTCAGAGGCAATTCGAGTTACATCTAAAACATTACCCACTTGATACTGAAACGAAGGCATCACCCAACAATTATATCATTAAACCTTTCAAATTCTTGTAAATATGATTGTGAGTACTCAGTAAACCCTGTTTTCATCGTAATGATCGTTTCTTCGTTTTTTCTTTCTTGACTTTGTACATGTTGGCCATGGTCGGGGTTTTCCTTGTCTAAATATAGATCTAGCTTCACCTTGTTTTGAGTAGTTTCTTGCTCATGATAAAAATGTTCGCCTTAGCAGTTATAGGGGATTTTCATAGCGAGATACGGGTGCTGATCCAGTAGTCCGACTTGCAGACCTACGACGGTGTTATCTGTTTTTTCGTCTTCGGTCTGACTGCTATGCATAGGCAAAACTTGAGAATTTCTGTGGGAAAAAAATTTCGACAAGTCGTCCTTTTTTTGACAAATTCCAGTCTCTTCAACCAAAAAATAACTCACCCAATCCTCCTGCCCCTAAAAATCCCCTCTAAGCCTGGTTTCACCTCTTCTTCTCTTCCGATTTTCCTCTGATCGACGACAGTTTGTCATGCGCACAGAGGTGAAACCAGGCCTAGGGGGATTTTTAGGGGGAGAAGGACTGGGCGAGTTATTTTTTGCTTGAAGAGACTGAAATTTGTCAAAAAAGGACGACTTTCCAGAATTTTTTTTCGCACAGAAATTCTCAAGTTTTGCCTATGCATAGCAGTCAGACCGAAGACGAAAAAACAGATAACACCGTCGTAGGTCTGCAAGTCGGACTACTGATCCAGAAACTGTCGGGGGATTTGGGATGACATGCGAGACACGAACACGAAGGCCCGAGGGAGATACGGGAGTCCGATAGATGGGGGCGGGGGGATCCCCGAGGAAAAATAAAAAAAAATTACCCCACTGCCATCCCCTCCCCCAACTCACAGATGCGAGTGGGCGCTTAATACAGGCCCCATGTGGGTCCAGGGCAGATCGAGCCCAGCTGGTAGAGAGTTTAGGGGGCGGGGGAACCCCGGCGACAAATCACGATTATCTAGCCCTTGCAATTTGCGGAGTTTCGGGTTTTTATTCAATTTATTTATTTTTTTTTTTCAAAATTAAAATTAGAATCTCTCAATATTGGCTGAACCCTTGGTCAAATTTCTTGAACCGTCCATTTCCGAAGAAAATTTGAAGTTACATTGACATTGAGAAAATATTAAACTGATTGATATGATAACTTTTAGATTCAATTCATTTACACGTCTGCCCCATTCATTTTTTAATTTTTTTTTGGGGGGGGGGGGGAGGGGGCACCCCGAACCACCGAACGACTCTTCGGGCCTCGCAAGTCATCCCTCCAAAAAGAGCCTGAGTTTGAGCCCCCGGCAGTTGAGGTTCTGGATTCTCTCCTGTATAGGGACGAGTACATATTTTATGTATGAATGAAAATTCAGACTCCTTAAAGATTACACGTAATGGACTCTTTTGTACAATCTAATCTATAAATTTGCTTTTCTGTTTTCTTTCTTTCTGTTACATACATGTTTGTATTTTGGTGTGTACATTACATTATGCGGACGTACGTTAGATGGGCGCACAAGGATTCATCGCGCTTCTCGATTGCTTGATGTACGTACAATGGGTTACATGTATGTATAACCCATAGTCCATCAAGCAACCGGGAAGCGCGATAAATCCCTGTGGATGGACGGTATTCTATGGGTATCCCATACATGTACGAAAGCTTTCAGTGAATTGTTATCCTCAAGGCAACATGGACCGTTTGATTCATTTATTGCACATCCGCAGAGAGAGAGAGAGAGAGAGAGAGAGAGAGAGAGAGAGAGAGAGAGAGAGAGAGAGATTTGTGGATATAACATCAAATTCTAAACTATTACTATGAACTAGTTTTGCATATAGATTTTTTTCATTGATTCATATGTGATTTAGAAATTTTCCCTCAACACACGCCATATTATATGCTTTACACAAGACTTTCTGCCACCATAAAAATTAGTTAACCACACTATGTATTCCTTTCTGAGTCGATCATTCAAAATTTCATTATTAAAGACAGTATTTTAAAAAAGCAAAACCAAGCATTTGCCAGTGGCGCATTCAGCGGGGGGAGGGGCACGGGGGCACGTGCCCCCCCTCCCCACGGCAGTGCCCAAAGAAGGGGCACTTATGACATGCCCTTTGAAGCATTAAACTGTTTCCGTAATAAATCTATGAAACTAGTCAGAAATAGCCACATAACACCCCAGAAAACACCGATTTGAGTAAATTTTCCAAAAATTGCTCGGGGATAGATAGTCATGTCCATTGTCTGCACGTGGACGTATACACGTTTCGGGAACAACCTGCATTGAATCATGTTCATATCGAATTTTCTTTATCTGAGGGATGAATCGGGAACTTTATATCCTATGCAAGGCATATTTACCACACATATTTCTTGACCAAATCTTCGATAGAACCTCCTATAAAACTTACATTTTTTTTTAATTCAATGTTTGAGGTCGTGATCAATCTTTTTAAAATGAACAATTGAAATTGTTTTGGCCAGATTTAAACCGGCTACCTCCAAGAATTTTGAAAAGATAAAAATGCATGTTTTTCTTTATTCTTAGAATCGAAGTTATCATGATTACATTTTTGGTTAAGCCCGTAGGTAAATCAAAAATATAATCATGATAGAACCGCAAAGAAATAATTAAACCTTTCAATCTGGACGACGCAGGGAAATGGGCACCCGTGATCTCTAGTTTGTTAAGGAAATTTATCATTTACAAGGGAATTTTGTAGGGTCTGTATGGGGCCGACATTCGGTATGAAGAGGTACTTTTCCCCAATTTTAGACCTAAAAATTCCCAATTCAATCTTTTCTCCAAAACGAGAAATTAATTTCCAATTTACGTATCATTAACTGAAAGGAGAACGAAAGTAGAACAAACATGCTCTAGGAGGGATTCAAAATACAGACAATTGATATTATAAGGGATAATTTCCATGAATACATATGTATATCTTTTTGTTGTTTGAAATTTATTTCCCAATTTAGGTTAAAATGTTGCAAAACTCGCAATTCATCGGCCCAGGCCCCTGACACCAGGGGCTAGAAAAAACCCTGTAATAACTTATTTTCTTTACCTTTATACAAATATTAACAAACAAGAGCGGATCTAGAGTGGTTAGGGGGTCAAGTACGTCCTGCCTGGAAATTGCATAAAATGCTGATTTTTCCTAGTTTTACGAGAATTTATGGCTGGACATCCCTCCCTCCCATGGGCTGACCTCTCTGCCTTTTCAAAACTTCTCCTGATCCGCCCTTTTCTTTAGGAAATCCTGAACATGTTGACTTCTGAATGCCGTTCAAGAACAGTACAGCATCAGAAAATTTCGAAAATTTTCAAATATATTCTATATAAATAATAATTATTGTTACTTACACTGACTGAATCATGCGCGCCAAATCCCTTCTAAATTCAGTTCAAATACGCTTCAGATGCCACCAATTGAATTGCTTCATTTTTTCAAAATTTTCTCGGGGAATCCTGAACATGTTGACTTCTGCATGCCGTGCAAGAACAGTACAGCATCAGAAAATTTCGAAAATTTTCAAATATATTCTATATAAATAATAATTATTGTTACTGACACTGACAGAATCATGCGCACCAAATCCCTTCTAAATTCAGTTCAAATACGCTTCAGATGCCACCAATTTGCTTCATTTTTTCAAAATTTTCTCGGGGGAGGCCCCCGAACCCCCACCAATGTAAGGGGGAAACCCCCTCCCATACCCTCCCCCACTCGGCCCTTCGGGCCTCGCAAGTAATTTCCATAAAAATTGTATGTGCCCCCCCGGCAATTTGGGTTCTGGATCCGCCCCTGTTTGCGGATTATAATTTTAAATCTTATGTAATGATCTTATATATAATACACATTAAGGTTTTAAGGTAGTGTAGCAACGATTTGATTTTTAGGGGAGGGAAGGGGCTACCTTTTTGCAAACAAAAAATCCTTCTCGAGATATAATACAAGCGGGTAGGCATGGTTAGAGAGAAAAAATAGCAATCCAAGGAATGCTTGTGTCGCCTGCGAAGCGGTTTGATTATTATTCTAGAAAGTGGATCAAATTATTGGTATCAGTAGAAAAGTCTTGTCAAATGAAATTCATTTGAAATATCAGACCTCTTAATTACAAATTAAAAGTTATGGTCATTCTTAAATTTTCAGAACAGAGTCTCAATCATCTAGGTCAAGGTCACTACGTAAAAATTGGTAACAAAAAGGTCTCATCATAAGAAATATTAAAGACCTATCACCTACCAATTGAAATATATATACAACCTTAGAAAAGAAGGTCAAATAGCTAGGTCAAGGTCAAAAGGTAAAAAATTATAGTATGTGTAGAATGGCATTGTTACAAGGAAAATACATGTGAAAAATCAAAGCCTACTATTACCTACCAATCAAAAGATATAGCCAATATTACTTTTCTTGAAAAGTAGATCAAATATCTAGATCAAGGTCAAAAGGTCAAATATCATGGTCTGTGTAGAAAGGTCTTGTCACAAGGAATACACATGTGAAATACCAAAGCCCTTTCACTTACCAATCAAATGATATATCCATTCTTAATTTTTTTGAAAAGTAGGTCAAACATAAAGGTCAAGGTCACTAGGTCAAAAATTATGGTATGTGTAGGAAGGTCTTGTCAAAAGGAATACACTTGTGAAATATCAAAGCCCTATCACTTACCAATCAAAAGATATAGTGAATCTTATCTTTTTTTCAAAAGTAGGTCAAATATAGAGGTCACGGTCACAAAGTCAAAAATTATGGCATGTGTTAAAAGGTCTTGCCACAAGGATTACACATGTGAAATATTAAAGTCTTAACACTTACCAATCAAAAGATATATCCATTTGTAATTTTTTTGAAAAGTAGGTCAAATATGTAGGTCAAGGTCACTAGGTCAAAAATTATGGTATGTGTAGGAAGGTCTTGTCAAAAGGAATACACTTGTGAAATATCAAAGCCCTATCACTTACCAATCAAAAGATATAGTGAATCTTATCTTTTTTTCAAAAGTAGGTCAAATATAGAGGTCACGGTCACAAAGTCAAAAATTATGGCATGTGTTAAAAGGTCTTGCCACAAGGATTACACATGTGAAATATTAAAGTCCTAACACTTATCAATCAAATGATATATCCATTTGTAATTTTTTTGAAAAGTAGGTCAAATATGTAGGTCAAGGTCACTAGGTCAAAAATTATGGTATGTGTAGGAAGGTCTTATGACAAGGAATACACATGTGAAATATCAAAGCCCTATCACTTACCAATCAAAAGTTATGGGCTGTGACACCCAAAGTGTGACAGACAGACAGAGGGACTGACGGACGGACGGACAGACGGACAACGGACAAAGTGATCCCTAAGTGTCACTATGCTTCGCAGGCGACACAAAAGATTATCCAACCTAACTGTCCGCAGAGGGATTTTCGGCTATGAAAATGCCCCCAAGTCTTCCTTTCTCTGAAAAAGGTAAATTGCTACGTCCCAAATCATAAAACACAAACAATTATTCAAGATACCCGAGGCAGCCATACGATGATTTATTTTGAGTCAAAGGGAAACTCTCCACAATCTTACCACTCCATGCATGCAACAGTCTATTTTGCCCTGCATTTATCTATGACATACATGTATGACATATACGAACTTTTATTTTCATGCATTATGATCCCTCCAAGCGCGGATCCAGAGAGTGGGGTCCGGAATACCCCCCCCCCTAGAATATTCGAAGCATAGTTAATTTTTTTCTTTAAACATGTTAAATATTCATATTTCATTAGATTTAGTCCCGATTCCCCTTTTGTTGTCATAACATTTGAAAAATATAATATGAATTTGTATTGGAAATCTTTCATTTTGATAATATTTTGTCGTCAGCATTTCAAAAATTTTTTCTGGCTCGCTTCCGTTTGCCAGAACTTTATTACATACGTTATTTTCAAATGATGCAACTTTCCTATATATAACCAATATGCATTACACCTTGGTCAGCGACACAAAGAGTAATGAAACCGAAAAGGGCTCTAATAGAGAATCTTCCAATTCTTAAAAAAAAATCGCTGGCTCGCTTTCACTCGCCATTGATTCACATATTTTATTTCTAAATGAATTAGAAACACTGACAAATCTTTAATCAAAGACTTAAATTTCTGGCTTTTTTTTAATTCGGATTTTAGAACCAACCCTGAAAAAAATCTGGATCCGCCCATGCCCTCAATTTAAAATTTGAAATAACGAGCGTATGTAAATACATGTACAAATTTATTCAGAAAAATGCTCCACTGGCGTAGGACAAGGGGGGGGGGGGGGGGGGGGGGGGGGGGGGGCAGGGGGGCACGTGCCCCCCCCCCCCCACTTTTGAAAAGTGGGGGGGCATAAGTGGGGGGGCATAAGTATGTTTTGTGCCCCCCCCCCCCACTTTTTGACGTAATTTTTGGTCATACAGATATAAAAAAAAACTGCAAAATACCTTTAACTCAAACTATATAGAATATCATTACATGTACCGCTCGCAAGCCATTTATTCATGTACTTAAAATTTAGAATTGCACCAGAAATGTTAAAATTTGTGCATACAGAACATGAAAACCCAATATTTATTTTGTAATCTCTTCCTCTCCCCCCCTCCTCCCCCCCCCCCCCCCCCCACCCCCCCCCCCCCCCCCCCCCCCCCCCCCCCTTTTTTTTTTTTTTTTTTTTTTTTTTTTTTTTTTTTTTTTTTTGCTTGTTAGAAATTTTGGGATGTTGTGCCCCTCCACTTTTTCAAGCAGAGCTACGCCATTGTGCTCGAAAATTGGTGTCGTGGCTGCCTCATCATCGTATACTAGTACATCATAATTAGACCACATCGTTATTTTATGAAAATGCTAAAAATGAGAGAGAGAGAGAGAGAGAGAGAGAGAGAGAGAGAGAGAGAGAGAGAGAGGTTATAATATTACAGATCTTTCCTGTATAGACTCCATGATTTTTTCTACGTTTCCTTTACATTATATCCAATCTAATTAAAATTCGACGTTTCTGATTCCGTTACTCTACTCAAAGTTTCAAACGTCGAATTTTAATTAGAATGACAATATTTCCGAAATCCAATCTTACTAATTATCGAAAGCTCCCCCCCCCCCCTCCTCTTTAGATGCTCTTCAACATTCCCCCCCACTCGTGTTATCAGCGGGCCTGAAGCGATGCCTTGACAACCTCTGCGGCATAGGGGTAGAGATTGCGTAATGAAACACGCCTCGGGGTAAATTCAAGGAATCGTGTATATTACGTAACCACCAAGTGTCAACCCCTTGATGACAATATACAGTTCTTGTCATTATACTCTCCCTTGAAGTCGGGGGTTCGGGCTTTTGGATCTGCCTCTTTTACGTTTTAAAAACTTAACAATATTATCTGATTATCTCCTAAAATGCGTACATGTATATATGCCCTTTATATTTTATATCTTCAGAAACGAAAGGTGAATTTTTTCCCGAAGACTGAAAATCAAGATTTCTTGCGGGGTTGATGGAGAGCTCCCTACTAATCTACTACTACATGTAATCATTCAAAATATTGATTGATTGATTGATTGATTGATTGATTGATTGATTGATTGATTGATTGATTGTAAACCATTATATATGTATATATGTATGTCAAAACCCATGGTTAGACCTAGAGATTTTTCGGCGGAGAGGGGTTTCCAGCCCTTTATAAAATGGGGGAGGGTCCAGTATATGGACTTTGAAAGATATACTAGAATAAAACATAAAAATGAGAAAGGATGGCAAATACCATGAATAATTAACTGGACCCCCCCCTCCCCCCCCCCCCTTCCCCTTCCATATTAGGATACGCGATCGATAATAATTAGAGTCATTCACGAAGAATTGAACATAAATACTTCCTGCATTTATATATTTTTTTGTAAATAATTTTCTGACAATTATGAGTTGGACCACCTCCCCCGCCTTGTCTTGAATGTACCTGTTTTTCGGTTACCAGTGCTTGTACATCTTCTGTTCATGTACATGTATATCGTTTGCTTCTGGTGGAAAATGCGACCTTCATCGTATACATGACATTGTACAAGAATAAAAACTGAAAGTCATAATCGAAAACAGCGAGAACGCCGTGAAATACGCATTGATGGGATTTGGAGATTTTCTTTGGGGGGGGGGGGGGGGGGGTGGTTCAAGCACCGAAAAAAAAATAACCGCCAACAGGAAGATTTCACCATATGTACACCGACTTAACCATTTAATATTATTAAAAGCTGCAAATGTCTATCCTTTTCACGAACATTTCATAAAGCTATATTCCGTCCCATAACGAAGGAAGCCATCTAATATGCACGTTTAACTTCCTTAGTTACATATACTTCGAAACTCACAATATTTCCATGCAATGGACTGATTTGGGCGCTGAGGAATGGCCGTTGGCCGAAACGCACAGGAAAATAGTGGCCATGGTTTTATTGAATTTAAATATCAAACGGCTGTGTTGAATAAATGAATGAATGAATGAATGAATGAATGAATGAATGAACAAATAAATAAATAAATAAATAAATAAATAAATAAATAAATAAGTAAATAAATAAATAAATAACCATGACATGATTTACAAAACATATGTAAAAGGTACGGGGATCGGAACAACAACTCAAGGACGGATGGGAGACTCCTCCCATCTCGGTTTCAGTTTTTTTTATTTATAACAGACCAGCAAAAAACGGATAAGCATTAAAAAAGGCAAAATCTACAGAATTCACAATATTGACAAAATTCTACATATTCCAACATATCCTACATTCAATATATTGCAGTGGCGGATTCATCTCGATGGAAGGGCGTGTTCCTCAGCAGTGCTTAAAGAATGGGGGGGGGGTCAATTAAGACATTTTTCGTGAAGACATGACGATCGTTAACGAATTATGAGCAGTCAGAGAGGTTGGACGTAAATAGTTTCTTGACCTTTATTGAATGAGATTGATAGACTGCACTTAACCTTGATCTAAGTGCATGTTTGACCTTAAAACTTCAATTATATAATCAATTTTCAGTATGTGAAAAGAGTTACCTACCTTCTTTTTCGGGGACGAACATTTGTATCTGTATAAGTTGATTATATATGTATGTCGATTCGATATCGTATTGAATCGTGTAAATGGAACATAATATATATTCGATATACATATGTACATGTACTTGTTTGTATTTTGTAAGTCCAGAATCAGTAATCACGAAGTTTTTTTTTCTTAATGTGAGTCGCAGAGGAGGTTTTCTGTTCATTATATGCCCGTAAAATTTTCCTACGGAAACCTCTCCCAAACCTGCAAAAATCAAATCCGTCTTATGCCCTTCCTTTTTTTTTTTTTTTTTTTTTGTTTTAACTTTCTGGTCAAATGATAGGTACGGGTATCCCTGGTAGACAGGCTAGTGTAACTGTGTTAGTACGTGCACAACGAGAGAGAGAGAGAGTTTTTCCTGTTACCGAGAAACGACGTACCACTAGATCGTTTCAGGGGCGGATGCAGAGTGGGAAGCGGGGGGGGGGGGGGGGGGTTGTATCGAGGCACACCGAGCGGGGGTGGGTACAGAAGGTTGGAGGTCGGGGGGCCTCCCCCGGAGATTTCTGAAAAAATGGAAAAAATGGTGAAATCTACAGCATATTTTCTCCTTTTCTTCTAGACCATTCTTCACTCAATTTTAGTGACAAAGGGGAAATTTTTGAAAAATTGGAATGAATTGGTGCAATCTGGAGCATATTTTCTCCTTTTCTTCTCGAATATCCAGGCCATTTTTTCAATAAATTTATGTGACAAAGTAAGGGGCCGATCCCCTCTCAAACATATAGGGCGAGTTTCAATTTGGGTTGAATTCGATCTGGTTAATAAAGATTTTTAAATAAAATGATTTGTCCTTTACTGCTTGCAGAGGCGTATCCAGGGTGTTTTCGATGTGGACGTCAAGAGAAGGATTGTACCCAGAACTTCAACTGAAGGGGGTTCGGGGGACCCACCCCCCGAGAAAAATATGAAGAAAAAAAATAAAATTGCTCTACATGACCTATGGAGCGTATTTGAGGTGAATTTAGATAGGATAAAGCATATGATTCGGTGTAAGCAGACGATGAACCGTATCTAAGATGAAGAAAACTTTAGATGTGAACATGAAATTCCCAATATACTTATATGTACGATATATTAAGTTCTTTCAAATCGACCGCTCGCACTTTGTTCAGCGATCGTTGTATTGAGTTCGAATGAAACAAGAGGAAATTTTGAAAAATGAATTAAAATCGGAGTTTTCTGGAATGAGGGAGGCACTCTCTCATATTTTTTTTAAGAAATGGGGAAAACTCTCCATACACTGATACTATTAGATTAATATAAAAATATGAAAGACGTGTGAATGGTGAACGAGTGTTGATGTCTCATGTATTGTATATGCATTGTCTAACTGTATGTAATGCAAAAATACCAAAAAAAAAAAAATGTAAAAATAAATTTTGTTTCAAAATGGTGAATTTTGGTGGGCATTAAGCAATTTTTACTACGTTTACAGGTGTTTTTCTTTTTTTTCGAGTGCTCATGTTACCGAATAAAATTGGAAACTGGGGAGTGGGGGGAATGGTTCCCGAACCCCCACCCCCTAAATCCGCCCTTGCGTTTCCTTGCCGTCCGTTTTCATTGTTTTTCGCCTTTTCTTGTGAACCCCTCTTTCAGTGGCGGATCCAGCGCTTCCGTTTTGGGGTCAGTGCCAAGGGGCGGAAGCCTTCCCTGAACCCCACGTGAACCGTTTTATTGTTCATTGAATCAGAGGGAGAAACGTCCCTTTTCGTTTCGATGTTTTTTTCGAGTCCTCGCCTCCTTTTCTGACTCCATTGACTCCCCTATCGGTAATGAGTCGGTATTTAGTACCTCGCAGAGGCGGATACAGCGCCCCCTTTTACGGGGGGAGGGGGGCATATGGCAAAATAGCGCTCAATTTATTCATATATGCAAATGTATTCATATGACGATTATATTACGTCATTTACCCATGTTTGAAACGCGCCAAATCTCAAACAAGAATGACCCGACATACCAGGAAAAGCAATACATTTTAAATGCATCAGATCAAATAAATGCAAAGAGCAGAGTGCGCCCGTGGAAAAATACAACTGTTTCTAATCTGTTTAAGCTTATTTATTACCAAAAAATTTACCCACTCTACGTATGAACACCAGATTATCTTTATCCTGTCAAAGCCGATAAAGTGAATCCATCAATATGACAGACTTATTTCTCAAAATATCGATTTTTCAACCCAAAAGTGACAGAAATTAATTTCATTATATGATTCTCAAGTTGACAAAATCCGGAATTTGACATCGCGATCTATCCGAAACCATGTGGACAAATACACAGCTCCTAAGATTTCCTACTGATAAACAAAGTTGAAGTGCGGCTAGTGACAAGTTTTGGACTTTCTTAACATTGGGGGTATGGGCAGTATCGCCTCGAATTTTCACCTCAAAAATGAACAGAAGTATAAAAATTCGTTTATCTATCAAAGATGTGGATTTATAAATTCAGATTGTTGTAGAGTTTCTTCCTATATGTGGACAAATTTGATTGGTGTCATCAAATCGTGAGTATTCTCAATTTATTATTTGCTCCCCATAGACTCCTATAGTAAGAATATGGAGCCTACGGAATCCAATACGGCCGCTATGCAAATTAGGAAATTGAGCGCTATTTTGCCATATGGGGTTCAAGGGGCGATTTTGCATATTGGGCCAGTGCCGGGGGGGGGGGGGGGGGCGGACGCTCCCTCTGCACCCCCTGATTCCGCTACTGCCTCGAGTAGGCCAGACTGCCTTTTCATCTTCCCTCTGGATCCGCTCTGACTGATAGTAAAGGGTATTCCGCATTTCTTTTCTCTTCTTTTACACCCATTACACCCGAATAGCAGGGGGAAATACTTACTGATGATACGGAACGAATTGTTGGATGACAAAGCGAGCTGAGAAGAAAAAAGAAAAAAAAGACAACTTTCGATCTTTTTAAAACTGGTAGAGCTAGACAATCTCATATGATATTTACTGACAATCGTATTTGACTAACTTCTAATACGATAGCCAAGTTAATGCTGCGAAACACATGATACGTGCAACATTGTTAGCTCGAATTTCCTTGAATCCTTCATAAGATGACGTGCTGCCAGTAGTGTAGTAAACATGTGTAGTATAGGTTGACATTTGTTCCACATTTACATGTGGAACAAATGTCAACCTATACTACACGTATTCAAAATTTTAGAAGTTGTATGTTCATCTAGGTGTCACATTTTTCATCACATTTGCAAATTATTCAAGAATGAACCTTTTTTTTATTTTTTAAATCATCAGTTTAATTTGCTGTTTATTACCAATAGAGTTATCTCAATAGTGCTACAATTAAGTACTGGAGGTCTACCGACAAGGTTCAAATTTCTCTCTTACCTTTTCACTTGACATACATACATGTATGATACTTAGATAATATCACAGTAATACACCAGATTTCACAATCACTATGTATCTGTTTTTAGTGTAATGTTCAGTTCGCATCACTAGTATCCTCTTCAGAGATTAGCTTTAGCCTTTTTTTTTCAACCAGTAGCAGATTAAGAAGGGGAGTCGAGTTGATACCCATTTTCACTCAATTGTTTTGATTTTGACTCGGAATCCATGGACAATACTGTATTGTGTGTTTAAGCGCTTAAACATAGGATTTTTGTACCTATAACCTTCATTCACCGTAATACATATCCTTAAACTCTGAAATTTTTAACTTTCAACACCTATTTTCAAACTGACAAAGACTGGAGCTTTCTCTATCATGTGTCTATGAATATTGTCTTAATGAATTCTGTCACAATCTTCATAACAGAAAAAGTCTTTTATAAGTTATTATCATAGCTCTTCCTACAAAAAATTCCAATATTTCAAACCTTGTTGTCTGTTTTTCCCCTTTTTTTTTGATAGAACTAAATGAACATTTATGGTACATTTTTGTGTCGCCTGTGCAGCATAGCGACACTTGGGGATAACGTTTTCCGTTGTCTGTCTGTCTGTCTGTCACACTTGGATGTCACACCCCTATATAAAAGTGATTCCTAAGTGTCACCGTTTCGCAGGCGACACATGCATTCCTTGGAATGATTTTTGGCATATAGTATTTAACTTTTTTATCTTTACAGATGTCGACTTAATATTACATCATTATAATGGTACCACTGTGAAATAGCTATAATTTTGTCTTACATTTAATTAGTAATTGGACATATCAGTCTGACTGGAATATTGCATATTACTAACATTCGAAAGCAAATAATGCTTCATTGTACCCAAGATATTCAAGGATTGTAGAAATTTAAGATACAATGTGTAAATTTGTACTTTTTAATCTTATTTTCATACATATTTAAGAAATAAAGATTTGAAAAAAATCCTGCAGGAAATTTTGAGAAACTAAATTTCCTGCAGGATTTTTATCAGAATAAAAAAAATCCTGCAGGAATTTTTAATAAAAATGTATACTGAAAAATCCTGGGGGAAAAAAGATATCCCGCAGGAATTTTCTAAGCACAAAATTTTTCCTGCAGGATCTTTATTTTTCCCGCAGGAACACCATAATCAAGGTTTTTTAAAGAAAAAAATCCTGCGGTAATTTTTTAAAAAGAAAATTCCTGCGGGATTTTTTTCCTCCCGCAGGAAAAAAAAATTCCGGCAGGAATTCATCAATTTCCTGCAGGATTTTGATAATTCCCGCAGGATTTTGATAATTCCCGCAGGATTTTTAAATTTCCCGCAGGATTTTTTTTGTAATTAAGGTGAATATCTCGGGTGCCAGGTGTGCCACAGGTTAATGAGATGTGGATTCTGACTAATTTGGGTACCTCTATGTGATGACGCTATTGGTTTTGCTGTACCTCCAGCCCCAGGCGGGCGCAAAAATTAACTAGCGTGCAAGTTCATAATTATTTTGCCCACTGTGTAATGACAATTATGGATAATGACCATACATGTATTCCTGTATAGAGCACAAAATGGATAGTTAAGAAAAGCAGAAACCGAAGGCATACAAAATCAGGATAAAACAGGAACCTAGGCAAACTAACAAAAACCTCCACCATATGAAAAGAAGCGAACTTCCGATATGGGAGTGGGACCAGGTGCCCAGAAAGAGCTCCTGCTCCTGCTTGCATGCAACACCCGCCGCTTCAATTCGGTAGAACTGTCACATCCGGTTACTTCCATTTCGGAAGACATAGAGTATAATCTTTGGTTGGATGGTTCAAATGGTCTATGACAGAATATCATCCACCATTCTGGATAGTGGGACATCATAGTGTATGACGAGTTCCCCATATCGACCGTAGAATTTCCTTGACTTAAAACACCATTTTCGATAGTAAACTTAGTCAATTCAGTCCCTGAATTTTCTTACTATGGATTAGACACGTGATCCATCTATATATACCAAGGCCATCACATTATTATCTGAAATTTCAAGAAACAAGAGCCCCAGGGGGCACAACGCTCACCTGATACCCATGCACGCTCTAACTGACATACTGACATTGAATACTGATAGTGCCAGTACCAGGATTTTAGTCCACAACCTTTCTAAAAAGATTTTTGCCGGATGCAGAGAAGTACAAAAAAGAAAAAAATAGTCACATTTCAAAACAATAACTTTTTTACTGATTTGAAAAAAAACGGATAAAGTGGTCCAACGTCATATGCCCAGCTAGTATAGTTCAATTATGCAACATCAAAAATAAAATCATATTGTAAAATTCCACATAAATGTGCAGCAGAAAAAAATAAATCAATGAAATGATTTCACAAATTAAGTTTATTTAAAATTGAACACAAAACCTTTCATTATTGATAGCTAGCATGCCAGAAATTATAAAGCCTGTGTTTGTGAAACGAGAATGCCCCCGGCGGCATCTTTGTTAGTATAAACACTATTTTCTGTTAAGTATGTGAGAGGTCAGGGTCAGCGTAATATTGGTATCAATGGAAAGATCTTGTCACAAGGAATACACATGTACAATATGAAAGCCCTATCACTATAACCATTCAATAGTTATGCCCAATGTTAAAGTTTTTGAGAAGTACGTGAAAGGTCAAGGTTATGGTCATGAGGTCAAAAATTTTGGTAAATACACATGTGAAATATGAAACCTCTATCATCAGCTTCCATTCAAAAGTTATGCCCAATGTTAAAGTTTTTCGGAAAACAGACACACAAACAGACAGACGGACAGGCCAAAAACTTTATGCTCCCGAATCTTTTATTCCAGGGGCATAAAAAACAAAGATTTTTCGGTTTTGCCTTTATTCACTGAAATCTATGAATTATGCTTTTGAATAGTATTGATTTCATCTCAAATACATGAAACGTACAGTTAAAATCGTTTTGATCCAATATTCATCAATTCAAGTGAGTGGTGCAGAAATTGTGCCAGTTTGTTTTCCAAAAAAGCAGTGTATGTTGTATCAAACCTCATGACCCAGTGAAGCCACTTGAACAAATAATTTTCAGTAAATATGCTGAAATGCGACGCTTCTTGCCTATGCATATTTCAACAGGCGAGAAGGAGCGTCGCATTTCAGCATACGCTGTTCAACAACTCAAGTGGTTTCTCTAAGGTTTCGCAGTTTGAAACAAATTAAAAGGCCCATAAGATTGTTAAGCTTGTCCAACTAGCAGACCTACGACATCGTTATTTACTGTTAACTAATTATTTTACCTCATCATAGGTCTGTTACACGGACAAGTTGTTAGCGGAGAGAGTTCATGAAATGTATCGGTTGCATTGGATTTGCCGACAAGAAGTTATTTGGTCCGATAAAAACTTATCATGTATCTATTATTTGAACAGATAAAAATTCCCAAATGTCTTAACACAGGATCCTGTCGTTTTATGAGAGAAAATGTTTTATTATTCACAACCTCAGGCCTCTGTGTTCCTCTTAGAAATATTATACATACAAGATGACGAACACAGTGGCTTAAGGTTGTGAATAATAATTTATTTTCTCTATTAAAACAACAGCTTCTGTGGTCCAACATTTCATTGGAAGATTTCAGGAACTCTGAACGGAATTATTTATTTTCAAGAATTTCAGATATTAAATGTCCTATGCATTCTCAAAATCCAGAGGAAGAGATTACTCATTAGACGTTTCTTCAAGAAATCATTCCGTAAATTACTTCATCTAAGAGAGTCTAAGACAGAGGAAATTCGAGCAAACTTTATACATGATAACAAGTATATGCAAGTGTTCCAAGTACATGAATGATAACCATTATGAAAGTGTTCCAAGTATAAAAATCTATTCCGTTTGCACTGTATCTCCTGAAATATATCGCAGTACTGCTTTGCGGTTTGTATTGCAATGAAGCGCCTAGCGGAATACGATGCGCCTTGGGGACGAAGATGAATTAATGCATATCTAGGTCATTGTCCTGTCAAATAGTTCCGATTATTTTCTTATTATTTTCAACAATTGGTGGAAAATACACACAATGTTTATCTTGAATTGTCTTCCCGTGATTGTTTACTAGATAGATGAAATAAAATTTTGAATATAGTTTTAAAGTGTGTGAGACATCTACATGTGTGGAAGAATACGTGTGAAAATGGGTCCTCAGATCATAAAATTCGAATAATTCCGGTCCGTAACCAGGTGCATGGCTTTGAAAAAATATTAAAAAAGTGTACTTTTAATCTTTACGGCATTTTTTTTGTGATTCAAATAAAATTTCTTCATTCAAAAGTAGTATCAATGTGTATAACCCGGTGCGATTTGAGAATTTTTCTCCTATTTTTGGTAAGGAAACGTACATTATACCTATGTACAATCTTAAAAAATATTCCTTAAAAATCCAAAAGTGGATATCTGGACAAAATTCTTTCACTTGTAGGGTACCATGCATGAGTACCTCATACCTACAAATTGTCATGACAATCTGAAGAGTGGTTATAGAAAAGAAGCAGAAAATGTATGAAAATCACCCCCCCCCTTCCTTTTTACATAAGAAAAAAATTCATAAAAAATCAAAAAAATAAAATTTAAGCATAAAATACATATCAAAGCATTAAGTAAGTTAAATATGATAAATATGTAGTAAATGAGTGTGTAAAATCATACACTTATTGAGTTATTTAAAGAAAAAGTGCAAAAATGTGCATTTCTGACTAAGTCCGAAAAGACGTCAAAAACGCGTCAAAAATTAGTTATCGGATTTTAACGAAATGAACAAACTTGAATCATACATCCTTCTAGATCACATAGATACAATTAGTTTTTCAATCCATTTAGTGGAACTTGAGAAGAAGATTTTTGAAGAGGGGTACCCTCCGGGGCCTATTTGACCCCGCCCTGGATCCACCCCTGAAGGGATCGAGCCGAAATGAACAAACTTGGTAGAGGACCTTTAGTACTTCATGCATACCAAGTTTCATCAAAATCCCTTCAGCCGTTCTTGAGAAGAAGTTGAAAATGTTAAAAGTTTACGACGGACGGACGGACGACAGACGACGGACGACGGACGACGGACGCCACACTATGACAATAGCTCACTTGAGCCTTTGGCTCAGATGAGTTAAAAAGGGAAAAAAAATTTTGTTGGGGTCCCGCCGGGGTTTGAAGCCACTCCCCATGGGTCCATTGGGCATGGAAAACATACATTATACCTATGTACAATCTTAAAAAAATATTCCTTAAAAATCCAAAAGTGGATATCTGGACAAAATTCTTTCACTTGTAGGGTACCATGCATGAGTACTTCATACCTACAAATTGTCATGACAATCTGAAGAGTGGTTATAGAAAAGAAGCAGAAAATGTATGAAAATCACCCCCCCCCCCTTCCTTTTTACATAAGAAAAAAATTCATAAAAAATCAAAAAAATAAAATTTAAGCATAAAATACATATCAAAGCATTAAGTAAGTTAAATATGATAAATATGTAGTAAATGAGTGTGTAAAATCATACACTTATTGAGTTATTTAAAGAAAAAGTGCAAAAATGTGCATTTCTGACTAAGTCCGAAAAGACGTCAAAAACGCGTCAAAAATTAGTTATCGGATTTTAACGAAATGAACAAACTTGAATCATACATCCTTCTAGATCACATAGATACAATTAGTTTTTCAATCCATTTTGTGGAACTGGAGAAGAAGATTTTTGAAGAGGGGTACCCTCCGGGGCCTATTTGACCCCGCCCTGGATCCACCCCTGAAGGGATCGAGCCGAAATGAACAAACTTGGTAGAGGACCTTTAGTACTTCATGCATACCAAGTTTCATCAAAATCCCTTCAGCCGTTCTTGAGAAGAAGTTGAAAATGTTAAAAGTTTACGACGGACGGACGGACGACGGACGACGGACGACGGACGCCACACTATGACAATAGCTCACTTGAGCCTTTGGCTCAGATGAGTTAAAAAGGGAAAAAAATTTTGTTGGGGTCCCGCCGGGGTTTGAAGCCACTCCCTATGGGTCCATTGGGCATGAAAAACATACATTATACCTATGTACAATCTTAAAAAAAATATTCCTTAAAATTCCAAAAGTGGATATCTGGACAAAATTCTTTCACTTGTAGGGTACCATGCATGAGTACCTCATACCTACAAATTGTCATGACAATCTGAAGAGTGGTTATAGAAAAGAAGTAGAAAATGTATGAAAATCACCCCCCCCTTCCTTTTTACATAAGAAAAAAATTCATAAAAAATCAAAAAAATAAAATTTAAGCATAAAATACATATCAAAGCATTAAGTAAGTTAAATATGATAAATATGTAGTAAATGAGTGTGTAAAATCATACACTTATTGATTTATTTAAAGAAAAAGTGCAAAAATGTGCATTTCTGACTAAGTCCGAAAAGACGTCAAAAACGCGTCAAAAATTAGTTATCGGATTTTAACGAAATGAACAAACTTGAATCATACATCCTTCTAGATCACATAAATACAATTAGTTTTTCAATCCATTTAGTGGAACTGGAGAAGAAGATTTTTGAAGAGGGGTACCCTCCGTGGCCTATTTGACCCCGCCCTGGATCCACCCCTGAAGGGATCGAGCCGAAATGAACAAACTTGGTAGAGGACCTTTAGTACTTCATGCATACCAAGTTTCATCAAAATCCCTTCAGCCGTTCTTGAGAAGAAGTTGAAAATGTTAAAAGTTTACGACGGTCGGACGGACGACGGACGACGGACGCCGGACGCCACACTATGACAATAGCTCACTTGAGCCTTTGGCTCAGATGAGTTAAAAAGGGAAAAAAAATTTTGTTGGGGTCCCGCCGGGGTTTGAAGCCACTCCCCATGGGTCCATTGGGCATGGAAAACATACATTATACCTATGTACAATCATAAAAAAATATTCCTTAAAAATCCAAAAGTGGATATCTGGACAAAATTCTTTCACTTGTAGGGTACCATGCATGAGTACCTCATACCTACAAATTGTCATGACAATCTGAAGAGTGGTTATAGAAAAGAAGCAGAAAATGTATGAAAATAACCCCCCCCCCCCCCTTCCTTTTTACATAAGAAAAAAATTCATAAAAAATCAAAAAAATAAAATTTAAGCATAAAATACATATCAAAGCATTAAGTAAGTTAAATATGATAAATATGTAGTAAATGAGTGTGTAAAATCATACACTTATTGAGTTATTTAAAGAAAAAGTGCAAAAATGTGCATTTCTGACTAAGTCCGAAAAGACGTCAAATGTTAAACGTCTTTAAATTCAATAGCATCATTTAAAACCTGATAAATTTACAGCATGGACCAGACATGCACGTTTCGGGTACTAAACCCTCGTCAGTGATCCTCAGTCTAAAAAATGTAATATGGCCAAAAAAGTATGACAATTATGATTTCCAAAAATGTACCAAAAGACGTAGCAGAATGGGTGGGATATGATGCCACAGGACCCACGTTTTAGAAATTTCAAGAAATTTTGCAACAGAAAATTTCAAATGCGTTGAATAGACAGACGATCAACCGAAGTTGATCGAACTTGGCTACATGTGCCCTCGGGGACTCTTGGTCCACCAGCAGTGACACTCACCAAGTAGTTCAAATGTTAAACGTCTTTAAATTCAATAGCATCATTTAAAACCTGATAAATTTACAGCATGGACCAGACATGCACGTTTCGGGTACTAAACCCTCGTCAGTGATCCTCAGTCTAAAAAATGTAATATGGCCAAAAAAGTATGACAATTATGATTTCCAAAAATGTACCAAAAGACGTAGCAGAATGGGTGGGATATGATGCCACAGGACCCACGTATTAGAAATTTCAAGAAATTTTGCAACAGAAAATTTCAAATGCGTTGAATAGACAGACGATCAACCGAAGTTGATCGAACTTGGCTACATGTGTCCTCGGGGACTCTTGGTCCACCAGCAGTGACACTCACCAAGTAGTTCAAATGTTAAACGTCTTTAAATTCAATAGCATCATTTAAAACCTGATAAATTTACAGCATGGACCAGACATGCACGTTTCGGGTACTAAACCCTCGTCAGTGATCCTCAGTCTAAAAAATGTAATATGGCCAAAAAAGTATGACAATTATGATTTCCAAAAATGTACCAAAAGACGTAGCAGAATGGGTGGGATATGATGCCACAGGACCCACGTTTTAGAAATTTCAAGAAATTTTGCAACAGAAAATTTCAAATGCGTTGAATAGACAGACGATCAACCGAAGTTGATCGAACTTGGCTACAAACGCGTCAAAAATTAGTTATCGGATTTTAACGAAATGAACAAACTTGAATCATACATCCTTCACATAGATACAATTAGTTTTTCAATCCATTTAGTGGAACTGGAGAAGAAGATTTTTGAAGAGGGGTACCCTCCGGGGCCTATTTGACCCCGCCCTGGATCCACCCCTGAAGGGATCGAGCCGAAATGAACAAACTTGGTAGAGGACCTTTAGTACTTCATGCATACCAAGTTTCATCAAAATCCCTTCAGCCGTTCTTGAGAAGAAGTTGAAAATGTTAAAAGTTTACGACGGACGGACGGACGACAGACGACGGACGACGGACGACGGACGCCACACTATGACAATAGCTCACTTGAGCCTTTGGCTCAGATGAGTTAAAAAGGGAAAAAAAATTTTGTTGGGGTCCCGCCGGGGTTTGAAGCCACTCCCCATGGGTCCATTGGGCATGGAAAACATACATTATACCTATGTACAATCTTAAAAAAATATTCCTTAAAAATCCAAAAGTGGATATCTGGACAAAATTCTTTCACTTGTAGGGTACCATGCATGAGTACTTCATACCTACAAATTGTCATGACAATCTGAAGAGTGGTTATAGAAAAGAAGCAGAAAATGTATGAAAATCACCCCCCCCCCCCTTCCTTTTTACATAAGAAAAAAATTCATAAAAAATCAAAAAAATAAAATTTAAGCATAAAATACATATCAAAGCATTAAGTAAGTTAAATATGATAAATATGTAGTAAATGAGTGTGTAAAATCATACACTTATTGAGTTATTTAAAGAAAAAGTGCAAAAATGTGCATTTCTGACTAAGTCCGAAAAGACGTCAAAAACGCGTCAAAAATTAGTTATCGGATTTTAACGAAATGAACAAACTTGAATCATACATCCTTCTAGATCACATAGATACAATTAGTTTTTCAATCCATTTAGTGGAACTGGAGAAGAAGATTTTTGAAGAGGGGTACCCTCCGGGGCCTATTTGACCCCGCCCTGGATCCACCCCTGAAGGGATCGAGCCGAAATGAACAAACTTGGTAGAGGACCTTTAGTACTTCATGCATACCAAGTTTCATCAAAATCCCTTCAGCCGTTCTTGAGAAGAAGTTGAAAATGTTAAAAGTTTACGACGGACGGACGGACGACGGACGACGGACGACGGACGACGGACGCCACACTATGACAATAGCTCACTTGAGCCTTTGGCTCAGATGAGTTAAAAAGGGAAAAAAATTTTGTTGGGGTCCCGCCGGGGTTTGAAGCCACTCCCCATGGGTCCATTGGGCATGAAAAACATACATTATACCTATGTACAATCTTAAAAAAAATATTCCTTAAAATTCCAAAAGTGGATATCTGGACAAAATTCTTTCACTTGTAGGGTACCATGCATGAGTACTTCATACCTACAAATTGTCATGACAATCTGAAGAGTGGTTATAGAAAAGAAGCAGAAAATGTATGAAAATCACCCCCCCCCTTCCTTTTTACATAAGAAAAAAATTCATAAAAAATCAAAAAAATAAAATTTAAGCATAAAATACATATCAAAGCATTAAGTAAGTTAAATATGATAAATATGTAGTAAATGAGTGTGTAAAATCATACACTTATTGAGTTATTTAAAGAAAAAGTGCAAAAATGTGCATTTCTGACTAAGTCCGAAAAGACGTCAAAAACGCGTCAAAAATTAGTTATCGGATTTTAACGAAATGAACAAACTTGAATCATACATCCTTCTAGATCACATAGATACAATTAGTTTTTCAATCCATTTAGTGGAACTGGAGAAGAAGATTTTTGAAGAGGGGTACCCTCCGGGGCCTATTTGACCCCGCCCTGGATCCACCCCTGAAGGGATCGAGCCGAAATGAACAAACTTGGTAGAGGACCTTTAGTACTTCATGCATACCAAGTTTCATCAAAATCCCTTCAGCCGTTCTTGAGAAGAAGTTGAAAATGTTAAAAGTTTACGACGGACGGACGGACGACGGACGACGGACGACGGACGACGGACGCCACACTATGACAATAGCTCACTTGAGCCTTTGGCTCAGATGAGTTAAAAAGGGAAAAAAATTTTGTTGGGGTCCCGCCGGGGTTTGAAGCCACTCCCCATGGGTCCATTGGGCATGAAAAACATACATTATACCTATGTACAATCTTAAAAAAAATATTCCTTAAAATTCCAAAAGTGGATATCTGGACAAAATTCTTTCACTTGTAGGGTACCATGCATGAGTACCTCATACCTACAAATTGTCATGACAATCTGAAGAGTGGTTATAGAAAAGAAGTAGAAAATGTATGAAAATCACCCCCCCCCCCCTTCCTTTTTACATAAGAAAAAAATTCATAAAAAATCAAAAAAATAAAATTTAAGCATAAAATACATATCAAAGCATTAAGTAAGTTAAATATGATGAATATGTAGTAAATGAGTGTGTAAAATCATACACTTATTGATTTATTTAAAGAAAAAGTGCAAAAATGTGCATTTCTGACTAAGTCCGAAAAGACGTCAAAAACGCGTCAAAAATTAGTTATCGGATTTTAACGAAATGAACAAACTTGAATCATACATCCTTCTAGATCACATAAATACAATTAGTTTTTCAATCCATTTAGTGGAACTGGAGAAGAAGATTTTTGAAGAGGGGTACCCTCCGTGGCCTATTTGACCCCGCCCTGGATCCACCCCTGAAGGGATCGAGCCGAAATGAACAAACTTGGTAGAGGACCTTTAGTACTTCATGCATACCAAGTTTCATCAAAATCCCTTCAGCCGTTCTTGAGAAGAAGTTGAAAATGTTAAAAGTTTACGACGGTCGGACGGACGACGGACGACGGACGCCGGACGCCACACTATGACAATAGCTCACTTGAGCCTTTGGCTCAGATGAGTTAAAAAGGGAAAAAAATTTTGTTGGGGTCCCGCCGGGGTTTGAAGCCACTCCCCATGGGTCCATTGGGCATGGAAAACATACATTATACCTATGTACAATCATAAAAAAATATTCCTTAAAAATCCAAAAGTGGATATCTGGACAAAATTCTTTCACTTGTAGGGTACCATGCATGAGTACCTCATACCTACAAATTGTCATGACAATCTGAAGAGTGGTTATAGAAAAGAAGCAGAAAATGTATGAAAATAACCCCCCCCCCCCTTCCTTTTTACATAAGAAAAGAATTCATAAAAAATCAAAAAAATAAAATTTAAGCATAAAATACATATCAAAGCATTAAGTAAGTTAAATATGATAAATATGTAGTAAATGAGTGTGTAAAATCATACACTTATTGAGTTATTTAAAGAAAAAGTGCAAAAATGTGCATTTCTGACTAAGTCCGAAAAGACGTCAAATGTTAAACGTCTTTAAATTCAATAGCATCATTTAAAACCTGATGAATTTACAGCATGGACCAGACATGCACGTTTCGGGTACTAAACCCTCGTCAGTGATCCTCAGTCTAAAAAATGTAATATGGCCAAAAAAGTATGACAATTATGATTTCCAAAAATGTACCAAAAGACGTAGCAGAATGGGTGGGATATGATGCCACAGGACCCACGTTTTAGAAATTTCAAGAAATTTTGCAACAGAAAATTTCAAATGCGTTGAATAGACAGACGATCAACCGAAGTTGATCGAACTTGGCTACATGTGCCCTCGGGGACTCTTGGTCCACCAGCAGTGACACTCACCAAGTAGTTCAAATGTTAAACGTCTTTAAATTCAATAGCATCATTTAAAACCTGATAAATTTACAGCATGGACCAGACATGCACGTTTCGGGTACTAAACCCTCGTCAGTGATCCTCAGTCTAAAAAATGTAATATGGCCAAAAAAGTATGACAATTATGATTTCCAAAAATGTACCAAAAGACGTAGCAGAATGGGTGGGATATGATGCCACAGGACCCACGTATTAGAAATTTCAAGAAATTTTGCAACAGAAAATTTCAAATGCGTTGAATAGACAGACGATCAACCGAAGTTGATCGAACTTGGCTACATGTGTCCTCGGGGACTCTTGGTCCACCAGCAGTGACACTCACCAAGTAGTTCAAATGTTAAACGTCTTTAAATTCAATAGCATCATTTAAAACCTGATAAATTTACAGCATGGACCAGACATGCACGTTTCGGGTACTAAACCCTCGTCAGTGATCCTCAGTCTAAAAAATGTAATATGGCCAAAAAAGTATGACAATTATGATTTCCAAAAATGTACCAAAAGACGTAGCAGAATGGGTGGGATATGATGCCACAGGACCCACGTTTTAGAAATTTCAAGAAATTTTGCAACAGAAAATTTCAAATGCGTTGAATAGACAGACGATCAACCGAAGTTGATCGAACTTGGCTACAAACGCGTCAAAAATTAGTTATCGGATTTTAACGAAATGAACAAACTTGAATCATACATCCTTCACATAGATACAATTAGTTTTTCAATCCATTTAGTGGAACTGGAGAAGAAGATTTTTGAAGAGGGGTACCCTCCGGGGCCTATTTGACCCCGCCCTGGATCCACCCCTGAAGGGATCGAGCCGAAATGAACAAACTTGGTAGAGGACCTTTAGTACTTCATGCATACCAAGTTTCATCAAAATCCCTTCAGCCGTTCTTGAGAAGAAGTTGAAAATGTTAAAAGTTTACGACGGTCGGACGGACGACGGACGACGGACGACGGACGACGGACGCCACACTATGATAAAAGCTCACTTGAGCCTTTGGCTCAGGTGAGCTAAAAAGATATAAATCAGGTTTACAAATGAGTAATAGAGGATCCTGACGATAGAAGTTGAAAATGTTAAAAGTTTACGACGGACGGACGGACGACGGACGACGGACGCCGGACGCCACACTATGATAATAGCTCACTTGAGCCTTTGGCTCAGGTGAGCTAAAAAGATATAAATCAGGTTTACAAATGAGAAATAGAGGATCCTGACGATAAAAAATATCGACAGCACTCACAGTAGAGCACAAATTTAAGCATCAACGGATCCCTAGCAAGCTAGAGATGGGACCAGGTGCCCGGGAGGAAAATGCTAACTATGAAGGAAAAAAAAACTTACAGGGCGATCCAGTTGAGAGTCGGGAATTACCTTTTATAGCCATAAAAGTCATTTATGAGTTGTCTGCACTGAAATTGAAACATGTTAACTGAAGGCATCAAATGAATCTGCTGCTTGGATTATCTGTTGTTGTCAGGCGAACTTTGAAGCAAGTGTAGCACAAAAGTCCACAAAAATAATTCCACTTGCTGTTTTGCAATGAGACTTCACACATCGAATAAATGACCTTTTTCCTATAAAATAATTGAGTGCCGTAAAAAAATAATATTTTCGACACCCTAATTTAGTCAATAAACAAAACAACATAAGTGGCCTC
The DNA here is from genome assembly GCA_028142955.1 of Pinctada fucata. Classification (NCBI taxonomy): domain Eukaryota; kingdom Metazoa; phylum Mollusca; class Bivalvia; order Pterioida; family Pteriidae; genus Pinctada; species Pinctada fucata. The sequence continues at coordinate 20,130,490 of AP027114.1, read as the reverse complement.
CGCTCGGGGTTATGAACTTGTGTATTCTTCTGCCCACTTTGTCACACACTAATGTCAACATGTAGGAATCACACATCAGTAAAAATATTTTTCTATAATTTTTTCAACCTTTATTTAAGAAAACTTGCATACTCAACATACTTAATTTTACATTGAAACATGCCAAAATGAATACCAAAGGTAGCATACAAAATTTTCCTAGGGACTAGACAGGTGGTCAATGAACCAAGGGAGAAAACTGTGTACAGTGATCATATTGTATGGCAAGCCAGTGATATTTCTCCATATCCTTACCAATTTCAAGGCCACAGACGGGAGGTAACTCTTGTAAATGTTGGCTAATACGAAATATTTGCACAAAATCCAACATTAAAGATCAGACGAGGAGGTTTTTCTTATCACAATTTGACATGAATTTTAAAAACTACTTTATCAAATGATACATTTTCAACAAGAATTGTTTTATTTCACATCGCCCCTATCCCCTTGTAGCTCACTCGATCTTAACAGCATACAGTTACATTATCGAAGTTATCGTTCTTGACTTACGACGGTGGCGCTTCACCGTGACGTCGAATGAGACAGCAAAACGAAAGTAAACATTGAATCACGTTGTCGTTGTATTGAAGAAGGAAAGTTCACACTTGTATCATGGAATTTGAGGATGATTACGAAATACCTGAAGTAGATTTAGAATTTGTTGTACAGCCATACATGTTTGAACCAACAACAAGCGGAGGATCGTCCTCAGAAAGGATTTTATTGTCCGAATCGGACGACTCAGAGGACATGCGGGATGGGAAAAACGACGAAGATAAACAAAACAATGACGATGCTCTGCCAGAAAATACTGATTGGTAATTATGCATTGGTGCCTAGATTATCTACTTGCCAGTTACACTCCACAACTAGGATAATACTTGTGACAGAACAGAAATTATGATAAATTTATTTATTTATTTCTCTCTCTCTCTCTCTCTCTCTCTCTCTCTCTCTCTCTCTCTCTCTCTCACACACACACACACCCTCACACACACACACATGTCGCAAATGTTCACATTATTGTTCTTCCATTAGGTGTAGCTGCAAAAATTGTGAAATCATGCAGACAGCTAAGGAATGCAAATGCTGCAGGGATACCAATATTGTAGATGGAAAAATAGAGGAAGCAGGCATCACTTGTATAACAGAGCATAAAAGTTTTCAAGTCAATTGTCTTAATCACCATGTCCTTGAACTTTCTTACTACGAGTATGTTGAGTACAATGGACCATTGGAACCAGATCAGATGATTCATAAGTAAGTATATTTATTATAGTTATACATGTAAATCATTCAATTATTTATTGTTTTCAGCTAAGAAGTTGTATATACCAAGCAACAATTAATTGATCGTTAACAATTTAAACTAAGAAATAGATACTATTTAGCAAATTATTAAAATGTACATGTTACAACATGAATTCTGGTAAACAGAGGAATTTTATAAATATCGATAATACTTCTGGCATTTTTCAATTGTTCGTTTTAATTATAATATTTTGACAGATTATGAGGTATACGTATAATAAGCATGTTGTAAAAATAGTATATATCACATTTTCTTGACATTCAAATGTTAATATGGAATGGCATACATTTTAGAATAAATCCATCCACTGAAAATCATGTATTTAGTACATGTATGTTCAACAACTTCAATTTAGACAAAAAAATCATTTTTACAGGGTTTATAGATATATAACATATAGGAGAATCACCAGATTTATTTGGAAGCGACTCGGAAAGAAAAACAGAAGAATTCTGCCGGCATGTATTGTTGCTGCTATACGCAGGCAATTTCCCTCCCAGGAATATTGCGGATTTAGGTATCCAGAATGAGGCAATCTCATTGGCTAAATCTGGTCGTATGCCGGGATACCACATAATCCTTTGATGGTTTTGGAGTACTTTGGGCCAGGGGCAATGGTTTGCTGTGTGTTCTACTCAGACTTCGAGCATGGATGGCCTTTGAGTAGCTGCTATTTGTGTTCCTCTGGTGCATTACCTCTGACATAAGATCAGAAATGTACTCTGAAATTATTGAAAAAGTTACGATTAAAAAATGATAGTATCTACCTATGAAATTTGGTGTTAAGAATTCTATATTTAACTCTATATATGTTCATTCTAGTATTTATTTCAATTTTATTTTAAGAAATATTTTAATGTTATTTTGTAAATGAAAACAATTTGACCTTACCGAAAGTCTGCTGAACCTTAATTTGCTTGGCAACTCCATCTCCACCCTTAGATTTTGGATAGGAAACTGAGAACTGTGGTCTCCCATCCTTTGTGATGGCCTGTTCTCTGCAACAGTTCTCATTGAAATGCAGAGCTGATAGAAAGAGTCTGAATAAAGAGAATAAAATAATATTTTACAATGAATGACTGCAAAATTATAGAAATTATATGGTGGAGGTTTTTGTTTGTTTGCTTTGGTTCCTGTTTAATCCTGTTTTTTTTGCCTTCGGTTTCTGATTTTCTGAATTATCGATTTTGTGCTGTATACAGGGATATGGTCATTATCCATATTTGTCATTAAATTAAACTGTCTTGGACATTGCAAAAAAAAAAATATCTATACCTTGCCTCCATCTGAGCATGGAAATAGTGCACACTTTTGGGAGCAAAGTAGCAAACCACTTTATGAAATGACTCCAAGCTCGATGTTTGGCCAACTGGAGATAATTTCTTGATGTCAGTGAGCAGCATCCTTCCAGTCACAATCCGCTCAAGTTCCAAGTGTGGTTTGAATCCTAAAATAGAAATGTTATGTATAAATAAAGAAAATGAATACATACACTTATAAATGTGATTTTTTCATTCACAATGAGAATATTTTGCGAGAACATTGTTACCTTTTCTCATCCATAGTCTATCCTCTAATAGACCGTGTTGGCAAGTAGGGAATCTCTCTCCATGGCCTTCATGTATATCGACCACATGGTTTAGGATTGAGAGCCATTTTTCCCGAACTAATTCACCATCCCCCCACTTGAAGCAGCACACCAATAAATATGATTACTGATAGATCTTGCCCAGTCACCAAGCACTTCGTGTCCTTTCTTTTTACTGGCTGCATCTATTTTCTTATAAACACCTGTTCAAGATAAAAATAAATAATATAGATCTATGGATAAAATTATGACACATGATGTTGATAGATTTCAGTGTTATTTACTCATTTTTGGTTTAAAATTTTAAAATTATTATGAAAATTCAACTACAAAACGTACCCTTAGCGACATGCCATACATCAAACCAATGGTTTATATGTTGTTGGTCATCTTTCATGTAGGCCTTGACTTGGCTGTGTCTGTCTGTCACCAAGTCGGATACATCGATTCCCTCAGTCTCAAGGACAGCCATGCACCTCTTTAGTCCCTCGAGCTCCATGTTGTAAGAATTTCTTACTTCATTGCTCTACAAAAATGGGATAATTTGAAAAGTTTGCTTTACAAATGAAAACATTTAAAATGTTGATAACATCACTCTGAATTCATGATAGAAAGGAATATTTCATATATTACCTGGACCAGTTTTATATCGATGATTTTAGATGTATCTAGGTTCATGAGGCTGTACGATCCAAACTTGGCCGTGTGTCCCGGGGAGCAGCATCTGGCATCTCCACCCAACTTAAGTGGCACTCCCTCAAACCGTACATTATCGAACATGAGTCCCTGTTTGTAACTCCACACAACATTAATGGCTGGCACTAGGTAGGCATTTTGCATGGAAATATATGTTCTAGTTGAAAAACATGGGATGCTAGCAAATTTCATCAAATTTACTACCCTGGATGCACTGCTGCTTGAGAAGAGAATAGCTGCACTTAAAGTGAGGTTGCCCCAGGGCATTGTTCCAGAAAGAGGTTGACTCCTCCATTCCCACAGAAATGGGCAAATTCTGCAGGGTATTTTCACAAACAAACACGTCCCAGACATTTTGACTGTTTTCTGCTGTAAATTCCTACCGCAATCAGGACATCGTTTGGGGAACAGCTCTTCCAAGCACTGCTGGTAAACAATAAATTTAAGTTCACTGCTTGGATCCGTGGGTGTGCTATGTAGGGGCCTATACTCAGATTCCTCGTCAGAATCTGACTCTGTCCAATCGGGATCAGATTCATTGTCCGACGACAGCTGAGGATCTTCCTCCTCCCAGGTCTCCTCCAAATCCTCCTTTTCTTGTTCACCTACCAAGTTGACCTGTGTGGCCCTTTCACTGGTTGGCGGCTTCATGAAAATCTGTAGTTTTACGTGTCTTTTTTCCTATGAAGATAAAATGCATTTCGATTGTTATTATTCAAGACCAAACATGCTGGCATACATCAATACATAACAAAATATAAAACTAAATAATTTTTGTATACGTATATATATAAACATACGGACAAACTAGAAGTATAATTATTGTGCAGTATATGCCAATTAACTGATGCATAAAGATATGATTTTTTCAATAGATGAAATAGGAATCAGTTTATTATGTTCATCAATACAGTAATAATTCCATTAGTAGACAAATGGATTATTATTAACAAAGCATGCTCTCCTAAATTACAAAAAAAGAGAGAAAATACCAAAGATCAGGATCGTGCCTGGAATTTACAAAAAAAAAACCCCAAAACAAAAACAAAACATTTCTTACGTATAACATAGGCTGGCCCTTTTCCTCAACAGCCTTGAACACCCCCCCCCCCCCCCCCCCCACACACACACAAATTTTCTAGATCTGCCCATGATTAATTTTAAAAAATGTCATATTTACATATGTTAACTTACGATCAGATTATATGTTGTTTGAGTGAAACAATTGAAGGTTTCCTTTCCCTCATCTCCTCCGCCGGCTCCACTCCTGTCTACATCCAGATCGTCGTCATCTTGGTCACCCATGGGATCTGATCCTGTTTGATGATCTGTCATGTCTGTAGAGCTAGAGGTTGAAGAGGCCGGGACTACCCCTTCCTCGCGTTTTCTTTTCTCCGGTATGCCAAGTATGGTCTACAAGAATATATTGGTGTATTTTTTTTCATGAATAAATAAATAAATTATTAATTAATTAATAGATTTAAGCCCCAGAAACTTATTCTATAATTATATATGGATCGAAGGAGTGGATCAAAATTACCATCTCCTCGCAAAATACAGCATAGGTATCATTTGCTAATGCCTATCAGCTATCAATAATTCAATAATTTACAACATGAACTTAAATTCAAGTAGATTAAATTAGGTACATATGGAATAAACTAACTTCAGTATTATTATTATTTATCTGTGAACTTTGTAATCGATGGAAGTGTAACTGATTTACAATTGATGATTAATTGTCGGCCGGAAATGCTAAACAATTTCGATGTTGTTATGTCAACTATTTTCACTTAAAATGTAATTAACGGGGTACGACAAAAAACACACGTGAAGAGGAATAAATGGATTGCAGTTGACTAGATAAAGACGTGCGTTAAGAGTGTAAGGATCGGAGAAGGGGAGGGGGGGGGGGTGTCCAAGAAAAAAATGAACTCGAAGGATCCGAAAGCAAATTACCAGGAATTTTTTTTCGTTGATTTGTAATATATAGACTATAGTTAATAAAATAAGAAGGGGTATTCTCTCTACCTCTACGTCCAATTTATACTGATCTTTTGTTTGATTTATGTGTCTATATCGTAGGTAAAATAAAATTGAAATATACTTTCACAAATTGCCAATTAGAAATTGACCTACCTGTTGGGCACTTCTCTTCAGAATCGCTGAAGATTTTCTCGTTTTCTCTTTTATTTTAGTCTTGGAGACAGGAAAATCAAATACCGTTGGTATGGCATCAGGTTTCAGCATAAGTTTCATACCACATTGACGTGCTATCACTGGATCCATTGAAAAAGAATTACTCGAAAAATGTTTTTCGCATAGCTTTGAGTAGCTGGATGGTTTGAACTCCTCCCTTTTCATGTTTGTCACCCATAATTTACACACACGGACATCTTTTGGGAACAAGAACATAGATACTCCTTTTCCTGATATATTATAGCAATTATAAGCAGCACATTGAACCATTGCGGTGATTTTTATTCTTTGGACAGCAGTCACGCTTCGACGATCGTCTCCACTGTCTCCAGTGTAAACAAATAACCGCGCGAAAAGTGGTGCTACAGTGGCTGTCTCTTTCTACGTCAAACTCGTAAGAACAATAACTCTGATTGCATTTTTCTTTTTTTATTAAGGTATGAAGTTAAAAGCTAAATAGTGGGTGCTGTATAAGGGACTTTGTAAAAAAGTCATTGATTTTCAGAAATATTAAACCAAAACCAATTTAAATCAGCCGGGTGTAGCAAATATAAGGAAAAGTTCTTCGTCTGATCTTTAAGGACTGTATTTCGTATGATTCATGTAATTTCATTACATACCCATTTTTCGTACACAGAGTCCTTGCTACTATCTTGAATTCATATATGTACATGTAACATATACCTAGAAATATGAGGATGCGTCTTTAGAGACGGATTAGTTCAAGGGTTGTGCCTTCATAATTGAAGAACGTAATCTTAAAAAAAAATATACTGTTTGCAAAAGAGTCAAATATAATGTCCGTTTTATGTAATAAGTTTTTAATTTACTTCTTTAATGAGAGAAAACGAAAATTTCCAACAAAAAAACAAACCTATTCATTTAAATAAAAGAAATAATAAAAGGATCTCAAGCAAAACCATATTGCACTGGATCAAAGCTAGACACGTTGTAGAATTGTAAGAAATAATAGAGATCAGACAACATAACTTCAACAAAAGAGCAGGGGGGGGGTAACAGAACTTATAGCAATACAAAGTCGGTTCATTGGTTACGAAAAAGGACATTATCCATATTTGTCATATAAATTTCAGCAGAATGTGACCAATGTACACAAAGGAAGCCGACATTGAACTTCTTTACATGCATTTGGGAATGGTGCCGTTTTCCGGATCGCGTGTAAGCAAACTTCCCAATTATAAGAATACCGGTACTCAGTGGTTATCAAGACATTCAGTCATGTATGGATAATAATCTTCTCGTGGAAAAGTGATTTGACAAACAAAATATTCAATCGCAAGGAATCCATATGAAACACAAGACTCTGGCATTGAACAGCATTAGGTATACGCAAAACAGTCTGGATTTGCTATCTGAAGCGAGCCCTTATTGTCCTAGTAATAGGTACTGATGGCTGAAATCAATGTAAAGTTACCTTATCAAATTCATGTTACAATTTATAAAAAAAAGTTTTGTATTTTGTTTTGTTTTAATTTAGATGATTTGGATTCTAAGAACTTAATTATACTTTTGCAAGAATATAAAAAAAACTTTTCTTCATTTTGCATCTTAAATGAAGTAAGTGTGCAAATATAAAATTGTTTACAACTTCTTTTACGACATTCAAAAAAAATATTAAATTACGATACATTCATTCTTAACGTACGTCTATTAGTATTGATAGAGCTAAGTCAATTCAAGACACGATAACTTGTATATTATAAATGAAAATATGAAATATGTTTATCAAAATAAATATTATTCAAAGTACTAGTCAGTTATAATTCTTATCCAGCCATTATGAAGAAAATTAAAACCTTGTACATGTCAAATTAAGTCTGAAATGTCTTACAATTAGTTTCAAAGAGGATGAAAGAAGACAACCAATTAACTTATGACATTTGAGAACATTTTTAAGAAGGGCTGTGCTACAGCTTGCCACCTAACAAACATTGGTAATTTAATGACACAAGAGGCAACGGACAACATTAATTAGACATTAAAAAACAACAATATTTACTTTGTTTTCATTTCGTTTATTTACTCGCCTTGCATCAAAATGATAATATCTAGTAAGTATTTTTTTTTCCTTTTGTGTTAAGTTACCAAATTAATTATTGACAATTTCATAAACCTGCTTTTCTCTTGTAAGTACGCTAAGACCTTAAGATATGGAATTAAAATAACTGTCATTCTTCAATTCAGACCATCTTTTATCAGAAAACATTTAGCAATTTTGTCATACATGATACGTAATTATTTGAATTAAATGACAGCAAAATTAATTTGGATTTTTGTCAGAAGTTATGTGTTAGTCATGACAATTATACACATGTGAAGGGTTTAAAAATATTTTAGAAAGATTGAGCTAATAATTTACACCTATATTTTATATCTGCCATAGTTACGGCATTGGTCTCTTGCTGCTTTTTGTTAATTTTCAAATTTTCATTGTATATTCAATTGCAGAGTATCAGAGATGGTGACAAAGTTTAGAATCATCTGGATACTTCTTTTATCCGTGGTTGTTGTCAGTGGATTGAGCAGAAGGTTCCACCCCGGTGAGGTCTACAAGAGGCAAGAGCATGAACATGGGAGATCGGAATCACGCGCTGCCTCGTATGCTGGCACTGGGGAACAACAAAGACCATTTTTGTCTAGGAAAACACCGGGAGCATACGGCTTCAGTCAAAGGAGCAGAAGTGTGGTTTTGAAGGCAAATAATAGGAATTATTATCATCGCAACAAACCTCCAAATGAAGGAATATACACTACGGGAACGGCCAGCGCAAACAGGAATAATGGCCCATGGACAGGGCAACACAGGAGATATTATGAGAATGGAAGAAGGACAACGAACCGTAATTATAACAGTGGCACGAACGGAAATCATAGACCTCAAAACAGAAATGGACAAAGGGAAGCGTGGAGCAAAAATGCATTTAATCAACATGGAAACCGATATCAAAAGAACATCATCAGTGATCGGAATACGCATTATTTTAATCGATTTCAGAATCAGGCGTCACACAATACTTGGCAGGGAAGTACTCAACATTGGCAACAAAACCCAAGACATCACCACTCCAATCCGCTTCCTACTGGACAAAGAAGGAACTTTCGGGGACATCAACATAATCTATGGTCAAACCAGGGGAGGCCGAGTTCTCACAACCATGTTAAACCAGTGGCTCATTATCGCAGAACAAATGTGCGAGAGCCAAACAGATATTGGAAAAAAGAACGCGATGTGCTTCATGATTTATTTTCGGATATTTTGGATTTGGATTAAATGAATAATGTTGCAATCTAAATGTTTGGTATATCCATGTATAATACGGAAGATCGCAAATACTTCTAAACAAGACTATACGAATGTTCGCGCGCACTCTTCAAATGTTCTCCATTGTTATGACGTCATCAATTTACTTGCGCAGAAAATGTGCCCAAGTTTTGAACAATGGTTTAGGTGGGTGACTAAATGAAAAATTAGACCGGACACGCTGCACGCGCTGTATTTGCGATCTTGCGTATTAACTTTAAAAAAAAATTATATGCTTTCTCTAATAAAAAAAAAAAATAAGACTAGGAATAGACTAAAAGTAGACTATTTCGAAATCTAATAGATCTGCCTTAGTACTAGAAAAGTGAGTATCTGGTCCATGCTGCCTTATTAGTTTATAAATCATGCTATGAATTTGAGTTGCAATTCTAGTTTTTAATAGCAGTTCTCTGTAAGGACCAAAATAATTTCAATAGCACGTGGAAACAGCATGTCTCCAATTTTGAAGATTTTTGGTGTGGAAGGTGTATATGATGTACTGAGACAAAAATAAACTTTCTTTTTACAAATTTAGTTTTCGTTGCCATGGAAACCATGTTTGAAATTTTACGCATCAGTAGAATACTTGCAACATGGCATTTTCACAAGGCTCGTTTCCATGGTAATAGCTATTATAGTCAACTGAAATTTCCTTAATGTTTCTCTTTATATCTTTAATAGTATAAATATCACACAAGAAGTATGTTTCTGCCCGCTATTCTCTTTGTCAATATGTTCAAAATATAGGCAAAAACCTGTTTTGAAGAGGCCCTTTTTAAGACCGAAAAAGCTCCTAATTTCACATGATTTTGCTCAAATTTAAGGGCAAATAATCTGAAATGTCAGGCTAACTTGGTTTCTACTGCCAATTCTCTTTAAAGTTTAATCCCCGATCTTTAAGAAAATGTTAAAATTTGAGTAGGACCTCCTCACAATTTAATTCAAAAGGGTATAAAAAATGGTTACCATGGTGACATTCTGTTCAGTGCTATTACACATAGAGTAATTTACTGGTAAATTTTCAGCTGTCCGTTATATATTTTTAAGCATTTTCTTAACAGTGCATATAAAAGAGCATTATTGATAAAAAAAATCACCTTAAATTTTTTCAAGGTCACAGGACCCAATGTCAAGGTCATCTTAAATGTAATTCACAAAATTTGGCAAGATTCTGTGATTTTTCAAAAATATGAGAGGCAGTTACTCAAAAATCATGTGGTATTGAGTAAAACAAATACATACATAGTGATTTTGGATATATCCCCTATTTATTGACCAAAGTTGCAAAAATCTCAAAATCAATGACATCCTTGAACTTTAGCTAGTATTTCATACATACATATAAAAAAATGTGAGATTATCATGATTTTTGTCTGGGGCGTATTTTTTTTAGGAGAAATGATCTGAACAAAAAATTGTAATGTTTTTCCATTTATACGTCCTAATTTTAGAAAGAAGTATTTTTGATACAAATATATGACAGTCAAGCCTAAAATTAGTAACAACAAATAACAACAAAAATGCAAATTTTATTGAAATTGGAACCTGTAATTTGAATTGACCTTGAACTTAGAGTCAATGACCTTGACAAATTTTGGAAGTGCTCAAGTAAAGAATAATTTCTTCTGTTGTCCCTACATAAAGCTTAAGCAATATCAGTTATTTAAACTATGCTAAAAATCAATTTGAAAAAGATATAGTCATCATGTGTCAAATGAAAAGTTGCCATGGCAACCATTTTTGACCTCAAAATGTAGGAAAACAGAACAAGGTCCCACTTATTTTTTTCAGTGATTATATTTGTCATATGAAATCTATTTTGTTCTGACAACAGTGATGGTGTTATCAGCCTGACATTTTGTGTTGTAAAAATTGGACAAAAATAGGCCTTGATTTTGACCTTATTTTACGGCAATTTTTGACTGATTTTGATTTGATAGGATCCGGCTAATTGAAAGAAATGTCAAAAATTTGTTATTTCTTCTAAAAATAGAGGTTTTAAAGATTATAAGTTGTTAATACCAATGAACTCTGACAATGGTTTCCATGGCAACATAATAACCAAAGATGACTTATTTGACCATTTTAGTGCTATAAATAGACAGACCTCGTTTCCATGGCAACCGGATTATTTATTTTCAAAAAATTGTTATTTTTGTATTCAGGGCATTATACATACCATTTATAGAGAAAATCATGAAAATCCATGACATGCTGTTTCCGATTTATTTTCCAAAATATTTTGGTCCTTACAGAGAATTGATATTAAGCCGTAAAATTCTTCATTTAAAAAAGGCGCCCCTTTTACGTCCAGTTCATAATCCACTTTTGTTACATGTGTGATTCATATATGCCTTTTTTTTTTCTTTTTTATAAATTTTTATAATTTTTATAATTTTATGATTTTTAATAATTCAAAATCATTTTATATTTCTTATAAGACAAAAATGTTTGCTCTTCATGTTTTCTGAGAAAAAAACACCCATCATAATTATGCATAATTCTGCTTCCTTGATATGTAACCAATTTATGTCTGTCGAAAATTGTGACAAAGAAAACGAAACGGCGGAGGAAGGAGTTTTTTTATTAACAGTTCTTAAAATAGTTTTATTCATAATAATCCGAATCTCTGATTGAATTCCTGTCATATAAAACAATTCTAACATGACTTGAGATTTTCACCCAATATATACGAGAGAAGTCGCCTGGTCGGTGATAATTTAATTGGTTCATGCGACTCGGGGAATTACTACACAACAAACCACGGCTAGCTAGTTGTTATTTCTTAATTGAAGCATCAATTAAAATTTTTAACAAAGCATAATCTTTGTTACTATGGAAATGAAATGATAAGTTGATGAAATCTGTAACGAATCAGTAATAAAGCATACGGAAAATGTCATTGAATTTTGAATTAACGAAATTCGGGTAATTATATGTATAAAGACAACCATGTTTCCATGAACTTCGGACCTGGAAACCAAACTCTGGCATTTCCAAGAATTTGGACATTCTTTCACGTCACATTGCATAACGACTCAACGAAACATACTCTTAAACAAATTTCAAGGTCCTACATTTTTTGTTAAAATGACATCATGAAGGATTAACAATTAGCCATATTTTGTAAATATAAGAGGCGTGTACTTGGCAGGACGATTCATTTATTGTTGTTTGTCGGGAATTACTCTGTGGATGTACGTGCTCAGAATGAGGTATAGTTGTTTTCTTGAATCTTCTCAGAATTATCTTTAATTAAGTTGAAATAATTACTAAAACATTTTTTTTTTTATAAAATATGTTTCATGCACAATCAGGTTTAGTACCCAAAACTTGCATGTCTGGTCCATGCTGTAAATGTATCAGGTTTTAAATGATGCTATTGAATTTAAAGACGTTTAACATAACGATAATCTAATGATCTTATGATATTTCTTTTACTTTGCTTCTCAAAATTTGATATCAAACAGATTGTTTGGAATCGTTGATAAAACTGTAGACCAGTTAGAATCTCGAAATGTTTCATGCATAGGTAATCCGGATAACCACACCATTTGTACCTCAGATATGAAATAGTCGTTGGTTCCAATTATTTATAAGACTGTTTGTTTGTTTGTTTTTTTTTTTTTTTGTCTTTTCTTTTTGTTTTGTTTGTTTGTTTGTTTTTATTTTTTTAACTATTTTAAAAATACATCTTATTTGTATGAAAATTTCTGGTTTCAGTTAATCCGTGCATACCAAGCATATGTTTGTAAGAAAATCTGATGACGAAATATTCATATATACATGTAATCCCCTTGCCCCTTTTTGCATCCAGACTATTGTGTATTTGAATGCATATGAATTCCCGTGAAGATATACAAGTTTCCTATTTTGCAAAAAAAAAATATATTCAGTGATTTACCTAATGAATGGTTGCTTAAATATCTTCCTTATTGTAGATAATAACAGTTTCAAAATGAGCAGGCTAACCTTACTGGCGTTGTTGGTTGCTGTGGTAGTGATTTCACGTGTGCTAGGTCAAGGCCAAGAGAAAGAAAAAAGGAATGAACATGAACCAGGAAACCAGGATGGTAGAAATCAAAATGAAAGAAGAGAAAGAAATTTGAAAATACCAACACGAAAGAGCCGTCGGATAGTAAACAGAAATAATAACGGGAAACAGATGCAAACTTGGCAACGTCAAAACTATGTCAGGAAATACCGCCGCATTTCTCCTACGAACACTAATAATCGTAACAACGGATCAAAAGGCAAGTCACAAAGTGGTGGCAGCGGTGGGAATAGATCTGGAAATAATGTACAAGAATGGAAAAAGACGACATTACCAATCGCCAAACGTTTCCTAAATAGAAATTCACCGAACTCACCTAGAAGCGGTGGCAATATGAAACAGCAGCAAAATCGTAGATGGAACAGGAGGTGGAATGCAATGAATAGAAGGGCCCGTCCTACAAGACGGTACTACCCACGTGTATATGGGAGATATTACCAATATGGTCCATATATATGGTACAGATATGGGAACAAATGGAAGTTTGTCGGATACAACAGAATGTACGGAAGGTACAGAAGGCCCATAAAAATCAATAAGGCATCTCAAAATAACCAAGGAGATTAATAGAATAACATTCCTCTGTCTGTCATCATGAGTTGGTCTTGCTTAAAAAGCTTGTAAACAAATTAAAATCAATCATCATCATAGCTTACGATTTATCTTCATAGCATTTAGATATGTTCTGATATAACAAAGATGAATGTTTAGGCACGGTCCATTTGATATTCTGGGGGGGGGGGGGGCTTGGGTTTTTTTCGAAAAAAATAATTTTGCTCTCAATTTTGATGAAAAAAATAAATTTGCTTATGGTGTGACAGAAAAAAATAATCTTGCTCTTACAAATAATCTGAATTTGAAGAATTACCATAAAATTTCGCTAAAATTCTTGAAAAAATTTCCGGCTCGCTTCGCTCGCCGCAGTTTTCAAATTGTATCAAAAGTTTTTGGCTCGCTTCGCTCGCCATAGTCTTCTATCAAAACATTATTTACTAATGGCAAAGTTCATAGATATTAAAAGTTATGCATGTATATGAATGAATAAAGGGCTTCCTTAAAAGCTTAAATATATTAGCAATATTTATGTATTGCTATTAATACATGTTGCGTGTATCCCATAGAGTTTAATTTTATGTTCTTGTAAGCTTGGAAGGAGAACTTCAGTTATTCACCAATTTACAGACCTTCAATCCCTCAGACCCTCTTATAATATTAGTTATTAGGTTTGTTACTGACCTAATAACTGATTTGTTTTGTCGAGGACCATTTTGACATGGTGATTCCTACTGTCCTCCTGCTTTACCAAGCAATAGTGCTGTAAAGTTTTACCCAGTTTTGCTAATTGTCGGCCATTGCCTTACAAATTTTTGAAACTGACTTTCCACAAGAATTTGTCGGGCAGTCACATGACCAAATTCAAGCATTCCCATTGGGTCAAACTAGTCCGAGGCAAAACAACATGTTATATACGTGTACCTCATATAAAATATTGAGAATAATGTATTGTAAAAACATAAAAATAAACTAATATATTAATATTACGAGTTTTGAGTAAAAATATAAATAATTTCTATTGATAAAACACATGCGCATCACTTTGTTTAAAAAAAAATTCCTTGCTCCAACTTTGTAAGAAAAAAATAATTTTGCCCCGGTCCGGGGCGAAAAAAATAATCTTGCTCCGACAAAAAACCCAAGCCCCCCCCCCCCCCCCTGAATATCAAATGGACCGTGCCTTATCGAAATTTGAAATAAACATCACTTTCTATTGGGGATATTATAGACAGATAGAATTTTTAATTCATTACGAACAATTTTATATCGTTCCCTTTGATTGCCGGCGATTTATCTCAGTTTGTCAAATTGGAACAAAATACAAATGATGAAACAGTTGTGGGTATTTGGAACTAAATTATAATTTTCTGGATCAGGAATATCCCGACTGAAGACATATCCATTCTAACCATACCAACAAGAAATGTTTTGAGTCAGAGCGTATACATGTTGAATCGATGCTCCAATTTTCCTCGTCATTTCCTCCTCATTTCCGCGTCGAATATCTAAAATGTAGTACACGTGCAAAACGAACAAAAATGGAACGGAAAGAAATGAAACAGATCAAAAGCAAACCAAACAGACCGAAACTAAATAGACGATATAGAAACAACACATACAACGTAACTCAAAGGTACTTGAGACAAATAGTCATATAGACGGAAAATGGCTGATAGATGGATTAAGACAATTATATATATACTCTCGGCATTTTTTCTCCAAATAACTTTGTTCTCATGAACCTTAAATTCTATGTGCTGTTTCGATTCGTTTCGTGTCGGTCTGTTTCGTTTCGTTCTTTTTTTTTTTTTTTTTTTTGTTCTGTTTTGATCTTTTCTGGTTCGTTTCAATTTGCTTGGTTCTTGTTCGTCTAGCTCTTAACGAGGACCCGTAAATTGTTACTTTTACTTCTTTTCCACCTGTTTATGTCTCTAAGCGTTACGTTTTAAAAAAACCAACATCATCTTCGTATCATTCATTGAATTTCATCAACAATCTTGTTCAACTTATCAAGTGAAATGAAACTTTGATGTCAAGTGATTGTTTGGCATTCTCATAATCATGATCACCATCAAGTCATTAAATGATACTAGTAGCTTTCCACTAAATATCGTTTTTAATTCCGAAACATCCATGTCTGATGAAAAATTCTGAGCCATGTTAGAACATTATATTTTTCACCTGGCTCTGTATTGTTGCTGGTTGGTGAAAAAGGGTAGTACTTTAATGTATCAAAACAATGGGGAGTCTATTATTGAGTCTTTGCGAAATACTGAGTTTTTCCCCTTACAGACGGTATCTGACGTAAAACCATTGTGACGTCATAAAAATGGTGTGGCAACGTCGATTTTAACCGTCATTTCCCAGACTTTTAGGATTGTTTCCATAGAATTTGATGACGACATAATCAGTGTACGTCAGACACCGTCTCAAATGGGAAGTAACTCTGGTTTTTGAAAATTGCGAATACACAATTGTGCGTTCTTCGAGACCCTCGGTATCTGGACAACTCGGAGGCATGTAGGTGTGTAATCCGGGTGACCACACTATTGGTTTCTATTGTCACACAGTGGCATTTTGCCGTTTTAAGGCTGCATCGATAGCCAATTGTTATCGTTGGTTGAAGTGTTTTTTTTTTTTGCTTTGGTGTTGGTATCTGGACAGGTAAGAGGCATGTAGGTGTGTAGTTCGGGTGATCACACTATTTGTTTCTATTGTGGCATTTTGCTGTCCTATGGCTGCACCGATTGTAAAATGTTATCGTTGGTTGTTGTGGTTTTTTTTTTTTTTTTTTTTTGCTTTGGTGTTGGTATCTGGACAAGTCGGAGGTATGTAGTTGTGTAATCCGGGTGAATACACTATTTGTTTCTATTTTGGCATTTTGCCGTCCTAAGGCTGCACCGATTGTCAACTGTTATCGTTGTTTAAAGTGGGTTTTATTTTTGCTTTCGTGTTAATATCTGGACGGGTCGCAGGCATGTAGGTGGGTAATCCGGGTGACGTCCTTAAGCTTGACCGATTGCAAATTGCTATCGTTGGGTAATTTTTTTTTTTTGTGGTGTTTTGATGTCGTCTATAGTATTTATTACCTTGTCCCATTTGTGCCTCTTGCTGCGCTTGTCTACTCTATTCTCGCATTATGTGTTTTTCAATGTTATGCTATTGATGCTGCAACTGAGTCCTCTACTCCTTTCTCCAAACATCATTGGAAGAAACCATCGACCACATTGTATTTGATAGCCAGATAATTCACGAGCTTACGTTAGCAGAGCAGGGGCAGTTTTATATTATGCCAATCATGTCTTGGGATCTTATTATGTATATCTAGGATTCCACAACGTCCATGAGATTCACATATGGTTTCTACTAAAAGAAAAAGGTCAGGCACCAAAACTGCTATCACACAAGTCTTATCAACACAACTAGATATATGAATTCAAATGAAGGAAATGGATAAATAGAGCTACGGATACGCAAATGATGCACCCAAGGCAAGACAAAAGCAAGCTCTGAAATCAAAACAATCAACAACCCTTCAAAAATCTATGAACGAAATGCGTAACTATTCGAATAGTCTGAAAATGATGAGAAACTTATCCCTAACTGAAGGCATAATGAGGTGTTTGGTAGGAGTGTACATCTGCTGCAAAACTCGTCAATTCAGCGGCGCAGAAAAAGTTAAAATCAATTAATTTTTCAAATTAGTGTTCTTGGATATCATCTTCATTCAAAAATCAATGACATCAAAAGTTTTTGATACAGATATCACTGATACTGCCTTGATGTTTCATATACGTGCTTCTCGAGAAACAAAGTCTATCTTGACTTTGGGACCTCCAGTAAAGTATCGATATTGAAATACTTTCCAGAATGATCAGTGACATTCTGGATTGTGATTGAATGCCTGTCATCATCACCAAACAAGACTTACCGTATGTGTACACCAATATGTACATCGAGATAATCACCAAATTAGACAAGTTTCCATGGAGCTGTTGCGACGGGTGTTGCATGCAATCAGGATATGCTGACTCTCCCCGGGTACCTGGTCTCACTTCGGACTTTTATTAATTTTGATGTTCGCAACCGTTCCTATGGAAAATCTAATGATTTTAATGACGAGAATGATGCCCTCTTGACTTTGAGACTGAATAACTGATCTGCACTTCTTTGATGTTTATTATTCTATAGTAATAAGTTTAGTGCACCATTTGTGGCCCTCAATATGCTTGACATCTCAGAAATCAATGTTGAGCTTGATATTTTGCAGTAGAAATGCATATGTTGTCGGAAATAAGCAATGCTTTTTTGTTGCTACTTACCCTATTTGTCTTTGACCTATATTTGACATACTTTTATACACATCGAAGAAGTACCTATTAGTTATTCGGTTTCCAATTCGAAAGAATAAGACGAAATCATTAGAATTCTCATAGGAACAGCTGCGAACCCCGGAATAAACAATATTCCGAAGAGAGGCCAGATGCCCGGGGATATTTATATATCATGTTTGCATGTAACCTCAGTCACAAGTTGCCAAAATATGACACCTTCATAGCATCGTTAGGGCGTAGGTTCATATGCACTGCGATTCGGTAGGTATACACCATACAGTCCAACATGAAAATGTGGTCGCAGTGTTTCCGACACTTATAAGTGAGAACTGAATTGTATGGTGGTTAAAATTTTAAGAAACGAACGGAATATAATGTTGGTAACTATAGACGGTTCTGATCAAGAAAAAGTAATGAAGGGTCTGATCATGGAATAGTTATGCAGGATCTGATCATGGAATAGTGATGAAGGGTCTGATCATGGAATAGTGATGAAGGGTCTGATCAAGAAATAGTAATGAAGGGTCTGATCAAGGAATAGCTATGAAGGATCTGATCATGGAATAGTGATGAAGGGTCTGATCATGGAATAGTGAAGGGTCTGATCATGGAATAGTGATGAAGGATCTGATCATGGAATAGTGATGAAGGGTCTGATCATGGAATAGTGATGAAGGATCTGATCATGGAATAGTTATGAAGGGTCTGATCATGGAATAGTGATGAAGGATCTGATTTAGGAATAGTGATGAAGGGTCTGATCAAGGAATAGTTATGAAGGATCTGATCATGGAATAGTGATGAAGGGTCTGATCATGGAATAGTGATGAAGGATCTGATCATGGAATAGTGATGAAGGATCTGATCATGGAATAGTGATAAAGGGTCTGATCATGGAATAGTGATGAAGGGTCTGATCATGGAATCGTGATGAAGGATCTGATCATGGAATAGTGATAAAGGGTCTGATCATGGAATAGTGATGAAGGATCTGATCATGGAATAGTGATGAAGGGTCTGATCATGGAATAGTGATGAAGGATCTGATCATGGAATAGTGATGAAGGGTCTGATCATGGAATAGTGATGAAGGGTATGATCATAGAATAGTAATAAAGGGTCTGATTAAGGAATAGTTATGAAGGGTCTGATAATGGAATAGTGATGAAGGGTCTGATCATGGAATAGTGATGAAGATTCTGATCATGGAATAGTGATGAAGGGTCTGATCAAGGAATAGTGATGAAGGGTCTGATACAAGAATAGTAATGAAGGGTCTGATTAAGGAATGATTATGAAGGGTCTGATCAAGGAATAGTAATGAAGGGTCTGATACAGGAAAACTAATGAAGGGTCTGATTAAGGAATAGTTATGAAGGGTCTGATCATGGAATTGTGATGAAGGGTCTTATTAAGGAATAGTAATGAAGGGTCTGATCAAGGAATAGTTATGAAGTATCTGATCATGGAATAGTGATGAAGGGTCTGATCATGGAATAGTGATGAAAGATCTGATCATGGAATAGTGATGAAGGGTATGATCATGGAATAGTGATGAAGGGTCTGATCAAAGAATAGTAATAAAGGGTCTGATAAAGGAATAGTTATGAAGGGCCTGATCATGGAATAGTGATGAAGGGTCTGATTAAGGAATAGTGATGAAGGGTCTGATCATGGAATAGTGATGAAGGGTCTGATCAAAGAATAGTAATAAATGGTCTGATTAAGGAATAGTTATGAAGGGTCTGATCATGAAATAGTGATGAAGGGTCTGATCAAGGAATAGTGATGAAGGGTCTGATCATGGAATAGTGATGAAGGGTCTGATCAAAGAATAGTAATAAAGGGTCTGATACAAGAATAGTAATGAAGGGTCTGATCAAGAAATAGTGATGAAGGGTATGATACAGGAATAGTAATGAAGGGTCTGATACAGGAATAGTAACGAAGGGTCTGATACAGGAATAGTAATGAAGGGTATGATACGGGAATAGTAACGAAGGGTCTGATACAGGAATAGTAATGAAGGGTCTGATACGGGAATAGTAACGAAGGGTCTGATACAGGAATAGTAATGAAGGGTCTGATACGGGAATAGTAATGAAGGGTATGATACAGGAATAGTAAGGAAGGGTCTGATCAAGGAATAGTAGTGAAGGGTCTGATCAAGGAATAGTTGTGAAGGAATATATCATATCATCTTTATTTTAAGGTTATTTCGACAACTTATTATAACCACAGACTTTACTTGTATCTTACGAAATGAAGGTAACCGGGTGTGATATTTCTGCCAAATTGAAGCGACATGTGTTGCATGCAAGCAGGAGATGCTGACTCTTCCTGGGTACCTGGTCTCACTCATAATTTGGAGTTCGCATCTTTTCATAATGTTGAGGTTTTTGTTTGTTTGCTTTGGTTCCTGTTTTGCCTGATTTTGTATGTCTTCGGTTTATGATTTCCTAAATTATTCTGTACTGTGTATTGGGATATGGTCATTGTCCATAATTGTCATTGATAAGATAAACAGGAGAGCAACTGAATTTTATTAGTGAAAATTGAACAACCAATAAACTTATTTGTGCAATCAACATGTTACAACAGTGAAATCTGAATGTAACATATTCAAAATCGATTAGGAAAGAATATTTCAGACTTTGGTGCTATTGAATTGTAATTCTTCATAGCAAAATGTTTATTCTTTTTCTGCATAAGTTTCAGCAAATTATGGGATCGTCTTATTCCAGCTTCATTTGCATACTGAGTTTGTCGACCCTCTTGTCGTATGGAATTTTGAAGCATATTCTTTTTCTTCTTTAGGTTTGTCATTGCCTTTGAATAAAGGAAATTTCTATCATCATGGCGGGGAGGAGTGTAATAATCCACGACGGCCGGATTCTGCATACCGGAAACGACTTTGGGAATTATATCATTCAGCCCTTTTTCCTCTGCCATCGAAAGGGGTATTAGCAGGTACTTTCGTTTCGGAGTGGATTGATCAACACTCTCTTTATGACGTAGTGACTTTTGAAGCTTGACATTCTGAAGCAAAAGCTGCAATATTCCAAACGCAATGGTGACCATCTCTTGTTTATTAAATGTGTCATTACATGGGATCTTCTCAACAGGAATTTTGTTGTCAACAGATGGTAATGCAAGTTTTGGTTTGTCTTTCAATGCATTATTTTCATGCTTGATCAGCTCCCTCGAACCTTTCTCACTAGGTAATACAAAATTATTCTCTCTCTTGATTTGCTTCGCATTGGCTGATTTTGAAAGCCATTCGACATTAGGAATTTCGTGTCTTTTGGTCGCATCATTTCTTGGTTTCTGGTTTTGAATTGATGGCTCCCATGTTCGAGCTGTTGTATCTTTGAACCAAATACTCGAGTTCTGTCCCTTTGCAAGATGCATTGTCTGTTCACCTTTAAGGTCCATATCCGTCGTAGTCGTCATTGCTTCCGGGCTGATTGTACTCGGAAAGGTTGCTTCCTGAGTAGACAGTGTAGAGATAAAGCGAACATTACTGTGATCGTAAACGTCGTGATTAATTAAATTTAGCGTCTCGCTATCATTATTCGCTTCATCTGTATATCTCGTTGTCATGACCGTATCTGTGCGTTGTTCTTTGGTATTATTATTTGGGATAGTTTCAAGAGATGGTGATAAATTCGTAGTGTTCATGTCATTCGTATCTTGCCCAATAATTCTATTGTCAGTGTCATTTTTCAAACTATTAAGCTCGTCTTTATCAGTTATTGAAATATTAGAATTATTTGTTGACGATATTTCTAAATTTGCTTGGGTTGTCTCATTAAACTTTTTGGATGCTGACTCATTGTAACTAGTTTGCACGAAACCATCCTCAAATGACGTATTACTTGAAATAGTAGTATTAATCTGCATTGCAGTTGACGTTTCATTCAGTGATAACTCCAGAGATGTATTGCTATTGTTGCTTTCTGTAGTCGAAATGCTTAGCTTGCTGTCCCCATCTTTCTCAATTGTATCTGTGCTTGTAATTGTACTTGTGCGTATTGTAGATTTTGAGGTAGAGACCTTTACCACTCCACTTGTTCTTGAAGAGGTGATAGTAGAAGATGGAGTCGCAGATGATGAGGGTGATGAAGTTTCTATACGTCCCTCGATGTAAGGAGCCAACTTCTTGGTCAGGTGATGATTGTCATCCAAGACCAACGATTCCATGATGAGTGAATTCTGATTTCCATCTTGGCCTGATAAGAGTACGTAACTACCTTTTTCGTGCTTTTTGGATGACTTTGCCTTTGATTTTGATGTACTGACATGTGCCAGTTCCGTTCTGTTATCAAAGAGAGAAGTTTCAGTTGGTTGCACTTGCGTTGTGACTGGAATCACGATCGGAGGCATGTCTTCATTATTATTCACTGCAGAATTTAGTTTGCTATTGATGATTTCATTTGTGTTTGACGTTGAATAAGTATTCTTTCTATGTTTCAGAGGTGACTTGTGACTGTTCTCATGAAATGCGTTGGCTTTCGACAATTGGGACGGCACCGTTCCTTGAAATTGATTTCCTATTATTGACTTCTTGAAATTAGACTTTGTAGACATTTTCATCGAAAACATATTTTTCTTTTCATTACCTCTCCCTGAATATGGATTAGTATTGCCATGTTGAGGTGCCCTCATTCTTTGACTATTTGCTGCTACAAATCTATTTGGTATTGAAGCTTTACGAAATGGAGGCACGTTATTTATGTTTTTATTAGTTTGGAATTTGAAGGTAACACCTTGTTGATTTGCTTTTATGACAGGTCTTCCATGTTTTTGTGTGTGAACATGTGAATTAGAATTCCCTTGGGATTCATAAAGCGTATTCGATGTGTATTGGTGCACAGGCAGTCTATGTTTGTCATTCTCATTCACAGGGTGATGGATTATTCTGTGCTCAAATTTAGCATCAGAAGCAGGGAATCGCATGTTTTTGTTGTTAGTCTCCTTTTTATTCGTAGACTTTACACTGAAATTCTCACTAGCAGACGGCAGTTGGCGGACATTGAAATTTGGTCTATTCCATTCGGAGTTTCTGTTTATGTAAGGAGACTCCGAATTTCTTAATTTCTTCATTTTCTTCATTTGAGGCGTTGTTACCGAATACCCCGTTTCTACGATATCACTTGGCGTTGCAGTATACTGGCCGTAATCGGAAAGACGCACATTTGAATCGAATTTTGCAGAGGACGCAGGCACATCCGTAATACCTATTCTGTCAAATAGATTATAATGTTGTTTGCTACCTCGGTTATCAAAGGACGTCTTGGTCTTCTCGGGGGGTAGGTCGTAGACATGGTTATCTGGATATCGTATTTCAATGCCCCTGTAAGTCGTTACAGATTCCTTCGATGTTCCACCTTGAGGATACAGGTCGTTACTTATGGAGGGTGTAACAGGTAAACCAAGGTTCTCAAAACCATCCCAAGGAACAAAGGCATTTCCAAGGGACAAACCAGGAGTTGTCGAATCTCCATAGTCTTGATTTCTTGCATAGCTTGAAACTTTCTGCTTTAAGATCGGAAAGGAAAATGATTGTTCCGTCTGTTGTGTCATTCCTTTTCCTTTTAGACTTTTCGTATTATACGTTTTTTCATGGTTTACTTCTTTCCGTAATTTCCTCTTTGAATTCATCCTTTCACGGTTTCTTTCTTGTGTAACTGTCTTGGGGTTCCTGAATACCTTATTCAAATACTTCCCAAGATTCATAGTCCGTGTCGTAGGAACTTTACGCTTCATTTTCTCGTATTTCCTAGAAACACCATTGGGGGAATTTCCCACTGCCTTTTTAGCTTTCCTTATCGCATGTTCTCTGTTTTTTCTCAAGTGTATTACATCCAAAGCTTTCCTTAAATTCATTCCCATGTTTAATTGACTCTTATTTGGCCTTCTCACTGCTTGTCTCCGTATACCCAAAGAGTTCAATCGCTTGTCACTATTTCGTCTCTGTGCAACGTTACTATATCCTAGAGTATTTTCACTATTTCTTCCTTTTCCGGACTTAGGGCCTGTGTTAGGACGTGCTACTTTTCTTTTGTTTTCAACGAATATACCGGAATCTGATACAATATCTGTACGGTATGCTCTGTTAAATGATGATCTCCTATCTAACACTAAATCAGGAAGGTTAATAGAGGACAATGACGGTCGTCTTGATTTTATCCTTTTGTTATGAAGGGATGCAACTCTCATAGAAAGAAGTGCTAGAATGAGGAAGGTCCAAGTCATGGATTGGTCGAAATGAGCGAAGAATTGACGAAACTTCATACTGTTCCTTTTCATTTGTAGATGTCAAAGTTGTTTTCTGAAAGACAAACGAATTTCAATGATATATTGTTGTGAAGAAATCCATGAATGTATAATAATTATCGTTGATTAAAGAAGTCTAAAATAATTTGAATCAAAGGTCAAATAACGTCGAAGAAATAAAGAGTATTGAATGGATGAATGAATGAATGAATGAATGAATGAATGAATGAATGAATGAATGAATGAAAAGATACTTTAACAAACATCATTTGTTTGCGTTTTGTTATTGTCACATTGTGAGGTTATTGCCCTTTGCATTTAAACAATTTACATTACTCAATAATTCCATGATTTATTTGAAAATAAAAAAGTTTGTCGTTAAGTAATAATTACGAAGATAGCTTAATCGATGCATACCAGCATTAAATGTATTTTCATTATGTACCAAGAATTTGAATCAATAAAAATCAGTTTTTTTTTTCTGTATCATTTAAATGTGCTTTCGAAACTTTCATTGCCTTGAGCAAATACAATTACATTATATGTAAGTTAAATAATGATCTTATTTTCTTGTGTATGTTCCATAGATTTTCATTGATTCGGCAAATTATTTTGTTCTAATCATCTGTAAGTATTTTCATATTTAGTTGTATTACTTATTTGTAATATAATCATTTTCTTACCTCCAATTTTCATCCCTACGTCATAACATTATTTTATAGCGCCAAAAAATCAAATCCAGTATGTTCAAAGTCTGGCGGTATAGGGCAAACTTTATTTCGTCAACATCTTACTATAAATCAAAATACCAACGAGCGGTTCTTGTAAGAACATATTACAAAAAATCATATAGTTGACGCGATCCCAAAAACACGGAACACGTTGCCCGTTAATGGTTCTGCCATTCTGTACTCTCACTTCAGGTAGGTGGCGCTACATGTGTTATATCGTGTGGACATATCGACAAATGGACATTCCATGTTACAAGAAAACAAGATGGTCAAAGCTTATGTAATTGGCAACTGCTTTCTTGAAGTAATGTGTACAAAATAGGGACACGACCTGTAGATAACAAATCAAAGGGACCATATAAGGTGTAAGGCACAATATCTAACCTCTATACCTGACAATTCTATCATTTATGTATAAAAACACACATCTGAAGTATTTTTTTAATATGAATTTTGTTTATGTTTATCTAGTTCACAATAATATCGTTGCAAAGTCTCAAATCAAAACTATTTTGAAAATATATGACGATCGTAGAACGGACTTTCAAATTCATAACTTAACTTACATGAATGTATAGTTTTGCAGCGTGTGCCTTTTTGCCTATCTCTGTGGACCTTGAATCATCAAATATGAAATAAGCAATATGTGATGCTTTAGTTTGAATATTTATTTTATTTTGGGAAAGTTTCGAAGATGCGGGAGAGCGGCTGTTTCCAATGTTTTCATGGACATTTAGAATTAGGCATCATTTTAAAACACCAAAATGCTCATTTCGATTCTTCTCTTTTTAACTTTGTGTAGACTTTGGGGTTTTGTTTTGTTTTGTTTTGTTTTTTTGTGTGTGGGGGGGGGGGGGTGTTTTTGGTTTTATTTTTGGTTTTTTAATTTGTTGTTTTGTTATATTTACATAAGTCACCATTTGCTCAAAAGCTACTAATTTAGAATTTGTCGCTTTATATTTTCCGGTTGCTTCGCGAGTTTGCTGATTTCATTAATTTTGAATTATGGGTTCCAACTACGAATTGTTCCGTTCGTTTTTCATTCACTAAGTTTAAAACCAACACAGTTGAAGAGGATCCGTATTTCTTATATCTGATTTTTTCCTACTTAATCTTAGCTACATGTACAGTATCTTATTGAAAGGAAAATCAATCGTGTTACAGCGGGCCGGGGGTTGCATGATAAGAGGGGATGTACATGTTTTTAATTTTCATTGTTTTGTTTTAAAATTATTAAAGTTTTTGATGTCTCTAGATACAGCTTTTCCTGTGATCTAAATGATCCAAGGAGCAGTTTCAAATAAGCAAATGAGTTTCAGCAGAGAATATTATGTGGAACCATATGACATAATTATATCATTTGGTAATTATACGATTTCATGTAGGATTGAGTAACAAGATAGAATCTTTTACTGATCTCTCTCCATCAAAATTCAATATTCAATATATTATATTGGTCTTCAGATAATCAAATGATAGTGAGACAAATGTGAAGGAGAGAAAAAGAAGAAAATAGCGTCCCCCCCCCCCTGTCCCTATGATATGTTAAACAAATGCATAATTTTCGATGATTTATCAATCCTCTACCTAAAGTGAAACGATTGTTTCATGTACATGTACGAGTATATTGTTGGAAATGAACAGAGTTATGCCTCTTTGCGTAATATGCAATGTACATAAAAATAGCCCAAGGCTTACATTAAATACTTCATTTGTAAAATAGTTTAATTTGATTACTCTCATCATAATTAGGCCATAATTTACTTTATTTACCTTAATATACGATTAATGATTACTCATAATGGAGTTTGCATTCCACAATAATGTATAGAGGATCGTTTAAAGGATTGAAATGAAAGAAGAAGAAGAAGAAGAAGAAGAAGAAGAAGATGATGATGATGATGATAATGATGATGATGATGATGATGATGATGATGATGATGAAGAAGAATTAGAAGAAGAAATAAAAGAAGAGGAATACACATCATGGATAATTCAATTCATATTGAATGGAATAGTTCGTTAATTTTCTTTAAATTCATTAATTTTTTTAAATTATCATGTCATTTTCAGCTGATATTCATAATCAAATTGATTAGTATACGTAAACAACTAATTATTGTAGCCTAATACCTTTGTATTCTGCTAGACTGTGGTTTCCAAAAAAAAGTACCCGCTTTCATAAAAAAAAAAAATAGACTGTGGTTTCCAAAAAAAAAAGTACCCGCTTTCATAAAAAAAAAAATACCCGAAACATTTTTAACAATTTCTCATATATGTAGTTTGTATGTGTATCTCTCATACATATATAACAAACAGGAAAAGGCCGAATCGAATACTTTTTTTAATTTGACGTTTTCTTACTTCTTCTTCTTCTATTTATGCCCCCGGAATCACTGATATAGTTTTTGGCTTGTCCGTCTGTTTGTCTGTCTGTCTGTCTGTTTGTCTGTTAGTCTGTTTGTCTGTCCGAAAAAATTAAACGTTGGGCATAACTTTTGAATGGAAGGTGATAGAGCTTTCATATTTCGCATGTGTATTTCTTGTGACAAGACCTTTCCATTGATACCCAAATTGTTGACCTTGACTTTGACCTTTGACCTACATTTCAAATACTTTAATATTGGGCATAACTTTTGAATGGTCAGTGATAGGGCTTTCATATTTCACATGTGTATTTCTTGTTACAAGACCTTTCTATTGATACCAAAATTTTTGACCTCGTGACTTTTGACCTTGAACTTTGACCTACTTTTCAAAAACTTTAACATTGGGCAAATTTTTTGAATGATAAGCAATATGGTTTTCATATTTCACATGTGTATTCCTTGTGACAAGACCTTTGTGTAGATATCAAAATTTTTGACCGCCTGACCTTTGACCTTGAATTTTGGCCTACTTTTCAAAAACTTTAACATTTTGCATAATTTTGAATGCTAATTGGGCTTTCATATTTCACATGTGTATTCCTTGGGACAAGACCTTTCCATTGATACCAATTTTTTATACCTTGACCTTGACCTTTGACCTACTTTTCAAAAACTTTAACATTCGGCATAACTTTTGAATAGAAAGTGATAGAGCTTTCATATTTCACATATATATTCCTTGTGACAAGACTTTTCCATTAATACCAAAATGTTTCACCTTGTGACCTTGACCTTTGACCTACTTTTCATTTTTTTTAACATCGGGCATAACTTTTGAATGGTCAGTGATAGGGCTTTCATATTTCACATGTGTATTTCTTGTGACAAGACCTTTCTATTGATACCAAAATTTTTGACCTTGTGACCTTGACCTTTGACCTACCTTTCAAAACCTTTGACATTGGGCATAACTTTTGAATGGTAAGTGATAGGGCTTTCATATTTCACGTGTGTATTCCTTGTGACAAGACCTTTGTATTGATACCAAAATTTTTGACCTTGACCTTTCACATACTTAACATAAAATGAAGTTTATACTAACAAAGATGCCACCGGGGGCATTCGTATTTCACAAACACATGCTTTATTATTGTAGATTTTATTTTGTGTTTTTTGTACCATATCATTCTTAAGAGTTGCACACTGTCTATATGTATGACTCTGACAACGGGACTCTGTGACAGGCCCTGTCCAAAACTTTTTATAGGGTGAAGGGCCCTGACCACCTATCCTAGCTCTCTAAACGTTGACTTTATGGGAAACCTCATGTGATTCATGCATGAGCTGGCTCCAGCCAGCACAGCACGGACTATTTTTCTTAAGTCATAATGCATTTGATATCCATGTTCATATTCTTCATGTGTTTGGTATTTATTCTCTTGCGTTTAGTTCTTTTGTTTGTGTCGTCAACTTACAGTGAGGAGGTGATTTTACATAACAATTGTGCGTCCCTCGAGAACGTTGGTCTACCGGACAAGTAAGGGCTGTAAGATCATAATCCGGGTAACCACATCATTTGCTACCTTTTTGTGTCGCCTGCGAAGCATAGCGACACTTAGGGATCACTTTGTCCGTCTGTCTGTCTGTCACACTTTGGGTGTCACAGCCCATAACTTTTGATTGGTAAGTGATAGGGCTTTGATATTTCACATGTGTATTCCTTGTGACAAGACCTTCCTACACATACCATAATTTTTGACCTAGTGACCTTGACCTACATATTTGACCTACTTTTCAAAAAAAATTAAGAATGGATATATCTTTTGATTGGTAAGTGTTAGGACTTTGATATTTCACACATGCAATCCTTGTGGCAAGACCTTTCCACACATACCATAATTTTGACCTTTTGACCTTGACCTAGATATTTGACCTACTTTTGAAAAAAAAGATAAGTTTTTGGGTGTCATAGCCCATAATTTTTGATTGGTAAGGGATAGGGCTTTGATATTTCACATGTGTATTCCTTGTAACAAGACCTTCCTACACATACAATAATTTATGACCTAGTGACCTTTAGAGCTGCAACGAGTCGGGAACTTCTCGATTCGGTTCAATATCGATTATTATGTCTCGATTCGTTTTTTTTTTGCAATATAATTTCCCATGGATATTTATTTTTTTTTCCTTTTAATTATTTGAAAAATTTAATTGAAAATCTCATCTCAGTCTAAAAAAAAAATGCATAAAATACCCAGTTCATGTGAAAGCACTGTATGATATATACATGTATGTTTATGTATCATGTGGAAATATTATTCAAGCCCCCCCCCCCCCCCCCCCCCCCCCTTCTCCACAGAACAGCCTTCTTCGATACTGTGCACAAAAAATATATGATAACTAACCAGTTTGGACAAAGACGTGCATAGGTAAACATGGTAAAATACTTTAAAAGAGGCAATTTTCAATTGGGGTAGCACTCTAGCGCTCGTTGAAATGCGGTAAAAGTGGCCGGTTCGAATTTCCTCTGACCCTGTATTTTCTTGCGAATTGCTTGGTAAATGTACTTGAAAGGTTCACTTTTTATTCTAAATCACCACCTTAATTCATTCTTATTGGGAATCCTGGGATTAGTGAATACTTTAAAGTTGAAATTAGAACGTTTTACTGCATTATTTAGACCATTCGACTCGAATCGTTTCTGACCACTATGACTCGCGATTCGAGTCAGAGCTAAGAATCGCGATTTTCGGTGCACCGCGGTGAATCGTTGCAGCTCTAGTGACCTTGACCTACATATTTGACCTACTTTTCAAAAAAAATTAAGAATGGATATATCTTTTGATTGTTAAGTGTTAGGACTTTGATATTTCACACATGCAATCCTTGTGGCAAGACCTTTCTACACATACCATAATTTTGACCTTGACCTAGATATTTGACCTACTTTTGAAAAAAAAGATAAGATTCGCTATATCTTTTGATTGGTAAGTGATAGGACTTTGATATTTCACATGTTTATTCCCTGTAACAACGCCTTTCTACACTTACCATAATTTTTTGACCTATGGACCTTGACCTACATATTTGACCTACTTTTAAACAAAAAAAAGATTGTAATATATATCTTTTTATTGGTAAGTGATAGGGCTTTGGTATTTCACATCTGTAATTCCTTGTGACAAGACCTTTCTACACAGACCATAATATTTGACCTTGTAACCTTGACCTAGATATTTGACCTACTTTTCAAGAAAAGTGAAATTGGCTATATCTTTTGATTGGTAGGTGATAGGGCTTTGATATTTCACATGTATTTTCCTTGTAACAATGCCATTCTACACATACCGTAATGTTTTACCTTTTGACCTTGACCTAGCTATTTGACCTTCTTTTCTAAGAAATTAAGGTTGTATATATCTGTTAATTGGTTTGTGATAGGTGTTTAATATTTCTTATGATGAGACCTTTTTCGTTACCAGTTTTTACGTAGTGACCTTGACCTAGATGATTGACACTCTTTTCTGAAAATTTGAGAATGACCATATCTTTTGATTTGTAATTTAAAAGAGGTTTGATATTTCAAATGAATTTCATTTGACAAGACTTTTCTACTGATTCCATTAATTTTGATCTACTTTCTAGAATAATAATCAAACCGCTTCGCAGGCGACACAAGCATTCCTTGTATTGCAATTTTTGTACCAACACGGCAGATAGCCGTTCTATGCGGACAGTAGGAACGTTGGGTTAACGGACAAGTAAGGGCTGTACGATCATTATCCGGATAACCACACCATGCGCTACATTTTTGTACAAACATGACAGATGGCCTTCCTATTTCGACAACAATTGCTCATTGGTCTCGATGGTTTATGTGTACAATGTAGTCTGTTTGATAATATTTTGATGTCGTTTTTGGTGTCTTTGGTGCCGTTTTTGGTTATTTTGGTGCCGTTTTTGGTGACTTTGGTGCCGTTTTTTGGTGTCTTTGGTGCCGTTTTTGGTGACTTTGGTGCCGTTTTTTGGCGTCTTTGGTGCCGTTTTTGGTGACTTTGGTGCCGGTTTTTTTGGTGACTTTGGTGCCTTTTTTTGGTGTCTTTGGTGCCGTTTTTGGTCTTTCGTGTCCCCTTTGGTGTTTCTATTTCTTGTCTAACTCAGTTTTTCTCTTTGGGTGATTTTTTTATGTTGACGTTGGTGCTACTACTGTGTCTTGTTGGAGATCCCCTCCCTTCGCGTTTGTTATGATATTGATGGTATTCTTTATTTTGATTTGTAGAATTAGTGTCTTAGATTGTGTTTTGTTACGTGTCTGCAATCAACACGCAGAAAGTGCATTCAAAAATTTTTATAGTTGGGGATCAACCTCCCTTAAATCGCAAAAGAGGTGTATCGTCAATATACTCTTTCTTTCCTAAAATTCATTTGAAATGAATTATTAACTCCTAACAACCGATGGAAACGTTTTTCTATAGGACAGGTTCATTCTAAATTGATTACTGGTGTAAATCAATGCAACGAACTCCAATAAATATTTCAGAAGTAGCTTTTAATTTGAATTACAATGTAAATAAATATTCGTTAAATCGGACACCTTAGGTATGAAAACGAAAATCTGTATATAAGAAGAAAACTGCAAACTGTATACTAGCATTTATCCTATATCAGTTTCTTAATTAAATCATTCATTTATAATATTTATCTCTGTGTTGTGCGCACGTAATCCGGATAACTACACCGTCTGCTACTTGCATGGCAGATAGCCGTCTTAAGTCGGCACCGGTTGCCCATTGGTCTTGTTGGTTTATGTGTAGTCATTTGTGCTTGATGTTTCTACATGTGTATGATGTGAGTTGGTGTTCCTTGTCTCTCTTGCGTTTCTTTCTGTGCGTGTCTGTTCTGTGGTTTTTTTTTTTGTTTTTTTTTTGCATTAATTTGGTGTTTTGGGGGTTTTCTGTGGGTGCTGCAACCGAGTATTGTTGGAGATCCCCTCCTTTCTTCAATCGAATTCTTAACAAAAAATATCTCGGATATTTACATGAAAATATGTACTAGTACTGAGTATATAAAAGGACAATTCAAAGAGCACAAAAGAAGAAAAATTCAAATGTCCTTTATTAGTTCCCTTCCCATGCATTAAACAATGCTTTAAATCGAATTCTTAAAGGAAAGTAAATGTTATGTTTGAACGCCACAGTTGTCATAGTTTACAGCCTAAAAAGAATTTACTTTCCTTCTGTCTCGTAATGCCATATGACATACCATTTATCAATGAACGTCCAAAGAGCGGTCAAGCAAAAATGACCCTATTGCCCGAAGTGAGTATTGTGGATATTTCTGCAATCTTTAATGGACATTACTTGTCATTTAGTACTGATGTTATTAAACCATGACGAAAGAATTGCCTTCTATGTATCATACTAATATTGTTTGTTTATTTTGTTTATTTTGTATATTTCATTTCATATACGAAAATTGTACGCATTATATATTGAAACATGTATGTTATAAGCACTTAGTTTTTTTTTTCAAAGTCATTGTACCTGGCGGTCATCATCATCATCATCATCATCATCATCATCATCATCGTCGTCATCATCATCATCAAATATCTCTATTATTTAATATTCACCATTACATAAAATTCACTTTAAAGTTGGTTTGTTAAAATTATGTAATAATAAAAAAAAATGTCGCATTATGGAATGTTTAATGAAATGATGTACAGCTGTTGCAGGGGAGAATTAATGTACAGATGTTGAAATGATGAAATGATGAAATGATGAAATGAAAATGATGTACAGCTGTTGCAGGGGAGAATGTCAAAGACAACCATGTCGATTGACGACCTTTTGTTTAAAAGTCAAGAAAATTGTATACTTGCACCCTTTAAAGTTTCGTGAAATTAAATGATGCAGATACATAGATTTGTGAGAAATTAATTTCATGTTTCTCAAATAGCTTCTTGAAATTATGTCGATGACTTGCACAAGATAGAAAATGGGTCAGCAAATCCGACGCATTGGCGACCATCTGTTCGAGGTGATCGTAACGAAAACGGAGGTTAAAAATGATTCATCAGATCAAATTATTTGGCAGCCATGTTGTTCAGAGAGTGAACCAATCAAATCATTTGGCAACCCTCTTGTTCGCAGGGTCAGCTAATCATATCCTTTTCTGCGATTCTGAATCAACCAATCACAATCATTATGTTATTTGGTAGCCATCTTTTTCAGAGTGTCAGATAGAATAAACCCTATCATCTTGATAGAAGACCATGATTCCATACAATCATGTACTTCCTGTTAGGTGTAGGGAAGTTACGAGGACAGGTGAAGAGTCTGAAATGCGTCAGCCAATCAGACCCATTGATGGCCATCTTGTAATACCTGATCTGGGCCACAGAGTAGACATGCACAAAAGTGACAAGGAAGACCAAACACTAAATGATAGATATAATAAAACCTTTTTTAGTGTAGAAGACTACACATAAACCAACAAGACTGATGTGCAATTGTTGTCGAGTAAGGACGGTCATATACCGTATTAAATGGTGTGGTTATCCGGAATACGTGTACTCAACCCTCCAACAAATCAGGTTAGTGATCTGCAAGAACCCACAAGTATCATAGCCTCTTCACTATAAGATGGCGTATGCTATTATTTTGATAAAATCTTGATGTTGAATATCATTGTATTATACAAGTTAACTTTGTTGATTGAAAAATATCCAAGCCACTTGATATATAAAGTAATATATATTCACTGATAACAACAATTGGGTTTACATTGTTATGGTGAAACAGAAGACATCTTTTTACACGTCGAAAGAAAACATACCACCCTGTACATAGAAAATGAAAATGCGTTTTCGAAAGCATATAAAGTTTTACAGATTCTTAAATGCAACGATTACCACAGACATAACTTTCATTTACGTTAGCCTTTCGCTTAAGTGACATCACTGATTAGAACATTTCAATGTACAAGCAAATGAAATACATATGGCAGTTTTCTGATTTCTTCCTTTCTTGATGATGACAATAACTGTTTTTGTAGTAAATAACAATATTCAGCGGAATTTTCGGAAAAAAATGTCTATTTTGTTCTCTTATCCCGTTCAACCTTAACTTCAATTTTAACCTCGTTTGGATAATCGTACCACTTCCATGGGTCGGGCGTGGGTACATCATAGAAGTAAAACATGGGCGCTGGTGCCGGGGTTGTGGTGGGTGGCCGGAACACTGGGCGCTGACATGGATAGAATTGTAAATTTCCAAACGGATCCATCGACCAGTAGTCGCACTTCGGCCTCGCTGTCGGTCTTGTGCGCGTGGGCGGTGGCGCTTGTGTCGTTCGGGGCGGCCCCTCTATGTCATACTCAATCTCGGGCTTTTTCGTTGTGGTAGTGGTAGTTGTTGTCGGTCTTGTCGTTTTAGGAGGTACGTATGGCGCTGGGGTTGGTCGAGCTCTTCTGGGTGGAGGGTAATAATGTCGAGGTGGGTGTGTCGGTGGCGGCAAATATCTTGGTGGGTGTGTCGGTGGATGGTTCTGATAGAACTGCTGTGGTGGCGGTCGATTCCACTGGTTCTGTGGGGGAGGTTGGTTCCACTGTGGGGGTGGTGGATTATATCGAGGCTGGGGTGGGGCGGCCTGCCCTCGGTTTACTGGGTATATTGGTCCCGGGGGCGGACCGTGATTAGCTGCTGGTGGGTGCGCACCTCGCCCTCCCGCTCCCTGAGCATTTCCTGAAATTAATCAAACGCAAACATATTCAGTCAATTGTACATGCATACTTCATCAATAAAAAAGATGTTTGCAAGAAAATAAGATTCGCCAAGTTAAAGTCAAAATGTACAATGGCAAAATTAACATTGTCAAATTGAACAATAATTATTCTTATTTTGATCATTTTCACACAATTTTCATATCTCAAATATCTTTATTGAATGTGCAATTTCAAAATGAAAGATAATATATCTACTTGTTTTAACTTTAGTAAAACGAACTACATGTATTTCAACAGAAATTACGATGAAATCAGGTTCCAAAATCAGAGTAAAGCTGCAAATTATGTAGCTTCAGGAGACAAGTTATTCTCTTTCCCAGTAAAATCCATTTAATCTTTTAATCTATCGCAAAAAAGACTCGATAAATGAAGAAAATATCATGTACATAAGAGATACAATGTATAAACTGAATATGTACAAGTGCATTATTTTAAGGTCGCTCTCTATAAAACTGAAAGTTGCATAAGTCGGTGTTTCGTTTTAAATAGCATCATGAAAACATGAAGTTTGAATTTTATTAACATTTTTATAATACTGCCACCAATACAGATTTAGGCATTTCTGAACTTCCTACGCTAACAAATAAAAGCTCGTTTTCTATCCCAACTTTATATCGTCTGAAACACAAAATTGTATGTTGATTACTTTATGACGGATAAGGTTTTGATTTGTCTAAAGATAGCCTCTATAGAATAGCATCTTCAATCTAAGGAGATAAAATCAGAATCTTTAACCATATAGCTATCCTGCTGAATTTCATAAAAATGATATTTGAACACAATTATAAAACATTTAATCAGTAAGTTTGCCAAAACAAATTCGAGTTGTCTTCCTTGTCGTACGCGTCATCACATCGTACTAAGTCTTATTTACTAGAAGGAGGATAATAGCTTTTGAATCTCATCACTGTCCTTAACCTAGCTCTGAAAGCTGAAAGAACAAACTCCTCGGTTGAGCTCTCTTTTGAAAAGGAACATGTTATTTCTGTAGCAAATCGCTGGAAGAAATTTGCTGAAAGGAAAGAAGCGTATTGAATATCCATATTTAAAACTACCTATTATTTAGTGATAATATGTAAACTATCCACCACAGAGATCTATCGCGCTTCCCGGTTGCTTGATCGATGTACTATGGGTTATTTATTTACATAACCCATAGTACATCAAGCAAGCGGTAAGCGCTATATAAATCCCTGTGCTATCCACCCCTGTCGTCACTATAACAATACCTGTAGGCAATATCTGTGTGAGAAGGTTAGTCTTTAGTTCAGCTAGACGTGTGAGTGTCACATTTATCCCGAATTTCCTCTGATTGAGTCCAGATACCCCGCTAACATTGGTGAGTGTGCCATTAACTGTGGTGAATGTTAGTACCGGAAGTTGTGTTAGACCGCCACCTTGTGGACTTTTTGGGACAGTCGTCTGGTAGACATTATGATTTTTGTTTGCAATTCCTGATGACTGTTTTATGTTTTCAATATAAGAGGAATATTGCGCATATGAATGTCTTTTTGTCTTCTTTGTGATTTTTTTGGAACCAGAATCTAAGTAGGATTTTAAGTTCACGATAGCATATTCTTTTTTTGGTGAGTTAGGTTCATATGAATATGCTGCGTTTTGTGTCACATTACAATTGTTGAGTATGGGTACATGTGCATGTAAGATTGGCCTAGTCTGGGCTGAAGGTGCAATTGTTGTAAGACCTATCGAATCTTGTGTCAGTGAATTGTTTGCTTTTGGAGTGTTTCCTTCTGTTGACATGACATTGACTTGAGATGATGTTATAATAGTGGATGGTGATGTACTAAAAGAAGATTCAGTCTGAAGTATTCGGTTCTTCATTTTATTTGGTATAATAATATGTTCGTTTGTTTGTAAAGGGCGGTCTCTTATCTTAGAAAGCCGCTCAAGGTATACGAGTAAAGAAATGTTCGATTGTTTTGCAGACTTAAAATTTATACGAGAAGTCGATCTAGGTTTTCTTGTTTTAGATTTAGATTTCGAACGTTGCTTTTTCTTTTTCTTTGTAACAGACTGTGATTTATCTCTTTTCTTGTTTCGATTCTTTCTGTTGAAATTTCGTCTTCTTTTCTTCTTCTTTTTCTGACTTTTTGAATTCTTATGCGAATTGTCTCCTTTTTTGTCTAGTTTTCCATGTTCAGAATTACTCTTTTTGTCTAAATTTTCAAGATCTGAGTCGCGTTTTGACGATGAAAGACTTCCGTTTTTCACGTTAGTTTTAGTCATTGATTCAGACCCTTCTGTACGGTTATTTGCTAGGGGCTGTTCAGATTTCTCTTTGGGTTCTAAAGTGTTCTCTTCGGTTTCAGTTTCCAATTTTTGCTTTTTCAAATTTTGTTTTCTTTCACTTAAATCACCATTTTCCGTCGAATTTTGTAGAGTATAGTTACTGAATCCATCAACTCTATTATAGTCTATATTTGGTACTGTAGTATTTTCGCTTTTCTTCCCCAAACCCGTTCTAACTTTCTCATTTTGCCGATTTTTAACGGTTTCTAGAAATTTGTACTTAACAAAATCATCTTGGTTACGTATGTTGCTTCCCTTAGATCCGTCAAACGGCTTCTGACTTTGTTCTTGTCCCTTATTATTCGCCATCGGTTGTGTGTTAGAAAACTGTCTAATCTGGTCTAAAATATCTCTATTGTTTACATCCAAGAAAGGTTTCGTTTTAACTTGATCATTCGGTAATCTAGGACTTCTAAAGGTGTTTCTTTGTGTTGGTAACGTTTTCCTATTTCTCTTCCTTACATTATCATTGTGCCTTGGATTCATTTTATTTTGCATGTGGTTTTTCACCTTAAACCTACGTTTGCCCTTATTCCGATTTCTCACTATTAATTCCCGATTTAGATTCTTCTTCCGATCTCTATGACGTTTTGGTCGCCCTGGAAACGCATTGAAGGGTCTTGTAAGTGGATGCTCGTTTCTGAAAAGGGAAGGTACATCTGGTTTCCTTTGAGACCACACCTGTCTATTTGTATTACGTCGCCTATGTTTTTTTCTCACTACACTATCCCTGACACCTTTTGATGAGGAAAGGTGATTATTTTGATTTTTATTTTGATCCTTATTTTGGACAAGATTCATATAATTTCTTGGATTCGAATCGTTTCCATTTCGAAGCATTTTTGAACGATTTGACTCCATATGTTTATTTCCGGTTTTAACTTTAAGCGGATTCGTAAGAATGTTCTTTAGATCTTTGTCAATATTTTCTGAGGCATTTACAAAGTAAATATTATCATTTGGTGAGTTCAAGTTTTCGTTGTTTACAAACTGATTCCTCGTTTTGTTGTGATTATTACCTTTGAAATTGCTTTTCCTATTCGAATTCATACTTTTTCTTTTATCAAAATTATCTATTTTATTATCATTAAATTCATTTTCAGACTTATGTGGTAAATCTCCTTTCACTGTTCTAGGATTTATATCGTTGCGCTTAAAATTGCCCCTTCTACCTAGAGGCAAAACGTTCCTGTTCCGTTGAATGCCGCGTCGCCTCGGTTTAATCCTATCACGGTGCTGTAATCGTGTAGGGTTGTACAACTTTTCCATCATTTCGTGTCCTTTAGTGATCAAATTTTCAATATACCTGTGCCTAGCCCGGTCATTCATGCTATAATGTCGAATACCCCTTCCCTTGCCCCGAGAGTGATCTTTCCGCCCCGAAGAAATGACAAGATAAATATTTCTACGTCTTTGTGGTACATGTGCCTTACTTTGCGCTACTCCTTCGCCGAGTTTCGTATTTCGCTCTGAATGATACGGCAATGCGTCCATTCTTTGGCGGTCAACTCTAGGACTGAATGATTCTTCAAGTTTATCATCTAACCTCGTTTTCAAAGACGTTTTAGGAGTAGAACCTCTATTTCGCATATGATGTGAATTTCCTTTTGATTTTGAATTCAAATTACTTCCGATTTTTGGGCGATTTCGCATGGAAGGTGAATATCTATGACGATTTTCAATTTTTGGCAAACTGGAATCTATCTTTTTGCTTTCTGATTTCATCCTCCTACGACCTAATCCTGAAACAGGTTCATTTCTAAAATTATTTTCCTGAATTGAAGGGTGATTATTTTTAGATTGTTTAGATCGTATTGCAGGACTTTTCTTTACATTATTTTCATTTCTATTTTGGGAGGGGAAAGCTTTCATTTTAGTTGTCGGTCGTTTTTTCAATCGTTTTCGATTTCTTTCTTCCCTCATTTCTTTAATTCTATTTCTAGTCCTGTCTTTGTTTCTTCGTGCAAAGGAATCTACCAGAGATGCATTTCCCATTAATACTGTATGGACATCGCGTGTTCGATTTGGTGTGGTTGGACTTCTGTTTACAGCTTGTCTTTTAGCTCTTACCTTAAAATTAGAAATATCTCTCGATAGAAGTATTTGCGAGTCGTTATTTGAACTAGCCAGATTGTAAACAGAGTTAGTAAAATTGTAAGGTTGTGTTAGGTCTACTACGTGAACTAATGGTTTTCTATTTTGAAGATTAGAAATGTCTGCTATAGAGTGTTCAGGTGTGTTAGTATGCTGTTTAGATTGTTTGTTGACAGGGATAGGATGGTTGTTGGCATGGAAACGTATTTCGTCGGGAGACAACTCTCTCGACGAAGTGTGCTGAGTTTGAACTACGTGCTTGTCAATTCCCTGTTTCTCTGGGTTTTGGGATGGTCTACTTGACACATGTTGTAGATTACCTCGCTGGACTTTCAAACCATCAGCTATTGTAAATTGAAAACGAGGCTTTACAGGAGGGGGCGTGATTATTGTGACTTTTGGGAGTGTCTTAGCAGGCATAGGAGGCGGAAGTGTTGATGGTGGCTGTTGCCATGGTGTTAACTTCCGGTGTGAGACTGAATACGGCTGAGAGTAAGAAATGGCGCGCGATGGATCCCTTATAACCACTCTGTCCGTAAAGCTCCCAGGCTGAATCTGAACCTGGCCCATATCCTTGTCTATAAGCACCATTTTCTGAGAACCAAAGGCACTTTTTATCGCATTCAGTGAGTTTATCTGTGCTTGAGTAGGTCCCATCGGAGTATGCGACGGTCCCATTCGAGAATGAGAGGGTACCATCTGTGAATGAACTGGTCCTATTTGAGAATGTGTTGGTCCCGTTTGGGGTTGAATAGGTCCCATCTGTGGACTCGCTGCACTGAAGGAGCTGGCTGCTTGATTGTTCGTTTTAGATGCAGAAAATTGTAAAACAGATGCTCCTGACAATCTGGCATTGGTTCTGTCCCTTCTTGGAGGGACTGTAGGTGGCGCTGCGGCCTTCACGTGATTAATGAAATATCTGCCCTGAGGTTGAGCAGTGTTGTGATTGGGCGTTAATGAACCATATAAATTCCATTCACCAATAACATTTAGGTTACCTTTTGTAAGGGCAATTACAACAAACAGAAGAACTGTAATATCCGTGCGCCAAGCCATGTCTTTTGTTGACAATGGACCTGAAAGTAAAAAAAAATGAAAATCATTTCTATGAAATGAACAATGTCATGTATTTAAAAGGACGACAGGAGCAAATTAAAATACTGTTATTTTATCACACACACAAGGCGAACACATATGCATTTTATACATGTACAAAATTCTTGAATTCATGCATGTGTCACTGCTTGCATTAATTTCAAGAGATAAACATTTGAAATTATGTTTTTCTTCAGTTGATTGTATATGTGCAACATACTGAATGATTGTACTAAAATTATAGTAAAATAAGAAAGTATATGATTTTATGCGTTCAAAGAACTTATATTAATGATTCTGATTACTGAAATTTCCTATCAAACTTTTTAACCTTAATGACTATGCAAGAACTTAAAAACTGAACGAAGCACAAAACTGAACAAAGCACAAAACCGAACAAAGCACAAAACCAAACAAAGCACAAAACCGAAGAAAGCACTAACCAAACAAAGCGCAAAACCGAACAAAGCACAAACCAAGCAAAGCACAAAACCGAACAAAGCACAAACCAAGCAAAGCACAAAACCGAAGAAAGCACAAAACCAAGCAAAGCACAAAACCAACAAAAAGAAGCAACAATTTCGCAAAGGACTATATATATATAAATGAATCCCAAATGGTTTGCCATCAGGTGCCCGAGAAGAGTAAAGATCTTCTGCTAGCTAAAAACACTCGTTACTTTGGTCGTGCATTAAGAGGTTAAAACCTATGAATGTATCAAAGGTCATCTTCTCGAGACAAGTGTACGCAATTATACCTTACTCCCCCTTGTAGTATGTCATACACAAAAACTGCGTCTCTGTTGAGTTTCGCTCGGAGAGTTTTTATATACGACAGGATCAGAGTCTATGTTTGACTTTACTTTCTTATACAAGCAATTTCGGGAGTAAAATCATTCAAACACATTTACAAGCACTTTTAAATTGCTAGTAATTTATTCGAAGTTTTGGCCTGATACGATTCCGAGCGAAACTCACCGGACACGCCGTTTTGTGTATGGCATCCGACAAGGTAGCCGCAGAAACGGCCAACGACATTTGGATATTTGGTTGGTAGGGGTGTGTTGGCCGCAGGAAAGTACATTGAACAAACCCGGGACCCAAATTTAGGATATGGCCGGCACGAATCGGCAAATTTTCTAGGGGATTATTGACTGTGTCTTACTCGAATAAAATAAAACTAAACGATCGGCAATCATATTTTACCTTGTTAAGCTTTAATATCAATGATACGGCCGGGATTCTACTTGCCTCCGCTTCGTCTCTTCGAATTCAAGCGCCATGTTGTAAGTTTACATTCATGCGTCAGGTCAAACACGTGACACCTCGATCCATATGAATGGACGTTGTTATGGAAACAACCTCGTGGTGTCATGTGTTTGACCTGACGCATGAGTGGCCAACACACCCCTACCAACCAAATATCCAAGTGTCGTTGGCCGTTTCTGCGGCTACTGACAAGGGGAAGTAAGATATAACGTACACTTGTCTCGAGAAGATGATCAAAGGTAGGCAGTGAATTTCAGTTGCTGAATTATCTAAAAGCTTTCGTCAGCTGTGTCATGACCTTCAGATCTGAACATTAGTTTAAAAAATCATTCCAAGGAATGCATGTGTCGCCTGCGAAACATAGCGACACTTAGGAATCACTTTTATAGGGTGTGATATCCAATTGTGAAGACAGACGGACAGACAGACGGACAACGGACAAATTGATCCTTAAGTGTCGCTATGCTTCGCAGGCGACACAAAAATCAAACGATATGATTCAACCCTTCTTCCAGTTAGCAATCCTCTCGCTTGACACTCATACCCCAAAATAAAATAAAACAAGATACAAGTTATCATTTTTTAGTGTGCGAAATCGTTTTTTAAATCAAGTTATTGTTTCTCTCATGGGGACTGCACCTTAACCCCCCCCTTTTTTTTTTTTGCATTCATTGTATTATCATCTCTAATTTGTGTCCTATACTTAATTTATTATGATCAGTACATTATCATTTTGCCATACTAGTGCCTATATATATATGATGCATGTTGTATTCAGACATTGATACATGTAGTCTCTGTGGTAAGCCAGAGGAGAAGCAATGTGTAATAGTCTATGTCGATTACGAGTCCCTGTAAAGTGACGGGGAACCTAAGATGACTTCGGTCACCTCAGTTCACTTTAAAGAAGAACATTGCAAATTTAATGTAAGCATAGCGCAAATTTAATGTAAGCATAACGTACAGGCGAGGGACAAAGGGCGAAAATTTCGAAACCCATTTTGTTGACTTTATTAAACACACTTTCAAAACTGATCGAAGAACTAAAAATATAAATGATAAGTAATAAATATTTCTTAGTCGAATGATCGTAAATATGAAAAAGGACAAAAATTCACCATAGGCCATACAAATAAATATCAAGTTATCACGATATGTTTTGAAATCTCCGAAAGACTGACTGATGTACATGCATGATTCCATTGTTATTTTTTACAGAAGTACATGCAAATAAGAATCATAAATAAAGTCATCGAACATAGATTAACTTGGAAAACAATAGTCTGACAATCTGACAATTCAGATATGTTTATTAGCGGGATCTAGATTTACTGGATACCGCCCCCAGGAAGTCACGTCAAACCCGAAATCTAAACACCAAAATAGCATTAGGCTAAAGAAATATGATATAAAAAGAACACACTTTTGCTCGTAAAATCCATAGTGCTCATAGGTTTTGTTATTATATCATACATCTTATGTCGTACAAATATGTACTATATGACAAGAATTCTTAGAGAGTAAGAAACTCAGCAAATTTAGGAATCACTGTTCTTGTCATTAACATGGTTAATGAAGGATTTTTTTTTTTTTTTGGTTTGTTAACCTCTTGTGTACATGTACCTTTTGATTTTAATTGTTTGTTCGGACAAAAAGGTTGTATGTCATGACCTTTTAGCAAGGTCATATCTATAACACACAGGCTATATAGAGAATAAAACGGATTTAGTTCTTATATCT
The DNA here is from genome assembly GCA_028142955.1 of Pinctada fucata. Taxonomy (NCBI): domain Eukaryota; kingdom Metazoa; phylum Mollusca; class Bivalvia; order Pterioida; family Pteriidae; genus Pinctada; species Pinctada fucata. The sequence goes on along the minus strand of AP027114.1, from coordinate 20,086,716 downwards.
GAGTTCAGAGCCATTACCCCTTGCAAATTTTGAATATAATTTTTCAGAATTGATCTACTGTGAACACAGGTTAGAAATGCCTTCATCCAATTCATAGTCTTAAAGCAAAAGGTCAAAATGCATAAGTACGAGGTTATAATAACCCTTAAGCGGTGGTCACAATCCACCGTACGTGCACGTACGTGCTGACTGCGTGCAAAAACGTAGGCAAACCTTGGGTATCCGTACGGTGTCCGTGCGTTATCAGTACGTGTCCCGTACGCCCTGCTTGCGGATTTGGGAACACACAGACAGGACATAGCAGTTTTAGTGCATATAGAACTTTCGCTGCGTCCTGTCTGCGCGCTGTCTAAGAATTCAACAAGAAGTACCACACGCACGTTGCAAGTACGTGCAACGCACCTTCGACGCAAGGAAGTGTGGACTACGTGCGTTAGCAGTACGTGTCAATTTGACATTCTTATAATAACGTAGAAGACGTACGGAGAAAGTACGTGGTAAGCAAGTTGCCCGCAAGTCGTAAGTACGTGCAGCGCACTTACTTTTTGCGCTACATGTACAATTTGTTTTGCCTCGGACTAGTTTGACCCAATGGGAATGCTTGAATTTGGTCATGTGACTGCCCGACAAATTCTTGTGGAAAGTCAGTTTCAAAAATTTGTAAGGCAATGGCCGACAATTAGCAAAACTGGGTAAAACTTTACAGCACTATTGCTTGGTAAAGCAGGAGGACAGTAGGAATCACCATGTCAAAATGGTCCTCGACAAAACAAATCAGTTATTAGGTTTGTTACTGACCTTACACGGAAATCTGTCGGGTTGATAAAGCCCATAGAAGGCTCGGCGCAAGCGCCTCGCCTTCTATGGGCTTTATCAACCCGACAGATTTCCGTGTAAGGTCAGTAACAAACCTAATAACTAATAGTATGATGCATGTAACCATCCATATAACCATGCGTGCGACGTGCGTGACGCACTCCTTCCGTACTCTTACCACTTCCTTCCTTGCGTCTTCAGAAAAACGTAGCGCACGTAGCCTCTACAAAAACGCACGTCCTGAAAGCACGCACGGCGGGTTGTGACCAGGGCTTTAAAGTTTGCAGTGTTTTGAACATAATTCCATGAGTTTACCATATCCTGGAACATAGGGACTTGGATGTCTTCCAAGATAAACATTTTTTTCTTTCAGGGAATTTGATTTTATAGAGAGCTAGAACAATAAAGGGATTCAAAAATCTAATAATCAATTGGAGCCGTAAGGAATTCTATTTGTAGAGAAAAATAATTTCGTACGTTCGACATATTCAGTATAATATCGATGTCCAGCTTCATTTTAATAGAAAAATGGCAAACGTAAAATTAATCTTTGTCTTAAAGCTGATTGACACCTTGCAGAAAAACTTGTTTGATTGAAAGATTCATTTGTTGTTCTCGACTCTTCTCATAGCATGGATCTAAAAAAAAGGGAGGGGGGGGGGGATCACAAGATACCCAACATTTTATTTGCTTAAAAAGGCTAATTTTTATGTTCGTTGCGGATAGTTTGTTTCAAAACCATAGGCTGGATCCCCTTGGTTGACCGACAACCCCCCCCCCCCCTCGAAGAATGTCCGGATCCACCCAAGTTCATGTGAGTGTCTTGAAGTTCAAAATTATATTTTGGACCCCCCCCCCCCCCCCCCTTGTGGAGCTGTCATACATGCAATGGATGACTGATCCGTCCATGTCCGTAGTCATCATGCCACTTGCACTTATATAGCTATTTGTATGATACACGATGAAGACCTCCAATTTAAGACCATCCTAATAAAAGTACAATAATTGTAGTTATGCTCTAAAGCATAACTTCACGTTATCTCAACGAATAAGCATAATTTGTTTATTATACGTATATTAAACTGACCAAGGAAGATAACTCCTTTAGTCATATCTCAGTATTATCCGGAACGTACATGTATGTACGTGTTGGTTTCTTCAAATAGAAACTCAAACTGCGCATTTCGAGATGGCGTGCTCTCTGCAGAGGAAAAACTAGAATATTTAACTAAAATATTTCGTTTTCTGTTGCCAAATGCGAACATTTCATTTCTTTCTATCGCTGTGTACGACTTTCTGCTGCCATTGGACTTATATCAATTCATCCGACCAGTGCACCTACAGTTCAGCAGTACGGGTACAGCACGGGTGTGTTGTTGACCTCGCTCCTACAACGCCTGCTTATGAGACACGGGTGATGCTTGCTTTGTCTGGACAACAGGATGTGTTGCGTCTTCCTACCCCTCAGTATTTAGATAGTTTGGTTTAATAGTGGTTACCCAAAGTCGGTAAAGTATAGTATCGTCCAATTTTATTTTTCAGACAGGTCAGTAGGTAAGAGTGAATTGTACACACGTGAGCTCGCCTAGTTTTATTGAAAACACGACTTCTATCAAGTTCTATGTATTTTCTTCCAACAGTTTTGATTGGGTCTTAAAATCTAGAGCTTCCAAGCCCTTTACTATTTGGGATCATGGCCGGGGCCTTTGTAATTGGGGGGAAAATAGCAGAATTTACAAAATTGGGGAATATATCAATAGATTTGAATGACTTTGACGTCAAATTTGGTATTTCTAATCTCCTTTTTTATCGAATTGTACATGAGGTGTTAAATTAAAAAAAAAAAAAAAAAAAAAAAAAAAAAAAAAAAATCGTCCATTCGTAAGTTATTTAGAAGCTCACCTGTGTCACAATATCGGTTATATTGATAACAATCTTACCCCATGCATGATGCAATGTTTTAAAACTATTTCCGATAATTTGCTCCAGTTTAAATATCGTCAATTTCCTTTTTACAAGGTCTGTCTTTAAAAATAAAAAAAAAAAAAAAAAAAAAATGGAAGTGCTTGTCACACTAGCAATTTTATATCACTTTCTCAGTCAGACTGATTGATTTACTTGTACAGTTTGCATTTTATATTATATTTACATCTATTTGTCTATATATGTAATGTTAGTATGTTTATTAATCAGTTATATCTGTTTATCAAGTTATTTACTTATTCATGATGACATCTTTTGTATTTACTTATTCATCTACCTGTCTACATTTGTAATAAATTCATCTACTCGTCTACATTTGTATCAATGCGCTTCATGATGTTAATGTCGAATCCCCCGTTAGAGTATAGTTCAATCTATAATAGTCTGAAATATTAACATCAACAACAACAAACATTTTAGTTGATTAGTGTGTTAAAAATCAGCCAATCAGTCTGTCATATATGTTTATTTATTTATTTATTTATTTAATTATTTAATTATTTACTTATTTATTTATTTATCTATCTATCTACCGCAGATATCTGTCCACTTGCTTATTCATTCATTCATAGAATTAGATAAAACTTCAGACTGAAGTTTTTTAAGGCTTAGTATGCACAAATGAGGGTGCTCTCGCATACATGTAGCTTCCTTCTCATAACTTATATTCCTAGCGTGTCTGGGTATACATTGTTAACATTATTGGTATTTTTTATTGTAATTATGAGAACTGTCATATCATTGATCAATACTTCATATTCGATATGGGACTAATAAATAAATAAGTCAGAATAAATAAATAAGTCAGATCCTGAAATAATGTTAAATATGCAGTTATGACAAAAAAAAAAAAAAAAAAAAAAAAAAAAAAAAAATAATAATAAATAAATAGAATAAATAAATAGATTAAAAAAATAATAATTGTCAAACCCTTCTGGAAACAACAAACTTATCCGAAAATTTCAAGATCAATTTCACATATTTTTATCTTTTTCTTTCAAATCTGGACGTAGTACACTATGTCAAAACGAGTGCATGTGCACTTCGAATAGGCTGCCCAAGTATCACTGATGTCAATATTAAACTCTCGTGCGATGTAACAAGTACCTGCCACCTGCTAGCCATGCAGCTTTTTTACTTGGTCGTAACACATTCTCGTTTTAATTAATGTAATAAATGTATACATGTAACTCATTTCTAACTTGTAGTTACTGTCATCAGACTATCGTTGAAATGTTTTGAATCTTCGGAAGTCATGCAAGTAACATACTAGTAATCGTGGAGACTTTAATCTTTGGACCAGATACAAAAAAACAAAAAAAACAAAACAAAACAAACAAAACAAAACAAAACAAAACAAAAAACAAAACTGCAGATAAACTAGTACGAATAAAACAGAAAATAATTTAAAATAACTTCATACTTATACGAATATCATATATGTAATTACTAATCTCGTAAATTTATATGAATCAGAATCAGAAATCATTTTATCGAGTGTCACACATCAAATTTACAAGGTCTAATTACAATAGGATCAGTACATAATCTTAGAATATGATGCCCAGCCATACTTGACTTACGGCACTATTCCATTTCGCATTTATCACATTATATACATTAAAGTTCACATTATATTTATAATAATATGTGTGCGGAGTAAGCTTTCTTTCATAGACATACTCCCACCACATAAGCGTCCGTTTCGGAATAGCGCGTCACTGACGTAGCTGTCATTACACCAAGACCAATAAGATAAAATTTTCCAATGATGCAACTTTCCCCGACTATATCATACAGTTTGCCCTTATCAATATATAAAGAATTGAATATAACAGTATAAAAAAAAAAAAAAAAAAAAAAAAAAAAAAAAAAACCGATCATGGAAAGAGATCCTCTTGCATTTCAAAAATAGATAAATAAAGGAATGAATAAATAAATTAAAAAATAAATAAATAAATAAGAAATAAAAACAAAAACAAACAAACAAACAAAAAAAAAAAACAAAACAAAACAAAAAAAAAAAAAAAAAAAACCACTGGTCCGCTGTATGCAAGGATTTCAAAAATAAAGAGGATAAATTCAACGTACGGCACCTAACCGCCAGCCTTTCTGGTGCGTACACATCAATTGCATTCTGGCCACACCCCTGGGTGCTAGGATCTCTCACTCATTTTCATATAAAGTCCACTATCGAGGATCTCGTGCCTGATGCAATAAATTGACACTAAGGAACATTTATTAAAATGCCAATAGCATTAAACAATATCATAAATTAATAATAACAATAATAATAAATAAACAGATAAATAAAGCAATGTATAAATAATCCTCTTCCGTAAGGGGTTCCTATTCCATCTCCCTCATCAATTTAGGTTTATCCTTTAATCATTATGTAAGACGATTAAGAAAATATTCATACACGAAGCCTTCTGGAAGTCATTAACAAAATTTTAATGAAAGTTTATATTTACTGGCATGATAATTTATGTGATCCTACAAATCACATAAAGTTAAATAATAAAAAACCAAAAAAAAAAAAACAAAAACAAAAACAAAAAAAAACAAAAAAACAAAAAAAAAAACAAAACAAAACAAAACAAAACAAAAAAACAAAAAAAAACAAAAAAAAAAAAACAAAAAAAAAAACAAAACAAAACAAAAACAACTGTTCCCTTTACAACTAATGATTGTTAAACGTTTGCTAAATATTTTCCAAACATTTGTTAAACAAAAGTCATGACATGTCAGCGCCCTTATTCCAAACAGTTATCCTCCGAGCCCAAAGTCACAACAAATGAACCAGTCCTCTCTTCCGAATTTCTTCGTCATTCAAAACCATTTTTGATAACCACGAATAAATATATATGCTGATATTCATTATGATAATACGGTATTCCTTCCTAACTAATACCGAATCTTACAACGATGCGAATTACCCCCCTTTTATTCCTTACGTATGGGCTTTATCTACGATCTACCTTGTCCTTTATATGGCGTCGCCGGTTTAATGAACACGAAATAATAATGTCAATATTTGCGAACTGCGTCTCTAGATAGGTGATGCACACGAAGCCTACATATCTGTATCACTTGGGCCAGTTCTGTATCATATAGGACAGAACGTTAGACTGAGCTTAATAATCTACATTAAACGGCATCGTAGAATTTCATTGATCACTTATATCTCGTATCGAATATTCTTCAAAATATGGTGCGATCTTTATTCGCCTTACATAACATCCACTAGGATAAATCAGCTCTATACGCGATCACATTTCGCCCCTACGGTAAGATGATTAATGGGTCAAGGTCAGCATTATTTACATCTTAGAGCCCTTCATGTATCTAAATATGGTACGATCTTTATCGCTTTACATACCATACAATATGATAAATTAGCATAATGCGATCACGTTTCAACCCTAAGCTGATTATTGGGTCAAAGTCAGTTAACGGGTCAAGGTCAGCATTATATACCTGTTACACAGCCCCTCATATATCAGAATGAAACTGTCCCTTTTCGTGACGTTACATCCACGTAAAAAATACGTCATATACGTACAGTCGATATTGTTGATAAATGTAGACTGCGATCTAGTGGCATTTTTTCTATTATATTATGCCTGTGATGCCTTCGAATATCAAAGAGTAGTATCTAATATGGCAGTTCTGTCATGGCGCTCAGTTTCAGCAAAATCGGCCGCTTTGTGGCGGATGCCTTTCGAGGGTTATCATCAATAATCCTCGAAAGTCATTATGGCAGAATTTTGCTTTGAAACCTCGCTTCAGTTTCTGTTGTCTTCCAGACTCTGAGCCAATAATTGGGGTTTATTATTGATTTGTATTGATTATCTACGACATATACAATTGAATGTCGTCGTAGACCATTGATTTAGTTATATTGTCAAAATATTGATTCATTGATATTGAAATATTGCACATATTTCATTTCAACTTATGAGCTATTGAGCATTGAACTATGAACTATTGAGCATTGAACTTGATGAACAATTGAACTGAACTTATATTCAAGAACTAAGAAAAATCAACTTACTGAGCATTTAATTCATTTGCCTATTGTGCATTGAACTATTGAATATTGAATATCTATTTCAAATAAAGCCATGACATGAACCGCCAATCATCTTCCTTTGCTTTATTCTGTGGAGATAATTGTAGTTATGCTCTAAAGCATAACTTCACGTTATCTCAACGAATAAGCATAATTTGTTTATTATACGTATATTAAACTGACCAAGGAAGATAACTCCTTTAGTCATATCTCAGTATTATCCGGAACGTACATGTATGTACGTGTTGGTTTCTTCAAATAGAAACTCAAACTGCGCATTTCGAGATGGCGTGCTCTCTGCAGAGGAAAAACTAGAATATTTAACTAAAACCCTCCCCTCCACACCCTTTCTCGTTACTTTGATAAGTCACTCCACGAACTCTAATCTTCAGATGTGCTTATCTCAGTTTCTTCCTCATACAATCATATATTATTTCAATGTCAAAGTTTACATTCAATTTCCATGTTTTTTCGCTTGTTTCACTTTTATTCCAGCAACATTCTACCATGACTCGGGATTACGCTCGACGTAGATTCTCTATTTGGTTGGCCTTGCTGATAATTCATGTATCTAGGACCCATGCCTACATCCGCGACCCTATTGCATTGTACTTCACGATGGGATGCCCGCTCACAGTTCCGGTTGTCAGTCCAGATTACCTGCTCGTACCACCTCGCCTTAAACGCGTCATGGCTTTTCCATTCCCGTCCAAGTTCATTGTTTCAAAGACTACAGTTCCGCTCATTAATAACTGTCTTAGTGTTCGGCAGAATTTTGCTTTGAAACCTCGCTTCAGTTTCTGTTGTCTTCCAGACTCTGAGCCAATAATTGGGGTTTATTATTGATTTGTATTGATTATCTACGACATATACAATTGAATGTCGTCGTAGACCATTGATTTAGTTATATTGTCAAAATATTGATTCATTGATATTGAAATATTGCACATATTTCATTTCAACTTATGAGCTATTGAGCATTGAACTATGAACTATTGAGCATTGAACTTGATGAACAATTGAACTGAACTTATATTCAAGAACTAAGAAAAATCAACTTACTGAGCATTTAATTCATTTGCCTATTGTGCATTGAACTATTGAATATTGAATATCTATTTCAAATAAAGCCATGACATGAACCGCCAATCATCTTCCTTTGCTTTATTCTGTGGAGATAATATACATGCACGTTCAAGGACACGTGATTATAAAAGCAAACATAGTTACTAATGCAATTTTACTACGTATTTACTGCTGTCATTTCTTATCTCTTTTATTTGATATGAATCATAAGGCAATGTGTTTTTGTGCAGTATTGTCTACTATGAAAGTACTTGGTCAGACAGTTAGGGGACATTACTAATGTAGTAGATGACCGGCCACGAGCCCAACTTTGACCTTATATCAAGGTCGCGCTTGATTACCAGGGGAATCCCCTTAGAGAATGAACCACTGGAAACTGGAGAAAAAAGAGAGCAAGGGGTGGGGATGGGGGATGGGGTGGGTGGTAGCTTATTGTTGAAGCCAAATTATATGAGATTTACCTGAATAAGAAACTATCTTAAGTAAATTGCTGACCTCACGTTAAGTTATTTACCCTTAGAAGTTTATGTTCGGTATAGGATAACAGAAATCATAAAGTTCATATTATACAGACATTCTTGTACATGTATCCCCCCCTAGATCTACGGATACCGATGTAATTTGCTCTATCTCATAAGTCATTGCTTCTTTGGGTTTGTTTGTTTGTTTGTTTTTTGTTTTTTGTTTTTTTTTTTGTTTTTTTTTTTGTCGTGGAGCACAGGGGGCTGCAGCCAGAATTATTTTTTGTTTCCATGAAATCATTCTGCAATCAAAATTCCAGTCTCTCCCTTTTCCTTTTCCCATTTTAAATCAGCTACGTACAACGACTTCCCATGGGACTTTTTTATAATCTATTATAGAATTTACGGGAAGTCAATGGAAAAAGGGAATGGGAGGGGACTGGAAATTTTATTGCAGAATGATTTCCTGGAAATAAAAAAAAATCTGGCTACAATCCCCTGTGTGGTGGAGTTTGACACTTTTCGAGAAAATCGACTTTGAAGTTTTTAGATGTCTGGAAATGATATTTATACTAATCGTACAACCATGAAAATTTGAGGAAAGCAATATTTTTGTAATATATAATGAAACACAAAAAATAGTCCTCAAAACTTTGTATCTTCTTCCATCGAGATGGCCAAAACTACCAACTTACAAGAATTTCATACTATTTTGTTGGAGATAAAAGAAAAACTCGGCTTCCTTTTATCTTTTGGTAATGGAATCTCTTCCATTAAGCTTTTTGATACATTTTCTTTATAAAGAAAGAATGTACATAGAACACTTTATTACTGATGCAAAATGAAAAAGTTAAAAATTCGATGGCTTTTTTACGCCTCACATTTTGAGTTAGGTAAGTATAGGAAATAGAAAAAGTCGTGACGGTTCCAATGATAACTCAATTTTGACAAAAAAAGTAGTACTGTAAGTAATACTGTCACCTTCCTTTCCAAGAAGCCTTGTTCGTTCAGTATTTTTTTATTTTCAAAAGTACCAATCCAATTCATGATGACTTGATGTCATCTCATCATGGCAAGTACAAACATAACCTATAAATGAACAACCTTTTTCACAATTCGAATTGGCAGGAATCTATTTAAGATAGTAAAGCACCGAACTTGGCTTTTTCTGTTAGTCGAAATCAGTAGCTTTCTAAGCAGGTTTCTGGATGGATGAAATACATAATAACCATTTCGATGAATGTGACAACAAAACTTTTAATTTGCTACATCAGATTTCTAGTTTAAAAACATCAGTTTGGTTAATGTAAAAAATATCATAACTTTGATGTTTAATATCGTTAATACTTTATCTCGTTTTCATTAAGCCAAAAGGCTTTAAAGATGAATTTTAATATCGCTGTTACTTTATATCTATATCGATTTGATTAACTTAAAGCCAAAAGGCTTTAAAGATGAATTTTTCACGTAGTAAATTACATCAAAATTTGGACATTTTGATACTTGTAAAAACCCATTTTACGGTATATGGCTAGCTTTACTCTTTTGTTTTCGGCCCATAATTTTGCAGTATAACACTTCGGCAAATACGCGCTTTCATTACCAATATAACCATAGCTTTCTGTTGAACATCGTCAACCGAAATATAGCAAAAAATCTATAAGCTAGCTATGATTTTCACAGATTTTGGCCATATTACATTGTTTAGATTGAGGATCACTGACGAGGGTTAAATTACCGAAACGTGCATGTCTGTTCCTCTGATCTAAAATTATGCTAATGAATTTGAAGATGTTAAACATTTGTACTTCCAGAGGGTCTCCTGCAGGAGCCTTAATAGTACTTCTTGAAGTTTTTCTATGCCCTAAGTCATTCTTCCATGCTCTATGAAGGTTTGATAACTTTTGTCTCTATGTTTGATTTTTGATATGTTCTTTCGAAAATTTAAATGTTAACAAATCGTTATAAATGTAGCTTAGAACCTTGATTCATGAACATGGAAGTTTAAGTGCACGCGTAAAAATATATGATTGTACATTTCATAGCAATATGGAAGGTCAGAATACAAAAATGTCAGAACAAAATTTAATGCATTCTCTTATCTATTCGCAGGAATGTTATTAAAGAAAAAAATGACCTTGCAGCATTAATTCTTTCCGAAAATTCATCAAATGAATGCATTACAATATGTAGTCTAGTTAATGAAGTTTGAATTCCTTAAACGGTTAGAAATTTAAAGCACGTTTGGTAATCACGCATCGCAGAACATTCGGTTTTTTCTATAATTCCGTGTAATATAGATTATTTATCATAAAAAGGGGAATGTGATGCAGTGTAAGGATGCCTTAGCTATGACTTTTATCCAAAATAAGAGAATAAGATCTTTTTAAAAAGATGAAAAAACTATCTCATGAAAGTGAAAGTAGAACGCCGATCGTTTTTATGCGTTATTAAAAGCTGATATTCACCTTATTTTGGATACAACTCATAGATTAGACATTCTTACACTGCATCACATTCCCTTTTTTGCTATTTATATAATCTATATTGCACAAAGGTATTTGTTCCGAGTAGCGAGATTACCCACCGTGAAAAAGTTTAACGAAATTACAAGAATCTACTCGCAGGAATGTAATTTTAATCAAAAGTTAGGTTCCTCAGAAGAAGCAATGATATCGCAGCATAACCCTCTCTGAAAATTCATCAATGCATTCCAATTAATAAAAAAATTAATAATTACCTGAGCCGGATTGTAAATTTCCCTCTCTAGATAACAAACCTTAACCCCCTTTTACCCACACGGAAATCTCCATTGGATATGCTAAGGTTTGGAAGAGAAAAACATGAAATACGACCTTGCTACCTCTTACATTGACGGATTGACATGAGAGTTTGATGCATTGGTTGGTCAGTGGAACCATTTCATAGGCGGATCTGGGATTATCTTCATATGGTGGGGTCCAGTCCGGCAATGGGTTTGGGCATCTGCCTTTCCGCACAATGTCTTTGTATATAAAACAAGCATTGTTTTTATATCAGAGTTGGAATGGGGGGGGGGGGGGGGTGTAAAACAGACCCCTATGTCTTCTGGACACGCGCATGAATTACTACCAGATACTTTATTGCTGAATGTTTCCGTATGATTTCCATTATTTACAAGACTTAGTATGTATTTATGACGATATTTCCTTTTCCTTACAGGATCAATTCTGTAGAAGTACAATGTACGTGTAAATGTATGTGATAACAACATATTGACAACTCATATCTTCACATCATACTGGAATTGGAATGTTATTCTATCATATTATGAAATCCTTGAATTATATTAGTCGTTTATCAAATCGACTTTTTTGGAAGTCATCTGGATTTTGAAGGTAGGGAGACTGCATGACGTTCAACAATGGAGGACTAAAAGATTTCTTGGTGATCATGATTTGAAAACGTCTACGGAAATTGCTCTACACCAAATTTCTCAGTCGACAACATTATACATGCATGCATCACAAGGGTTTCAAAGTTACATGTAACAGCGCTAGTAATTGGTGGGTCTGTATGGCAGGGTCTTTCAGTATCAAGTAAGATCTATCAGTGACAGTTTACTAATATTTTCTTTCTTCCGTCGATCCGTTTGGCCCGGAGTGTAGGTTTCAATATTACGAATTTTTCATAGGACATACTGAGTACTTATATATACATGTAGTATCGAAATGAAGTCCTTCCCTTTAAGACGAAACTTAGCAAAATGCAAAAGTCTATATATACTATATCGCACACTGCCATAAATCTGTCATTCTTTATATTGATAATCACAACAAGAAGATGGACAAACTAATGTCGATGACCATTAAAATGACGAAAGCATGTGCGGATCTAGAATTTTTCGAGGGGGATTATACAAGCTGACAATTTTGAAAACAAAAATAAGTAAAAATATAAAAAAAAAAAAATAAAATAAAAAAAAACCCAAAAAACGGGAAAATCATACTCTGCATCGTACTACTCGTACGTCTCGTCATACCCAAATTTGGATGATGATCTCTAGACAAAAGTTGAGATTATAATCTACGGTGGCATTACGAAAGGTGACATGTAGTTTTCTTTTTTTTTTTTTTTATCTCTTTCCCTCGAATCATTATGTCGTGGGAACGAGTTATTTTTGCTTTTTGCATTCTTATTGAAAAAAATAGAAAGTTCTTTTTTCTGCTTTCTTTTTTTTTAATTAGAATGCAATAAAATAAACATAACTCGCTCCCATGACGTAATAATTCGAGGGAACGAGTTCAAAAAGAGAGCAAAAAATAAACAATGTGTTTTCTACTTTCTTTTTTTAAAATAAGAATGCAAAAAAAAAACATTAATCGTTCACACGACATAATCATTCGAGGGAACAAGTTAAAATGACACCTCTACATGTATGCCACCGTAAATATCGCATGTAAGTTGAATGAAATATGGATCACGACACCTAGGGAATTTTTGTAATTCCATATTCTCAACTTTTGCATCACTGTCTTAACCAAAACGATACACAACAGGAAAAAGCAATCGTCTTCGGTCAACTCGTCGGAATATTTTGGCACATTCCAGGATCCCCTTTACAAGTACCGACCATATTATACAATGTTAGTATAATCGCATGGCACCCAACGTGCTTTGTGTCTTAGGAACCTATTGGTTATTGACATTAAATTCGTGATAAATGGAATCTGTCAAAGAGTGAATGTCCACAGATTGTCAGAATTGATTGATGATCAGAAATTGCCCATTGTCCTTAATGCTATGTGATTTCTAATATGTCATACATTGCACATAGTATATTTCATAGATATGCAAATAAACTTCTGTACCTAATTAATAGGTCAAATCAGTGAAACGATACTCAGAATAAAGTTGAATATCAGATTAAAGCATCTTTGAACTAAAACAAAAATTAAAAATTGAGCTTTAGATTTAGAGTCTTTGCCTTAGCATGACATGAGCTTTTAAATTCAATTTGAAAACGTTTACATTCAAATTAGTGTTGCATGTAAACAGGAGATGCTGACTCTCCCCGGGCACCTGGTATTACTTCGGAATACTGTTTATTTCAAGGTTCGCAACTATTCAAATGGAAATTCTTATGATTTTGTTTTGCCTTCTCGACTTGAGACAGTACTGCTTCGAGGTTTATTATTATTAGCAAGATGAGATCATCTGAAGCGCCGCATAGTTGTTATGTTACATATGAAAAATTCAGTAATGAATGATGTCATGATAACTAAGTAGACATTCCCTTCTCTCCTTCCCACGTTATGAAAATCGGAGAACAAAACAAAAGAAAACCCCAAACAAACAAACAAAATTTAAACCAATAAAAAAATGAACTCGAATTATGAACTGAAAAAAGACAGGAAAAATACAAATTAATAATCATTCAGATAAAACGGACGAAAAACAAATAGACATGAAAAAATAATGAGAACAGCAGCCATTTTCACAAAAATGCTCACGATAAATTTGAGAATTTGTCGTAACTTTAAGGTATATATGTTTCTAAAAAAATCCATATTCAATTATTCAAATCTTTTGCCACATTTTGGATATTTCAGTAGTTAGAGAAAGAAAATCAAAACTCTTTGAATTTGAATATGGTGATTTATTTGACTGAGATATGATGAATTGAAAGTTACGACAAATCCTCAAGTTTATCGTAGTAAGTATTTTTTTTGTGTGAAAATAGCCACTGGTCGATAAAAACAGTGGGGGCGGGGAGGTGTTGTGCGCATTGATCACAGTGGAGCACACACGCACGATGTAGGAAACAAACAGATTTAACGACGCAATATATAAAAAGTCCTAATATATCAAAAAGACACTCTGACCCAATAGTAGTAGATGCAATTATATAAAGTGTCAGAACTTATGCCAAATTGGCACCTAGTCCCTCCCACCGGGGGAGATATAAACTGACCAGTCCGTGTGATCAGACAGGCCGGCTGTGGTCACTTTGTTTTTCGGTTTATTTTTAGGTCCACCTCCAGCGAACTGGACATGACAAATTAAGGATTTGTCACCTCGGTCAAGAAATGTGCTAGAAATAATGATCTTTTATGATCATATGTACAAGCATGGAAAATAAACTAGTTTCTTTATGTTTTGGTTTGGTTTCCATCAAGGTATTTGTTTCATTTTTATTGCAATGTTAATCAGTTTGAACTGAGATTTTTGGAGCGGCAATGAGAACGTCCTGACATAAGTACATAAAATATGAAGTTCGTATCACCCCGGGTTTAACACCATTTGCATGGAATTAGTGGTTGAAGAATTTTCCGTGATTTATATGTCCACTATTTTCTATATTGATATGACAGATAAGCATATTGACATCAAATGAAAAAAATATGAATGTCGAGAGGACCTTGGTTTAGTAATAGGTGGATTCATAAAGCTGAAACAATTTTTCTATCTGTTTTAATCCTGGTACAAGCACAAATGTGCAAACCATGCTATCAATGATTATCACAGTATGTACTAGTTAAAAAAGTAAAATCGTCGTGCAATTTCTGTTAAATATATTATGTAATTTTTATCCTAATGTTACATGTACCTTTGGTTTTAATCAAAGTGTGGGCATGTATTTGTTTCTCTATTATCAACACTTTCTCTCTATTGCAATTTGTGGATCTAGTAAATTAAATATAGTTCCCCGCGGCAGAGTATTGTAATTTATTTTTCATTGCTGCTTATCATTTATACATTTTTACATTATATTTATAATACATTATATTTTTACACATTTTCCGTTGCATTTTTACATTACATTTCATTCGTTACCTTACATTTTATATTGCTGATGCAGACAGAGGCTTTACTTTTGCCACTAATTGACTATAATATAATTGTATTTAATTTTTCTCAATTCGTGCTTTTTGTAAGTTATCATGATTGTTTTTTTTTAATTCACATTTCTATTGACATTACATGTACTTATACTGGAGAGAATTTGTGATGGAATAGGTTCCTGTTTTATCCTGATTTTGTATGCCTTCGTTTTCTATTTTCTGAATTATCGATTTTGTGCTGTATACAGGGATATGGTCATTATCCATATTTGTCATGGCTAATTGCAGTATCTTATATTATGATTCCATAGCAAGCATTGAAAATTGAATTGAATTCAGCTTTTCATTTTTTTGATTTTGTTTCCGTCAAGCTAGTATCTCCTTCATCATCAATAACAAACAATAAAGCGCTATGAAAACCGTACACAAAAATCTTAAATGCATATTAATTATGTACCGTGACGAACACCATATACATGTATATCCATGGTACCAAATAAACGATATATCTAGAAGCTTTGCATTTCATCATTGAGTGCATAGTGATTAGTAGAATAATAAGAACCAATCCCCATATCAATTTGGTAAATAATAATGCCGACAACAAATAAAAGTCATATTGAATGTCAGGAAGACCCTGCTATGTAAAACACTGACCCCATAACGCTGAAAGATTACGATATTGTTGCATTCTTGTACAAGTCTGTGATCGTGCAAAATCAAGAACTGATATTCATATAGATGATTTACCGAATACTTATAATCATAATAGATAGTTGCACTTTTCTAGAATAAGAACGTCATGCAAAATCTTATCATGGGTATATATATATATATTCAGTATATGTCCCCCTGACCGTTACCTCGTCTTTTCAAGATAAAATATGTTCACCATTTCTTACTATTACAAAGTTTGAAAAATAAAAAAAACATGGGTTAAAGAAGATCCTGACGATAATCTCAACAGCACACACAATAATGCACTAAATTGAGTATCGACGGACCCCTAGAAAGCTAGAGGTGGGATCAGGTACCCGGGAGGAGTAAGCATCCCCTGTTGGCTAGCCGCACCTGTCGTCGATGTTTAAGCACGAAAATGAAAACAACATATAAAATGCATGCACTGTCTGACATTATGTCTATATAGAAAGTGCTATGGCGACAATGTCAGGGAAATATATTCAAAACATTTACTTATTTTAAAAAAACGTGGGGACGCCATGGAAATAATTGTACTTTGGCCGATTCCGATCCTGTTTGGAGATTGTTTGTAAAGAAGCCTTCTAAATGATTGTATTTGACAGCAGAGCTCGGGCTCTTCTTTTTCTTTATTTTCCTTATCACCAAATGTAGTACACATACCTATATTTACTATATACAAATATGTAAGAAAACCATACTGTAACTCATTTTTATTAGAACTCTAATACGGCTGTACAATAAAAAAAAAACCCAGATAAACTGACAATGGTCGACATCATCGTTCTTTGATTCTATGCATACTGTAAGTGAGATTTCTTTGTCTTAAGGTTACAACCTACCGGAAGTACGTAACGATGTAGTAATGCTATTGTCATAACTTCTGTAAGTCTTTTTGGGGTATTTTTCATGTCCCTATGACCATTAGTTATACATCTTTATATACAAAAAATATGTTTTAGCACTACGACAAAAGTTTCTTATCGAGTTTTCCGTACTATTACATATGTAAGAAGCCAAGCTTTCTCTAGAAACCCATTAAGGACATCTTGTAATCTTACATGTACATTATATGACCTATATTTTGATTTTTGCACTTGGAATCTGCCTTTCCTACTCGCATACTATACGAGTACATGTAACGCCACAAACAAAGGAAACCACAGTGACGGTTTTTCAGACTTTAATGCTAGCTGCATGATTCATAACTGATCAGATTACTTCAATTTTTGAAAGATGTCCATGAAGATGTTCAGTTTCTACCTGTACTATATACTTATGTCAAAAGATATGACAAAACGGATCAGTGTCCAGATTCTATGACAAATTCCTCTCTAGACAAATCTCGACAATTCAAAACAAAGATTCTAATCTTTCCCAAAATGACGTTAACCGAATAAACATCAAAGAAGTACCTAACAGTTATTCAGTCTAAAAGTCGAGAAGGCAAGGCCAAATCGTGAGAATTCCCATCGGAACGGTTGCAAACTAAAAAGAAACCATGGCAAAATCTACTAAAAGTAAGTAGATGTAGTTACAAGCAAGCAGGAGATGCTTCCTATTCCTGGGCACTTAAATTATCCTTGTGAATCATATTAATGTATGTACTCCTTATATGAGGGGTGTTATGATTGAAGATCAAAGCTTCGTTTTCTTTATATTTGTTTGATTAGGTAACGTATTTTGAAAATAGTTTGTTTCACGCCTGCATTCTTATTTGAGGGGGTAAAAATAGATTTACAGAGCAGAAATTCTATTGTTCTACAGAGAAACACCATAAATAAACGAGGTTGCAATGTTCACCAACTTTAAAACCTGGCATCCTAACAAAGAATTAAACTTCTTGGACGCTCTCTCGGATGGGCACTAGGAAACTAATTTTGTGTTTGTTCTCTTTTGGGTAATTTTGCAAAAATACTCAAATATAGTAAATATATAAACAAAATACATGTTCATGTATCTACATACCGTACTAGCCTACATTTATGTTTAGTCAAAAACATACACGAAACGTGTATTTATCTTAGTTTTCACTTATAAATTAATGAAGTTAAGCACCGACATACATGTATATCACATTTTATTTTCTAGATCAACGTATAAGTATTTAAGCAATATACAGTGAAGAATGTTCTTGTGGCCTGTCTTCCAAAACAAAAGATAATGAAGATGTGACTGTGACGGGTGGATTTACAAAGAAAGAAATATATAACTTAAACTGAAATTCAAGATATATTTCAAACTTTTCGTTTTTAATAAAGTGGACGTTTCGACAAAAAATTTCTGGAGTACACGGAAAATGAAATTCTGAATTATCTCAAAAGTATGTCATTGATGACATCCAAGACTTGTCTGTCACAAAAGTCCAATGATTTGAAGACGGGGAAACAGAGGTGCTCTGGACCAACTTTGCAAATTTTCTGGATATAAAAACTTTACTTTCTGTGCACCAGGCATGCGCGTTTCTGATGATGAATCCTCATCAGTGGTACTTAAAGAATTATATGGTACTCAGCGTTTCAAAATAAAGCATTAATTCGAACACTTAGATAATAAAATGATTTGAGTAAAATCTTACCTTATCCCGTGAAGCACAAGATAACTGTCCCCTGGTCACTGTGTCCACTTACGGCTAAAGAAATCAAATCAAACGGTCAGCAAGTTTCTTCTTAGGACAAATTATGTAGGACAAGAAAATGCTTTATAACTATGGACGTAGGGATACATCGAAATCAAAAATAGAACGAAAGATATAGTACTCTTTACAAAAACACAACTATCTTTTGTAGCTTTTCTCTAACAGGATTAAAACTCTTGAGCTAGTACATTTTTATTAGAGGGCACACCAAAATAATAAGAATTACAACAAAAAGAAAAATGAAACCAGATTTCTTGGAATTCTGAAAATAGTCAATATTGGAATAAAAATTTCAGCTCAAATTGCTTTGATTAAATCCTCTAATTATAAATTCTTTTCCAGTAATAAATCAAATTATGAATCTTAAATGTTGGTATTTTGGTATGTTAAAATCACCCAAATTTATCCTCCTTTCCCAGATGCTGTCGACAGTAGACTAAACTCAGAACCTCTTTCTACCTGTCAGTATATATTCAATCTTCTTTCATATGGAGATAAATCAGTCATCACTTCACACCGCATAGTCCATTCATCATTTTGTTTTACTCAGCTACTATCAAGGACCGTGAAAACATTTGGGGATGACCCTTTATGTTTTGGACAAATAAAAATGGCGGTAAAAAGTGCTCGTGAGGCGGTAAAAACCACGAGGAAAAAATGCTCGTGAGCAATACTTATTGATTTGTTTTGCCTATCAATTACTCATTAGGAAATTGTGTAATGAGCATGTTATGATGTATTTGTTTCGAATTTATTTTTCTTGAGACATGGACGTGCATGCACATGAATGTAGCAGTCTATAAATGCAAACCCGCAAAACCCAGAAAGAAATACTAATAGAAAGGTGATCGACATTGAAATTGCACGTGGTCAACCGTTGTGCATTGTTTTTGCAACTAAAAAGAAAATAAAGTAATACAACGAACTTATTTTGGAAAGGTGGTGTTATAGGAAGAATTCATAATCATTATTTGTATCAATCAAAATATTGTCTGCTTGCATTTCATAGATATCATGATTGTTTCGTCATTTTGAAAGTATACAGGACAACTGAACCAGTCCTCTCCCTGTTTTAAAAATGTATTTAACGGACTTGTACATGGCAATCTTAATAAGTTGATAAATATGGGCACTCGTCTTTCCCCCCCCCCCCAAAAATGCACCAGATTCCGGTACACGAGAGCATGTTCTCATTTTGGAATTGTATAGTTAAAAAAGCAATTAACCAAATTTAAACATTTTAAAGCTAAGGATTTCGATATCACAAACATATGACAACCTTCCGAAAAAATAACTGGAAACAGTCAGTACTCATTTGATATAGTTCGGAACAACTCCAGGATCAGAGTATCCTTCATTTGGAATCCCTTTGCCTTCATTTTAAGCTGATTTCATGAGGATAGATCGACCAAAAGCAGATTTAACTTCGTTCGAAACTGTTAAAAAATCGTTACAAAGGATATGACCCTGAAGTAATTAAAAGCATCTATCATGGTACTGAACAACTATATAGTTATTTGCTAGCATCTTTTAAGAATGCACACGATCAACCGTGACATGCCCTATCGCAATCTTGCCAGAGAAAAGACTGAGTAATGATCTTCTGTCGGATCATGAAATTGGTCGGAACACTTGGGTGATCATTTCTCTTCCAGAAGATCAAGGACTGTTTTCCGTGTTCTAATGGTTTCTGATATCGAGTTACATATATTTTGTGTTAACTATAGAACCCTGTGTAATACTGTCTTGTTTATTATCTCACCTCACAGTTTTGAAGGCATTCTGTTTACACACCAGCTATACGCCCTGGAAGATCTTCTTGTATCTGGGTACGCAGCGATGTCGAACACTTTTAAGGCATATCTGTCATTTTGAAATTGTTGCAAAACTTTTAACTTTTTGGAAGTCCGAATGAAAATTTGCCTGTCAAATCCTTTGGACTGGCACTAATTTGTGAGAATAACAATACCAAAGGTCGGTGCCGGATGCCAATCGGGCTCACACTATTTACGTATTGTAGCTCTTATTTCATATTTTGGTGTGTCTGCTTTGATAATTTGTTTGTTAGTTCTGTTCATGTGCTTTTATATATCTTGTAGTACCGCGAGGGGTTGACAGTAAGTGTTTTGAATATTTTCCCTGACATGATCGCCATAGCGCCTTCTGTATAGAGATAACCTCAGACAGTGCATGTATTTTATATATATTGCTACGAATCCCCACGGGTCAGACTTCTGAAGCCGGGGGTGCAAAAACAAAATACGTGGGCCTACCTTAGCCAAGGTAGAATCATACAATGATAACGACGATTATCTCTCCTTCAGAACTTGAGTTTGTATCAATGTGTTCACTCGTATCTCTTTTCTTTTCTATTTTGTCACAGTGAGAACATGCCTGTTCTGTGCAAGGCCTCCGACTTAATGCGTCAGCATTGTTGTGACTTTTTCCTGCTCTGTGTTGAATTTCAAAATCATACGAAGCCAATACTTCGAACCAGCGGGCCATTTGACCCTCGGGATTTTTGAAGTTCAGTAACCACCTCAACGCCCCGTGATCTGTTCTAATTATGATTTTCCTTCCGTACAAGTAATGATGAAAGTGTTTGAGAGAGCTTATTATGGCCAGTAGCTCTCTTCTTGTAACACAGTATTGCCTTTCAGGCCTTGTAAATGATCGACTGTAGTAAGAGATTACCTTTTCCTGTCCGTTTTGTACCTGTGATAACACAGAACCTAGACCAATTAGGCTAGCATCGGTGTCTAGAATATACTGACATTCCTCGATGGGGTAAGATAAAATTGGAGATGTCACTAAAGCTTGTTTCAAGCTCTCAAAAGATTTTTCGCATTCCCCTGTCCAAACGAACCTAGTATTTTTCTCGGTAAGTCTATGTAAAGGTCTAGCTTTGTCTGCGTAATGCAGGATAAACTTCCTATAATAAGAAGTTAATCCCAAGAAACTGCGAACCTCCCTAACATTAGTAGGTGTGGGCCAGTCTCGAACTGCTTCAAGCTTCTTTGGATCGGCTGATGTTCCACTATCACTAACAATGTGACCCAAATAGAGCACTTCCTTTTTGAACAACTCGCATTTTGTAGGATTTAGTTTGAGATTCGCGGCTTCTAGCCTATCAAATACTTTCTGAAGATTTGTCAAGTGACCTTGAAAAGTGGTCGATTTGACGATGATATCGTCTAAATAAACTAAACAGACATCAAAAGACAGCCCACTGAGAACACGCTCCATGAGCCTTTCGAACGTGGCCGGGGCATTACAAAGTCCGAAGGCCATGACAGTGAATTGCCATAGGCCTCCCCCAGGGAATGAGAATGCGGTCTTCTCTTTGTCCTCTTCCTTGAGACCGACTTGCCAGTAACCCGACTTGAGGTCTAGTGTGCTAAAATATTTTGATCCGGATAGTGAGTCTAACGCATCATCTATGCGTGGGAGAGGGTGCGAGTCTTTAATCGTGACCTCATTTAATTGACGATAGTCAATGCAGAATCGTAATGAATTGTCTTTCATTTTGACTAGTACCACATTTGATGACCATGGACTGGTGGATGGTTCTATAATCCCTAGAGATTTCATTCTACTAATCTCATCAGCAGCATCTTTCATTTTGGCCATAGGTACGCGCCGTGGACGCTGCTTGATTGGCTTGGAGTAGCCTGTGTCTATTGCATGTTCAGTGAGAGTTGTTCTGCCAAGGTCATTTGAATCTTTGGAGAACAAGGTCGAATAATTTGTCAGTAAGGTAAGAACAGTCTCTGCTTCACAAGACGATAGATTTTCAATAGAATGATTGTACAGCTGTACTAGATGTTTTGGTACATGGGATGGGCTTGGATTACCGTTGTCAATCTTATTAGCTGTACATACGACCTCTTCATTCGCTAAGATGTCATGCATGTCAACTTGTTCACACATTGCAGCTACAGTTTGGGGGTAAATTTTGCACGGCTCATTGTGAATATTTGCTATTCGTAATGGTATCACCTCTCTTGTCAAGTCTACAACTGATTTTGCGACTAATAAACCTTTTGATGCAATGAATTTCTGGGTAGGTTCAATTATGCCTATTCCGGATTTAATCTGGGTACCAACTGTCTTTGCAGGAACTATTATCTCTGTACAAGGAGGAATTTCAACTTGCTCAGTAACCGCAATCTTAAAACATGACACTTTCGCATTGCTTGCATAATGGTGACATTCAATAGACTCGTTGCTAGGTTTCAAGGTCAAGCAAAAATTTCCAAGGTCAAGGTCACAGTTATGAGCGGACAGAAAATCAAGTCCTAGAATACCTTCATTATTGATGTCTGCTACGATGACATTGTGTTCGAAAACCTGTGATCCGACTTTGATTTGCATTTTACATTGCCCAAGGCAGGGTGAACTTTCCCCTGTTGCTGTAATTAAGTTAAGGTTTGCTGGTTCAAGGACAGGTGCGGTCATAGGATCTAAATTTCTGAATGATGTTTGACTTAACAATGTCATATTTGCCCCGGTGTCAACAAGCATGGCCATATTCTCATTCAGTACTTTGACCTTAACAAATATTCCTTCATTTTTGGACCACGTATCATTTACATGGATCGAAGAATCTGGCCCTTTTACATCTGTCTCCCTCTGGGCCGCGAGGTTGACATCTGGAAGTTTCCCCGATTCGTTGTTTGTCCTTGACCTTGAGAATCTACAGTAGATTGACCTTGTACATTGTTATCTTGGTGACTTGTAAATGGCACCCCGAATTGCCCCTGAGGTACCTGCCAGGATGATCGTTGTCTTGTATCATTATTGTCATGAGCGTTATAAGAACCACCTGGTCTTGTGTGCTGTCGGTTACTCCCGGGCACCTGGTCCCACCTCTAGCTTGCTAGGGGTCCGTCGATGCTTAATTTTGTACTCTATTGTGAGTGCTGTTGAGATTATCGTCAGGATCTTCTTTAACTCATTTGTGTGCTGTCGGTCTTGACCTTGAAAAGGCCACCGTTCGTTCCGATAATTGTACGGATTTAATGTCCGTGTGTTGCGCTGGTAATTTGTGCCTCCTTGTCCGCGCCCGAAATTTCTATCGTATCTCCGATTATTACCGGTGTGTTGTGAACCGCTGTTTTTGGCGACATTTTGACAAATATTTTTCAGTTCGCTTGTAAGCGATGAAAACTGCTTTCTCATTTCAGCGAATTCTGTCTTAATTTTTGTACAAATTTCTTGAGTCGGATCTACTGACATTTCTGCTTTATTTACAATATTTTCATCGTATTCCGAATCATCTTTACGCTCAATAGAGCGCACTGTTCGGTTCCGTTGTTTATCAGCTACCTTGTGAGCCTCTAGCCTAGTAGCTTGCGCTTCTGCTTCGCTAAGATTTTTAGGATGCGCCTCTCTAAGTCTTAACCGCGTATCTGAGTCAGGAATAGCGTCTATGAAATAATCTAGAGCTAGAATATTACGTAGCTCGGTTGTAACGGATGGATATGCTTGGCGTGTTAATTTTCTTATGGACTGCGCTAATTCCGAAATTGATTCTTCTTTTCCTCTTACGCGCGTTTGTAACCGCGCACGGAATATTTCCGCCCTTTCTACGGATCCGTACCGCTTATTCAGCGCTTTTACGATGCAGTCGTAATCTCTCAATTCTTTTCCGTCTAATTCGCTCAAAACTGAACGAGCTGCGCCCGATAAACTACCTGCAAGTTGCAGCAATTTGGTTGTATAATCCCATTTGTTCTGCTCAGACAAGATTTGAAATTGAGTTAGATAGTCATCTAAATCATCTTTGCCATCAAATAATTGTGGTTTTCTTGGGGTTGTCCCCCTAGACCCATTTGGCATATTCGAAATAATTTCAGGTACATCTAAAATCTCCACTGCATTTTGTATTTCTGCACTTGTTCCTGATGATTTATTTATGGGAGTTATTCCCCTTTCACCGTCAGTTAGGCGTTGAGAGCAGGTACCCGTTGTACTCGGCAATATATTTTTCGTCGCTCCCTGTAACGACGCTCGGGCATCATGACCAGCTTGAACTATTGTCTGTCTGTGTGTGTTTTGTCTGGGACTGTTAGATGTTGGTACGTTTTGGTGAGTCTCAGACATTCTAACTTTCATCAAATTTAGTTCACCTTCTAAATCTTGTCTTACTAATGATATGTCTCGCGCAAGTTGCATTTGTATTATTTCATTCTGACGTTGTGATTCTTCAGATATTTTCTTGAATTCATTCATTAGATGATACTTCATTTGCTTTACTTCATATAACATTGCGCTTTCACCTAAATGATTAGAAGTTTCACCTTCAGCATCCCCTGCACCTTCCTGGACGGTGCCGGTGACGGTCTCACTCGGTTCTTCAATAGCGGTGGAATTTTGAGTATCCCCTTCTGTACGTTCAAAATTAAATTGAACCTCGCCTGAATCATCCATTTTTCTTTCTCGTTTAATAAATGTCTTCTAAATCTTTCAATGATGTGAAAATACTCGACTAAAAACTGCGTCGTTTGCCGCCGATTTTTTTTTTTTTTAAATCAAAAGTAGCACCTAGGCTACTGTGTATTCAGGATACTCGTACTGCCGATCGATATTTTCAGATTTTCAACTAGCTAACAGGAAGACTGCAAAAATAATTCTTCTTTCTTTGATCGCCGATAATTAATTAATGTATGATTTTGAGAAGAGGCCCCACGTTGGGCGCCAATTTGCTACGAATCCCCACGGGTCAGACTTCTGAAGCCGGGGGTGCAAAAACAAAATACGTGGGCCTACCTTAGCCAAGGTAGAATCATACAATGATAACGACGATTATCTCTGAAATTCTTTAATCTCGGGTATCTATTTACATGTAATTATTCTGCAAAATGTATTCATGCATAGATCTATAAGTACCGGCGAATCTCGGCGCAACGGTGCAGCTACTGTATATACTATCTATAGGACGGTGACACGGTGATACTGAAGGTGAAACGGGAGTCTAAATATCTACTGAATGAATGCACCGTAGAAGGTGATATAATCTGTTAGTAGGTGTTTTGCTGTACCTTCCCGACGGTGGACCACAGCGAAACTTCCTTCTGACTCATTGTGCTGGTCACCGATAACTCCACCGTTGAATCAAGATCCGCCGGTTTCATTAACTTAATCACGTGACATAAAGTAAACATGGCGGCTAACATAAACATTCTAGGATAGACTAGCACGAATTCTATTATATAAATGATGAATGAGCATTATGGTAAGTCGATAGTGAAGTTTAAGTATTAGATTAACAGATGCATTATTTAAATAACTTTAAGAATAATAGATAGTCGCCAGAAGGGCACAGTATACGATGTACATGCATTTAGTATAGAACAAGGTCGTATACTGACACTAGTTACATTAAAACATTTAGTGAAAGTACATTATAACATTATGTAAAGATATTCTGTGTACAATTAAATAATAAATAACAATAATCAACAACTTGTATATACATGGAATTAAACATTAAGTACTAGAACTGGATCATAACACTACCCAGCACTGGGGCATAACAATATCATAACTTTCGTTCATGAACATCGACGGCGGGTGCGGCGAGTCAACAGGGGATGCTTACTCCTCCCGGGCATCTGGACCCACATCTAGCTTGCTAGGGGTTCGTCGATGCTCATTTATGTGCTCTATTGTGAGTGTTGTTGGGATTGTCGTCAGGATCTTCTGTAACTCATTTATGACACACTTATCCCCTTTGCCGTTTTGAGATGGTAAAAACGTTCCCCGCGAGGGGTTGACAGTAAGCGTTTTGAATATTTTCCCCTGGCATGATTTGCCATAGCGCTTTCTGTATAGAGATAACCTCAGACATCGCATGTATTTTATATATATTATCATTTTCGTGCATGAACATGGAGGGCGGATGCGGCTAGCCAACAGGGGATGCTAACTCCTCCCGGGCAACTGGACCCACTTCTAGATTGCTAGGGGTCCGTCGATGCTCAATTATGTGCTCTATTGTGAGTGTTGTTGGGATTGTCGTCAAGATCTTCTTTAACCTTATGCCCTTGCCATGTGGAGCTGGTAAAAAAGTTCCTCGCGAGGGGTTGACAGTAAGTGTTTTGAATATTTTTCCCTGGTATGATCGCCATAGCGCTTTCTGTATAGCGATAACCTCAGACAGTGCATGTATTTTATATATGTTATCATTTTCGTGCATGAACATGGAGGGTGGGTGCGGCTAGCCAACTTGGGATTCTTACTCCTCCCGGGCACCTGGTCCCACTTCTAGCTTGTTAGGGGTCCGTCGATGCTCATTTATGTTCTCTATTGTGAGTGCTGTCGGGATTGTCGTCAGGATCTTCTTTAACTCACTTGATCGCCAAAATTGTTCTGTGTGATGTTCGTTACATGCTTTGTTACGCTGTGGTCAGTACAGTATTGTTTGATATCTCATCCACATTCATCGAGAGGATGGATAACAGGACCTTGTTTTTTCTTTGACGTATTTCTTTAGCTGAGTTGATAAACGCATAGCGATCTAAAAATCACGAAAGGCTTTGTCTGGTCCATGCTGCAAATTGATCTGTTCTTAAATGATAAACATAGATTCCAATGACATGTCGTTATAGTTTGTGATTGCTTTGGCATAGAAATTAAATACGATATGAATTTTCATCTGTAAGGGGAACATTTGAACAGTTGATATTACTTTCTAGACAGATAAGTGCTACCATTAACTGAATATAAATCATAGAGTTTGGAATACATATCGCCAATTTCAACCAAACCTATGAAAAAATGGCCTTGTTATGTCATGCCATGCTTTTATTTCTTATTTTTCATTTTGAAACGATCTGGAGTGACAGGATGTCTTTCCTATATAGAAAAGGACGGTATTTTTACCACCTTTATCTATCATTTTGTGTTTGTTGTGAAGCAATATGACGTATTAATGGTACGGAGAACGTTTATAGACTGAGCAGGTGACTGACCATATATGGGGTGACATTGGTACGCCTAACAGACACTGTTAGGTGTATCTGGACTGAAGATTCTACATTTAAATCAGGAACAGAAATTGTAGTGTAGGTTTGTTATACCAATAAATCCAGCAATTTATGACCTTTTTTGCAGAATATATGAGGCAATGACTTAGAAAAGATTGACTGCGAGTAAACAAATAACAATGATCATAAGTACTGGGCACACGCAGAAATTATCACAGCAAAATCCCAAAACGAACCTCCCCCCCCCCCCCCAAAAAAAAAAAGGAGCAGACAAGCGCAGAAAGAGACGCAAATGGGACAAGGAGCAATAAATCACATAGAAACATCAAGCACAAATGACTTCACATAAACTAACAAGACTAAAATAAAGAAATAATACTTCAGAAAAGTGAAAAAAGGTACGACAGAGTCCCCATGTCAAAATTTGCTTACAAAATAACCTAAGATAGAGTTTGTTCATATTCATAGACTGTCACTTCAATAAAACATCGATAAGAAATCATTAAAACAATGTTATAAAAGATTGGCCTTGATCATATGCATGGTATATTCGTTATTAAAGGAAAAATGCATCACAGCATGGCTTTCTTTGCTGGGCGGAATGTACATTGTACGAAGCGATTCTAGTATTACAAACCGGTAACGGAAACTGTAAAAGTCCGGTTGGTCCATTACAAAACTAATACAAATTACAATAGACAGAAAAAATTTTTTTTTTTAATTGATGGGCGTACTTTTTCTCTGTTAGGAATCAAAAACAAATAAAAGTAGGTGATCTCCGACAAGACAGCGTAGCAACAGCTTTGGGAATATGCATAAAAACCAAGTTTCTCATAAAAACATAACCAGACACATTAAGGCATTAGGGGTATAATATTCTACTTCCGGTCGTTTTGATAACATAAAAATATATTATACTACGAAGTTGGTCGAAGACGCACGACACCGGCAATGTTCAGGACCATACATTTTCATGGCGAGTTTTAACAATAAAACATTTATTTAAAATCATCTAAAAATATGCAAGATATGGAAGTACATGATTTCGAGCTTTTCGGCGATATTGTTACATGTATCATACCCCTAATACCTTAAAAACAATATTAATTGTATGTATCTTTCGCTATAATTTCTTCCCAATTTGCAGCACGTTCCACCATGTATGGGTAACACTATGTGCTACTAAAAATCGACGCAAATCATACCCAGGCGATAGATGGTCTGTGGCGTGCTACTCTAACGAGCTTGGGCAAACATACTCTTTTACTAATCTATTACTAATCTTTCTTCCGTCATTTATTTCCTGCTGCAATGTGGAACAGTCAAACTCATTCCTGTGACATGGATGTTTCTTAGTGTATTAATTACTTCTTTCCACCTCTGTCGCCTGAAGGGAGCTTTGTTTTGACACTTTATCAATTTGACGTCATAAGTACATGCAATTTTGCTATTTCAAAAATATATTCGAAATTAAAAGAAGTTATTATATCATCTAAACACTATCCTATGCTATTTTGAACATATTTATTATGATATATGCTAATGAATCGACCTAACAGGAAATTTGGAGCCGCGTACTCTCTGCAAATTAAACAAAAATATAATAAGAGGGCGCTACTAAAATTGATTTTGGCTGTGTCTAAAAATCACTTTGGATTGAAGGATCACTGATGAGAATTTGATTTGCGAAACACGTGTCTAGTGCATAATAAATTGGTTTGAAATTTTCTTCGGGAAGGTACATGATTGTATAGAGTTGGAACACTTCCGTATTATTGAAAAGCACCGCCCAGGAAACAACGAAAGTTTTGCAAAAGAGCTAGATTTTTTTTAATTTCCGCATTTTGAATATAATTTTTTTTTGCGATTAACACTATTTAGGTTTATTTATAGTTTGTTCTTTGAGCGCACAATTTGAACTTTACGTTTTATCTATCAGCCGGAACGCCAATCCCTATTTTGACGGTTGGAAGCATTGTTTCTAAAAAGGGCGGATAACTCTTGACACAAAAAGTAGCAGCATAAGAATGAATTGGGCTAAACGACCTTAGTTGTTTATCTCAAATTTTAAATATTATTATACAACAAATAATACTCGGATATAATTCACTACATATAACTGAAATTCCTCTAAAAGGGATTTTTGATATTTTTCAGCCCTGCTAAAGATCCGACGAAAATTGTGCATACACCGTTGGTTTTAAAAGCTGACACAAATGCTCCCCCTTTGCACTTCTGGTCAAAATTCAATGATTATCTTTTCAACAGAATCCCTATTATGATACCTATATAGAATTTTAGTCAATAAGTACTCTATAAATAGGAATAAAAACGCAATTACGAGGACCAGATTTTAATTAGAATTCATCATTACGAACTCAGAATACACCAAATTCAAGTGGCAATGGAATTTCTAACATTTGTCTGATGGTGTGATACCTTGTAGATGATTTTGTGCCAGTGCCATGTTTCATTTTGGCAAATCTAACCACTTCGCAGCACCGACTTGGGTACATGTGTACTCGTGTACTTGCTGTTTACAAACGAGTTTCCATACGTTGACATGGAAGATGGACGCCCGAACAGCAAATCGAAGTTTGAAAGGTGACACAAACCCCTTAAGGCAAAGATCGGCACACTATTTTTGGTTTTGGTGACTTCGGTGATATATAAAGTTTACATTCAGACTGTTCCCAATCATTCCCAGCCGGGATTTTAAAAGTAAATAAGCAATAAAATGCAGGTAAACAGATCGCTGGCGAAAAACTCCCCTTGACAACGCCCGATTTATTTCAAATTGCCACAAAATTTACCTGATTAAGTGTTATAACTTGAAACGGTATCTCTATTGCCATCAAAATCACCTGTGTGATTCTTGTTTACACATGCAGCACAGTCAGTATGACGCGTTTTTGATGACGTGGTACACTGTCGTCATATTTAAAACATTTGTCACGTGACTTCGTTTTTAAACTTCAAAGACAAGTGCCGACTGGCGTTCCGGCTGTATAAGCTTTTGAAAGTCTGAGATTCTGTTTTGGGAAAATATGGACACAAACGTCTATTCTTGGTCATTCGCTTGTACTAGGGGATAAACTTCTGAATTCCCATATATGTTTGTTTACTTTCTTTGTAGGGATGTTGATGTATCAACATTGATGAATGGCTCCACCAATCCGCAGATTGATTCATGTTTTATGTCGATATCAGTCATATTAATGACCAGTGTATTGCGTATAAAATATCATTTTCTCTCACATTTACAGGTTATTGACCATATCAGTTGTCTGACTTGATTGGCGGATTATCATCTCCATCTATTAAGTTAATATATACGTATATGGTCAAGTATTTGTCACAACTCAAACAATTTCTCTTCTTAACAATTAAGGTGGCTCGTACCTCTGATCGTGAGAGCTTATATTCTCTCTAGTATGATCAATTCTATGGAATTTTCGTGCATATCATCTTTGAGCTTTTTATGAAAACTTTTCAAATAGACCCTAGATTGTAGGGATACATGTATCTTTGTCGTCTATAAATTCGAATGACCCCAATTTTAACATTACACCTTATTGAAAAATAAAAAAAAAAATCACTGTTTTACGTTGTAAAAGTAATTTTAACCAAAAAAAAATATATTAGATTTTGTCATATGAATTATGGCAAAGCCCTATTAAGCGAAGCGAAATTATTTTCGGTATAACGCATTGGGGAGGTAGGCAATATTATTTGTATATCATGTTCTTGAATGATGGATGGGTCATATTAATAAATTTATTGATAAATAAGTCATTACAAAAAAATAAATAAATATATAAAGTAACATTAGATTCATTCCTTTATTTTTCAACTCATGAAGGCCAATGGCCGAAAGGTTTGGAAAAATAAAGTAATGAATTTAATGTTACTTTACCTATAAAAGTGACTTTATTGATTTGTATATAAATAAATAGATAAATAAATAAATAAAAAAAATCAATCAACTAATTAATTGATTAATTAGAAAATAAATAGATAAGATATAAGATAAGTAAAGAAATGGGTGAATAATTAAATAAATAAATAAATAAATAAAGTCCGCTGATGAAGGCCTAACATGGCCGAAACGTGCGGCAAAAAGAAACCAAGTGTTTTTATTTGAATAAATAAATAAATAAATAAATAAATAAATAAATAAATAAATCTTTGTCTGTTTAGATACCATGCAGTGACCAGTAACTTCCGAAAGCTGTCCCAAAATACTTCATGTTCTCTGTCATACATTTTGTATTCAATACTGACGACAGGCACCTGCCAGCTAAAACTTAAAATCGATTGAATCGAACAGCACATCGCAGTGAAATACACATCGATAAGAAAAAAATTGAAAGAACAGCGCTTTGTCGCGAAATAAATATCTTACAGAGAATTGAAATGAACAACGGTAACCGTCGGTTTTTTTTTCAATCTCTGCAATTATGTTTAGTAAAATTTGGTAGACCATCTGTAGGATTTGAACAATGTAATAAAGAATCATACATACGATTCTGTATCGGAACTTCAATGATTTTCGATGCGGGGAAATTCCGCTAAAATTCAAATAGGCCGTCGAACGTTGCATTGTTTATATAGGATACGAAACTAAGGATTAAAAAATGTCCAGTGTTCTGTTACAGACATATACATTTACTTAACGCTTTTCAACCATCTCCTCACTACTTTTCACCCTAGCTTTATATAAGCTGTCTTATTCAGGGGTAAATGTCATGGTGTCTGTATATCAATGAAGAACGTTTTCATCTAGAAATACTTTCGTATAAATACTGAACATTCATCCGGGCATTTTGAAAATGGTAGCGCGCATTAGTGATGCCTTGGTCGAAGATTTTTGAAAGCGTCAGTATGCATGCATCTTTTCTTCCTTAGTTTCGATCATTTTTCCACTTGTTTTGTATATATATATACATGTATGTGTTATCATTAAAGCCAGCTCGGAGCAAGCGGGCCCGCTTGCTCACTTACATGTAACTTCGCTTCGCTATTAGCTTAACCCAGTGTGCAATAATATGAAAAGAAGATATGGACCAGAGGTATCTACCTTAAGACAAGTATCCTATGAATATTACGATCAAATCAATGTGAGAAAGAAATGCAAAATTGGGCAATTTCCTTTTGACTGTATATTTGTCGGTTTAATCACTGGGAATATATGTGTTTTCGAATGATTAGAAGAAAAATTGAAGATTTCTTGGATTCCTGCCAAATGGTTGAGATCTTCGCAGGTGAACCATATACATGTACCCACACAACTATCCGTTCCAGTCTAATGACGAATAAAAGCGGCTTCGTTAACTCGTTGCTTCCGTCCGTTATTGTTTAAAGCTTCAGAAGTATATTGATGGTTTTTGAGCTTATTTGGTTCAATTAACATGCATGTTTATTATTTTTATGTTTTATTTTATTTTACACCACAATTGTACGTTCTTCGAGACCTCTGGGTTATCGGAAAAGTGGGAGGATTGTGCGCACATAATCCAGGATAATCAAACCCTCTGCTATTTAGCAGATGGCGTCCTAAGTCGTCACCGGTTGCCCATTGGTCTCGTTGGTTTACAAATATGTGTAGTCCTTTGTATTTGATGTTTCTGTGTTGTGTGAGGTTCCTTGTCCATTTTGCGTCTCTTTCTGTGCTTGTCTGCTCTGTGTTTTTATATTGGGTGTTTTGGGGTTCTGCTGTGGATGCTGCAACCTGGTGTTGTTGGAGATCCCCTCCTTTGTTTTATTTAGCTACATGTGATGTTTCACATTTTTCGGATATACTTTTCTTCTATGTGTCCGAGTGTTCCGTGGTCCGAGTGCTTCATACCTTATGACGGATTTCATATTTTAGTAAAAAATAAAGCAACTCTACTATGCACAAACTCTCACGATTTCCTCGTCTTTCTCCTAGAACCATCCTCGGTACACCATGGTATTTGGCACTATATGCGCCGAGGCGTAATCAATCCCCTCGGTCCGCTCGAGTAATTCCCGAAAGGAAACACCATGTGGTAAACATCGATGATGAATAGGAAACTAATGACAGTTCTGCGCCACCCGTCCCTTCCATGTTAAGTCTACATGGAACCCCTTGTATCAAGCCTCCTCCTCCTCCCGGGGTTCACTGAAGCATGTTCTACAGAAAGAGGGGAAGCGCTGGAGGAGAAGGAGGATGTGCTTTAGTGAACCCCAGGAGGAGGAGTAGGGTTGGTACTGAGGATTCCATAGACTTCATGGGCGGATCCAGGATTTTTTCTTCAGGGGGGTCTTAAAGTCCGAATATTTTTGAAGAGCCAAAAAGAAAAAAAAAAGGCAAACGCAAGAAGATAAAGTTTATGTCAGTTCTGTTTCTAATAATTAATGAAATAGGTAACTGGAGAGCAATGGCGAGAAAAAAGCTTAAAATCTTGAATTTTCGCATCATAGTACTTGATTGTTGATTGTCAATTCTAATATGTAAATACAACAAATGGCGAGCGATACCGAGCGAGCGAAATTTTTCTTCCGAGAATTGGAATAAAAGCCACTATTCGTGTCTTTTTCAGTTTCTTTTCGTTTTCTTTGAGCCCTTGTTTAACGACCTAGGTGTAATGCATATGTGTTGCATATAGGAGATCGCAGCATCAATTGAAAATAACGTACATGTATGTAATAAATTCTGTCGAGCGGAAGCGAGCCAGAGAAAATTTTTTGAATGCTGACATCAAAATATTATTAAAATGAAAGACTTCTTATACAAATTCATGATATACTTTTCAAATATTTATGACAACAGAAGGGGAATTGGGACTGAAATATGTAAATTAATAAAATCTTTTAGCTATGCTTCGAAAATTCCAGGGGGGGGGTTCTGGAACTGGAACACCCCCCCCCCCCATCCCCCCCCTTTCTGTATCCGCGCTTGGACTTAACATGGGAGGGACGGGTGGCGCAGAACTACTGTCATTTCCTATTCATCACATGTATGTACCGAAGCCATTTTAAAACATTATTAAAGAATCATGATATTCCTGGATTGTTAGGTCAATTCTGATGTGAATACTAAATTTAATGTTTTGATAATGTAGATACTTGAATTATACTATTTTTTATTGGTGTTGCATAAAACAAATGTAAATAAAACCCCTCAAACTCTGATATTTAATTGTATCTAGCTTAAATATACTTTTTTTGAGAAGCCCCTCCTTTTCATATTCTGAAAACGTCTGATTTTTATGAATTACAACAGTCCATTTCATATGTCTGTAATGTACAGGGTGTAAGGCGATGTATATTTCATACTGTCAGTATGACACTCTCCGCCTGCTCCATAAGTCACTGACATGACATAGCTACGTAAAGTCACACCAAGCATCGTGTCCATATAAAACTTACCCTGCATACAAATATCTCTTTTCTTAAATTATTTCAGGTACAGATGTTCTATTTTATTCACTTTAATTTTTTGTATGTATAAAAAGTAAAGAGAAGAAACGAGCAATGTGTGGAATCGGATATTTTCTTTAAAAATGTTTACTATGTAAATGTATCATATTCATCTATACTAAGGACATGTAATAAATGTGAAATTCAGTTATTGATAGGTAACTTTTGAAAAATATATTCTTTTTTTAACTTTCAGTTTTTTAAACGGAAGTGAGTACATGACCACTTTCAATTAAGGTTAGAAAAAGACAAGATAAATGTATTTGAATTAATCAAAATTATTTTATGTCTATCAAGTGTTTCTTTCATAAATGTTAACCTGATAAAAATGTATACTACGGCTGGAAAATAATCAAAATGATGTTGCTAAGCTAATTGCATAAAAATAGAATTTAAACATAAAAAATCCACAAGGAATAAACTATACTACAGTTATCCTAATTTGAAATATTTTATGAAATTAATGTCGTTAATCTCTTTTCTCATTTATTTTTTTTTCAAATGATTTCTTTTCTGTTTGAAATACGTTTTAAAATGTTCAAGAGCATTAAGTTCAACGCAACTCGCAGTGGGTCATATCATGTACTTGAACGGTAAACCAAAGGAAATAAAAATGATCTTGAGTGATATATCACTCGTTTATGAAAAAAATTAACAATTTGGAAATTGTAAGCTTTTTTTTTTTTTTTTTTTTTTCGTTTTTTTTCTCAAGTGCATTTTTATCTCGACAAACATTAATAATTATGAGAAGAGAATTCTCGAAACTCAGTGGTTGAGGTCGTGTATATTATATCTACATAACTATTTTATTTAACACAATCATTTAATATATCTTATTATCACATGATACACCCGTTATGCAGTTTCATAAAGCCATTTCATAAATATATGATATGATAACACGTTACATATCACTCTGCTTGAATGCGATTGGTCAAGTTTGGAACCTAATCACATGAACCTTGACAAATGTGACCTTTCAAATATCGATCAACTGTTAAATTCAGACCCGGAGTCAAAATCAATGATTAAAATTGTTGTTGTTGAATTAATTCTTGCATTAAAATACTATTCAAAATTGAAATACTTTTCTCTTACGCACAGAATATCTATACGATGGGGAAACTACTTCTCATGGCGTAGCAGACGACCTCTTGATCACAGCGTGATTCGCCTCTGTAATTCTCGGAAACGTTGATTTCACGTTAGAAATACACATTTTTTGGCAATATCATGTGATAAAAAGAATCTCAAATGAATTTTCATTTCATACGATGTATTATGAAACTCGTTGTGCGTTTTATATCCCCTCGCCAAGGCTCGGGGATATAAAACTCACAACTCGTTTCATAATACAACGTATGAAATGAAAATTCATTTGAGATCCTATATTTATGAAAACGTACGAGTACCTCCTGCAACAACAAGCAGTCTTCAACGTAAAAAACATTCAACATTACACTACTGTATTTCAAAGATTTTAATTTAAAAATACATGCGGATATCACACATAAACATGGCAATGAGAACAAAATGAAAACAACGCATTCAATAATTCAGCTGAGCATTATAAAAATCTAGTCAAGTTATGCATCCATTCCTGCATACATCATCATATTATTAAGATTTAAACCCCCTCCTGCTCCCGCTCCTGCTGCTCCGCCTGCACCGGCTACTGATGATCCCCCGCCTAGTAATCCTGATAACATCATAAATGGATTTTCCATCATGTCCCCACCCATACCAAATCCTAGAGGGCCAAGGGCCCCTAACCCTCCAGCTGCTCCCGCTCCTGCCGATGCAGCAGCTCCCGCACCCGCTCCTGCGCCGGTATTTAAAATTTGATTCATCAGTAAAGGATTGTCAAATAATGCTTCGCCACCATCTGCCATTAGCATGGAATGTAACATCCCCGCGTTTGATGAGGCTCCTGCAGCGGCACTTGCACCTGCATTTGCGCCCATCATAGCAGCCATAAAAGCAGGATTCTCTAGAAGTTGTTCATATTGTCCCATCATTGCCATAGGTCCTAGTCCTCCAAGTCCGGCACCCGCACCTGCACCGGCTCCTGCTGCACCGGCACCTCCCCCTGCTAACTGCATCATTGCCATCGGGTTTTCTGCGAGATCTTCACCACCACCCATTGCAATTGCTTGTAGAAGTCCACCTGCTCCCGCTCCTGCTCCTGCTCCCGCTCCTGCCCCCGCTCCTGCACCTGCCCCCGCTCCTGCTGCCGCGCCTGCCCCGGCCCCTGCTCCAGCGCCTGCAAGCTGCATCATTGCTAAAGGATTTTCTGATAGATCACCACCACCCATTAATAAAGCTTGAAGTAAACCTCCGCCACCAGCTCCTGATCCTGCACCAGCAGCTGCACCTGCACCAGCACTTGCAAGCTGCATCATTGCCAAAGGATTTTCTGAAAGATCACCGCCTCCCATTAATAACGCTTGAAGTAAACCTCCGGCAGCACCACCTGCTCCTGCACCCGCTCCTGCTGCGGCCCCTGAACCAGCACTTGCTCCCGCGCCAGCACCGGCACCAGCGCTTGCAAGCTGCATCATTGCCAAAGGATTTTCTGAAAGATCACCACCTCCCATTAATAAAGCTTGAAGTAAACCTCCGACACCGCCGCCTGCTCCTGCACCCGCCCCTGCTCCTGCGCCTGCCCCGGCGCCTGCAAGCTGCATCATTGCCAAAGGATTTTCTGCAAGATCACCACCACCGCCCATTAGTAAAGCCCCTAGTAAACCTCCAGCGCCGCCACCTGCACCTGCTGATGCACCAGCTGATGCCCCGGCACCGCTTAATAATTGTGACATCAATAATGGATTTTCTTTGAGACCCTCCATTCCACCTGATAGCATAAGCATATTTAAAAGTGAAGATCCTGCGCTGGCCCCTGCAGAAGCAGCTGCCGAGGCACCAGCAGTTGAATTCCCTTTAGATCCTTGTTTCATGAGCTGCATCAATAATAAAGGATTTTTCATCAATGCTTCTCCTCCTTCACCCCCTGACAATGCCATAAGCTTGAGTAAATTCGATGTTCCCGCAGATGCTCCAGCAGCAGCACTCGCTCCAGCGCTTGCTCCCGATCCTCCTAATATACTCGAGAGAAGTAGAGGATTTGACATTGCTTCTTCGCCTCCGTTCATCAACATCATCATTTTCATTAAATTTCCTGACCCTGTAGAAGCAGAGGCACTTGCTGAAGCATTTGCTGATTGTTTTGATTGAGAGAGAATATATTGTAACATTAATGGGTTTTTCATAATTCCCTCGCCACCTTCTCCGCTCATCAACATTGCAGGGAGAATATTTGCTGCCCCACCTTTTGCGCCAGCTGCCGCTTTTGCTATAAGAAGTGTTTTCATGGGACCCTCCATTCCTCTCGTTAACATAAGTGTCGTAAGTAAAGCATTGGATTGAGCTTTTCCTGAAGCGGCGCTTCCACCCGCAGCTGCGGATGCAGCTGATGCACTTGCAGAAGCACCTCCATTCCCAAGTACTGACATAAGTAAAAGTGGATTTTCCTTTAGACTTTCCATTGATCCACCTCCAAGCATTAGAAGCTTCATGAGATTTGAACCTGCACCACCTCCTGCTGTTGCTCCAGCTGTAGCGCCAGCTTTACTTCCTGAACCACCCAACAGAGAAGCCATCATCAATGGATTTTCCGAGAGAGATTCCATACCACCGCTCATCATTAGTGCTTGAAGAAGACCGTTCCCAGCACCAGCTCCAGCGCTTGCACCTGCAGCTGCCCCAGCACCGGCACCCGCTGCACCACCAGTTCCGGCACCCTCTGCTCCGCCACCCCCTGTTCCTGCACCAGCTCCGGCACCAGCGCTTGCTCCTGCACCAGCTCCGGCTCCTGATCCAGCACTTGCTCCTGCGCTTGCACTTGCTCCAGCAGCAGCGCCGCCTGAGCTCATTAACATTTGTATTGCTAGTGGATTCTCCATCAAGTTTTCTACACCTCCCATCAAAGAAGCCATTTGAACCATCTTTATTAGTCTTGTAAATTTATTTCCTCCAGCTGCACTGCTGGACGCGGTTGCCGCAGCACTTGCACCAGCAGAGGATCCAGTGCCTGTAGCGCCACCAGATCCTGCAGCCGCTGAACCACCTGCTGCTGAACCACCTGTACTTGTTCCACCACTTCCTCCTGCTGCACTACCTGCAGCCGCTCCTGCAGCAGCTCCTCCTGATCCTCCTTGACCACCAGCACCTGAAGCAGCAGCAGCGCCAGCTGAAGCTGCAGCACCACCTGATCCTGCAGCACCTCCTGAAGCTGCGCCACCGCCGGATGCGGTAGCTCCACCACCTTCAGCTTCACCACCAGCCGCAACCACACCGCTGCCAGCACCTGCACCACTTCCGGCACCACCTGCTGCTCCTTCGCCAGCATCGCCACCTCCTCCTGCGCCTGCTCCTCCTGCTCCACCACCTGACTTACCTCCTGCTCCATTACCATCTCCGTTGCCTTGATCAAAAACTTTAAAACCTAGCAATTTTAGAATTATTTTCCAACTATTTGCACCATTGTTCTTTTTTGCTGCAACGGCACCTCCAGACGAAGAAGTACCACCTGAAGTCTTGCCTCCATCTGATGTTTTGGCACCATTCGAATCATCACCATTTCCATTGTCTTTGGTTGCTGGTGTAACATTTTTGGTCTTCTTGTCATCAACTTTTTTAGCTTTATCCTTATTATCATCGTCATCGTCATCCGTTTTCTTGTCTTTCAAAGCATTTATCACATCATAATAAACACTGTAGTAGGTATACCAATAGGTGAACTCTTCTTCGTAAGAGTTAAATTTAGGAGGTGTGGGCCCTGCCTTGGTTACTGATGATCCGGATGATTTAGAATTTTCAGATCCATTTGAATCTGAAAAAAAAGAGAAAAATATGTTATTGTAAAATCTAAGTAACCCTTTTTTCAATACATCTTAAGTAAGTGTGATGGAATACTTCTTGATAATAGTTGAGCATATTTTGAAAAACATTGAAAATAATTTATATTTCCCCTAAACTACTTTAGATGGTTTTTAGAATGGAATGTATTTGATGTATTTGACTATTTTAGAATGGAATGTATTTGATAAAATAGAATCTACACGTAATTTTAACATAAAGGAGTGCCATAAAGGCGAAAAAATGATTTTATCTTTTGACTCCTTTTCTATTTTTATCAATTGATTTTTCTTAGGCTCCTCTTATTTTGATTATGTATCATTTTTTTAATCTTCTTGCTATTTCAAAATTAACAATCAGGCCAAAATAACTTAAATGAATTCAATAGAAATAACAGTATGAATTGAACAGTCGTAAGTATAAGAATACTAGTATATAATTTTAAACGTCTTCAAATCCAATAGCATCATTTAAGAACAGATTAATTTGCAGCATGGACCAGACATGCACGTTTAAGATACTAAACCCTCGTCAGTGATCCTCAATCTAAACAATGTAATATGACCAAAGAGTGAGAATTACTTTATCCTAAAATGTGCCGAAAGAAACAGCAGGATGGGTTTGATTTTAAAAAGCAGACGTCCCTCTTACTGAAAAAAAAACTTTTTGTTTATGTGCATGTACTTTACTTGGTCACCTTTCGTACTTAAAATGTTCTTAATTACATGAGAGAATAAAAACATAGATACACTTTTAATTACAATGGTTTTCCGTCAACACATTAAGATATAGGTTTGTAGTTATCTTGGGTTAAGACAACGGTGGTCTTGGTGTTTGGAAGTGTGAGATGCATTTCAGTTTTACAATTAAAAGTAAATCCAAATGAAGCATTTAATAAACGATGACATTCTTTGATAGTATATTTTGTGAGAGACATTACATTTCTTGAAGATACAAAGCTCCTAAAACATGTAAAAGACCAGTATCTCTACATATTTTCTTCACAATACAAAAGATAAAGAAGATCCTGACGACAATCTCAACAACACTCACAATAGAGCACCAAATGGAGCATCGACGAACCCCTAGCAAGCCAAAGGTGGGAACAGGTGACCGGGAGGAGTAAGCATCCCCTGTTGGCTAGCCGTACCCGCCGTCGATGTTCACGCACGAAAAATGAAAACAATATCTAAAAGCATGCACTGTCTGAGGTAATGTCTATATAGGAAGTGCTATGGTGACCACGTCAGAGTGTGCATAAGAAATGAATTAGAATGACTTAATAATGTCGAAAGGTTCCAACTCTCTACCTTCTTGAAGAAAAATCCAAATCAATTTACATGCACCAGACACGTGTTTCGAATATTAAATTCTCATCAGTGATGCTCTCAGCGGCGCCATCATGAATATGTTCAGTAGCGCCCTCTTTAGTTTTTTGAAGATAGATTTTTACATTACAAAGAGCGCGCGGCTCCAAATTTCCTGTAGGGTACCCGAAAAGTGCATGTCTGGTCCTTGCTGCAAATTAATCTATTCTTAAATGATGCTTTTGAATTTGAATGCGTTAAAACATTTCAAAGACGCTGTATGTAATTTACTTTCTTCATCCAATAATCGATCAAATGATACACATGGTTGATCTTGATTGTTTTTCAATCTTTCCTTCAAAAAACAAGAATCATGTTTGTAGTGCATGTGTATGCTGTTTGTTATCAGAAGTGTGTCTAGATAAATAGCCCCCTAAATTTACAAAGGAAAGGAGGAAAAGAGGTACATTTTTCTTCGAAATTGTAATTATCGTTTTTCATGATTTTATTCGACAAAAAGACAAAAAGACAAACTTGGTTTTTTTCTTTGTCTGCTTTTCTCTAAATGAATTGAAGTAAAGGTCCTGTTTTATTGAAATGGAAAGTGTATAAGTGTATTGTAATTAAAACCCCATGAATTCAAAACTTAATGTTTTTCGTTTATACCTATTTCGTTTTGATAGAATTTAAATCCTATGAAAGTATTTTAAGCAATCTTTCTTGCAGAAGATATAAATTAACACTCACATAATATTGTATGACAAGTAGAATAATGAGGTTGCAATAAATGCTAACTGCATTTGCCTTCAACATTTAGACACAGAAAGTCGTTTTTGAGTAATTATAGTGCGTTTACCTGCTTTCTGATTATTTTGAGAACTGTAGAGAGGGAACAGGCTGAGCAGAATTACGAAAGTTAAGACAATCTTCTTCATGGCTGGTGGCGCACAAAGCAGGCTTATAAAACTGAAAGTAGAATAACAGACAATCGTTAATAAGCATATAGTGAATTGCCGCAATAAAAAAGTATCAAGAGAACAGCTTTCTAGAAAGAAATACATGTAGTATCTAGATGCGGTGTGCCCGACTCGTATAATTAGGGTAATGAGTCTTAATCAGTAAGTCATAATGATCAAAAGTTGAAATTCATTGTGGCGCTCCACTGTTTAAGTTCTCATTTTCGGGTACATATTTGTTAAGAGTGATTGGTTCCAAATTTTGTAATGTGCATCTTGTCACCTCCTCCCTTTGAATAAGATAACATGGTGGATGCTTTAAGCCATATAATTTAAATATAAGTCAGTCATCTTTCAAAATCGCCGAAAATAGGGAAAAAATTGTCATTTTCGCATAAGTTCTGCTAGCAAAGATTAATTCAAAGATCAGAATATTTACTATCCATTATACTCTTTAAAAGTGAGATAATTAGAAATTCGAATTTCAAGTTAAATTCTAATGTTTTTGGATCAAAACATTGACTTTTTGCATAAATTATTGTGCTATTTATAGAAACAGTCATTTCTCTCAAAAACTAATTCGGCTACATATTGATTTTACTGCTTTAGGATAAAGCAATAACATAGATTTATATGTAGAAAAAAATTGTGTAGCTGGCGACCTTCTAGCTATTAATGAAAATAATGAGTTGTTGCCATGGCAACCAGCAACATAGTTTTTATAATAAAATACTCTCCTTAGAACTGATTATTTTATCAGAATAATTCAAAAATAGCCTTTAATTCATCCACAAGCTAAAAGAATATTGAAAAATAAGCATATAAATGTTTTTTGAAATTTCATGCATTTCAGAGGTATGTACATTTATGAAGTGGCATTCTCTAAAATGACAATAATGTTAAAATAACCAAAAATGAACGTTTAGAGCCAAAAAAAAACGAGACGGGCAAATATTGTGTTTTTGGTCTGAATAGTTCGAGGAGATGTTCCTCTACATAAGAATATATCCGTCTTTCTTTTACCTCATTTCTATTAAAAGTCGCCACCCTGACCTTAAGAAGCGCGAATATTGAATTCTACAATCATGTTTCATGTTTGATTTTCTTTGTGGAATTATTGAAGTCAATGTCATATGCAGCAACAACAGCGGAACAAGGACGTACAAGGCCGACGCAACAGGCATCAAACAACGCTTATGCCAATAAACAACTTGGGAAAGACAAGAATACTCAAATGTTACGTCTTTAAATTCATAGCACCATTTCAGAACACGTATTACATTTTCAGCATCAACCAGCTATGCACGTTTCGAGTACTTAACCCTTGTCAGTGATCCCCAATCGAAACAATAAAACATGGCCAAAGACTGATAGTTATGTCCAAAAATACCGCAAGACACAGCAGGATGGGTAGGATATGATGCTACAGGACCCACGTTTAAGATTTTTCAAGACAATTTAACCAAGAGGATAAAAAACTAAATGCGCAAATACATCTTTAAACAGAAGCGACCAATGTTTACCTTGAATCGAATTCTGAAAGTCATGAACCATTTTCATAGCATTTAATGTTGTTAACGTCAATGCATGCAGTAATCCCCATAATGTCTTCAGAGAGACACAGTTTTACGACATTTAAATCAAAGCAGATTCGATGAAAGGTTAGG
This sequence comes from Pinctada fucata, assembly GCA_028142955.1. Classification (NCBI taxonomy): domain Eukaryota; kingdom Metazoa; phylum Mollusca; class Bivalvia; order Pterioida; family Pteriidae; genus Pinctada; species Pinctada fucata. Next base: position 20,042,851 of record AP027114.1, on the reverse strand, counting down.
TCACCAACAAGTTGCAAGAACACTCATTTACGGATCAGCAACTATTGTGGTCGTAAGTAACCCTCATTTCCTGACGCAAATTTATATTTTTGCATCCTCTGCAAGGTGCAAATTGTATTCGACTGTATGACAAATATGGATAATGACGATATCCCTATTTACAGAGCAAAATCGATAATTCAGAAAATCAGAAACCGAAGGCATACAGAATCAGGATAAAATAGGAACCAAAGCATCCACCATATGAAAAGAAGCGAACTCCCGATATGGGAGTATATTTATCTTTTAATTATTAATCAATTCATTAATCAATGCATGACCTCATTTCTTAAATAAAGGATATTCTGCTATCATTATCTAACTCATACTGCTTAGAATTGTGATACACCTACAGAAAAAAAGGTTGTTGATGTGTCTAGTATAATTGCCACTATAATTATCTTTGTATGACGAATGAATCAGAATCATTTGCTTACATTGCAATTTCGTTATTCGGATGTTAAGTACTATTTCAGGATTTACTTACGTAGGTACTTAAGGCTTTATTAGACATTTTATTATTGCATGCATTGCTCGCACGTATAATACTTAACTAGAAATGTATGACACGGTTCTCCGTTATCTAAATGTTACTAAATACATTAATTACATTCAATGTTACTAATTACATTAATTACATTTCACAAATTGTCTAAGTAATTGTGGTCGCCTACAGGAGAGATTTATAAAAAGCGAGGAAGCGAGGTTTAAGAGTGCCTTCCCACACTTGGTTGCACTAATATGTTTTTAATTCATTTATTTATGACTTGAATTTTTTTCAATAATCAGTGAATGAAAGAAAACACCGTACCAATAATCAAAATCTGAATATCAAGTCAATAGCCATACAACTTCTTACAAAAATATCAAACATACAAAGTTAAAGAGGGTTTCCCAAAGAATGAAACAGCGGAATGCGACCTCATGTGACAAAAAATGGCAGACAAATAGACAAAGATAATAACACCACATCATAGAAACACGAAGGACAATGCTATTGAATTTGAAGACGTTTTAAACACCCAACACAGAGTACAGTATAAGAGCGAAATGTGTTAAAGGGGATCGAAATTATGCCAAAAACATTGAAATTAGATTTAATGATATTTTAAAAACGTTTGCATTAACCTAGTAGATATTGATATAAGAAATATTTTGAAAAGGGTCGTACTTATGAGTTATCTCCCCTTGATGAAAAATAATGAAAAAAATAATTACAGAAAAACTAATCGGTGACACTTTGATTTTTCAACGACATTTGATGGACTGTAACGTTTTTCAGAAATTTTTGACCAATCGATATTATATTTGATGCCCCATCATTCTGTTAAAAAATGTAAGGAAAATTAACCTTTTCCCAATGAGTTCAATGTAAACTGTAAGGGGCCATGACTCATAAATTAACCAATTTTTTTTTCAATATCCAAATTTGTCAAAAAATATTATTCGTCTTTACATTATAACTATGCTGTGCTTTTAGGTCTAAGGATTGCATAAATGGGTGGCCCAATTACTTCTCATTACCCATTGAATACCTTAACTCTAAAACGTTTGTTTTGTATTTTGCCATTTGACTGTGGGTTTGTGATTCTGGATTCAATTTTTTTGTGTTTACCTTTTATTCACTGATTGGAATACATTTTTCAAATTTTCATGATAAAGGTGAACCATATGGGCATATTAACAAGTCACGTTTCGACAGTGCCGTTAAATGAATATTGTACGTTTGAATGCTTCTTTGCTGAAACTTTTCGTTCTCGGTTATCTTTATCTACTGTTATTTGCTATTTTTGTCTTGTTTTCAGATTCCTGATGGTCTGCTTGCTATACGTGTGGGGTATTTGTGATTTGTTACGATCTTGTGAATGTTTTTTTTCCTTCCGATGTGGACACAGTCATGTTGAATATCATATTGGATCTATTTTCCTGCTAATTTTGAATTTTGCGTACCATTTGCCTCTTACGTGACACATGGAGGTATGTCACAACTGGTTGCCTATTTGTCTTGCTTGCTTATATGAGGTCTTTTGTGGTCTTACTGTTTTGATGTCATTGGTGTTTAGTCCCCATTGTGCCATTGATGTCTCTTTTGCTTTGTTTCGAGTCATGTTCGAGATTGCCTCCTTGTTTGTTTCTTTTTGTTGATTTTTGCGCTAATGTTTTACAACATTAACTGCAGCAGGTTCACGATAGTGATTTCTTGAGTTTTTGAACCTATATTAATGAATTGCTAAAACATATTGCATATAAATATTGCAGTGTGAAATCATGCTCAGAGGAATAAGCATTCCATGCACTTACATGTACTTTACAAATATTCAAAGATGTTCCAAAAGTTGCAGCAAAGTCTGGCATTAAGAAAAATGAAAAAAGCAAGTTAAAATTTCAAATTAATGAAAGCAAATAATTATTTTCAATCCATCCCTTTCCTCCTCCTTTCAACAACTCTTCTCTTTTATTACTTTGTTTTATGTTGATATAATACTGAAGAGACATTCACTTAAGATTTTTGTATTGTTCACTGTTGTGAAGAGACTTGCCTTTGCAGCTTAGTGGAGAAACTTTTTTCTTATTTTACAATAATTATTTCAGATTATTAGAAAAAAATACTTGTATTATATAAGAAGTAGACTATACTCATAGAATACGAAGGATATCATATCAACAAAAGCAAAAACAACAAAAACGAGGAAATATATTAAGTAGTTTGTTAAGATGTTTACATGCAGATTCTTAAAACAATCAAAGGCAAACTTAAATATAGCATAACTTGCTCACCAATTCATTTTAAAAACACGGTATGAAATACTAAAAAAAATATTTCGGAAAAACTTCAAACGAAATTCGCATACCACACAAACAAACTTTAAGGAAATATTCACTGAAAATTTACTGTCAGTAGTATAAAGTATATAAATCAGTGAATGTTATATTATCGGTACTATCGGTATACTCCTCGCGACATATTGTTTGGAATGTTTTTTTTTTCAACTATTCTCTTTCCAACCCAGAAGCAATAGATCAGCTTTTCTTTGGCGTTAATTGAATCAAAGTGAAGTGAAATGAAAAATTGTCTTGTTATATCTGCCATTTTATTCGAAAATTTAACGTGGCGGTGCCTCACTAACATTTTCATCTTTTAATAATTTTGGCTTAAAGTATCACTGATGAGGATTTATTAACCGAAACATGCATGTTTGGTGTACCGCATTCAGACATTTCTGTCCAGAAGGCTGTTTTCTGACTGGTTGGATATACATTTCATCTTTCTTTAATTTGGTCCTTAATTCATCATTCTTAGTTTTTGTTCACCTATGAAGATACCGGTTCCGTTCGCACGCTGCGAATTGTAAAAATATATGATTTGGAAACGCAAATTATTATAAGAGATAAAGAAGATCCTTAAGACAATCTCAAAAGCACTCACAATATAATGATAGAAGGTATAAGAAAAAAACAGCAAAAAATTAAGCGTTTGATGGTAGCCTTCAAATTAAGAAAGAAAGAAATTGCAAGTAGAAATAAAATGTTAGAAAAAATTCCGTTTAAACTATGATTCAATGACAAGTAAAAACAGATTGCAAGAGAAAAACGGAGTAGCCATCGCAAATTCCAAAAGAAACAAAGGAAACAAGTAAGTGGGAAGAAGAGGTCAACACAGAAAAGGAAAAAGAAAGGTTGAAAATAGCATGCATGTCTAATGGTTTTGCAAATGGACAACCAAAAAAATCAACTTCTTACTCTGTATTGTTAGAGTTTCTCTATGATGACAAAAAAAAACCCCCACTGGATACGTTTTTGTTAAATATCAAAAATATGTTCTTTTATCACCGCATAACTGAGATTAACATTAATTTTGCTTTGTTGATTTCAAAAGTTGGACTTTTCAGCTTCAAAATTAATTAAGTAAAGGCAGATAAGCAAAGCCACTACATCAAAGAAACCGGAATGGAGCAAAAATCTTCCCCGAGGTTTTCACAATCAAAAGAAGCCGTTTAAAAAAAAAAAGCAACAAATTTCTGAATGCGGAACATCAGTCATGCATGTATCTCCATCAGTTATACATTAGGTGATGCCGTGAGGGTAAAAACAATTGGATGATGTAAAATGTAGGGATGTTTATTAAAGGAATCGGAACACCGGAAAAAATTACAATTAATTTCGTATTGATGTTGCTTAATGCTGAAACTTGTAGAATATTTTGTCGCTTGACATCTCAAAATTTATTTTAGATGGGATTTCCTTTCAATATATAAAAATACAAGACTTTGGTTCGTGAGAAAATTGGTGTTTCTAGACAAATTGATAAGCTTTTAAATCAGATAAATACTAAATCACTGTTTTAAAGAATGTGCAATCCAAAGTTTAAAGATGATATTTAAGTTCTTGCTATAAAGTTCTAGTTAAAATGGTAAAGATAATCATTGTAAACTCATGTACATTGTACTACTGACTTCAACAATTATGTTCATAAGTCAGCAAACATATTGTCGAAAGTTTAAGTTTTGTAATAGTAAATGCAACTCAAAGCTTAATCAGCTGTATGCAGCTTATGACGTCACGCACTATCACACTTAACTTCTTTAAAAGGATAGAAAACACGAAAAGAGTGCAAATTTTCAATTTTAAAGTTTGATTATTTCTTAACAATTTCATAACATGTCAATAAGTTTAAAAATTGCAATTCGAACACTTGCATGTAAACTGTACTCACTTTGACGTCTTTTATAATTCCTACTTCCAACCATGAAAACCCCACGCTGTCTTTTTGCCTTCATAAAGGTGAGGGGGATGGACCCGATTACAGTTTCAGCTCAGGTACACAAAATTTATGGTTTCCCTTCGTCATTTTATTGTCTAGCATCAGGAATTTTGCCGATTTAGAAACATTTAATTCTAGGGTTAATTTCTTATGTGAAAAAAAAATTATGTCAAGGATCTGCTAGTATACTTCATAATTCTATGTTTTGCATGATTCTGATATTTTACTTCCGTTATCTTGCATCCAAGTTAAAAGACTTTCATGGTTTCATTTATCTCGAGTACTCATGACAGGTTTGATAGGGCGAATATCGGCTCACCGAAAAAGTCAAATTGAATGGAAATATTCTGTGTAACTTAACGGAATATTAAACCGTCGTCATTTTTATAATAGACATATTACAATGAAATAAAAGTAAGGTAGCACCACTAATTTGTTCAATTGAAAGTATCATGACGAAGATTAACTACCGGGAATATGAAAATCATTTCTTCCTGTAACTTATTATGTGATGTTTGGTAAGAAGGTTGGTGTCTTGTATTAAGGCTGGAAAACTCATTAATTTTGTCGTCTTTTAAAAAGACCCAACTCTAATCTTTTGAATATACATGTAAAAATGAGTGAATTTCGATCGGTGCTACTATCGGGTATCATTTTTTCCTATGTCTTACATACATGCACATGGAGAAATGTTTAGCGTCTTCATATTCATTAGCATAATTTAGGAAGCAGATAAATTTACAGCATGGACCAATGATATAGCACAAAAACCCATGACATTTTCTAACCTTCGAGTTTCTTTTTGACAGCTACTTTGAAGAAAATGTTGTCGCATCCATGTGATGTATGGCTGATAATGCTCCGACCCCCAATTTACCACCGAAAACGTGCCTTGGTTACAAATACTCGCATGTAATGTATGTCATCTATTTATTACATGGTAAAAAGGTGCTAAGGTCATTCTGAAATGGCTGAGGACAATAAATTGTTCATGTTACACTTTCACTCTTTCATACTCTAAAGTCCTGCAATGGTCAAATTTGACTAAATGAATTTTCGGATACATATAAATGATTCAGTGATTTAGTAATCATTCTTTTTATCAGCGGTGGAGTTTTCTTCAGAGGGATTGAAATTAAGTTACTGATGCTGGATTGAAAATATTCTATTGAAATAAGGAATATGAAAAGAGTTAACATTTTTTCACTTTTCCGTGTATTATTCCTCGGGACTACAATGTTTTCGACCATCTGGTTTGCACTGGTTTATTGATTAGTTCGGTATTGATGAGTTGAATTCAACATGGATATTTTATGATACATATATTAATAAATGGAAAAATAATCCTTGAAATAAACAGCAATTTCAGATTTAAAATTTAAACGAAAGGAAGGAGGGAATCTCAAGATTCACAAGGTTGGATGTTACAAACTTTCGAATAGCACAAAGTCATACTCAAATTCATTTGGCATGCTTACATGCACTGATCAATGAATTGTTAGTTCTGCCAAATTTCTAAGAAGCTTGTAAAGATCAATCCAAAGAATTTGAAAGCACGCAATAGTATCAAGAATAAAAAATCTTGTTCTTCCTGGAATATTTGTATCACGAAACGTTACACAACGTCGATATGAAATACAGGTACTCGATTATACGATGGACCCAATTGAGGCTGTTGCGGATTTGTTTCACAAACGTGCGAAAATGAGTTTATTCAAAACCTTCAAACAAACGAAATTTGATTGTATGAAATGCTATGAAAATATTTCTAATCCAAAATTCGATCAATAATGATAAGTACTATTCAGTTATTCAGTCTCAAGGCTGATTGATATTGATAAATCGTATCGAAGAATTTGAAGTTATCAGACATTATGCATTATTTTTCTATATAATCCCCTTCGGTATCCATACACTTTTGCCACCGATGTTTAAGGGCCTCAATACCACTTATGAAGAACTTCTAATGTTGACTGATCAGAAAGCCATCAACTGCAAGTATGACGTCATTATTGGACTGAAGGTGAGTGTCAGAAAGAGCTGCTTTCAGTTTTGTGAATAGATGAAAGTCTGATGGAGCAATATCAGGTGAATAAGCGGATGCTCAATCAAATTGAAGCCACAATCATGAATGGCAGCAATGGCAGTGACAGACCTGTGAACGGGAGCATTGTCCTGATGGAACAATACACGTTTAACTAGTGAGCTTTCAAGGGCGCTTAAGATTAATATTTTCCCGAAACTGTGTCAGAAGTGAAGCATAGTATTTGTCATTGATTGTTTGTCCTCTTTTGAGATAATCTATCAGCAGAATACATTCTGCATACCATTTATATGTAATAGAATTTCCATTAGAACAGTTGTGAACCCCAGAATTATCAATACTCCGAAGTGAGACCATGTACCCGAGGAGAGAGATTTGGACATGATTTTCACCGATTTTGGCAATGTTTCATTGTGTGGATTGAGGATCACCGACGAGGGTTAGATAACCGAAAAGCGCATGCCTGCCTGGTCCATGCTGTAAATTTATCTGCTTTTAAGTGATGCTAATTAATTTGAAGACGTTTAACAATTGATAACGGAGAAAGTCAGACAATACTATGACACAGAGGATATGATTTTGGCTTCTACTTCGTAATTTTTCCATCCCCAGATGCTGATATCCGTACTGTAGTAGTAGACCATCGTTCGGAACCAGTGTCTCTCAAGGTATCAAAAGCATGAGACCGCACTGATATCATACTAAATAAACTATTGCGGATCTTACCCTATCTTTATTTTCTTTAATATAGTTCAAGTATGTCTATTAATTGTAATTTTTGGACTGAGATTTTGGTTTATGTTTCACTTTCATTCACTGATTCAAGGTAAGAGTTTTGTTATCAAACAATGCACTCTTTTTCATATTTAGGACAATCTAAGGATCAGTGTATATGTCATATGGTATACTATTGCCCTTATAAAACACTGACTTGATAAACAAAAAAAAGAAAGATGAAAGATAGATTAAACTAAAATCTAAATGCATTAAGACCATCAGTCACCTTCTATACCACGGGTACGATACTGAATTTATCAAAAAGCTTTCTGCATTGTTCTTGGTCTACATGTGTCTGCAATGAGATAATGAAGTTTTACGATACACGTTCCCCAGAATACAGACTACAAGGAGTCATCTTGGACATTTCTACTTTTCGTTTATTTCAAGCAGTTAGATCAGATAAATAAGAGGAGAATACAAACCGTCCTTTCATTAAAGTAAGATTTGCAAACAACGGTATTGATAAATTGAATCTTGGTCAAATTTTGAATTTTGCGAATGTTCTTCATCAGATTTCAACAACTCTCCTTGTGGACACGTTATTACTGGTGACCTAAATATAGTCAAGAACGACAAGTTGAGAGAAAAGTTTAAAAAGGATCCCAAATACAGAGAAAGTATATCCTTTACATGGAACGAAAATGTCAAAATCATCATGGACCTCTTATGAGGAATATGCAAGACGTTGGGAAAAGAAAGAGGATGTACAGCTCGACACCCTTTCCGAGTTGATAAAATCCATCAGAGGGTTACTTTTATCTAGAATTTACTGATTAAAATTAACTGTGAACACCAGATTCGAGTATATCTTGAAAAAACCCTGATGTTATCGCAGAGCTTGCCTACCTCCAAGAACATCATGTCATTACACCAACAGACAAAGCCTCAAACAATTACACATTTACTTGCAAAAAGTACTATTTCGACAGTCAAGTTAAAGAGTTGGGTTTAAATTCGACACCTGGAAATCCCACTTACACCCCAATAAACCTTTCTGCCTCTGAAATAAGAGATAACCACAAATCAGCTCTTGCTTCCTTTAGCTTCGACACTAACAATTTAGATTTAGATTTACCATACTTATACTGCATACCTAAAATGCATAAGAATCCGTACAAACAACGTTTCATCGCTGGTTCCTCAAAATGTTCTACCAAATTTGTATCGACCTTACTCACCAAAATTTTGTCTGAACTCAAATCCGGGCTCCAAAACATTGTTCGACAGTATATTCTCGTAGTGGTATCAACTAGATGTGGATTTTAAAGAATTCTAAGGAACTTTTAGATCATCTGAAATCCACTCATTTTAGCAGAGTCCATTCGATCAAAGCCTTTGATTTTTCGACACTTTACACTACAATCCAACATTCTAAATTGAAAGAAAGACCCGCAAAAATTATAAGTAATGCGTTTACAAGTAAGAACGGCAATCGCAGATACAAGTTTATTGTTGTTAACTATGACAAAACCTACTTTGTAAAAGAAAAGTACACTGAAACAGATATTATTCAGATGTTAAACTTTCTGATCGACCACATTTTTGTGGTGTTTGGAGGAAAGGTCTTCCAGCAAATTCTCGAAATTCCAATGGGGACCAATTGTGCCCCTTTCCTTGCCGACATTTTCCTTTACTCGCACGAAGCTGAATTCATTTAATCTTTGGTCTCTGAAGGGAAACGATACTTAGCTTCTGACATAGACGATGTGTTGTCCATCAATAATCCAAAATTCGCAGATAACCTCAGCAGTATCTATCCTTCGGAGCTTGAAGTCAACGAAACTACAGAGACAAATAATTCAGCATACTATTTGGGCATAATGTTGTCCTACGACACCGATTGTCACATGAACACCTCACTTTGTGACAAACGTGACGACTTCAATTTCAGAATAACAAACTTTCCTTTTCTGAGAAGCAACATCCCTATTTCATATCTCAGTTAATACGATATGCCAGAGCAAGTACCAAATATACGGATTTTGTTCTGAGAGCTAGGCGTCTTTCAGATAAGCTTCTCAGTCAGGGATATGTATGTGACCGACTAACATTTAAAGACGTTTAACATCGTCACTGAGGAAGTTCTACGGTCGATATGGGGAACTCGTCATACACTATGATTTCCCACTCTCCAGAATGGTGGATGATATTCTGTCATAGACCATTTGTACCATCCAACCAAAGATTGTACTCTATGTCTTACGAAATGAAAGTAACCAGATGTGACAGTTCAACCGAATTGATGCAGGAGATGCTTACTTTTCCTTGGCATCTGGTCTCAATCCCATATCGGGAGTTCGCTTCTTTTCATATGGTGGAGGCTTTTGTTTATTTGCTTTGGTTCCTGTTTTATCCTGATTTTGTATGCCTTCGGTTTCTGATTTTCTGAATTATCGATTTTGTGCTGTATACAGGGATATGGTCATTATCCATATTTGTCATTCCAATATTGCACACTGACCATTCATGATAGTCGGACTCCATCAGAAGTGATTTATCAACCTTACCCTTCATCCAATCCGAAAGTTAATCTTATTCCTAGGATGATAGATTAGGAGCTCGCTTTAGACAGCTGAATACTGTTTTTTCCATATGCCCTCTTCCTTGTATATTACACAGGCGCGTAGTCAGAGAACTTTTCAGGTGGAAGCACTTTCAGTCAGGGGGTTGGGGGAATCGCTTTGAGGTCTCCAATTGGTCTAGTGTGGGGATTAAATTGGGAAAACACCGGGATCTTAATATGAATTTTACACATTTCTACGTTAAAATGACTCATTGTACACATTGTTTTATTCTATTCTTTTTTTAGGGGGGGGGGTGCAAATAACATGGAAGCATCCACATACTTAAGAACATGTATACCTGGCTACGCGACTGTTACATTTACATGTATCCATTTAAATGACTTTCATCATGCCTTTTGTATATTTATCTCATTGTTTTCTTTGTTATGCAACCTTACAGTGAGGCAATTGTTTGTATGTTTGTGCAACAGCGCAATTTTTTTTCTTATATTCACTTTAAACAGTCTACATTTGTGAAGAGCCGTATTAATTAAATTCAACTGCGCCATCAACAATCAGTAACTGTACTTTTACAAAACAGAATCTAAGAAAATTATTTGTATACATGTATCATGAATTTTGTGTATATAGTGTTGTCTTTTATGTCTCAGTGAAGTAATCGGGTTGTTTTTGTTGTCCCTGTATGTAAGTTCCGTCAGACAGTGCATGAAGTTTATATATTGTTTTCATTTTCGTGCTTAAACATCGACGGCGGGTGCGGCTAGCCAACAGGGGATGCTTACTCCTCCCGGACACCTGGTCAAACTCTAGTTTGCTAGGGTCCGTCGATGCTTAATTGTGTGCTCTATTGTGAGTGCTGTTGGGATTATCGTCAGGAACTTCTTTAACTCATTTGTGTCACACTTATGCCCTTTGCCGTGTGGAGTTCGTAAAAAAGTTACCCGCGAGGGGTTTGACAGTAAGTGTTTTGAATATATTTCCCTGACATTGTCGCCATAGCACTTTCTATATAGACATGGCGTCAGACAGTGCATGAAGTTTATATATTGTTTTCATTTTCGTGCTTAAACATCGACGGCGGGTGCGGCTAGCCAACAGGGGATGCTTACTCCTCCCGGGCACCTGGTCCCACCTCTAGTTTGCTAGGGGTCCGTCGATGCTTAATTTTGTGCTTTATTGTGAGTGCTGTTGGGATTATCGTCAGGAACTTCTTTAACTCATTCCTTTTAATAATCTGATGCCTTTGTTTTCCCTTACAATCAATCATTGCACAGTCGGTCGTGGGGACCCCTCCTTGTCCTCCATTTACAATGACCATGCAGACCCAAACACAAATTGAACAGATAAAGAATGGTTACACGACCTACTTAGTAACCGTCCATACCATTGAAAACATGTAATTCAAAGCCGTACACTCTTGATGACACAGACTAGTAGTACATGCACTTGATGTCTTACGACTATTAATCGCAACGTTGTCTGGTTCCTTTTGTGGGTCTCTCTTGGAATTTTTAAATTCCAATGACAAATACGGATAATTGCCATATCCCTGTATACAGCACAAAATGGATAATTCAGAAAAACAGAATCCGAAGGAATACAAAATCAGGATAAAACAGGAACCAAAGTAAACAAACAAAACCTCCACTATATGAAAAGAAGCGATCTCCCGATATGGAAGTGAGACCAGGCGCCCAAGAAGAGTAAGTATCTCCTGCTTGCATGCAACATCCGCCGCTTCAATTCGGTAGAACTGTCAAATCCGGTTACTTCCATTTCGGAAGACATAGAGTGCAGTCTTTGGTAGGATGGTACGGAAGACATAGAGTGCAGTCTTTGGTATGATGGTACGGAAGACATAGAGTGCAGTCTTTGGTTGGATTGATAAAATCATTTAAAAAGAAAATACTTTTCTTTTTAAATGAATGTATGTCTCTTATTTGCGCGATTTTATCATATTAAAATATATGTTCTTCCGTACTTATTTCGTGCATCATATGCGCGTTTCAACAAAACAATGTATCATCAGTGATGCTCTAGGTCAAAAAAGAGTATTGTGAATATATAAAGAGTAAGGAGAAGAATAAAATTATGTTATACGTCTTCAAATTCAATAGCATCATTTAAGAACAGGTCAATTTGCAGCATGGACCAGACATGCACGTTTCGGGTACTGAAAGCTCCTCAGCGATCCTCAATCTAAATAATGTAATATGGCTAATGAGTGTGAAAGTTATTATGTCCCCAATGTACCGAAAGACGTAGTAGGATGGATGGGATATGATGCTTAAGGCCAACGTTTTAGAAATTTCAAGAAATTTTGATAACAAATGCGTTGAAGAGACGATCAACCGAAGTTGATCGAACTTGGCTACATGGGGGGGGGGGGGGCTCCTAGTCTACTAGAAATCAGACAATGGACTCCTTACAAGACAACCACACTTACACACTGCCTGAGAGAATTTTACGAAAAGAGAATATTTGTACCGAAAAAATATACCAAAGGAAAAATATACCAAAGGAACAAGCTCAATGATACCTTTCATAAATGAAAAACTACACTTTCATCAAAATCCGGCCAAGGAGCTTGCAATTCTGAAATATGTTTTCCGTGTCGGCCAAATTTCTCTATCAAAAGACGCCTATGTGAGTGGGCGCGCATATATCATGGAACAAATTTCTACCAGTAGTATTGTCAGTACTTCTTGAGTGATTTGTATTCGAGGCGTCTGCAGGATCCAATGAAGAACTAAGGTACCCAGAATACATACTCATCTAGAAAGATTTCTTTTGTCATTATACAAATTTCAGACCATTTGGAGAGAAGTTGGAACAATTTCGAATCTTCTTGTAATGTGGAGCAGTTAAACTCGTTCGTCGTGACTTGAAGTGTTTTGATTACTCCTTTCCAGTTCTGTCGCCCGAAAGAAACTTTGCTTTGGTCCTTATTCAATTTGACATCACGTACATTATTTTGCTATTTCGGAAACTTGTCATTTTATGCAACATCGAAATGTTTCTCAAATGCTATTTTGGTAATCGATTTTATTTAACTAAACCTGAATCGATCCTACAGGTAATTGGAGCCGCACACTCTCTCCAAAGTAATTTCACAAATTTAAATTCAAAACAATAAAACCAGGGGGTGTCACTGAAGTGAATTTTGGCTGTGTCTGAAAAGCATCACTGAAGAGAATTTTTCCATCCGAAACACGTGTCTGGTGCATTAAAATTGGTTTGAAATTTTCTTCAAGAAGGTAAAGTATTTGAACAATTTCGTATTATATTGATTTTGCTATCCTACTGAAAATGTTAAGGAAAAATGATTTAACTCTAATGAAGGGTTAAGTAGATATGCGCTCGAACAGTTAGTCAGACAGAGAGACAGACAGAGAGACAGACACGGCAGCGACTATTCAGGGAGCAAAACACAGTAGGGGATACCAAGACATGAAAAAAAACGCACATAGGAATGTCAAACAAAGAGTCATAGCACACCGAAACTTGAAACACAAATCCATTACTCAAAATAAGGAAGACCAACGTGCACCCTTTGCAGACTTTGGGCGTTTATCAGCAATATAAAAGGGAATGGTCGATTTTCCGGATTATGCGTACTCAATTCTAACGTGTTCGCTTACCCGGTAAGACTGACGTCTCTCGGGAGGCACAGATGGTGTATAAACAAAACGCTTTTTCATTCTTAGATGAAATCACAAACATGACAGTTATATGTATACATATGCACTGGCTAGTGTTTTTTATGAATAGGGTAAAGGTGATTGATACATTAAATGCAATGAAACAAGAGACTTCATGGGCCATAACGCTATATTTAAATCTTTTAATGCTTTTCCAGTATCAAAACTCTCGTATTTTGCTAAAATAACGCAAATCAAATCGTATAAACTGTGCTCTGTGTTACGGGTCTGTCCCACATATATCACTTTCAATAAGTTTTCAGGTACATATAATATTTTGCCCAAAGCAACTTAACTAAATAAATTTGTACTGTTTCAAGAACTTGTTATCTTCCAAAAAGAAGGAGCACAGCAGTTACTATATTTTCCTCCTTTATATAATGAAATACAAAAAGGGCGGATCCAGAGGGGGAGGGTCTAGATCCCCCTCCCCTGGAATTCATTTTGAAATGATTTACCGTCTGCATGTAAAAAATTTTCTCTGGCTCGCTTCTGCTGGCCAGAATTTATTACAATCTACTACAAAATTGTTTTCAAATGATGCTGTGCTTTCCTGCACAACCCATATACATTTGTTGTTCATTACACCTTGGTCAATAAACACGGGCACTAAGAGTTGTGAAACTGAAAAAGACGCGAATAGAGGATTTTATTCCAATTCTGAAAAATATTGCTTGCTTGCTATCGCTCGACATTTGTTGTATTTACACATTAGATATGATGTGATAATTTAAGAGTTTATTAAGCTTCTTGCTTGCTATTGCTCGCAAGTCCTCTATTTTAATTCTATTTATAGAAACAGAACTGCCAATCGTTAATCAAGGACAATATTTTCTTTTCTTTTCTTTTTTTTTCTCATAACAAAATTGGATTTTAGGACCACCCCTGAAAGAAAATATCCTAGATCCGCCCATGTACAACTTAAATTTGATCTTCATTTATGAATGTGTTAATCCACACGTTTGCCCATCATTCATATAGAGTAAGGTAACAAATATGAATTACACTGTGTATCTAATTTGCAAAATTCGATTTACAATATCTTTGAGAATTGAATATATAAAATATATTATAATGATTATACGTGTTTGTATTAATGTTAGTTTCATGCATTGGTAACATTTTTAAACTCCTGTTTCAAAACGAAACGTGATATCAAACATTCTAAGAACTATTCAAAGAAGGATAACTCTGTTGAAAGATATGTTACTGTCGGACTTTATTCTTAAAATACTGATTTGTCGACAGGTTTCTTTGGCTGTCAATTCCTGGATTTATGGAACAGTCATTTCTTGATTGTATTGTTCACTCCACATTAATCTTCCCAATGAGCTGACAAACGGTCGCATTATATAAACTTACAAACAAAATTTCTTTTTAAAATTAATTCTAATTAAAATTTATGAGCGGTTACTTGGTAGACAAAAATACCATCGCAATTGTGATAGAATCATCAAACGCCTTTTATACATAGAATACGATCCTTCCATCACTAGACGGACACTTAGTACTGGACCAATCTACAGCCTTGTACCAGCGCATTCTTAAGAATTGCAGTCTCACTGACTGTGACGACATGAATCCATGACAGGCCCTGTCCAAACCTCTTTAGAGAATACAGGGCCCGACCAACCGTCCTCTCTGAATCTCAGTCGGACTCCTCGGGTGATCACATACATGAGCTCGGAGCTCGTTACAGTCAGCTGAGCAAGGACTGTATTTCGTATGCCGTTTTGATATCCATTTACACATCAATCTGTGTTACTTGGGCCCTTGCGTTGTGCTGTCTATTTGTATGTTCATATAACAGTGAGGAGCAGATTTACGTCACATTATGAGTTCCTCGAGACCTCATGGTAATCGGAAAAGTGGGAGGGTTTTGCGAACGTAATCCGGATAACCACACCGTCTGCTACGTGCATGGCAGATGGCTGTCCTAAGTCGGCACCGGTTGTCCATTTATCTCGTTGGTTTATGTGTCACAGTTGTCTAATTGTTTCATATTTAAATGGCGTGAGTTGATGTCCCTTGTCCCTTTTGCCTTTCTTCCTGTGGGTGTCTGCTCTGTGTTTTTGTATTTGTTTGTTTGGGGTTTTGCTGTGGGTGATGCAAACGAGTATTGTTGGCGATCTCCTCTTTTTTGGTATTGAAACTTTTCTTTTGCAGTGTGAAGCACTTAAACATTTTCCCCGTGATGGAATGTCACGTATGTATTAAATACCGTAAGTACTTTCCAGTTCTGTCAGCTGAAAGAAACTCTCTTTTGGCCCTTGATGAATATGACATCGTACATTCTTTATCCATTTTGTAAACTTGTCAGTACGTTCTAAAATGATTAAAGGTGTACATCTTAGCATAATCCCTCCAATTTTATTTTGGTCATAGATTTTATTTAAGTGTATGCTACTGAATCAACCCTACACGAAATTGTGAGCCGCGCATTTTTTTTTTCAAGGTAAATGCCCAAATTTGAATTCAAAAATTAAAACTAGAGAGGGCGCTACTAAAATACATTTGGCTCTATCTGAAAGATACTTTTGCATAAAGTACCACTGATGAGGATTTACTATCCAAAACACTTGTCTGGTGAATTCAATTTGGTTTGATATTTTATTCAAGAAGGTAACACTTCAGTTTTCTTATAGTTATGACAATTTACCCTACAGATGTACAATTCAGGACAACGTAGAAAGAATGAATTGAATAATCCCCATTTAACGCCATCCAAAAACGTAGGCCACATCTCATTTGTGTGGTCAATATCCTTTTAAAAGTGCTTTTCACAATTTCAAGAATCTCTCTTATCCTCTGGTAATCTGGATAGCTACATTCCATAATTTAAGTGTAATTGGTGACCAGAGACCATCTTAAGTCGGCCTACGTATTGTCCGTCTTAAATCATATGTCAATGATAGCCTTACATAAGTTAATTTGATGATTCCCTTGGTGTAAACATTCTATCTGAAATGTTGTCTCCGTTTAATTCTTTATATATTTTCCATGAAGTCTGTCGTTTCTTGCATTCACTATCTTGTCTTAAAAGAAATTTCTTTGTATGCCCATGGTCACTTCTTAACACTGAAAAAGTAATAATCTTGAAATCATTCAAGGCTATAGTCAACAAAACTTATATATCATAAAAAATAAAAATAAAAACAGCAATCACACTTAAGTATCAGCAAAAACACACAACAAAGACACCGTTTCATCATGAATGCAGACCAACTCTTTCAGTTGGAAAAAGTAACCTTAAACTTCAAAGATCATAAAGTACAAAAGACGCACAACAAATGTGACTTAACAAAATTGTAACTAGAGATCTTTAGTTTAAGAACGCACACCTTAACAAATAGCTATTTCTGATACTAAATTTGATTTGATTAATTATTCTGAAACCAAGGAGTATCTCCCTCTTATGCTAGGTTTACACTTATGCTAGGTTTACACTGAGTCACGATGCCCTACGATGTCCACGATTGAGCAAAATCGTGGAGCTCCACGATTCTATAAATAAAATTGGTCTTCACACGCTCTCCGACGCTCCATCACGCTCTGATACGCGCTGTAGCGATCTGTTACGATTGTAGATAAGATTTGTTACGATTTGCATCCCGTTCTCTCAAGTTTCGTTACGTTCCCGTACGATTACCACGATGGGCTCTTACGCTTTGCCACGCTCTATCACGGTTCCCTACGCTTATCAAGTTTTGTTGCGATCTGTTACGATGCAGGACTACGATTTGCCGCGATTTAACACGATTTGATATGAAATAGACTACCAGTTTCAATACCACTTGAAATATCCGAACAAGATTAAGCTTCATATCCAGGAGATGAAGATTTTATATCGCGAGACGCTGGAAATTGCATTGATTCACCTTATTTGATCTTTCTTTTTTTCGATCATTAAATGTAACATGTTTTGTTAAGGAATTCAAATCTTTGATTGCGTGTATATATTCAACTCGTTCGAAGACAATTAATGCAGCACCTCACTGATTATCAAGACTTCTTTTCTTAGTATTCTTCATATGTAAGAAATTGTTGCTGATGTTAAAAATTTTTGTAATCCATCAAAAACGGGTTGTCTTATTATAATTTTCATTATAGGAATATTTGAATCGCAACGAATCTTGCATATCGTGGACTGAATCGTGGAAACCGTAACAAATCCTAAAGAGCGTGAGTGAAATCGTAGTAGATCGTAAGAGAACGTGTTTCACCAAGATCTCCTACGATCACATATTACGATCTATTGCGCTTTGTCAAGATCTGTCAAGATCTGTTACGCTCTACTACGCTCCATCACGTTCTCTACGCTCCACTACGCTCTCTCACGACGTAAGGATCAATCGGGACAATCGTAGCAAATCTTTTGAGAATCAAAAATTTTGCCACGATCTCTGCGATCTCCTACGATCATCACGATTCCATCACGCTCCCTTACGATCGTCACGATTCAACACCACGCTCTCTTACGATCTCTACGATTCACCTCAATCGGGGCAATCGGGGCGATCGTGGCTAAGTGTAAACCTAGCATAATAGCGTGGCCATTTTTGGTTAGCTCTTTGGCATGAATTTTATGTAATGTTTAGAATTACCCATTTGAAATACCTCATTTTCTGCCTCCAGTTAGTTACCTGATGATATATTGATAGTTGATATGTGCATATGGTGCACCTATTCATACGATGGAGCATTTATTTCAATATGATTATACATGTATTCAAACCAAAGGTTATCCATCTGAAAGAAATACTCTGTCTTTAGCTATTCTTTGGCAAAAAGTTTAGTTCATGTGTAGAATTGTGCTCTTCATGTACCTTTTATTTGGATTTCCTGTATTATTGAATCGAACATCACTCATACTTAACGTGCACTAAATGTGCATGTAAAACTTTGGCCATTTTGCATTGTTTAGATTGCGGATCACTGACGAGGAGTAAGTACCCGAAACGTGCGTGACTGGTCCATGCTGAAAATGTATCTGATTTCTAAATGATGTTATTGAAATTTAAGACATTTAACAACTTAAACTTGAAGTGCCCAATTTCTAAAAAGAAGGTATCAGAAGAGACGATTGTACAAAAATGTTAGTCGAATTATACTTCCGCCGTAAGATATTTATATTCATCTGTCGCAATAATTTAGTGCAGGATGTGCATATGCGCGTTTCAACGAATATGTCTCATAGTCTGATAGTTAATGGCCATGTTAAATCGAAACTGATTGTCCATTGATCTCTTCCCTAGCGACTTAATCTCATATTTGTTATATAACTATCAAGTGCTTCAAGTGCGAGGGTTTTCATTGCAAAACCTGTGAGTCATAGAAGGCAGGATGTATGACTGAGAAAAAAATCCTTCAGTTATCCGGATCACTGCATCTTTTGATACGTGCCATAAAAATATAGGAGATGGACAGAAACAAGGAGAGGACATCGTATAATGTTGTGAAAATGTTTGCCCGATCCATTTCATAACCTGAAATCAAGTATGATTAAACTAATTTTTTAGACGACAGTCTTAAGTCAGTTCCGGGAATACAGTAATCTCCCTCATTTTATGGTTTGTTTTTTTTAATATATCAATTGTCACGTTTAAAAGATTGATGTCTCACCTTCTCATAGAATTTGGATATGTGAAAAAAAAGTTTTATATCCATATGCATACATTGTATTTTCATATTCATGTGTGTTACTTCGGTCCCTGTGTTTTGCTGTCTCGTTTGTGTGGACATCTTATTGTGAGACGGCTTTTATATACATCAGTTGCTTGTTCATCGAGACCACTGGGTAATCGGGAAAGTGGAAGGGCTATGTGCACGTCATCCCGATAACCATATCATTTGCTACTTTAAAAATAGCCGTCCGACGTCGACACCGATTGCACATTGTCATATGTAAAATATTAAGTGTTTTGATGTAGAAGTTGTATTTGATGTTCCTTGTCCCGTGTGCGTCTCGTTTTGTGCTTGTCGACTCTATGTTCATGCAAGAGATTTCTTTCGAAGTTCTGCCTCTGACGCTGTAGCAGTCTTGTTGGAGATCCCCTCCTTTCATGTTGTTGATGTGAATAGGAAACAACACAAGGTTTCATCATTCTTTATTGTATAAGGAAACAATATTTCATGGTGCATTCTTTATCGCAATGATGACAATACTCTTTGTAATATCAAATATAACTTCAAATTGCTACAAAGATATGTGAACTGTCCGATTGAAGAACTTGACCACACCTGTATCAAATATATGAAGCAAACCGCTATAGTATATTGATCAATTAATGACCAAAACATCAAAGTATGTCAGAAATAGTCTCATCTTTCTTCCTTTATGAAAATTTCTCCATCAAAACCTGCCGAAGATTCAGTTTTGGTCTTCCCGGTACTATTGATGAAAATAAAACAAATATCAGTTCTTTATGGGAAAAAACGAAGAAACTAGTGTAATATTAGGTTTTAAAAGAGAAAGAGTCATTTTGAAAATTCCAACATCGAAACATGTTACAATGTACAATGTAGATACCATGGATATGTCGATACATTGAAAGCAACTTTAACATGTTCAAATTTAATCATTTCAATAGTTTAATGTTATACAATTATATACTATTACCAAGTTAAATACATTAGTTTAGCTCCCCGAGGATCGAGGGGAGATATATAATTGTGCCTACCGAGGGAAAATTCAAATAACTATTATATTTCATGAAGTTTCGAATTCGTCTATATATGAAGTATTGATAGCTATTCTCTGTAAGCATTTGCACTTTTATGAAGGACGCATGGCACGGCATGTCTCAGATTTTGATAAAACTAGTACATAAGGTTGGGTCTGACCCAAAAGTCAAAATTAGTTAAAAAAAATTTTTGATATCACATCCGGTTGCCATGGAAACGGACTTTGAATATTGAAAAAAATGCATTTGTGGGCGTTTTTGAAGTCACATACATAATTCATGCAGCATAATCGAAAACAAACACTGATGAATTATCAGTACCCTATCATTTCTCTTTCAAGTTAAGTAATAATAATGTTGGGTTTATGGTCTTATCTATATGTTTCCATAGCAACAACACAGGTACCCTACGATTATAAATTACTTACATTTTTGAGTTTTTTATGCAAATAAAACATAAGCATTTACATTGGGACAAAGTTTCTGTTCGTTGCTATGGCAACATGACCTCCTCAAATCGCAAAAAGGAAAGCAATTTTGGACAATATTTAGAGTCCTTTTTTTACTAGATCATTGAATTTTAATTCAAAGTGATGAAAATTTATTTATCTATTCAAGTAGATCTTTCATTACACGAAAGAAATTTTTCTTTAAATATTCAGGAAATAGTCCGTTGCTATGGGAACGATTGTTTAAAATTGCTTATAGGCCCACTTTGAGTCCTTGGATACGGGCACCAAAAGTTAAGTAATCTTTTTTTAAATCTAAAATAAAATTTAGACTTTGCTTTATTGTATATGTGAAAAAGGTTGTGTAACCCTTTTTTGTTTTTTGTGAAAAAGGCTTCGAAAAACAACAAAAAAATGCTTATTTTTATAATGTATGGCCAAATTACTATAGCAACCATTAATAATTTGAAAGTTTTTTTCTTGTATTTTGATAGGGGCTTGATCTTTATTTCTATTGAAATTGAACTTCCTGGGATTAATAATTACTGTTTTATGAAAATAATGAAAAATGGTTGCCATGGTAACATATATGTTCCCCATAGCTTTTTCACGTAATTTGAAAGAGCTCTTTGTGTTGGATATTTTCAAACAATTTTTATCTGTTCATGATGCATTTTTCTAAATGACTCTGAAGTTGCAAAATAAGTAATATTGAAGACCATAGTTACCGTTGCCAAGGTAATTTATGTACATAGCAACAAGTGGGTTTATCTTGAATTTGCTCATTTTATGAAATAAATCCTATTTCTTATCATATACCCATCACGAGAGAATGAAAATTGGAAAATACAAACAGCATTTAAATCAATATATCAAAATTAGCTAATTATGTTGTCATGGTTACCAGCCTTTTTAACAATATCAGACACTACTAGTGAGCTTATTTAAGATTTTATGTCCTAATCCTTAGGATGCATAAAAAATCTTCCATTGATGTCACATAAAGACCAAATTGTAGAGCTTCAAATTAGCTCAATTTTGCCAATTTCTCAACTTTAAAGGCCGTTGCCATGGTAACAAGATGACCTAGAATTAATTTTTTTGTCAAATTTTCCTTTTTTCATTGGTCCCTACTTATGTGTGAAATTTCATGAGAATCGGAGACCATGCGTGCCGAAATTGTTTAAATGGTTACAGAGAATTGCTATTAAAACATTACTTTCAGACTACAAAAAGCCTCTATGATATCTTTTTCGTACATGCAGAAGTGTTAGAATGTTATAACTACCTCGGATGACACATCCGGAAAGGCTTCTAACTTTAGCACATGAAGAGCTGATGGAATATGCTATCTACCCGGAATGACGTCATTCTAGGTAGGCATAACGTTTGAGCGTTTTATCGAGCGGCTGTTTCAGCCAATCAGAAAAAGGGAAAATTCCCATTCAAGTAACAAAAAATATGTTGCATTTGACACTAACATTTCTCATGTCAGTCAACATTAATCAGACTAGCGTTTATTTTATATGGCTTGCAGTGTGAATCCGTTCGAACGCCCCCACCCCTTAGGGCAAAGTATTTTCATTGATTGCTTTCTGGGCAACACTACTGAATGCCGTATACCAAACATTCATGTTTTGGATAACGTATCTGGATAATTATTTCGAAATATGGTAATCTACATTGAAATTTCACCATAACCACAGGAGGACCAATACAATTGCTGTTATGAAGATAAAATGTGCCTACCTCCTATATGCTTGGAACATTGGCAACATTCAGGATCAAACGCAGTGCCCGGCGCACATATCATTGTCACCCATTGTTCATTTACGAGCTGCTCAAAGTACGTATTATCATAATTGGCGCTGAGTCGTTTGTCACAGAATTCTGGACATTTTAAATATCCTCCTGAAAAATATGTTAGAAATGGTAAAGTCACAAAGTAAGGAAAGAAATAGTAGAAATCTATCATACCATCACTGGCTATATATAAGTTATACTTCAAAATGAATTTTAAAACCAAAAGTAGCATTACATAGTTTGTTGAAATGCACTGAAATTTTATAATAGAAATTATTATTTTTCTATTACCATCACGTGATATTCTGTAAAAACTCGTATAGATTAAATTTACTATAAATAGTAACAAAACGTTTAAGGATTTTCCTATGGCAAAGCTGTTTCATTTTTAGAACACATGACGTAATAATGGAGAATCTTTGCCGTTCAAAGCATTTGCGTGCTGATTTTGAAAACTGGAAACATGTTAATAATCATAGCATTTTGATTCAGTCGATATTTGCAAAGCGGCGAAAGTGAGCCCCTACATGAGAGAAGATCAGGTGCCTGGGAAGAGTAATCATCTCCTTCTTATGAAATTGAAAGTATATAGTACATCTGCATTGGCTGTTGCTTATTGTTTTAACTTATTATATAATTTTCTTATGATAATTCAATTTTCTTTCATATAAAAGGGGTCAGTTTTTCTTTCATATGAAAGGGGTCAGTGACCCAATTTTACTATCTGTTTTATCAAATACCACATTTACTGACTCGGATCTTCCAGTTTATTTCTACATCCGCAGACAGTATCTTTGTCAAAGATTGTTTGAGGTGGGCACTTGTGGACATGTGGTCTTCCATCTGGGAGGTACTGTATAAATCGATCTGGTTTAGCATGGTAGTCGTAAGGGCAAACCATACCTGGAAAAATATAGCAATATAAAGATTTATAAGATATTAAGATCTTGGAAAAGGATAATTTATGCAATGAGAATATCCCATATATGCCAAATTGTGTGAATGCTAGGATTTTCATGCACTGATCATTTTTAAAATTTCCTTCAGACTTCGAAATGAAATAACTATTAACATGATTAACACGATGAAATATAAGCATACGAAGTATATCATGTATAAAAAATTGAAAACAATTTCAAAATTTTGAATAACGTTTGAGATTTTCTCTTTGGCAATTAAACAAGATAGTGTAATCTTGCATATGGTTCACTGATATTTAAGAATAGAATATATATACTGGACAAAAAAGTTAGGGATCATTCTCATTCAAAATAGTGCTGGGTAATTTTCATCAAAATACTGGAGTTAAACTTGGGACAATATTACAAAATGAAGCCGGTCAAACAGAATGTCATTGCTTTCATTTTTAGGTAAACATTTTTTTTTATTTTCCCCAATTTCAATTTTGAATAAAATGCTTATTTTATTTATATTTTTATAAGTCATATCTTTTTTTTTCTCTCTTTTTTAATAACCCTTCCTTAATAAACCTTCCAGATTCATTAAACTTATGATTTATCATTTAACTTTGAATTATTGTTCAGATTGAAAA
The DNA here is from genome assembly GCA_028142955.1 of Pinctada fucata. NCBI lineage: Eukaryota > Metazoa > Mollusca > Bivalvia > Pterioida > Pteriidae > Pinctada > Pinctada fucata. The sequence continues at coordinate 20,018,513 of AP027114.1, read as the reverse complement.
CCCTCGTTTTAATGTAAAATTTTTCACACTCTTTTTTTTACGTTTTCAAAAGTGGCACGGGTTATGTCAGAATTTCATTTACAGCGATAAGCTCAGTTTGAATATCGGATTTTCAATACAATATAATTGTGTACTTTGGATCTGACATGCAATTTCTACTGATTGATTATGAATTATTCATTCCGTGTAAATTTTTAGGTAAAAATTCTATTTTTCTGAAATTCTCATTTTTACAGAAATTGGTAGGAGATAGACACTTGGCTCCGTTGACTTTGTTCTAGCCCAAAGTTGTACACATACTGACAACTTACTTAAAAATTTATGTTTATTTCATTTATGACAATAGAACTATGCAAATAAAACAAATTCCCTATAACTATGGAAATTCAATGCAAACTCTAAAAAAATATCCTTAACTTTTTTGTGCAGTATATACAGACCTGACTAGGTCTGTATAGTCATGAGTAGACCGAAATCAAAAGTCAATAACTGCTTTATTAAATTATCAGGATCTGATTAACATTTGCATTGAAGTGATGCGCGAAGTCAAAGATCTAACACTACAACAATCAACGCACGCGCTGGTCACGCACGCGCTAATCCCGAATAGACCATTTTGGAGCGTTAGCGGTCAACTCACTCTGAGGTATATGTACACTCTATCAAACGGCGTCTCAGCACCAATTAGAAATAAGCAAAATCGGCAGCAATTCCTGGTTAATAATAGATTTGAATCAGTGCCATGTTATTGTATGTAAAAATGATGTGTAGTGACATTTCATGTGGTTATCAGAGGAAAAAATGAACTTCGGTGTACTTCCCAAATTGACTAATGCAAACATTTTCCATGGCTAACTTTGGTAAATTCAAAATATTATTTCATATTTTTTAAATTTTTTGATGGTTTTCCTTCATATTTGGAATACAATGTATTTGATATACAGTTTTTTTAGCTCACCTGAGCCAAAGGCTCTAGTGAGCTATTGTCATAGCGATCCGTCCGGCGTCCGTCGTCCGTCGTCTGTCGTGTGTCGTGTGTCGTCTGTCGTCTGTCGTGTGTCGTGTGTCGTCTGTCTGTCGTAAACTTTTCACATTTTCGACTTCTTCTCAAGAATGGCTAAAGGGATTTTGATGAAACTTGGTAGGTATAAAGTACTAATGGTCCCCTACAAGTGTTGTTGTTTTTCGTCCGGATCCCTCAACAGGTGGCGCCACCACAGGCAAAAGTAGGTCACAGGGGGTACCCTCCTTTGACAAACTTCTTCTTCAGAACGGAAGCACGTATCGACAAACCGAAAGCATCAGGATGATCTAGAGAGATGTCTTAAGAAGTGTTGTTATTTTTGGTTCCACTCCGAACTCAAATTTTTGACGCTTTTTTGACGTCTCTTCGGACTTAGTCAGGAATGCTAATTTTTGCACTATTTCTTTAAATAACTCAATAAGTGTATGATTTTACACACTCATTTACTGCATATTTATCATATCTAACTTAATCATTGCTTTGATATGAATTTTATGCTTAAATTTTATTTTTTTGATTTTTTATGAATTTTTTTCTTATGTAAAAAGGAAGGGGGGGGGTGATTTTCATACATTTTCTGCTTCTTTTCTATAACCACTCTTCAGATTGTCATGACATTTTGTAGATATGAGGTACTCATGCATGGTACCCTTCAAGTGAAAGAATTTTGTCAAGATATCCACTTTTGGATTTTTAAGGAATATTTTTTAAGATTGTACATAGGTATAGTGTATGTTTTCCATGCCCAATGGACCCATGGGGAGTGGCTTCAAACCCCGGCGGGACCCCAACAAAATTTTTTTCCCTTTTTAGCTCACCTGAGCCAAAGGCTCTAGTGAGCTATTGTCATAGCGATCCGTCCGGCGTCCGTCGTCTGTCGTGTGTCGTCTGTCGTGTGTCGTGTGTCGTCTGTCTGTTGTAAACTTTTCACATTTTCGACTTCTTCTCAAGAATGGCTAAAGGGATTTTGATGAAACTTGGTAGGTATAAAATACTAATGGTCCCCTACAAGTGTTGTTGTTTTTCGTCCGGATCCCTCAACAGGTGGCGCCACCACAGGCAAAAGTAGGTCACAGGGGGTACCCTCCTTTGACAAACTTCTTCTTCAGAACGGAAGCACGTATCGACAAACCGAAAGCATCAGGATGATCTAGAGAGATGTCTTAAGAAGTGTTGTTATTTTTGGTTCCACTCCGAACTCAAATTTTTGACGCTTTTTTGACGTCTCTTCGGACTTAGTCAGGAATGCTAATTTTTGCACTATTTCTTTAAATAACTCAATAAGTGTATGATTTTACACACTCATTTACTGCATATTTATCATATCTAACTTAATCATTGCTTTGATATGAATTTTATGCTTAAATTTTATTTTTTTGATTTTTTATGAATTTTTTTCTTATGTAAAAAGGAAGGGGGGGGGGTGATTTTCATACATTTTCTGCTTCTTTTCTATAACCACTCTTCAGATTGTCATGACATTTTGTAGATATGAGGTACTCATGCATGGTACCCTTCAAGTGAAAGAATTTTGTCAAGATATCCACTTTTGGATTTTTAAGGAATATTTTTTAAGATTGTACATAGGTATAGTGTATGTTTTCCATGCCCAATGGACCCATGGGGAGTGGCTTCAAACCCCGGCGGGACCCCAACAAAATTTTTTTCCCTTTTTAGCTCACCTGAGCCAAAGGCTCTAGTGAGCTATTGTCATAGCGATCCGTCCGGCGTCCGTCGTCCGTCGTCTGTCGTGTGTCGTCTGTCGTCTGTCGTGTGTCGTGTGTCGTCTGTCTGTCGTAAACTTTTCACATTTTCGACTTCTTCTCAAGAATGGCTAAAGGGATTTTGATGAAACTTGGTAGGTATAAAGTACTAATGGTCCCCTACAAGTGTTGTTGTTTTTCGTCCGGATCCCTCAACAGGTGGCGCCACCACAGGCAAAAGTAGGTCACAGGGGGTACCCTCCTTTGACAAACTTCTTCTTCAGAACGGAAGCACGTATCGACAAACCGAAAGCATCAGGATGATCTAGAGAGATGTCTTAAGAAGTGTTGTTATTTTTGGTTCCACTCCGAACTCAAATTTTTGACGCTTTTTTGACGTCTCTTCGGACTTAGTCAGGAATGCTAATTTTTGCACTATTTCTTTAAATAACTCAATAAGTGTATGATTTTACACACTCATTTACTGCATATTTATCATATCTAACTTAATCATTGCTTTGATATGAATTTTATGCTTAAATTTTATTTTTTTGATTTTTTATGAATTTTTTTCTTATGTAAAAAGGAAGGGGGGGGGGTGATTTTCATACATTTTCTGCTTCTTTTCTATAACCACTCTTCAGATTGTCATGACATTTTGTAGATATGAGGTACTCATGCATGGTACCCTTCAAGTGAAAGAATTTTGTCAAGATATCCACTTTTGGATTTTTAAGGAATATTTTTTAAGATTGTACATAGGTATAGTGTATGTTTTCCATGCCCAATGGACCCATGGGGAGTGGCTTCAAACCCCGGCGGGACCCCAACAAAATTTTTTTCCCTTTTTAGCTCACCTGAGCCAAAGGCTCTAGTGAGCTATTGTCATAGCGATCCGTCCGGCGTCCGTCGTCCGTCGTCTGTCGTGTGTCGTGTGTCGTCTGTCGTGTGTCGTCTGTCTGTCGTAAACTTTTCACATTTTCGACTTCTTCTCAAGAATGGCTAAAGGGATTTTGATGAAACTTGGTAGGTATAAAGTACTAATGGTCCCCTACAAGTGTTGTTGTTTTTCGTCCGGATCCCTCAACAGGTGGCGCCACCACAGGCAAAAGTAGGTCACAGGGGGTACCCTCCTTTGACAAACTTCTTCTTCAGAACGGAAGCACGTATCGACAAACCGAAAGCATCAGGATGATCTAGAGAGATGTCTTAAGAAGTGTTGTTATTTTTGGTTCCACTCCGAACTCAAATTTTTGACGCTTTTTTGACGTCTCTTCGGACTTAGTCAGGAATGCTAATTTTTGCACTATTTCTTTAAATAACTCAATAAGTGTATGATTTTACACACTCATTTACTGCATATTTATCATATCTAACTTAATCATTGCTTTGATATGAATTTTATGCTTAAATTTTATTTTTTTGATTTTTTATGAATTTTTTTCTTATGTAAAAAGGAAGGGGGGGGGGGGGGGTGATTTTCATACATTTTCTGCTTCTTTTCTATAACCACTCTTCAGATTGTCATGACATTTTGTAGATATGAGGTACTCATGCATGGTACCCTTCAAGTGAAAGAATTTTGTCAAGATATCCACTTTTGGATTTTTAAGGAATATTTTTTAAGATTGTACATAGGTATAGTGTATGTTTTCCATGCCCAATGGACCCATGGGGAGTGGCTTCAAACCCCGGCGGGACCCCAACAAAATTTTTTTCCCTTTTTAGCTCACCTGAGCCAAAGGCTCTAGTGAGCTATTGTCATAGCGATCCGTCCGGCGTCCGTCGTCCGTCGTCTGTCGTGTGTCGTGTGTCGTCTGTCGTCTGTCGTGTGTCGTGTGTCGTCTGTCTGTCGTAAACTTTTCACATTTTCGACTTCTTCTCAAGAATGGCTAAAGGGATTTTGATGAAACTTGGTAGGTATAAAGTACTAATGGTCCCCTACAAGTGTTGTTGTTTTTCGTCCGGATCCCTCAACAGGTGGCGCCACCACAGGCAAAAGTAGGTCACAGGGGGTACCCTCCTTTGACAAACTTCTTCTTCAGAACGGAAGCACGTATCGACAAACCGAAAGCATCAGGATGATCTAGAGAGATGTCTTAAGAAGTGTTGTTATTTTTGGTTCCACTCCGAACTCAAATTTTTGACGCTTTTTTGACGTCTCTTCGGACTTAGTCAGGAATGCTAATTTTTGCACTATTTCTTTAAATAACTCAATAAGTGTATGATTTTACACACTCATTTACTGCATATTTATCATATCTAACTTAATCATTGCTTTGATATGAATTTTATGCTTAAATTTTATTTTTTTGATTTTTTATGAATTTTTTTCTTATGTAAAAAGGAAGGGGGGGGGGTGATTTTCATACATTTTCTGCTTCTTTTCTATAACCACTCTTCAGATTGTCATGACATTTTGTAGATATGAGGTACTCATGCATGGTACCCTTCAAGTGAAAGAATTTTGTCAAGATATCCACTTTTGGATTTTTAAGGAATATTTTTTAAGATTGTACATAGGTATAGTGTATGTTTTCCATGCCCAATGGACCCATGGGGAGTGGCTTCAAACCCCGGCGGGACCCCAACAAAATTTTTTTCCCTTTTTAGCTCACCTGAGCCAAAGGCTCTAGTGAGCTATTGTCATAGCGATCCGTCCGGCGTCCGTCGTCTGTCGTGTGTCGTCTGTCGTGTGTCGTGTGTCGTCTGTCTGTTGTAAACTTTTCACATTTTCGACTTCTTCTCAAGAATGGCTAAAGGGATTTTGATGAAACTTGGTAGGTATAAAATACTAATGGTCCCCTACAAGTGTTGTTGTTTTTCGTCCGGATCCCTCAACAGGTGGCGCCACCACAGGCAAAAGTAGGTCACAGGGGGTACCCTCCTTTGACAAACTTCTTCTTCAGAACGGAAGCACGTATCGACAAACCGAAAGCATCAGGATGATCTAGAGAGATGTCTTAAGAAGTGTTGTTATTTTTGGTTCCACTCCGAACTCAAATTTTTGACGCTTTTTTGACGTCTCTTCGGACTTAGTCAGGAATGCTAATTTTTGCACTATTTCTTTAAATAACTCAATAAGTGTATGATTTTACACACTCATTTACTGCATATTTATCATATCTAACTTAATCATTGCTTTGATATGAATTTTATGCTTAAATTTTATTTTTTTGATTTTTTATGAATTTTTTTCTTATGTAAAAAGGAAGGGGGGGGGTGATTTTCATACATTTTCTGCTTCTTTTCTATAACCACTCTTCAGATTGTCATGACATTTTGTAGATATGAGGTACTCATGCATGGTACCCTTCAAGTGAAAGAATTTTGTCAAGATATCCACTTTTGGATTTTTAAGGAATATTTTTTAAGATTGTACATAGGTATAGTGTATGTTTTCCATGCCCAATGGACCCATGGGGAGTGGCTTCAAACCCCGGCGGGACCCCAATAAAATTTTTTTCCCTTTTTAGCTCACCTGAGCCAAAGGCTCTAGTGAGCTATTGTCATAGCGATCCGTCCGGCGTCCGTCGTCCGTCGTCTGTCGTGTGTCGTCTGTCGTCTGTCGTGTGTCGTGTGTCGTCTGTCTGTCGTAAACTTTTCACATTTTCGACTTCTTCTCAAGAATGGCTAAAGGGATTTTGATGAAACTTGGTAGGTATAAAGTACTAATGGTCCCCTACAAGTGTTGTTGTTTTTCGTCCGGATCCCTCAACAGGTGGCGCCACCACAGGCAAAAGTAGGTCACAGGGGGTACCCTCCTTTGACAAACTTCTTCTTCAGAACGGAAGCACGTATCGACAAACCGAAAGCATCAGGATGATCTAGAGAGATGTCTTAAGAAGTGTTGTTATTTTTGGTTCCACTCCGAACTCAAATTTTTGACGCTTTTTTGACGTCTCTTCGGACTTAGTCAGGAATGCTAATTTTTGCACTATTTCTTTAAATAACTCAATAAGTGTATGATTTTACACACTCATTTACTGCATATTTATCATATCTAACTTAATCATTGCTTTGATATGAATTTTATGCTTAAATTTTATTTTTTTGATTTTTTATGAATTTTTTTCTTATGTAAAAAGGAAGGGGGGGGGTGATTTTCATACATTTTCTGCTTCTTTTCTATAACCACTCTTCAGATTGTCATGACATTTTGTAGATATGAGGTACTCATGCATGGTACCCTTCAAGTGAAAGAATTTTGTCAAGATATCCACTTTTGGATTTTTAAGGAATATTTTTTAAGATTGTACATAGGTATAGTGTATGTTTTCCATGCCCAATGGACCCATGGGGAGTGGCTTCAAACCCCGGCGGGACCCCAACAAAATTTTTTTCCCTTTTTAGCTCACCTGAGCCAAAGGCTCTAGTGAGCTATTGTCATAGCGATCCGTCCGGCGTCCGTCGTCCGTCGTCTGTCGTGTGTCGTGTGTCGTCTGTCGTGTGTCGTCTGTCTGTCGTAAACTTTTCACATTTTCGACTTCTTCTCAAGAATGGCTAAAGGGATTTTGATGAAACTTGGTAGGTATAAAGTACTAATGGTCCCCTACAAGTGTTGTTGTTTTTCGTCCGGATCCCTCAACAGGTGGCGCCACCACAGGCAAAAGTAGGTCACAGGGGGTACCCTCCTTTGACAAACTTCTTCTTCAGAACGGAAGCACGTATCGACAAACCGAAAGCATCAGGATGATCTAGAGAGATGTCTTAAGAAGTGTTGTTATTTTTGGTTCCACTCCGAACTCAAATTTTTGACGCTTTTTTGACGTCTCTTCGGACTTAGTCAGGAATGCTAATTTTTGCACTATTTCTTTAAATAACTCAATAAGTGTATGATTTTACACACTCATTTACTGCATATTTATCATATCTAACTTAATCATTGCTTTGATATGAATTTTATGCTTAAATTTTATTTTTTTGATTTTTTATGAATTTTTTTCTTATGTAAAAAGGAAGGGGGGGGGGGGTGATTTTCATACATTTTCTGCTTCTTTTCTATAACCACTCTTCAGATTGTCATGACATTTTGTAGATATGAGGTACTCATGCATGGTACCCTTCAAGTGAAAGAATTTTGTCAAGATATCCACTTTTGGATTTTTAAGGAATATTTTTTAAGATTGTACATAGGTATAGTGTATGTTTTCCATGCCCAATGGACCCATGGGGAGTGGCTTCAAACCCCGGCGGGACCCCAACAAAATTTTTTTCCCTTTTTAGCTCACCTGAGCCAAAGGCTCTAGTGAGCTATTGTCATAGCGATCCGTCCGGCGTCCGTCGTCCGTCGTCTGTCGTGTGTCGTGTGTCGTCTGTCGTGTGTCGTCTGTCTGTCGTAAACTTTTCACATTTTCGACTTCTTCTCAAGAATGGCTAAAGGGATTTTGATGAAACTTGGTAGGTATAAAGTACTAATGGTCCCCTACAAGTGTTGTTGTTTTTCGTCCGGATCCCTCAACAGGTGGCGCCACCACAGGCAAAAGTAGGTCACAGGGGGTACCCTCCTTTGACAAACTTCTTCTTCAGAACGGAAGCACGTATCGACAAACCGAAAGCATCAGGATGATCTAGAGAGATGTCTTAAGAAGTGTTGTTATTTTTGGTTCCACTCCGAACTCAAATTTTTGACGCTTTTTTGACGTCTCTTCGGACTTAGTCAGGAATGCTAATTTTTGCACTATTTCTTTAAATAACTCAATAAGTGTATGATTTTACACACTCATTTACTGCATATTTATCATATCTAACTTAATCATTGCTTTGATATGAATTTTATGCTTAAATTTTATTTTTTTGATTTTTTATGAATTTTTTTCTTATGTAAAAAGGAAGGGGGGGTGATTTTCATACATTTTCTGCTTCTTTTCTATAACCACTCTTCAGATTGTCATGACATTTTGTAGATATGAGGTACTCATGCATGGTACCCTTCAAGTGAAAGAATTTTGTCAAGATATCCACTTTTGGATTTTTAAGGAATATTTTTTAAGATTGTACATAGGTATAGTGTATGTTTTCCATGCCCAATGGACCCATGGGGAGTGGCTTCAAACCCCGGCGGGACCCCAACAAAATTTTTTTCCCTTTTTAGCTCACCTGAGCCAAAGGCTCTAGTGAGCTATTGTCATAGCGATCCGTCCGGCGTCCGTCGTCCGTCGTCTGTCGTGTGTCGTGTGTCGTCTGTCGTCTGTCGTGTGTCGTGTGTCGTCTGTCTGTCGTAAACTTTTCACATTTTCGACTTCTTCTCAAGAATGGCTAAAGGGATTTTGATGAAACTTGGTAGGTATAAAGTACTAATGGTCCCCTACAAGTGTTGTTGTTTTTCGTCCGGATCCCTCAACAGGTGGCGCCACCACAGGCAAAAGTAGGTCACAGGGGGTACCCTCCTTTGACAAACTTCTTCTTCAGAACGGAAGCACGTATCGACAAACCGAAAGCATCAGGATGATCTAGAGAGATGTCTTAAGAAGTGTTGTTATTTTTGGTTCCACTCCGAACTCAAATTTTTGACGCTTTTTTGACGTCTCTTCGGACTTAGTCAGGAATGCTAATTTTTGCACTATTTCTTTAAATAACTCAATAAGTGTATGATTTTACACACTCATTTACTGCATATTTATCATATCTAACTTAATCATTGCTTTGATATGAATTTTATGCTTAAATTTTATTTTTTTGATTTTTTATGAATTTTTTTCTTATGTAAAAAGGAAGGGGGGGGGGGGGTGATTTTCATACATTTTCTGCTTCTTTTCTATAACCACTCTTCAGATTGTCATGACATTTTGTAGATATGAGGTACTCATGCATGGTACCCTTCAAGTGAAAGAATTTTGTCAAGATATCCACTTTTGGATTTTTAAGGAATATTTTTTAAGATTGTACATAGGTATAGTGTATGTTTTCCATGCCCAATGGACCCATGGGGAGTGGCTTCAAACCCCGGCGGGACCCCAACAAAATTTTTTTCCCTTTTTAGCTCACCTGAGCCAAAGGCTCTAGTGAGCTATTGTCATAGCGATCCGTCCGGCGTCCGTCGTCTGTCGTGTGTCGTCTGTCGTGTGTCGTGTGTCGTCTGTCTGTTGTAAACTTTTCACATTTTCGACTTCTTCTCAAGAATGGCTAAAGGGATTTTGATGAAACTTGGTAGGTATAAAATACTAATGGTCCCCTACAAGTGTTGTTGTTTTTCGTCCGGATCCCTCAACAGGTGGCGCCACCACAGGCAAAAGTAGGTCACAGGGGGTACCCTCCTTTGACAAACTTCTTCTTCAGAACGGAAGCACGTATCGACAAACCGAAAGCATCAGGATGATCTAGAGAGATGTCTTAAGAAGTGTTGTTATTTTTGGTTCCACTCCGAACTCAAATTTTTGACGCTTTTTTGACGTCTCTTCGGACTTAGTCAGGAATGCTAATTTTTGCACTATTTCTTTAAATAACTCAATAAGTGTATGATTTTACACACTCATTTACTGCATATTTATCATATCTAACTTAATCATTGCTTTGATATGAATTTTATGCTTAAATTTTATTTTTTTGATTTTTTATGAATTTTTTTCTTATGTAAAAAGGAAGGGGGGGGGGTGATTTTCATACATTTTCTGCTTCTTTTCTATAACCACTCTTCAGATTGTCATGACATTTTGTAGATATGAGGTACTCATGCATGGTACCCTTCAAGTGAAAGAATTTTGTCAAGATATCCACTTTTGGATTTTTAAGGAATATTTTTTAAGATTGTACATAGGTATAGTGTATGTTTTCCATGCCCAATGGACCCATGGGGAGTGGCTTCAAACCCCGGCGGGACCCCAACAAAATTTTTTTCCCTTTTTAGCTCACCTGAGCCAAAGGCTCTAGTGAGCTATTGTCATAGCGATCCGTCCGGCGTCCGTCGTCCGTCGTCTGTCGTGTGTCGTGTGTCGTCTGTCGTCTGTCGTGTGTCGTCTGTCTGTCGTAAACTTTTCACATTTTCGACTTCTTCTCAAGAATGGCTAAAGGGATTTTGATGAAACTTGGTAGGTATAAAGTACTAATGGTCCCCTACAAGTGTTGTTGTTTTTCGTCCGGATCCCTCAACAGGTGGCGCCACCACAGGCAAAAGTAGGTCACAGGGGGTACCCTCCTTTGACAAACTTCTTCTTCAGAACGGAAGCACGTATCGACAAACCGAAAGCATCAGGATGATCTAGAGAGATGTCTTAAGAAGTGTTGTTATTTTTGGTTCCACTCCGAACTCAAATTTTTGACGCTTTTTTGACGTCTCTTCGGACTTAGTCAGGAATGCTAATTTTTGCACTATTTCTTTAAATAACTCAATAAGTGTATGATTTTACACACTCATTTACTGCATATTTATCATATCTAACTTAATCATTGCTTTGATATGAATTTTATGCTTAAATTTTATTTTTTTGATTTTTTATGAATTTTTTTCTTATGTAAAAAGGAAGGGGGGGGGGGGTGATTTTCATACATTTTCTGCTTCTTTTCTATAACCACTCTTCAGATTGTCATGACATTTTGTAGATATGAGGTACTCATGCATGGTACCCTTCAAGTGAAAGAATTTTGTCAAGATATCCACTTTTGGATTTTTAAGGAATATTTTTTAAGATTGTACATAGGTATAGTGTATGTTTTCCATGCCCAATGGACCCATGGGGAGTGGCTTCAAACCCCGGCGGGACCCCAACAAAATTTTTTTCCCTTTTTAGCTCACCTGAGCCAAAGGCTCTAGTGAGCTATTGTCATAGCGATCCGTCCGGCGTCCGTCGTCCGTCGTCTGTCGTGTGTCGTGTGTCGTCTGTCGTGTGTCGTCTGTCTGTCGTAAACTTTTCACATTTTCGACTTCTTCTCAAGAATGGCTAAAGGGATTTTGATGAAACTTGGTAGGTATAAAGTACTAATGGTCCCCTACAAGTGTTGTTGTTTTTCGTCCGGATCCCTCAACAGGTGGCGCCACCACAGGCAAAAGTAGGTCACAGGGGGTACCCTCCTTTGACAAACTTCTTCTTCAGAACGGAAGCACGTATCGACAAACCGAAAGCATCAGGATGATCTAGAGAGATGTCTTAAGAAGTGTTGTTATTTTTGGTTCCACTCCGAACTCAAATTTTTGACGCTTTTTTGACGTCTCTTCGGACTTAGTCAGGAATGCTAATTTTTGCACTATTTCTTTAAATAACTCAATAAGTGTATGATTTTACACACTCATTTACTGCATATTTATCATATCTAACTTAATCATTGCTTTGATATGAATTTTATGCTTAAATTTTATTTTTTTGATTTTTTATGAATTTTTTTCTTATGTAAAAAGGAAGGGGGGGGGTGATTTTCATACATTTTCTGCTTCTTTTCTATAACCACTCTTCAGATTGTCATGACATTTTGTAGATATGAGGTACTCATGCATGGTACCCTTCAAGTGAAAGAATTTTGTCAAGATATCCACTTTTGGATTTTTAAGGAATATTTTTTAAGATTGTACATAGGTATAGTGTATGTTTTCCATGCCCAATGGACCCATGGGGAGTGGCTTCAAACCCCGGCGGGACCCCAACAAAATTTTTTTCCCTTTTTAGCTCACCTGAGCCAAAGGCTCTAGTGAGCTATTGTCATAGCGATCCGTCCGGCGTCCGTCGTCCGTCGTCTGTCGTGTGTCGTGTGTCGTCTGTCGTCTGTCGTGTGTCGTGTGTCGTCTGTCTGTCGTAAACTTTTCACATTTTCGACTTCTTCTCAAGAATGGCTAAAGGGATTTTGATGAAACTTGGTAGGTATAAAGTACTAATGGTCCCCTACAAGTGTTGTTGTTTTTCGTCCGGATCCCTCAACAGGTGGCGCCACCACAGGCAAAAGTAGGTCACAGGGGGTACCCTCCTTTGACAAACTTCTTCTTCAGAACGGAAGCACGTATCGACAAACCGAAAGCATCAGGATGATCTAGAGAGATGTCTTAAGAAGTGTTGTTATTTTTGGTTCCACTCCGAACTCAAATTTTTGACGCTTTTTTGACGTCTCTTCGGACTTAGTCAGGAATGCTAATTTTTGCACTATTTCTTTAAATAACTCAATAAGTGTATGATTTTACACACTCATTTACTGCATATTTATCATATCTAACTTAATCATTGCTTTGATATGAATTTTATGCTTAAATTTTATTTTTTTGATTTTTTATGAATTTTTTTCTTATGTAAAAAGGAAGGGGGGGGGGGGGGGTGATTTTCATACATTTTCTGCTTCTTTTCTATAACCACTCTTCAGATTGTCATGACATTTTGTAGATATGAGGTACTCATGCATGGTACCCTTCAAGTGAAAGAATTTTGTCAAGATATCCACTTTTGGATTTTTAAGGAATATTTTTTAAGATTGTACATAGGTATAGTGTATGTTTTCCATGCCCAATGGACCCATGGGGAGTGGCTTCAAACCCCGGCGGGACCCCAACAAAATTTTTTTCCCTTTTTAGCTCACCTGAGCCAAAGGCTCTAGTGAGCTATTGTCATAGCGATCCGTCCGGCGTCCGTCGTCCGTCGTCTGTCGTGTGTCGTGTGTCGTCTGTCGTCTGTCGTGTGTCGTGTGTCGTCTGTCTGTCGTAAACTTTTCACATTTTCGACTTCTTCTCAAGAATGGCTAAAGGGATTTTGATGAAACTTGGTAGGTATAAAGTACTAATGGTCCCCTACAAGTGTTGTTGTTTTTCGTCCGGATCCCTCAACAGGTGGCGCCACCACAGGCAAAAGTAGGTCACAGGGGGTACCCTCCTTTGACAAACTTCTTCTTCAGAACGGAAGCACGTATCGACAAACCGAAAGCATCAGGATGATCTAGAGAGATGTCTTAAGAAGTGTTGTTATTTTTGGTTCCACTCCGAACTCAAATTTTTGACGCTTTTTTGACGTCTCTTCGGACTTAGTCAGGAATGCTAATTTTTGCACTATTTCTTTAAATAACTCAATAAGTGTATGATTTTACACACTCATTTACTGCATATTTATCATATCTAACTTAATCATTGCTTTGATATGAATTTTATGCTTAAATTTTATTTTTTTGATTTTTTATGAATTTTTTTCTTATGTAAAAAGGAAGGGGGGGGGGTGATTTTCATACATTTTCTGCTTCTTTTCTATAACCACTCTTCAGATTGTCATGACATTTTGTAGATATGAGGTACTCATGCATGGTACCCTTCAAGTGAAAGAATTTTGTCAAGATATCCACTTTTGGATTTTTAAGGAATATTTTTTAAGATTGTACATAGGTATAGTGTATGTTTTCCATGCCCAATGGACCCATGGGGAGTGGCTTCAAACCCCGGCGGGACCCCAACAAAATTTTTTTCCCTTTTTAGCTCACCTGAGCCAAAGGCTCTAGTGAGCTATTGTCATAGCGATCCGTCCGGCGTCCGTCGTCCGTCGTCTGTCGTGTGTCGTGTGTCGTCTGTCGTCTGTCGTGTGTCGTCTGTCTGTCGTAAACTTTTCACATTTTCGACTTCTTCTCAAGAATGGCTAAAGGGATTTTGATGAAACTTGGTAGGTATAAAGTACTAATGGTCCCCTACAAGTGTTGTTGTTTTTCGTCCGGATCCCTCAACAGGTGGCGCCACCACAGGCAAAAGTAGGTCACAGGGGGTACCCTCCTTTGACAAACTTCTTCTTCAGAACGGAAGCACGTATCGACAAACCGAAAGCATCAGGATGATCTAGAGAGATGTCTTAAGAAGTGTTGTTATTTTTGGTTCCACTCCGAACTCAAATTTTTGACGCTTTTTTGACGTCTCTTCGGACTTAGTCAGGAATGCTAATTTTTGCACTATTTCTTTAAATAACTCAATAAGTGTATGATTTTACACACTCATTTACTGCATATTTATCATATCTAACTTACTTTTTTTCTTAGATTGTCATAAAACTTGGTAGGTATGAGGTACTCATGGTTCCCTACAAGTGAAAGAATTTTGTCAAGATATCCTCATTTGGATTTTTACGGAAAAACATTCATAGATACAATGTAGGTTTTCCATACCCAAGAGTAGTGGTTCAAACCCCGGCAGGACCCCACTTTTGCAGTTTTTTTTTCTCCTTTTTTTTATATTTATCGTTAGAGTAGAAAGTGTGAAAGAATTCTGTCAAAATATCAACTTTTAGATTTTTCATGATTTTTTAGCTCACCTGAGCCAAAGGCTCTAGTGAGCTATTGTCATAGCGATCCGTCCGGCGTCCGTCGTCCGTCGTCTGTCGTGTGTCGTGTGTCGTCTGTCGTCTGTCGTGTGTCGTCTGTCTGTCGTAAACTTTTCACATTTTCGACTTCTTCTCAAGAATGGCTAAAGGGATTTTGATGAAACTTGGTAGGTATAAAGTACTAATGGTCCCCTACAAGTGTTGTTGTTTTTCGTCCGGATCCCTCAACAGGTGGCGCCACCACAGGCAAAAGTAGGTCACAGGGGGTACCCTCCTTTGACAAACTTCTTCTTCAGAACGGAAGCACGTATCGTCAAACCGAAAGCATCAGGATGATCTAGAGAAATGTCTTAAGAAGTGTTGTTATTTTTGGTTCCACTCCGAACTCAAATTTTTGACGCTTTTTTGACGTCTCTTCGGACTTAGTCAGGAATGCTAATTTTTGCACTATTTCTTTAAATAACTCAATAAGTGTATGATTTTACACACTCATTTACTGCATATTTATCATATCTAACTTACTTTTTTTCTTAGATTGTCATAAAACTTGGTAGGTATGAGGTACTCATGGTTCCCTACAAGTGAAAGAATTTTGTCAAGATATCCTCATTTGGATTTTTACGGAAAAACATTCATAGATACAATGTAGGTTTTCCATACCCAAGAGTAGTGGTTCAAACCCCGGCAGGACCCCACTTTTGCAGTTTTTTTTTCTCCTTTTTTTTTTATATTTATCGTTAGAATAGAAAGTGTGAAAGAATTCTGTCAAAATATCAACTTTTAGATTTTTCATGATTTTTTAAACAGACAAGCTAGTTTGGCTTTGTGTACTTATTTTCGTACGTCGAAATAACTCAGGCACACATGCAATCAAATATATACTCTGAATTTATTTTTGAGATGTTGACTTTTTCCATACATGCATATTATATAACAATTTCCCTATATAATGATTATTTTCTCCGCTTTATTTTTGTATCTATGGTAAACAAAGTCGCCATATATCTTGTGTTACAGATTTGATTGGTTAATTCCTCCACGCCCATTTAATAGTCACGGTGGGTAATCTCGCAACGCAGAACACTAGGTTTATCTAAAATTTCGTGTATTACAAATTATTTTTCACAAAAAGGGGAATGTGATGCAGTGTAAGGATGCCTTAGATACGAGTTTTATCGAAAGTAAGAGAGGTAATATCCTTTTATAAAGCCGAAAAACTATCGGCATGATTGGTGTAGATGAAAGTGAAAGTAGAACGCCGATCGTGTTGGTGCATTATAAAAAGCTATAATATCCACCTTATTTTGGATACAACTCATAGTTAGGGCGTTGTTACACTGCATCACATTTCCCTTTTTGTAATAAATTATCTATTTTGCGCAAAAATATTGAAAAATAAATTGTTCTGCGTTGCGAGATTACCCACCGTGTTAGTACTGTACACGTGATACATTTCAGGAGATTAATAGATGATCTATCGTGCAAACAAAATTGTACTGCCGGTATTTAATAGATTTTATTTAATGTGCATATACTGGGAACACTTTCATGCTTGTTATTATTCATGTACTTGGAACAATTCCATACTTGTCATCATTTATAAACTTAGCTCGAATTTCCTTTGTCTTAGGCTCTCTTAGATGAATTGTATACGGACTGATTTCTTGAAGAAACATCTAATGAGTAATCCCTTCCCGAGGATTTTGAGAATGTAGTGGGGTTCTGTAGCTAAGGGGGGAACGATGCCCCAGAGACAAAAAACTGAAAAAGGGAGGGTAGGGGGGCTTTTTACAACTCTGTGTTTAAGGCCATAATATAAGCAAAATTTGATTTTTTCCCTTTTAAAGTCATTCATTTATTTATTCTAAACATGTTCACATGAAATGCACAAGATTTTGGAATGAAATAAACAGGAGTGTGCAGTTTATTTCTACACAATGTGTATTTCACGGTAAAATGCCTACATTGTAGTCAATGAATACGAAATACAACGATATTTCAGACTCAAGATTTTAAAATTTATGGCAAAAATTGATACCAGTCTTTTGAATTTAATTTCTAGTATCTTGTTCAGACTATCATTATGTTTTAAAGTTTATAGATATCCATATTAGCCAGATTGTTCTTAATTTTCAACGTTTTTTGATCGATATTAGCTTCTTTTCAACATGGCTACCCCCTACTCTTTAGACTGTAATTTAAGTATCTAGAAATAAGCTTACCAAAATAAAAGTTGTATGAGGAATCTCCAAATACATTACATTTTAGTAATTATCAAGTTTTTCTTGCATACAGATCATTATGTAGAAGAAATACTTGACGAGATTCAGGACTAAATACAGCCCTTATCTTATCAGCTCCTTTGCTGTTATATTAATCACACTTGATGCCATTAATATAATGCTTTCATACAGATTCTGTGCCAAAATATTTTTAGCTCACCTGAGCCATAGGCTCAAAGTGAGCTATTGTCATAGCGTGGCGTCCGTCGTCCGTCGTCGTCCGTCGTCGTCGTCCGTCGTAAACTTTTCAACATTTTCGACTTCTTCTCCAGAACCACTGAAAAGATTTTCATGAAACTTGGTAGGAATGAAGTACTCATGGTCCCCTACAAGTGTTGTTGTTTTTCGTCCGGATCCATCAACAGGTGGCGCCACCAGAGGCAAAAGTAGGTCACAGGGGGTACCCTCCTTTGACAAACTTCTTCTTCAGAACGGAGGCACGTATCGACAAACCAAAAGCATCAGGATGAAGTAGAGAGATGTCTTAAGAAGTGTTGTTATTTTTGGTTCCACTCGGAAGTCAAATTTTTGACGCGTTTTTGACGTCTTTTCGGACTTCGTCAGAAATGCACATTTTTGCACTATTTCTTTAAATAACTCAATAAGTGTATGATTTTACACATTCATTTACTGCATATTTATCATATTTAAGTTACTAAATGCTTTGATAAGTATTTTATTCTAAAATTTAGATTTTTTGATTTTTTATTAATTTTTTTCTTATGTGAAAAGGAAGGGGGGGGGGTGATTTTCATACATATTCAACTTCTTCTCCAGAACCACTGAAAAGATTTTCATGAAACTTGGTAGGAATGAAGTACTCATGGTCCCCTACAAGTGATGTTGTTTTTCGTCCAGATCCATCAACAGGTGGCGCCACCAGAGGCAAAAGTAGGTCACAGGGGGTACCCTCCTTTGACAAACTTCTTCTTCAGAACGAAAGCACGTATCAACAAACTGAAAGCATCAGAATGATCTAGAGAGATGTCTTAAGAAGTGTTGTAGTTTTTGGTTCCACTCGGAAGTCAAATTTTTGACGCGTTTTTGACGTCTTTTCGGACTCTGTCGGAAATGCACATTTTTGCACTATTTCTTTAAATAACTCAATATGTGTATGGTTTTACACATTCATTTACTACAAATTCATCACATTTAAGTTACTTAATGCTTTGATATGTATTTCATACTGAAATTTTAATTTTTTGATTTTTTATGAATTATTTTCTTATGTGAAAAGGAAAGGGGGGGGGGGGGTGATTTTCATACATATTCAACTTCTTCTCCAGAACTGCTGAACAGATTTTTATGAGTATTTTTTCAATCATGAATAGATATGTTTACTGTGAACATGGACCCAAGGCTTGTGGGTTCAAGTCCCGGCACGAGCACTCCTCAAATTTTTTTCTTCATTTTTTCCCATTTTGTCAGCTTATTATGCACTTTTAGATAATCTGAATACCTTAAATTCCATTTTTTACTTTAAAAAATTTTTCTTCCCTTTATTAGCTCACCTGAGCCATAGGCTCAAAGTGAGCTATTGTCATAGCGTGGCGTCCGTCGTCGTCCGTCGTCGTCGTCCGTCGTAAACTTTTCAACATTTTCGACTTCTTCTCCAGAACCACTGAAAAGATTTTCATGAAACTTGGTAGGAATGAAGTACTCATGGTCCCCTACAAGTGTTGTTGTTTTTCGTCCGGATCCATCAACAGGTGGCGCCACCAGAGGCAAAAGTAGGTCACAGGGGGTACCCTCCTTTGACAAACTTCTTCTTCAGAACGGAGGCACGTATCGACAAACCGAAAGCATCAGGATGAAGTAGAGAGATGTCTTAAGAAGTGTTGTTATTTTTGGTTCCACTCGGAAGTCAAATTTTTGACGCGTTTTTGACGTCTTTTCGGACTTCGTCAGAAATGCACATTTTTGCACTATTTCTTTAAATAACTCAATAAGTGTATGATTTTACACATTCATTTACTGCATATTTATCATATTTAAGTTACTAAATGCTTTGATAAGTATTTTATTCTAAAATTTAGATTTTTTGATTTTTTATTAATTTTTTTCTTATGTGAAAAGGAAGGGGGGGGTGATTTTCATACATATTCAACTTCTTCTCCAGAACCACTGAAAAGATTTTCATGAAACTTGGTAGGAATGAAGTACTCATGGTCCCCTACAAGTGATGTTGTTTTTCGTCCAGATCCATCAACAGGTGGCGCCACCAGAGGCAAAAGTAGGTCACAGGGGGTACCCTCCTTTGACAAACTTCTTCTTCAGAACGAAAGCACGTATCAACAAACTGAAAGCATCAGAATGATCTAGAGAGATGTCTTAAGAAGTGTTGTTGTTTTTGGTTCCACTCGGAAGTCAAATTTTTGACGCGTTTTTGACGTCTTTTCGGACTCTGTCGGAAATGCACATTTTTGCACTATTTCTTTAAATAACTCAATATGTGTATGGTTTTACACATTCATTTACTACAAATTCATCACATTTAAGTTACTTAATGCTTTGATATGTATTTCATACTGAAATTTTAATTTTTTGATTTTTTATGAATTATTTTCTTATGTGAAAAGGAAAGGGGGGGGGGTGATTTTCATACATATTCAACTTCTTCTCCAGAACTGCTGAACAGATTTTTATGAGTATTTTTTCAATCATGAATAGATATGTTTACTGTGAACATGGACCCAAGGCTTGTGGGTTCAAGTCCCGGCACGAGCACTCCTCAAATTTTTTTCTTCATTTTTTCCCATTTTGTCAGCTTATTATGCACTTTTAGATAATCTGAATACCTTAAATTCCATTTTTTACTTTAAAAAATTTTTCTTCCCTTTATTAGCTCACCTGAGCCATAGGCTCAAAGTGAGCTATTGTCATAGCGTGGCGTCCGTCGTCCGTCGTCGTCCGTCGTCGTCGTCCGTCGTAAACTTTTCAACATTTTCGACTTCTTCTCCAGAACCACTGAAAAGATTTTCATGAAACTTGGTAGGAATGAAGTACTCATGGTCCCCTACAAGTGTTGTTGTTTTTCGTCCGGATCCATCAACAGGTGGCGCCACCAGAGGCAAAAGTAGGTCACAGGGGGTACCCTCCTTTGACAAACTTCTTCTTCAGAACGGAGGCACGTATCGACAAACCGAAAGCATCAGGATGAAGTAGAGAGATGTCTTAAGAAGTGTTGTTATTTTTGGTTCCACTCGGAAGTCAAATTTTTGACGCGTTTTTGACGTCTTTTCGGACTTCGTCAGAAATGCACATTTTTGCACTATTTCTTTAAATAACTCAATAAGTGTATGATTTTACACATTCATTTACTGCATATTTATCATATTTAAGTTACTAAATGCTTTGATAAGTATTTTATTCTAAAATTTAGATTTTTTGATTTTTTATTAATTTTTTTCTTATGTGAAAAGGAAGGGGGGGGGTGATTTTCATACATATTCAACTTCTTCTCCAGAACCACTGAAAAGATTTTCATGAAACTTGGTAGGAATGAAGTACTCATGGTCCCCTACAAGTGATGTTGTTTTTCGTCCAGATCCATCAACAGGTGGCGCCACCAGAGGCAAAAGTAGGTCACAGGGGGTACCCTCCTTTGACAAACTTCTTCTTCAGAACGAAAGCACGTATCAACAAACTGAAAGCATCAGAATGATCTAGAGAGATGTCTTAAGAAGTGTTGTTGTTTTTGGTTCCACTCGGAAGTCAAATTTTTGACGCGTTTTTGACGTCTTTTCGGACTCTGTCGGAAATGCACATTTTTGCACTATTTCTTTAAATAACTCAATATGTGTATGGTTTTACACATTCATTTACTACAAATTCATCACATTTAAGTTACTTAATGCTTTGATATGTATTTCATACTGAAATTTTAATTTTTTGATTTTTTATGAATTATTTTCTTATGTGAAAAGGAAAGGGGGGGGGGGGTGATTTTCATACATATTCAACTTCTTCTCCAGAACTGCTGAACAGATTTTTATGAGTATTTTTTCAATCATGAATAGATATGTTTACTGTGAACATGGACCCAAGGCTTGTGGGTTCAAGTCCCGGCACGAGCACTCCTCAAATTTTTTTCTTCATTTTTTCCCATTTTGTCAGCTTATTATGCACTTTTAGATAATCTGAATACCTTAAATTCCATTTTTTACTTTAAAAAATTTTTCTTCCCTTTATTAGCTCACCTGAGCCATAGGCTCAAAGTGAGCTATTGTCATAGCGTGGCGTCCGTCGTCCGTCGTCGTCCGTCGTCGTCGTCCGTCGTAAACTTTTCAACATTTTCGACTTCTTCTCCAGAACCACTGAAAAGATTTTCATGAAACTTGGTAGGAATGAAGTACTCATGGTCCCCTACAAGTGTTGTTGTTTTTCGTCCGGATCCATCAACAGGTGGCGCCACCAGAGGCAAAAGTAGGTCACAGGGGGTACCCTCCTTTGACAAACTTCTTCTTCAGAACGGAGGCACGTATCGACAAACCGAAAGCATCAGGATGAAGTAGAGAGATGTCTTAAGAAGTGTTGTTATTTTTGGTTCCACTCGGAAGTCAAATTTTTGACGCGTTTTTGACGTCTTTTCGGACTTCGTCAGAAATGCACATTTTTGCACTATTTCTTTAAATAACTCAATAAGTGTATGATTTTACACATTCATTTACTGCATATTTATCATATTTAAGTTACTAAATGCTTTGATAAGTATTTTATTCTAAAATTTAGATTTTTTGATTTTTTATTAATTTTTTTCTTATGTGAAAAGGAAGGGGGGGGGTGATTTTCATACATATTCAACTTCTTCTCCAGAACCACTGAAAAGATTTTCATGAAACTTGGTAGGAATGAAGTACTCATGGTCCCCTACAAGTGATGTTGTTTTTCGTCCAGATCCATCAACAGGTGGCGCCACCAGAGGCAAAAGTAGGTCACAGGGGGTACCCTCCTTTGACAAACTTCTTCTTCAGAACGAAAGCACGTATCAACAAACTGAAAGCATCAGAATGATCTAGAGAGATGTCTTAAGAAGTGTTGTTGTTTTTGGTTCCACTCGGAAGTCAAATTTTTGACGCGTTTTTGACGTCTTTTCGGACTCTGTCGGAAATGCACATTTTTGCACTATTTCTTTAAATAACTCAATATGTGTATGGTTTTACACATTCATTTACTACAAATTCATCACATTTAAGTTACTTAATGCTTTGATATGTATTTCATACTGAAATTTTAATTTTTTGATTTTTTATGATTTATTTTCTTATGTGAAAAGGAAAGGGGGGGGGGGGTGATTTTCATACATATTCAACTTCTTCTCCAGAACTGCTGAACAGATTTTTATGAGTATTTTTTCAATCATGAATAGATATGTTTACTGTGAACATGGACCCAAGGCTTGTAAGTTCAAGTTCTGGTACCCTGGTAACTTTAGTTTCGTATAAGTTGGTACATGTTCATGTATGCAAGAGTTGTCTTTCTTTAATATAGATTTATGTTTTTGAGGTTTAAATTTTTGGATTATCGATTCATTTGAATGTTATATATTTTGAATTATTAAATAGGTATGGAAAAGGAAACTAAATTATTTTAAAAAGATGAATAAGTATTTTCAAATTTATCTTGTGAAGACTTAGATATACAACTATGAAATTACAATATTGAGAGCAGCTCAAAATATTAATGTAAGAACAGATCAATGTTATCAATAACACAGTGAAAGGATGGGGAGGGGGTCTGTTATTTTGCTTTAGCTTCTGTATAACTATCTCTCTCGGGTTACTTAGATTACTCAAGAAGAAGGGGGGATGATTTTCATACATATTCAACTTCTTCTCCAGAACCACTGAACAACTGAACAGATTTTCGTTAAACTTGGTAGGAAAGAAGAAATCATGGTCCCCTACAAGTATTGTTGTTTTTAGCTCACCTGAGCGAAGCTCAAGTGAGCTATTGTCATAGCGCGTCGTCCGTCCATCGTCCGTCCGTCCGACGTAAACTTTTAACATTTTCGATATCTTTTCGGCAACTGCTGCACAGAATTTCACGAAATTTCACAGGAAGCAAGTACTCAATGCCCTCTATCAAATTTTTGTTTTTCAAGCCGATCGGAAATCCAAGATGGCCGCCACAGTCTCTGATTGGCTGACACATTTTTGACTTCTCTTCTGAAACTGCGTCACAGAATTTCATGAAACTTCACAGGAAGCAAGTACTCAATGCCCTCTACCAAGTTTGTGTTTTTTGAGCCGATCGGAAATCCAAGATGGCCGCCACAGACTCTGATTGGCTGACACATTTTTGACTTCTCCTCCGAAACTGCTGCACAGAATTTCATGAAACTTCACAGGAAGCAAGTACTCAATGCCTTCTACCAAGTTTGTGTTTTTGGAGCCGATTGGAAATCCAAGATGGCCGCCACAGGCTCTAATTGGCTGACACATTCTCGACTTCTCCTCTGAAACCGCTGCACAGAATTTCATGAAACTTCACGGGAAGCAACTACTCAATGCCCTCTACCAAATTGTGTTTTTCAAGCCAATCGGAAATCCAAGATGGCTGCCACAGGCTCTGATTGGCTGACACATTTTCAACTTCTCTTCTATAACCACTGCACAGAATATCATGCAACTTCACAGGAAGCAAGTACTCAATGCCCTCTACTAAGTTTGTGTTTTTCGAGCCAATCGGAAATCCAAGATGGCTGCCACAGACTCTGATTGACTGACACATTTTCGACTTCTCCTCTCAAACGGCTGCATAGAATTTCACAAACCTTCACAGGAAGCAAGTACTGATTGCTCTCTACCAAATTTGTGTTTTTCGAGCTGATCAGAAATCCAAGATGGCCGCCACAGGCTCTGATTGGCTGACAAATTTTCGACTTCTCCTCTGGAACTGCTGCGCAGAATTTCATGAAACTTCACAGGATGCAAGTACTCATACCCTCTATCAAGTTTGCGTTTTTGGAGCCTATCGGAAATTCAAGATGGCCGCCACAGGCTCTGATTGGCTGACACATTTTCAACTTCTCCTCTAAAACTGCTTCACAGAATTTCTTGAAACTTCACAGGACGCAAGTACTAATTGCCCTCTACTTAGTTTGTGTTTTTCGAGCCGATTGGAAATCCAAGATGTCCTCTATAGGCTCTATTTGAATGACACATTTTTGACTTATCCTCTTAAACTACTGCACAGAATGTCACTGAACTTTACAGGAAGTAACTTGTACACCTTGTCCTTCTCAAAGCTTCACTAAAAGCGATTTCCTTCAGGTCTTGACTTTGATTGAAAACATACATACAGTCTCCTCAGGTGAGCGATGTGGCCCCCTTGGGCCTCTTGTTTTACTACTAATAGATTGAAGCGAAGAAATTGAAACCTTTCCGCCTTTACTTTGTGTAAAATGACATGAAAGATTTTTAAAGCATTTCATAATGCAAATCGGAGTTATCTTCTTTAATGTCAGGAATACAGAATCATTCTAAATAATAATTGTTTTTTTAGACATTTGAAATACGTAAAACAAAGTACTTTCATGTAATTATACAATGTATACTTGAAGCAAAATTTGACTTTATCAAGATTGTACTAAGCATAAACAAATATTGCAAAAACAAAACACATTTATAAAGCAGGAATAAGCAGGTACAACATGTCAGTCGGTAATATATCTACAAAGTAACATGATTTCTATGATTTTAAGTGTATTTGGAGTTTGGGGAACTCTTCTATGTTAATTTTGGGTGCCGAATATGTCCTTAGCCATGTTAACGATTTGTAAAGCATAATATCTTTTTTTGCATGGAATTAAGTCGTTAATTACGTGTTGTTTCTGGAATGTAATTTAAAGCGAGTGCATTAATGAATATACCGCGTTGCATACATGCAAATACTGTTGCATACACGTAATAAACGCACAACTAAATGCTTTATAAATACATGCGACATAAACTCGTTACCTTTCGTTCGGCCGATGGTAAATACTAGATAAACGAAGATGAGTAGTAAACAGTAATGTGGAATGGACACCTGAAATATAGATAAACATATAAATGTAACATTATCGGATATCAGAATAAATTATTTTATGTAAAACTTGCATGTGATGCAATAAATTAAAAGTGATGAAGCAAATCGATACATTGTAAGATCAGAATATAGAAATTTAGAAAACAAACATGAACATACACAAAAGACTGGACCAAAAATGAAATCGAGCTAAATACATCACAAAGAAACTCGCAAACAGACAATAGTCATAAACAAATTGAATAATATCATGCCCATCTAATTACGAGAAAAAAATTTAGATTATTATATGTAGTTTACTTGTACACAATCCACTAGTTCTTCCTTTTTCTTGAAGTCGAGGGGGGGGGGGGGGGGGGCTTCGGGTTACACAGAAAATTGAAAGAATCCCCTGGATTTAAATCAAAATAGTAACCTTCCTTAGCACTGACATCACAATATTTAGGATACTTTATGAGCTTATATCAAAAAGGTTTTTGCTAGAGCCGCAGTTTAACTGTTAACATCTGAAATGCGAACCTTTTTTATCTATGTATGTGACTTTTTTTGCTAAAAATTACGAATAAACCCTTTAAATCCCACGAAGTGAAGATGAAGCGAAAGTATTTACAGGAAGAATGAATAAAATAAGATGAGGAAATAAACAGGAAAAATATAGCAAAAAAGGAAAAAAAATATAACGTAAAAAATAAAACTCAGACAAAACGTAAATCAAACAAATGAATCAAAACATTTATTGATACATGTAACCAAGTTAATATTGAAAAGGAAGCAATCAAAAAAAAAAAAAAAAGACAACATAAACACCCCCCCCCCCCCCTGAAAGAAAAAAACATAAAAGTATAAAGTTAACGTCTGAATGTTGAACAGACTGAGGAAATCGATCTTCTTGTTCGGACAAAGCTAGCCCTAGGTTAAGAGGACCTTACCGGTATGGGCCGTTTGCCATACTACGTATAAATGAAGATAAATTACACGTTACGTCACGTATGACCCGCGGTGTCAGTGAGCGCACGTTTAACGTAAAGCACGGGACATAACATTTATCTTGTACACATTTTTCTGTAATTGGACACGAAACACAAAAAATACACTAATCTTTATGGTCACAACGTGTAAAAATGAAATACATGTATGAACACTTTTTCTACAAATTATTTTTTATCTTTGTTCTCGGTATGACGTGCAGTATCCCATCACTCAATTGATTATCTTTTTATTTTCTGAAGACAAAAAAAAAAATGAACTATTTAAGGAACTTTGTAAAGATGGGAAATTTTTAAACAGACCTTTTTAGAAACGGATATTTAGAAAAATATTATCAAACGGATAATATCAATATATTTAAATTTTGAAATTCTTTCCCATCTGCTTTTTGTCTAAGTTCAATCTCTACTTAGCTATTGAAGTAATAGGAGACGAAACTTTTTTTTGAAAAGAATCATAAAAACTCCATTTTAAAGATTCTTCCGGAAATAGTGCTTGCAATGTGACATGCATTTCCCATAATGCTCGACAAGTCTATAGCATGCAATTATTATGTAAATGACGGAACATGGTAATATATACATGTACACGATCTATATCCAATGCTTTCGTTTGTATCAGGAGAGAAATAAAGAACATAAAAAACTTACCGACTTTTCCATATTTGAATCCGAATTTGGTTTTTTACTTTAAGTAGAATACCAAGTTTCCTGTTATGAATTCCTACGCTAGTTTCTCGCTTGAAAACGATAAATTATGTCAGGTTATGAGGTGGAGAGAATCTTACATTGTCGGACAGCCCTGCACGGAAAGAACACAAACAAATCATAAAGGACTGTATTATGATATGAGGTTGTATGGTCGTGAGATAGTTTTTACAACTATTATTTTTCACTTACAAAATGGCAAATCCCCTTTGTCGAATGGACGATTGTTTATGTGCAAAAATGAGAGAAATTAACATGAAAAATTAACTATACGATGCCGCAAAAGAAGTTTTATTTTTTGCATACTTTGTACATTCCCTGGAAACTACTTAGTGTGCAAATGAGCTGTCATATAAAACTTTGTGGTATTCCGGAAAAGAAAACTATTTCATACTTAGGATTTTTGATTGATTACGACAACATTAAAGATGTCACTCTTTTTTGGCGGAACCAAAATTGGTGCACATACATAAAAGATTAAATTAATGTATTTTTTCCAATTATTCGATGGATGGGATAGAAGCAACTGATAATATTCTCTTGTATATATAGTTTCGACTAAACATCTTGTTAAACTTATGCCCCCAAGCATGCTTTATGTCGTCTGCGAAACAAGAAGTTCTACACGAATACATCTGTCTGTCTGTCCATCCGCCCGTCTGTCTGTCTGTCTGCCTGTCTGTCTGTTCGTCCTTCCGTCTGTCTGTCGCTCCGTCTATTGAATTTTTCCGCCAGTATTTTTCAGAGAGCCTAAAATCATTTGCGGTGCCCTCCGATATTTTTTTTTCTTAAATCTGCAGTGAAACCATGAATCGGCGAATTTGTTTTCCAGATGATTCTGTTACAATGCTTCTTTGTATAGAGGATCTCGAATGATATAATTCTTTTTCATTCGGTATTAACATGATTAATGAAACTATTTTGCAAGGGAATTAAAATCACACAACGGGTTCCATGAATTATTATTATAATAATACCGCATCAAACAGAAACTTGTGAGAGTCTATCTATCACCTGGTATACAACCCGGCTTGTATGTGTAAATGTACGCTTACGTGTACGTCAAATATGTGTATGACGTCATCACATTTTGCGTTCCACGCACCTGTACTACACGTTACGTAAATTGTGCAATTAGGCCTCCCAGTGATAGATAACGAATGTTATGTTAAGTGTTAGACTCTCTTAGCTAAGAGCAAAAACGCAACCGACATTTGTTCATAAACTGCATAATGTTATATCTAAATTCATAGATCTTCGACGTGTGTTGCATGTAAACACGAGACGCTGACTCTCCACGGGTACCTGGTCTCACGTCGTTGGAATATTGTTTCTTCAATGCATTCGAAAATTACTGTTCTTGAAATTTCTAAAACATGTGTTCTGTAGCATTATATCCCACCCATCCTGCTACGTCGTTCGGTAATTTTTGGAATAATAACTTCACTGTTTTGGTCATATTAAATTGTTTAGATTGAGGATCACCGACAAGGAAACGTGCATGTCTAGTCAATGCTGCAAATTTATCTGTTCTTGAATGAAGCTATTGAATTTGGTGACATTTAACATGCTTGACTATGAGAGAAAATAATTATTGGGTACTTCTTCAATATTTATTCAGAAATCATACCCCTTATCTACATTTATACTTTGACCAAATTTCAACAACAGATTATCCGTCCACGGGGTCTAACACTTTAGAACAACCTTTGAAATGTTCCATTTTTAGGCCCTGGTTATCATTGACTTCGAGTGCCTGTTGTGCTAAGGCGTACATGTAATCGAGATCGGTTCATAAAAAAGATCTTACCCTGATGCATAATAGAGGTAAGTTTCATCGTCTGATTATCCGTCTAAGAGGATCCAACACTTACATTCGAAATATTTCATTCTAGGTCCTGATCATCATGAACTTCGAGCGCCTGTTGCGTTCAGACGCAACCGAGACTGCTTCTAAGCTGACCAAGTTTCATCTACACAGTCAATTGTGCCTCACATGAAATTCATGTGAAATGAGCATCATGTAAACTTCACATGAAAATTCATGTGAAATTTATAGAAATTTCACGTAAGATGTATGTGAAAATTATTTGAAATTCACATGAATTTCACATAAATTTACTTCACATGAATTTCACATGAATTTTTCTTTGTGACCTTCATGCAAAATTGAATTTAAATAAAATTCATTTCAGAAATTTCACATGAATTTCATGTAATTAATATTTCATGTTAATTTCATGTTCGTGCACCTTTCACGGGTTTAAATTTCATGTAAACTTTTATGTAAATTTCATATAAATTTCACATGAATTTCAAATGAGGCACAATTGGCTGTGTATTACCTTTTTATGTTTTTATCTTTTCTATTACCGATATAATTAATATTTTACTCGAATATTGCAATGTTCAATAAGCATCTAACTTTAGATCACGTACCGTAAATTGTTAATGCGCAAATCTTTCTGATGCTGAATCATAAAAAAGGGGAATGCCGGAATCTCACCCAAAATTTGCCATGAGCTAATGTGTCATTCAATAATTAATGGACCAGGAATCCCCTATCCTCATAATTCAATTATATTTGTTAGAAGTTTGCTCCCATTAAAACTGGACGTCATTAATTCTTCTTCACCTTTAGCCAAAAAATAAAGATAGAAAATACGTTGTAAAACCCCCAAATTTTTACTTTATCCTCATCCAAGAACAAGGTAAGATGTTTCTTTGAAACATGCAATTCTTAAATTTGTTTGTTTGTCTGTTTGTTTTGTTTCATTTCGCTTAAAGTTACATTAAACGTTTTAATTAGTCCCCTACCGGCTCGCCGGAGGGGACTTATAGTTTCCACCCCGTTTGTCTGTCCGACCGTCCGTCCGTCCGTCCGTCTGTCTGTCTGTCTGTCCGTCACACTTTAGTTTTCCAGACTTTTTTCGCTGTTGTTGCATATATTGAACTCATTTTTAGTATGTGAGTTTATCTCAATGCGATACAGATCAAGTTCGAGTTTGGTTTCGATTCACCTATTCTTACAAGTTAGAGTAATGGCCCTTGGACTTAGCAAATTTCATGAAATTCTCAGTTTTCCGGACTTTTCTTCCAAGGTTTTGCAGATATTGAAAAAATCTTTTATATGTGAATACATTTTAGTGTTATACAGCTTAAGTGTGAGTTTGGTTCCGATTGACCTATTTTTACAAGACTTATGGCCCCTGGACTAAGCGAATTTCATGAAATTCTCAGTTTTCTGGACTTTTCTCGGCTGTTGTTGTAGATATTGAAATAATTTGCTATATGTGATTACATCTTAATGTTATACAGATCAAGTTCAAGCTTGGTTTCGATTGACCTATTTTCACAAGAGTTATGGTCCTTGGACTTTCATGAAATTCTCAGTTTTCAGGACTTTTCTTCCATGGAATTGCAGATTGTAAAATTTTTGGTATGTGAATATCTCTCAGTGTGATACCAATCAAGTCCGTGTTCCAATTTCATTGACCCATTTCTACAGGAGTTATGGCCCCTGGACTTTCCAAATTACAAGCACTTTTTCATTTTCCAGTCTTTTCATGTCTGTTATTGTAGATATTGAGCTAATTTTTGTTATATGCAGACACATTATAGTATGATAAAGAATAAGTTGAAGTTGGGTTTCATTTATTTGTTCTTACAAAAGGTATAGCCTTATAGCAAATTTCATTAAATTTTCCTGTTTTCCGGACATTTTTCTAATACACATAAACTTATTTGGATGTTCGATTCATCTTTTGGCAGAGTTGAAGGACATGGATTAATGCCGGTAGGGGACTCATATTGCTTGCGATTCATAAATTTATCTTATTTTGATTATCTAAAATATATCTCAAATAGTTTGTATCTTGCATACCGAGATACATATCTGCGTGTTTTTAGACTTTCAATTTACTTTCTAACAAATTAGATGAAGGAGCTGTTAAGATAAGGCGTAAAATCTGCCCTGAAAAGTCGAAATTTCAAAATGCAAAATTCGAGAATTTTTTTCGGTAAATTTCAAGTAACTTGGTCCACATATGAATCTGCTGTCAGATGGGATAATTTATGCAAAATAAGACCGATATTTGGGTCAAAATAAGCGTTTCAATGCCACTTTCACCAACGGTGTATATCAATAAATCACATTTTCTGGCCAAGTGGGGTTCTGATGCGGGGGGGGGGACAATGTCCCACAGGCAAAAAAACGAACAAAAGGGGGATGGATTGACTATTTTAAAGTTTGCCTCTAGAGCGATAAAGTAGATTATGTTGCCATCTTTTTCATTTTATATCACGGAACAATATATTCAGAGTGTGTTCCGATCAAATATTTAACCGTTTGGAAGGAAATAACCGAGAAAAATGACGCATATTTCTACACCGTGTGTATTTGCGCCAGAAAGCTATATAAGTGGCTGAGAAAAACGACTTCAAAGAAAACAGTTTTTCAGTTTCCAGATTGCAGAGTTTGCCGATTATATCAATATACATTGTAATAATCTCAAAGTTAATTTCGCTTATTCAATTTTGAAATGAAAATGTAACAGAAGCACAATAAACGTAAAAATGTGTAAAGTAATGCATTTTTGGTGCATTTCGATCGATATTCAGCGTTTTCCGTCATCTGTACCCATACCTCTTTAACCCGTTATCATAACATCTTTCAACAATTTTTTTAAAAATAAAATACCTACTATGAATCTTAAAATAATTATATTTTTATCCTGACCAATTGAGTACAATCGAGGGATTCCAGGGCTAAATCCGGCCCTTATCTTGACAGCTCCTTTGAAATTATGTATCAAATCACTGAACCCTTTTGCTGTAGATAAATGAGGTCGCAAAATACAAGAAAAGATTCGTTAAAAATTTCTGAGCAAGCTTAAACATGTTAAACTTTTTCATCATAACTTATAAATACTTCCAAGAATGTCGATCTGCTTTTAGAAAAGAAACATATTTTCATTCAAGATAACGTACTTCCCTTTTTTTTTTCGCTTTACTTTTAATCGGAAACGGGTTTTTTTTCCGCATCGATTTGTTTTTTAAAAGAATTGTTCAATTTTCAGCATTAGATCAATATAGTGAAATCCAAGTTACCATGCGCACTGTGGTATTTTTGGCCTTCCTTGCCTGTATCCTAGCAACATCATACAGCATGTTTTTATTTCCCGGAAGTAAGTGCATATGAGTTTCTATTTCTTAAAAGTAGTACGCATCGCTAAGTGTCTGAAAAATGTACAAAACTTACTATTTTTTATTTCCATAGTATTCTATTGTAAATGAGTAATTCGTTGTAGGTGGCGCAACTGCGAAGAATTTGAGTGGCATCGTGCAATAATATTTCCTTTTGATCCTTTAGAAAGTTTACTATCATTTTCTTTTTTTATGTGGATATTTCTTACTTGATTTTTTATCTTTTTAGCAGGATTCTATCCGCCTAGACAAGGCATGATAAGTCGGAATGCTATAGCAGACAAAGGTAAAAATACATTTTCAATTTCAGGTCGAATTTCATATATTCTTATATT
Organism: Pinctada fucata; assembly: GCA_028142955.1. Classification (NCBI taxonomy): domain Eukaryota; kingdom Metazoa; phylum Mollusca; class Bivalvia; order Pterioida; family Pteriidae; genus Pinctada; species Pinctada fucata. The sequence goes on along the minus strand of AP027114.1, from coordinate 19,986,039 downwards.
CTATTCGGCATTGAGAAACTAAAATTTATGCTTTTAAGACAATGGTACTTAGTCGTTTAATTTCTTATTTTTCCTACGAATTCATGCAACGCGAATCTCCCAAACGAAACACAGCAATAAATCTTGCATTCAAAAGGACATTTTAAAAACTAAATTAAAACTTTGACCCATTTTCAAGCGATAACCAATCTCTAAAGAGAGAGTTATCCTTTCCTTTTTCCTAATCACAATGGTCGATGTAACAGAATGGCCTTAAACACCAGTAATATACCCAAATTTTCCATTTCTTTTTTATGTTTTTACAGATATGTTATTTGACACCGATATGGGAATGCCTCGGGGAAGGATGATGCCAAAACTCATGAAATACATGATGTATGACCAGATGTTTGATCTGCCAGACAACGCTTTCTACTTTATGTAAACTACATGCTTAATTTGAAATGAAATATGTGTGTTTTCTATTTCATGTAAACTATATAATACATATGCAAATTTGTAATGAAATATGTGTGTTTATTACATAAATTTAAAGAAATTGAAAGACGTTTGATTTAGAAACAGTGAAGATTTTATCATATATATAAGACATTGTTAAGCTTTTTAGATCAAACTTCTTTTGTTTTTTTTTTTTTCAAACTTTTCTGACGCTGTAAAAAACTGCAGTAACATAAATCGAATTAAATAAAAAAAAAAAATCTTGCTTTTCTTCTGGAACCTTCCGTATTATTCTGATAATCATGAATGAGAGAAAAATAATCAAAGATGAATGGAATCAAGGGCAAGTTAAGGGGGCGTTAAGACTGATGAGACAAAATGGTTCCTTGTCATGCAGTGAAAGAAAGTCAAACAAAGCCCAAAATCACAGTACTTTAGGCATAAAAATCATGATCAAAGGGTACATACATCCTTGAGACACACACAACTTACATTATGCAAAAGAGCACAATTAAATGAATAGAAATAGAGATGAGATCAGGTGCCCGGGAAGATTACCATCTCCTGCTTGTTAGAAACAACCGTCACTTCATCGTTGCAGAAAATGTCAAAACTGGTATGTCTGTTTCTGTGCTAGCATAATTTTTTTAAAATCATTATAAGATGTTATTGTGTTTAATATTTTCCTTGTATTATTGAGATTTGTAATGAAAATGTTTGAATATGTAATTATCCTTGGAGGAGTAGTTATCACTTAGTATGATGTAATTATCCGAACATATAGTGTGTTTTAATTATGGATATTCATATAATCATCATGTAACTGTAGACAGAATGAGTCTTCACTTTGTATATTGATCTGACAAACGTATCCACTGTGGTCATATATTTTTTATTCAAATTCCAAAAAGATAATTCCTAACTTCCATTCCATAATTCATTCGAGACCTCCACCTCTTTTTTGTCTTGCGTCATTTAAATACCATTTAATTCAATGTTTAAACCTTGTCAAAAAATATCCTTGCTTAGTTTTTCCCGAAAACACCCTTCTCTGACATCCTATCTACAGAGCACATTCTCTAGATCTGTTACAAAATATCAGGCAATTTGAGGATGATAACTTCTGAAGAATCTATTTCTATCAACCAGTAACCATAATCTGAATACTTTTGTAAGTTTTATAGTATCAAGCGTGTATGTTCAGTTGTTTGTCGTAATGTTTAACGTCTTCAAATTCATTAGCATCATTTTAGAGCAGATTAATTTACAGCATGGACCAGAAATGCACGTTTCGAGTATTTAACCCTCGTCAGTGATCCTCAGTGTAATACGACCAAAATCTGTTAAAATTGTGTCCTAAATATACCGAAAGACGTAGCAAAATGGCTGGGATATGATGCAACAGGACCCAGGTTTTAGAAATTTGAGAAAATTTTGTTAACAGAAATTTTCAAATGCGTTTGAAGAAACGACCAATCGAAATTGATCGAGCTTGGCTACATGTGCCCTCGGGGACTCTTAGTCCACCAGCTGTGACACTCACCAAGTGGTACAAATGTTTAACGTCTTCAAATTCATTAGCATCATTTTAGAGCAGATAAATTAACAGCATGGACCAGGCATGCACGTTTCGGGTATTTAACCTACGTCAGTGATCCTCAATCTAAATAGTGTAATACGACCAAAATCTGTGAAAATTGTGTCCTAAATATACCGAAAGACGTAGCAAAATTGCCGGGATATGATGCTACAGGACCCAGGTTTTAGAAATTTGAAAAAAAAAATTGTTAACAGAAATTTTCAAATGCGTTTGAAGAAACGACCAATCGAATTTGATCGAGCTTGACTACATGTGCCCTCGGGGACTCTTGGCCCACCAGCAGTGACACTCACCAAGTGGTACAAATGTCTAACGTCTTCAAATTCATTAGCATCATTTTAGAGCAGATAAATTTACAGCATGGACCAGACATGCACGTTTCGGGTATTTTACCCTCGTCAGTGATCCTAAATCTAAAAAGTGTAATATGACCAAAATCTGTGAAGTTGTGTTTTGTTTCGATTGCGACATCTACAACTTATATCTACAAGCAAACCATGCGACATTATTGTTGGTCTTCTTTCCTTGTTGTGTGTTGACCTTCATCAACAGGGGATGCTTACTCCTCCCGGGCATCTGGTCCCACCTGTAGCTTGCTAGGGGTCCGTCGATGCTCAATTTCGTGCTCTATTATGAATGCTGTTGAGATTATCGTCAGGATCTTCTTTAACTTTTTTGCTTCAAACCTATATATGCCCTTTGCCATGTGGATGGCGTAAAAAAATTCCCCGCGAAGGGTTGACAGTAAGTGTTTTGAATATGTTTCCCTGACGTGGTCGCCACAACTTTTTCTACATAGACATAACCGCAGACAGCGCATGCATTTGATATCTTTTACATTTCGTGCATGAACATCGACGGCGGGTGCGGCTAGCCAACAGGGGATGCTTACTCCTCCCGGGCACCTGGTCCCACCTCTAGCTTGCTAGGGGTCCGTCGATGCTCAGTTTTATGCTCTATTGTGAGTGCTGTTGAGATTATCGTCAGGATCTTCTTTAACTTCATATCTAGATTATGTTTGTTGGTCGGCTTAGTGTTATTGATCCCGCTTTCTTCGACTGCTTGTTCGCATAGTAGCTTTATGGGTCCCTTAGTTTTGTCGAATTGTGTCAGTTTGTTTTTTCCTGTTGTAACTTAAGCATTGACATCTTAGGGATACTAATATCCCAATTCTTTACTTTGATTTCAGTATAAATGTACAACCAATGTAATCCCCTGAAATGTAACCATTTAATCAAATATATTTGCATTACTGGTATATTCCCCATGTTGAACGCCGATTAGGCAACTATAATTATATTCCAATAACTCGGGTTGCTATTGTGACGTTACGTTCAAGTTTTGCATGTAGGGAGAATTTGTCGACGTTCAAACACATTCGACGCTATAACAGGCAAAATGTGCGAAATGCATGCAAATAAAAATGACCCATATTTAGAATAAATGTAAATATAAGTAATGACTGTCTTACTTTTGGTGTTCATGAGTGTATAATTGTGGTTGGACACGAGCAAATTTTCCGAGAATCGCTGTGCCGAGTTATTTCTTAAGTAACCTCCTACAGAACAGGGTACATGTGAGTCAGAACAATTCTTTATACATTAACAGACAAAACTGTAACGGAAAAGTGTTAAATGGATGCATCTTAACCATCATACTGCACACAAACGGCCTTTTCCAGAGGTTACGTCGCTTGTATAATTGCATGCGAGATGCTTAATCATACGAGTGTATATTATGTTATAGAGTTAAAGAAGATCCTGACAATAATCTCAACAGAACTCACAACAGAGCATGAAATTGAGCATCGACGGAGTAATCCAAGTAACATTTACCAGGGAACTTGAAAAGCTGTTTACCTGGTCTCTGGTTCACTTTGGAATGTTGTTCATTCCGGGGTTCGCAACTGTTCCGATGGGAATTTTCACGATTTGGTCTCGTCTTTTCGACTTTGAGACTGTGAATAAGTGTGAGGTACTTCTTTGATGTTTATTGGAATAGAATACAATACAAGTCAATAAAGGATGAGTTTATAAATTAATTTTCAAATCACGCACAAGATAATAAAAACAGAAGACACGATAACGAAAGTCTTATCTACTTGCTTTGATCTTCTGTAACTCATTTGTGTCACACTTACGCCCTTTGCCGTGTGGAGCTCGTAAAAAGTTCCCCGCGAGGGGTTTGACGGTAAGTGTTTTGAATATTTTCCCTGACATGGTCGCCATGGCACTTTCCATAAAGAAATGGCCTCAGACAGTGCAGTTCATGTAATTATGTTTTCATTTCGTACATGAACATCGACGGCGGGTACGGCTAGCCAACAGGGGATGCTTACTCCTCCCGGGCACCTGGTCCCACCTCTAGCTTGCTAGGGGTACGTCGATGCTCAATTTTGTGTTCTATTGTGAGTGCCGTTGAGATTATCGTCAGGATCTTCTTTAACTCATTTACTTCTGGTTGTAGTTACATATATTTTTGTAATATGTCTTTTACTAATATGTAAAAGGAGGTAAGATGAACATCCCTATCATAGCGACCTTACGGTAATCACAGCGGAACAAATGCACATGTAACAAGTCAACACGTTATAACACGGACAGCTACTACGTCAAAGAGAAAATTTACATCAAAACGACCAACAAACCGGACAAAACAAAAGTGAAAAATGAAGGACAGTACATAAAAAGAAGGAAACCATTCAATAACTGACTGGCAGGCGTGTTCATTGTGCAGACTAAAAAAGCAGTTATTAGTAGTATTAATTCAATTCTATTCTACGTACTCAGAGTTAAGAACATCAAAGGGAAACTCTCTTTGGACACCGTTCGTGTTTGACGGTAACAGAGAAAACTTAATACTAGGGGATTTGTAGAAATAAGTCTAGTAGTATTAATTAATTTAATATGAATTATGGCAAAGCCCTTGAAGCAAAGCAAAGACGGTGCGGGAAAATCCGGCAAAATTCACATTGGCCGTCGCACGTTGCATTGTTTATATAGGATACGAAACTTAGGATTCAAACATTTTTTAATGGGATACGAAGCTAAAGATTCAAAAATTTTAAAAATGTAACTACTTTTTCACGCTAGCTTTATATAACCTGTCTTATTCAGGGGTACACGTCATGGTCTCTGAATATAAATAAACAATGTGTTTATCTAGAAATACGAAAATACTGATTCATCATCCGGGCATTTCAAAATGGCGGCACACATCATAGGCAGGACTCTTGGTTGAAGAATTTTGAAAGTGCCAGTACGCATTTTTTTCTTCCTTATTTTCAATGATTTTTCCCCATGTTTCGTACCTATGTGTTACCATTAAAGCTTGCTCGCTCGGCTTCGCTATTACTTTAAACTGATCAAATTCAGGGAGAAGCCATTGGACTTTCAGAGGGGCAGGGAAAATGTTGTCAGTTGGAATTTGTTTAAGCCTTTCTAAGAAGCTTGAATTAGTTTGGTCCCTTCAGGCCTGATCATAAGAATTATTTGTCGAAATCTCGTGGCTTATATCCTTCATGATAAAAAGCAAATGGTTGTCCCACTATACGCTGGAAGGTAGGTTACTCGTAAAAATCTCTATAGAATTGAAGAATACATTGGTTTTTTTTTAATGAAAAGTATGAATTACCTCCCTCTTTGATCAGATTTATTTATTTTCCGAATATTACTACTTTGCGTAATGGACACACTAGTTTTATTTGCTATTCAGACATATATTACTAAAGTCAATGGACACTTTCAAGTAATCATTTCAACATTACAAATTAGTTTAAATGCCTATTTAAGTCTTGATCCGTATGGTGGATGTTTTTTTTTTTTTTTTTTTGTTTGCTTTTGTTCCTGTTTTATCCTGAATTTGTATGCCTTCGGTTTCTGATTTTCTGAATTATCGATTCTTTGCTGTATACGGGGATATGGTCATTATCCATATTTGTCATGGTTCAAGGGGGACTTTTCTTTTTTTCCTAATTATCTTTTTTAATTGCTTTGATTAAAATTTTCACTAACCTAACTTCATCTGTCGACAGTTGAAGAAGTTTCCCTCTAGAGGAGGGTACATGCATGATTTCTCTTCTTTTATACTCTGTATGAGAACGTCCTTGCAGTTTTTATTCAAGGTCAGAATGGGGAAAAAAGACATAAACATAAATTTTCCAGAGAGCTACATTAATAGTGCAAAAATGGTCAAAGTGGACATTCATGTAAATCATTAACGACCCTCTAATTATAATATCGTATATTGTCCGAGTGGTCTTAGCGTATTGTTGATTACTGTCAACGTCACATAAAAACATTTGTCTTGTCAGCGCACAAGACGCCGGACTTCTTTTATGTTTCAATGGAAGACTGACCTTACGAAATTGTTGTGTGGTACTTGTGATGTACGTTCGCCTAAATGTGGCCATTTTTATTATGTTTTGATGGCTAAAGGAAATTACAAAAACGTAAATAAAGAGAAGACGCAAAAAGGTATGTATTACATGAAAAATTGATAAATTTTGTTGGTATTAATTCTCAGTTGTTCCTATTAAGTTATTTTTTTTCTTTTTTTTAACAATAATTATAAAATGGTACAACATGTTTAACATCATTATCAATTCAGAGTCTTAAGTTAAATAAAACACCCCTGTATCTGATGCAGATGCATCAGAATTTTTTTTAAATGTCTGAATTGAGTCCTGTAGCATCATATCCCACCCATCCTGCTACGTCCTTCGGTATATTTTGGAACATAATAACTTTCACAGTCGTCTTTGGCCATTGTTTATTGCAAATTTATCTGTTCTTAAATGATGATGTTGAATTTGAAGACGTTTAACACATGTTGAAACTTGTCAGTCAAAATATCTGGCAAAAATTAAGTAACAAAATATTTCATCGTCCCGTCTGATATTTGATAAAAATGTTTGACAGGTTATAACAAATTTCAACTTTTATTTTTCAAGGCTGATATTAGAAAGTAATGTTTTGTTGTGCTGTGATAGAATGCTACCTTGTTTGCAACATCCCTAACTTGAAGGTTGAAATCGATGTAGGTATTTTTAATTCGATCTGAGGACAGCCCAGGTTCAATGCAATATTATTTTTCTTAATTTCACAGATGACCATGGTGAAAATAATACTCATGATAGCCATCCTGATCTCCATGGCAACCTGTCAACTTACTCCACAAGGTAAGTTATTTTGTGAACAAAAGTTCAACATTATTGCACAACAAAGCAGACTATTCATGAGATCAATGTTGTGACCACCACGGACATTGCAAAAAGTAAAAATGTACATACCTACATTTCTATGTCATTCCTGGAGAACAACGCTTTGGTGTTTTAATGACATATGAAAGGAAGAATTTCAGTTGATATTATACATATAAAAGAAAGGAGGGATCTCCAACAACACTCGGTTGCAGCATCTAGAGGAAGAGACGCAAAAGAGACAAGAAACACCAACTCACACCACAGAAACATGAAACACAAAAGACATAAACCAACGATACCAATGGGCGACCGGTGTCGACTTGGGACGGCCATCTACCACTCAAGTAGCAGACGGTGTGGTTATCCTGGATTACGTGAGCACAACCCGCCCACTCTTCGGATAACCCAGAGGTCTAGAAGAACGTGCAATTGTGGTGTTAAACAACCCTCTCACTGTTAGATGACCACATACAAACAAGACCACAAAATGCAGGAGCTAAAGTTACACAGATGAATACGTAAATGGATATAAAAAGAGGGATTACGTAATGCAGTCCGTACACTGCCGGCTGTAGCGAGCTCATGTTTGTTATCACCCGAGAAGTCCGACTGACATTCAAGAGGAAAGGTGGTCGGGTCCTGTCTTCTCTGAAGAGGTTTGAACAAGGCCCGTAATGGAGTCCGTCGTCACAGTCAGTTAGATGGAAGTCTTAAGAATGCGCCGGTACAAGATTGTAGATTGTTCCAATACCAAGCCTTGTGTCCGTTTGGTGACTTAAGAAATGAATCTTATATTTTTTCTGTTGACGCAGGTATCACCCGAAAAATTGGACAGAAAACTGCATCAATGCGCGTAGCGCGTTGATGCAAAAGTTTTCTGTCCAATTTTTCGGGTGATACCTGCATCTTATATTTTTTCTGTTGATGCAGGTATCACCCGAAAAATTGGACAGAAAACTGCATCAATGCGCGTAGCGCGTTGATGCAAAAGTTTTCTGTCCAATTTTTCTGGTGATACCTGCATCAACAGAAAAAATATAAGATTCATTTCTTATCATTTGATTATGGAAAACATACTGTTTTCTTGGATCTAAAAACAATTAATCACCGCACTATATTTCGTAAGTCGGAGGGTTTCGCAGTGATACGTCTGCCAAAACAAGTTATGGCAGCCGCCATGATTCAAACAGCGAACGATCGTCTCTCTATATCTTTGGAATAGGGACCAGTTTAAGCAATTTCAACATGCACTTTTAATTTTTGAGTAACTAGAAAAGAAAAGGTACCCTTGAAATGATAAGCAAACATAAACAAATTGTATTTTCGGCAACGAGTTCATTCTTGTTTGAGGGAGCCCCCAGTTCTAAAAAATAGTGCTATAAATAGACTTCCGTGAAAAATTGTGTTGGTCGATGTATCAACAAAATTTCTCAGCCAATCAGAATCTTCGTGTCTTGAAAATGACAATGGAAATTAAATGATATTAGGATCATATCCACGATATAAAAGGCGTTTGATGATTCTGACGCATTTTATGGTTATGTTGTCTATCCTTATCGTTTGGTATAAATATACATATTCAAATTCACATGTACAAATCTAAAGAAATTGTAACAAAATGATGTTCAAAACATCTACAGTAAGATTCATGTTTGAATGTTACTTAATCCGAAATTAAAGGAGGTTAACATCTGAGCACCCACCCTCCAATGCTATTTTGGCCATAGCTTTCATTTAACTATGCTACTGAATGGACCCTACACAGAATTTGGAGCTGCGCACTCTCAGAAAAGTAAATGCACAAATTAAGATTTATAAAATAAAACCAGCTGGCAATACTGATATACAGTTGGCTGTCAGAGAATCAGTTTGGTTTTTAATCAGCACCATCGATAATGATTTGCTATCCGAAACACGTGTCTGGTGCATCAAACGTGGTTTAAATTTTTCTTCAAGATGGCAAAGAGTTGGAACACTTCCGTATTAATACAGATGTATTTTCTATTGTTATTTGAAATTGACATAGTTTTCTCTCTTTTATTTATAGAAATGAACAAAATGGCAGCCATGATGAGACAACTCTCCGTATATCTGGCCAACAGAGGGACACAGGCCGTTCAGCAAGTTAAGAGCAATCCGCCAAAACCCAAAACAATTTCATCGCCGTCGATAACTGCAAAAGCTTCCTCAACATTGTCGTCACCAGGAGAAATAAATACAGCCAAACAAACGGAAGTGTTGGCAGTTTGTAAGTCACATTCAAGTTTAAGGCACTTAATTTGCTCCTTTCTTTCTTCACTTAGATGTTTGTGGTTTTTTCTTTGTCATGTTTTTAATGTTAACACTCTTTATAACATTATATCATATACTCTATATGTTTATCCCTATTGAAATACAAGTTTCATAAACCGCTTATACAATGCATTATAGATGTCCCAATTATGCTCGTTGAATTGCATGATGATAAACATCAAAGAAGTACCTAATAGTTATTCAGTCTCAAAGTCGAGAAGGTAACGCAAAATCATTAGAATTATCATTGGAACGGTTGCGAACCTCGGAATGAATAACGGAAGTGAGACCAGGTGCCCGGGGAGAGTCAGCGTCTTCTGATTGCATGCAAAACTGTCGCAACAGATGAGAAATATATTAGAATAGACATCAACTTATCTAGCACATGTATCTAAAAGACATCAAGTTGAACGAAATTAAATCTACAAAACCATGCAGACTTTATTATCCACGCCAATTCAAAAGAAACATTTGTTCACTTTGAAAATATATTAAAGTTGTATATCCAAGCATAAAACCTATATGTAAGATTTTATAATTATCGAAATGAAACAACAACTCTTTATCTGTTATTGATTCCAGTCCTCTCTAGAAGGCCATGGAACAACATATTTATTTAACTGAGTGTTTGATTGTATTCTTCAAACTGACCCTTCAGGAACTTATACTGTCAAATGGTTTATATTTCAGTGATTCCTTATTTGATAAAGCAGCAAAATACTGTACCGCAAAATACAATGGTTGGTGGCAGCGGTGGGAGATCTATAAATCCGGCTTTATTAAACATTTTAATGATGCGGATGATGGACATGGATATAACGCCGATGAGAGCTATGATGGCTGGAAGACCAGGTTTTGGACGGGGCTTAAGAACACTTCATATGAGCAGAATGATGAATTAGCAAAAACTTTTCATTCTAAATCATTTATCATATTTCTGCTTCATATTCATTATTAGTCACTTTTCTTGGAAATAATGGAAACACGAAAAGGATGATACCACACTAGGTACATGCTTGTTTTGTTTGGAAAGTGCGAGCTCTAGTCTTTTGTGATGATTTGAACATTCTAATCTCAGAATTCATGAACATTCACATATATAATATATGTTTGATTAAATTTAATTGAATGTCTACAATTAAAGCTTCTTAATCAACCACTTATTTCCTTGGCAAAGGTATATTCATAAAGGACCAAGTTACATTAATATTAAATATTGAAAATTATCTCCAACAATACATCACTGCAATCATCCCAGCAGAACACACATACATCAACAAACAAAGGATACTGCACTAACAATCACACAAACGAACGATTGGAGTCAACTAGACAAACGGACACACACAGACGTATACAGAATAAGTATACGTTTGAACTAAATTATAATGATAGCTCATTAAAGGAGAAGGTTCGATAAGCTTGAAAATTGGCCCTATTTTTCATATGTTTCAGATTTCAATTTTATTTAATATCAAAGATGCAAATTGTATGAAATACAATATAAACATTTCGATTTTAAAGTATTGCATTGAAATTTGCAGCCATATACCCAAAATTCGCAAAATTATGAAAAATGTCAAGAAAGTAGTCAAATTTTGGTACGAATCAATGAAAAGAATAAGGGGGCGAGACGCCAAGTTGACCAAAATAATTCCTACACTAAAAGATAGCTATGCAATGTTTCTTTCTATCGATATTAAATTTATTTTGGTTGAGGATGTAAATGTTGATTTAACAGAATTTAGCCTATTATACTGTGGTTTGTCTCCATTTACCCGTTATTCAGAGGAAATGACGTTATAACGTGACGTCATATCTTAAATAATGCACGTGACTTAACAACTACTTGAAATATGATCCTAATATATTCGCACATATTCAAAAGTAATGAAATCTAAGTGAGAGAAAATCATAATTTTCATAATGTTATTTTTCACGAAAAATACAGGGCCATTTTAGGGGTAAGTGGACCTTATCCTTTACGAAAGATATCAAGCGATCTACATTCTTCTGAAATTGTACAATGACATGAATAAACCATTCACCCACTCATACAATTGTTCAAAATTCTATTTGTAGCATGAATTAATGATTTATAATATCTTAGAGACCTAATATTGGACCTGTTGGAATTACATGTTACAAATTCACTCGGAGAGTAGACCGATAAAAAGACTTCTACGTTTCTATGTTAACTTAATTTCCCTACACAAAACCTTAATTCTTTGATAAACTATATTCCTATCACACAATTCATTAACGGCCTCTGCATTCTACAAAAGTTAGGCTTGATTCCATTAGTGCTTTACGATGCAGCAGCTGAGACTTGAGCTCCCTTAAGTCAAAACTAATAAAAAAGAAGATACAGTAAATTCAAGGAAAAGGGAACGATAAACAAACTTTGAGCGCAGAGTTTTCTGAATGCATGTACATGTCCGTGTGGTTAAGTACAGAATATCACAACTTTCGAAGACTTCTATGCTTATTTCCCTTTTTAACAAACTGGGAAGATGCGGAAAACTTAATTTTGTTCTCTTACGACAAAAACAACCATAGTTCATTTTGATTGGGGGAATCGATCAATAAGCATGTATTTTAGCGCATTCTAATTTTGACAGACAAAAACAGTAGCGACAGTGGGGGGGGGGGGGGGGGATCTATAGATAGTAAATTTTACGGACTTTGTTGAGGACTTCGTCCTCCATAACTTATATCACTTTTTTCTAGTTTTATACTGTCATTCAAATTCTTTGTACTAAATACTAAAATGCAATATTGAATATCATATCAAGTTTATTGATGTAAAAAGTATTATGAACGAAAGAAAAACATTGCACATAAGGAGAAGATCCCCAACATGGTGTATATGGAGTAAAAGGATTAAACAAGACAAAGTGAACAATATAATCACATCTTTGAAGCATATGCCCAAAATCCACACCAAAAGTATAATAGCAAAATCATAAAAGGTGGCGCCATTTCAATGAATTAATGCGGTGCCGTACAAAATAAATATGGTTCAAAAGAACAAAAATAAACTAACGAATGTTGTCGTAATATGGACATAACGTTGAATTAATTGTGATATATTTGCCCGATATATTTCAAAATCATGCCTTGCTTCTTTTTTTAATTCTATCAATGCTGTACTTTTGTTTTAAACGTTGCGCGCGGCTTTGTCCTTTTATGTTTGTTACAGATAATAGTTGAGACTAATTAATTGAACTCATTAACCCAAATCAAATACTTTCTGTTAGATTTTATCAATACCATTAGTATAATAATATAAGTCCTTAAAATCTAAAGATACTGATCTTTTATGAACACTCAAAAAAGTGCAACATCTAATTCTAGCAAAAAGTGCTTCATATTAACAGAAGATTTTAACTCGATGAAGACAAATCAGCACCTGAGACTATACATTAAAAACATATAAAGGATGATAGTATAGAAATGTTTTTAGATGTTTGTGTCATGCCAATTTTCTGCTTAAGTGTCTTTGTCCTTTTATCGTAGTTTTAACTTATAAGATAATTTATGTTTTTGGGGGATGACACACATTTAATTTAACTTTATATAAATTGTTGAATTTGAGGTTATAACATTCATTTTGATTAATGTGTATTGGATTTTAATAATATTTTCAAATATATGTGTCAGGACTTCCTTACATCAAGCACCTTTTTTCTTTATTAAAAAAAAGAGGCCCAAGAGGGCCACGATCGCTCACCTGAAAACTACATTAACTTAGCATATCAAACAATCACATTTTAGTTCGCCAAAAGAAAGAGCTTGACTTCGAAGTGGAACTAAAATTACAACACTTCTTAAGACATATCTCTAGCTCATCCTGATGCTTTCGGTTTGTCGATACGTGCTTCGGTTCTGAAGAAGTAATTTGTCACTTTTGCCTCTGATGGCGCCATCTGTATATAATCCGGACGAAAAACAATATCACTCGCAGGGGACCGTGAGTTCTTCATGCCTACCAAGTTTCATGATAATCTGAAGATTGGTTATAGATGAGAAGGTGACAAATGATATTTTAGCCAAAAATACATATCACAGCATTAAGTAACTTAAATATGACAAATATACAGTAAACGAGTGTGTAAAATCATCTATAGATTTATTGAGTTACATGTATTAAAAAAAAGTGCAAAATGTGCAATTCTGACCAAGTCCGAAAAGACGACAAAACGCGTCGAAATTTTGACTTCAGAGAGGAACCAAAATAACATCACTTCAAATTTATTAATAAAAAAACCCCAGAGGGCACTCCTGAAATGAAACAAACAAGAAAGAAGGTTTGCAGCGCAAACAGCAAAACATGAAAACACCCCGAGCGAAAACACAGAGAATAAATACACAGCAAGAGACACAAAATGGACAAGGAACAGAAAACACGACATCAAAACACCAAGCACAAAAAACAACTCATGAAACCAACGAGACAACAGGGCAATCAGATACCGTACCTTCGTAGAATCTCGCAGAACAGAATTTCCAAAATATATTTTGACTGCATGGAACAAATTATGAGGATGTATTCTGTACTCGAAAAATGGTGACTATTAGATGGCTATCTAAAATTAAAATTAAAAGCTGAATAGAGTGAACACTGAAAACTTGTGACTATCTGCTCTTGAAACAAATCAGCGAAAATGGACATACTATGACTACACCAACAAACCATTATAAACAATAAAAATAGTCCCACCATATTTTTCCATGTGATGTAACTGTACATGGATTGCATATATTTAAAACAGAAGCCGGAGAAAGTGAGCGAAGACGACATATAACCATCAAATAATAACGCTAGCAATAAACAAGGGACATTCATGTACCACAGCTAAAGGACGAATTTGCAAAGATCTACTTGAAGAACACTGTAGCACTTTCACCTGATTGCAACAAGCAATGTACACAAGACGTAACATCAAACAACGGAGAAGATTACAACAGCTTGGCAATATTGATATATATGTCCTATAATACCAATGTTATTGTACTAGACACGTGTTTCAGATATTGAATCCCTGTCAGTAGTACTTACATGTATATATATAATGTCAAACAGGATAAATTAAGCCAAAGTAAATCTTCCTGGCGTCACCTACAATATAGACTTTTATTTTTCTCTTGCCAAAAATGAGCGGCACCAAATTTCGTGTAGGGTGTATATTGCTCCCTTATTTTTTTAGCAGTGTCTATAATGTACTAAGTAGAACACAATGAAATAATGAATGACAAGTTATAAAACAAAGGAAATGAATGCTCAAACGACGTCAAAAGAAATGTAGTTAGTAACGCTGACTCTAAAGCTGAAAATGAAAAGGTATCGAAATAATTCAGTTAGTATATTGATGCAATTTTTCCCAAATTTTTGGTGTTTTTATCCAAATCGACCAAAATATTTTACCCTTATAAGACATCATGAATGAAAAAGTTAGAGTTGCAAATGTTAATTTCAGGAAGGATGAGATAGGGAAGGGTAAACTAAAGCAAAAACTCCTTTAAAGTATACTTCAGGACAAATTGGTAGAATAACAACTTTCCTTATTTCTGTTTGGTTGAAACATCGATATTTCCGTCTTCGTGCATCCCGCCAGTCACCCTCTATGTCACATTGCGATTGGTATTAGTTTATTCTAGTGTGAAGCCATTAGCTATTTGATCAAGAATTAGCTTACTAGAAGGTGTAAACATTCCGCGAGGTCGTAGACATAAGGATTCAATGACTGGTCATGTGTAAAATCTTGATATTTTACCAATGTTTCAATTCTGATTATTCTTACATGGATGCTTTCTCTAACGCAAATTGAAACTTGTAAGGTTTGAGTTAGAAAGAACCCTATTATAGGAAACTGAACTCTGAGATTATACTGGTAAACAGATAAACATTTTCAGAATTAATTAATGCACTAATTAACATGAGAGATATGTTAATTCTTGTTTATTCTGATTAAGATAATAGCAGTATAGCCTTCGAATTCGGGGCTTTCTTGTTTTCATCTTCTTATCTAAACCAAATTTTCATAAGAATGAACGTAATGAGTGCATATCCGAGGAAGATCGTCAAGAAATTAATCGCATACGGCGGTTGAATCGGTATAATGCTGTTAAATGTATACAGTAGGTTTAATCAATTTTAAAATTTCTAATTGATATATGCAGATAAACTTTCTTGGTTACACACCGATTGACTTCGATACACCGGTAATGATTGGTTTACACTTAGCCACAATCGCCCCGATTGAGTTGAATTGTAGGGAACGTAATAGTGCATGAGGTTGAATCGTGGAGATCGCAACAGAGCGTGTTGGAATCGTAAGAAACCGCAGGGATAGTGACAACATTTTTGATCCTCAAAAAGTTTGCTACGATTGTCCCGATTGATGCTTAAATCGTAAGAGAGCGAAATGGAACGTTGTAAACGTGATGGGTCGTAATAGTGCGTGACAGACCTTGACGAAGCTCAACAGATTGTAATATCCGATCATAGGAAATCTTGGTGAACTGACACGTTCTCCTACGATTCATTTCGATTTTACTCACGCTCTATTGCGATTTGTTAAGATTCAATCACGCTGCGACACGATTTCGTATGATCATTCCGATCGGGCCGCATGGTCTGCGGTGTGTCGATAATTTCCGTTACGGTTTCCACGATTCAGTCCACGATCTACAAGATGCGTTGCGATTTCAATATTCCTAGGATGAAAATAATTATACGACAACCTGTTTTTGTTGTCTTTTGTCTTTACATGTGTATTGAATAAAATGTTAAAATGTTTGCATAAAAATAAAACAAACCCTGTTTTTGTTGGATTACAGGATTTTTAAGGAGGGTTTGAACACCAAGATGGCGGCGGTATTATTTGTTTTCTCGCTTCCTAGGAAAATTACAGTCTTAACTCCCTTAAAGCATTTGGTACTCTGATTTATATACGCATTTGAGTATCCTGATGCAGTTTGAATAATTTCCGGGGTCATTTGAAGAAATTATGGCGATTTTAGAAATTTAGGACTTCGGGAGTTTTATCCATGAGGACACCACGACGTCATTTCGACGTTTTCGGGAAAATGTCGTCACAAACCTTCGCATTCAAAATTCAGTAAAAACATTATTACTAAACGTATTGCATTGGAACTTAGCATGTATAAAATACAAAATTCAATCTTCATCACGGTGTATTCGTTGACAAATTTATGTTAGAAGAAAGCGGTTGTCACTTCATTGAAAATGGATGATTTTGGGAGAAAAATTGGAAAATATAAAGCCTTGTAATATTTAAATCCTAAATTCAATTTTTCCCATTTAATCATGAAATCATCTCTGGACATTCTTGAAAATTTTGATAGGTTTTGACAAAGATTCATCCACAGGATTTCTATAAATTAACTAGCAACTACAGTAAATTGGCTCGAAATTGCAAATTTTTTAGCGACAGTGTCCCTTTTTATTCAAATATCCTGCCTGTGTTTAAAACACAATTCATCTTATCTTTTCCATATGTAAGTGCAATTATACATTTATGGATATTTTGGAGTTTAATCAAAATTTATTTCTAATAGCTTTACGAGAACCGAAATGACACTTTCAATATTATGACGTCATCACGAAATTCACAAAAGCGTCGATTAATGCATATTTCAAAGTCTCATAGAAAGTTTTCCTGTAGATAGAATCAAATGTAAGTTTGTATAGTCAAGGACAGACAAGAAATATTTAATTTCAAAAATTTTTAGAAAAATTGAATTTGGCGTCCAAGTGTTCAATACCTCCTCAAAACATGCTCAACAGCTTCTAGCATCTGAGGGCCTAAAAGAGAAGTCTTGATATTGCATTAACCGTCTTAGAACCAGTTAAGTATATATATGCAATCAAATTTTCATTGCTCAACAAAAATGTTATCTTTAATAACCAAAAAAAGGAAAGGGAAAATAAGGTTGATAAATGCTACTTCCAGCGTTTTGCGACATAATATCTCCATCTCTTTGATGTTAAGTTTAATCTTGTTCGGATAGTGCAAATGAGTTAAAGAAGATCCTGACGATAATCTCAACAGCACTCACAATAGAGCACAAAATTGAGCATCGACGGACCCCTAGCAAGCTAGAGGTGGGACCAGGTGCCCGGTAGGAGTAAGCATCCCCTGTTGGCTAGCCGCACCCGCCGTCGATGTTCATGCTCGAAAATGAAAACAATAAAAAAAAACATGAACTACACTGTCTGAGGCCATTTCTATATAGAAAGTGCTATGGCGATCATGTCAGGGAAAATATTAAAAACACTTACAAGTGTCATTGAAACTGTTAGTCCATTTCATATCAAATCGTATCAAATCGCGGCAATTTTTATCACATCGTAGTCCTGCATCGTAACAGATCGCAACACAATATGGTAAGCGTAGGGAACCGCGAAAGAGCGTGGCAAAGCGTAATAGTTCATCGTGGTATTCGAACGGGAACGTAACAAAACTGAAGAAAACGGATGAAAATCATGACAGATCTTATCAACAAGCATAACAAATGGTACTGAAAGTGTGCTAAGGCGTCGTAGAACTTGTATTCACTAAAATTATCTATAGAATCGTTTAGCTTCACGATTTTGTTCAATCGTAGGGAATCGTGGATAAGTGTAAACCTAGTATTATAACACCTCACAAGATACCCCCGGTCATTGAATTGTCGACTTATCATTTACTCAGCATCGCTCGGAAACCCAACAGATCCTTGTGCGACAACCATGAAATTTCATAAAAAATGGAGAAAAAAAAGTTTTCTGCACGAATACAAGAAGATTTTATTTAAAAAGTAATCCTTTAACATTGAAAAAATATTTTTCAACCGTTGAAAAAAAGTTGTTACAGTAACAGATTTCAATCGCGTATCGGATTTTGCATTTTTCATTGTGATCGAGTTCTTGATAATAAGAATAAAATTTCTCTCATCTTTTATAAACAGAAAATGCGTGGACGCGTTTTGCCCCTGTGATCATGAAAAAAAGTTTAATGTAAAAACGCAAATAAATTAGAACTATATGCAGATGACAAAAGATATAAATAAAAGTAGACTACATCAATGGACAGTGTATGCGGAACAAATGTGATACAAAAAATTGGAAAGCTAATATAAAATGTCTGACAGTGCGTTCGGAATATATAAATCTGATTTATTTTTCTTGTCAGAAAAAAGTTGTACAATGCAGTCAGTATCCATCCTCAAGACAGCTTGGAAATTGAATCAAGTTCTCGTTAATCATCAATCTACATAGTTAATGCCATTGTAATTCAATCAACGTTTTTTTACAATATATTTGATGAACTTGTGCAAAACACAATCAGCAGTGTCACATTTAGTCTTGAAAGCTTAGATGACAAAATTTACTTTTCAATGGAAATAATTATTGGCAGACAACATATAGGGGAACTTATGTCAGACGGAATTATGCAGAAAAATAATGGCTTTTGATTAGGGAGAGGAAATTAAAAGAAACAAACAACGAATATGAATGAAATTTTGACAACATAATTTCCTTCTATGTATACTTTACTAAGACAGGGAACATATATCTTTCGATGCAAAAATTTTTTTTAACGAACTATAATTTACAGGAATTATTTTGCACTCCTTAAATTTTGTAATTTGGAACAATTCAAGCATTGGAATATCATCATCTAAAACTCTATGAGTAGAATTAGAAGAATCAAAACCAGTTCTAACTTAAGCGCAGTCTTAAGAATACCACTCCTACGGACTGGCACTACGCGACTCCATGACGGGTTCTGTCCAAACCTCGTTAGAGAAGACAAGGTCCCTAACACGTGTTCCCCCTGAAGGTCGGTCGAACTCCTCGGGGGATTCATGTACATGCATGAGCTCCTTACTTCCGACATAGCAAGGACTGTATTTTGTGTTTGTGTTTTTATTCATTTGTGTTTTGCTACTTTGTTTTTGCTGTCACCTTAGAGTAAGGGATGAACCACAATTATTTCGAGTTCTTCGAGACCTCTAGACAACCAGAAAAGTGGGAGGGTTGTGCGACATCCAGATATACAACACGTGGCATTGTCTACTGGCGTTGCAGTAGGCCGTCGGCACCAATTGCCCATTGGTCTCAGTGGATTATGTGTTGTCTTTTGTGCTTAATGTGTTTTGTCGTATTTGGTGTTCCTCTGTTCCTTGTCCCTTTTATGTCTCATGCTATGTATGTCCACTCTGAGTTTTCGCTAGGGGTTTTAGTACTATTTGCGCTACAACTGAATCTTGTTGTAGATCCTTTCTTTAAACGGAAGCCTTAAATGAAAAAAAAAAACATATCAATCGCTATATTTTCCGAGTATAATGTCCAGAGGTAATACAATAAAAAAGGAGGGGATCACCAACTATACTCGATTACAACACCCAAAGCAAAATCCGAAAACACCCAATGCTAAAACACAGAACAGACACTCACAGAAACAGACAAAACAGAATTTAAAAAAAAAAATTTTTACCCAATTGCTTTTCAGCAAACTGACCAACCATGACATCAACACTCCCTGAAGGCCATATTTTACGGAAATGACTTGCCCTATTAAAGATTGTTTGTATCGAAATATATGCTATATTATAATTAATCATGTACACAATATGCGCACAAATAATGAATCAATATTGATACCAGATGCCAAAATAGAGGAAGGTAAAATTATTGCAAATACAGGAAGCGAAAAAAAATTATGCCGAGGGGCCAGATAAGGGTAGACCTATGCGCTAAAGAAGAATGTATAAAATTAAGTGAAAGAAAATTTCCAAATACGAATCAAGTCAATTCAACAAGACTGAGATATTATTGTCAGTAACATTTACACGTAACGAGCAAAGATATTGAAGAAATGTTACATACTTTATTTTAAATACACCATACGCGTATTACCACAAATAAAGTGTCATAATTGTTGCTCTGTCTGAAAGATTGCCAAATTAATAATGAACTCATCGACTCGCTTCGTACAGCAAATCCTCTTTTTCATGTGTGTACCGTATACTTGTTTTATATTCCTAAACACAGATTTGGTGAAAGCTGATTCAAGGTTTACACTTAGCCACGATCGGCCCGATGGAGGTGAATCGTGACGAACGTAAGAGAGCATGGGGTTGAATCGTGACGAATGTAAGAGAGCGTGGTGGAATCGTGCTGATCGTAGCATATCACAGAGATCGTGGCAAAATGTTTGATTCTTAATCAAATTTGCTACGATTGTCCCGATTGATTTATACATCGTGAGAGAGCGTAATAGGGCATAGAGAACGTGATGGAGCGTGGTAGAGCGTAACAGACCTTGACAGAGCGCAACAGATCATAATATCCGATCATAGGAGATCTTGGTGGATCAAGTCCTCCTACGATCCATTACGATTTCACTTACGCTTTTTGACGATTTGTTACGGTTTCCACGATTCAGTCCTCGATCTACAAGATGCGTTGCAATTCCATTATTCCTAATGAAAATTATTATAAGACAACCCTTTTTGTTGGATAACAAGAGTTTTTAACATCCGTAACAATACCTAATACATGAAGAAGACTAAAAAAAGAAGTCTTGATAATCAGTGAGGTCCTGAATTAACTGTCTTAGAACAAGTTAAATATATACTCGCAATCAAGGGTTTGAATTGCTCAACAAAAATGTTACCTTTAATAATCGTAAAAAGAAACAGAAAATAAGGTTAATTAATGTCACTTCCAGTGTTTTACGATATAAAATCTTCATCTACTGGATGTTAAGCTTAATCTTGTTCGGATAATGCAAGTGGTATTGGAACTTGTAGTCTATTTCATATCAAATCGTGTTAAATCGCGGTAATTTTTATCACACCGTAGTCCTGCGTCGTAGCAGATCGCAACAAAACTTGATAAGCGGAGGGAACCATGATAGAGCGTGGCAAAGCGTCATAGCTCATCGTGATAATCGTACGGGAACGTAACGAACCTTGAGAGAACGGGATGAAAATCGTAACAGATCTTATCTACAATTGTAACAAATCGCTATAGGTATCAGACCCCAATTATTTTTTCCTATATATTCCTTTGTAAATCATACTTATATGACGATTAAATACTCGAATGGCACCACCATTTTTTGCTTTAAACTTTTATATCTGCTAGATAGTATCAAAATAAGCTCAGAAAAGGATTCATGCAAAAATATGTCGCTTAGTAGACTTTTAATATCCTTTTAATCCCGAAAGGGGGTATCTGTGGCTCTAATGCTCTACAATCTATCAATTCTAGAGCCTCATAACACTTCTATCATTCCGCGATTAGGATGATGCAGTATCATTCAACATGTTAGAATATTTTTTTCAACTCATCTGCGACTCATTGACGTAAAAAACGAATCATCTAGTGTAAAAAGAGTCGTAGAAATTAAATGTAAAAATACGAGGATTTGAAATAATCAGGAACTATTTGCGTGGTCAACGAACTTGCAAAATTAATTGGGATCTGTAATCTACAGCGCGTATCAAAGCGTGTAAAGACCAATTTTATTTATAGAATCGTGGAGCTCCACAATTTTGCTCAATCGTGAACATCGTAGGGCATCATGGCTAAGTGTAAACCTAGCATTAGGTCCCTGCGCTTTATCGTCTTGTTTTTCATGTCACGTCACATTGAGAGTTCGCCATAAGATCATGCCTTCTGCTTTATTAAAGTAGATAAGCGCCGGGATACATTTCACTATACAATTAGAAATTTACTTGAAATGTCAATCAGTTGTCGTGATTTGAAATTGAAGAGACCGACTGTTAGAAAAATCAAATTGAACAAGACTAATAGGTTCTATCACGATCTACTGAGTGAGACATAAAAATTTAAACGAGTGACGGAAAAGAGAAAGTGAACGAATCTATTTCTTCTTAATTTCTAAGAAGCTGCGATCTTGTCGTTACTCCTTGACAACGGTTACTACGCATTGTCGAGACAAAATGCTAGCCGGTAGAAACAGTGGTGGACTAGATAACAATTGTGCTTTTCTTACTGATAATTGGAATTTCACAATAGTTTGTCCTACGTTTGCAAAATCACATGATAGCCCTCTGACGTCAAACTCAAACTTCGTCAACATTTCATTGCTATTTATCGGAAGTACTTTTAAAAGTCGCACAAGTCTTTAGTACGATATCTCTGATTGGTCGTTTGAAACAGCTGATTGGTATATTACGTTTAATGATTGGATGATGTAGTCTTTGAGACAACTTATGTGTCTCACATAGGCTGTCTAACAGGGTACGAACAAAATTGAAGAAGAATTATGATTTCTTCCACTGTTCCTTTGTTGGTCTTTGCAAAAGATAAACCTATACCGGAAGTAGTGCATATATGTATAATCATCTTCAACATATTCACCTCCTCTTACTTAGTTACTGTTAATTCGTGTTCTAGATATCAATTTGTCGAAGGCAAAGAATAAGTCGGGGCACAGGTGAAAGAGTTGATGTACATTTATCATATACGAAAAATTCATAGATAAGGCTAAAATGGCAGATGTTACATGTACTAGCTAGGAGGATATGCCTGCATATTTGTTACAGGATTCAAAGGAGTGAATTCATAACAACTTCTCTACATACATATATGAAGCATTCTCTCTAATTGAAATTGTGTCCCGTCAGAATTAAACAAAACGGGACTGTTAAAGAAGATCTTTGTTGCAATTTTTAAGGTTCTATTGGTTATATATGAGGAAATACATACCTGTGTGTTGTTTTCATCCGCTTTCGCGAAAGTGCAGGGACATATAACCGATTCGTCTGTCCATCTTTCTGTCTGTCCGTCTGCCTGTCAGTTATAGAACTGTAACCTGTAACTGTGGAGTTAGTGATAGGGCTTTCATATTTCACATGTTCATTCTTTGTCACCAGACATTTTCCTTGATACTTAATTATTTTTACCTTTTGACCTCTAAGTTTAACCTTCTTAAATTAACTTTGGGAATAAACTTTTGGACGATCATTGATAGGGCTTTCATATTTTGCATGTATATTTCTTGTGACAAATCCTTTCCGTGGATACTAAAAGTTTTGACTTTTCGACCTTTATCTAGGAGTTTCAACATACTTTAAAACATTAACATTGACAATTACTTTTAATTGGAGATTGAGGATCACTGATGTGGATTAAGTTCCCGAAACGTGCTTGTCTGGTCCATACAGCAAATTTTTCTTCTTAAATGATGCTATTGCATTTGAAGACGATTAACATTTTAAGTGGTAAGTGATAAAACTATAATATATAAACTATAACTAAAATATTTCACATGTGTATTCCTTATCACAAGAACTTTTCCGTGGTGCAAAAAGATTGTCCTCTAACCATTTTTTTTTAAATGAAGTCATTGTGATTATACATGAGATATATGATAACAACTTGAGAAGATGGGAAGAAGGTGTAAGTTTTCTTTTAAGATAAACACGAAAAAGCGGGGACAACGATTGCTTGAAATTGATATTTTTTCATACTTCTTTTTGAACATAACATTCTTAAAGCATTTTTATAAACGTCTGGTAAGATTATTTTACTTTATGTTTACGTGTAGAAGTATGATTTATAATCATCAAATAGTAAATTATCTGTCACAAGCAGAGTTGTCATCTTATCCAATCCCTGTAAATAACAGTAGAGACCTAGTACACGCTTATTGATCAAATCCTATATCAAGGAGGGGATAGATTTACCTATCACGGAATATTTATTAGCATGCAGTAATACTTGGCTTAATTTTAGGCGGCTTTAGTTTTTTGGTTGTTGTTCCTTACTGATACTTGTGTATATAAAGGATTTCTCTTTTGTGTCTTTAGATAAGAATTGAACGTAGTGGCAATCAATTTGACAATAATGATATAAGTTGTAAGTTGGTGTTCTGATGTAATATCTCGAGTGTTCGATTTAGCAACTTTTTCATTCTTCGGTATTTATCATTCATTATGTTTTTCATTAACTTCTACGTCACTATAACTACGGCAGAATAAGTTAAGTGGGGTAACACTTTCAATTAGATACATTCTTTTGTCGTGATAATTGCAAGGATGGACCAAATTGAATGCAGAGATACATTTGGATACTTCAACGTTTCAATTTTTCCATTATGGACCTGTTCGATGTGTTTCCACTACCTTTTCCAAACAAAGAAGATTTTGATTCCGAACTTTTCAAGAAAATCACCAAGACTAGTTAGATGGAGCGATGATCAACAAATTCTATTCTTACCGAACGTCTCAGGCCATGACAATGTACAAGACATTTGTTCATTCCTGGAAGAGAATGAGTGCCAACGGTGGCAAGATTGCTGTGAACAAGCAATAAACTGTTGTGCGAACCAACAGTCAATTGAATCGCTTAATGTACAATCGAACCGATCCGGATGCTCTCATACCTGGGATGGTTTCGGATGCTATCCCTTGACACTTCCGGGAGAGGTCGCCACGCTTAGTTGTCCAGATTATATTGAGCATGGTATATCTACAGGTAAGCATTTTCAAGCTTTTGGATCAAGGTTTTATCTTTTTTCCTTTTTTTATATATTCAAATACATTATAAATCAAAATTTAGATAATTTTGCTTATAAGTGGCAGTGATACGTGACTCTGTCTGAGAGGAGATACTAGGACTACTGTAGGGCTCTGAGAGCATATTTGAAGAAAGGTTACATAGTGACCAATGCAAGGGGAACAAAATTGGGGAAATCTCGCTGCAATCTTTTTAACGGGATCGACCTTTTATAAGTTTTCAGAAACTGTTATACAATATTTTGGCTTTTTCCCTTTACCTTTTAAAACAAAATTGTCCGAACATTTCGAGAAAAAAGAATTGTGTCTAAATAATACTTTGCTACATTGTACACGTTCAAAAATATAATAATTCTTTGAACGATTAAATCCATGCATCGGAATGTCTGTACGTCATTGTATGATGTAAGACTGACATCACGTAAATGATGAACACGAAATTGCAATGCGGCGTCAACTAGAAATTTGTTAAATATCACATTCATTAAACAAACAAAATTTAGAACAATGTATTGTTTCAACGTTTGCACATCAAAAATGTTAAATTAAATACCTTTAAATGAATGACAAATATGGATAATGACCCTATCCCTGTATACAGCACAAAATCAAATCAGAGGGACAATTTGTATGGAAATAGTCTCATCCACGCTCGTCCCGCTCGTGGTGAGTGCAAGGCGAATGCTGTCTGCTTCTTGGACAATGCGTTGTGAGTGCTTTGTTTAGTTGTCCTCTAAAAAGTTTTGATGGCCAGGTTAGCGCAATGGTAGCGCGCTCGCTTCTCACCTCTAAGGTCCCGGGTTCGAATCCCAGATTCGGCGAAGGGTCTTATGTGCGAGGGTAGGTTGTCCCCCACCCAGCCCCTTCGGCAGTACTCCGGTTTCCTCCTGCTCCTTAGACACCCTCGCGCCAACATCTAACCCATTGTGTCACGTTTATATATGTTGTGTAACTTGTCTGTTAGACGTTGTAAAATAATTTTTTTAATAAGTTATTGAAAGACAACCCCACCCCCACATTCTTGAAAAACATATATGTCAACAAAGATAAAGAAGAGATCCCCAGCAGTGAAAACTGCAGAACGTTTTCGTATTAAAAGGAATAAAGCCTACGCTATCATGGCAAGATACGCCCGTCGGGTTTTATTTTCACAATACGAAAAATCGAAGTACAGTAATTTCACAAATTAGATGAACGTGAAAATCGAAAGGCGACTTCCCCTCTACAATCTGAATACATTGTATAAAAATAATGTAAATGTGTTGACAGATAACCAAAATTATCGCGTTCCATGCGCCTTAACTTTGCCATTGGCTTTACATGTATGTGCATATAACCCCCTTCCTAAGCAAGCAAGCCTCACTCCCTGACCAGAATCCTGACCCCTCGGTAGGATTTTCTCGTCCCACATGACAACACATGATAGATAGTTAAAGTCCTCTTTTCAGCAGAACTGGAATATTCCATCCGACACCTTTGATCCGGCATAATGATGATTGTTCTATAATAGAATGATGTACCATATTTCACGTGCA
Source organism: Pinctada fucata (assembly GCA_028142955.1). Classification (NCBI taxonomy): domain Eukaryota; kingdom Metazoa; phylum Mollusca; class Bivalvia; order Pterioida; family Pteriidae; genus Pinctada; species Pinctada fucata. Next base: position 19,959,407 of record AP027114.1, on the reverse strand, counting down.
TTATTTAATTTAACAGACGTTCAGTCAATTTGATGTGTAAACAAGAGAAATTTGAATGTATCAAGAAAATTAATCAAGCACAACGTTTGGGCACCGGATGAAAAAAAATATCAGGTTAGGATTGTTGATCCATCCCACCCTCGACTGATATATTTCTATCCGGAACTCAAAGTACATGGTAATAGATTCTGTTAACACAGCACCATGAAAACACAAAGGACAACCATAACTACCGAACAAACTCCACAGATTCAAGTTTACGAAGATAATTCGCAGCCTGTAGCAAATTTCGTTTTTATAATCGAACTCTGTAGAAAATATTTTTTGTATAAAGTTCATTCCTAAATGTATTTCTTTATATTATCAAAAGTGTAATGTTATCATCATGGGTGGCAAAGAGTCTCTGTGTCCCTTTCTCTTGTTCATACATGTCTTCAACCAAGGTCCCTGCAACATCGTCATGTCAGAGATCTCTCTGTGAATCACCGAAATAGTGCACAATCAATCAAGTAGCTCATATACTGTGTGTTATGTTAAGATACTATTCCCTCCTGCATACGCTTGATACTTCTTTCAAAGCCATGGTAGGGCTTTATCCTTGCATTCAATTTTACAGCTCTTGTTGCCATCTTATTCTAATTTAATAAATTAAATATCCGAGTCCAATGAGGATTGTCATCCAATTAACCACTCTAATGAAAGTCAAAATCAATTCAAGCAAATAAGCACTCGTTGTCTTTTGGGATTGTTGTTTTCTGTTTTCTTTTTTTTATGTCTGGTAAAACGTATTGATCAATTATAGTCCATTTGACAGTTTCCTGTCAGCAGTGTTGAATATTTCAATGTGAACCGATGTGTAACATTTGAGACTATGAACAAAACATATTTCCCAAATTAAAAATCCAAAAGTTTAATACACACATTGTGTCTGATAAAATTAGGTTTCGGAGATAGCTTTTAAAGTATAGGAAAGTCATAATTCTGGCAATCCTGTTAAATCTGTGTTACGTCCCACCTCAAGGGACAAACATCATTAACATTTGTACCAATTGGTCAGTGTCTTCGCTGGTGGACCAGGAGACCTGAGGGCACATGAGTCAAGTTGGATCAACTTCGGTTGATCGTTCCTTCAACGCATTTGAAAATGTATGTTATCAATTGCAATCTCTAAAACATGGTTCAAGTAGCATCTTATCCCATTCATCCTACTACGTCATTCGGTACATTTTTGGACATAATAACTTTCACACTCTTTGGACACATTACATTGTTAAGATTGAGGATCACTAACGAGCGTTAAGTACCCGAAATGTGCATGTCTGGTCCAAGATGCAACTTTATCTGTTCTACGATGATGCTATCGGATTTGAAGACGTTTAACGTTGTATAATGTATAAAACAACTTGCTTACAGATCATATATACATGTATATCTAATTCGTTAGAGGAAATATAGAGAAACTTTTGACTTTGACTTGGTCACTTTTTTAAGAATATGCACAGAAGAAAGGATTCGCCATATATTTATTATAACGTTTTACTGCCCTCATTTTAGTTATTAATAGAAAATAAAAAAGGATTAAGATCCACTGGTAAAATAATCAAAATGTATCTCACAATCTGATTACCTCGACAGTGGGCTTACAGACACACAGAACAAAGGTGGGAATCGTTCTTGGACACACTTCTACATCAGGCCCAATGCAAATATTGAAGGACTCAGAATGATTAAGAGAGACGAATTACCTCAAAATTCAGCTTTATATTCCTGAAAATATTTGGTCCGCTTTGCTCGCCACAACATTCAACTTGTCTCAATCTTTCTTTGGCTCGCTTCGCTCACCATAGTACCCTATGTATATGACTTGGCTTTCTCAAAGTCTCAATAGAAAATCAGTATAATGTACAACATTGTATAATAGATATACAGATTAAGTACCAGAAACGTGCATGTATGGTCCATGCTGCAAATGTATCTGTTCTTAAATGATGCGATTCAATTTGAAGACGTTTAAGACATTTACAGAATAGAGTACAAGCTTCACATATTTTTTTGTATCAATTTTAAATTAACAAATTGTCCTGAAGTTCCCAAGACACTTTTCTATGTACCTGATACTGTTATATAAGTTTTATGTACAGAATTATATGGTAAAAATCTTTTATCGCCTTCTTAAGAAGTGAATAAAACTAAAATGGCATAAAAATGAGAATTTGTTTTAGAGTTTTGAGTACAAATAATTAAAAGGACTTCTGTAATAATTGATAATAATCTTGCCCCGACATAAAACCCAAGCGCTCCCCCTATAAAACTCAAATGGACCGTGCCTAAGAAGTCATGATATTCTAAGTTTCTCTTCGAAGTGAAAAGTTCGATGTTTTCCGTTGTTTAATCCATTCTATGTGTGTTATATGAGTGATGCAGGCCCACTTTGGCAATTTGTTTAATTTAAGTCCATACTCAAAGTTAAGGCTACGATAAATTTGCAGCATGTTCCAGACATGTACGTTTGCAGATCCCACATCAAAAAATTGTAAGCAGTAAAAAGTATTGTTACAAAAATTAATGTCATCCGTAAAACAGTGGTTTAGATTTCTCTTCTCATTTTTGTCTAATATTAAAGTTTTAGTCTTATCCATACTGCAAATTCATCTGTTCCTAAATGATGAAGACGTTTAACTTAAGCAACATACAGATGGACGAAAAGACAGACGGACAGAAAATTAAGAACAACCCACGACAAAATCATATATTCTGAGGTGCAGTGATTCCAGAAAAAGGTATGTAACTATTCATTAATATGAATTTCTACTTTAAAATTTACATATTTTTCTCATCCGAGTTATGGAATTCTGAAGGTTGTGGAGACAGATGTAGTGTTACGGAGGTGATTGACAGTAAAAGTGAAGTCTACATTGAAATTATGTTTTACAGAAGTTTGAAACCTGTATCCCTCTGAATCTTAATCTATACCCAAACAAAACGCACGGTTCTTTTAAGGATTTATATGAAATAATTCAATCGTATTTCTTCTTAAGAGTTTTTTTACGCGACAAACAGGAGCTTATTCAGTTATGTAGATTCACAGTTCTGCGTATTCATTAGCAAAATCCAAAATTTCCCCTAAGTTTGATCATATTAGATGGGCCTTCCTTGATCTAATAATTTATAATTAAAACCGTTAGTCTTATGTTACGTAGCTTCTTACAAAGTACAATACCTTTTTTGACACCTTCCTTTTTCTAGTTTTACAATATTTTCGACAGATATACATGACAAATATGGATAATGACCATATCCCTATATACAGCACAAAATCGATAATTCAGAAAATCAGAAACTGAAGGCATACAAAATCAAGATTGAATTTGAGGACGTTTAACATTTGAACTTCTTGGTGACCAAGAGTCCCCGAGGGCACATGTAGCCAAGTTCGATCAATTTCGGTTGAGTGTCTGTCTCAATAACGCATTTGGAATTTTCTGTTACAAACTTTCTTGAAATTTATAAAACTTGGGTCCTCTAGCACCATATCCCACCCATTCTGCTACGTCTTTTGGTACATTTTTGGACATACTAATTTTCATACGTTTTGGCCATTTTACATTGTTTAAACTGAGGATCACTGACGAGGGTTTAGTATCCGAAACGTGCATGCCTGGTCCATGCTGTAAATTTATCAGGTCTTAAATGAAGCTATTGAATTTGAAGACGTTTAACACATAAAACAGGAACCAAAGCAAACAAACAAAAATCTGCACCATATGAAAAGAAGCGAACTCCCGATATGAGAGTGAGACCAGGTGTCCAGGAAGAGTAAGAATCTCCTGCTTGCATGCAACACCCGCCGCTTCATTTCGGTAGAACTGTAACATCCATTTTCGTATCTGAAACTGTTGCATCAACACAGTTTATAATGTTTATGGAATGATTGTATGCTATTTTCCCTATATTTGAGCTTAGGAGTCCTGGGAAATCCACTTCATACGTCTGTATGATAATATCATAAAACAATAAAAATATATATATATATGTTGATTAAAAGAGATATATCGTAATGAAAATTTCAGTTAGTATAGTTAAATAATATGGAACTTGTATTTGCTGTATCCTTTCAATTAGTTAGTCATTTAGAAAATGATTATTGATACTATAAAAAAAATGTTACGGAGGCTATACTGTTCAATTCATTTAAAATTAAATTGCAAAGAGATAGAAATGCAAGTAACATTTTTTTCCTCAACATTATTCAATGCTAGATCGGCCCTCTGCTGAAAAACACGCCGAAAGGGAAAAGGGCAAACTGAGGAACTTTATCGTTATGGAAGTTACACGTTAACGCATCTTTAGTGGTACATTCCCCCTAATCCTTCGATTTATGGATTGAGAGGAGCTTGAATATTTCTATTGGTTACACACTGCTTAAAACCCGAATAAAAATTTGATCGCCAGGTCTATAATAAAGCGTAAAAATATTACTGTTAAGTAGTTTGTATAGTAATGAAGGGTATGTTTTCATAGTTAATGATATTTTGGAAAGAGGAGCATTACAAAGATTTAAATGCATACACCAGCTGATTGATATTATAACTTGTATTGAGCAATATGATCTTTAAAAAAGTTTGAGTGGCTATTTGCAAAAAAGAGATCCGTTATGTAGGTTATGTTTTCATATGTGACACTCCAATAGAAGAACTTCCCTTTCTGAAAGAAATCAAAATTGGTTACCTCAAAAGTGAATTATTTTGTTGCAAAATCAAAATGATAACATAATCACTTGTTGAAAATGCCTCTTGAGTATAAATAATGTGAATAAAAAATTGATAGACGATGACTGCCTTGTTATGGAGGTAATGCCTATTTCTCCGACACTAAGCTTTGAGCCATGAACTTGTATTATGTTTATTTAAAAAAAAAACGTACATGTATGTGATAAAATAGATATTAATTGCTATGAAGCGTAATATCATATTTTGTTTTTAAGTGCGCCCACTATTCTTAGAATCTGATAAAAATATTTATCCCACCTCTGGCAAATTTCTTGCAATCTGATTTGTCGAGAAGAACCGAATATTATGTTGTATCATTTTACTGACAGGATATAATTCTAATATCCTTTTTCTACTTAGACGCTTTACGATATTGACGTCACCGAGATGCTTTTAAAAATATTGACGTTATATACACAAGCCAAAAGCCATCGGTGGGATAAATTCGTTATACAGTGTTTACAGGGGGGGGGGGGGGGGGGGGGGTTACAAAAATATATTGGGTCGAGGCTTCGCCTCGCCCAATACAACTTTTTTCATCGACCCAATATACAGTCCAAGAGAATACTGAAAACAAATAATCATATAACTGAAATTGGAGTTATCTTCCTTGGAAATTTATCTCTTTATATTACTGTAAGCAGTAATACTATTTAGATAGTCAGTTTGCTTTTATACCAGTGGATTCGGGAAGAAATGGAGTTGTAACTCATTCAAATTTACACTGAAAAACTGTTTAAAACATCAGGAAAATTTTTTCCACAACATATTTGAAGAAAATGTGATATCAGAAAGTAGAAAAAGTGAAAAATAGGTTCAAAATGGACATTGTTTTCACTTCTCAGTAGAAGAATTGGTACATATTTATTGAATTTGATGTTGAATGAAAGAATTGTGTGATAAAAGCTGAGCTTGTAGCTTTAAAACGTTGCTTTGTCTATATTACAGAAAGATGTAATATAAGATGGTAACATTACTGTTTTCAATACTATTAGGGATTATTGTTAGCAGTAATATTACAGTTTTAAGTATTATTACTATTTCTAGTATTCTCCTGGACTGATATATTTCTGTATCCCTCCTGTAAAACACTGTATAACTAATAATATTCCCCGATCAGTATTTGACGTGTATGTGGGAGAAAAAGATTGTTCTTATCAATTGAGCACTCAGTTGCAGTAGTAGATTATGAACATCGCAAATTAAGACCTAGCGACAGGTAAAATCATTAATTGGCGCATTTTTCTGGAATGACTGCGATACGTAAAAGACAGTATCGAACAATGCCGCATCTTTACATAATAGAAAATGATTCTGTCATGCTAATAATTTCAGGAGAAAATCAGATTTTCATATCTGCTTGTCAAGTACAGAATCTGAAGTAAGCTCAAACGGAGGTGACAGATGTAATAACATTGTAACCAATCCGTGTGGAATTTTTATCCAAAAACGAAAATCTTGGGATATTGATACGAGTCATTGTCATTCAAAGGACAAGAGGTGAAACTCCTCGATCATAATTAAAGGAATGGAGAAATATCATTTTTGAATCCCAGTAAACACTGTATTTTACCATATCGTTCGTTTCAATTATACATCCAATTCCACCATGATTTCTTCTGAGAATCGGTCCTTTCAATCATTCAATTTACTTATTGTCGTATCTATTCCATGTTTCAATGTGACCTGAGCTCGATCGATAGCTGGCGCACATTATTCACTTTTGGTTTTCTGACATGATGACGTTTTGATTTTTAGCCTTACAGAGAGGGGTTGGTAAGGGAAAGAAACCAAATAAATATACTTGTTTTCAGTTATGCTGAGAGGGACATGTTCTTTTTAGGAAATTAAAATAGTTAAAGAATATTTCACCAAATTTGTGTTTTACTTTCATTCGCTGATCGATCACGACTGGTCTGATCTTTGATTTCATTTTCAAAAGGTACAATTTTTTATCATGATTTATCTATACATATATAAACTCTCTCTCTACAAATTCTCCCTGCACATTGTTACATCGAACCATCCATCTGTCTTTATTTCTGTTCACGTTGTTTTTCCTCCTCCATTCAATTCAGCGATACTTCTCTATACTGTACTTGTTCCTAATATATTCCATTTTATTACATTGGTCGGTGTATAATATCAAATTCTGATTTTGTTTTATTATGATTGCAACAATAAACAACCGTATCTATAACACACCAGAGTTTCATAGATTATGATATTGAGTCGTTAGAATTATCGGTTTGTGCATTCCGGATCGGAAAAATCCTGATTAAGCGAAATTCATCGAAAGGTGCATGTAATTCAAGCACTGAGTCAGAGGGGCTATCCGCTTGATAAAATTTGTGGTACATCACATTTAGTAGAACGGACATGAAATAAAAGAATTCAATCTTAAGCTCGATCGATGCGTATTGAGTGGAAAAATGTCAAAACCTACTTTAGTATATTTATATAAAAATACATCAGTAACACAACGAAATCGCGATTCTGAATGCAACAGAATTAGAACAACAATTCAAAGGTTAAAACCCAAGTAAAAAAGCAAAGAATATATACGGTACCATGAAAGCAGCAGTAGACTCAAAAAGTTAGCAACACATGTCCAAGTTAGCTTACGTCAGCATGGTATAATTTATGTCGATGATTTCATAAATGAATAAGAGCTCATCAGCAAAATAAAAAAAAAACATGACATAAAAGCAGTAACACAGCAGAATGATCGAATCAGATCAGAAAAGAAAAGAAGGAAAATCAACACGCGAAACTTCCAAGTCAACTTGCAGGCGAAAATACGCGGTTGGTAATCTTGCAACGCAGAAAATTGTTTTTTTTTTCTATATGTTTCTGCAAAATAGATCATTCATTACAAAAGTGGAATGTGATGCAGTGTAATAATGCCTTCACTATGAGTTGTATCCAAAAAAAAAGGTGAATATTAGTTTATAACACGATCGGCGTTTGGCGTTCTACTTTCACTATCATCTACATGAATTTCAACGTTATAAAAAGATATAATTTCTCTTTTATTGGATAAAATTCATAGCTAAGGCATCCTTCCACTGCATCAAACCCCCCCTCTTAGTCAAAAATAGTCTGTATAACACGAGCTTTTAGAAAAGCCGAATGTTCTGCGTTACAAGAATACCTACCGGGATATTATGTGTCTCAGAGCAATCATACAAAACGACAAATAAAAAACAGTAAAAAGAAACGCATAAAGATTTCAATACAAAAAAATATATAAACACTCATTTTTGGAGGAACTCTCTTAAGCATTTTATTTCTTTTTAAATCCATATAATTTTCAAATAATTATATTCAAACCATGTTGTAAGCTCAGCCACGAGGGAAATTGTTAAACGCTAGGTACTTATTGTATCGTACATATTGCAGGATATGAATTATCGAAAACTCCTATTATTAAAACGGAAACTTTTATAAATTTGAAATATATATATATTATCTTAATCAGGCCATTTCTTGTTTTTATTCTGTTTTGCGTCCTTTTGAAATTGAGAAACCTACCAGCCAGCCAGGGAGAAAAACAAACAAGAATATAAAACAAAGATGCAAATTCATATTATGTGACTTTATGAAATATGACAGAAACTTATTTCATTTGATTATTAACAGAGTTTAGTCAGCAAAAGAATGATGGATAATGTAATGTCTTTAATCATTGCAGTACTTTTACATTTTAACATGAAATTTAAAACATTAACAATTTCTCTTTAATTTTTGTAGAAAACACATTAAATTTGCAAAAGATTCTATTATTTTATTTTTGTTTTGTTTTGTGACTTTGGGCTTAAAACCTACCAGCACGAGGACGCAAAACAGAAAATAACAAAGAAATGGCCTCAGTACGAGAAGACAGGGGGAAAGTAATAGTATAAAAACCATTAAGAAAACAATACAAGAAGCAATGATTTCCATATGAGCTCAATGAATGAAAGTTCAATGTATATGTATCTAAGTTTAAATACAGACAGCCTTCCATGTAGCTCATTCGATCAGTTCACGTAAAGGACAGCGATACCTGTTCCATCTTGTAAAGCGCTTACATAATTCCAAACTGTGTAGGTTTTACCCTCTTTCCCTTCTTGCACTACTAGAGGAAAACGACTTTTAAACACAGAAGGAGTGATGACAAGCCTAATAGCGCTTTTACTGTAGGCAATTTAATAAGAATCTCTTTCGGGATGACATCTAATGTATCTTCTGTAGCGGGAACTTCATATAATGTGATCGTAATACACATGTACATGTAGGTTGGTATCAAAGGAGAGCATCTTGCTGTGTTGACATTATTGTATGAATGGAATACGTAATAGGATACTATTTAATGAAACGTTGCTTTTCTTATTAAATGATTGGTTTAACTGAAGAATCGTAGTTATATATTAGACCATCTTAAATCAATAACAAATTGCGTAAGCTGTCGGGTACTAGTATTCGCATTTGAAATAAGTGCATCCTTATTGAAAAGATGCTAGAACAAACATGAAGATATGTAAGGGTATATAAGGTATATCATTGGCTAAGTTATGTACATGTTTGCCCATTATAGGCGGAAATCACATTTTCTTTGCTGCCTGTTTGTCATTGTTTGACAACATTTAGCAGATCTTATCAAGTAAAATGTCATATCCGTAACATATTAGTATATGCCTAGTACACTTTAATTGGAAATTTTGAGAAAAAAAAAATGTTGCTTCCTTGCCGAACACAATTTAGGTAACATATTGTTTTACTACAAAACAAGCTTGTTCTTATGTACATGTACATCAAAAAATGATAAAAAAAAATGATGCGACATTCCGTCTTTCGATTTTTCAGGCCTATGTTCGATTTGTGCAGGTATCTGACGTTAAAGCATTTTGACGTCATTAAATAACTTTGAAAACGTCATATTTGTAACCCTTTTTCCCTTAATTTCATGTTCGTTTCTTTAAAAATTGATGACGTCACAATGCGTTGACATCAGATACCTGCACAAATGGGAAGTAACTCTGTATTTCGAAAAGACCGAATTAACCAATCCATTTTCCATCCTGATTGACACATTGTTTTTTTTTTTTTCCTTCACCAGGCTTTGCCAGAAAGACATGTACAGAAAACGGTACATGGTGGAAAAATCCATTGCATGGAAACGAATGGACGGATTACAGTGATTGTCTCCCAATAGAGGTAGGTACACATACTTTCCCTTATAACGAAAAAATGGTCTCGTTGGGTTGGTTTAAGTGCAGTCTTTTATGTAATATGTCGTCTCCTGTGTTTGGTCTTCCTTGTTCCTTTGGTGTCTCTTATTAGGCCAGATTTTTTTTATTGGATAAAAGATTTTTAAAAATTGGTCAGTAGGCCGAAAAAGTTAAATATCAGAACTGCATTTATCGAAAGAAGTTTAACTTGAGTACGCTTTGGTCGCTAATTTCACCTTCCTACACTATTGTTGATATTAATTACCTTATTTTCTACTCAAGAAGTCTTCATGATACATGTAACAGGACAATATACAAATGTGTGAGGGTGAGAGTGTGAGGGTGTGTGTGAACAATGATAAAGAAATGACTGTCTTACTTTCGGTGTTCATGGGTGTATAATTCTGGTTGGTCACGTGCAAAATTCGTTCGCGATTCACGGAATCTGCACGTGACCAACCAGAATTATACACCTATGAACACCAAAAGTAAGGCAGGTATTACATATATTTACATTTATCCTAATCATCGGTCATTTTTATTTGCATGCACATCGCACATTTTGCCTATCACAGCATCAAACGTATTTTATCGTTGGTAAATTCTACCTACATGCAAAACTTAAATGTGACGTCACAATAGACCTGTCAAATAATAAATTAATAGCAAAATAGATAACAAACCTGTAATCAGGGAGGTAGCCAAACTTTTTCTATATTTTTGGAAGAACGTCAAATGCTGCTGGAGGGGGAGAGGTTTCTGTCTCTCCTACTTTTTTGGTCATTTCTATGCCAAAATTCAGACAGTGCTATACAATATGTCAAATAATTTATTATTGAGCCTTTTGAATTCATTGCCTCTGCACACAGACCAGACATCGGCAGGCTCCTCATTCTGATATTGACTTTCAATTTTCTTTCCTGACCATGGTATCCCCTGACGTTTATCTAAGGCATCTAGTAGTTCTTGAATAATAGTTAAGTCGAATCCACCCATTTCACATCGATTCCATGTCCCGAAACTTTCATGACTTTGAAACTGTCTTAAAACTTTTATTTTTGAGCTAGAATTGTAAAAACAACCGACTGAAAGGACATTGTTACTTTCGTTTTCAATATACACAGTACATGGTTGATCTCGATCTCGTTTTATGGTATGGTGATCGGTCTAACATGATTTGTAGAATGCATTTATTTGAAATCGTACTATCGATAAGCATTATCGAATTTTGTTTGTTATCATAAATTCCTGAGGTCGGTAATTAATGAAAATGTCTGAAAATGTTATTTAACTTTAATCCGAAAATATCTGGCTTTCTATTTGTCCTTTCTGTGTTTTCGCATTTTTATGTTTCCGTTTATTTTGCTGTGGATGCTGCAACCGAGTCCCGTTGGATATCCCCACTGTTCTCTATTCAGTGGCCATTATAGAAAGTCAACGCAAAGTCATTAGAAGATCTATCCATCTTTTGAAAGAGTTACTTGTTCCGGTTCCCTCACTACATGCGCATGTGTGAAAAGGGGGGGGGGGGTGAGAATCGGTACCGTACTGCCCTTATTTTGCCCATTGTGGAGTAACTTGAAATTTGAATGATATGCTTAAAAATTATATATGTGCACAGTTAATGTAATTCGACTAAACTCTAGAAAATGAATAAGTTGCATCCGGTCTATAATAAACATCTTAACGTCTCAATGAAGTGGCTCTACGGAAACATTTGCTGTGACAGCTGTTCTAATATGAAAATTGTCAACCGCGGTTACCCTAATTGTAGGGTACCTTTCACAGTGAAATTAACGTATTCGGGAAACGAGAATAAAATTGGCCATTGTGCTGCATATACTCGTATGTAAAACGAATATCATAATTTGTATTGTGTTACGGGTATGCAACACACAGCAGGTTAATTGTTGGTATGTTATGCGCACACGATAAAGGTAACTAGAATACATATTATCCGCTTTTTAGCAAAATTATCTCCCTCGGCCGATGAGCTCAGCTTTAGATACTTCTTTTTCTCCCAAATTTTGTAATACCGCAGACTGAAGTTTGATCTAAATATTTTCAAACAGGCTCATAAAAGTATCGTGTACGTGGGTATAGTATGTGGTAGCCTCAGCATTGGCTTACTCCTCCCGGCTTGTTTCATCCTTCTTTACTTCAAGTAAGTAATTATTATGAATTTTAGTTCAAAACAATACAATGAAGTTCAAGCTTTCATACACTGAATGTCAGTATTTTCAATTGGCTACTTCTTTGATAAAATGTTTCCAATGCTTAAGAACTGTTTCACTATACCCTCCTTGTAATCTCTTTTTTTTTTCAAATTAGACGGCTGAAAAAATGTCAGTGGCGCAAAATATTTCGACTTTAACCAATGTCAAAGACTTACATGGACCCATGAAAAGTATTTACTTTGCATTGATTTGTTCATTTGATACCATAATATGTTCTTGAAGTATTGGGTGTTTTGGGGTTTTGCTGTGGGTGCTGCAACCTGAGGAGTCTAGTTCAAAGATGATCCGTACCTAATGAACATTATTCAATGGATTTTCCAGACAACTCCGTACCCAGAATAGAATAAAGATGCACCTCTGTCTTTTCATCAGCTTCCTGATGAGTAGTGTCACCAGCCTGCTATGGGATATACTTATCCTTCAAGACCGACTGGACAACCCTGCTGAGGCCTCCATTATTTATCAGCATACGGTATTGTATGAATAATACAGAGTGGTTAAACTCTACAGCTTCTTGAAGAAAATTTCAAACCAATTTTAATGCACTAGAAACGTGTTTCGTATAGTAAATCCTCGATTTTCTGACACAGCAAAATGTATCTCAGTAGCGACTTCTAATTTTATGTTTTGAATCTAAATTTTCCATTATAATGCGCGGCTCCACATTTTGTGTAGGGTCGATTCAGTAGCATAGTTAAATGAGATCTATGACCCCCCCCCCCCCAAAAAAAAAAAATTGGTCTTTTCTGATCACACATCCTTTTTAATGTAAAATTTGGTTTTCCAAATTTCTTACATTGAGATAGGGTCAGGTATTTTACTAGTATAACCAGTGTCCTACGAAACGCACCAATAAGCCATTTTCCGATAGCACAAAATGTTCGAGTCAACATTTTTTGACGTTGTTTTACATTATGACGTCACTGTTAAAAGACACAATTCCATTGTGACGTAACAATGAAAAAAGTGCGCAAAATTTGCCTACCTCGGACATTTGTCGTCATTTGGCCGCCATTATCAATTTCGGCAAGTGGCCTATTCTAAAAGTCCGACTTTACAACCCTGCGGAGACATACATCAATTATCAACTAATGATATTTCATTAATTATACATCAAATACAAATCCAAAATAGACATCAAAGAAGTACCCATCATTTATTCAATTTGAAAGTCGAAAAGGTAAGGTAAAATCATTAGAATTTACATTAGAACAGCTGTGAACCCCGGAATAAACAATATCCCGAAGTGAGACCAGGAAGAATTCGAAACGCACAAAAAAGTCATGTGATATTGTTATTAAAACAATACCGACTCATGACAGTCTCGAAATCAAATACAACTCATCATCTGAGTTGTTACATGTAATCAAGCTTTAAGAATTAAACTTAATGCTTCTCGTTTGGTTTGTAAGTATGGTGAACAGTTGTCTTTTAATTATTTTTCGAAATGTTATTCTAATGTGACTTACTTCTTTTTCCCTATTAAGACAACAGACATCAGCCGGGCTCTATTCTCCAATATAGGCCCTATAGCGATAAGCCACGCCTACCCAATTTCTGAAAGCAGATAAACCGGCAGGAACTGGTTTTTACCAAGAATCGATTTTGTCGCCTGTGTTTCATTGATCTAAGTTTAGTCATCATTAGAATAGAAATAAAAAAATGACAAGCCGGGCTCTATTGTCTCATAATGCCCTGGAGTCCTCAGCCAATCACATTTATCACCTCGCCGCTGACGCGGCTCGGTAATAAATGTGATTGGCTGAGGACGCTCGGGCATTATGAGACAATAGAGCCCGGCTTGTCATTTTTTTATTTCTTAAATTTACAAAGGTTGAAGTAGATGAGGCAATGCATTCAGCAATAAAAGAAAGTAGGGGATCTCCAACCAGACTCGGATGCAGAACCAATATCAAAGCACCAGAACATTTTATGCAAAATCACAGAGTAGACAAACAAAGCAAGAGACGTAAAAGAGAATACTAGAAACATGAAATACAAAAGAACGAGACCAATGGGGAATCGGTGCCGACTTAGGACAGCCATCTGTCAAGCAAGTAGCAAATGGTGTGGTTATCCGGATTACGTGCGCACAATCCACTCCACTTAAAGTAATATTTATAAGTAATAAATCTCCCGCTATGTTTCTTATGTATCAGAAGCATCGAACTATTGTCTAGATTATGAACAACTAGGAAATACTTTAAAGCATATGTCTTTATAAATGATATTCACCTTGCAGATTGGATGTCGTGTCCTATATTTCCTCAAGCGATACAGTAGGACGTGTAACTACTTTTGGATGTTTTCGGAAGCCTTTTACTTACATCGACTTTTGGTAAAGGCGTTCAAAGTCCCAAAGTCAATAATTGGGTACCATCTGTTCGGCTGGGGTAAGTAAGATGGATGTTATCAGAGCAAAAGTGAATTTTACTCTGCATACGCCTATATTTTGTACTTTACTTAAGCGAAGAACATTAAGTATCTTATTATTAAATTGTACTTGTCCCACCTCTACCTTGCTAGAGGCCCGTCGATGCTCAATATTGTGCTATATTGTGAATGCTATTAAGAGTATCGTCAGGGTCTTCCTTAACTCATTTTAATCTATGATACAAAATGTACATTCGCCTTTCCCATTGCGGTTTCAATGAAGCAGTATTAAATTGTTAATAAGCCTTCATATGTGACGTCATAACCGGACAAATACTCGTATTATTTTCAAGTATCAATTCCTTGCTGGAACCATCACAAAACACAAGCATGCCTTGACATTTGTATCAATGACATAGGAAAGGGTTGAAAAGCCTCGCAACTGACGTCATTCTAATTTTGAAGAATCAAATTCGAGCTAATTAATAAAAAAAGAACATAATTCATATTTTTGAGTGTTCGATATAAATGACAAAACAATCGGTGTATGAAGCGTAGCATGTGAAGTCATTCATTTTTCTAAGTATCGGTTTCCCTGAAAATTTACAAAACATACGTAATTTTCTTATCCTCAACCTGTATCCATGACATAGGGATTGCTTTAACAAAAGAACTTATTCCTATTCTCTCAACGAAAAAACTTAATATAATGTATGGTTTGTCTTTCAGGCATATCCGTTCTACCAATTAGTGCGTACACCTGCGTCAAGATAGTGATATCCGATAAAGGGTAAGATTCCAATATTTATATGTTTAAACATAGACCAAAACGACATCAGTTTACACCAAGGAAACTAGAATCATAAAACACACAAAAAGACATCAGTTTAAATCAAAGGAAACTAGAACTCCGAAGAAAAATGAAGCGCTCCTACTCTAAGAAGTGGCTAATTAGTTTTTGTTGAATAAAACATTCAATACTGGAGGACCGAAATTGACAATGCAATAGAAATTCAATTTAAGAAAATTTTCTCCGGAGCTGTTGTCTTATTAGCGTAAGCATGCCTTTGATAATAATATTGTTATGAAAAGACGATGATTCTCTTTGATAAACGAATGTGAAAGAAAGCTGAATTTCCTTATAAGATGTAAGTTAGGAATTATTTCAAGACAATGTACAAGGCTGACAGTAACTGTTTTGTAGAGTGAATGACTTAAATGAAACTTAGGGGTGATCACAATGTAAGTGACGTATTTATCCTAATCCATTTACAATACATGTAGATCCACCCCGATATTTATTTTTTCCAAAAGAGAAATATCAAGCTTCGCACGTATATGAAGTGGTTGCATCTTGATAATGACGCCATAAGTAAGAGACATAGCTTTGTCAAAGTCCTTATATCAAATAAAGGTATTTGAAGAGAACTGCAATTAGAAAAGAAATGCCCTTTTAAAACAATAAGCCGTGAGCAATTGGATGCAGAGATATTATAGTACTAATAAGCTTACAGAGAAACAGAGAAGACAACTTTTGCTTGCTAGTAAAGAGATTTCACGCTATTAAAAAGAAGGTGATTCAAATATATAGATCTAATTCTGAAATTAATGTGATATAAAGACTAGTAGAGCAAGTCTATAAGAAAACCTTTGTCATTTTATCTAGGTCTCTGAATGTTCTGGACAATCATTGGTTAAGATACTACATATGTATAATATGGGATTCAGAACTGAGTAGAAATTAGCAGTGCATTTCTCAAGTACACAAGATTTTTTATTGCAACTTGCCTGTAGTAAACTTAGACCTATTAACAGCTTACAGTTTGTCGGTCGGGTGTTAACATGTAATCAATATGCACATGATGCAAATGGTCTTAAAATTTATCTTTACATTTATCTTTAAAGGATTTCAAGTAATTTTTAAAGATTTCCTTTGAAGGTTTCAGAATCTTAAATATTTGAAAATTTTCAAATTCACATATAAAAAGGCGCTTCCATTCTAAAAGATAAATCTTTGATATAACTCACTTTCTGTCATTGCACAATGGATGTTTGTATGTATGAACATTTATGAAAATATCTATATTTACATGTTACATAGTTGCTGGGTAGAACAGCTTGGACCTTGGGAATGGATACTATATCTACCAAACTTAATGACAATAATTGTGAGTATGTGTGAGGTATAGATTGAACATTCGGGGGCATATTCTTCTTTTTTTTTTCTTTTGTCTTTGTGTTAATTATTTACGCGGACCAAGAGGAATATCCGGGGTCAGACCCCCCCCCCCCCAACTTAACGGAAATAGAAAAACAATGGCAAAATATGACTTCGCTTGTTTTTTGTACCATTTTCTCAAAAGCCCTCTTCGCCTCCATCTACTTAAAATAATAATATCTAAATCCTCAAGTCTTAATATATGTTAACTTTCATATCAGTTCATTTTTTCTCAGATATGCATAAACGCTGAAAGTAACGCATGATCGGTCATGAAAGTGTATAAAATGTATTTAAACATGACAAAAGGATATATAGCTGCAATCGACCAGTAAGATCGAGAAAATACTATTTCGATTTTAAAATCCAACATTATTTATTAATGTGAAAATTCCCGGGACATATGTTCGATTTTTTTTTTTTTTTTTTTGAAATCTGTTAAATTGAAGATAAAGACACTATGTTCGGTATGGCATAGAATATAGCACATACAATGTCCTAATTTCTTTTTTCTGTGATCGATCTTCCTAAAATCAAATAAAATTGACGATGTGAATAAATAGTTAAAATTGAGAAGTACCAATCAGTTATTCAGTCTCGAAGTCGGGAAGGCGAAAGGCAAAATCATTAGATTTTTCATTTTAACAGTTGCGAACCTCGGGATAGACAGTAAATATCATAAACTCACAGTACGTAAATGTAGGCCCGTCAGATCACAGGGGTGAGGTATCATCGCTTGGTCACAAACCCTTTCCTCAATACAAGCACTTTCCTCTATATGTCTATATTAAAACCACAAGGGAGGACACTTTCCATATAATAGCTATATAACTCTTTTTACTCGATCGTGGCTTCCACATCGATCTGCATTCGACCGGTGCATCTTTTAGGATGAATTTTCAATTTGGATATGTTTTATACATTCATCTTGAGACAACAAAACAAAAATCGTATCAAATGGACCGTGGGTTTAGTCTGTAGGAAGGAAGAAGAGAGTGTCCGCCCTTGGGGTTTTTAATATAGACATATAGAAGAAAAGGTTTGTATTGAGGAAAGGGTTTGTGACCAAGCGATGGTACCTCACCCCTGTGCGTCAGGCAGAAAGATAAGGTGGAGATCCCCAACATGACGACATTACAGTAAAAAAGAAAAACATACAGATGCAGACGCCGAGAACAATCACGTAGACAACGAATCTAAAATAAGTTCCATTTTAATAATACATTCCTTGTAGGTGGCACCACTGAAATGAATTAATGCGGCGCTGCACAAAGTCAAATGGTTCAAATAAGTATTAAAAAATAAATAAACGTTGTCGCACAATGGTAGTCGAATCGAAACTTGGGGTCCAAACAACTTACAAATTTTATTCTGACTGCTAATGAACTTTTGCATGGTTTGCCAATATTTGAAGCTGGATATTAACTCATATTTTATAGACATACAAATATCATACCAACATTATTTAAGAGTACCGCAAATTTAATACTTCAAGTTGGGACGAATAAAATTTAGATGCATCCCAACACGGGGATGTTAAAATATTCTTCTAAAGTACTTCAACTACAATAAAGCTTGCACTAATATAATAAGAGACAAAGAGTTGCAGTTCTTTTTCATTTTGTTTTTCACGTAATGATTTTTATAATCTTAAACTTACGCTACATTTTCAGGGAAATATCGTTTTGCTCGGAGGAATCCTCAGGATTTTGCTCACTCAAGTACATACGCACCCTAATGAACCTAACAATTACAGGTATGCACGTGTGATTTGATTTTAACTAAATATAAGGACGAAAACAAGAATATCGCTTGAATGAATGCCTACATTTATTGATTTAAGACATTGTAGGTTTGAACATTTATGCAATAAAATTTCATTAATCATTTTATTTTGCCTGTTCGACGATAAGGGACATTCCCCTCTCGAATTTGCTAAAAACATCTCTAGTTATCCATTATGAAAATCAAATAGCTGGACCCCACCCTCCCCCCTGACAGGCCACTTCGGAAGCCAGTGGCGGATCTAGGATTACAGAAAAGGGGGGGCCCAAAGTTTCAGCTCGAAGAAAATTGTTCAAAGAAAAACTGACAAGCAAAAAAAAAAAAAAAAAAGTCGAAGACGAAAAAAAAAAAAAAGACCTCCAAAACCTGAAGCTCAAGACTGGTGATATTAATTAGTAAGTTGGGGGGGGGGGGGGTTCATTCCAACTGCATGTTACATTTAGAAGATAGAGTTTCTTGATACGTTTACTTAAGTTTATAGGTATACTGGCGAGCGTAGCGAGCCGGAAAATTTTAAGATTTGAAGTTTTCTTTTTTTTGTTTTGGTTCAGTCATCCATACATGTATATATACATACATGTATATATACTATTCTAAATTGGCGAGCGGAACGAGCCGGGAAATTTTTGGAATAGATGGTTACATTTTGTCATAAGATTACAATATCTCTCTCATTTTCCATCTTCTATTTTTGTTTGACCAATTGGGGAAGGTTGGGACGATTAGGGCATTGCAACCCCACTATCCACCTGTCTAAACTGGTTAGATCGGCCCATGAAAATGAAGCATTTGGTAATTATTCAAGTGTTAATTTAATTTTGAATTTTGTATATGTTTATGACATATGAATCCGTTCAAACACGATGACAAAGAAAGTTCAAGACAAAGTGAAGACGAAAAAATAGACAGCTAATGAAAAATTACGTGTGGCGAGCGAAGCGAGCCGAAAATTTCCCCAAAAGAAAAGAGATTAAGCATAAAAAGAGTATTCTGAATCAATAACTTTGGGTGAAAAAGGGGGGGCCCGGGCCCCCTGGGTCCCCCCTCTAAATCCGCCACTGGAAGCAGTAAATGATTGATTTAAAGGGCTATTCACAGTGCATTTGGAATGCTGAAAACATCCAACGGTGTATTAGTATGTACTTTTTATCGGTACATTACATGTCAAAATTCTTTTAATGGTCTTGTACACCGTATAATCATCATAAATTTAAAATCCAATAAACTAATATAACACTAGCACTGCAGCGCATTTACCTGCTAAGTTAAATGTATAGCTTTAAATTACATGGAGATAGAATATCGACCGCGTGGCCTAATGGATAAGGCGTCCGACTTCGGATCGGAAGATTGCGAGTTCGAGTCTCGTCGTGGTCGCTTGATACATTTTTTTTTTTACAGAGGAATATGTTAAGCACCATAACCAAGTAACAGTGTTATGCATGGCAACCAAAAAAAAAAGTACAAGAGATAAAATGTGAAATGGACGACCATTTGATCCTGGACTGGCACTGCAGAAAATAAATATTCACAAATATAAATTACCTATTTTTGTACTTGACTTTACAAAACTCTCTTGGACATATCCTTTTACACACGAAAACGCAATTTAGAATAATTCAATATGCGAGTGATGCATGTACATATATTACATATATAGATGGTAGTGCCGAGAAAGTCACAAGCAGACTTGCACTCTGCAAATAATTGAGTTGAACATGGCTTAATGTGTCGAATTCGGCACTATTTACTAATGATAGTGTTGAAATTCAACATTTTTCTTACTATTTTAAATGATACATTATTTGTTTAACTTATATTTTATTAATTACATGTATGAATTTATTTCTCTATTTATTAATCTAATAGACTATAAGTATGTAATGTCACCAGACGGACACTAGGCTTGGTACTTGACCAATCTACAGTCTTGTACAAGCGCATCCTTGAGTTTTGCACTCTGACTGACTGTGACGACGGGACTACATGACGGGCCCTGTCCAAACCTCTTTAGAGAAGACAGGGCCCCGACCACCTGTCCTCTCTGAATGTCAGTCGGACTCCTAGGGTGTTTACATACATGAGCTCGCTACAGCCGGCAGAGCACGGACTGTATTACGCATGCCCTCTTTTTATATCCATTTACATATTCATCTGTGTCTCTGGGGCCTCTGCGTTTCGCGGTCTTGTTTGTGTGATGTCATCTTACAGTGAGGAGGTTGTTTTACACCACAATTGTACGTTCTTCGAGACCTCTGGGTAATTGGAGAAGTGAGAGGGTTGTGCGCACGTAATCCAGGATAACCACACCATTTGCTACTTGCGTGACAGATGGCCGTCCAAAGTCGGCACCGGTTACCCATTGGTCTCGTCGGTTTATGTGTAGTCTTTTATGTTTGATGTTTACATGTCGTTTGTCTCTTTTCCGTCTCGTGCTGTACTCGTCTTTTGTGTTTTTGCATCGGGTGTTTTGGTGTTTTACTGTTGATGCTGCAACGGGGTCTTGTTGGAGATCTCCTCCCTTCTTTTTATTTTCGAGACTCCTTGCGAAGAGCGCTGCTATTAAATATTCATGAAAAATATGTCTTATATAAATTGCTTACATGATATTACCATAGATTTTTTTACATGTAAATATGTTATTAAGTTTATTTTACGCTCATGATCTAGAATTTTCTCCGAGGGAGTAGGGTCTAAGACGTCAGGGGTCCAGTCTATGATTTTTCAAAGGAATCTGCGCTTGCTTAGATACAATTAAGAATAAAACCAATAACTTTATTTTCATAAAATAGAAATTGTTATATTAACTTTCCTTGACACGTGAAACATTTATATTTCTTCTTGCTTACTGTACCTTTGTTATATGACGGTTTTATTGTTGTCTGTTCTAGGAGGGCTATAAAAGCAACATTTGTATTGGTACCGCTTTTCGGCATCCATTTATTCTGTGTAATATTCCGACCAAACACGGATTCGTCAGGAAGACTTACATTTGAACTAATATCCAAACTGGTAACGGATAGTCAAGGAATTGTCATAGCGATCATGTTTTGTTTCTTGAATGGAGAGGTATGTTAATTTTTTATGTATGCACGGACAATAATTGCTTAAATGGCTACGTGATAAAAATAAGCTATTTTCGTAACGCATCGTTCGGCGTCTGTTCATAATCTATAAGTCTGAGGCATTACACATTTTGAACTGTTACTCCAAGTTCCGCTACCAAGTTTGTGTTTTCTGATAAGAGGTCAGGGCCTGGCACCATAAATTAAGAATTGACTTTAGTCAAAGTATCAAGATACCGTATAATGATAACAAATCGGTACACATGTGAATTATTGAATTCATCCATTCTATTCTACTCTGAAATAAAAAAAAATCATATAATAGAACGTCATAATTGCTTTTATAACGAAAAAAATAGTTTTCATAATATCTCATTTATTATCAAAATTCTAAATATCAAAGATTAAACTCCAAGAGAAGGTTAATAGAACCAAACTTATGTTACAAAGGGAAAGGTCTTGTGAGAAGGAATGCACATGTGATGATGTAAAATATGAAAATCCTATAATTTACCATCCAAAAGTTATGGTCGAGGTTAAAGTTTTCAAATATGGGTCAACCTCCAAGGACAAGGTCACAAGGTCAGATTGTTGTTACCTAAGAAAAAGTCTTGTCATAAGGAATACATGTACACATGTGAAACATGAAAGGCTTACCCAATCACTAACAATTCAAAAGTTATGGTCATGATTAAAGTTTTTGAAAAGTAGGTAAACTCCAGGTCAAGGTCACAATGTAAAAAAAAAATTGGTATTCATGGAAAGGTCTTGTCCAAATGAAATATGAAAGTCATATCACTTACCATTCAAAATTTATGCTCAAGGTTCATTTTTTTGTAAAGTTGGTTAAAACTCCAAGGTCAAGGCCACAACGTCAAACTTTTTGGTATCCACGAAAGGTCTTGTCACGCTGAATACGAAATATGAATGCCCTATCACTAACCATGGTCAAGGTAAGTTTTTTAAAGTAGGTCAAACTCCAAGGTTAAGGTCCCAAGGTCAATTTTTGGTATACATGGAAATGTTTTGTCACAAGGAATACACATGTGAAATATGAAAGCCCAATCTGTTACCATTCAAAAGTTATGGTAAAGGTTAAAGTTTCTGAAAAAAAAGGTCAAACTCCAAGGTCAAGGTCACAAGTTCATTTTTTTTTTTGGTATCCATGGGAAGGTCTTGTCACAAGAAATATACATGTGAAATATGAAAGCCCTTAAAGGTATCACTTTCCATTCAAAAGTTATGGTCAAGGTTAAAGTTTCTGAAATGTACGTCAAACTCCAAGGTCAAGGTCGCAAGGTAAAAAATGTTTGGTATCCATGGATACATGTAGGTATTTGAAGACGTTTAACATTTGTACGACTTGGTGAGTGCCACTGCTAGTGGACAAGGCGTCCCTGAGGGCACATGAAGCCGGAACTGATCAATTTCGGTTGTTCACTCCTTCAGTGTGTTCGAAATTTTGTTATCAAAATTTCTTGAAATTTTTTAAACGTGGGTCATGTAGCATCATATCCCACCCATCAAGCTACGTCTTTCGATACATTTCTGAACACAATAACTTTCACACTCTTTGGCCTTATTACATTGTTTAGATTGAAGATCACTGACGAGGGTTAAGTACCCGAAACGTGCATTTCTGGTTAATGCTGCTTATTTTTAGTCCCCCGCTTTTGCGAAAGCACAAAACTTCTCACGAACAATTTCAGGAATTGTAGTAACTTTGTTCATAAAATAAAAGCTTAATTCTTCTTTCAATTTAGATTGTATCGTGCTTCTTTACATCATTCTACATACTAAATATAAACTCAAAAACAAAACATCGCGATTTCTAGTTTATAAGATAAACTAAGTGTTCAACAGTTACGAAAATTCGTACACTTTTGTTAAACATGCTGCAGGTTTTATATTCTCGAAGCTGCCACCTTGGTCATTTATGCTTCACAATCATTGGGCTTGTTTAATTCTACCATAAAGATTTGTACCATGTTCTCTCCGCTTTTCCCCGTCGTTTTTCATGGCTATCAATCCAGAAAAGACCGTTTTCAAAAGATTCCAGTAAAGCGACGGGAGATGCTGGCTCTTCCTGGGCACCTGGTCTTGCTCCCATATTGGGATTTCGCTTCCTTTCATGTGGTGGAGGTTTTTGTTTATTTGCTTTGCTTCCAGTTTTATCCTAATTTTGTCTGCCTTCGGTTTATGATTTTCCATTTTGTACTGTGTATTGGGACATGGTCATTGTCCATATTTGTCATTTTTTTTTATAGAAAAACAATATAAATATGATTTGTTTTTCATAGAATTTATTTTTCATAGAAAGATTTTAAATGAATTAATTTTGTTTGGCATAGAGAAACAGAATAAATAGAATTTGTTTTTCATAGAAAAAAATCAATCCAAAGAATGCATGTGTCGCCTGCGAAACATAGCGACACTCCGGAATCACTTTTATAGTGATGTCCCACTCTCCCGAATGGTGGGTGATATTCTGTCATAGACCATTTGAACCATCCAACCAAAGATTGCACTGTATGTCTTCCGCAATGGAAGTAACCGGATGTGACAGTTCTACCGAATTGAACGGCGGGTGTTGCATGCAAGCAGAAGATGCTTACTTTTCCTGGGCACCTGGCCTCACTCCCATATCGGGAGATCGCTTCTTTTCATGTTGTGGAGGTTTTTGAGTTGGCAAAGCCAACTCTCATTGCTATCGCTTTCAACTTTGCACTTGATAACCCTGCACGAACCAAACAACGCACAATGTTACTGGCGCAGTAAGAAATAGGACCACTACAATTTGACAAAAGAACATATTAGATGACAGACGTTTAAGTTCAAGTTGTAAATAATGGGTTAAATGCATTATGAGAATGCAAATAATGCTACAAGGAACAATGCTTAAGGAATAGCAATCATTTGTTGATGTCAGTGCATGAAAATATGGCGCATCTTCTTCTTTGTACTTCCCTCCTCTGTATAAGGAGCACCCCATTTTTAGATGAATAGGTTAAAAGTATTGTATTTAGGATAAAAAAGACCTTGGATATTAAAATTTGTAGATGTGTAGAAGGCTTAAGACAAGTAAATAAATCAATCAATGAATAATATTTATTTAAAGTCAGACATTATTTATAACAATCAACATTAGCTCTGATGAGCTATTTACCGACTAGGAAAAAAGGTTTTTCAGTTTGATACTTAATAAACCTAGGATGTTGGTTTTAAGTTGGTTAAGAAATTTCAAAAGCAAATATCTCCTAAAGTAAAAGTGAAAGGACTTTATACTTCATACATACACCCATAACAATTGCAACAAATTTGACATGGTCATATTGACCTTGAAGTCTGACCTCAAAAGCTGTTATTTGGTTAAGAAGTTCTATCATTAATATATTTATATATTTCCACACTTTTTTTTTTTTTAGATTTGAGACAACTCTTGAATTGTGAGAATCACTCATTCAAGCATTTGAGGCATAGATTTGGAGTTTGATTTGTGTCAGTTTTATACTTGTTTTCTGTATGTTCTTCTCAATGTTGCTTTTTGACAACTTGCAGGACTTTCAGTCCTTTGATTATTTGTTTGCTTTGGTTCCTGTTTTATCCTGATTTTGTATGCCTTCGGGTTCTGATTTTCAGAATTATCGATTCTGTGCTGTATGATGGGATATGGCCATTATCCATATTTGTCATACAAGTGTGAAAGACAGACGGACAATGGACGAAGTTATCCCTAAGTGTCGCTATGCTTCGCAGGTGACACAAAAACCAGAAAAAATAGAATTTGTTTTTCATTGAAAGTTAAAGAAGCCATAATTGATGATAAAGAAAAAACGTTAGATCCTCTTCAATTTTTTCAGGTGTGCGGATATTTGAATTCTAAGATTGTGTCATGTTTACGTACAATGGATGAGAACGTAACAGGATTGACGGGAACGGCGATGACGTATAATACGCCGTTATTTACAGCGACGTATAAACCAAATAACAAGGATGGTATTAAACCTAAAGATGAGTACATAGGAATGTCGCAGATAAAATGAATATTCATCAACGAAAGTTACAGATGAAATGAATATTCATCACCAAATTTTAAAATGTTAAATGTATCGTATATTCCATACGAAATATTTTTATCCATCACCAAATGTTCCCGACAAAGTGAATATTATTCAACAAATGTTCCAGATGAGATACTATTAATTCATCACCAAATTTCCCATAACAAAAGAATATCTATCACCAACTGTTCCAGACTAATAAACATTCATCACCAAATGTTCCAGATAAAATGAATATTCATCATAACATTCATCGCCAAATGTTAAAGATTGAATGAATATTCATACCAATGTTGCAGATCAAATGAGTACTTTTCATTACCATTTTTTTTTTAAATATAAAATGGATATTCATCACCAAATACGTGTACCTATCATTAAGTGAACATCTATCACCGAGTGCTACTAATAAATGAATATTCATCTCAAAATAAACTGTTATAAAAGTCATGTAGTACTGGTTGGTCCCATTATTAACATGCTTAGTTTTAATGTTATTGATGTAATAAAAACTGTTCTTATTGTAAAGATTTTTCTCTGACTGTATTATAGATATATTTAAGAAATTAATCTTATATTTTTTCGCGTAGCGCGTTGATGCAAAAGTTTTCTGTCCAATTTTTCGGGTGATACCTGCATCAACAGAAAAAAATATAAGATTCATTTCTTATCATTTTATTATCATCTACTTATGGAAAACTTATGGAAAACAGACAGTTTTCTTGGATCTAAAAATAGTGCTATAATTAGACTTTCGTGAAAAATTGTGTTGATCGACATATCAACAAAATTTCTCAGCCAATCAGAATCGTCGTTTCTTGAAAATAACAATGGAAATTAAATTATTAAGAAATGAACTAATATTTCTTCTGTTGATGCAAGTATTACCAGAAAAACTAGACGGAAAATAACATCTATGCGCGAAGTACAATCTATCGCCGCACTTTATTTCGTACATGTACATGTATGTTGGCGGGGTCGAGCAGTGATACAACTGCCTTTCATGAAAAGAAAAACAAGTTATGACAGCCGCCAGGATTTAAATAGCAAGCAATTGTATCTCTTTATCTTTGGAATAAGATGCAAATAGAGCAAATGCTACATGCACAGTGCTTTTTGTAAGTAAAAAATGAGAAACTGTTCCTCTGAAATTTAAAGCAAATATAAACATATTGGGGATTTTGTGTGTTGAGGGAATCTTCAGTAACAAACATAGTAGTATTAATAGAGGAAAAAGAGAAATTTTTATTTGACCTACGTTTCATCAAAATTTCTCAAAAGTCAGAATATTTTTTCTTAAAAAATGGAAATTTATAACTCAGTTCTTCCTTTCCAGACATGAAACAACACTGATAAGATTTATCAACGATAAACATTCGCACTTTTGTTTTATGGTGCTCATTTGTCCACCTCTATGCCTTAACTATGGTAAACCATTGCCAAATTGAATGGTAAAGCCAACATAACGGATCAAACCATGCTTATATTGGATAACTATGTACAAGGTCAATGCCTCTGTCAAAGTCACTCACAATTACCTAGACTTGCTCATATATCAAATTAATATTAATTAAGGAGGTCCAAGACAGCCAGACTTAAATTTGATCCTATCATTTAATTTTCAAAAAAATTATAAATGTTCATAATCGAAACATACTTTTTCTACATGCAAAGTTTCATCAATTTTTTACCGTTAGTTTTGAACCTACGAACGTACATAATTATGTACCCATTGAAAGTCAAAAAATGGGCCGTAAATGTGACGTTAAAATTAACACACTTTAGGTAATGAAAAATTGCAAATCTTCTGTAGAGGCAGAATATTAACAAGGTCTGTAATTTTCATTTAGATATGATGTGGGCAATCGGATATGTCCATTCGATCAAAGCCTTTGATTTTTCGACACTTTACACTACAATTCCACATTCTAAATTGAAAGAAAGACTCGCAAAAATTATAAGTAATGCGTTTACAAGTAAGAACGGTAATCGCAAATACAAATTTATTGTTGTTAACTATGACAAAACCTACTTTGTAAAAGAAAAGTCAGATTCTGAAAATAAGTACACTGAAACAGACATTATTCAGATGTTAAACTTTCTGATCGACAACATTTTTGTGGTGTTTGGAGGAAAGGTCTTCCAGCAAATTGTCGGAATTCCAATGGGTACCAATTGTGCCCCACTCCTTGCCGACATTTTCCTTTACTCGTACGAAGCTGAATTCATTCAATCTTTGGTCTCTGAAGGGAAAAGATACTTAGCTTCTGATTTCAACTTCACTTACAGATACATAGACGATGTGTTGTCCATCAATAATCCAAAATTCGCGGATTACCTGAGCAGTATCTATCCTTCGGAGCTTGAAGTCAAAGAAACTACAGAGACAAATAATTCAGCATCCTATTTGGACATAATGTTGTCCTACGACACTGATGGTCACATGAACACCTCACTCTATGACAAACGTGACGACTTCAATTTCAGCATTACGAACTTTCCTTTTCTGAGTAGCAACATCCCTTCATCGCCTGCTTATGGCGTGTTCATATCTCAGTTGATACGCTATGCCAGAGCAAGTACCAAATATACGGATTTTGTTCTGAGAGCTAGGCGTCTTTCAGATAAGCTTCTCAGTCAGGGATATGTTTGTGACCGACTAACATCGTCACTGAGGAAGTTCTACGGTCGATATGTGGAACTCGTCATACACTATGATGTCCCACTATCCAGAATGGTGGATGACATTCTGTCATAGACCATTTGAACCATCCAACCAAAGATTGTACTCTATATCTTCCAAAATGGAAGTAACCGGATGTGACAGTTCTACCGAATTGAAGCGACGGGTGTTGCATGCAAGCAGGAGATGCTTACTCTTCCTGGGCACCTGGTCTCACTCTCATATCGGGAGTTCGCTTCTTTTCATATGGTGGAGGTTTTTGTTTTTGTTTGCTTTGGTTCCTGTTTTGTCCTGATTTTGTATGCCTTCGATTTCTGATTTTCTGAATTATCGATTTTGTACTGTAGACAGGGATATGGTCATTATCCATATTTGTCATGTATAATATTATCAATGATCACTTACTTTTAAAAGAAATTGTCGAAAGGAGATACATTCATGTCTATTTTCAATACGTCTTTGAGTTGCTAATTTTTAATAATAATGTCCGTTTATCTGAAACCCTATCATTTATTTTCCGTAAAAACTTGATATTATCTTCTTCACATGTCAAGTGAAACACCGATAAATTCCTATTGAAATTTGACCGTCAGTTATTAAGTTATAGTGATTTTGTTACCCCCTTCGCCTACCTAATCCTTACGTTTTTGCGAAAAACGCGCCAATGTCGCCGTTTCTATTGTGACGTCATAATTGATCCAGAGCTTTCCGATGGGGTTCTTTCGGATATTGTTCTGGACCCCCTTAAGTGAAATTTCAAAAGTTTTCTTCACTGGTTTGTGATATCTCTGCAACCAATGGCTCACTGCTTTTAGTTTTAAAGGGGCAATTCTTTTCTATTTGAACAAATAAATTAATGATTGCAATACTCTTCACATAAGTTGATATAAGGACTTGAGCAAGTCTAACAACAGCATAATTTCGTACGATTTAAATGCAGAGAAACCTTGACACATCATAACCTTTCGACTCCCTGTACATGCATTAGTAGGAGGCGAATCCGATTTATTTCGACAATAGAGATGAAAGATTAAAAAATAAACAAAAATAATATTTCGACTGAGAGCATCACTGATTATATATTAAATAATGAAGTGCGCATATGTACCTTGAAATTATTACAACAGCCTCAGAATACTGTATATGTTTTAAATATTTAATGCCAACTGTGATACGCTTGTGCACATTATTCCTTTCGAAAAGGAACGTTATCAAAATAATATCATATTCAATTTGGTGAAATTGTAACCATTCAAATAACATTGAAAGAATCACTACAAGCTTTTTCAAATTACATTCTTTTTTATGATTTCCAAGGAAACAAATGGTATTTAAGAAATTAATCTTATATTTTTTTTTTCTGTTGATGCAGATATCACCCGAAAAATTGGACAGAAAACTGCATCAATGCGCGTATGCAAAAGATTTCTGTCCAATTTTTCGGGTGATACCTGCATCAACAGAAAAAATATAAGATTCATTTCTTATCATTTAATTATCATCTCTTCATGGAAAAGAGACTGTTTTCTTGGATCAAAAAACAATCAATCACCGCACTGTACTGCCAAAACAAGTTATGGCAGCCGCCATGATTCAAACAGCGAACGATCGTCTCTCTATATCTTTCGAATAAGGACCAGTTTGAGCAAATTCTACATCCACAGTTAATTTTTGAGTAAGTAGAAAAGAAATGGTACCCTTGAAATGATAAGCAAACATCAACAAGTTGTATTTTCATCGACGAGTTCATTCGTGTTTGAGGAAACCCACGGTTCTAAAAAATTGCTTGTATCAACAAAATTTCTCAGCCAATCAGAATTTTTGTTTCATGAAAATGACAAGGGAAATTAAATGATTTTGAGTTTATATTTTATTTCTCAAAATACAACACTCTATATGAATACTGATATAAAGTGCATTTGCATATCAAACACAAACAAGATAATTCACACTTTTTGACAGAAAGCAAATGGTTGAATAATAAGAATGTATCGCCTGAAATTGTAACTTTATTAGATTTTGTCGAATAAAATGCATTCCCCCTTTGCCTTAATGTCGATGACGCCTTAATTTGTGCTGGCAAATAATGGACGGACGGGCACGCCTACAATACAATCAAAAGAGCAAATGGATAATCCGAATAGCAAGAAATTCCATGTAATATGTTGAATTTTGAGTGAACAATTGAATGATTCAATTGTATAAGGAGACATGAGCTAACCTAAAATAAAAAGTCAAGAAAAGGCAAAGACAGTATGCATCTCCTGCTTGCACACAGCAATCGTTACGTCGCTTCAGTAGATATTTATATTTCTAGAAAGTTTTATCTTATCTTAAAGCAGACACAAGCTGTTCGTATTATTTATTGCAATGTGGAGATAATAAAACAGTTACCCAAGACTTGGTGTTTAAAATACTTTTTAAGATACTTACATTCGAACGCTGGTGCAAAAGAGGAATTTTAGACTGGATACAAATTAATGTAACCGTCAATCAAATATATCATTCACCACTTGGCCACATTTACTATTTAACGCAATATCAACTGTCAGCAATCGCATTTTTTTCAATTACCTCATTTTCAAAGACTTGTTGTTTTCAAAACAATTAGAAGGTATTAAAATACTTTTTGCAAGAAAATGATATTATGCCGCTGACAGCTATCGTTGTTTTATTTAATGTACTAAATACTATCTTACAGGAAATTTAGACCCACTCCCTCTTGACAAAATAGATCATTTATAGAGTGGGGTCACTTTTTATTGCATTTTTAATTTCGTATTATTCGGGATTTTGAAAATAAAGGAGGGGATATCCAACAAGACTCGGTTGCAGCACCAACAACAAAACATCAAAAAGTGAAAAAAAAAACTTGGACAACAACACCCGCAAAAGACACAAGGAACACCAACTATTTTAGAATAGTACATTTTTGTACCACTGGTGATGATTCCATATCAGAATAATGCATGTCCGGTGAATGGCATTGAAAAATTTCTGTCTGGAGGCTGATGTCTGACAACAGAGCTCAACTTACATGTATCAGTTAAACTTAATTGTGATGTTAAACGTCTTCAAATTCAATAGCATCATTTAAAAAAAAAACAGATCAATTTGCAGCATGGACCAGACATGCACGTTTTGGGTATTTAACCCACGTCAGTGATCCTCATTCTAAACAAGGTAGTATGACCAAAATGTGTGAAATCTATTATGTCCAAAAGTGTACCGAAAAACGTAACAGGATCGGTGGGATATGATGCTACAGGATCCACGTTTTTCGAATTTCAAGAAATGTTGATAAAGAAATTTCGAATGCGCCAACCGAAGTTGGTATGGTGCTTTGTAATGAAAAATTTCCCTCTAGAGGGGTGCTGTATTGACATACAGTTAAACTTGTTGTAAATCAGGAAGCGAAGCGAACACAGAAATACTGTAAACGTCGTTATTTAAGCTGAGAAAATTTCGCGATTATAGCATGAAGGTTTTTCGCATGGGGGAAATATTGGCGATAAACATGTCTTTCCCATTGTAAGAATGCAAAGGGGATATTTTCGCTGGGGGAAATTTTCGCGAAATCCCGCTATTCGCGAAAAACGCGAAGATTACCTCGACGATAAAATTCCACCTTTATAGTATGAAACATGAATGCTTAAAATGGGATGGAGACTGTCGTGTTGTGCAAATAAGTAAAGAATATTTATATTTCAATACATTTCCTTGCACATCTTTCAAATGTTCCTTGTAGAAAAAAAATATGAGAGAAAAAAAAAACAGCTGATCATCCTAGAAATGTTCTATGGACAAGGATGTAAATCACAGTACTCCCAGATAATTGATATTCCCTGAACATCCAAAGCGCACCATGGCCTAACATCTCCATCTGGATTCCGACATTTGTTTCCCTGGAATTACAATAGTATATATGTAATACTAATGTACATTTGTGTTTATAATTGATTTAGACAAAATATTACACCATTTGATATATGAATTAACTATTATAGCTTATGTTGTTAACAACGATTTACGAAGATTGCAAACATACGAGAGCAATTAATATGTTTCAGAATGATGTTAATAAGAAATCGTTAATTGTTAAAGAGTTCCAAGTGTAAATTTAGATATTACTATTATTATAATGGAAATAAATATATTATTAACTAGCCGCAGAAACGGCCAACGACACTTGAAATATTTGGTTGGTAGGAGTGTGTTGGCCGCAGGAATCTACATTGAACAAACCCGGAATCCAAGTTTATGATATTGCCGGCACGAATCGGCAAATTTTCTAAGGGATTATTGACTGTGTCTCACTCGAATAACATAAAACTAAACGATCGGCAATCATATTTAACCTTGTTAAGCTTTGATATCAATAATACGGCCGGGAATCTACTTGCCTCCGCTTCGTCTCTTCGAATTCATGCGCCATGTTGTAAGTTTACACTCATCCGTCAGGTCAATCACGTGACACCGCGAGGTTGTTTCCATAACAACGTCCATTCATATGGATCGAGGTGTCACGTGTTTGACCTGAAAAGCTGGAAGCATCACTGATGAGAACTTTATGTTCGAAACACGTGTCTGGTGCATGAAAATATTAATTGGTTTGAAATTTTCGTCAAGAGGGTATAGAGTTGGATTCCTTCCGCATAATTTGAATCAAGAAATAAATTAATGGTAAAATATATCGAATCTTAGTTTTTGAGGGAAATAAAGCAAGGGTTCCCTAAGCTGACCAGAACGGGATACAGCCAAACAATAGAATATTTTCCGATCTTGTAATAGAACTCAAAATGTCCGAGTCAACATCTTTTGGTGTAGTTTTCCATAATGACATCACTGTTAAAAGACCCAATTCCATTGTTGCATTATGATAATAAAAGTTCGGGCATTTTTCATTATTTTGTCAGCCATTAATGGGTTTCGGTAAGTGGTCTAATGACGACAGCCAAAACAGCCTCAGCAAACAATAAGGAGGTACATCACATCGTGTAAATTTCCAAACAAAACTCAAAGCAGATGTATCGAAACCTGGAATATTAATTAAAACACATCGATTCAAGGACACGAGTGCTGAATAGAGTCTAGAGCACACTCAATTCTACCTTTAGATGTCTACAGTCATCTTACAATGTGGATATTATTTTACACCAAAAATGTTTGTGCGTTCTTCGAGACCTCTTGGTAATCGGAAAGGGGAGGGTTGTGCGCACGTAATCCGGATAACCACACCGTCTGCTACTTGCGTTGCCGATGGCCGTCCTAAGTCGGCACCGATTGCCTATTGGTCTCGTTGGTTTATGTGTATTAATTTGTGTTTGATATTTCTATGATGTGATTTAGCGTTCCTTGTCCCTTTTAAGTCTCTTTCTCTGCGTGTCTGCTCTGTGTATTTGCAGTGGGTGTTTTGGGGACTGCGGGTGGTTCAACCGAGTATTGTTTGAGATCCCCTACTTTCTGTTTAATTCCAAAGTGGAAATGTGGCCAGATGAAACAACCACTGTAATCAAAACCACAGTAATTACAACCACAATAATCATGAAATCACAGCCACAGTAATCACGACCACAGTAATCACAACCACAGTAGTTACAACCACAGTAATCACAACCACAGTAGTTACAACCACAATAATCATAACCACAGAAATCACAGCCACAGTAATCACAACCACAGTAGTTACAACCACAATAATCATAACCACAGAAATCACAGCCACAGTAATCACAACCACAGCAGTTACAACCACAATAATCATCACCACAGAAATCACAGTCACAGTAATCACGACCACAGTAATCACAACCACAGTAATCACAACCATAGTAATTACAACCGCAATAATCATAACCACAGAAATCACAGCCACAGTCATCACGACCACAGTAATCACAACCACTGTAGTTACAACCACAATAATCATAACCACAGAAATCACAGCCACAGTAATCACGACCACAGTAATCACAGCCACAGTCATCACGACCACAGTAATCACAACCACTGTAGTTACAACCACAATAATCATAACCACAGAAATCACAACCACAGTAATCATAACCACAGTAATTACAACCACAGTAATCATAACCACAGTAATCACGACCACAGTAATCACAATCACAGTAATCACGACCAAAGTAATCTCAACCACTGTAATCCGGCCACAGTTATTACAACCACAGTTATTACAACCACAGTTATTACAACCACAGTTATCACAACCATACTTATAACAACCACAGTAATCACATCCACAGTAATCACAACCAAAGTTATCAGAGTCCAGTTTCACAAAAGTTCTTACGTAAAATAATAGGAATTATCGTAACTTTCGTCAGTAGATGAAATGGTCAAAATAGTTTCCTTTTAGACTGTACTTAGTTATATATCATTTCTAGACACTGAATATAAAGCAGAAACAAAACATTGATATTTCTAATTTATTAAAAGAAATAAGGGATCAAAAGTTACAAAATTCCTGAAATTGTTCGTAAGAAATTTTGTGGAAATGGCTGCAGAACCACAGTTATCAGGACAACAGTAATCACAACCACAGTGACTGCAATCACAGTAATCACAACCACAGAAATCACATCCAAAGTTATCACAACCACAGTATTCACAGCCATTATAATCACAACCACTGTAATCACAACCACAGTTATCACAACAACAGCAATCACGATCATAGTATTCACAACCAGAGTTAGCAAACAGGCGAACAAAACGAGAGGAATAAAATCATTGAAACATGGAATACAATTTATGAATATGAATAATGGAATTAAATTGTAGGTGGCGATACTGAAATGTACAAGTATGACGCCGCATAAATTCAAATTTTCATATTTAAAGGTTCAAGTAAATTAACTCACATGACTCCATAAATCTTGATACTTATTGACCATAGTCCAATCGCCACACGGTTGTCCGTCCTGTGTTTCTGCTAGATCTCCATTGTAGTTTAAGCCCCTGGGGTCATTTGGTGGTAGACAGTCTTTAAAGTGTACAATAAAAACTTAATCCGATGTATATAAATATCCAAAGCATCGAGTATTTGTGAAGTCTAGACAATTTATATTAAAAGTATTGACTTCTGTTAGAAGTGGTCATAAAAAATTGCGGACAATTAAAAGCATGGCTTTATTTGTTGTCGTACGTAAGTCTGAAAAACTAGGAATGAAAAAGGAATAAAAGAAAAAAATTAGATAACAGACAAATGTACGAAAATTAGATGGTGAATTCCTACCATACATTTGTATATACCTGCCACGTCTTTCGGTACAGTTATTGGACATAATACATTTTTTATCATAATAACTTTCACTCACTTCGGCCATATGACATTGTCTAGACTGAGAATCACTGACGAGGGATAAGTACCCGAAACGTGCATGTCTGGTCCATTCTGCAAATTTATCTGTTCCTTCATGATTCTTTTGATTTTGAAAATATTGAACATTTGTACCACTTTCTGAGTGTCACTGCTAGTGCACCAGTATTCCCGAGCCTCAGGGCACATGTAGTCAAGTTCGATCAACTTCGCTTGATCGTTTCTTCAACGCATTCGAAATTTTTTGTTATCAAATTTCTAAAACATTGGTCCTGAAGCATTATATCCCACTCATCCGGCTACGTCTTTCGGTACGCTTTTAATTAATAATAGCTTTCATACTATTCAGCCATATTACATTGTTTAGACTGAGGATCACTGGCTGACGAGAGTTAAGTACTCGAAACGTCAAGTCTGGTCCATGCTGCAAATTTATCTGATCTTAAATAATGCTATTGGATTTGAAGACGTTTAACACCAAACCCATCGGTATTACATCAAGTTAAAATTGAGCTCAACATTACATGTATCCATTCTTTCATTTTTGTTTTACTTTTCATGATGCATAATGCGTGATATATGGACAATACATATCAAAAAGTATCCATGTTTCGGCTGACAAGATGGCTTTAAAGGTAGTATACGGTATGTGTACTTATTTTAGCGCTATAAAGACTGCGATAATTCAAGACTACCCTAAATTATTGAACTTTTATAGATTAATGTTGAAAATAAGGCAGGGGTGCTAATTCATGATATGTCAATTTGTCCTATTTTACAGTGTTTGTGCTAAAATTTGGTTGCGCTAAAATAAGTACACATACAGTATTTAATTATACTTCAGGTTTGGTTACATTATTTCAATAAGTGTATTCATTTTAAGGGACAGGTATTTTACAATTACTAATTCTCTTTTCGAGTCGTCGTTAAATATATTGAATATTAACATTTTTTCTTATTGTAATAAAAACAGAAAAGATGAGAAGAAAGAAGTGTTCACTATCTTATCCAATAGTTATCCTACTTTGCATTCTACCTGGTAAATTACTCACTAAAACGAATACTTGAACTAGAACAATGAATTTATTGCCATAAAATATATACTCGTGATTCTTTATTAATTATATCATTCACTAGGGTTAGTAAAGGTATTTGTCGACTGTATGTGTCCGACGATATCGATCGCCTAGTATGTAGATATTTGCTATAAAGACATGTTAATTCCCTGTCTCAAAGGGTATCTCTCTCAGTGTAAAGCTCTGTCCTCAGTTTTTGAGTTAATCTAAGGTTAAGTTTATAATTTCGCTCTATATATATTCGCTACTCTTATTTTCTGTGTGTTTCACCACAAGAATTGATGATAATCTATTATTTGTTGAAGTGCACAAATACATATGGTGCACTAAATTTTTAAGAAAGAAAATATTTTTCAGTATTGATAATCTACATACATTTACACTCTCCTGCAAAGATCGTCCAGTAGCCTGAGGATTGACATGTGATAGATGAGGACCCTTCCATAGCATAACCGGATGAACAAGTGTAAGTTCTTGTTGCACCTTCTCTTCTAGTTCCTTCTGTTATAGAACCGTGTGGAATAGACGACGGCGGCTCAGGACAGAAATTCTCGACTTAAAAATAAAAAAAATTATGTGTACATGCAGGTGCATTATAAAAAATCTTCAGTATAAGATGTTATTTAAAAAAATAGAATGATACGAATTGCACAGAAAAGAAATTCCGTCACAGAATTAGTCAACATATTTGTTCATGCTAGTTTTTCAGCTGCAACTATATAAATGACATGGAATCTAACTTAAATTAATGACGTAAAATGAGTAAAATATTAATAATATTTATTTTGTGGCAGCAAAAGTACCAGAGACCTGTTGAAAGTGATTAAGGTAACGCTAAAGTCAAAATGGACGCCTGGCAGCTCAAGTAATAAAAATGTGTATATTTTTTTTCTCTCTGTGCCTATAACTTTCAAACTTTGCATGTAACTACATATAAGTACACACTATACATTAACAGTAATGGCCTCTCTGTGACCAGCCCATGTTTTAACCAATACTCCATATAATTTATGAAAATTATTGTTTTCCTACCCAATTTTTCAAACAGTTCAGCTGTTATATACTTGAAAAATAAAAATTGAAACTTTGGCAACAGAAAAATATGTTTTAATACTAGTGCATGCGGGATTTGAAATTGCGCGCCACTTTTGTACAGTTCTGAATGGAGGCCGTTTGTATGTCACTTTGTCGAGACGGAGGTCGCCATATTTGATTTGGTGAGTAGCCAATTTCACCTCAATTTAATGCATGATCTAATGGGTGACAGCCCATATTTCTGAAAGTATTCATGTAAGAGACCCATATATTTTTAAAAACATGTGGTACCTGTTTATTTCTAGCCATTTGAATGTACTATTTCAACTGTATAATTTCGGTCTTCCCTCTTAGATCAAAATGAAAGTACGTCAAATTCCTGCGCGAATTTTTACGTTTGAGAAACTTATATGAATGTTGATAAAACAGTCTCTTACTTTCGTAGACATAATATAAATTACTATATCTATTCTACAAAAGCACATAGGAGAGATTATACATAAAGGTTTGTCGTCATTATATCGAACTACTTTTCGTTGGAAGTATTTCCCCTCTTTGCGTTCGAAGGTCTGCAGTTGGCACGAAAGAGAAAATAAACAATCGAGAGAAAATCTGCTTTGTTCAGACGTAAGACAGGTACTGTAAACAATATTCGGTGGATATAAGAATTTATTGACGCACGTCTGAAAGAGATCGGACAAGATTTTGCCCTTCTAAAAGTTAAATTCACTCGATCAATTTGGCCTAAAAGTCATGACGTCACATGGTGAAAACATCGACAGAAATTTCTATTTTTTTAAAATATTAATACAAAAATACACCGAAATATATCCAATATTTGCAATTGATATAAGATGCAACAACAATTATTTTGAAATAATTGACATTTCTGTCAAGTTTTTGTCAAAGTGTTGTATGGAAGCCAAAAATGGTCATTCACGCATGTGTATGGTATTTTAGACGTAAATAGTGTTAACAACAACATTGATACCTCATACTCAGATATTTTGTACCTGAACAGTACTCCCATTTGCTCTTGGATCTTTGGTATACTCTTTCACATAGAAAACAATTGTTTTCTGCTTAATAATTGTATAACTGTTAAAAGACAGCAAGTGTGAACAGCAGTATGTCAATTCGTACCATTACCTTCTTTTCCTGCAATTTCCTACAATGCCTACTAACAAATGGTTTCAATATTTCGCCAGTATCTTACATGTTATTTCTTATTGGTATTACTATAGTTCATGTTTGTGTGAAGGCTTCAATTCCTGCCTATATGCGACATATCGCTTTAATGCAAGGCGAATGTGATCTCAACAGTGATTGGGAAGGACAGAGACCATGCGCATAGACTATGATAGTCCCATTTATAGATGGCACATATTGATTCCGAGTACTTTCTTATATTAAGAAATGGCCCATTAAAATGGTAAAAAAAAAAGAATGGAAAATGGCCCATTCATAATATTTCATAACATGTATTAACAGTTGCACACACAATCTACTGATAAGAAATAATGTGTGTGACGGGCAAAAACTTGAAGCTATATTAAGTCGAGACCTGTTTTCCTTTGCATTTTTGGTGTAATTTTCAGAGATGTTGAAAATTTTTAAGGCATGCCAGTCATTTTGAAAATGATGCCAGTCCGAACAACTTGCATGTGCATTGTGTAGCAAAGCTTTAAACTTTTTGCCAGTCTGAATGTAATTTTGCCGGTGAAATCCTTCGGACTGGTACTTTTCAGCATCACTGACTTATTTTGCAATTTACTTAAAATTACATTCTACTCTTTTGCTGCTAAATTTTATGTCTTAAAAGAATTATCATGCGAAATGACTTTTTGCAAACTTGTCAGCAAGCGAATAGACATGTGTATGTTAATTCTTTGTCACTTCAGCGTTTGAATGAATCTATTCTATACCGATGACATAGGCAAGCATGTGATTTATATAGATTTTCTACAATGTTGAAGCAGGGAAAATCTATATTTCTTCATACGTTAAGCATAACAAAGTCAAAAACAATGTTTTACTCAAAATTACGAAGATTACTCCTCATGAGGTAACCCATTTT
Organism: Pinctada fucata; assembly: GCA_028142955.1. Taxonomy (NCBI): domain Eukaryota; kingdom Metazoa; phylum Mollusca; class Bivalvia; order Pterioida; family Pteriidae; genus Pinctada; species Pinctada fucata. Next base: position 19,919,473 of record AP027114.1, on the reverse strand, counting down.
AGGAATGCAAATTCATATAAATGCTTGAGTTTATATCTTATTTTGCTTGACATCATTTTGATTTTGATGTCTTTTCTCTTTTCCTCAACAAAAGTTTCATTTACATGTATCATGAATTTAGCATTAGTTCTTTGATTTTACTATCAATGTATCATTAGTTTCTTGTCACCCAGACGATGTTTGAATATCCCTTCAAATTTCTTGTATGATTATTTTATTATCGTAGCAAAGTGACCTGACCAGGTCGAGTTTATTTTCACCTGGTTATCAAAAGATTTAAGAAATAAGCCGTTCAAAATTACAGATAACAAGTATTAACTTAATTACTATAATAGATCTACCCTGATATAGGGCTGTCACGATTCACCGCAGTTCTTGATTTACCGCGGTTCTTGATTCACCGCGGTTTTCGATTCACCGCCCGGTTCTCAATTCACCGCTGTTATTACGGTTCGTTTTCGGCATTTAGCTTTATCTTTAGAAATTCAACATGGCAATGCTGAACGCCGAGTCGTCAAAGATAACTTCTGAGTTTTGTACTTTGTTTCTAGTCAATACAATATATTCTCAAATCATTCAAGTTATGAATGATCTTAATTTGTTGTTTTAATAAAATATCTGACGAATTACAGAAATGCCTCCATATCTACATTAAAAATGTTGTATCGTGATATGAATTGTATCGTGAGTAAATATCGTGATACATATCATATTGTGAGCTTAGCATATCGTGGCAGCCCTACCCTAAAATTTTTGTCGACTCGTCTCAGTCACTTGATTCAAGAAGTTCCACCCAGTCATGCCACAAAATGCATGATTTCTGAAGATGACTAGATTAAGTTGTTTAGTTAAATTTGTTTCATATAATTAATGGTCATAGCAATTAATGAATTAGCCACTTGTCTGTCTACAAAGTCATTGAAAATGCGTTTTGAGTCATGAAAAAGTAATGGAATTTTGGTATAGAATTTCCGTATGAACCTTGGAATCGAGCAAAATTATCAAACGGTATGGAATCTTTGAGGAATTGTTACACCTCTATACAGTATACCACATGAATTCAACTACCAGAAACAATTCATCAAATACTTCTGTTCACACTTGCTGCCTTTTTACAGTAAAGTACAAAAAAAAAAACTTAAATTGTGCATAAAATTTTGACACACCATATAATTCATTGACTCCAATATATTACTTTTTATACCACTAGCCTAAAGACAGATATTTGCGTTGCTAAATTTTCAGTAGCTCCGGGCATTTGGCTACACCATATTTTTTTTTAATTATATGATGTAACTGGGTATGATTGCCATCAAATTCAATGAGTATGACATCACTTCATAATTTGTATAGTTTTTTGCATACATCATATTTATGCAGAAAATATGAAAATGTCTCAAAATTTTTATGATGAAAACCAAATTGAATAAATCTGTTCGAAGCAATATTTTGAATTGCATTTTGAATACAAATTTGCTTTATCTTTTTTAGGAATTCAATATGTTCTACGTAGAGTGGAAAGAATCATGAACCAAAAAGGCCTTTCAATATATTTGGTATCGAAAGGAAATATTCAAATGTACAACTGCTACATACAGTCTAAGATTGACATGGATACCTGCAAACATTATGTGGTTCAAGGAGATGTGGTGTGTATCTTACAGTATTATAATTGAAATCTTGTATTAAGACTTTCAACAACTTTTTGATACGTTTGGAACAATTTTTAAAATTCAATTAACAAATGTGAAAGTTAGAATGTTAGAAAAAAAATCCTTACAACAGCATTTTACAGACAATTTATTGATTAATACATGATATGCAGTATTAGAAAGATCTTAATACGACTTCAGACTGGTAATATGGTCTTACAATATATACATTGTTTTGATTTTGGTTTCAATTCCTGTCTGGAGCCAATAAATATTATATATTCTAAAATATGCTGTCATTTAAAGCAGAGTTGCCTTGCTCTTATTATTGATTATTACAACTTCAAAATGATTTATAAGTTTTGTGTAATTTTGCAATAAGGGCAATCATTCATGAAGATAAAAATATTCATACATTCAATATAAATTATAAAGCAATCAATACCCATTGATAAATTGATGATGAATTTATAACAATTCGACAGTGGGCTTACATATCGTCATATTTATATATAAATGCATATATATGTTTAATACTTTTGTTATTAGGGACTTATGATATTTTTCCCCTTTGCAGTTGATTCCTGTACAGTATTCCTATGTATTTCTGAGGATGAATGAACAGCTATAATGGTTGTTGAATGGACTTCTCTCGAATACCTAGCGTACATTCAGTATGTGATTTATTCACAGAAATTACATTATAAGTGATTAGAAGTTTAAAACTTTAAAATTTTCCCCCTTATACTTCAGAGAGAAGTGGTGATATAGAAATTAAATTCTAACATGACTTAAGATTTTCTCCCTTTATGTACCATAAAACTCGCCTGATGTAAAATCTCCAACAAACTTCCAGTTCGCTAAGCTCCACCCATGCACGTGCACGTGCTATAGAGCCTATGGAGAACAATATAAGAATAGAAATAACAAACAACTAGATAGCTGTGGTTTGTTGTCCAGTAATTCCATGAGTCGCATGAACCAATCAAATTATCACCTCGCTGCGAGGTGATAATTTGATTGGTTCATGCAACGAGGGGAATTACTGAACAACAGACCACGGCTAGCTAGTTGTTATTTCTTAAATATTATACACAAACATTTTCTTAGCAAACTAGCATTTTAGTGAAAATATTGTTTGTACATGTTGTATGTAGTTTAGATGGAAATAGATTCAGACTCATGCATTTAACTAGGTAAATAGGTAAATGTTGATAAAGTCTACTGTGAAATGATTTTAATAATTGTTACATGTATATATCTAAAATGAAGGAGATCAATTTGTATATAATATAGCTTGAAATAAAATGTCACAAAAAGAAAGGAGAAATGTAAACTTTTCTTAAAATTTGACATTTGCTTACAAATTTCATCAATGTTTCAGTTTTTTCCTGAGTGACGAAGAATGGTTGCACATTCAGCTTTACTACAGATATTTCCAGATGAAAAATAGAATATGAGTAAGTATAAAGCAAAGTAATCAACAGCTTGTGTCTAAATTGTGATTTGCTTTTTTGTTTTTTATTTTTTTTTTTTTTGGGGAGGGGGGGGGGGGTTGATCATGAGTATATACATATATATACGTACAGTGTGTTTGCATTTTAATGAAAAAATTGAATGTGATAAATAAAAAAAGCTCGTCTTTTTTTATTGTATTTTTTTTGTACAATGAATGTTTCCTGAAAACAGTAATAGAAAATTCACATTGTCACTATATATTACATTTTATATTTGCTTGGAAAAAAATTGAATGTTAAATAAAGTGAGTTTCCTTGAAATAGTACCTTCTATACAGTACATAATGAAACATTTGTTCAGATTACTGATTCATTTCAACTTGGTGATTTTTATTAAGGACCCCCCCCCCCCCTTCATCTTCTCTTTTATTTGAATATCATTATTATTCATTTTAGTATATACATGTATACTTTTATGCTAGTCTCGTTATCAATATACATGTACAATGTCAGGTAACTTTGATTTAACTGTTGGATCATAAATTCAAATAAATTGTTGGCACTGCAAGGACACCATACTTTTTACAATATGAAAGTAGTCCCCAATATGGCCGACATTTTAAGATTTTTATGTCAATAATTTCAGGCCAGATTATAACAATTTGTTTGGATATATTAAAAACTCACATCTAGCTTGCACTAGACCTAACTTTAACCATCAATAATTCTGCATTGTTTAGGTGAAAGCTGTTATCTTAACCTTGCTGAACTGTGTGAAATGGAAGGAGTGAAAAAAATGACATTACTCCAAGCCAAGACCCTGTGGAGAGAAGTTGATACCATGATTGTGTGCAGCTTTTCATGACAATCAATTTGATGTATAACATTGTATATGTATCTTGAAAATAAGCGAAAAAATCTGATTAAATCTGTAAGTCCAAATTTGTGTTTAGCGTTACCTTAAGAAGATCCTGACGACAATCTTAACAGCTCTCAAAATAGAGCACCAAACTGAGCATCGACGGACCCCAAGCTAGCTAGAGGTAGGACCAGGTGTCCGGGAGGAGTAAGAATCCCCTGAAGAATGGTAGGGACAATTCCCACCAAATGAGATACCTTTCTACCTCAGACATAATAGATACAGCTTCTGATTTTAAATTCACTTACAGACATATAGACGATGTGCTGTTCATCAATAATCAAAAATTCTAGGATAACCTTAGCAGAACCTATCCTTCGGAGCTTGAAGTCAAAGAAACTACAAAGACAAATAGTTCTGCATTCTATTTGGAGATGATGTTGTCCTACGACACTGATTGTCACATGAACACTTCACTCTGTGGCAAACGTGACGACTTCAATTTCAGGATCACAAACATTCCTTTTCTGAGTAGCAACATCCATTCACCGCCTACTTATGGTGTGTTCATATCTCAATCGATACGCTATGCTAGAGCAAGTACCTAATAATTATATACAGATTTCGTTCTGGGAACTAGGTGTCTATAAGATAAGCTTCTCAATCAGGGATACCTTTATGAACGACTAACATCGTCACTGAGGATACAGGAAACTCTTCATACTGTATGATGTCCCATTGTCCAGAATGTTCTTCTGTCTTAAAGCATGTGAACCATCCTACCACAGAATATACTTGTATCGTCCGAAATGTAAGTAACCGGATGTGAAAACTCCACCGAATTGAAGCGACGGGTGTTGCATGCAAGCAAGAGATGCTGATTCTTCCTGGGCATCTGATCTCAGTACCATATTTGGAATTTGCTTCTTTTCATGTGAAGGGTTTGGGTGTTTGCTTTTGTTCCTGTTTTATCCTGATTTTGTATATGATTTTCTGAATTATTGATTTTGTACTGTGGTAGGGGATGTTGTAATTTTCAATAATGTCATACGTGCCACGAGCTGGTGCTTTGTGTTGTCACTGAAAAAAAATCGAACTTCTTTGCGTATCCAAGACTGTATTTGGGGGGGGGGGGGTATTTTGTACACCAGTAATGGGTTGTCCTTTCTGTAATCCGCATGTCGTGTTGTGTATGATGTTTGCTGTATTACAAATGGGAGAATCATGCAGTCATTTGTATATAGGAATTTCTTATACGAAGGATGGTACTACATTTAAGATGTTAACCTCCTTTAATTTCGATAATATTTTTGAATGAAATGACAAGTTTCCGAAATAGTCAAATAATATTTATGATGTCAAATTGATAAAATGCCAAACCAAAGCTTCTTTCAGGCGACAGAGCTGGAAAGAAGTAACACATACACTTAAAACATCCATGTAACGGGGAACGAGTTTAAATGCTCAACGATGCAACAGGAAATAAGTGTTTATACAATCTCCAAAGCATGTGTCCGATTTCAATTCCACTTTTCTTTACTTTGAAATCTATCTCTGCCGTCATTGCCTTTTGTTTGTCTGCAAGATTCTTGTAGACTGAAAATGGGTCTTCATGTTTGTAAATAAAGAATTGCAAGTATATACCATTTGGAACAACTACATTAATGAGATGTGCAATGTACAAGCATTGTCTTTGTTTCTGTGCAATACGATTCAGTATCAGGGATTCTTTGTTCATTCGTACGTTGCCAACACGATCAGCTGAGCGAGAAGACTCCAGTAAAAATCCTAAATTCTAGCTATAAATCGAAACACACTGTCTTTAGACGTAAGTATTGTAATTTTTCCTACATCAAGATAAGAATCGTTTCCTTCATTGCCCATTTATTTGCCCCCTAAACACTCAAATAAGTAATCTATGTGCCTCTGTCGTTGAATCGTTTGCACTGTTTACGTCAAAAATTCCAATGACGTCACTTTGACGACACGCCATACCTGCGTTGCCTCTCGGACATTATCATTGCGTGAAATGGCGAAGGAAAATAGAGATGATGGCAAAGTTATATTGCAGGCCCGTTCCGTCTATGACCTTGTTGCAAGTTGGTGTTTATTTTAATAATACGGAAGTGTTTTACTCCATATCTTCTTGAAGACAATTTCAAACAAATTTGATATGCACCAGACACGTGTTTCGGATATTAATGCTCTGCATGAGTTTGGTGAAACCTAATTTAAAGAAAAGAAATTAAGAAATACGCATGAAAAACTTACCTTCACAAGTGGAATCTAACGCTGACCAAGTCCCGTCGCTTTGACAAGTAGAAGTGCCTCCTCCATCCATGTAGTAACCGGTATTACACGTGTAAGTCCGTTCTGTACCCTCTCGGTTATTACCCTCACTGACAACACCATTTGACAGGATGGGTAAAGTACTACAGAACTGTTCAACTGAAATAGGCAGAGAAAACTTAAAAATGAAAACCTGTGAATTAAATAAATCCAGACCTGTGGGGATTTTATTTTCTTTATCAAAGTTTCAGGATTATATTCTAGACATTTGCTTTGTTGCTCATTCATTGGATTCTGAAATCATTGAATTTTCGGAAATATGTAATTTCAAAATTATCAAGGGAACAACATGCTGACAAAGAAAAAAACTGATGAGGTTTGATCATCCGGATACATCTGTTTGAACATATACATATATTCCACTTACGTTCACAGGTTGCTTCCAAAACCGACCAGGTCCCGTCACTTTGACATATCACAGAGTTCTTCCCAACAATGTAGTAACCGGTATTACATGAGTACGTCCTATTTGTATCCTCTCGGCTATTACCCGCAGAGACAATGCCATTTAACAGGGATGGTACCGATCCACAGAAATTTTCAACTGAAATAGAGGAACAGGAAAGTATTGACAGACTCGTTCGCTATTTGAAAGGAACTGTTACATATTCTACACTTATTTAATAGAAAAAATATTTATATGAATCTTGCAATTCTGTTCATTATGAGGTTCTAATAAGAAATCTAACTGACATTTTCTTTTCCATTTACATAACACAAAATAAGTATGTTTAAGATATCTTGTCCTAATCAGTTGCAGTCAAAGTAGTAACTGTTGTAGCTTAGATGGTCATTGAATCATACAAAATAATAAACATACAAATGATATTGCACTCTATAATATAAATTATGAATATCACGTGTGCAACTTTTGAAACCTTATTTACATGTATAGGGCTATATATAGAATATGCATATTAACTCGTTATCTGGATGATAACACTAAATGGTGTTTTCTTTTTTTTTCAATTTCCTATTTTCACAAGATGGCGAATACTACATTTCAAGTATTTTGCCCTTCAACATACTCTAGTCAGTAAGTATTTTTATTTATCTTTAGCTATGATTCTAAGAATTGCGTATATGTTCATTTGAATGTTGGCGCAGGGATTTTGCAATCATTTGATTTAGTGGTATGGAGGTATAGATAAACTGTCCGTAATAATTGTATCTATATGCATATGTGTATGTATAAGCATAGTTCTTGTCATTACGTTTGCAAACTCCTTCAACGGTGGTCCACTCTCCACTTGATAAACATGTGATATTCCTAGGTCCTTTCATGTAGTATAGTACATCACATTCGTAGGTCCTAACTGTATCCTCTCTGGTACCACCGGGTAAGATTTGACCATGTTCGAGAACTGGAGGAACCCCACAGTATATTATTACTGGAAAGAGGATGAGGAAACAATTTCAACATATTTTGTCCATTTATAAGTTAATGTTTTATATATAAAGAGGCTCCTGAGAACAAAAAATATCATGAATGCATAGAATACGGATGGCAGTTCTAATGTTGTCACTTGATAATCAGTATAATGTCTCCTTTTTAGGGTTGAAGCATCATTATTGAAATGTTTGCTGGGAGGTTCCTTTCTATTTGTTTCAGAACATTTCAGTAGTAGTTGCACGTTTACTTTGTTGTTTTCTTGTGTCTGATTTAGTTACAAAATTTACAATGTATGCTTATACATTTTGTACCATCTAAACTATTCATGTTGTCCTCATGTTGCAATCGCATTTTGACTTCTTAATCCTTTTGCTGTATTTTTTGTTTTGACTTTTTAATCCTTTTGCTGTATTTTTTGTTTTTGCTTGGGGCCACTGCGTTTTGCTGTCATGTTTGTATAGTCATCTTACGGTGAGGAGGTTATAATAAACATCAATTATGCTTTCTTTCTTAAAAGTGGGAGGGTTTTCTTCACATAATTCGGATAACCACACCATTTGAAACTAACGTGGGAGATCACAGTCCTTAGTCAGCATCGATTGTCCATTGGCTTTATTGGTCTATTCGTGTTTTTGTGTTTGGTTCATGGATGTCGTATTTCGTGTTCCTAGTGCCTTCTGCGTCTTTATTGTGTATGTCTGTTTCAGTGTTTGTTGTTGGAGCTACAACCCAGTCTTGTTGGAGATTCCCTCCTTTCTTCTCATTGTCTATGCCTTTTTGATGGCGTGATTGTCTTATGCGTTGTCCACTTCCACCCTTTTTTTGCCTCGTATGTGTCTACTTGTCTGTATTGTCGTTTTGTTGGAGATGTTCATTCATACCGTATGCACCGTGAGCAAATAAGCGGTAAAGCTTGTATAACAACAAAAGGACATAAGGGGTCATGAAGACTTTAGACAAATAGGAGAAATAAAATGAAAAGAATTATTTACTTTTGTCACATAGTGGTTCTTCTCCTTCCCAAAAACCTTGGGCGTTGCAAGCCATCTGAGCTGTGGTGTTTACATTAGATGTACCATTTAGAGCATATCCCTCGTTGCATATGTAGTGAATAATAGACCCGACACCGTATCCGTTCGTAGCTTGGATGACACCATTTTCCACACTGAATGATCGCACCTCACAATCTGAAAACACAATCTAACACTCCTTTTTAATGGCCAATGTAATTATAAGTTAAGCATCCAGCCTAGATACAGAGAGCCACCAATAAAGGGGAAAGTGGTATGTTTCCTTGTTGTTGTTATATTGGATCGTGTTTTATCACTATTATGAAATACAAAAAGACAGGATTTCAAATTGAATTTGAAGACGTTAATTATTTATACTACTTGGTGAGTGTCACTGCTGGTGGACCAGGAGTCCCCGAGGGCACATGAAGCCAAGTTCGATCAACTTCGGTTGATCGTCTGTCTCTTCAACGCATTCGAAAATTTCTGTTACCAACTTTCTTAAAGTTTCTAAAACGTGGGTCCTGTTGCATCATATCCCACCCATCCTGCAACGTCTTTCGGTACATTTTCGGACATAATTATTTTTACACTCTTTGACCATATTGCATTGTTTAGCTTGAAGATCACTGACGAGGGTTAAGTACATGTACCCAAAACGTACATGTCTGGTCCATGCTGCAAATTTATCTGATTTTAAAGAAATTGAAGACATTAAATATAAAAAGGCTTCTAAAATTTCGTCTTTCTGTTGACATTGAATAAAGTACTGAGTACTGAGTAAAGTACTGAGATAACTTCCCTCTTTTTGAGGGTTTTTTTTTTAATTTTCAATTAATTACAGTTTCCTCCAAAGTCATTCGAGATTCTAATTTTTGACCTTGAGTATCACTAAAAATATTGGATAATATGATTACTTACGACTGATGACGCAGTGGGATTTACCGCTTGTCAAAACCACACATCTATGTCGTAGTGGACACGCCCTGTTCCAGCATGTTGATGGATCCAATACCTAAATGGTAAGACATTTCTGAAAATGATTTCTCAAACATACGTTCCTTGGCAATTGAGAACTTTGGTATATGGAACTTTGAGGATATCGTTCGCCCAGTTTCACATTGTTATAAATATATGAATTTTGTAAATTTTCCGTCATAAAATTTAATACAGTTCTAAAACTAAGGGGTATCTCCCTGATGACATAGCTCTGTCCTTAGCAGGTTCTTTGGTGGAAAAAATTCGATCAAGCTTAGACTTTTGCTTAGACTTCAACGTTCATGTCTGGTCCAAAGTGAACATTTATCTGCTCTTTAATGATGCTATTGAATTTGAAGACGTTTAACATTTGCACCACTTCGTGAGTGTCACTGCTGGTAGACCAGAAGTTCCCGAGGGTACATGTAGCCAAGTTCGATCAACTTCGGTTGATCGTCTGTCTCTTCAACGCATTCGAAAATTTCTGTTATCAAAATTACTTAAAATTTCTAAAGCGTGGGTCCTGTAGCATCATATCCCACCCATCCTGCTACATCTTTCGGTAAATGTTTGTAGATAATGATTTTTACACTCTTTGGTAATATAACATTGTTTAGATTGAGGATCACTGGCGAGGGTTAAGTACCCGAAACGTGCATGTCTGGTCCATGCTGCAAATTCATCTGCTCTTAAATGATGCTTTTGAATTTGAAGACGTTTAACTTTTTAGATTCAGATCATTTGGATTTCCTCTTTTCGGCATAGAACATCACTTTATCATTGCGCAAATGGTACACTTACATATAAAAGAACATATATTTCAATATTGATAAATTGGTGCGTGTATCAAATGAAAGGAGAGGATCTCCAACAACATGCGGTTGCACTAAAACACCAAAAAACCCCAATGCAACAACACAGAGTTGACATGGCAGCAAGAAACACAAAAGGGACAAGGAACACCCAAAAAACCCACATAAACATCAAACAGAAAAGACCACAAATAAACCAACGAGACCAATGGACAACCGATGGCGACTTCGGACGGCTATCTGCTACGCCGGTAGCAAATGGTGTGGTTATCCGGAATACGTGCGAACAGCCCTCCCACTTTTCCGGTTATCAAGAGGTCTCAAAATATCAATCTGCGGTTACCAAGAGGTATCGAAGAACGCACAATTGTGATATAAAACAAAGGGACAATAGAAAATAGTTTGACTAATCACTGTACCGGCTTACTGAGTACATGACCAGCAATTTTAATAAGACTTATGTCCCTTTCTCTATCACCGTTCACAAACGTTTGTGTTATAGATCTACTTTTCACGATCAAGCTACCTTTAATGTATGTGCATGTAATAAAACTCCATAGTAAAAAAATGTTGATTATCTGGCCACCGATCGTATTATAATTAATTGACTTCGTTTAAGAAATTTATTTGTGGTTCTATTTAACGAGGTAAACTTTCATCGAAAATAAGTTTTTGGAACTCAAACATAGTTTGACAAAGTTAATGACTTATCATTGGTAAAAATGTATAGAAACCAATAGAACAGAAATGTGACTTTTTGAAATAGCGGAGTCAAGCGGAAATTCGAGTTAGCCGAATTTGTATATGGTCTTTACGTTTCTGAAAACATTAGTATGCTAGAACTTCAGCATATGTCTTTAACTGTTATTATCAAATTGAATAAAGTTTTGAAAAATCAGTACATTTTTATTCATGTATATATACTTATACGTTATCAAAACAACATCCTGCATTAGTTTTTGCAGGAAATTGGAATTAGTACGTCCTGTGGGAAAATAAAAGATCCTGCAGTGTCCTATTAGTCAAAGGTGAGTATCTCAGGAACAAGGAATGCATCAGTTAAATGAGACCTGGATTTTAACTTAACTAGTGACCCTTAAGTTCCGTTTGACAATAGTTTTACTTCATTGTATCAAACGAAGATTAATATGCGCGAAAGATCACTCTTATATTAATCATTTTCATACAGTGATTGAGAAAGGATTAAACGCAAAATCAAAATAAGAATACCAAAATCACCATCAATGGCAATCAAAAAAACAGAGGAAAGAAAGGAAAAGACTACATATAAACCAACGAGACCAATGGGTAACCGGTGCCGACTTAAGGCGGCCATCTGCTACGCAAGTAGCAACTGGTGTGGTTATCAAGAGCCAAGAACCATCCCAAATGCAAATTACCGCAGTTAAAAACTCGCTCACAAAGATACATTTACCATGTCATAGTTCTTAATCTGTAAGATGCTTTTCTTTGCTTGTGATTAATAGGATCTATCACCTCTTTGTACAGGGACAGGGAAACCCCACCCGAGTATCAAAGATTTGCAGTCCTGGACGAGGCTTGCCGGGTCGCGGACGTTTCAAATCTTTGATACGAGGGTGGGATTTCCCTGTCCCTATACAAAGGGGTGATTGATTATTTTTCTCTCACCCATATATTTTCACATAATTCATGAATAAACATTGCTTGTTTTGCGTTAAACACTGCTAAACATAGTTAAACGTCAATAACGTCACAATATGGGGTTCGAGACAAACATCCGGGGATGCGAGACAGAGTTGTCTCAGAACGGGTAAATCTGTAGATACCTCAGTCCGGGGTGAGAGAAAGGCCTTTCTCTTACCTGTGGAATAAGGGACTGTGATATTGCCAAGGACTGATCATCGTCTTCGGTGTCGGCACTCAATAAAGATGTCGAGGGGTCGCTAGAATACTGTGACGTCATCAGTAGACACGACAGCAAATCTTTGTCAAAAATAGCTGACTGACAAGAGGTCTGGTGAACACATATTCTGGCACATTGGGCGATTCCTACAATATCTTTTTCTACAAACGGTCGCAAGGATGAACTATCGAATAAATCCAGCTCTGTCGAATACAGACTAGGATCGATAAATAGTATGCACAAAATTTCTTCAAAAGCAACGAAAACAAGACTCAAGACAAGTATCATTATTCCAATAAGTCCGTAGATCGGACACTTATTCCTAATTTAGTTTTGAATTAAGTCGTTCTTTTCAGCAAATTTGACATTAATTTTACATCTAGCTTTGAGTTCATTTCCAAGACATTAAGAAGTTTAAAGTTTATACATCTTTACGTTGTTGTTCTATTACCGAAATCTAATTTGTCTAGCTTCATCGGACTAGAAAGTTAGATCACTTGTGCATAATCAAGGGACACACGAGGAATTCATTTAATTTATATTAAAAATAGAAAAAAAAAGTAAATCGGTAGACTATTTTCCAGTGCATGTACCCGATTCAAACCACAAGGCCTTGGCTCGTGTATGCAGTCCCGGGGGAGACTTGAATTTTGTAAGGTGATAAGATAAAACCACTGGTACATGTAGTATAGCAAGGCGATGAAACTATATTTAGTCAATTCTGAACAAATATCTTATAATTGTCATTGTGTCAAGAAGAGGTCATTTGAAGATTGAAATTTATTCTCTTCTCGGCTCAGACATATGTTTTATAAATAAGCAACTTTGAAATACAGAGTTGAAGTTTAAACACGGCAATGGATAATTTTGTTAAAAGAACTTTTTTTTTAGAAATTAGAGGAGAATTTGAAAACAATCGTCATTATGTACCCCGCTGCTGCCTACAACCAGCTTCAAGGTTGATAAAATGACAGATTGGTAGAATAAGATAAGGCGAAGATCTTCAATATGATGACGCGTACGTTGCAATGATCAGAGCAGAAACACACACACACACACACACACACATTCACACATGAGAGAACAAGAGTACAGACAGACAATGAAAACGGTAACATAATGACATCACATTATTTACAATGTACATATATATAGGTGATAAGGCAGCTACTATAATAAAATTGGCTGTGTCTGAAAATGATTTTGGCAGTAAGTACCGTTGGTGAGGATTTGCTATCCGAAACACGTGTATACATGTAATGCATTAAAATTGGTTTGAGATTTTGTTTAAGAAGGTAACGATTTGTGCATGTAACACTTCCAAACTATTGTGATCATAGGAACAAATAATGGACATACAACATACAACACCAACGAAATTTCCGTCACTCTTGTAAATTTTTATGTCTCACTCAGTAGATCGTGATAGAACCTATTATTCCTAGCCTTGATTTCATACACACAGACACCAGACATCGCATCATTTGGCAACATTTTCCATTGTGACGTCACATCTGATCGCACCGTCTTGAAACACCTTGATGTGTTGTCATGGTCTCTATTGTGACGTCACAATTCTCACAAGTTTACTGGAAAATCAGCTATTATATAATATATTATATTATTAAAGAGAATAAGTGTCTGAATTTGTTTTGTTACGGGTATGCAACACACAGCAAGTGCATTTGTCGTTACGGTTCATGTAATGTGCGTTATCGCATTTTATGCCATAAATACACTTGCTGTGTGTTGCATACCTGTTACAAAACATAAATTATGACATTTATTCTATATATATGCACCATAGTTGTTTGTTATACCCTTAGATATTTTCCCCTTCATAGTCTATACAAGAAAAAAGTCCAACATAATGACTGTTAGAAACAGCCGGTCCAAACGAACTGTTAAAATCGACTGTTGGACCGGTCACGTGACGAACTGTTGACCGGCAAGATATTTTAATGTTGTTATGACAACCAGCTTCTTGTTTATTGCGGTTATTTCATTTATTTCCTCAGTTAAAGACGCCAAATAATGTAAATTTAATCATTTTCGTTAATTAGTTGTATTTGAAAAAAAAGAACGTTCCCCATGCGGGGCCCCTCGAAAGGATAAAATATAAGAGTTATCTTCCCTAATCACCTGTTTACATCACGCATTGTATCATAATGTCTGCGAGTTGCTCCTGTGAGAGGAAGATATATAACAAAAATATTGGAGGACAGAGATGGTGAAAACATTAAAAATGCAATACGAACTTCACAGAATATTCTAGTAGAATATTTATGCTCCATTAATCTCAATCTGTCGCTGATCGCTGATTATACAGCCGTGAAATTGACAGAAGTTGTTGAACGGAGTCTCGATATTATTTTTCAGATTTAAAAAAGGTATAACAAAACAGTTGTTGACTGGGGTTGAGGTCAACAGCATTTTCGTTAATTAGTTGTATTTGAAAAATAAGAACGTTCCCCATGCGGTGCCCCTTGAAAGGATCAAATATAAGAGTTATCTTCCCTAATCACCTGTTTACATCGCGCATCGTTTCAAAATGTCAGCGAGTTGCTCCTGTGAGAGTGACGGAGGAAAATATAACAAAAATATTGGAGGACAGAGATGGTAAAAACATTAAGAATGCAATACGAACTTCACAGAATATTCTAGTAGAATATTTATGCTCCATTAATCTCAATCTGTCGCTTATCGCTGATTATACAGTCGAGAAATTGACAGAAGTTGTTGAACGGAGTCTCGATATTATTTTTTAGATTTAAAAAGGTATAACAAAACAGTTGTTGACAGGGGTCTCGGTCAACAGCTAATTTGTTGGACCCTTGGATGAACTGTTAACCTCGGCCTACGGCCTCGGTCGACAGTTCATCCTCGGGTCGACGTCCAACAAATTAGCTGTTGACCTCAACCCCAGTCAACAACTGTATACTGTTTCATTCTCGTTTTCTGAATCGCATTTTCTGGGCAAAAAGGTGACGTTAAAATACAGATCACCGCGGGTTCAGTTTGCAGGTTACAACAGCCGTCGCTGCATGTTTCTTTAGATCGTTCCTTTTAATAGTTGCATCTCAGGGAATTACATTGGTTCTGCATATATATACATGTACATATTTGTGCTGTTGACTTTAGACGGCCTTCATCTTCACGTATATTTATAGCAGATGGTGTAATAATCCGGGTTACCTGCGGACAACCCTTCCACTTATCCGGATACATGTACACATATCGCCTGAATGTTTCATGATCGGGCAAATCCTCCAAGTTAGTGAAAAAGAGAATCTACTTCAATTTTCGTGTACCGTTTTATTCAGTTTTTAACATACAAGTTCCATGATGTAAAAGTAGAAATCATACTCACTTTACAATGTATCAAGTAACTTGCATTTCAACACATACTACATGTAGTCATATAAGCAAATTGGATTTCTACATGTATAACATGTTACATTGTTGAAAGAAATTATAATATCATACAGTTTCTATATAAAATATCACAAGCACACATAAATACTTGTACAAGACGCAATACAAAAGTCACATGGTTTCTATGATCATATCATTCCATCAACCATACATTTGTGTGGAGAATTAATAAACACTTGGTAATAACTATGTATCTCTCACTCTCTCTCTCACACACACCCTTACAAACACACCCTTCTCTCCTGAAAACTATGATTAATTTATACAAATGCACCACGTTCATGTACACATACCGCATACAACTCAAAATATCATAATCTATAACACAAATCAAGCATTATTCTATGAAAATTATATTTTACAGATAGGAAAAGCTTGACACTGTCGATTGGTTGTGATCAAAGAACTACAACCCCTTCACTGATGATAAAAAGTTAACGTCATACTGTTATCATAGCGATCGTCATAACAAATGCCGATTGGGTCCACTAGAGCTGCAACGAGTCAGGAACTTTTCGATTCGGTTCGATTTCAATTTTAAAGTTTCGATTCGATTCGGTTTTTTTTTTTTTTTTTTTTTTTGCTTGTTTGTTTTCTATTTCGATTCGAGTTGTTTACGGTAGAATTCTCAAAGATTATTTGAATTTACCTGGAATTTGTAAACAAATATGAAAATCTGACCTTAATGTTAAGTTTAAGCACTCAGGAGAAAATTGCAACAAACTGAACAGTGAATGCCACTGTGTGGATTATACATAATTTGTGACAGTGCTGGAAGTTGTACATGGTACTTGTAATATTCAATTGCAAATTCCTCATTATCGGGCATATTTACATTCATGTAACGACTATTAGATTCGAATCGGTTCATTTACTTTGTGACTCACTCATTTTAGTCAGGGGTAAGAATCGCGATTTTCGATGCATCGCCGTGAATCGTTGCAGCTCTAGGGTCCACACTGGTGATTCCCAATCGATTTGATTAAGAAACATTGACAGTATGAAGATAAGGTGGGAATGGTACAATGAATTCAGACGTGAGATATTTTGTATACTCCTGCACTTGCAGAATGCAAAAGAGTATACCGAATGCTTACTCAATTCAGATTCAGTTAAATATCTGTAAAAACGAGAAATATACATTAGAATCTTAAATGTAGCAACAACATATTTATACATGTATACCAGATTTGATAATTATAAGCAATTATGAACGGTATTTTCAGAAAACACCTTTCATATAAGACTCGGTGCTATTCATTGACCATGACAACTACATGTGCTTAAAACACCTAATTGAATACACATCAACATGCCATTTGGACGTCTTGCCATTTTGCCCATTCAGGTACATGTATAACAGTTGCCCTCCTTGTCTTCCCCAACTTCCATCGCCATTTTGTCTGCACGTGGTTATGTAAAAAAATGGAGGTTGAGGTATAAATGTTGCTGAACTTTTCCAATCGGATATCAAAATCCGTTTTCAGAGAAAATCTTCTTTCTCATCATCCATCATCGTGCATTGTAAACTGGTGTTCTAAAATTTTCCTCAAATGTTCCTATTATACATATTTTTATCAGGATTTTCGTCTAGTCTTTGATGAGGTGCCTTTTTTCGATTTTTTACGAAGGTCATTTCGTTTACACGCACGACAGCATTTTTCTCTATAAAAGTCATATTTGCATAACCTGGCTTGTACTACTATATGACATACAGACAGCTTGTCTCTACATCTAGGATCTGTAATGGAATATTTGAATATTGATTTAAAAACATTGTTAAAACTTTTAAAATTCAGAAAGAATCAGGTCGTCAAATAACTCATTTTAAGGCAATTTTTGACGACTTCGTGCCATTCAATTTCATTGTTTCCCGAATAGAATCTGGATCGTCGGTCAATGGTCGAGTGGGGATTTCAAATCTTCATTTTTTAGAATTAAACATGCTTGAAAATAACAATTCAAATTTTATCTATCAAAAGTCAATAATTATTTTCTACAATCATAATGATATGAAAATATGATAGTATCCCATAAATGTGAGTATTCTATTCTGAGACCAAGCGTAAGGCTAATTTTACAACAGATCGATCCATCTCGTGCATTAAAAAGGTCAAATATAGAGTACGTTTTCATGGTTTCAGCATACATATACATGTGAGAAATTAAATATGCTTCGTGTTAAAATGAAAATAATAATTATATAATTATTATAAAAATCGATCTTTTTCAATGAAAAGGTCCATACATTTGCATCTTGTGCATGTACAGTAGTTGATCATAAATAGCCGTTTTGAAATGCTAGTAAGAGATAATAAAAAAAGGCATATCTTAAAATAAAACTTTAAAAATGTCTATGCTTCACCATAAATTGAAATATCTCGTGCATGTAGTAGATCAAAAATAGAGTTCGTCTTTATGCTTTTTAAATGTGCATGTGAGAATAGGCTTTTTGTTTTAATTTAAGAGGCGAAAACTTTTATCTTTTCAATTAACCTGTTAAAATATCGATGCTGAATCATAAATTGACACATCTCGTGCACAGGAATCGTTTTTTATACTTTATATGCATGTGAGAATATGCTTCGTGCCAGAATTAAACGTGAAAATTAAAAAAAAAAAATCTTTTTCATAAAAAAAAAGTATCCATCTCAACAAAATCCATGTATGGTGTGGATCGGTTACATTTGACTGCATGTTTAACATGGTTAATAGACAACAAATGCAGTAAAACCTTATCAATTATAAAGATGTATATCCCTAATGAATATTCCAGTCTAAACCGCCTGGTGCACAGGGACTAGACGCTTCACGTATCACTAACCAGTTTGACATTGTCATTTTGTCAAACTCATTTCATCTTTGGATGATTAAATGAGAGAGTTTCATTTTGTTGCATTTTTTTTTTTTCGCACTGTTTAAGGTCAAAGAAAATTGTTTTCATTTTCTCTTCTTTATTAATTTTTTTTCACCGATTTTCGGAAACGGCTTTCTTAATTTTAAACATTCTTCTAGTAAAATTTGTAATCGTGCATGTGTGCATGCACTATGTGGCAATTTTGTTTTTGCGTCGTGTTTCTTTTTCGAAGAAGGAGGAGATAGTCATGGGCGGATCTTGAAAGAAATTCCAGGGGTCCAAACCGTTAAGTTAAATAAAAAGGGGGGGGGGGGTTGTCAAGCCTATGGTTTTGAGAAGATATGTAAAAACGAAAATTAAAAAAGAACCGCATTTTTTGCAAATTCCATACATGTAAGAGGGTACTGACCCCTTATCCTCCTCTAGATTAGCGCACGGCGCTGGGGGGAAAGGGAGAGGGGTAGGATGAAACTTACCCTCATCTAGCTGTGGCTGTTCACACCCTCTCCTGTTACACATACTTCTATGTCTTGGTTTCCTCTTGGGGCACGTATCGCTCGCCGTCAGGTTGGCACTCAGACATTTTATACTTCTGGTTTTAGTTCCAGTACCACACGATGCTGAACACTATAATGTTTGGAAACAAGAGGCCAATGTGGGGTTATTTAGCTCTTCTAGCAAATATCGTACATGTATATAAAACATGTTGATTTCTATATTTTCTCATTTCAAATTTTGAGCTATTATTATATAGTATTGACCTTCCTCTTTTTTATACATGTAAGCAATGCATTTGTAATTTCGGTTTCAGAGAGCATTAAAGTTACAGTCCATTGTTGTGATGTACATGTATGCAATATACATGTAAATGGGGGAGATATTTGCTTTAAATATTTTTTTCACATCTCCTATACTTTTGACTTTTCCCAACGTTATAATACATGATTACAATGATACCTGAGACCACTCTGTCATAAACCATTCTGAGGGGCAAGCCGGTAATTTTCCACATGATCTAGTCGTTGTTGGCTTATCCCTTCCTGCACAATTCTCCTCTCCCACAATAGCAAACAACTTCTCCCCGAGTTTCTTGATACAGACTATATTTCTGGTCTGGTTGCCCTCACCGCAAGTACTCGAACACTTAAAGGTAAAAACTTGAAGACATCACTTACGTGTACGCATGCAATGGGGATATTTTTGCGTGGGGGAATTTTCGCGAAATCCCTCTTTTCGCGAAAAACGTGAAAATCACCCCTACGCGAAAATTTCCCCGTTTACAGTATTCGATGCTCTTTATTTCACCTAGTGCATTTATAGTGATCTTTTGTAACATTTCTACAATGTAAGAGACAATTAGATTTTTATTATTGAAATTTACGTAAAAGTCGATGAAATATTCAAAGGTTTTCGTCATTCTTTAAATTCGTACCATGTTCTGTATTGTAACCTTTGGACTAAATATTAAAACTTAGGAATATTTTAGGTTGAGTACCCAAAACGTGCATGTCTGGTCCATGCTGCCAATTTATCTGTTCTTAAATGATGCTATTGAATTTGAAGACATTAACATTAAGATGCCACGGGGAAAAATAGCAGCTAGACTAAGAGAAAGGAAAATGTCTTCATTGACTCGAAATATAATGCAAAAGAATTCCTTACCGACGACCAAGGACCTTCGAACCAGTACCCTCCACATGGATGTTTATTTTTACACGGCTTCCTGTCACGTGGTCTTGAGCCGTTGCATTTCTTCTCATCCAATGGGGTACCGTCTTTTGCAGAGCAGTACACAGTTCTCGTGTAGTGACCTCGTCCACAGTCTGTCGTACACTGGATTAAGAAAAAATCCTTAGTCAAGTCATACAAGATTTAGAAAATAAGTTTCATTTAGTTGACGTCATACTACTTTGGGAATTTGCAAACAAAAAGAGCTCCCTATATGTGTAAGGTAGAAGAATTAATTTTAGAAAAAAAGAAAGCTTAAGAAAATTGATCAATTATAAGGTTTTAAAGAAAAGAACTCGGAGTTCAATTTAAGCACAAATTTGCAACGAATTGATTTTCGTCACATATCTAAAAGAAAGGAGAATTGGGAGATGAAGAAAGACATAAAAGGAAAGAAAAGCAACCAACTCCAACATTTTTAAGAAAGCTAGGAAGCCAAAGTTCCTAATGAAGGACAGTGTATTTAATACCAGCTCGCTGTTTTCTAATATAGTGACATACAACGTAATAAACCTACATTTGATGACCATTTACTGAAGAACCAGCCCTCTGCGCATGTCCCCATGTCACATAACTCTTCGTTGATTGGTTTAGAAAGGAGACATTGTGAGTCAGGAACGGTAACTCCGTCAATACTTTTACAGACTACGTCCCTTGACTTCGTACCTTTGCCACACACTGTTGAGCACTATTAAGAGAAAGAAGTAAGATTAAACGAATTAAAACAAAACTTCGGTAATTCATTCTTTTTAATTAAGAATAAGAAATTTAAACAGAATATTCTTCTCTATCAACTGAAAGTAAGTGGCGGAAACAGCCGATTTTGACCGAATTTTTTCGAAAAGTGTATTAGTTTTAATTACATGTAAATCATAATTGACAAAAAAAATTGGCCTCTGTCGGGGAAGAGGCGCCCCTTCTGCACCGCGAAGTCCGTCACTGAAAGTCAAAGTCTGATTATAGGAGTATCTACCTTCTTCCAGTCACCCACTTCCCACGACGCACACGGTTTTCCGGTACATGTCTGTACTGATACCGGTCGATCCCGTCTACCACACCTTGATGACGGTAACGAAATCTCCTGCTGTGATGACACTGTTTGTTTACACAGTACGTCTCTGCTCTGTACGCCACGACCACATGATACGCTACATGACGACCACTCACCAGTTGTCCAACTTTAGAGGAAAAAGGGAAAACCGATCAATCTTTTATACTCTGAAGTCCACACATGATGTTTTCAAGCTTTCAGATAAAAAAATCGTTTCTGTAGCCTCAAACAAGAGCCCCAGGGGGCACAACGCTCACCTGATTTCCATGCACTCTCTCAACCTACTAATATTGCATTATGATAGTGTCAGTGCCAGAATTTGAACCAACAACCCTGGGACTATACATGTATACACATAAACCAACTTTCAAAATTCAAAAAGATTAAAAAAATTAATATAAAATTTAGGCATGAAATATATATCACAGCAATAAGAGACTTAAATATGTCAAATACACAGTGAAGGAGTGTGCAAAACGGAAAGAAATGAAAATGGAAGAAAACGATTTTTGGTCAAAAATGAAATTAAAGGTATTAAGATGATTTAAAAGTGCATAAAAAGGTGACAAAATTGAAAAAAAAAATGAAAAAGGAAGAAAACAAATAGGGGTGCCGGTGCCGGGACTTGAACCCACAACCCTTGGGTCCATGTGCACAGTAAACATATCTATTCATATTTTAAAGAATTTATAAAAATTCCAAAAAAAAAGATTAATTAAAGCATGTAAAGTATATCAAAGCAAATAGTAATTTAAATATGACAAACATGCACTAAATGAGGGCACAAAACCACACATTTATATAGTTATTCAAAGAAACAGTTCAAAAATTAACAAAGTCCAAAAAGACGTCAAAAACGCGTCAAAAAATTGACTTCGGACTGGAACCAAAAACAACGACACTTGTTAAGACATCCTTCTAGATCATTCACTGACAGATGCTTTCGGTTTGTCGATATGTACTTAGGTTCTTAAGAAGAAGTTTGTCAAAAGAGGGTAACATACCCCCTGTGACCTACTTTTGCCTTTGGTGGCGCCACCTTTTGACGGATGCGGACGAAAAAAACAACAACACTTGTAGGGGACTATGAGTACTTCATTCCTACCAAGTTTCATCAAAATCCCTTCAGTGGTTCTTGAGAAGTCGAAAATGTGAAAAGTTTACGACGGACGTCCGGACGACGGACGCCACGCTATGACAATAGCTCACTTGAGCTTCGCTCAGGTGAGTTAAAAAATCTTCCAGTAAAGGAATAAAACATATTTGAAAAAAAAACACACCGAAAATTGCACTTGAAAAAAGGCCAAAGGGCCAATTTTTTTGTACAAGTGTGTTTTATGTTTTCATTTTCATTTTTCTCTTTTATTTTTCTTACGTGTTTTATTTGTGAGTGTGTGTGTGTTTGTTTTTTTTTTTTTTTGTTTGTTGTCATTTTTTCATATTTCATGAGCGTATATGCTCTTATCCTACACTCTGTAATGAATAAAAAGACCAGTATACTCCTTTTGGAAGAAATTTATTGAAAATGTCTTACCCAGGGGGACAAATCCTCGTATTACACCTTACAGTTTGCAACTTCGGTTTGTCTGACGGAACACAATTATCGTCCGTGACTACGATATACGAGTCACGTGACATGCAGACAGCTTTTGCTTGTTGGATTCCTGAAAACAACAAACCAAGAATGACGTTCAGAAATTTGTAGTAAACATATCTTGCGTTCCGACCGATTTTCGGCATCGGATCAAAATCTGTTCATGTCTGTAGAAAAACAAACAAATCATACTTTCCCACAAGTTTCAACTCAGGCTTGAAAGAAAGTTATATATAGACAGGAAGTGCTGGTGAAAAAATAGGGAACAGAAGCACTGGAATTCTTTCGGAAAAAATATAGCATGTACATCGTTCATTAATCGTAAATCAATTCTGAATCATCTTTCGATTGAATGTTGGAGAGAGAGAGAGAGAGAGAGAGAGAGAGAGAGAGAGAGAGAGAGAGAGCGGTTAGCCAGTTGTCGCACAATAAATCCATCATGGACTTCATTCATTGTGATACTGATCCCGGTGAGAATTTATTAGACAGACAAACTTGACTTTTAATTCTTTTTTAATTACGACATGTCAGCGCGTCTTAAACATCAATAGAACTGTCCCTCGTCTGAATCCGATTACGTTTGCATTACACAAGCAAGCTAAATGATATAATGTCATCGCCATTGTCAAGAGAAACATGATCCCGATTATTAAAGAGTAAAAAAAATAAAGCTCTATCGGCCCTACATCATCTTTAAGTATTCTTATACAAACGAGGATACGCGAGACTTTGCGATATTTAAGACACTGAAATATTTTCTCAGCGAGAAAAGATTCAGAGAGGTGTAAATACAATTAAAGACTTTATGAGATATATCTAACATTTTACATAAATTAGCATATTAATTTCATTAGAAATGCCATTGGTTTCTTATGCAAGGGCTTCTCTTATAGCTATATATTTTATCGTTCTCAAAATGCAAACAGATATGGCAGATTTTCAGATTGCAATTTTTAGAAGCATAAAAAGAATGAAAAACGAATTAAAATGAAGTTTGTAAAATTGAAAATACTATTTTACATCGATACTAAGAATGTCAAATATGTGCAAAGCTACTGGCTAAATGTAGGACGAGATAAATCATGGTTTGAGTGCAAATATGTCAAAATGAATATCACAAAAAGAGTTGCTAGATCTATAAAATTCACGGCGTTGCCGAAAACAAATCTATAGAAAATTGACATTATCATGCATTGTCCTATTTTTTGGAAACATACAGGCCAAAAAAAGTCTATGAAAATATTAATATTATTATATATTATAATACATACAGTCTATTTGCTGAAATTACATGTTATCCAATTAGCCCTTTTCACATAACTGCGTAATTAAAAAGTGATTGTCCTTGACGTCATATTGCGAGAACTGTTCTTATTTTGCCGTCCAAAACAACTGGACCGCAGTTGTGTGAAAAAGGCTTATTTGAAATTTCAAATTCCTATAAAAGTACTAATTGCTTTTTAATTTTGAATTATTAGAAGTCTCCCATCATGCTATATGCGCTTAAATACACAAAGAGAATCTGAAAGTCTATTCAAAAAGAAGGAAATATTAGAGTGACTTCCCTTTGTCTTTTTCCATTACATATTTAATTTACACTTCTTTTTCTAAGACTATTGCTCGAAACAATCAACTAGGAAATTCTTTGATCAATACATGTCATAGAAAAACACAGTTTAATTATTGAGACGTACAAGATTCGTCGAAAGGCCTCTTTTTAATGCATGTACATGTATTTCTAAATAATTCAATTTTGATGATGTATTACAGAGTGATCTTTATAAGTTTTCAACTTTGAAAGACCTATTAATCCGGATAAACACATTATTTATGTATACTACTCGGTCAAGCATTGAGATATAATTACCTCCTCCGCACGTCCTCGAGCACTCTGTGAATCCAGACAGTTTCCATATGAAGTTAACCCCATCAGGTATATTCTGTGCGGATAATCGCTGACCGGATCCTGGTATGTTATTACTTAGTGGAATTCCGTTTCCGGTGTTTATACTTCCGCCCAGGGGAACAGCCAATGGGATGCCATTCTGATCGCCTACAGCACGCGCGGTGTTATACTGACGGCCATACTGAGCTGTCAGAGCTTGTCTTTGGTTCCCTCCACTTCCTCTCCACCGATTCACATCGTAATAACCCCTGTACGGATCGTAAGCAGAGGAAGCTCGGTCGGCAGACGACAAACCACGCCCATCCAGCGTCAAACTCTGTGCAGACTGAGTGTCTGTTCGTGAAGGAACGTAAACTGGACTCTGTCTCAGTGCAACTCGCTGAGTTTTTCTGTCATTTCTATCGTCTTTTGCAGTAGAATTCCTAGAAGGATGGATCTGATTCACTCTGACGTCATTTTTCCTCTGTAGGGTGGGTTGGTTATACGGAGGACCGTTTCTAGAGCCGTTCAGTCGAAGACGCGGTATGATTCTGGTCATGGCGTCTTTGGACATGTGTTTTGGGACTGTGAATTGATATATTATTCCAGGATTCCTTCTGTAGGATAGCACCTGGCAAGATACACGTAGAAACAAAATTTTAAAGCATGTGTCAATAGTTAAGCGAATTTAGTTTAATCTTCCTTGTGGACTAGAAAGAAACAGAAATCTTGGATACTTTACTTCGCGTTCGTGTAATATGGTCATTTTAAGGTTTTGTGAAAAATCAGACATGCAATCTTAACATTCATAAAGGTTTCATATATTTGAATTTCATAGTTTTTGTTACTTCAGTTCTTTTTTTCCGATGGATATTTTATAGACATAATTTCCATGTATGATATGACATATTTTATTAAAAAACGAGAATTTTTTTTTTGTACATGTAAAGCCTGATTATCAAAAATTACAGATCACTTAAACAAAAAGTAAACTTGAAATACATACCACATAAAAACTACATGTATATCGAAGTAATACAAAATAATGTATTTGTTCAGCTTTAGCATTTCTTAAGTTAGGCTTTTGTATTGTTTATAGGTGGGCAATTCTAGTCCTACACGATTTACGCATGCGCGGGTTTAAATGTCAAATTCTAAAAAAGCAGCCCGAAAAAGCTCTATGCTTACCAGTACATCTATCGTATTGTTTACTGGACCTTCAGCATGCACACATTCTCCTGGACATCCGGGACCTTGGTTACGTCTGTATTTGAAAGTTGTTCCCGCCTTTTTGTAGTCGCCATGGGAACTTAACCGGAAGTTCCCGTTGAAAATGTAACTTCCGTCGGATTTTCTCATGGCTAAAGAAAACAAAATTTGTATCGGTGTATAATACATATCTATTAATTCTATTATGTTTTTGAAACTGAATAAAAGGTTAAATTGAATTTATTTAAGTGACCCAAACTTTCAATAAGATCGATTCTACTATAATTTTAATATGCAATATTCCGATGGTAAGTATAAATAGTAAAACATACATGTGTAATAACTGGAATCAAACCTTTATATCAACGCAATATCATATTTGATACATTTATAATGATGTTTTCATTGTTTAAAACACTTTCAATTTCTTTGTCTACTCTGTATTTTTCTTCCTCCGAATCTTCCAGTACATTGTACTTGTGCTCCCTCCAGTCACCTCTCTTCTTGGCTGTTCATCCTTTCCTAAATATTATGCTAGTTTCTTTTCCTGCCCAAGGCCTCTCTAGGTGACCGTCCCTCCCGAGAGAGGCTGCGGGTGTGCAACTTGAAGTTCATTTAGTTTTGCTATTTATTTCCTTATCCTGCCCAAGGCCTCTCTAGGTGACCGTCCCTCCCGAGAGAGGCTGCGGGTGTGCAACTTGAAGTTCATTTAGTTTTGCTATTTATTTCCTTATCCTGCCCAAGGCCTCTCTAGGTGACCGTCCCTCCCGAGAGAGGCTGCGGGTGTGCAACTTGAAGTTCATTTAGTTTTGCTATTTATTTTCTTATCCTGCCCAAGGCCTCTCTAGGTGACCGTCCCTCCCGAGAGAGGCTGCGGGTGTGCTAAATGTAGTTCATTTAGTTTTTGCTATTCAACTTGGCTGTTTTGCCTTATATTGGTATGCTATGTATACCTTAGATGCTTGACTTATCACTATATTTAATTATCTATGTGTGTATGGTGTAGAAATCTGAATATTATAAAGGTCCATAACTAAACTCTCTGTGATATTACATGATTTTAAGCTTGCATCTTTTTATGGAAATTGTTGTCATAATGTATATAGAGGTATCTTACTAAATGTAATTTATATGGTATTGTTAATAGTGAATCTTAAAGGGAAATTGATCTTAATTATTATTATGATTATCTTATAACATTAATACATATATATTTCTTTAATTATAAAGTGCCTATAACACCAGACTCTAGCTTTTTATTATATATATTTTTTAATATTTTCCAATTTTGCATGCTTGTTACTCTTTGTTATTATATGTTGATTTATATGTTACTATATGTCGGTCAAAAGCTCTTGAGAGCTTATGTTCACATGTTTTATCCACATGCCGACTTTAAATAAATCTTATCTTATCTTATCTTGTTATCGCAAACAGTATCGGGCTGGGTGATAGGGACCGCAATACTCAAGTTAACAATGCTTAATATATTTCTACGTTTCTTTTTTTTATGTTTGTATGTTTGTTTTGTCTTTGTTTTTTTTTTTTCTTTGGTGGGGAGGGGTGGGTGGGGGTTGTTTGTTTGTTTGGGGTTTTTTTTGGGGGGGGGGGGGAGGGGGGTCGTTTTGTTTTGTTTTGTTCTCGGTATTTTTTTTTTTTCTTTTCTTTTTTTCTAGATAGAATTTTCTACTTTGTTTCCTGCGTGATGTGCAAACCCTGCTCGACTAACCCCATATCAATAATTATGGGACATTTTTGGGCCTTCCGTCGTTTGCCTTTGCTTGGAGAATTTGCGATTGGGGAAAAATGTCTAGATCTGGGCATGTCGTAACAAAGCTCAGTCGCTCTAAATCTATAACTGTTTTCATTTCAAATGTCGAAGTGTCCTTTTCGTGCAGGTACAAATCGTTCAAGACACTGAAATCATATCGACTTGATTCTTATTGAGAAAGAAAAGTCAACTTTACATTCTTTTATTAAGCCGTTCTAACAGATAAAAGTTTTCATTTGTTGACTTGATACGTCCAATATATGTTATTGATGGTAAAATTATTTCAATTTATCCATGTTAAGGGTTTTGTTATCTAGTTTATTTGGACACATTTCAAGTAATATAGGGGCTTTCAGACAAGTGAGTTTTCATTAAACTTTTATGTTCTCTCTCTTTCTCTAGCTCTCTCAAGAACGTTTTCTTTAGGATAATTCCAAAGAATGCATGAGAACCTCTTGAATACTTCAAAGTTTTCTATACAAACAATCCTTGTTGTTTAAATGCACTTTAAATATGTTGCCGTTCGTTGGTGGGGGGGGGGGGGGAGTGGCCCTTATATTTTCATTCAGAGAGAAAAGAAATTCAGTCTATTTTATAGGCTAGCGTCGTTGACTTCTTTAAGTTTTTTTAATTACTTTAAAATTTGTGAGTTTTAAAAAGAATATTCTATTACACCTTTAAAAGCATGTACCAAATTCATTTTTGTCTATATATGTACATGTACGTGCTCTTTGCAAGAAACATGCATGAAATCGTTTTCCCGCATATAGCATACAGTAGTTGTTATCCTTTTAAAGATTGAATCCAAATTTACAGAAGGGGTCAAAGAATAAATATGGTCAACCGATACAATTGGCTACCTTTTGATTTTCTGTGTGTAAAGACGTTAAGTAAGGGTGAGCAAATATGATCAATATATATAAATCAGGCTTCATTAAAAAGGAGTAAAAAGCTCTCGACTGTCACCTGGCCAATAAGAACAGATTACCAAGTAACACTCTATCTGTGATCAAAGATCAATACGATTTTATATAAAACACCAAGGACTTGCCTGTTTGATGTGAATTTAAAAAAGCGAGCATCGCCAAGTATCCTAATATTTGTCTTTTAAGGTATGAAAGACACCACATTTAATGATCTTGAACCTTAAGTTGCCAAAGATATAAATTAACAGCCCCCCAACCAGCCCCCACCTTTGTATTCTAAGTACGGTGTTTACAGCGCGTGTTTGCCTCTAACATAGTCTCTTTGATCGAAATTCATTCAACTTCCCAAATTGCCTCGCGAACTTTGAAACCCTCAAGATTTTTTAGTCTAAGGTTTTTGGTTAATTCATGTCACTTAAAGTGCACACAACGCGCCAATAAATAACGCAGAAATTCTTGAAGACAAATCTGTATGGAATTTGGACATGTACATGTATCTTTATTTTACGGTTCAAATTCAGATTACAAGAAATGAACACTGATCAGCCTTTTTTTTATATATAGTACTGCGTCTTGCTTATTTTAAGAATCAGACAGTACCTTCATAAAAATTACGTATCGTTTCAATTACATTTGTAGGGAAAGAATCAACAATATTGATCGGGCGCATGCGTACATGCATTTTGTACATTTTCAAGTCGATTTACAGGAATTCGTACCAAGGTAGTTTCGGCTGCGCCCCATCTCCGTGATGTTGATATTACAGGCTCCGGCCGGGATTCGTGTGATCAGGTTGTATCCATAAGGAAGGGAAGTTCTGGTGAAGATTCCGGAAATCAGCTGGCAGGATGATCCGTCTCCTTTACATATCCCACACCTGTCCGTTACCGCTCCGGATCCTATAATTCCATCACATCCCACTTTCTGTAAAAGAGAGAAACATGTAGAAAATATTAAGTACACATTTTGCTGTTTTGTTTTGTGTTTTTCTTGTTCGTTATTTTGGGTTTTCTTTGCGTTTGTTTATTTGTTGTTTTTTTTTTTTTTTTGGTAAGTAAATAATTTCGTTTTTGTTTGTTGTTGTAAATAACAACAGTTCTTGTTGCTGTTGGTTCTTTTAGAAGCTCGGAAGATTGTTAAAGATGGCACATTATACATGAACAACTAGATCTATCTTATGGAAAATTCACTTCAGTTATGACCGTTTCTTCTGTTTGAAATAGTTATGTGTTATGTCTAAAAATGTATATTCTTTTTTGGAGCCTAATGACTTCTTTACTTTTCAAAAAAAATATTTCTGAATCCGCCTCCCAAAAATATTTCTGAATCCGCCTCCAAAAATATTTCTGAACCGCCTACCAAACAACATGTACACGTAGTCAGAGTACAAAGTCTGCATAACTAATCAATATCTTTGGAATTGTTCATGTAATACGTACTTATAAATCCCTCTTCATAACTTTTTTTTATTGATTCTATAATTTGGATTATTGACTTTTTGACATAACTAGGATTAAGTTCTTTCGAAATCTAATTTTCTATTTTGTAATTGAACTCGACAAGCTCATAGCGTGTACTTATGCTTCGTGAAACTCGTAATTTTGTACAATATAAATTTTCTTATTTTTTGTAAAAATTAATTGAAGTACATTTACAAACATCCCTGAATAAATACACATAGCTACTTTCGGGATTAGCTGAGGGGATATTTTGGATTTGAAAAGGAGATAAGTGGAAGTCAAGAGGAGGAGTGACATAAATGTACGTCGACATATTTATCATTCTAGTATCATAAGAGCTTTACCAATAACAAACGGTTGTTAGCCGACGAAGTACGTCCGAACGAAACGCGACGAAACTCACTAAACATAAAGGGTCGTGTATAGAAAAAAAATTCAAAAACTGAAACAAAATTCTATTTTTTCTGCAGTCGGTACTTTAAAAAAAATTATCAATACATATGTTTCGTCTGATTCGAGTTTTGTTTAAGTTTTTGAAAGATATATCATACCTTTTATACACGACCCCTTATTTTTGTGAGTTTCGTCGCGTTTCGTTCGGACGTACTTCGTCGGCCAACAACCGTCTGTTATTGGTAAAGCTCTATTGAAACGCGACGAAACTCACCAAATATAAGTGGTAGTGTATAAAAAAACATGATGTATCTTTCAAAAACTTAAATAAAACTCTATTGAGACGAATACATTTAACTATATATGTATTAATTTATGTTTTTTATTACTGACTGCAGTACTAATAGAGTTTTTGTTTAAATTTGTCAAAGATATATCATGATTTTTATACACGACCCCTTATGTTTGGAGAGTTTCGTCGCGTTTCGTTCGGACGTACTTCGTCGGCCAACAACCGTTTGTTATTTGTAAAGCTCTACTGAGATCTTAATATCCCATACTATTATGGACATGACTGTAGTTACGAACGGAGTCACCGTGTGGTCCATTCGAATTTTTTTTTTCTGAAATTTTCATAACCAGTAAACATGGTAGAGCGAATGATATGATATACATGTATGTGTACGATATTTACGAGAATTTGTGGATTAAAACTATTACAAAGAAAGGGAGGGCAGAGGGGTTAAGCGCGAATCAAGAGGAGGGTGGCCCTCTCACGTAACTTGCCAAAAATGCCGATTAACATGCTTTCAGCCTTTACTTGTTCTAAAGGACAGGATAGCTTTCCCTTCCTCTGTTGGGACGTACCCCATCCCTTCTAGGCGAGCCGGGAATGAGAAGGAAGGGATAGGCGGGAGGGGAGAGGAAAAAGGAAGAGATATTGAGAGAGAGGGGAGAGTGGGGGAAATGTAAACCGTTGCATGATTTTTCAAGTGTCACTAGCTACAATATACTATTCGGGTTTGTAACTAGGCTTTGAGCATTATATATACAACCATATTCCGTTTCCTGTTCTACGACTACTTCACGTTAATTTTCGTCCGCTTCACTGTCTAATTACTCGACAATTTGAATGTCAACAGATGACTTTCATTGGCACTCAAATGTGTCTAATAGGAGCTGACACTTTGTTCTTTTGATGTGCATGTACATTGTAATTTCCCTGGCAGTAATTTTCATCATGCACATGACAGCACTTATTTTTTGCTGACGGCGCTCTTCTACATATTTTTGTTTTCCTTTGTTTTTAACTTTTTATTGCTTGTTTTTTTTTAGCTCACCTGAGCCATAGGCTCAAGTGAGCTATTGTCATAGTGTTGCGTCCGTCGTCCGTCGTCCGTCGTCGTCGTCGTCCGTCGTCCGTCGTCCGTCGTCGTAAACTTTTCACATTTTAAACTTCTTCTCCAGAACGGCTGAAGGGATTTTGATGAAACTTGGTAGGTATGAAGTACTCATGATCCCCTACAAGTGTTGTTGTTTTTCGTCCGGATCTGTCAACAGGTGGCGCCACCACAGCCAAAAGTAGGTCACGGGGGGTACCCTCCTTTGACAAACTTCTTCTTCAGAACCGAAGCATGTATCGACAAACCGAAAGCATCAGGATGATCTAGAGAGATGTCTTAAGAAGTGTTGTTATTTTTGGTTCCACTTCGAAGTCAAATTTTTGACGCGTTTTTGACGTCTTTTCAGACTTTGTCAGAAATGCACATTTTTGCACTATTTCTTTAAATAACTCAATAAGTGTATGATTTTACACACTCATTTACTACATATTTATCATATTTAATTTACTTAATGCTTTGATATGTATTTTATGCTTAAAATTTATTTTTTTGATTTTTTACGAATTTTTTTCTTATGTAAAAAGGAAGGGGGGGGGGGGTTGATTTTCATACATTTTCTGCTTCTTTTCTATAACCACTCTTCAGATTGTCATGTCAATTTGTAGGTATGAGGTACTCATGCATGGTACCCTACAAGTGAAAGAATTTTGTCAAGATATCCACTTTTGGATTTTTAAGGAATATTTTTTAAGATTGTACATAGGTATAATGTATGTTTTCCATGCCAAATGGACCCATGGGGAGTAGCTTCAAACCCCGGCGGGACCCCAACAATTTTTTTTTTCCCTTTTTCAGTTTTTTTCTCTTTTTATTTTTATATTTATCGCTAGAAATGAAACTGTGAAAGAATTTTGTCAAAATATCAACATTTAGATTTTTAATGATTTTTTAAATAAGACAAGCTATAGCTAGCTTTGTGTACTTATTTTCATACTTCGAATTAACTTGGCCACATACGCTATCAAATATACTCTGAATTTATTTTTAAGATGTTGACTTTTTGTGTCGCCTGCGAAGCACAGCGACACTTAGGGATCACTTTGTCCGTTGTTCGTCTGTCCGTCCATCCGTCCCTCCGTCTGTCTGTCACACTTGGGTGTCACACCCCATAACTTTTGATTGGTAAGTGATAGGGCTTTGATATCTCACATGTGTTTTCCTTGTGACAAGACCTTTATACACATATCATAATTTTTGACCTTGTGACCTTGACCTAGATATTTGACCTACTTTTCTAAAAATCTAATATTGGCTATATCTCTTGATTGATTAGTGATAGGACTTTGATATTTCACATGTGTATTCCTTGTGATTAGACCTTTCTACACATATAATGTTTGACCTTGTGACCTTGATCTAGATATTTGACCTACTTTTCTAAAAATCTAATGGCTATATCTCTTGATTGGCAAGTGATAGGGCTTTGATATTTCACATGTGTAATCTTTGTGACAAGACCTTTCTACGCAAACCATATTTTTTGACCTCGTGACCTTGACCTAGATATTTGACCTACTTTTCAAAAAATCTAAGATTGGCTATATCTTTTGATTGGTAAGTGATAGGGCTTTGATATTTCACGTGTGTATTTCTTGTGACAAGCCCTTTTTTCACATACTATATTTTTTAACCTTATGACCTTGACCTAGATATTTGACCTACTTTAAAAAAAACCAAGATTGGCTATATCTATTGATTGGCAAGTGATAGGGCTTTGATATTTCTCTTGTGTATTCCTTTTGACAATACCTTTCTACACATACCATAATTTTGACCTCATGACCTTGACCTAGATATTTGACCTACTTTTCAAAAAAATTAAGATTTGCTATATCTTTTGATTGGTAAGTGATAGAGCTTTGATATTTCATATGTGTATTCCTTCTTGTGACAAGGCATTTCTACACATATCATAACTTTTGACCTCATGACCAAGACCTAGATATTTGACCTACTATTCAAAAAATCTTAGATTGGCTATTTCTTTTGATTGCTGAGTGATAGGCTTTGATATTTCACATGTGCATTCCATGTGACAAGACCTTTCTTCACATACCATCATTTATATCTTATATAAAATGTTTTATGTTCGCATACACCCCTTATTGAACCCCATTTAAAATTCTACATGGTCTTACGATGCGCGTGCATCATTCTGTTTCCATCTAGCGTCTCGACGACAACTATCTGTTTGTAAATTTGAAAACCACTTTTTAGCTCACCTCGACGAAGTTGAGTGAGCTTATGCTATAACCCCACGCGTCCGCGTCCGGTTAAGAAGTTTGGGGTAGCTCAGTATCTGACAAAGTACTAATGCTACAGTAACCAAACTGGCACAAGTGATTCATCTTTGGATGCTGAGGTGAACCCATGCATCGTATGCAGCATCTGACCTACATTTTCCGCTTGAGTGACTTGGTTAAGAAGTTTGGGGTAGCTCAGTATCTGACAAAGTACTGATGCTACAGTAACCAAACTTGCACAAGTGATTCATTTTTGGATGCTGAGGTAAACCCATGCATCGGATGCAGCATCTGACCTACATTTTCCGCTTGAGTGACTTGGTTAAGAAGTTTGGGGTAGCTCAGTATCTGACAAAGTACTGATGCTACAGTAACCAAACTTGCACAAGTGATTCATCTTTGGATGCTGAGGTGAACCCATGCATCAGATGCAGCATCTGACCTACATTTTCCGCTTGAGTGATTTGGATAAGAAGTTTGGGGTAGCTCAGTATCTGACAAAGTACTAATGCTACAGTAACTAAACTTGCACAAGTGATTCATCTTTGGATGCTGAGATGGACCCATACATCGGATGCAGCATCTGACCTACTTTTTCCATTTGAGTGATTTCGCTTTTAAAAGCCAATATTGAGCAGAGTATAAGTGCTACATGTACCAAACTTGCATATTGGATGTATCTTTGATCAAACTTTCATAAAATGACCTTGACCTACTTTTTCCGCTTGAGTGATTTTGCCTTTAAAAGCCAATATTGAGCAAAGTATAAGTGCTAGATGTTCCAAACTTGCATATTAGATGTATCTTTGATCAAACTTTGATAAAATGACCTTGACCTACTTTTTCTGCTTGAGTGATTTTGCTCTATAAAGCCAATATTGAGCAAAGTATAACTGCTACATGTACCAAACTTGCATATTGGATGTATTTTTGATCAAACTTTGATAAAATGACCTTGACCTACTTTTTCCGCTTGAGTGATTTTGCTCTATAAAGCCAATATTGAGCAAAGTATAACTGCTACATGTACCAAACTTGCATATTGGATGTTTTTTTGATCAAACTTTCATAAAATGACCTTGACCTACTTTTTCTGCTTGAGTGGTTTTGCCTTTAAAAGCAAATATACATTTACTAAGAAATATGTTTGAATTGAATTTTGCTGTCACGAGGTGAGCTTCGTAATCTGTGATTACCTATGTTTTACGTCGTGCACTTGCCCTATATATTTGACCTACTTTTCAACAAATCTATGATTTGCTATATCTTTTGAGTGGTAAGTGATAGGGCTTTGATATTTCACATTTGTATTCCTTATGAAAAGACCTTTCTAAACATTCCATAATTTGTAACCTAGTGACCTTGCCCTTGATATTTGACCTAATTTCAATAAAAAAAAATCCGCTACGCAGGCGACACAAGCATTCCTTGGGTTACTTTTTTTTTCATACATGCATATTTCAGAACAATTTCCCTATTTAATGAATATTTTCTCTGTCTTATTTCTGTATCTATGGTAAACATAGTCGCCATATATCTTGTGTTACAGATTTGATTGGTTCAATACCTCCTTGCCCCTTTAGTAGGGGTAACTACAGGAAATAAAAAGGTGCACACTAAAAATTTTGACTGACTTGAAATGCCCGGAAGTCTGTAAAATTGGTCATTTTTGATTGCGAATCTTTGGCACGCATAAAAGTGTAAAGAAAAAGGGGGGGTCATGCATGTCCTTTTTTCGCAAATTTCACTTTTTCTACAGGAACTCTGCGTCCTCATCGAAAATGTTCCGAATTTTGCATATTTTCAAACCTATCTGTAGATTGCATAAAAGACAAGATCAAGTTCGAAGTTAAATTTATCACGACTATTGATTCAATATGCTAAAAATACATTTCCAAGTGCCGCATTTCAGCATATTTACCGAAAATAATTTGTCCAAGTGGCTTCACTGGGTCATGAGGTTTGATACACCGTACACTGCTGTTTGGAAAATAAATTGGCTCAATTTCTGCACAACTCACTTGAATTAATATTGTCCGCTAACAACTTGTCTGTGTTAATTGGATTAACACGATTTTGACTACGTTACATGTATTAAGATGAAATCAATACTATTCAAAAGCTCTCATTCATAGATTTCTGTATAATTTAATATGAATAAAGGCAAAACTGAAAAGTCTTTGTTTTTATGCTTCCGGAATCAAAGATACGGGGGCATATAGTTTTTGGCCTGTCCGTCTGTCTGTTTGTCCGAAAAACTTTACATTGGGCATAACTTTTGAATGGAAGGTGATAGAGCTTTCATATTTCACATGTGTATTCCTTGTGACAATACCTTTCCATTGATACCAAAATTTTTGACCTCGTGACCTTGACCTTTGACCTACTTTTCAAAAACTTTAACATTGGGCATAACTTTTGAATGGTTAGTGATAGGGCTTTCATATTGTACATGTGTATTCTTTGTGACAAGATCTTTCCATTGATACCAACATTACTCTGACCCTGACCTCTCACATACTTAACAGAAAATGGTGTTTATACCAACAAAGATGCCACCGCGGGGCATTCGTGTTTCACAAACACAGGCTTTATTATTTTCTGGCATACTAGCTATTAATAATGAAAGGTTTGATGTTCTGTTTTAAATAAACTTAATTTATGAAATCATTTCATTGTTTTATTCTGTTTCTGTTGCACATTGATGTGGAATTTTACAAAATGATTTTATTTTTGATGTTGCATAATCAAACTATACTAGCTGGGCATATGACTTTGGATCGCATAATCCATCTTTTCAAATCAGTAAAAAAGTTGTTGTTTTGAAATGTGACTATTTTCTCTTGTTTGTACTTTTAAAGGTTGTCTGAAAAAAAAACTTGTCTGCATCCGGCAAAAATCTTGTTAGAAAGGTTGTGGGCTAAAATCCTGGTACTGGCACTATCAGTATTCAATGTCAGTATGTCAATTAGAGCGTGCATGGGTATCAGGTGAGCGTTGTGCCCCCTGGGGCTCTTGTTATTGTTTGTTTTTGTTTTTTTTGGAGGGGGGAGGGAAGGGTGGGTGAATGTTTTAGTTCGACTTCCAACCGCTCCCATAACACGCACGAACAGAAGAGATGTAAGCGAGTGATGTATTCTTTCGTAGTGTTCATCGAATCGGCATAATATTCGGGCTTTGAAAGATTACAATTTGATCAAGAGAATTTCATTTTCATCCATTGATTTATACATTTATTGCCGGGTACCTAGTGTATCATCTTGATTGTAAAAAGTTCCCTGCGACTTAGTGTTTAAAGTGTTTTTATTTCAATAACTTTAATTTTCCCATGCTGCGCATGGTTCTAGACAAAAATTTTCTTAAGCCAAAAATTAATGAAAAGATACATCATGTTTGGAAGTTAATTGATTTAATTTTAGTAATATTAAATTCTAAATTATCATCGAAATTTACGAGGTTAACACCCTTGCATCATCCCTTCAATAATTTTGGCAACATTTTTTTTATTTAATTACGCCTATGGATTGCTCCTACATATAATTTGGACCCACTCAATCTGTACAGAAAAGATAGAAGAAATTTCAAAATAAAACCAGCTAGGGACGCTTTTATTCAACGTTGAATTATTTTAACTTAAGGAGCCACTGAATCAGATGTTTATCAGCCGAAACATGCATGTTTGGCACACCGAATTTAGACATTTTTGTCAAGGAGGCTGTTCTAAGACAGCAGAGTTGGACGATTTGCTTTTCTTGTCTGAAAGATTTTGATTACATGTTTCATTTATGTAAAAAGTTTAAATATAAACTTCGAAGTGGGTTTTTTTTTAATTTAATTTTATTTTGTTTTTTTACTTTTTATTTTTTATTTATTTTTTTTATGTTTTGTTTCTTTGTTTTGTTTTTGTTTTTGGTTTTGTTTTTGATTTTTGTTTTTGTTTTTGTTTTTGTTTTTGTTTTCTTGTTTTGTTTTGTCTTGTTTTGTTTTGTTTTGATTTTTTTTTTTTTGTAAACTTGCTTGAAATTTAAAATTTTCGCTATTGGATAAACTACATGGCTAAAATATACCTGTATTTTTTCATACATTAGTATAAATGCCCTTAATTCACTTAAAGTTTACGTACATAGACATAGGTTGATATAGGTATTTATTACCTATATAATATAGCCTAATGTGGCACTGATTTATTTGATTTTTGCTTTTGTAAACTCCTCTTCAACACGGAATGCTTTAGACGTGTTTTGCCTGAATTATTAAATCTGTACGTGAGAATGTTACCTGCCGTCTGGATCAAAAGCAGTGGCGGATCTAGAATTTTGTTCGGGGGAAGGGGTGTCCAATCCGCAATGTGAAAGGGAGGGATTGGTTCCAGTGGCTATAGTTTTGAAAAAATAAAATATAGGTAAAACTGGAAAAGTCAACATTTTTGGAAAATTAAAAGTGGGGGGGGGGGGTCGTTTCCTGATCTCCCTATTCCCCCGTCTAGATCTGCGCTTGGAGAGATTTCAGAAATCAATTTGTAAATTTTGCATTGAGAGGAAAGGGATTGGGATCAGACATTTTGTAAGGTACCTGTCTTCTGCACAAAATACGATAGCTACGTAATGTGAAATTGAAGAAACAAGAGTAAAGTTTATAGACCTTGGTCTCAATGGAAAAACATTTACGATGACAAAATACTACACTTAGTGAATACATGGGGACGACCCACGCCGTTTAATGGCCCACCTTGGTACATGTTCGGTAAAAACCCCCGTCTGAAGATAGTATTGATAAAATACCGAGGATGGACTAGAATAGTCTAGTAAACAATCGGATGTCTTCCCTAGCCACGTAATTTGGGGCTAATAAGTACATGTACTTGTCAAGTATTATAAGGAAATGGCCTGAACTTTTTATCGTCAATTTAGTCCTCTCTCTATCAAACTTGTTTGGACTTCTTATGTCTTCTACCCATTCTTTTAGAAATAAGTATACATGTACAACCGTAACGACGTCTAAAGGTGATTTTAATCCGCACATATGGTGGGTCAAAGGTCAAGGTCTCAATACAGACCACTCCTTTACGAGCTAAGTTATTTATTTTCCATTAAAAGCAAACCTGTCCAGTGATCAAGAACTAGTTTGATTGCATAGGTAAAATTAAGATTTAGTGGATCAAAAGGTCAAAGGTCAAGGTCACTTCATTTCTAATTATGAAACTATGAAATAAAAATAATAACAGCACACGAATAAAAATTTTACAAGCCGTTTTACAATTTGTTGTGGATATATTTAGTGTTCCTCTGTCATGTAGTGCACTCCGTGGCAACATTTGATAGACGAGTTCTGGATTTAGTTTGTTGAAGTTTATAATTCCTTAATTCAGTTTACACAATATCAACTGACCGGGTTTCTGTTTGGAGAGACATTACCTTAAGATAAATGTGGTCATGGTTAATCCAGGCGTTCCCGTGGAGACGACAGGCGTTAAAAGGCACGTGCATAGATAGGGACCAGGTAAAGAAAATAAAAAAAGACATTAATTTGCCCCCCTCCCCCCTCTCCCAAGCTTCTTGTATTTCATATGGTCTGACGGGGATTATAAATGCCGAATTCATTTTTTAAATTTTCTACAAGACTCGCATCGTCGCCTTTATCAGATAGAGAAAGACATACTAACACAAACAGAAGTAAACAGTAAAAAATAAATAAATGAGGTAAAAATACAAGTTTTTATTATGTAAAATCTTAAAGTCATGCATTAATTGAATATATTTTTAAAAAAGAAGCGTTCAATTTAATTTACGCTTCTTTATGCTTACTCAAACTTTATATATTACAACTGTAGATCTATAAAAATTGAATATAGGTCGTTCTGCCTCATTTTGAGAACAATCGATAAATCTCAGCTTTTTATGTAAAGCTGATGTTCTTCAAACGTATTTAACACGTTTCCTATGAAAAATCAGCGTTTTTACATCATTTTTATGTCCTTTTTTACACGAACTGACGCTGCACGTCAATCATTCACAGTTACGCCCAGTTGCATTGATGCTATGTTTATCTGAATCCCTTGAATTTTTCATTCTTAAATTGATATTAAACGCCATCTATATATATCATCCCATATATCATATCATATCGTCTTATATTAACCAAGTTTTAAAGCAATTAAAATGTAAACAAATCTTATTCAGACACTTTGAATTTTATGGCATGAAACTTTGTAATCTGCCGCTGATCAATCAATTACACCCAATGAACATGATGAAATTCAAGGATGATACAACAGATTTTACTAAAATATACGCAAACTCGGTAGTAATTAAAACATTTTCAACAAATTTGAAGATGGGGTATGTTCTAAACCTTTTTCAAATCGTCTTCTATGACAAACTAATTAATGTACCAACTTACGCAAATAAATTATAATAAATTTCTATAATAACTTTGTAAATAGAAACGTTGCTACCACAGGGATTTATCACGCTAATACCGTTTGCTGTATTTACTATATATATGTGTTATATATAGTAAATGCAGCAACCGGTATTAGCGTGATAAATCCCTGTGGTTGCTACGTGAGTGTTTATCCGGATTGCATGTCCCTAATACCGAATTATTTCATACATGATACGTTTTGACAACCTTGAAATTAGTGAACGAGTGCAGCTAAGTGACTGTACTCTGTCTTATGTGCACTTTGTTAAGTGTACATGTATATCATCCCTTTCACAAACTAACCCGTTTCACTTTTTATTTCCTGTCTCATGTTATTAGTTGAGCATAAAAGACGTCAAGCGTAGACATCGACCCGTATCGCCAATATACTTAAGGCGGTAACGGTTTACGGTAATTTGACTTTCCATCAGTAACGTTCGTCCTGTATTAAAGTCGA
The DNA here is from genome assembly GCA_028142955.1 of Pinctada fucata. Lineage (NCBI taxonomy): Eukaryota > Metazoa > Mollusca > Bivalvia > Pterioida > Pteriidae > Pinctada > Pinctada fucata. The sequence continues at coordinate 19,878,243 of AP027114.1, read as the reverse complement.
GATGGCTGATTGAGAAATATTTTCGTTTTATACCCTTATCTAGACCTTAATGTCTTTTTGATTACTAAACAAATGATTACTATAACTTTATCGCCATTTTACATCTATTTACCCCCCGATTCGGTGTCCCTATCTAAAATGACACAGACTTCCGTCTGACTTTAGCTAGATTGCGGTTTTCTGCTCATTTCACTTTCGTTTCTTTACATATATTCATCAATTTTTTATGGCATATGATCTATTGGAATGCTAATATACAAACATATTCTAAATTTTCGTAAATCATAAAAATTTCAAAACGTTACATGTGTCAAATGAAAATTAAATATTATTTCATAAATCACTTTTAAGCATTCATGTTAAGTGTTTATTCAAACATAATTTAAATATTTTCGTCTCCAAATACCCGATCATTTCAAAAAAAGAAGGGTTACCCCAAATATATCAAAGTTTATTTAGAATAATATTATGTACATGCAGGTATCCCTTAGAAAACTTTAATGTGTGACATGTTTATGAAAAAAAAGTTGATTAAGAAAGATCCATCCTTAAGAAAACTTTAAATTTGTGACATGAACATGTATATGAAAATAGATGATGACAGAACCCGTTCTCCTCCCATGTAAAACACATTTATCTTCTCACAAAATAAACGGACGCCAGATTTTTACAATTAGCATTAGAAAGTACGTTTAAGTTACTTCATCGTCTTGATTAATAACTGAGATAGCATTGTTATACATGTATACGTGAATTTTAATTGAAATCAACAAAACACAAATCTTATGAAAATGAATGGGAAATAGTATTAAGAAAGACCATGTAATAGTATTAATCAACAAACTACATTTTATGATCTCTTAGTGACCCAAGGAGTAAAATTCGCGAGGGACATAATGATTATTATTATATTAAAATTATATTATTAACTATCTCTCTCCCTCTCTCCTTCCTTCGTGAATATTGATCTTTTTTCATTGGAAAGGGGATGGGTTGCAGACTATATTTTTCATTAAATTATTCTCAAAAATATTTTTTTTATTGAAAAATCTGAACACCCCCCCTCCCCCGATATTTTCCCCTCTTGACCCTTGCATTTCCTTTCCTTTTTGACTGTATGCATTGCGTGCATAAAATGTATGTTTACGTGTTAATGTTCTCACAGATATTTCTAAAGAATCTTTAACGTGTATTATTTAATATATGCACAAAATGTATCCTTCCCGCCCATTAATACAGATGTACCGGATATGTCATTGTACGAAGTGCTAACTCAAATTTAATCTTTTCAAAATATGCAGATAACGATGATTATGCAACTGGAGTGAATGGAAATTTTCAATTTTCATAGCTTAGTTAACAGCATATTAAAGCCGCGTGAAAGCTTATCTATGTATTTAATCTTCGTTGACTCCATTTTATTATCTGGGATTATTCAATGGGACTTTTGTTGCAGGAAAAGTGTCTCAAATATTTCTTCTGCAGAATAAGTGGTCCAAATCTCTCTACACGCGGTGGGAACCAACACGAAAGAAAAAAGAACCCTTTATTTTATCATAATATCAAACTGTTTTTGTAAATCTATTTATTTTTTTATCCTTATATTTATTATTGGTGTTTAGTTCGAAAAATTGATTTTAGTTGATTTTTTTCTTAATCCTTTATCATCAATAACCTAATAAAAGATATATATATATACATGACTGTCGCTGACGTCGCTAACATCACAACTTCCTTGGAGGGATTAAAACGTTAGGAGAGTATTATGCTATGAAAATTGCGATGTTGAACAAAATTGATGTTTAAATTTATTATATTTCCACTGTTTTGATTTCAATTTTTCTTTTTCAAAACTATCTTTCTGTGCACGACAAAAACACTTTTTTTTATTACATGACTGTATATACTAATATACACATTTTTTTGATATAAATTTTTTTATGTATAATACATTGTCTACGACAGTCTCTTTTGTCTATCAGAAGAAACAGTAAATTGTATAAATACATAGGTAACCTAGTACAATATAACGAGGTATGCCCTTATTAGAAAACAAATGTTTTGATCGTGTACTCATGAATAATTATCTCTCGACCATTGACCATGATTATGACTTGAATCAACTGATGTCCGCAGAAAAAATAACGAAAATGAAACTAACATCTCTTCTCGTTAGCAGACGATAAGATAATGATATTGATCAATATTCAAAACATTATCTGACTTATACTTTACATGATTTTTTTTCAGAATAGTTTTCTTGGAAATAAACCGCTTCTAGTTGGTAGACGATTAGATAATAATATTGATCAATTTCTTAAAATATTAAATCTGACTTATATTCAAAATCATTATGAAATTTTAGTGCAATATAGATTTTATAAGGGAAGATTTATCCTTGATAACGTTATGACTTACCAGAATCAGAAAAAGTAGAAAAATATTCCAGCGCATCCTCAGAGAAAATATATATGGATGAAACGTTTAGCTTCCTGTTGACAAGAAATGCAAATAAATCTCAATTACATACATATAAATTCAGTCTACATGATTGTAAAACCAACTTGATCAGTTGATCTGTCCAGCGCCGGACTTCAGTCCATTAGACAATCTGACCACTCAGGACTTTGGCCAAATTTTGTTGGGGTCTTTAAGGAGCGAAGCAACCGTGCCTCGGCGTATAATATCAAAGTCTTGATTTTTAGTCCGTTCCCCGATCCCGAATATTAGACGTGTTGCGTATTAAGGTTTGTTGGATACATTTCTACCTGTATTAAGGTACAGAAATAGCGAACTGTTTACGTCTTCACCCAAGCTGTCTATGTTTGCCCAGAGTTGACGGTTAATTCATAAGGAGATAACTTCCCACTTGCCCAAACTTTAAATACAAGGTCCAAAAACATTAAAAAGCCAGTCCCTTAAAAGGGCCGCGATTCCTATCAAAAACGATCACAAGAGGTGATCATGAAAGAAACAAAATACAAACTTTGAAATTCATGTTTTGTTCACAAACTTTCACCTCCTTAAATGTTAATTTCTGCATCGATTCCCTGAAGTGTTATTTTTAATTGCTCTTAATCTATTATCCGACCGAACTCGAAAAATTTCTTCATTCTTTTTTAATGTTGATGAATGAGTTTCCTTGTCGTCCGCTATCCTTCAGATGTACACTTGATTTACCTTCATCCCATCACAGTCATATTAAGTTACATAATGCCTTACGCCACGTTAAGTGCTCATGCCTTGTAATTCCCTTAATTCATTGTTTCCGTTGATTATCTGCAGTGTGCCGAGTTGTCCTCATGTGAGAGTGTGAAGATTTATTTTTGACATGACACTGTGATAGATTCGTCAAACGTATAACCCCACACAGAGATGCAAGCTTATGGGTTACTGCCGTTTCACACGCACCCCAGCAAATGCTCCATGTGAAAGGATGCTTTAAGAATAGCATGTTCGCAGATTTTCCGATAATAGTTGCATAGTGCAAATTCAAAATAGAATCTAACGGCATGACATGACACGAAGGTAAATATTTCCAAGCAAAGTGTAATGAAATGAAACATTGACAGCATCAAATGAAAATATAAATGCGAAAAATCAAAATGGTGAAATCCGGAAGTGAACAGAAATAATGATTTTAAGTATGCTCACACCGATCTCGGAAAATGAGAAACTGTCCAATGCGACATTCCAACTACTAACACAACCCAAGCAACTTGCAGGCAGTCAAAACAACACCAGAGACAACAGGATATACAAAAACATACACGCTATTTAATTTTGATATCAAATTATAAATTTTTCTGAAACTAATTATCATTTCCCTCATGACATAACTCTTTGGCTTACATTTAAGGTAATGTTAAGAATTTCGCTGTTCATATATTCATTTTTTGGATTTGCTCTCTCTCTCTGTCTCTTTTCGACCTCGAGCATGCTATGATTCAGCAGGCGCTACATAATGTGTTGAAATGAAAATCTGGTGCACTTAATAGAGAGGTTTAGTTACAAGTGCTTTCAACGTGTACGTATTACCTACATATACACGTCATCGCTTGACGTCACAATCCAAACACTTCGTTTAGTTATACGTACGAAGCGGAGAAGGTCTAAGTATAGCTATGTAGAAAGGTGTACGTGTAGCTAGCTTCTTTTCAATCAGTTTAATCTGCAAGAAATGTACATCGAGATTCGTAAAACCTCGAAGTAAGGAAAGTTAGAATCCTATAGGTTATTTATAATACCGAAAACTGGAAGTTCGATCAATGATAAGTGTGAAAATTTTCAAAGATTTTACCCGTTCTGTCGTTACGTGTAGAGCGCCGTTTACACGTCCATAACGCGTAGCTATACGTCACGGCATGACGTCATTTGATCAAAGATCACAGGAAGTGATGACGTCATACGTACACTTCGCGCTAAAACTTTTAACTAAACCTCTCTATTATTACGATAAAACGTATACGGGTGCATTAAAATTGGTTGAACTTTTCTTCAAGAAGGAAAAGAGTTGGAACATTTCCATATTGTAATATTTCAATATTGAATCTTGCACTTGCACAATTCGAAAATCTTTTCATTCCATCTTTTCAGACGTACACAAAAATATATGATCAGTTGAAGAGATATGCAAATATCTAAAAGGAGTGCAAAGTATTTCCTGTAAACATTCAAAACCATTGCCAAAAATATCATTAACAGATCCTTTTTCTAATCTTTTTTAGTTGTTTGTACAATTCTAGGTCTGAAATTCAAATCAAGTGCTGGGTCTGGCGTATCCGATGAGGATACTCAAGGTGTTATTCACAGACATGAGAAGTAAATATTACAAATACCGCTAGGTGTGAGTAGATGATCTCAGAATGACATCTCTTATAGTAAACACCTCCTACTGCTCAGTCAAAAAGGAGGTGAGAATATCAGATAAACCCTCTAAATCTACATAGATTGGGTTGAAGTTCTTTGTTCTTACAAGACAAAAACATAAATGAGAAATTCTCCACTGTAACAGGTTTCTAAGAGTCCCTTTTATTGTGGGTGCTGTTAAAACTATCGTCGGGATCTTCTTTTATTGTGGGTTCTGTTGAACTTATCGTCAGGATCTTCTTTTATTGTGGGTGCCGTCGAGCTTATCGTCAGGATCTTCTTTTATTGTGGGTTCTAGTCAACACATCGTCAAGATCTTCTTTTACTGTGGGTGCCGTCGAGCTTATCGTCAGGATCTTCTTTTACTGTGGGTTCTGTTGAGCTTATCGTCATGATATTCTTTTATTGTGGGTTCTGTTGAGCTTATCGTCAGAATCTTCTTTTATTGTGGGTGCCGTCGAGCTTATCGTCAGTATCTTCTTTTATTCTGGGTTCTAGTCAGCTTATCGTCAAGATCTTCTTTTATTGTGGGTTCTAGTCAGCTTATCGTCAGGATCTTCTTTTATTGTGGGTGCCGTTGAGCTTATCGTCAGGATCTTCTTTTACTGTGGGTTCTGTTGAGCTTATCGTCATGATATTCTTTTATTGTGGGTTCTGTTGAGCTTATCGCCAGGATCTTCTTTTATTGTGGGTGCCGTTGAGCTTCTCGTCAGGATCTTCTTTTATTGTGGGTTCTGTTGAGCTTATCGTCAGGATCTTCTTTTATTGTGGGTGCCGTTGAGCTTATCGCCAAGATCTTCTTTTATTGTGGGTGCTGTTGAGATTATCGTTAGGATCTTCTTTTATTTAGGGTTCTGTTAAGATTATCGTCAGGATCTTCTTTTATTTTGGGTGTTGTTGATATTATCGTCAGGATCTTCTTTTATTGTTGGTGCTGTTAAGATTATCGTCAGGATCTTCTTTTATTGTGGGTGCTGTTAAGATTATCGTCAGGATCTTCTTTTATTGTTGGTGCTGTTAAGATTATCGTCAGGATCTTCTTTTATTGTGGGTGCTGTTGAGATTATCGTCAGGATCTTTTTTCATCATTAATGAATGAAAGTCGAACACAAAACCCAAAATCAGAATCCAAAAATTACAATCAACAGCCATATATATATAATTATTCTTGAAAGATAAAAACAAAACAAAGATAGGAAGAAAATCCTAAACAGTGATAACCGCGGAATGCATTCTCGTAAGAGGAGAAAAAACACACAAACTGACGGAAACAATTACACAACATCATAGAAACATAAAGAACAATGTGGGATATCTAATGAACAATATCGATAAGGGGGATTTATTATAGATAGCACCATTTCTAACAAAAGAACGACTGACGTGCTATGGAATGACTTGCTATCTTCTTTAACTCATGGACGTTGGATCGGAATTAGAATGAGAAAACTGCCAAAGGATATTAAATGTGTCTGGTCCATGCTGTAAATTTATCTGCTCTAAAATGATGCTAATAAATTTGAAGACGTTTAACATTTGTACCACTTGGTGAGTGTCACTGCTGGTGGACAAGAAGTCCCCGAAGGCACATACAACCAAATTCGATCAACTTCGGTTGATCGTTTCTTAAACGCATTAAAAAATTTCTGCTATCAAAACCTCTTGAAATTTCTAAAACGTGGGACCTGTAGCATCATATCCCATCCGTCCTGCTACGTCTTTCAGAAAAAAATTTACATAACTTTCACACTCTTCGGCCATATTACATTGTTTAGTTTAGATTTAGGATCACTGACGAGGGTAAGGTTACATTCAATTATCGCTAAATATAACATAGAAAAGAAATTCATTGTAGGACATTGATGTTGCACATGGATAATTTTTTCTTCTTCTATTTTTAGATTGCATTACACCATGATAAAAGCGCATCAGAACACAGTTTTAGGGTTGGATATCCACTGTAAGCCAAGATAGATTCTGAACACTGGTAATGGCAAAATTACAGAAAGCAAAGATATAAAATGCTATTTAAAAATGGAAGAAACCAGAATGCCTTTAAGGTAGATAAAATGTAGGGGATTGTTCTAACTGTAATTTCGGAACATGTTAGAGAAGTTCCAACTTCATATACTTTTCATAGGAGGAATTCTGATTTAATTTATGATATTCACACCTATCTTAAAACTAAAGAGTTAAGTTGATTCAAATTTTAAAGACATTTCAAATGAAGTGCGTCTGATTCGTTTGAATTCGATGCCAAGTTTTCCATTAAGATTTTGATGTTCGGCTTGTACAAAACAATAAAAGCGATTCCATAAATTTTCTCCACAATAAATCTATGACACCATCCAGAAGAAAATGTTCGATAATTATATTTAACATAAAAGGTGTCTTAGCACTGAAATTATAAGAAAGTATATAAAGTACACATATATACGCATTCACTAGAACAACTGCTACAAAACTTCACTGATGAAGTACTATCTTTACGGATATCAATATCCGCCTAGTGCTTCTGTACTGGTTTGAAATTCCTACTGATATATAGAAATTCAGTTTCGAATTCATTTTGGATCAATTATTCAAAATCTAAGGGTTTCTCCTTCATACTATATATAGTTTTGTATTTCCTAGGTTCACATTGGTGGAATGATTTGTTGGAAATAGCTCTGCAAATATTTAAGAAATGAATAAACATTTTCGGCATTTGCACTCGGTCTACTAAACATTGTCTGTATTGAAGCTATCTTTGAAATGGTTTTATTCTTCAATTGCCCAATCGAAAAAGTACACTATTTTTTAAATATTTTTAGATATTCTATATCATAGTGAATTATTTATCTATCTCAGCATGTATTATGCTGTATCTGCCCATGACATAACCACTTATCATCAAAATTCACAGTTAACCTCCATTGTTGCAGATTGCCAAATCATGACAATATGGTTAGATCTGCTACTAATAAATTAAAGAATAAAGGGCATTTCTGCTTGATCTCTGTATAAGTTAATGCGACACTAAACATACTGATACCACCTCAGCGACGCATCTTGCTTCGACACGCAGATCACAAAAGAGTTTGTTTACTTTTGTACAAGGCGTGCATGTTCTTCGTATGTGATCTATGTATAAATTGTAACTTTTATCGAAGCTGAGGTGACTGTTAATTTAGTATTGAAAAATGTTACAGGAACAACCGATAAATTACATACGCATTTTCGTTCCATTTTTAAATGACAAACGTTGCAAAAAGATTACTTCTTTGCATCGTAACTTCACTTCTTCTCACATCGTATAACTTCGCATTTTTGTGTTGCAATTTCAAACACAAAGAAGCTATGTTTCTAACGGAATACTCCTCTGGAATTGCCAAGTTATTCCGAACACGTCCTATAGCATCATATCCCATCCATCCTGCGAAGTATTTCGGTACTTTATTTACATAACTTTCACATGCTTTGGCCATATTACATTGTTTAGACAGAGGAACACTGACGAGGGTTAAGTATCCGAAACGTGCATGTTTGGTCCATGCTGCAAATTTATCTGTTCTTAAATGATGATAATGAATTTGAAGACATTTAACATTTGTTCTTTTAGGTGAGTGTCACTTCTGGTAGACCAGGAATCCCCGAGGGCACATGTAGCCAAGTTCGATTAGCTTAAGTTGATCGTTTCTTTAACGAATTTGAAAATTTTTGTTATCAAAATCTCTTGAAATGTCTAAAACGTGGGTCCTAAAGCACCATATCCTATTCATCCGGCCACGTCTATCGGTACATTTTTGGACAGTGTGACTTTCACACCCTTTGGCAATGATACATTGTTTAGATTGAGGATCACTGACGAGGTTTAAGTGTATGCAAAAGTGTATACAAAACGTGTATGTCTAGCCCATGGTGCAAATTTATCTGTCCTTAAATGATGCTATTGAAATTAAAGACGTCTAACATTTGTTCCACTTGGTGAGTGTCACTGCTGCTTGACCAGGAGTCCCCGAGTGCACATGTAGCCAAGTTCGATCAACTTTGGTTGATCGTTTCCTCAACACATTGAAAAATTTTATTATCAAAATTTCTTGAAATTTCTAAAACGTGGGTCCTATAGGTTCATATCCTATCCAACTTGATACGTATTTCGGTACATTTTTGGGCATCATAACTTTCACACTCTTTAATCATATTACATTGTTTAGATTGAGGATCGCTGACGAGGGTTCAGTACCCGAAACGTGCATGTCTGGTCCATGCTGCAAATCTATCTGTTCTTAAATGATGCTATTGAATTTAGAGGCGTTTAAAATATATTGTATAATGTATTTAGATTGTTATAAATTTTCATCGCTGTAATACAAGAAATCCATCTAAATAGCAAATTGTTATTGAACGCGTTTCCTCCAGCTGAGGATCGTGAGATAATGCAATGCCTTCTATGCATTGAGATTTCAACTTTAGGGATATTTTAAAGACATTCAACAATAGAAATCGTTTGGTGCATGTACTTGTATGTTTTTGATCATCAGATCTGCAGGTACGATGACCTTTTTATGCTACTTACTAGGCAATAATCTCTTTTTCCTTCCGACTGAATTTGTTTGAAAAATATGCTAAACTTATGAAATGTTCCTATCTGACAGGGCTGGGAATGGGAAAACTCACTTTATTTCACACTCATCAATGGATTAATCTAAAAGTTCGCTACGTTTAAGAAAATGATCTTCAAATCTGATTTATTGCCTTGTATCTAACATTTCAATCGCCGTTAGGTGCGTCGCTACAATGTTATTCCCATCACTTTCTCAAACCCTACGCAGGGTGTACCAAAATATATCGTTCATGTCTTTATTCCAAAGTGCACTGCAAGAGGTGCGGGTAAAAATATATTGATCTGAGAACTTGTCAAGAATAGATTTAGCCCTTAAAACATCTGTCAAATCAGCTAATATAAGCGGAATTTCAACAGGTGTGCCGTGCCAAGTCACAAATCATTTTATCTGTGATAAGCGCTTGTTGTTGAATTTGATTTTATTGATAATATATTGCCTCTCATACCCTGACACTGTGACATGTAAGTATTTAATACTGTGTGTTCTTTGGATAATTGGAAAGCACTGTCTGTCTATATGTACACTTGCCACATAACGTATTGATTTTATAAAAGCTTTGATAAAATCGGTGTTCGGTTATACCCCTGTACATTTCGGAGAGTTGATTTTATGTTGAATTTAAAGACGTTTAACACTATTACGGTACTATAATACTGTATGTCTTCAAAGTTGTCCACTAGGAGGCAGCAATTCTGAGCTGGAGATGCCTAGTTTTCCCAGTCACTTCATGACATACTCTCAATATGAATGATCACTTTGACTTGATATGTAAAAAAAAATTAATCCACTATTCAGTCTTATTTTCCTATTTTCAAGATTTGTTTGTCCTTGAATTGCTTCTTTATCATGGACTTAGTCTAGCAATTTCAGAATGTTCAATTTCCATCTCCGCATCACCATTGCAAAATACCCCTCCCTCCTCTCTCTCTCTCTCTGAAGAGAAATATCAGTATTCTTACCAGACATTTTCCTTCCACACAGAAGTTCTCTCCCTTTCCATCAGGGTCACACGTGACACCATTTGGCACGCTGCTCTCTAACTGGACATAGAATCCGTAGTAAAGGGCTTTACAAGACAATCCACATTTGGCATATGCTGTATAGTAAAGAGAAATTTCAATTTATTAATCTATTTCCGACTATCTTATTATGATGGTGTTGTCTCATCTGTAGAATTTTTCCTTTTTTTTAATAACCACACTAATTGCAACTAAAACTGCAGATTACCTTACTAAGTCGGCACAGATTGTCCATTGGTCTCATTGCTTTATGTGTATTTTTTGTGTTAAGTGTTTTGATATCGTGCTTGATTTTCCTTATCTCTTTTGTGCTCTTCTATTCTGTGTTTTTTTGGCATAGGGATGTTCTGCTGTAGGTAATGCAGTCAAGTCTTGTTGGATATTCCCTCCTTTCTTTTTATTCGTTCGAATTACTTGATAATTTTGTTGCGATGTGTGTTCCGCTGTGGTCATTGCAGTATGGTCTTGTTGGAGATCTCTTTATTTTTTGTGTAAAACTATATGGGGGTTTTAGTTAACATATTACTAATTATCATATGAAATATATGTTCTACAGTAGTAATTTAGTATACCATACGTGCATTTCAACAAATTAAGTATCATCAGTGATGCTCGAGGCCGAATTGACGAAAGAGAGAAAATCCAAATAGTGAATGAAGAGCGACAGTCTCATCATGACCTTAAATTAATACCAAAGATCCAGCTTAGGACATAGCTCTATGGCATGAGGGATGTACTCCTTATTTTCAGATGCTTAACGTCTTCGAATTCAATAGCATCATTTAAGAATCATTTATCAAATTTAGTATCAGAAATTAACAAATATATTTCAAGTCAGTGCAGAAGCACAGTAAAACTTGGTAAACTATATCCCCGGGGACAAGTAGTAAACCAGCAGAGGTACTAATCTAGTGGTTGAAATTGTAAGATTGAAATATGAGTTTTCTTAGTTTTAACCAGATAACCTCCGAGTCGCCTTTTGCAAAAATGACTCAGTCTTAATTCTGGCTCATCATTGCTATAAGAATACATCATCTCTGATGAAACCTTATGTTAGGTTGATATAAAATAATCTGGTCTCACTTGATATGAGAGATCCTTTTAATCAAATAATAATTAAAGTTATGCCACATTCCCTGCAGGTCCGCAGCAGGTTATAGGGGAGGACAGCAAAACGCTTGTCATACTCAGGTCTTAAATTTCATTCCCATGGATTCGAAAATAAGGCAATAATCTGGTATGACATCTTCGGATAACAAATACATTGTTGTGCAAGGATGCATGTATTGTTCCCTTTTCAATCTCCCTTACTGTAGACATGATAGACATCAGATTGGATTTATAATCATTTAAAAGAACAAATTTACATTGAAACTCAAAACCAAAGTCCTCAGTAAGACCATTAATAAATATTCTAAAAATTTGTCAGGCCATTGTTGTAGGAATACCATACGTCAGTGTCCAGAGATTCTGGTAATGGATTGATATTTGTTCGTCTAATCTAAGGATCCATTTGCCTTGTGATAAGGTGATAAGGACTGTTACCACATAAAGCATCTTAACGTGTAAAACCATCTTGAGCTCATGTCACGAAGGGAAGACAAAATGACGTAAGAGAACTTACGGTTTATCAGACTTGTCCATTGGTAGAGTCGTCCCCGAAAAGGCTTTCTGTTGTGTTTTTGGCATTGCAGCGTTCTGTAGTCCACAGCTTTAGTCACACAGTCCTAAAATTTGAGACTCAAAATTATTTTAAGTATATATGGCAAAGAAATATAATCTCTTTCCATTTTCAGTATTGAATTAGTTTCTTTTTTCTATTATGCATCTTTATCAATTCTAGTTTGTGAATAATTGAACTTTGCCTTTATCTTGCTATCTGAATATTTTTTTGTTTTGTTTGCTTTTCTAGCTTTTTTATCATATTTTGTTTGGTTGGTTTTTTTTGTTTGGTTTCCTTATCTGTTTTGCTTTGTTTTCTGTTAATAATTTTTGTTTTTAAATTATATTTTGTCTTGGTGTTTTTCCTTTTGAACTTAGTTTTTCCTACATTTTTTACTTGCATAGTAATTATTGAAGTTATTTTTGTAAGTGTTAAATAATTTCATGATACTTGATGTTTCAAATATAAGTAAGATTTTAAATTATCTGAATTTGTTTCGTTTATTCTTTTTTTATGGATTATCAAATCTCGAATCCTATTTCTCCAATTTTCTACTTCCCTTTTTTCGTTCGTATTATCAGTTTATTTTCATGATTTTTCAAATGTATATTGTCATGAATCATCTCCTTAAATTCATAATACTATTTGTATCTAAAATCATAATAAACATGCAAAGATGGAAGCGCTCCTTATTCAAGTATTTATGGCACACTTTTGTCAAATTTGGTGAAATAACTCTACTTTTATCCTTACAGAGTGTTTGATTGCATGCATAGTAACTCTCTAAGTTGAGCAGTAATGTTGACATTATAGATTGGAGCATCTCAGTGGGTGAAATATCCATTACATGGTTTGAACAGTAAACGAAAAACTACATATTTTATGTCTTTTAAATCTTAACTGCAAATATCTTTGAAAGAAATTGCATACATCATGCTACTTCGGCTATAATCCCTAGGATAAATTGATCCTGTGGTTCTCTCTATGTTATTTGAGTATGTATTTTAACCAGAATGCACTTCATTAAATCTGTCAATACATTTAAGATTGGATATTGGTATCTTTATTTAGAAAAGAAGATTATTTTCATTTCTTAAGAAAACATTTAGTAGACTATAACCGCTCTTTCGTCTTAAAGTCAATCCGGATCAAATTTTACAGATCGGAATCTTGATTTTACGAAAAGGAGCAGCATGTCCCGTGATATAATCGGATTTTGGATGACCACTGGCTATAATTTTAGCCAGGTGTGTTTATATTGACCACTCACCTGGACTTCACAAACTTTGTACTCCGTCTTGTCACATTGTTCCCCTTTGGTACTTCTGAAAAATAAACATAAAATTTCAATTTATCTTTGTGGGTAGAACTTTCAGTTTCTATTTTGCAGTTACAGCCTCTACGATTTTAATAAAATCATAAAAAATTTAAATTAATTGATAATTTCAAATGTACTGCTACTTAGGTTGAAATGATATCAAGTTACTAAATTCATTTTGATTTTCCGTTCATTTTAACCTAGTTTGATACTACATACGGATGTCCTAATGGTCCAATTAGAATCGGTTTCTGTTTCAGCGACCTATGTATTCATAACTCACGTTTTTTCTTGAGATAAAAATATGCTGACAAGCTTTCAATTTTTCGTTATTTACTTCTTGATTGGAACTAATTTTTGAATTTTTTTCTCAAGAGCTCAGCAAAATCAACTTTAAAAAGTTTCCTCTGAAACATCAATTTTTGAATTATTTTCTTATTATTTGTTTTTCTATTTCTGTTTCATTCCTTTTCCTGTCCCGTTATCTCTTTCTGTCTGTCCGTCCGTTCCTGTATCCGAAACTTAATATGCCGCATAATTTTTCAATGTAAGAGAAATCGCTTTCATATTACACACATGGTTCACATTTCTTGTGAAATGGGCTTTGTCACAATGTTTGACCTTGATCTTGTTGCGAGTTTCACTTGGCATACATTTTGTATTATCAAAGGATAGTTTCAAACGGGGACATTATTTTTCACGTATAAATCTTCTCTTCTCTTCCTTGTTTTTTTTTTCATTTGTTTTTGTATTTGTTTTTCTTTATTTCTGTCTTTTGGGGGGAGGGGGGGGGGGGGGTCGGCTTTTGTTATTTGTTTGGTTGGTTTTGCTTTTTTATGGTTTCAGGGGCTACGTAAAGTTTTGGAATAAGCAATTGACTGACAGACTGACTGACATTCATTCATTACAACCACTCTTGCTATGTACCTTGTATCACAATTTCTTGACCTCGTTTGAACGCCTCTGCCGCATGTCACACTGCAGGGAGACCATCGTCCCCACGAGCTTGCAGACGACACCTGGAAAATGGCGGGAAAAATGGCACATTATGTCATACCAATAAATCTCGCACTAGTGCACGAATTTATGTAAATCTATTAAATGTCAACTTGAGCGAATGTTAGATTATCAAGGTTTCGTGCCATATCAGACTTTAAGGTAAACGGTAAACATGATTGGTGAAAGCGAGCATTGACCCAAATATAAATGAAGATCGTGTTTGGAATAAAATTGCCATGTCTCTCTGAAGCTTACCTGGACCAGAATTAAGGCAAGTATCCAGTAACGTAGCGGTGGGCACCTCCTGCAAAAGTGAAAGTAGAATATTGTAATTAAAGTAGAATATGCAGTTTATACAAAGAAAAATCAGGGAATCTTCGTGACATGACTTATATAGGACGACATATATAGATGTTTCTATACGGAACATAACTAGAGAGAGAGAGAGAGAAAAGAAAGGAGGAAGTCTCCAACTGGATTCGGTCGCAGTACCAACAGCAAAACAAAACCGAAACAACCAAATGCATATACATAGAGTGGACTAGCACAACATGAGACAAGTGATATGAAAGTGGCAAATGAGTTAAAGAAGATCCTGACGATAATCTTAACAGCACACACAATAGAGCACAAAATTTAGCATCGACGGACCTCTAGCAAGCTAGAGGTGGGACCAAGTGCCCGCGGGAGGAGTAAGCATCCCCTGTTGGCTAGCGGCGCCCGCCGTCGATGTTCATGCACGAAAATGAAAACAATATATAAAATGCATGCACTGTCTGATAAGGTCCTGTAGCATCATATCCCACCCATCCTGCTACGTCTTTTGGTACATTTTTGGACATAATATTTTTCACACTCTTTGGCCATATTTCATTGTTTAGATTGAGGATCACTGACGAGGGTTAAGTACCCGAAACGTGCGTGTCTGTTCCATGCTGAAATTTAATCTGTTCTAAAATGATGCTATTGAATCGGAAGACGTTTAATATTATGTCTATATAGAAAGTGTTATGGCGACCATGTCAGGGAAAATATTCAAAACACTTACTGTCAAACCCCTCGCGGGGAACTTTTTTACGATCTCCAGTAACGAAAGTAAATAAAGTTTGCCACATCCAATACACTGCAATTTGGCTTTAAAAATTTGCTCTTTTGCAGCAAAGATGGGATGGAGCACTTCGATATTTGTTTTCGATGACCTCATCTTGAGGTATCAAATGAAAACATCAATATCTATATTTTTGTGTTTTCTTGAATGTGAGCTGATGTGTTCAATTCTTTAGACTACAATTTTAAAGTCACAACATACATTTATGTATAGAATGTACGTTAACCTAATCAATCTGAGAAGTGGAAACCTGCCTCAAGTTTTCATCTTTTAAAATGTTTCGTTAAAATCTAATGACAGCAGTTGGATCTGAATCAAAATTATGTAATTTCTACTTTATGCTAAAGTTTACTTTGAACATGCCATGAAACAGAAATATGGAAAAGTTATTATTGCAATTCTGAACAGAGAATTTTAATTGAATTTAAAGTAGGCAACGGACCTGGTGTAGAACTAGGTCGCAGGCAATCTTCTGCACTTTTGGTAAATTAAAGTCATATGCAGCATTTGAAGCATGTAGTTTGGGATCGATGCGTTCATTGATTTTCTAAATGATATATCTTCATTTCAAGTCCTTTCCTTCTTCTTTTCTCTTTATCATGCATGTATTTGTTTACTAGCTTTTTTCTTTTAAATACAACTTTTGACAAATGACAAATCTTTACCAGTGGTAAACGGCTTCAAATTCAATATAGCATCAATCGTTCATCTCTCCTTTAAATCATCAATGACCAAAGTATATAATTATACTTTATTCACATTATGAGACTTTTATAAATTCTCCGTGATTTCTCTTAATATATTACTTCTCGTTAAGGAAAACTTAATAGGCAAATAACCATAATTGCAATCTCTATACTGAACGTCTCTACAGGTTCATTTTACAAAATTCAGCCATCATTCACGAATGACGGTACCACAATCTCGTCTACTCCATTCCTCTGTTATATCTTTATGAAGACTTTTAAGGTGGCCGGATTCTTTGTATATAATGAAAGCAAGGTTCAGAAAGTATATTTTATAAATGTGAATGAAATAAACAGAATGAATGTGTTGCCCAGCTCCGATTGGAATGTTAAGGCAAAGTTTTCCACAAGGTAAAATTGCAATGCATACGTATACTAATCTATGCCAAGGTAATACTGCAATGCATACTGTGCATCTATTTTTACTATAATTATGTCTTGACACACAATTGTTACTTCGAAATTGATCTAAATGTGTATCAAATTGAATGCATTTTGATACTTCAAGATTTGAAACAAAATATCAAGACATTTCACTCTTAAAGACCACTTTATCAGATTTTAGCGTTCGTTACATATTCCTAACATTATATGAAACAAAGCACAAAGAAGGATTGATATCTCTAAAATTTAAACTTTATTTATTTTACAACGTTTTACAAACAAGTTACACAACTTTTAAATAAATATTAATGTCTCATGTTGGCTCAGATGTTGGCGTGAGGGGGTCCAAGGAGCAGGAGGAAACCGGAGTACCCGGAGAAAAACCTCCTGCAGAGGCCTGGGTGGGGGACCACCTACCCTCCCACATAAGACCCTTCGCCGATTCTGGGATTCGAACCCGGGATCTTAGAGGTGAGAAGCGAGTGCGCTACCACTGCGCTAACCCGGCCGTTAACCCGGCCGGCAGGATTGAAATCTCTGAAAGGAGGTCAGCGAAAAGAAACGCTTCGGAAGTGGTTGATACATGTAACAACCACATACAAAATAAGATAAGATCTATATTCTTAAAAAAAATTAAACTAGTATTCCCAAACATAAAGGTCTCTTTAATTATTATTTTGAAATTCAAACAATTTTAATTATTTCCTTTCAAATTCGTTGTTTGTTACATTTGTACCACTTGGTGAGTGTCACTGCTGGTGGACCAGGAGTCCCCGAGGGCACTTGTACATGTAGCCAAGTTCGTTCAACTTCGGTTGATCGTTTCTTCAACGCATTCGAAAATTTCTGCTATCAAAATTTGTTGAAATTTCTGAAATGTTGGTCCTGTACGTACATGTAGCATCATATCCCACCCATCCTGCTATGTATTTCGGTAAATTTTTGAACATAATAACTTTCACACTCTTCGACCATATTAATTACACTGTTTAGATTGCGGATCAGTACCCGAAACGTGCAAGTCTGCTCCATGCTAAAAATTAATGTTTTTAAATGATGCTATTGAATTTGAAGACGTTTAATATTTGTTACAGTAACAACCTCTGGGTGTACATGTACTCTGTTGCTGTCAGTGCAGAACAGTCGTGCTGGAGATTACTGGCTTTTTCAGACTCAGTCTGGTTACTTGATATATTACTTTAAGATCAGTAAAAACCTTAGGCTTTTCAAATATTAAACGTCTTCAAATTCAATAGCATCATTTAAGAACAGATAAAGCAGCATGGACCAGACATGCAAGTTTCGGTTACTTAACCCTCGTCAGTGATTCCTCAATCTAAACAATGTAATATGGGCAAAGAGTGTGAAAGTTCTAATTATGTCCAAAAATGTGCCGAAAGACGTAGCAGAATGGATGGGATATGGTGCTACAGGACCTTATTAAGTCATCTCTTCAAACAGCAGAAGATACCGGAAAAGTTCAATTCTAAAGATTTAACTCATGGCAAAGACCATCAATATATTCAGCGAACATAGGAACAAATGTTTTAGACGGAGAGTTTGAAATGAAATTGTTAGATGAAATCGACCACTGTGATAAATCCATTTGCTAATAGCATCGTATTAAAAATTTTCTCAAATTCCTGTAGCATCATATCGATCCAGCCATCTTGCTACGTCTTTCGGTATATTTATAGGACATATTTTTCACAGATTTTGGCCATATTTCATTCTTTATAGATATAGGATCACTGATGAGGGTTAAATACCCGAAACGCGCATGTCTGTTCCATGCTGTAAATTTATCTGCACTAAAATGATGCTAATGAATTTGAAGACGTTAAACATTTGATGGGGGACAAAACTCCTCAACACATATTCTACGACCTTCAGCGGAGTATTTAGCCGAATTCCTGAATATTTTGAGAAATGAATGCGTTTTCAACATTCAAGAGACGTACGTAGTTAGCTGGAGGATATCAGAGCACTTGTTTCATAACAAGATGAACTAAATCACCAGAATTTGTTTGCCTCCAATATCACACAGATGTATTACATTGTCAGGTGCACCCATTGTCTTCAGGAAGGCTTCCAGCGATCATGACCAAGTTATTTTTTAGAATTTATTTCATTTCTCAACGTTCGCAAATAGGCAGTTTCAGATGTAATATAAAACACATATGTTAAACAACAACGGCTTATCAGTAGTAACACTTGATTGGAATAGTGATACCACGCTTCATAACACGAAATCCTTGTTTTCAAAATTCGCTGAAATTTCACCATTTTCTTTTTTATTCTGAATTTTTAGTTTTGATTGACGGAGTGTTGTAGACCTACACAAATTTCGGCTCTGATAACACATTTTATTGTTATATATGCACCTAGTCAATTGTCTGATTATAGAGATAGGACAAGCTGTCGTGTGTATTAGTGCAAAAATTGATGATGTTTTGTAATTTATCTCTGCAAAGAAATGGTAATGCGACATTGATCAAGATTTTTTTCTCCTCTCCAAATTTAGCCGAATCGTTCGACTTGGTTATAAAAATAGCAAGGAGACCCGTCACTATCTTAAAAAGTGAGTTTTAATCGCTATTTCACTGTGAAATTCTGAATTTGCTTAGCGCCATGTATATTCTTTTCAGTAGCGCCACCTACATCGAATTTTGTTTTTGCAAGGGGATCTATATAGGGGTTAATTAAAAAAAACCATTTGTATGCTAGGCAGTTTTAAGGAGGTCTAGGTTTTAGTTATCTTTTTTTTATTATTTATTTTTTATTATCCTCAAAGGGAGCATGCTACAATGTCAAAGTCATGAATAAGTCTCTTTGATTTATCACATAAAGATATACAATAATTATGTTTAAATACATTCTCTAGATTTAAAAATCAATACAGTCAGATATATTTGCGAAGACTTCGATTCCATGGAAATACTATTTATACAGCATTTGTATTCTCGGACACTTCGATTTTTATACATCGCCGCATTCTTGTTAGACCGAGAACAGGCCGAAATTTCATTCTTGAATACCAACTCAAGAATAAAATTTTGGCCTGTTCTCGGTCTACATTCAAGTGTCCCCACCTATGATGAATTCGGTTTAATTGACAAATATGGATAATGACCATATCCTCATACACAGTACAAAATCGATTATTCAGAAAATCGTAATCAAAGGCATATAAAATCAAGATAAAACAGGAACCAAAGCAAACAAACAAAAGCCGCGAAAAAGAAGCAAACTCCAAACGGTGCCCAGGAAGAGTCCGCATCTCCTGCTTGCATGCAACACCCGTCTTATAAAGGACTCTGTGTAAATTGTTCATTCATATCGACAAAGCTGTTCTTTTGTGGTGTGATGATGTAAAAGGATTGGTTCTGACGACAACGAAGCTACTGTCCGTCCAAATCATCGCCAATTGGGTCACAGAAACCAATGTTCAATTGAGGTAATCGCGCAATCGCTTTATAAAATATACAAAGCATATTGCTATCGCGAACAAAAGAGCAATCGCTATCGAAAACGTACATGTACATGTCCTCTCTGAATGTCGGTCGGACTCCTCGGGTGACAGCAAACATTAACTCAATACAGCCAGCATAGCACAGACTGTATTTCGTTCACTT
Source organism: Pinctada fucata (assembly GCA_028142955.1). Taxonomy (NCBI): domain Eukaryota; kingdom Metazoa; phylum Mollusca; class Bivalvia; order Pterioida; family Pteriidae; genus Pinctada; species Pinctada fucata. Next base: position 19,857,895 of record AP027114.1, on the reverse strand, counting down.
CCTTTTATATATAGAGAATAAGTGTCTTAATTTGTGTTTTGTTACGGGTATGCAACACACAGCAAGTGCATTTATCGCTTGAAATGCGCTAACGCGCATTAACGCGCATTTCATGCGATAAATGCACTTGCTGTGTGTTGCATACCCGTAACAAAACACAAATTAAGACACTTATTCTCTATATATATATGCATCACAGTTGTCTGTTTCATTTTTGTTTTCTGAAATTGCGTTTTTCTAGGTAACAAGATGACGTTAACATTCAGGTCACCGCGGGTCCAGTTTGCAGGTTGGAACAGCCATCGGTTGTGCGCACGTAATCCGGATAACTACGCCATTTGTTACTTGGGTGGCAGATGACTGTCTTAAGTCGGCAACGATTGCCCATCTGTCTCGTTGGTTTCTTTGTAGTCAAAATTTTAATTTGTGTTTCATGTTTCTATGTCGAATGTCTCTTTTGTGTCTCTTACTACGCTTGTTTACTCAGTGGTGTCTCATCATGTTATTTGGTGCTTTGCTGTAGGTATTGGAACCAAGTCTGGTTGGTGCTTTGCTGTAGGTATTGGAACCAAGTCTGGTTGGTGCTTTGCTGTAGGTATTGGAACCAAGTCTGGTTGGTGCTTTGCTGTAGGTATTGGAACCAAGTCTGGTTGGTGCTTTGCTGTAGGTATTGGAACCAAGTCTGGTTGGTGCTTTGCTGTAGGTATTGGAACCAAGTCTGGTTCGTGCTTTGCTGTAGGTATTGGAACCAAGTCTGGTTCGTGCTTTGCTGTAGGTATTTGAACCAAGTCTGGTTGGTGCTTTGCTGTAGGTATTGGAACCAAGTCTGGTTGGTGCTTTGCTGTAGGTATTGGAACCAAGTCTGGTTGGCCATGGTCCTTTGCTGTAGGTATTGGAACCAAGTCTGGTTGGTCCTTTGCTGTAGGTATTGGAACCAAGTCTGGTTGGTCCTTTGCTGTAGGTATTGGAACCAAGTCTGGTTGGTCCTTTGCTGTAGGTATTGGAACCAAGTCTGGTTGATGCTTTGCTGTAGGTATTGGAACCAAGTCTGGTTGGTGCTTTGCTGTAGGTATTGGAACCAAGTCTGGGTGGTCCTTTGCTGTAGGTATTGGAACCAAGTCTGGTTGGTCCTTTGCTGTAGGTATTGAAACCAAGTCTGGTTGGTCCTTTGCTGTAGGTATTGGAACCAAGTCTGGTTCGGGAGATGAATTTATACAAGCGTTGCGCTTTTTTTCAGATCCCTCCATTCATTCTTATTGTCATTTATATATACATGCAATTTTCCATGAATAAATATGTTTAAACTAAGTCTGGTTGGAGTTCCCCTCGTTTCTTTTAACGCTATCAAAAGTTTCAAGAACTTTAAAAGCAGTGGAAATCGACATTTTGGAGTACATGTACATCTATTTCATACCAAGAACTTTCAAAAAATAATTTGTTTCAAAATGTTCCTCGCTTCGGAAATATGAAAGTTCGGAGCTATTTAAAATTAATTTTGAATTAAAGAAAACATTCTCGAGAATTCTTCGGCAATGTTTGCAGAAAGCAATGGTTTTCGACATCGGAACTCTCTTCCTTAACGACGATATAACGAGCAGTGACATTTCAATGCTTCAGGCTGCATGGTTTATGTACATTTACTTGAAACTGCACTGTATAAACTTTGAAATTCACGTAATATGCATTTGATCTATCCTCCCAAATGTTCAACATTCGCCCACGATTTTAAAGAGTGAATTTCCAGATCTATCGGCTACGCCCCTGAATAAACACTGATTTCAGAATAAAGAATGATCATTTGTATCATTGTCAGGAGAATAGACAATAAATGTGCACGTGTTGATTTCTATATCGTGATAACAAACTAAATTAGTATGGTTAATTTGTAAGATTCATCAGTAGGTACCGAGGGACTATCAATAATCAAAGGGTGCCGAGAGACCGTACGAAATCTAGTACCTGCATTGTGTTATAAGGCATAAGTGGATTAGAGTGCACGTGCTTACATTAATCTGGGCCGTACAGATTAATGATCTTTAATTACTAATGACTTTTACAAAAACGCCCTGACCTAGCCTCTGTAAGATCACAATGGGAATTAAAGACGGCCCCTGAATTGTCGATATATGTGGAAGATCAAACCCGATAACAGACTTCATGGAGAATGTATTTTCAATTTACGATGTGAAATTTGCAATGTGGAATGCCATTTATCTTTTGTAATTGTTTATCTGTCAAGACGAAATCTTCCCTGTCTGTTTACAAAAGGCTCGGGCTTACGTCTTGTTGAATTAAAGACTAGGAGACATGTGAATTACCATTGTATCCATGTTATTTATAGAGAGGGGAAAGAAGCTTGATAACACCTTTAGTCAGGCAACTAAAATACCTCTCATTTGTATTTGATGAAAGGTAGACTTTTATAGTTAACAGACTTTCACATAATGTTCATACGGCTTGCAAAAGGGAACTAACTCTTACATGTACATTTTTACCAAAATGCATGTCCTACATGCTAAAGTAGTCAGACGCGGGTCTAGAACAGAGAGGGGATTTAAACTTGTGAAAATTTGACTTTGTGAAAAAAAAATTCCTGAATTTTACATCATTTTTTTTTCAACACCATGGATCCCTCATGATCGACTGCACCACTTAAAAATTTTTACATCATATTTTTTTTAACACCATGGATCCCTCATGATCGACTGGACCACTTGGAAAAATTCTAGATCCGCCAGTGACGTTGATCAAATCTTTTAGAATTCAACAAAATAGCGAATCAATATGGCAGTCAGACTTACATACTGACATCTAAAATGATGATGATGATGATGATGATGATGATGATGATGATCGTAACGGCAGCATGCACAACATCAGATTCTTTGATTTTCGATTTATATCACGAAGATTTCAACAGGGCGTAGCGCCTTTATAGCTTTTGCAAATTTGACTTTTCCTGTACTTTGAGTGTGTACAAAAGCCCTCCTACACATATGCATTTTGGCAGGTGCCGCATGCAATAGGCAATAAGAGCAAAATCAACACTAAAACCTAATCATAGCATACAAAATACCTTATACAGGTGGAAATCTAATAGGGGATGTATTGGTAGAGATATTTGGTATTTTATGTGTTTACAACCAGAATAAAAAGTGCTCATGGGTCGGTGTTTGTGTTGGCAACAGCGGGATACGTATGAAATAGCGATGGGGAAGGAAATCTTACATACGAAATGTCCAATGAATAGACTACATATCTGGCATATTTACATTGAACACAGATCATTGGCAGAACCCGGGGTCGTGTCAGCGCTTAAAGCAGTCTGTCAATGTGTCAACGATGACACTATAGTATGGGACGTCACTGATATCATAAAACATTCAAATGACCTGGATATTTATAAGACGGGTGGGTGGCGGTATGGTCATAAAATGTTAAACAGGAATTTGAATGAGACATATGGGTATTTTATTCGTTCATGCATGTAATACTTCCTTCTATCCTTCCTTCCTCCCTAAATATAACATTTTCCTTCTCCTCCTTCCTTCCCATTCATTCATTCACAGGTTAGCACGATTTTTTTTATCTATTTTAAGATAGGCAAATTTGTTTCATTTTTATTTTGCTGTTTCGTTATCAATTCGATCACTTATTCTTCTTATCTAATTATCTACGAAAACAATATCAATAGATTCATTTTAATGAATAGCAGTCAATTTATTTGAGCATTTTTTTTTTATCTTTGAAAAATTCCTTTTTTTTTTTCCTTGTTTTGTTTTGTTTTTGTTTTTGTTCGAGATTTTCCTAAGTTTCATTGGCTGTAGATACGGCAATATATTACGAATTCATGTATGCTATGATAACAGTAATGATGTGTTAATGAACTAAACTTGCAAAATTATTACTCTATTAAATATTTTCTTTCAAAACGAAGGAGATGAAAGCAAACCTACCTCATGGGTACGTGTTAATGTGTTCAATCCATAGATACACAACCAAAAGAGAAATGTTAAATCACTATAAATAATTTATAAATGGGCAATGTAAAGTATAAAATCCCCTTTCTTAAAGCGTAGAGAATGGTCACACGTTAGTATCCCATTATAAAGTGTATAGTGTCGCGCGCCGAGGTATATGATATATAACCTAGAGTGTTTTTCAAATCATAATCTCACTCGTCGATATATTTCCTTTCTATATAAAGTTTTCACTTTTTGTATTCAAGAGTCTCTAGTGAGATGATTTTTTTTCTATTTTGTCAGACAGGGCGGATCCAGGATTTTTGTCGAAGGGTGTGGGCGTTGGTATTTGATTTACCTAAATAAACTTTCGCTTAAAAATTTTGTGAAAAACGTTGATTTGAAAGTAAAGCGACAGCGTAAGAATTTAGCATACTGCCTTATCTTAATACAACCAGTTTCTTTTCTTTTCAGAAGAATAAAAAGTGCGCAGCGTGAAACTGACAAACTATAGGCTGCACATAGATTTTAAGATGTTCACTGCATACATAAACCATACAAAATCTTAACTTACATATACATCATTGTAAAATGCTGATAGATATCGGTCTATAACTCCTACATTAAAATGGTGTACATGTATAATGCATATCACTGGAGGGCGCGGATCAAGAGGGGGATAAGGGTACTAACGCCCCTCCCTTTTCCTTCTATTTTTCAAAATAAACCCCTCAATTTTCGCGAACATACAAATACGAAACATTTTACGGGATTTTTTTTTATCAAAAGCACAGGATGGACCCCTCTCTCTGACGGGTTTGTTTCCCCCCTTGATAGATTTTCTAGATCCGCCACTGGCCAGGGACGAATATTACATGTATGCGTTTCAATTTTTAAATTTCCATTAAACCATGGAGCGTGTATCAAAAGTTAAAATCTCTTGTTTATTAATGATTTCATGTGGAATAATCAGATAGATAAGTCGGCTATTTAATCTTTGGCCAGATGGGAAAAATTCTGGTTTGGATTTTTGTCAAACAAATATCCCTAGGCTAAGCAGATTGTACATGTAATGCTCTTAACATTGGTGAAAGGTAACCCAGACTGATTGCCATATAACGGAGAATTGTTACTCCCAAGATTATCATATCACAAAAAAGAAAGCTTAGGTCATTTATATAACTTATTTTAAAAAGTATATTATTAGATATTTTGTGTCAGGCGGAATGGAAAATGTGGTGGTCCAGGAATCAAACCCGAGACCTTCTGTTTACAGGGCTGACGCTCCTACCGACTGAGCTAACCGGGCACGATACCCAAATCGTTACACTCGACCCGGTCAAATTTTGAGGTTTCCCAAAGTTGTCAACCGGAAAGCTCACAAAGAAAGACAAATACATCCCTGGTTCTTCACTATAGTTGCCCTAAATCACCCGCAACTCATGAGGTTCACCCCACGGTACCACATACTGTGACAGGCAGAATGGAAATTAAAATGTGCCCGTTCCAAGAATCGAACCCGATACCTTCTGCTTACTGGGCAGACGCTCTAATAGACTGGGCACGATACCCGAATCGGCACAATTCCAAGACTTCTGCAAAGAAAAATATGGGCGCATATAGACCGAATTCCTGGGGAGGATGGAGGTCCACTTCACCAAGAAAGGTCCAGCCTATGACTTTGATAAAAATATATCACGTACAACTTTCGTACACACGCGAAAATCGAGCAGATAGGACCAAGGTCTATATCCCACTACCAGTTGAACCAGAAAGGTCAGACTCTCTATCCCATTGGCGGTCGACTGGCATATGTTTCGATTCCATTACTGGTCTACAATAAAGTGTTTCTATTCCATAACCAGTCGAATGTAAAAAGGTCCCTTTTCCATATCAAGTCGATTCCCGTTTGCTTGATGTAGTATGAGCTATATATATATAGTAACCTATAGTACACCAGGCATTCGCAAGCTCGATAAATCCTTGTGAAGTCGATTGAGGAAAGGCTCTATTTCATAACCGGTCGACTTAGAAATATCTCTATTACATAACAAGTCGACCGAGAAAGTCTCTTTTCAATTACATGGTGACTGAGAAATGTCTATATTCCATCAACTGTCGACTGTGAAAGACCAACAAAGAAAGATATCTTAAATTACCATAACCCTAACCCTAACCAGTCGACAAAGAAAGGTATCTTTTCTATTACCAGTCAAATGAGAAAGATCTCTCTCTTTTTCGTTACCAGTCAAATGAGAAAGGTCTGTTTTCCATTACCAGTCAATTGCGAAAGGTCTGTTTTCCATTATCAGTCAAATAAGAAAGGTCTGTGTTTTATAATCAGTAGACATAGAAAGGCCTATATTCTATAAACAGTTGACTTAAAAGGGTGTCTGTTCCATTATCAGTCGACCGGAAAAGGTCTTATTCTATTTCATTCGACCGGAAAAGGTCTTTATCCTATTTCATGTCGACCGAAAAAGGTCTTTATTCTATTTCATGTCGACCGGAAAAGGTCTTTACTCTATTTCATGTCGACCGAAAAAGGTCTGTATTTCATTACGACCGAGAAAGGCCTGTAATTTATAACAAGACAACTGAGAAATAAAGGTCTTTATAAATGTCAATAGTAGGCGACTGGGAAAGGTCTCTAATCTGACTTAACAAGGCCTCTATACAATTGAGAAAGATTGTCATTTCATTACCAGGAGGTATAGTCAGTACGCCATTCCGTGTACGTTGGCGGAAAAGATATGATTTATGGCGTACGTTGTAAGACAAAAACTTCTCATTTCTGCAAAAATTCTCGAATATTCGTAATAATACCGGAATGGTTCCCAATCCATTCGACCCTTTGATTCATATGTATTTTTTGGATCAAATAAAATAATCTGTCGATTAATCGGTTTAAGCGTGATGGCTGCATAACTAGCGCCAATCAACTCCAGAGGACAAGCATTGTGTACTAACTTTATTCTACAGTTTATCAAATATATTCAATATTTCTTCCAAGTAATAACTGAAATATAAAGAAACAAACATTTTCTTTAAAATAAAGCTAAGTAAGACCTTCATTTCTCTAACTGTAGATAGATATGACAGGACAAGAAAAAAATCGTACGCTACACACAAGAATACGACAAATATGACATGTACGTTAACTTTTCAAATAAGTCGTATACCACGCCGACAGTCAAAAATAATACAAATACTACATGAAGTATACGTTTCATACAAAATACTAAATATAGAGTATGTCTTTTATATCATTGCATATGTACCTGAAATTGAACAGTTGAAGTATGAAGTATGAACTCATATACTGCCCGAAAAACACAAAGAATACTGATAGAAATGAAGAAAATATACTAAGACACCGTCCTGCTTACTCCCGTGCTTACTCCTTTTCGAACCAGTGGGTATCTGTAGCAATCCGTAGGTAATTTCTGAAAGGAAAATGAAGTGAACTGTATACAAGTTTCACTGATTTTGGATTTTCAACCATTTTCTTGCGTGTGTCCCGCTATGATCATGTTGGAGACTACCTTTGACGTAATAACATTTATCTTTAAATAAGACATTCCTATCTTGAAAGAGAACAGCATAAGCGATTTACCAAAAGTTTGATCATCGAGTATTCAATGTACAAAATTGGGCATATTCCGCTGTGATGCATACAAAAACAGGCTTGTCCTCAAATATTTCTTAAATTTTAAGTTTTAGACAGGTTCAATGCACCCAATTAGGTTTTCTTTGTGGTAGAGAATGCATATTATAAGATACAACCTGCTAAATAGGCCAATTATGGAATAAAAGGACCTTTTCCTGCTGATGGCTACAGAACAGTAGCTCGTCACCTCATATTTCGGCACGTTTCACAACAAAATAAAGCCCTGAACAAGCACAGTGATAACATTTATGTTTAAGTGACTTCAGTCGCTACCGAACAGTACAAAGACAATCTTACCAAAATCGTCATTATAAACTCACACACACATACATAAAGCGGAAGTTTACATCATGTTTTCTTCCAGCGTACACTAGAAAGCGTACTGATTAAACCCCATGATTACATTTTGTACCAGTATACTGAGAAATAACGCTTTTAATTACGTTACCAGTCGACTGACAAAGTAGTTGTTGAATGAGAAATGTTTCTTTTGAATTTACAAGTCGATCGAGGAAGGTATGTACTCTTCCATTAACAGTCGACTGAGAAAGGTGTCTATTACATGTATATACATGTAATCAGATGACTGAGAATGGTCTACCAGTCGACCAAAAAGGTCTCAATTCCATTACAAATTGGATGAGAAAGGTCTCTATTCCAGTTCAAGTCGACTGAGGAAGGTATGTTGTATTCTTCCACAACCAGTCGATTGAGAAATGTCTCTATTCCATCAAAAGTTGACAAATCGGACGAGAAAGGTATCTTATCCATAACCAATTGACTGAGATATGTTAGAAATACATTTACAAATTTTCCATCCCCTCTCTTTCCGACTAAGTTTCTTTCTTCAATTATCCAGCGATAGGTCAGTGTTTAAAGTTGCATATCATAGAAAAGAAAAGAGACTGAATGGTATGATAGTTTTAATTCATTATATTTTTACATGGATTATTTTCATTTAACTGAAATTAAAGAAACTGAAACTGTAAGTTTATGACTGGTAATGAACAATTTGTCCTGTACATGCATTTTTCCCTACTTTTTCATGCCAAAACTCATTATGGTCCATAATATTTGGTCTACATATTACACCTGCTATTTATTCGGTTTCCTCTGATCACAAAAATACATTATCAAGAGAGAAATCACTAGATTTTTAATTTGTAAACGAAATAAAATACCAATGTTTTGATATTCAAGATATCGTAGGAAATTATTACATAACATATAGTCAGCGAGTTTAAATTGCGTATATATTTTGTATCAACAAACTTTCTCGATGGTAAGTGATATTATATGAAATACAGATGACGTTATTTTATTATTTTTTTCTCGTGCATGTAAACTCTTCAAAACAATTGATCAAGTGATAAAATGCATGGTTTAAAACGGTTTTGACACATGCAAGCACCAAAGGCTTGTCTTCTATGAAGTAAAACCTTTTAAATTTTCATTTGTCAGTTAACTGTGTATTCTAAATTATTTTCCAGCTCTGAAGCTTTGTTTCGGCCCTTTATCAAATTTGACATTAAGAATATACATATTTGATTTTGTGGAAACTTGTCATTTAATCCTGAAATATCATCGAAATTAAAGGAGGTTAACATCTAAGCACCATCCATTCAGTGCTAAGCACCATCCATTCAATGCTAAGCACCATCCATTCAATGCTAAGCACCGTCCATTCAATGCTAAGCACCATCCATTCAATGCTAAGCACCGTCCATTCAATGCTAAGCACCGTCCATTCAATGCTAAGCACCATCCATTCAATGCTAAGCACCGTCCATTCAATGCTAAGCACCGTCCATTCAATGCTAAGCACCATCCATTCAATGCTATTTTGGTCAAAGATTTTATTGAACTATGCTTCTGAATCACCCTACAGAGAAGTTGGAGCCACGCATTCTTTAAAAACAGATTCACAAAATTAAAACAAATCAAATTTGAGGGACGTTACATGTACTAAAATAAATTTGACTGAAAAGTCTGAAAATCACGTTGTAACACCATTGATGATTTGCTAACCGAAACATATGTCTAGCTGGAGCATGAAAATTGGTCTGTAATGTTGTTCCAGGAGGTAACGAGATCGAACACTTCTATTTTTTCTTTTCTTTTTAACCATTCTCTTGTACTAACAGTGGGCAAATTAATCATGAACCCGCACACTAGTTCATTTTTGCACCCGCCCACCCTTGGAGATACTGCCATCAGGTAGGGGGTACCTAACTTAGTCAGAATCCAAACTGTTTACCTGGTGCACACCTGGTACATGTACCTGAGATATTCACCTTTAATTAATAAAAATCCTGCAGGAATTTTCAATTTCCTGCAGCATTTTTTAATTTCCTGTAGTAGTTCCCGCAGGAATGATAATTTCATGCAGGAATTTTCATTTTCCCACAGGAATTATCTATTTTTCAGAATATTCCTAAAGGAAAATAAATAATTCCTGCAGGAAATTTTAAAACTCCTGCAGGAAATTGACAATTTCTGCAGGATTTTTATTAATTAAAGGTGAAAATCTCAGGTACCAGATGTGCACCAGGTAACAGTTTGGATTCTGACTAAGTTTGGTAGCTCCTACCTGATGGCAGTATTCGTAGTATCTCCAAGGGTGGGCGGATGCAAATTAAAATGAATAAACATCAAAGAGGTGCCTAACAGTTATTCAGTCTCAAAGTCGAGAAGGCAAGGCTAAATCGTGAGAATTCCCATCGGAACGGTTGCGAACCCCTGAATGAACAACATTCCGAAGTGAGACCAGGTGCCCGGGGAGAGTTAGCGTCTCCTGATTGCATGCAACACAGTCGCAACAGCTCCATGGAAACCTGTCAAATTCGATAATTGTCTCGATGTATATTTTTGATGTACAGATCAGGTAAGTACATGTTGTATGTCTTGTTTGGTGACGACGACAGCCATTCAATCACAATGTAGAATGTTACTGATCATTCTGGAAAGGGGGTTCTGATATGCTTTTATGATATCCCCGTAGCGACCGAAGAACTTCCTCGATGATTATTTCAGCCGTTGTGTGATGTAACCCGGAACAAGTAGCTTACTTACTAGCGTGCAAGTTCATAATTATTTTTCCCACTATTAACTGTTTTTATACAAAGTAAATATTTGACATGAATTACAAGACATAATGTTACGTAATGACCGCGGCGAAACACACACTGATATGAGCGAGACATAGGTCAACACCTAAAACTACCACAGTGTTTTTTTATTATTTTGGGGGAAGGTGCCTGTACCTTTCCAATTAATTTTGGGAAAATGTGCAATATTTTGCTAAATTTGGGAAATCTTAAAGGCAACCTCTCTGCAACGTATCTTTTATTCACACTGCTAACCATGAATTAGCCTTTAACAAGTGATTAAGAAAAATGTTTAAGATACACTCAGAAAAAGGACATTTTGTGCTGATTTACAACCTTTTTCAGATAATTCTCCAGTGATTTTTTTTTCAAAGTTCCTCTTTGGGAGTTGTTGAGCGATTTAGGAAGAGGGGGTATGGGGGTTAAATGGATTTTGGAACTTGTAAAGGGGCAAATTTCGGATTCAAAACAAGAAAAAGCACATCAATAAACAGCCGGATATGAGGCAAATAATCCACTCAAAAAGACAAAACACCAGGCAAAGCACCATTGTAATAAAAAGGACTGTCACAACACATAACAGAAAAAGATAATAATTACTACACAGCAAATTGTGCATCACAGGAAATTCATATGTAATGAGCATCATGTAAATTTCACATATATTTTTCTTGTGACATCCATTCAAAACTGAATTCACATAAAATTCATGTCAGAAACTTCACATGAATCTCATATAAATTTCATGTTCGTGCTCGTTTCATATGAATTTCATGATAACTTTTATTAAAAGTTTATGTAAACTTCACATGAAGTTCATATGAGGCACACATAATTGGCTGTGTATAGGTAGACAAAGAATGAGAAACTATTTTACTAACGTGACCGCCGGATTAAAAAAGTTCCCCGCGAGGGGTTTGACAGTAAGTGTTTTGAATACTTTCCCTGACATGGTCGCCATAGCACTTTCTACATAGAAATGGCCTCAGACAGTGCAATTCATGTTTTTTATATGTTTTCATTTTCGTGCATGATCATCGACGGCGGGTGCGGCTAGCCAACAGGGGATGTTTACTCCTCACGGGCACCTGATCCCACATCTAGCTTGCTAGGGGTCCGTCGATGCTCAATTTGGTGCTCTATTGTGAGTGCTGCTGAGATTATCGTCTGGATCTCCTTTTACTCATTTATGTTATTATATAATAAGTGTTTTAATGTCGTCTTTGGTATTTGGTCTTCTTTGTCCCGTTCGTGTCTTTTACTGTGACTGTCCACTCTTTGTTTTGGTCTTTGAGTGTTTTAGTGTTTTGTCGTGGATGATGCACCAGAGTCACATGTTGAAGATCCCCTCCTTTCCTTTACAGGGAAATGGAACTTATCGAAGGAGATGCCTTTAAAATGAATTTAAGAAGTCAAACAGGCAACCAAAATACAGTTTCAGATCATCAGAAAGCTTTCAGTTTAAAGTCCCAACAGCGTGAAACCAAGAACATTTCGCGCTGAAATTAATTAATAGAAGAACCTGTTTCTCTTTCAAATGTTTAACGTCTTCAAATTCATTAGCATCAGTTTAGATGTTGTAGATCGAGAATATACTACGATTCAGATGATATTTATTGGGTAAGGTATGTAATCTGATTCATGTTAAAAGTTTACATGTATTTTGTATTACAGAAAGGGCAGTAATTTGGGAAACCTAGAATCAAACCGATACATTCCTCTGTCTTCATTACAATGTACTTAATTCTTCTGTTATGATTACGTCTGCTAACTCTGTCGCATTAAGCTTTGTTTTGGCCCTTTATTAATTTGACATCATATATAATTTTGCTATTTCGGAAACTTGTCATTTCATTCAAAACTATCATCGAAATTAAAGGAGGTTAAAATCCAATCACCATCCTTCCAAATTGATGCAATTTTGGGCGTAGATTTTATTGATGCTATTTTAGACGTAGATTTTATTAACTATGCTACTGAATCGATCCTGCAGAAAATTTGGAGGCGCACACTCTTTGCAAAATGCATAAATTCAAATTCAAAAAATGAAACTAGGGGACGCCACTAAAATACATAGAACTGTGTCTGAAACTGACTTCATGAGGCATTTACCCAAGTACCACTCATGAGATTTTTACTTTCAGAAGCATTCAATTTGGTTCGGTATTTTCTTCAAGAAGGTAAACAATTCTGTATTATTATTTCAGACGTTATAACTATTTGGCTTGTCCTTGGCCGATAATCAATGTTGAACGCTATTGATGATTGTTACGTCTTCAAATTCATAACATAATTCAAGAATATTGTATCATAAATAAAATGGTCCTTCTACAACATAAATACTATTAACATGATTGAATTAAAAGAGTGAATAAAAATTAAAAACATTAATTTAGTAGTTTATCTTGCTGGTCATTGTCCTTTAATGAATTTGTTTTGTCTGATCTTTACTTTTTTGTAATCCTGTACATGTATTTAGATATGGACAGTGCAAAGTGGATTTAAAAGATATATTTTTTACCATCACAGTTTTGGTGCCAAAACTTTCGCTAAAACCCCGGAATTGCAGATAACGCTTTTTTTAAAGCAAACGGAAAAGGTAAACCAAGCTGTGACAAGTGACAACAGCAGAACGCATACATGATTAGGGAAATAGCAGATATGTACATGCATGTATTTTATATATTGTTTCATTTTCTCATTTTCGTGCAGGAATATCGACGGCGGGTGCGGCTAGCCAACAGGGAATGCTTACTCCTCCCGGTCACATGATCTCACCTCTAGCTTGCTAGGTGTCCGTCGATGCTCAATTTGGTGCTCTATTGTGAGTGCTGTCAGGATCCTCTTTAACTCATGTACATGTACATGTGCCACAGATTTGACTATTTCAAAGGTCTTATCCGATTGTCAATGGAAAGAGGTGACACTTTATTGATATTTTTTATCAGTTTTATCATGTTTTATTCCCAATCATGTTCCAAGTCTTATCATGAATCTTATCATGAACCTTATCATGAATAGTTCAAAGACCCAGATCTTATCATTAATAATTCCAAGTGAATAGTTACAAATTAAATCTTACTCAACACGGCAAACGAAAAGGAATATCAAAAACAATCATTATGTAGAAAAAATTAGAAACTGCGAAAACAGTATAACATTCTGAAATAACCCTACAAATTTTAGGGACACACAATGATGAATTAAGAAAGGAGGGGATCTCTAAGAAAACTCGCTTGCTGCACCCACAGCAAAATACCAAAACACACCAAGCGAAAAGACAAAGAGTATATATACACAGTAAGAGACGCAAACGAGACAAGGAACACCAAAAACGACATCTAAACACCAACATTAAAAACGGCATGTGCACATATGCCAACCAGACCAACTTGAAAATTAGAAATTAATTGTGGAGTTACATTTTTAAATTACTTTTGCTTGTTGGCTTTAAGTATCATTGCTACGCACTCATTTTTGTGTCGCCTGCGAAGCATAGCGACACTTAGGGATCACTTTGTCCGTTGTCCGTCTGTCCGTCTGTCCGTCCGTCTGTCTGTCTGTCACACTTTGGGTGTCACAGCCCATAACTTTTGATTGGTAAGTGATAGGGCTTTGATACTTCACATGTATATTCCTTGTGACAAGACCTTCCTACACATACCATAATTTTTGACCTAGTGACCTTGACCTACATAGTTGACCTACTTTTCAAAAAAATTAAGAATAGACATATCTTTTGATTGGTAAGTGTTAGGACTTTGATATTTCACATGTGCAATCCTTGTGGCAAGACCTTTCTACACATACTATAATTTTTGACCTTGTGACCTTGACCTAGATATTTGACCTACTTTTGAACAAAAGATAAGATTCGCTATATCTTTTGATTGGTAAGTGATAGGGCTTTGATATTTCACATGTGTATTCCTTGTGACAAGACCTCCCTACACATACCATAATTTTTGACCTGTTGACCTTGACCTACATATTTGACCTACTTTTCAAAAAAATTAAGAATGGATATATCTTTTGATTGGTAAGTGATAGGGCTTTGGTATTTCACATGTGTATTCCTTTTGACAAGACCTTTATTCACAGACCATAATATTTTACCTTTTGACCTTGATCTAGATATTTGATCTTCTTTTCAAGAAAAGTAATATTGGCTATATCTTTTGATTCGTAGGTGATAGGGCTTTGATATTTCACATGTATTTTCCTTGTAACAATGCCATTCTACACATACCATACTTTTTTACTTTTTGACCTTGACCTAGATATTTGACCTTCTTTTCTAAGGTTGTATATATCTTTTAATTGGTAGGTGAAAGGTCTTTAATAATATTTCTTATGATGAGACCTTTTTGTTACCAATGTTTACATATTGACCTTGACCAAGATGATTGACACTCTTTCCTGAAAATTTGAAAATGACCATAGCTTTTAATTTGTAATTAAGAGGTCTGATATTTCAAATGAATTTCATTTGACAAGACTTTTCTACTGATACCAATAATTTGATCCACTTTCTAGAATAATAATCAAACCGCTTCGCAGGCGACACAAGCATTCCTTGGATTGCTATTTTTCTAAACTTCTGGTGCGTTACAAGACTGCTCTTGACTCCTGTACGACCAAAAGTACAAAAAGAAATCCCTGTATGACTCGGTAATATAGAAGCAATTAACGTTATATAGTTGACAGTCAAAATAAAATAATACGTTCAGTGATAAGCAATAAAGGATAAACAGGAAAGCTTACAGAGAGGGACACAGAGAATCGGATAGTAAATACTTAGACGGAGACCACGAGAACAAACAAAAAAAACATCATTGAAAAAAGGCAACAATGCATATGTAAAAAGTCTTCGAATTCAAAAGCATCATTTAATAGCAGATAGATTTGCAGCATGGACCAGACATGCACGTTTTTGGTACTTAACCTTCGTCAGTGGTCATCAATCTAAACAATGTAATATGGCCAAATAGTGTGAAAGTTATTCATTCAAAATGTGTCGAGGGCGTAGCAGGATGAGTTGGATATGATGCTAAAGGACACAAGTCTTAGAAATTATGATCAGAGAAATTATCGAATGCGTTGAAGAAATGATCGAACTTGGCTACATGTGCCCTAGGAGACTCCTGATCCTCCAGCAGTGACACTCACCAAGTGGTACAAATCTTGAATGTCTTCAAATTCAAAAGCATCATTTAAGAATAAATAAATTTGTAACATGGATCAGACATGTATAGGAATAATCACTACATAAATCCTTCGTAAACGAAATTTCCTATGGACGGTGCTTCTTAAAACGTTATTGCACGGCGCGGTACAATAAGAAGTGGTTCAGATAAATACAAACAAAGATATCGTACTACGTTATCGTAAATACACATTTCGCTTAATTTCCAAAATAAAATTCAGCAGCTAAGAAAAAAGAAATTCTCCAACTCTGTTATTAAAGAGGAGCCTTCTTGAATTTTCCAAATTTCCTATTGCACCACACATGCGTATTTTTGATCATGAATAATCATCATTTGTAATTTAGGGGGTTTTGATGTCGTGTTTGGTGCTCCTCTACCTCAGCCAGTTCATGTTTTATGGATATTGTTTTCAGTGTCGTGCGTGAACATCGACGACGGGTGCGGCTAGCCAAACAGGGTATGCTTTCTCCTCCCGGGCACCTTCTATCAACTCTAGCTTGATAGGGGTCCGTCGATGTTCAATTTAATACTCTATTGTGAGTGCTAAGTGAGTGCTGTTGAGATTATCGTAAGGATCTTCTTTAACTCATTTTTCCCTTTTGAATCTCTTGTTTTGTATGTGTAAACGTCTTCAAATTGAATAGCATCATTTAAGAACAGATAAATTGGCAACATTGACCAGACATGCACATTTCGGGTACTTAACCCTCGTCAGTGATCCTAAATCTAAACTATGTAATATGACCAAATAGTGTGAAATTTAGTATGTCCAAAAATGTATCGAAAGACGTAGCAGGATGGGTGGGATATGATGCTACAGGACCTTTTAAGAAATTTTGATAACAGAAATGTTCGATTGCGTTGAAGAAACGATCAACCGAAATGTATGTCTTCTCTGTATTTTCACTTGGGGTGTGTTAATGTCATGCTATGGGTGCTGCAGCCTGGTCATGTTCGAGATCTCCTCCTTTCTTTTATCTCTATGAAAAATGATACAAAAATGTTTAATGAATTTGGAAGATACTTCAAGCACTTAGTAGAATTTGCCACGCACTATGGAAAACAGTTTATCCAGGTTTATATTTGAGCAAAGGAACAAATTGCTACAAAATTTATCTTTTATACGAAAAGACCGTCAATGGCTGCTGTAAGGATTTGTACAAATGAGATTTTGATCCCGGCGAGAATTTATAAGACAGGTAAACTTGACTTTAATTCCTTTTTAATTGCGCGATGTCAACGTGTCTTTAACGTCAATAGGACGTTCTTCATGCGATCTCGATAACATTGATATCGCAGACTAGGACTAGATGATATACTGTCGGGGCCATTGTCAGGTGTAATCCGAACCCGACAATTACAGTGCAAAAAAGAAGGAATCTTGCCCCTACATCATAATAAAGGATACCCACATTGCAGATAACGCTTTTTTTAAAGCAAACGGAAAAGGTAAACCAAGCTGTGACAAGTGACAACAGCAGAACGCATACATGATTAGGGAAATAGCAGATATGTACATGCATGTATTTTATATATTGTTTTCATTTTCGTGCAGGAATATCGACGGCGGGTGCGGCTAGCCAACAGGGAATGCTTACTCCTCCCGGTCACATGATCTCACCTCTAGCTTGCTAGGTGTCCGTCGATGCTCAATTTGGTGCTCTATTGTGAGTGCTGTCAGGATCCTCTTTAACTCATGTACATGTACATGTGCCACAGATTTGACTATTTCAAAGGTCTTATCCGATTGTCAATGGAAAGAGGTGACACTTTATTGATATTTTTTATCAGTTTTATCATGTTTTATTCCCAATCATGTTCCAAGTCTTATCATGAATCTTATCATGAACCTTATCATGAATAGTTCAAAGACCCAGATCTTATCATTAATAATTCCAAGTGAATAGTTACAAATTAAATCTTACTCAACACGGCAAACGAAAAGGAATATCAAAAACAATCATTATGTAGAAAAAATTAGAAACTGCGAAAACAGTATAACATTCTGAAATAACCCTACAAATTTTAGGGACACACAATGATGAATTAAGAAAGGAGGGGATCTCTAAGAAAACTCGCTTGCTGCACCCACAGCAAAATACCAAAACACACCAAGCGAAAAGACAAAGAGTATATATACACAGTAAGAGACGCAAACGAGACAAGGAACACCAAAAACGACATCTAAACACCAACATTAAAAACGGCATGTGCACATATGCCAACCAGACCAACTTGAAAATTAGAAATTAATTGTGGAGTTACATTTTTAAATTACTTTTGCTTGTTGGCTTTAAGTATCATTGCTACGCACTCATTTTTGTGTCGCCTGCGAAGCATAGCGACACTTAGGGATCACTTTGTCCGTTGTCCGTCTGTCCGTCTGTCCGTCCGTCTGTCTGTCTGTCACACTTTGGGTGTCACAGCCCATAACTTTTGATTGGTAAGTGATAGGGCTTTGATACTTCACATGTATATTCCTTGTGACAAGACCTTCCTACACATACCATAATTTTTGACCTAGTGACCTTGACCTACATAGTTGACCTACTTTTCAAAAAAATTAAGAATAGACATATCTTTTGATTGGTAAGTGTTAGGACTTTGATATTTCACATGTGCAATCCTTGTGGCAAGACCTTTCTACACATACTATAATTTTTGACCTTGTGACCTTGACCTAGATATTTGACCTACTTTTGAACAAAAGATAAGATTCGCTATATCTTTTGATTGGTAAGTGATAGGGCTTTGATATTTCACATGTGTATTCCTTGTGACAAGACCTCCCTACACATACCATAATTTTTGACCTGTTGACCTTGACCTACATATTTGACCTACTTTTCAAAAAAATTAAGAATGGATATATCTTTTGATTGGTAAGTGATAGGGCTTTGGTATTTCACATGTGTATTCCTTTTGACAAGACCTTTATTCACAGACCATAATATTTTACCTTTTGACCTTGATCTAGATATTTGATCTTCTTTTCAAGAAAAGTAATATTGGCTATATCTTTTGATTCGTAGGTGATAGGGCTTTGATATTTCACATGTATTTTCCTTGTAACAATGCCATTCTACACATACCATACTTTTTTACTTTTTGACCTTGACCTAGATATTTGACCTTCTTTTCTAAGGTTGTATATATCTTTTAATTGGTAGGTGAAAGGTCTTTAATAATATTTCTTATGATGAGACCTTTTTGTTACCAATGTTTACATATTGACCTTGACCAAGATGATTGACACTCTTTCCTGAAAATTTGAAAATGACCATAGCTTTTAATTTGTAATTAAGAGGTCTGATATTTCAAATGAATTTCATTTGACAAGACTTTTCTACTGATACCAATAATTTGATCCACTTTCTAGAATAATAATCAAACCGCTTCGCAGGCGACACAAGCATTCCTTGGATTGCTATTTTTCTAAACTTCTGGTGCGTTACAAGACTGCTCTTGACTCCTGTACGACCAAAAGTACAAAAAGAAATCCCTGTATGACTCGGTAATATAGAAGCAATTAACGTTATATAGTTGACAGTCAAAATAAAATAATACGTTCAGTGATAAGCAATAAAGGATAAACAGGAAAGCTTACAGAGAGGGACACAGAGAATCGGATAGTAAATACTTAGACGGAGACCACGAGAACAAACAAAAAAAACATCATTGAAAAAAGGCAACAATGCATATGTAAAAAGTCTTCGAATTCAAAAGCATCATTTAATAGCAGATAGATTTGCAGCATGGACCAGACATGCACGTTTTTGGTACTTAACCTTCGTCAGTGGTCATCAATCTAAACAATGTAATATGGCCAAATAGTGTGAAAGTTATTCATTCAAAATGTGTCGAGGGCGTAGCAGGATGAGTTGGATATGATGCTAAAGGACACAAGTCTTAGAAATTATGATCAGAGAAATTATCGAATGCGTTGAAGAAATGATCGAACTTGGCTACATGTGCCCTAGGAGACTCCTGATCCTCCAGCAGTGACACTCACCAAGTGGTACAAATCTTGAATGTCTTCAAATTCAAAAGCATCATTTAAGAATAAATAAATTTGTAACATGGATCAGACATGTATAGGAATAATCACTACATAAATCCTTCGTAAACGAAATTTCCTATGGACGGTGCTTCTTAAAACGTTATTGCACGGCGCGGTACAATAAGAAGTGGTTCAGATAAATACAAACAAAGATATCGTACTACGTTATCGTAAATACACATTTCGCTTAATTTCCAAAATAAAATTCAGCAGCTAAGAAAAAAGAAATTCTCCAACTCTGTTATTAAAGAGGAGCCTTCTTGAATTTTCCAAATTTCCTATTGCACCACACATGCGTATTTTTGATCATGAATAATCATCATTTGTAATTTAGGGGGTTTTGATGTCGTGTTTGGTGCTCCTCTACCTCAGCCAGTTCATGTTTTATGGATATTGTTTTCAGTGTCGTGCGTGAACATCGACGACGGGTGCGGCTAGCCAAACAGGGTATGCTTTCTCCTCCCGGGCACCTTCTATCAACTCTAGCTTGATAGGGGTCCGTCGATGTTCAATTTAATACTCTATTGTGAGTGCTAAGTGAGTGCTGTTGAGATTATCGTAAGGATCTTCTTTAACTCATTTTTCCCTTTTGAATCTCTTGTTTTGTATGTGTAAACGTCTTCAAATTGAATAGCATCATTTAAGAACAGATAAATTGGCAACATTGACCAGACATGCACATTTCGGGTACTTAACCCTCGTCAGTGATCCTAAATCTAAACTATGTAATATGACCAAATAGTGTGAAATTTAGTATGTCCAAAAATGTATCGAAAGACGTAGCAGGATGGGTGGGATATGATGCTACAGGACCTTTTAAGAAATTTTGATAACAGAAATGTTCGATTGCGTTGAAGAAACGATCAACCGAAATGTATGTCTTCTCTGTATTTTCACTTGGGGTGTGTTAATGTCATGCTATGGGTGCTGCAGCCTGGTCATGTTCGAGATCTCCTCCTTTCTTTTATCTCTATGAAAAATGATACAAAAATGTTTAATGAATTTGGAAGATACTTCAAGCACTTAGTAGAATTTGCCACGCACTATGGAAAACAGTTTATCCAGGTTTATATTTGAGCAAAGGAACAAATTGCTACAAAATTTATCTTTTATACGAAAAGACCGTCAATGGCTGCTGTAAGGATTTGTACAAATGAGATTTTGATCCCGGCGAGAATTTATAAGACAGGTAAACTTGACTTTAATTCCTTTTTAATTGCGCGATGTCAACGTGTCTTTAACGTCAATAGGACGTTCTTCATGCGATCTCGATAACATTGATATCGCAGACTAGGACTAGATGATATACTGTCGGGGCCATTGTCAGGTGTAATCCGAACCCGACAATTACAGTGCAAAAAAGAAGGAATCTTGCCCCTACATCATAATAAAGGATACCCACATTCACGGGAATGAAAAAGAAATTTGCGTAATATAAGACCATGGAATATTTGCACAGCTAGACCTAACTGCAAGAAGGTGTAAAATACAATTAACACTTTTGGTAGATAAATCTACAATTTTACATGGATTAGCATATTAATATCTCCATAAATAACCTAAGTTTTCAACAGTATAACCATAAATCTTTTTGATTATCCTTACAATTCAAAGTGTTGCATGTCACATTCATCCTTCAGATTTATGCTCTATATGATAATTATCATTCTGAGATCGCAAAATTACATAAAAATATAATGTATATTCATAACAACTGACTTTCACGGTGGGTAATTTCTTCGTGTAATATAGATTATTTATCACAAAAAGAAAAATGTGATACAGTGTAAGAATGCCTTACATGTAATTATGAGTTTTACCCTAATTAATATTCCCTTTATTTTTGGATATAACTCATAACTATGACACTCTCACACTTTGCACATCACATTCCAAGTTCTTGTGTCTCCTGCGAAGCATAGCGACACTTAGGGATCACTTTGTCCGTTTTCCGTCTGTCCGTCTGTCCGTCCGTCCGTCTGTCAGTCCGTCTGTCTGTCTGTCTGTCACACTTTGGGTGTCACAGCCCATAACTTTTGAATGGTAAGTGATAGGGCTTTGATATTTCACATGTGTATTCCTTGTGCCAAGACCTTCCTACTCATACCATAATTTTTGACCTATTGACCTTGACCTTCATATTTGACCTACTTTTCAAAAAAATTAAGAATGGATATATCTTTTGAATGGTAAGTGATAGGGCTTTGGTATTTCACACGTGCATTCCTTGTGACAAGACCTTTCTACACAGACCAAATTATTTGACCTTTTGACCTTGTCCTAGATATTTGACGTACTTTTCAAGAAAAGTAATATTGGCTATATCTTTTGATTGGTAGGTGATAGGGCTTTGATATTTCACATGTATTTTCCTTGTAACAATGCCATTCTACACATACCAATTTTTTTACCTTTTGACCTTGACCTAGCTATTTGACCTTCTTTTCTAAGGTTGTATATATCTTTTAATTGGTAGGTGATAGGTCTTTAATATTTCTTATGATGAGACCTTTTTGTAACCAATTTTTACGTAGTGACCTTGACCTAGATGATTGACACTCTTTTTCTGAAAATTTGAGAATGACCAAATCTTTTATTTGTATTGAAGAGGTCTGATATTTCAAATGTATTTTTCATTTGACAAGACTTTTCTACTGATACCAATAATTTTGATCCACTTTCTAGAATAATAATCAAACCGCTTCGCAGGCGACTCAAGCATTTATTGGATTGCTATTTTGTTATATAAAATTTTCTAAAAATTATGCGTATTGAACTTTTTATGTATAGTGGTTCTCGGATAGTAACACCATTTCCTTATCACACTTATTAATTAATACACTTGAATGTTTTAAGTGTATTCATTACTATTTTTCAAGCTCTTTCGCCTGAAAGGAGCTTCGTTTTGGTCCTTGATCCATTTGACACAATATATTGCTTTAGAAGCTTCGTCGATCCTTGATCCATTTGACATCATAGATTACTTTGCTATTTCATTTCATCCTAAAACTCATCGTAATGTAATGCAGTCAACATCCTTGTACCATCCCCCCAAATTGTGCTCTTTCGGTCATAGATGTCATTCAACTACGATGTATGCTGCTAAATCGACATTAAAGGAAATTGGAGCCACAGCACTATTACAAAGTACAGATAAATTAAAGTGGATGGCGCTACTTAGATAAATTTGGCTGATTCTGAAAATCACTTTGACTTCTAACAATGATCACAGTAGCATGTATTTATGCCATATTACCATCTCTTCTCCAGAAGGCTTATATTTTGCAATGCTTAATAAAAACACAACACCTATAATAAATTGTTAATATCAATTCTCTGTAAGGACCAAAATATTTTGGAAACAGGATGTCATGGAATTTTATGATTTTTTTTTTTGAAAATGAATATTCCGATTGCCATGGAAACGAGGTCTGTCTATTTATAGCACTACAAAAATGGTCAAATAAGTCATCTTTGGTTAATATGTTGCCATGGAAACCATTGTAAGAGTTAATTGGTATAATTAACAACTTATAATCTTTAAAACCTCTATTTTTAGAAAAATTAACAATTTTTTGAAATTTCTCTCAATTAGCCGAATCCTATCAAATCAAAATCAGTGAAAAATTGCCATAAAATAAGGTTAAAATTAAGGCCTATTTTTGTCCAATTTTTACCATTTTTAAGCAAAAATAACACAAAATGTCAGGCTGATAACATCATCACTGTTGTCAGAACAAAATAGATTTCATGTGACAAATATAATCACTGAAAAAAATATGTGAGACCTTGTTTTGTTTTCCTACATTTTGAGGTCAAAATGGTTGCTATGGCAACTTTTCATTTGACACATGATGACTATATCTTTTCAAATTGATTGTTATCTTGGTTAAAATAACATATATTGCTTAAGCTTCATGTAGGGACAACAAAAGAAATTATTCTTTATTTGAGCACTTCCAAAATTTGTCAAGGTCATTGACTCTAAGTTCAAGGTCAATTCAAAATATAGGTTCCAATTTCAATAAAATTTGCATTTTTGTTGTTATTTATTGTTACTTATCTAAGGCTTGACTGTCATATATTTGTATCCAACATACTTCTTTCTAAAATTAGGACCGATAGGTGGAAAAACATTGCAATTTTTAGTTCAGAACATTTCTCCTAAAAAAATAAGCCCCAGACAAAAATCATTATAATCTCACTTTTTTTTATATCATATGTATGCATGGAATATTAGCTACAAATCAAGGATGTCATTGATTTTGAGATTTTTGCAACTTTGGTCAATAAGTAGGGGATATATCCAAAATCACTATGTATGTGTTTGTTTTACCCAATACCATATAGTATATGAGTAACTGCCTCTCATTCTTTTTAAAAATCACAGAATTTTGCCAAATTTTGTGAATTGCATTCAAGATGACCTTGACATTGGGTCCTGTGACCTTGAAAACTTTTAAAGTCATTTTTAATCAATAATGCTCTTTTATATGCACTGATAAAAAAATTGCCTAAAATTATATAACGGACAGCTAAAAATTTACTAGTAAATTACTCTATGTGTAATAGCACTGAACAGAATGTCACCATGGTAACCATTTTTATACCCTTTTGAATAAAATTGTGAAGAGGTCCCACTCAAATTTGAACATTTTCTTAAAGATCGAGGATAAAACTTAAAAGATAATTGGCAGTAGAAATCAAGTTAGTCTGACATTTCAGATTATTTGCCCTTAAAATTGAGCAAAATCATGTTAAATTAGGAGCTTTTTCGGTCTTAAAAAGGGCCTCTTCAAAACAGCTTTTGCCTACATTTTGGGCCTACTGACAAAAAGAATAGCGGGCGGAAGCATACTTCTTGTGTAGTATTTATATAATGAAAGATGTAAAGAGAAAAATTAAGGAAATTTCAGTTGACTTTAATAGCTGTTACCATGGAAACGAGTCTTGTGAAAATGATATGTTACAAGTATTCTACTGATGCGTAAAATTTCAAACATGGTTTCCATGGCAACGAAAACTTAATTTGTAAAAAGGAAGTTTATTTTTGTCTCAGTACATCATATACACCTCCCATACCAAAAATCTCCAACATTGGAGACATGCTATTTCCACGTGCTATTGAAATTATTTTGGTCCTTACAGAGAATTGCTATTAAAAAGTAATGAACAATTTGTAAACGGAACTAGGGAACAAAACAATTGCAAAACCAAAAAAAGTTTTAACGTTCTACAAAGGAGTAAAACAGTGGAAATGAGGTCAGGTGCCCGTGAAGAGTAGACATTCACAGCTTTCTAGCAGTACCTGTCACCTTAGCCATTCAGAAAAAAAGTAAAAATCAGAAAGTGAACAAACCTGACATGTGTGTTTTGGGTGGTTCAAAAATGAAACAGTGTTCAAAATGTAATACGTAATATCATGTAATATGGGCAAATTAAATATTTGTACCACATGGTGAGTGTTACTGTTGGTGAACCAGGAGTCCCAGAAGGAACATCTAATAAAATCCTATCAACTTCGGTCGATTTTTTTTTCAAAGGCATTTGAAAATATTTAATTCTATTCACAATTTTTTTTCTAAATTTCTGAAAGTGGGTTATGTAGCATCATATCCCACCCGTCTTGCTCCGTCTTTCGGTATTTTCTTGGATATAACTTTGACATTCTTTGGCCATCTTTCATCGTCTGGATTGAGGATCACTGACGAGAGTTAAGTACCCGAAACGTCTGATCCATGATGCAAATTTACCTGTTCTTAAATACCGTAATGCTATGAAGTAGAAGACATGTAAACTTCCAACAATTCAGTCAATGGTGTCAATGGTGTCTGTTTTTATATCTTGGTACTCCAGCGACCAATAAGGAGAATCGAGAATACAAGATGAAATGGATCAGATAAAGTGTGAGTGGAAGATTAATGTTGAATAAGGAAAATCATGTTAAATATTGTTTAATGTTGACTCATTCTAAACAAAGCCATCCAGCGGCCTGGATTCGTGATTTTTCAAAAATTAGTAAATTTACTGATCCGATGTATATGTAAGGAAAATCATATTAAATATTGTTTTAAGATTTTCGAAGCTCAATGACATTACCAAAAAAATCTCTGATTAAATAACTTCAACCTTCTTTAAAGATTTATCGGCTAAAATTTTGAATTAAATCACGTTTTTAAAGAAGTCGAAGGGTGCGAACGACATGATTGTACATAAAATATTTATCTTTCTGATATCAAGGAGATTCTAAAATACGACTTGTTACGCAACCTACGGTTTCAATCTGTTTGATGAAGAATATCATACGCGATTCAACTCCCCTATGAATAGAATAAACACATCATTAAAACATGAGGGGAATAAAACTTTCAAATAAAATATCCATGTTGTGTTTGTTATGTGTACATGTACATGTACTGAATGACGTATAATATAATTCTGAAAAGACTGCTTGGAAGAACCTAAATGATCACTGAACATTGTGTGCAAATAGTTACTTCCTACTCCCGGGTGCATGTACGTGACATTAAGTAATTATAACATCAATAGCAGACTTTCGGGTTCATCCGTATTACCGTTCCGTCTCGAATATTACGCGCGCCATTACAGCGTTGTTGACTACGTTCACTTCCGGTTTGGCTTGTTTTTGAGTTGAAACATTCGAAATGAATAGTTCATACGACTTTCGCTCCTGGAAGGTCCCCGATTTATCCAACTATCTTAAGGAAAGGGGCATTTCTGTAAGTCTGAGACGCAAAAACGAGATTGTTCGTATGTGCGAGCTGGCAAACGAACTTCAATTGGAGGTAATCTCCTCAAATAATGACTTCCAAGACATGGATATCAACAGAAGAACAGTATTGAATGGTGAAGAAAAAGTTATTGTAGACGATATTTCAACCATCATTGATTGGGCAACTTCTTTATCAAACTTACCAGACATAGATTTTTGTGATATATTCTTGTACTTGATGAATTCATGCAAATGGGATGATGAAAGGCTTAAGAATTATAAAAATGACAATGGTCATAGGCTTTTCTTGGGGAGACACATCGATAATGTGCAGTTGTCAGGGATACAGCAGGACCATTATATATATGTACGTGCTACCTGTGTACCAGAGACGAGGCAATCTGCTGCACCATATAATGTCTGGTTTAACTTTTGAAGGATTCTGGAGAAATTTCCTCTGGTGGCTGTTCATGTGTGGTGTAAGTCCTTTTTTTTTCTTAATTTTTCTTCCGTTTGTTCATTTATTAGTTTACGTTTGTGTTATTTTTCTAATTAAATTTGCATTTAAAGTTGAGACTTACTACATTTCCTACTAATACAAAAAATTACTTCACATGCATTTTGAATACAAAGGAAACATATTATCAATATTAGATGTGATGTGCATGAACAATTTCACATGTTTACATGATTGTTTTGATTCATGAATATGTTTTTCAGTTTACTGTTCCTCATTTTCTATTCCAAGTTTTGGCAAAACAGTTGTTCACAAACCCAGTAAGTACAACATGTATAATAATTTCTCAGTTATGCAATTTTCAGATTACTAAAGACTCAGTTCACTTTTCAATTACCTTACTTTACTTGAAAATATGAAAAAAATCTTTCTACCTCAATCCGTTGCAAAGGTTAATATTTAAATTGCAGGGACAATGGAACATGCAAACATTGTGTTGCTCTTTTGTTTGGGCTTCAGAGTTTTTGCGTTCGGCACAAGGACAGAAACACAGAGGTTGGTACTGATGTGCAGTGTACATGGGACAAACCTAGAAGGGAGTCACAACCCATGGAAATAGATAGCATTGACACGAGGAAAGATCCTACCTTGGCTCTGGCCATTACACCGTCTTCAAATCCCTGTAAACCTTGTGTTACTGGCATAAAGGAAGAAGAAACAGCAAAAAAACTGAAGGACCTATGTAAAGGTAATTACAAAACATGCACGCACGAATTCGTATGAAACTGTTTAAAATGAATCTATTGAAAGTACATGTATGATCATTGCTTGTACTTAAATTTTATCATGCTTATCTTTTTGTTTAAGGAACCAATGCCCTTCTTCTACAAACACTTCGTACCGAGTCTGATGAGAGTGATGGAGATTCAGGGTTACCAACCTTAGCAGATGTAGTAAAGGATAGTGACAGACCTCCTATTGAAGCTATAAAGACGATATTCGATCATCATACTATCAGGCAAATTGAGGAAGAAACTCGAGGTCAGAGTGACAACCCTGCATGGTTCTTACATCGACGAGGACGGATCACTGCATCACTAATTCCATCTGTTATTTCATTTAGATACACTGATAATAATGAAAATTACCTATCTAAACAGATACTAGGTACTTCTGCCAGAATAAGTTCTGCATCTCTACAGTTTGGTAAGACACATGAACCAATAGCTAGGCAATTGTATATGAATGAGTATGTAAGAAGCCACAAAGGTGTGAATATTACTCAGGGTGGTCTTTTCATTGATCATGAAAATCCATTTCTAGGAGCCTCTCCAGATGGCCTTGTTTCGTGTAAGTGCTGTGGGAAAGGACTTCTTGAAATAAAATGTTCATTTAGTCACCAGAATAAAACTCCAATTCAGATATGTGAGGACAGTCATTATCATGTGTATGCTGATGAGAACAATGAGATGAGACTCAAAACAAGCTCCTCATGGTACATTCAAATTCAGGCACAACTTGGTGTTTGTAAGAGAAATTGGTGTGATTTTGTTTTATTCACTAAAAGAGGTCATTCTGTTGATAGGATCCTCTATGATGATGAATTATTTCTTGAAATTACACAAAAATCTAGGAAATTTTTTGAGAGATACATTATGAATTCATTGTAAAAGGAAGCCATGTTATATTGCCAATTACTAATAGCTACTTCTAACACTTGCATAGACACTGGTCTTATTAATATTATTTTATATTAAGTGTGAATTGTCAAATTTGACATAGATCAAGGCCATAAGAGTCATCATATATACCTTCTGCATAGATGACAAAGTATTCAAACTTGATTTATTCTGAAGCTCACACAATATTATTCATATTCATGTATATGGATCTCAGTTTAATGATGAATTTTGTAATGTATGTATATATCTATAATAATGTTCTCAAGAAGAAGGGAGGGGATCTCCAACAAGGTGAGGTACAATATGTATGACAGACAATTTAATGTTTGATGCTTTAGTTATAGCAATTCATTTCAATCATTGATATGAATATGCATTTTATGTTTTGACTCTTACTTGTCATATGGTGATCTAATGATTTGAAAAATACAATTTACAAATACAGTTTATAGAGATTTAATAATAAATACAATTTTATTTAATCAATATTGAACATTCACTGAACAAATAAATAAAACAGAATAAATTATCAATAACACTACTCTGTCTCCATATTTGTAACAATGATAGACATCTGTCTCCATATTTGTAACAATGATAGACTTTATTTCTTTACCAGTGGACCTTGCAGATTGCAAAGAAAAGCACATACAGTCAGCATTTGATTTGCAATGGGTTTAAGGTTTAATGGCATGGTATCTGACAAGATATGGAAATTTTTTATGCGTTCAATTGCTCTTTCAACATGAATCCTCAATCTGGCAATGTTGCGGGTCTTTATCACATCATTCGCTGAGAGTCGCTTGCCTTTTCCCGTTGCACATTTCTGGGTAAATGGTGGTATGATCAATTTTGCATGTCGCTCAAGAAGCAAGTCCCTGATAAGAAACCCTCTATCGGCCATTATCTCATCACCAGGCTGTATTAAGTCTAAGAAGCCACTCTCCTTCGTAATGTAACGATCAGATGTGTTACCACCCCATAGTTTTGACACAAATATTATAGCTCCAGTGGGACTTATTCCTATCAAAGCTTTGAAAGTGTTATGCTGTTTATATGAGCTGAATGTTTGGCTTTGCGCTGTTGGAGACCTTGGTTTATGAATGAAGAATTCAGTACAATCTATAATGCATCTTGTATTTGGGAAAGTAAGCTTGAAACTCTTTGGCATAAACTTCTTCACATCTTGAGCTGATGGATACCTTATCATAGGACCAAATACTTGGTACATCAAATTTACCCATGTTATAACTGTTTGTGACACTCTAGATTCGGACACACCAAAAATGTCTGCGAGAAAGAACGTAAAGATGGCCAGTCTAAGACGTACAAGTGTGAGAATGAATTCCTCATATCTGCTAAGTTTTCTCTGGGGACCACTTTTCTTCATGTCTGGATTTCTCTGGTACTCCTCAGTAGAAGTGCTACCCTGGCCAGACCAGTACTTGATATTTGGAGAGCTGCTATTAAGAATATCTACAAATAAGATAATTACAGATTTGTGAAACTTTCAATTAGCCACCAACTTTAACACAAAATTACAGCTTTTTACAAGAAATTTTGTCATAGAATTTGAGATAATATCAGTTCTTTTAGAAAGCCTATTTCCTTTATATAACAATAAAAAAAAATTCAGAACAATATAAATATCAATAATTTGTGGAGACAATGTGGCTCTTATGTGAATCATAGTACACATGTACAAGAGTTAAGTGCTATAGACAATTGTGCAAATCATATAGTCAAGTATTTATAGTAGTAAATTTAATGGTACTGTATTTTTGTCTTGAACATGTGCATCAGTTTTCGTCGATAAATCATTATATACAGAAACTCACTGCCATTTTATAAATACAATCGTGTATACGTTTGTAATTGAAAATTTAATTACCAAATAACCCGTTTAGCAATGGCTTTGAGGGTGCTCCTGTATACTGCTTCACCGTCCTGTCATCTCTGGTAACTTTGTTTACAAATAGCTCTCGTAAGAGGGAATCTGGGTTCTGAAGCTTTGACTTGGTTGCAAACAGGTTGTCCATGTCTTCCATAGTGATGTCAGTCTGGCAATCATGATCAATATGGGATTTTTCTTTTCCTTTTTCACAAAAGCTATAGTTGTGGTCACTTGGTTGAGGATCTAAAAAAAGTTGTGTTATTGTTATAGCTACATGTGTATCATACTACATGCATATCAAATAGGACTTCTTTTTGTCGTAAAATGTTTTATTGCTGAATAACCTACATGTTGTAATGTCTGACATCACATTATCCTGGCAAACTGTTTTATTATGTTATCAGAATCAAATTATGGCCCATCAAACATACTTTTACAGGTTATTTTGAGTGCAATGTTGGAGATTTGGCAATAGTCTCAAAGTGATATAGTAAACAGTATACAGTTACTACGCATATAGCCCTTTGCATAATATACTACTATAAATTTCATGTGCACATATATATAGTCTAAATCCAGAGTGTTGAAAATTATTATTTACCAATATATTATACAAATTCATTTTGTGACTTACGTTGATAAAAATGACCTCTGACTTACGTGGATAAAAATGACCTCCATAGTTCTTATGGTCTTCATAATTTTGGGATCCAACTTCAACTTCGTATGCTACATCCATACCAGAAAGTTCAACTGCATCTTCTGATTGCTCAACCTAAAATTGATATGAATTCTATTAATCTGTTTTTATCCTTTTAACTTTTGATTTTTTCTAGATTTTAGACCTGTGTGTGCTGGCAAATGCTGCATGCAATATATCCGCAAAGTGGATTCTGACTGCAGTTAATATATATATATAGAAGTAGAAGTACATTGTCCCATTTTATAAATAAATCACCTACTATACAAATAATGAATGGGCATGAATGACTAAGGAGTGTAAGATTTCTTGAAGTGAATAAAACAAAAATTGTATCCATTAATTATCACAGGAGTCCAACACATCATTAATCCCTGTGGATCAAATAAGCCCTTGATGGGAGTCAAACACTTATGCATTTTTTTACACATTGTTCACTAATCCCTTGGGGGTCAATTCCCCCCCCCCCCCCCCCTCTAAGATCAAAAATTGATGTTTGACTCTGAAGGGGGTATTTGACCCATGGGGGTTTAAGAAACAGTGTCAGACTTCATATATGTATTGATAATTCACGTATATTGTTGTTTAAATAGAGTGAAAGTTTTGCTAGTCATCATTTCAAAATAATCTTTTAATAATTAAATATGCAAGATAAAGTTCTTACTGAGGAAAAGTCAGTAATAGTATCCGAGTCTGTAATAGCACCCCCAGTGCTCTGTGGATCTGTTATTCTTTGCTGTTGACATCTAGTAGATTGCCTCGAATTTTTATCACTTTTAAAGTCATTGTAAGCAAAGAGGGTCGGGTAAGGATTTTCTGTTGTAGGCTCACCGTCAACAAAGTGGAGGGAACACACGCGATGCTTACGAGAAGGTTCATAATCCTTTCGACGAAGGAGGTCTAGCCATTTCTTCCTGGCTCTAGGGTTCTTTTTCTTCGTGGGGAAAGGGAAAAAACGGACATCTTCCATGTAACCATACTTTCCCTTCTTTAAAGTATCTGAATAACACCTTTCTGCAGCGCAGAAATATCTTGATGGCATCGTATGCACCTTTTCATGCCATATCGTTAACGTAGGTCAGAGACCACTAAAAGGCCGGTTCTGATTGGAGAAAAACCTGTAGGGTGAGGGGGCCTGTTATTTTAAATGTGACAGAAGATGTGATTGGCTATCAATTATATTTTCTTTTGGTATATTGTTTGAATATGATATATATAAGTAAAAAATAAGTGCAATTAAAATGTCGATACCCGGATTTTTTCCCTAGCTCCCGATCCGCTAAAGGGGACGGGCGCGGGAAAATTTGAAAATTCTCTGCGGGGTACCTTGTGACGCAAATAGCGCGAAAAAGAGCAGGTCATGCTTTATTTTTTAATTTAGTTTCGTAGAAAGCTTGAATAAATGAACAAATCGGTATATAACATGCATGGCCAGCAATGTTAGTATAGACGTTATAAGGCATTTCGTTAACATTACGGCCTATGGAAAATGATTTGGTTGTCTCTGACCTAGAGGGAAACACGTGCTATACTGAAATAAATGCAAAAAATCAACACCAGCCTTGTGTTAGCGTTTTGTTTTCTTGTTATTCATACCATTTATGTACTTTTCTATATTTTCATGCCGAAAAGTGTTCAATAAAACAGTTTTCATGGAAAATTTATGCATATGACTGAATTTATGGGCAAATTGGGATTTCGCGCCAAAAGCGCGATGTGGGCATTGTCATTATGTTTTAAATTCAACACGTTTTAACCACTCTGTATAGCCAAATATGCATTAAAACCATTGTTTTATACACGGACATCTAGTTTAACATTAAAAACAAATTATTTCTTAAAAATTATTCGTCGGAGATACATGAAAGTATCCTCCATGGCATCACAGGCAAAATTTTCTATGATATTGCTACACGTATAACCGTATAGAATTAGAGTCGGATGATTTTATTCTTTTATTTTCTGCATAAAATGACTTTTTATTTCTTCATAAAGGATTACAATCGCATTCAGATGCATTTTATGTGACACTGTCATAATTAATGCGAGTTCACATACCTATATGAAAATACGTCCTACGGAGGGGGGTAGGGGTACTAAATTCCTCATAACTGCTATAAAAACCGTGCAATTATAACAGATTTGCATGAATTATATTCTTCATTCAATAAAGAATGTAAAATGAGTCGATACATGTACATAACATTAGAACCTTTCCTCTGAGAACGGAATAAAAGAGAAAAACTAGAAAAATCAAAATGCGAATTTTGGCGCCTTTTTTCAATGCCGACATACACGCATAAATCTCAAATATCTCCCATACCACGTACAGTAGAAAGCTGAAACTTCGGATAAATTTCATTGATATTAATGCCTTTATTATGCAAAAAAAATTGTATGAATCAAAGAGGGGGTTATATATGTCTATAGGTCAGAGACCACTAAAAGGCCGGTTCTGATTGGAGAAAAACCTGTAGGGTGAGGGGGCCTGTTATTTTAAATGTGACAGAAGATGTGATTGGCTATCAATTATATTTTCTTTTGGTATATTGTTTAAATATGATATATATAAGTAAAAAATAAGTGCAATTAAAATGTCGATACCCGGATTTTTTCCCTAGCTCCCGATCCGCTAAAGGGGACGGGCGCGGGAAAATTTGAAAATTCTCTGCGGGGTACCTTGTGACGCAATTAGCGCGAAAAAGAGCAGGTCATGCTTTATTTTTTAATTTAGTTTCGTATAAAGCTTGAATAAATGAACAAATCGGTATATAACATGCATGGCCAGCAATGTTAGTATAGACGTTATAAGGCATTTCGTTAACATTACGGCCTATGGAAAATGATTTGGTTGTCTCTGACCCGTAAACAACGAAACCGGAAGTCAATGTGGTCAACAAAATGAGAAAGTCGAAAGTAAAACTCCGAGTGGGGACGGTTTGAGAAATGAGACGGATGAACCCGAAAGTATGCTATTCTATGCAGATTAGACCTTTAATATCGCGACCCGATGTTTGAAGTGTTTTAATTTCATTGTGTTCTCTAATCCAGGATAACCACACCATTTGCTACTTGCGTGACAAATGGCCATCCAAAGGCGGCACCGGTTGCCCATTGGTCTCGTCGATTATGTGTAGTCTTTTGTGTTTGATGTTTACATGTCGTGTGTCTCTTTTCCGTCTCGTGCTGTACTCGTCTTTTGTATTTTTGCATCGAGTGTTTTGGTGTTTTGCTGTTGATGCTGCAACGGGGTCTTGTTGGAGATCTCATCCCTTCTTTAATATGTATAAAATGTCGTCATGATATTTACGCCAATTAAGCCGTAATTACTTTTACTAAAACTATGGTCTCAACCCGCCGTCCTTGTAAGTACAATAATAATTACGTGCTGTCCACGTGCGAAACCGTAGGCAAACATTGGGGATCCGTACAGTGTCCATGCATACATAATTTTTGCAGCGTACGTTGTTAAAAAGTGAAACACCGTTGCCACGTAAGAGAGTGAGGACCCCGTGCGTTAACTGCACCTGTAAGTACAACACTTACGAAAACGTGGAAGACGTAAGGAGATCGTACGTTGTAAGCAAGTATCACGCACGTAGTCTGCACGCACAGCGTACTTACCACGGGCGCAACATATAATTTATAAAAACATCCCATATAAACTGCCCTTGCGTGATTTTAAAATTTACTACAGAGTTGAGATTACGGGCGATACATGCAACTAGTAGGTGCTTACTCTTCTCGAGCACCTGATCTTTCTCAAGTTTTTGAGAAATTACTTCACATAGTAAACTGTTTCATTTTTTTTTCAAATTTTACCTAGTTTATATGCTTTTTATTTCATTGTTAATTTTTGGGAAATTCAATGTGATTTTTGTAACCGATATTTAGGGGTTACCATGCGTGTGTTTTACAAAAACTGACAGGATATCGGCGAATCCCCTGTCAGAAATTGAGTTTTAGAGAGGGATTGGAGTGTTACTGTCTCCGCAGTTCAATCGGAAACTAGATAAAAATGACTTTGATTACATGTACTTGGTCATGCAACAATTTACATAATATTGATATCATTGATAAATCTCACTTTAAATCGTTTATTTTTTGTATAAGTAATAGGACCGTGTGTTTATACATGTACCACCATATTATACTTTCTGACAAATTAGTTAAAGAAGATCCTGACGCCATATCAAAACACTTTTTGATATGGCGAGTTTTCAAAGTTAAATTTCTGTGTGACATCGCTGACTTTAACATTAAGCCTATGGACTATCATGACGTAACATCAGTTTAGCAAGGGAAATGACCCATGTTGTCTATAAAGTTTAATTGCATGCACTGACAATCGTATATCTGATACCAAAATTTACGACTAAGCGAGATCAATGGAATGGTATCAATTTCAATTAAATATTTGTATGATAATGTAGTCAAAAGACTGACTTGGTTAGATTGTTCCCTAACTAGGTTAGGTTGTTCACTGACTGGGTTGTATTGTTCCCTGACTGAATTAGATTGTTCCCTGGCTGAATTAGATTGTTCCCTGACAAGGTAATGTTGATCCCTGATTTCATTAGATTGTTCTTTTATCTTTCTTCCTTTGGCTGGGTTAGGATTAGATAGTTCTCTGATCTTTCTTTCCTTGATTGGGTTACGGAAATCCCTGACTGAATTAGATTGTTCCCTGACTAGGTTACTTTGTTCCTTTACTGGGTAAGATTTTTTTCTGAATGGGTTAGATTGTTCCCTGACTGGGTTACATTGTTCCCTAACGGGGTGTAATTGTTCCCTGACTTGCTTAGATTGTTCACTTTCTGGGCCAAGATTGTTCACTAACTGGGTTAGATTGTTCCCTGACTGGGTTAAATTGTTCCCAGACTGGGTTAAATTGTTCCCTGACCGGATTACATCCCTGACTGGGTTAGGTTGTTTCCTGAATTTATTAGGTTTTTCCCTGACTGGCTTAGATCATTCTGTGAGTGGGTTAGAATATTCCTAGACTAGGTTTGGTTGACCCTGAATAGGTTAGATTGTTCCCTGACTGGGTTAGATTGTTCCTTGACTGGATAAGGTTGTTCCCAGACTGGGCAAGACTGTTAATTCCCTTATTGGGTTAGATTGTTCCATTACTGGGTTAAATTTATACCTGGCTTCGTTAGGTTGGTCCCTTACTGGGTAAGATTGTTCCCTGACTGGGTTAGATTTATCCCTGACTGCGTTAGGTTAGTCCCTGACTGGGTTAGATTGTTTCCTGACGGGGTTAGGTTGTTCCCTGACTGGGTTAGATTATTTTCTGATTGGGTAAGTTTATTACCTGGCTTGGTTTAATTGTTCCCTGGCTGGGTTAGACTATTCACTGGTTGGGTTAGATTGTTCCCTGACTTGGTAAGATTGTTTCCTGACTGGGTTAATTTGCTCTCTGGCTGGGTAGGTTGTTACCTGACTGGGTTAGATTTTTCAGAGGCAGGATAAGGTTGTTTCCTGGCTGGGTTAGGTTATTCCGTGACTGGGTTAGGTTGTTGGTCTCACCTCGGAATTTTGTTCATTCCGAGATTCGCATCCGTTCCTGTGGAAAATCTAATGATTTTGCCTTGCCTTCTCGACTATGAGACTTAATACAGTAACTGATGGGTACTTCTGTATTGTTTATTGTTCGAAGATTCGGTTAGGTTGTTCCCTAACTGGGTAAGATTGTTCCCTAACTAGGTTAGGTTGTTACCGAATGGATAAGGTTCCAGGATCTAGCCAAGGACAGAAAGAACAACGCCCAAATTGATGCAGTGCTGTTGGACTTCTCCAAAGTGTTTGATGTAAGGTCCCCCGTGAGAGGTTGATTTCCAAACTTCACATCTATGGTGTTCGCGTTAACCTGCTTGAATGGATCAGTCCAAGCGCTCTTTTTCTGGACGCACACAGCGTGTATTTGAAGAGGGCCATTCCTCCTCAACCGCACCAGTCACTTCTGGTGTGCCACAAGGAACGTTCCTCGGTCCTCTCTTATTTCTGGCATACATCAACGACCTACCCGGTACAGTAAATTCAACAACCAGACTTTTCGCTGAGTATTGTTTATTGTACAGATGAATAGAAACAGAGGACGATGCCAAGCAGCTCCAAGACGACCTTAACAACCCCCAGCATTGGGAATCGGACTGGCTGATACATTTCAACCCAGACAAATGCAAGGTTATCCGTATAACAACAAAGCGGAAACAACGCATTACCCCATACTACATCCATGGGAAGGAACTGGTCATAACACCCAAAGATTTAACTTGGGGTAAAAAAAAATCCAACAATCTGTCTTGGATTCATCATATTGACAGAATATTTAAGAAAGCTAACAACACCTCAGCTTTTCTTCGTAGAAATATGTCCAATTGCCCTACCTCCAACAAGGACAATTTTACGTGTTACAAGACATTAGTTAGACCCCAGGTAGAATATGCATCAACTGTCTGGGATCCTCATACGAAGAAAAACATTGACAAATTAGAGTAAACATCAAAGAAGAACCTAGCCGTTATTAAGTCTCAAAGTCGAGAAGGCAAGGCAAAATCGTGAGAATTCCCATCGAAAAGGTTGCGAACCCCGGAATGAATAATATTCCGAAGTGAGACCAGAAGCCCGGGGAGCAAACACAAAGGTCGTGACGAACAACTATAACACCACAATGAGATAAAGAAGATCCTGACGACAATCTCAACAGCACTCACAATAGAACACCAAATGGAACATCGACGGACCCCTAGCAAGCTAGAGGTGGGATCAGGTGCCCAGGAGGAGTAAGCATCCCCTGTTTGGCTAGCCTCACCCCGCCGTCGATGTTTATTCACGAAAAATGAAAACAATATTTAAAAGTAGCGTCACATCTATGATGGACAGGCTTATAAGTGGGAAAAGATTTTTGAAAGGCGAACCAGAGTCAAAGCTACCATGATGTACCGGGTAGTCCATTCCTTGGTTGTCATTCCAGCACCGACCTTGTTCGGTCACATTGGGGCTCCGACTAAGGGACACCAAGCCCGGTACATGGTACCATTCTGTCGGACCACTGTATACAAGGAATCCTTTTTTTCCGTCTTCAATGAGGATCTGGAACAAGCTGCCGTAAAATAGTAGCTACAGTCTCAGCAACCTCCTTGAAATCCTTCAATACCAGGATCCAAGGATCAATACCACCACCATAGACATCGGCAGCAAACGTTTTTATCCACTTTTTAATTGTAAATACCATAGGGCACGGTCCATTTGATATTCGGGGGGAGGGGAGGGGTTGGTTATTTTTTCGGAAAAAAAAAATTGCTCTGAATTTTGATGAAAAAAAAATTAATTTGCTGATGGTGTGCAAGAAAAAAGTCATCTTGTTCTCACAAGTAATCTGAATTTGAAGAATTACCATAAAATTTCGCTAGAAATTCCTAAAAATTTTCAATTTATATAATTTTTTTTTGGC
Source organism: Pinctada fucata (assembly GCA_028142955.1). Taxonomy (NCBI): domain Eukaryota; kingdom Metazoa; phylum Mollusca; class Bivalvia; order Pterioida; family Pteriidae; genus Pinctada; species Pinctada fucata. The sequence goes on along the minus strand of AP027114.1, from coordinate 19,818,964 downwards.
TCGCTTTGCCCGCCATAGTTTTCTATCAAAACATTTATTTCAAATGACAACGTTCATTTGAAAATATCAAAAGAATGCATGTTAATGGAAAAAAGGCTTCTTAATTTTTTTTTTTTGATGCATTACTATTAATAGATACATGTATCACCATAGAGTCTAATTCTATATACAATCTTTGAAGGTGAACTTCAATTTTTCCCCAATTTACAACTCTAAATTCGAAAATTTGTCGAGAAAACCCTCCCCTCAGACCCTCTTGCTTGTACTTATTTATAGATTTTGTTTACTGAGGTGAATTAAATTTTTCATAAAAATACAGTAATATTTTAGAGTTTTGAATAAAAATAAATAATTTCTATTGATAAAACACAAACATTCTTAATATATTGCACATCACTTGTTAGAAAAAAAAAATTCTTGCTCCAACTTCGCTAGAAAAAAAAATTGGCTCCGGTCCGGAGCGAAAAAAAAGTAATCTTGCTCCGACAAAAAAAACCAAGCCCCCCCCCCCCCCCCCCTCCGAAATATCAAAATGACCGTGCCTAAAGAGCTCCCCGCGCATAACTCATAGTGAGATAATGCCGCAGTAGCGGCCCTTCACTTTTTCGGGAAGAAGAAGAAGACAAGAAACCGGACTAGATTCATACGGCTTCGGTTCTGTAATTACGAAGAATGTGCTGTTTCCTCCGTTTCGAAACACGAGATCTGAAGGACAAACTGAAGCATTTTTCCCAAATTACACAATAATTTGACGCAAATTTTGCATTTTTTATATTTTATGAACAAGGTAATACCACACGTGTCGTATGATGCGTTACAGGCGCTTACACTAAAAGCAAGCAACGTTCATGAAACTTTTTGACGACTACATGTCATTTAATCAATATTCATCTGCTCATAAGAAAATCTCTCTCAATCATAGCAAAATTTTCGACATCTGACTATTCATTTTTATCATTACCTTGCAAATCGGGTCAAAAGAGTACACGTGGCATACACTGAATACACGGCATACATGTACACTGGTTCCTAGGGGTGTTGTAGCCGATGTTCATCTATTTTAAAAAAAATAAACCAGCGGCTGGTTGTTTTTTAACATACATGCATGCAGGGAAAGAAGGCATCGTTCTATTTGTTGACACTTCAGCTATTTGATCCACTAACACAAAAGTTGAAATAATGTCATAAGAAGACGCAGCAACGTCGTTTTATGAAACCTCATTTTATGAAACAAATCTTTAAAATGTAAATCAAAGCTCCTTTACGACCTAGACAGTCTTCACGAAAACCCACTGACCTGATGCCCCAGGCTAGTAGAAATCCTGCCGGGCCAGTAATATTTCACTTATAAACTAAACAAATATCTACTGTCCTGTTCACTAAATCCAGAGCACCCTGTCTTGGCGATTTATTCTGTTGTCTGAAGAATTTTCCTTTTGATAATCGTTTCCGAGAATTTACCTCCTTTAGTCGTAACTGGAAATTAACTTCAACTTACCCTATCAGCTGCCTTAATTTAACAGTCAGGGGTCCAACTTATATAAGTAATAACTTCTTGAAGTTAATTAACTTGCATCAGTTATAACTTGTACAAGTTATGTTCATGAGTTTATAGCTTGAATAAGTTACAAATAAAAAAGCAGATTTTCCTCAGAATTTCTCCAATAACTTAAACAAGTTATAACAGTGTTTTTTATTTAAACATGTTTTATATTCAAAGCATTGTGATTCATTGTTAATATTCACATCCAAAAGATGCATCTAGGTCTTTACTATGTTTCTGACCTAATATTCTTGGGAATTAGATTGTCTGTTGCTGGTAAATAGGATTTAATTACAGAAATATTCCCCAGAGAACCCTATTTTTGAGAGCCTTGCGCCAGACTTCCAGAGCATGTGCTGGATAGTGAGATATACCAGGAGGTTGTCCAATTTAATATCTACAGTTAACTCTTTCGTTTACTCAAACTCGGATAACTTGAATTTCCGCTTAACTCGAACTATTCTTAAAAGTCCCGTTTCTGTTCCATTGATTTTTATTTATTTTTTATTCCTGATAACTCGATTTCCGATAACTCAAACTTTCCTTTAAGTCGAACTAATTTTTAGGTCCCATAACTACTTTTACCTTGAAAAATCACCTCGATAAATCGAACCACAACTAAATTTTAATTCTTAAACAAAAATCAATTAATTGCAAGAAGATCGTTGGACAGATAACAGATACTTTCTTGCTGTGGAGTTGCAGTAATAACATTAAAGTTTGCTTGATCGTTAAAAGAAGACAACATAAACGCATACATGTGAACCTCCCGACGGGAGGACGAAATCTCCCGACGAAACGAGGACCCTCCCGATGAAAAATAGTCCTCCCGACGAAACAGAATCCTCCCGACGAAAACAAAAAATCCTCCAGATTTCTCCAGATGAAATGCAAAATCCCAATTTGTGTATTACGTTACGCATTACGCCGTCTGTAGTTACCAGACAATCAATTTAATAAGTGCTAATTATACAGGTGACAGGTATATTGCTGGAAAAACAAAGCAATTAGCGTCGCGTTCTCTTCACCGTCACGGGTACTCGACTTCCCCAGGGGACGTTATACCCAGTACATCTTAACACGGGTCGTCAAATTCACGTACCAAATTGATGTACAAGGTTAATTGGGGAATCTTCTTGATGCCGTAAAATCATATTATATTTATATATAACACGAAAAAGTGAGGAAATGCAGTAAAAGTTCACTGATAAATAAATAAATAAATAAATGCATAGGAAATACGATGTCATGTAATTCACGTACTCTGGTATAAGCGTGCATAACCTGAGGCAGATAATGGCCGTCTTGTTTATCATTCCAGGGATTTTTTTTGCCCCTTTTTGGGGCCGTTATTCGGCCCCATTCCCAATGAAAAATAGTATCTTTTTTCCCAATTGTGGCTCTAAATTTTCCCAATTTCGATGAAATTATCAGCAAAAATAGTGAAATTTACTGGTTCAAAAGTAGCAAATTTACTAATTATTTGCCATTTTGTTGTAAGCATAAGAAATTAAATCATACTTAAAAGAAAATTATATGATTACTTTCAATTCTGAACTTTTGATTGAATAAACTGTCACTTTACCTTAATTTATATTTAATACTTCCCAAAATATTCCCAAATATCCTTAATTTTCCCAATTGCACGGGCCCCGACCCCATTCCCAAATTACTGAAAAAAATCACTGTATTCTCCTATCAATGGGATTTAAATCTGATGAGTGGTCAGTTTAAACCCCATGAAGAGCAGTTATTGATTTTCTGTACAGGTGTACCCAAGTAGCAGAAGAAAGGTAAAACTAAAAGAAATCAACGGATGTCGGAATTCCGAAGTGTTTTTGTTGTTGTATGAGAGCGGAATCTGTCCTTGTTGAAAAGCGAGTTGAGAAAATTCGTCCGTAGATTTAAAAAAAAGGGGGGGGGGGGGGGGTTCGAATACCGATAAATCCTCCCGATGAAAAATTAAAAACCTCCCAACGAGAGGCCAAATCTCCAGATGAAAATTGAAAATCCTCCAGATTTGTGGAGGCAAAAGGTTCACATGTATGTAAACGTTTGTGAACGTTGACAGAGAAATATATACCAGTCTTATAAAAATCGATTGCTGGTCATGTACTCAGTAAGTCGAACTCCTGATAAGTCGAACTTTTTCTGATGGTCCCTTGAAGTTCGACTTATCGAGAGTAGACTGTATTAAGTTACAAATGCTCAGTTCATAAGAAAAATGCTCAGAGGAGATATTGAGGTTCAAAGTTTGCTGTTATAACTTGTTCAAGTTATAAATACTAAAATTCAGTTACTTGGGCAAGTTATAACTTTTTTAAGTTGGACCCCTGACTGTTGAAACCGCAATATGAAAAAAAAAATGTCTAAGGGAAATTTCCATGTTAATTTCAAGCCGCTGCCATTTTGTTCTCTGTGTCAACAAATTAGTAAACAGTGACGTCAAAGTGTTCAACGTCACGCATTTTCAGTGATTTTACTATAGAAAATCCCCGTAGACTTTTTATTTTCTGTCCTATTTCTAACTAAATGATGTACAGCCAAAACAATGGTATTTTCGGTTACGACTAAAGGAGTACTATAAAAGTGATATCTTTTTGGAAGATGACAATATGATATTTTAGAGAAAACCGGGAAAACAGGGTGCTCTGGATTTAGTGAACAGGACAGTAGTAGAAATTAGGGCTGTCATGATAGCGAAGCTCATGATACGTCATACATATCACGATATTTACTCAGAATATGATTTGTGTCATGATACATTATTTCTAATGTAGATATGAATGCATTTCTGTAATTCGTGAGACATTTTGATAGAATTAGTTTAACAACAACAAATTAAGATCATTCATAACTTGAATGCTTTGAGAATTATTGTATTGACTAGAAAATAGGAGCATCTTTTAAAATTATCTTTGACGACTCAACGTCGCCATGTTGAATTTTTAAAGATGAAACTAAATGCTGAAAACGAACCGTAAATCAACGATATGGCCTCTTCTCGTATCGTGTATCCAAGCATCATCAAGAACCGCGGTGAATCGAGAACCGCAGTCAGGGATTTTTTTTTGCCCCATTTTGGGGCCGTTATTCGGCCCCATTCCCAATGAAAAATAGTATCTTTTTTTCCCAATTGTGACTCTAAAATTTCCCAATTTCATTCAGATGGAATTATCAGCGAAAATAGTGAAATTAACTGGTTCAAAAGTATCAAATTTACTAATTATTTTCCATATTGTTGTAAGCATAAGAAATTCAATCATATTTAAAAGAAAATTATATGATTAAACATTCAATTCTGATTTTTTGATTGTATACTGGTGTCATTTTACTTTTATATTTAGTACTTCCCAAATATTCCCAAATGTCGTTAATTTTCCCAATTGCACGGGCCCTGACCCCATTCCCAAATTACTGAAAAAAATCACTGGCAGTAAATTGTGGCAGCTCTAGTAAAAATTGTCTTTAGGCCAGTGGTTGAAAAAAGTTTTCGTAAAGACTGCCTTGATCACTGTAGTGTCAAACCTACTTGAACATACATTTCAGTTAAAGACACTAGCCAGTCGGGCTACTTTAGTAGCTAATTCTGGTAGCCCAAGGAAATATTTGGTAGCCAGTAGTGTTGTGCCGATTACCACCGATGTCGGCAACATCGTCGCCAGACCCTTCCGATTATGATAATCCATTATGATTTTGATAATCGATTATACTTATAGTCTGGAAATTAAAAACATTATAAGAATGAAATATTTGCATCATGAAACTGTATTTTTGCTAGAGAAACAGTTCATACTTCGTACTAATATAATTTAAGTCAAGTGATGTATCTTTGACTTAGGTCAGTTATATAATGCTTACTTGTATCAAACGTTTTGCCAAGTTTCCATGAAATTTTCTGTCAATAAAAAGTAAGTTATGGACAAATCATAAAATATTTTTCAGTTTTGCAGTGTATTATAAATATAATAATCCGATTATAATTGATAATCAATCCAAGGGCTTATCTGATTAACATGTCATTAATTAATCGATTTTGATTACTCCGTCAGATTCCCAACACTAAGTAGCCAGGACAGTTGGGCTACATTGTACATGTAGTAAGTTTTCATGAAGACAGTGGATTCACATTTGTAAACGCTGCCAAACTTGGGCCAAAGATAAAAAAAAATATGATAATCGTGATAATGATTAAAGAATATCTTACAGTTACATGTATATGTTTTGTAAAACTTCAATTTATTTCTTTCCTGGGACAAAAACCTTGGAGGTTGAAAAAGAATAGAATCATGAGAATTGAAACCTCTCACCAACATGACCAAGAGGTGTCGGTTTTTTACTTGTTCGGACCAGATAGTCTCTGGTCTGAATAACATGTACAAGGAAAAAGCCTAACGGTACATGTAAACCTCTGGCAACCTGTGTCAAAGGCACTTTGATGGCATGAATTTCTTTTTAATGGGATTATATGTCAAGTTATTTTGGGTCATTCATGCATTTTATAGAATACAATATAGTCCTCATCTGTTTGGTTTAAATGCTTGAACTTGATAATTCAGAGATTAATCTACTATTTGATCTAAATGGGTCCTGTGGATCTGATGAAAATTGCCTTACGGGTCCTGAGCTAAAACAATGGGTCAGGTAGAATTCACTAAACTTTAGATGAATGTATACAATTCAGGTACATGCATATATAGGCTGCTTATAAGAATTTCATCATATACTGTACCTCACAATTATTTATATGGATAGCCCCTTCAGGACAAAGGTCACTTAAGATCATTCATGAAGGTCAAGGTCATTTCCAGGCTAAAAATAGCTATTTCTGTTTAAAAAAACTTAGAGATTCACTAGATTGAGTCTTTAAAAAGTCTATTTCAGTTCAAAACATCTATTTTGTTTATTAAAGGAAAATGCTTACATGTATTTGCTTATCATGTGACAATTTTTAAGAGTTTTTATTGTTTTGATGAGAAATTATGTACATGTACAAATAGGGGGGATGCATTAAGAATAACTTCTGGGGGATAATGTGTTCAAATTTCACAAACTGTTTTGCAAGATTTGGGCTTTCAGAAAAAAAAGTATTCAAGGTCATATTAGGGTTAAAGGTCCACCTTTAAATCCTTGATTGTTGATATTGTTTACATCTGAATCCAAATGATAAGAAGTACACTTTGATTTTGTAATAGTAAATAATATGGATGAGAAATATCACTGACACTAACCTCTAGGCAATTTTTATGTATCAGGAACTCTGGATACAGAGGTATATTATTAATCTCTGCTGATAGGTTTCATTCCCTACACTGGTACTCATGTGTGCTTCAGACTGGAGTATTCACCTCAAACAAAACTACTGTCAACGCAGCTCACTTCAGAAATAACTTTTTTTTTTCATATAATCATGATATTGTCACCTGCTACACAAGAGCGACATATAGAGATCACTTTGTCTGCTGTCTGTCTGTCCATCTGGTAGTCACTCTTTCGCATATTTGGCTATAACTTACTTGATATACATCAGACATCTTTCAAACTTGCAGGGATGGTAAGGCAAGATGAGACTCAGCACCTAATGTAGGTCAAGATCACTTTCAAAGGTCAAGGTCATGTGCTTAGGGTCAAACATGCGATAGGTTATCAGGTGACATACCTGTTCTTGAACAGTTCTATCTTAAATTTAGCATTTTCTTTTTTTTTTATATTTTTTTTGCCATGACATTCAAAATTTTAATGTTTGTAATTTGCTATTGACACATTCGATATTCTATTTTCTTACAGATATATTTGGACTGTTTTTCTGAAGACTCTGTCACGTGATCATGGCTGCACCAATCAGATCTTCTCTTACAAAGCAACTTCAAAGCATTCTCAAAGATACAAGAATAGGATCCAATGGACATATTTTATTTAGTCATCAGAGGGAACTAGTGAAAAAAAGATTTTGTGTGCTATCTCCGAGAAGTTTAAATTTTGCACAGAATAGACACATTGCGAGCTTTTCGCATGGGACAGACCAACATCATATTGATGCTTCAAGGACAAATAACACATTTCTGTCATTTAACCCCCGAACATGTGTGCTATATATACCAAGCAGGCTTAAAGGTCACAGTAAATGGCAGAATATAGCGAGCCGGAAGAAGAGCCAAGACAGTAAAAAAAATGTACAGACACAAAGAATGTTGAATTTGCTCGGCGCAGCAATAAAATGTAAGTATAAAACTTATCATGTGCTTTTATATGTCTTTGTACTACTGTGTAACATTCATTGTATAATTATGTATCTGTTATCTGATTGACTTGGTTATTTACAAGAAAAGTAAGTATCGTACTTACGGTACAGTATAAACGGCTCACTTTGGAAACTGGATAAACACTATTTTAAATTTATTACTAAATGTCATGCAAAAATTCTAACTTCATCTCGAATCTGATCATGCTGATTAACTCAGCTGTATTATCATAAATCAAGCTTTGTTTTTTAGTCCAAAAATAAGACAATGGATTAGGTCCACTTGTCCCTTAAATTGGCCCTGTATTTTATTTTTCAGGAAAAAAAAAACTTTAATGAAAATTACGATTTTTTTATCTCCAATATTTCATTAGAATATAGGTTACAATAGCATAAATCTTTGACCTCAAAAACTAGTGTTCTACACCCAAAAGCTGACGTCATTTACTCACTTAATAGAAATGGCCTATATAGAAAGTGATATATCAAAAGAAAGATCATTTCCTGTAGATTTCATTGGTACTAAATGATATATACCTTTCCGATACTATTGTCACTCTGAAAACGAAAGTGAAAGTGAAAATAGGGATATTTTGACATGTCATTCAGATGGACTTTGGTCCCATTTTGACCATTGTTCCAAATTTTTTCTTGAAATAAAAATTATGCTTATTTGAAGACAATATCTGTCTAAATAATATATGACATTTATTTAGGGATTTGCCGCTCCGTTTTTGAGAAATCCACAGTACACCACGAAGAACCGAATTTCACACGTCCCCATACTGAGCCCCTCGCCGGAAATCACCTCTACGTTGTGACTCCTTCCAGTTTTATTTTTATATGCATATCCAAAAATAGAACCCATGAAAATCTTACAAAAATCTTACAGAATCTAATGATACCTTAAAACTTGCCTTCATTTTAATTATCATACACATTTTAGCGATATCAGCCTCTGACTCTTTATTTAAAGAAAATTGACCGGGGCCAAATCAGCTTCGAGGCTATAGGGTTTATGCTATTAAAACCTAAACCATATTATGATTTTGCCGATTGAAATTTTTCTCCACATAATTTGAAAATATAGGATTTTTCGAAGAGTTTGGTGTATTGCATAGTCATGTAACTCGTATATCTTTCAATCAGCAAGCCGTATAAACATGCTCGCAACCTCCGTCAAAATGCCCATTTTGGCCGTATTTTCATCAAAGAACCTCTGGGTACCCTACTTTGAACCCTCACAGTTCTTTGAACATAAGACTGACACCAAATATTTCATTTTCAATGTCTTGTTCATGCTATATAGTGAATTTCGATGTATGGTATCCAAGGACTTTGTTTATAAATAAGCATACCAATTGTACGTGTACATGTTGTGTATCATCATTCAAATGTCCTAAAGGTTACGATAGCATAAATCTTTGACCTCAAAAACTAGTGTTCTACACCCAAAAGCTGATGTCATTTACTCACTAAATAGAAATGGCCTATATAGAAAGTGATATATCAAAAGAAAGATCATTTCCTGTAGATTTCATTGGTACTAAATGATATATACCTTTCCGATACTATTGTCACTCTGAAAACGAAAGTGAAAGTGAAAATAGGGATATTTTGACATGTCATTCAGATGGACTTTGGTCCCATTTTGACCATTGTTCCAAATTTTTTCTTGAAATAAAAATTATGCTGATTTGAAGACAATATCTGTCTAAATAATATATGACATTTATTTAGGGATTTGCCGCTCCGTTTTTGAGAAATCCACAGTACACCACGAAGAACCGAATTTCACACGTCCCCATACTGAGCTCCTCGCCGGAAATCACCTCTACGTTGTGACTCCTTCCAGTTTTATTTTCATATGCATATCCAAAAATAGAACCCATGAAAATCTTACAAAAATCTTACAGAATCTAATGATACCTTAAAACTTGCCTTCATTTTAATTATCATACACATTTTAGCGATATCAGCCTCTGACTCTTTATTTAAAGAAAATTGACCGGGGCCAAATCAGCTTCGAGGCTATAGGGTTTATGCTATTAAAACCATATGCAAATATATTGGGCTCATATTTCAAGTAGCTATTATGTCACATGTGTAAGATATGACGTCATGTTGTGACGTCATTAATGCTGTGACCAACGGAAAATGAACAGATGAAGGAATATCATGGCAAAAATCAACACAAAAATCTTAACTAACATGGGCGCAAAGTTGCCTTCAACCAAAATAAATTGTATATAGATAGAAAATAGATTGCAAAGCTATCTTTTTAGTGTAGGAATTATTTGGTTGATGTTTCACACCTTACTTCTTGTCATTGATTTGTACCAAATTTGACCTACTGGTATTTCTTGACATTTTTCATCATTTTACAAATTTCGGTTGTCTATGTGGCCGTATGTTTCAGTGCAAAGCTTTAAAATCGAAATGTTCATTTGTATTTCAAACAACCAAACATTTGACATGTTTGATATTGAATATATAATCAAAATCGGAACCACTTGAAAAATCGGGCCAATTTTCCAGCTACATGTAACCTAACCTTTTCCTTTAAAAGTTACTGTATATTATTTCAAGCAATATTCCAGTGCTGGTAAACTGTGCACAAGTTTTTTTAAGTTATTTTGTGTTTTTGTTTCAGCTGGTGGGAACTGTAACCCCAAGACTAATAATGCATTAGCCAATGCCGTGGAAACAGCTAAGAAAGCCAACATCCCTAAAGCTACGATTGATGGATTCATAAGGAAAATGGTAGAGCTAAGCTTAATTAGAAATTACATGCATTTCCACAGAATCTCATTTTTAGGCCCCCAGTTTACATATTTACTGATTGGGGTATATATGGTCAGTCAGTCTGTCTGTCTTTCATCCTTCTTTTAATCAAATAATATTAGATTAATTTAATTTTTCAATCGTAGGTGAAAGGATGTTCTTTTTTGGCGGGATTGTGAAGCAAAATCCGGTCTATGAAATGGCGAAGTCTGTCCGTCAGTCCATCAGTCGGTCCGTCTGTCAGTGCGTCAACATTTTGGTTGAAGAGTTGCGTTTAAGTCTGTTGAGAGAAAACTGTTAGGAGGAGCAACTTGAAGCTTGACATGGTGATAGACCATGATGAGACGAATCAAACACAGCAACAAAATTTGACCTAGTGACCTTGACCTTCTTTTGAAAAACTTTAACCTTGGCCGTAGCTTTTGAATGGTAAGTGATAGGGCTTTCATATTTCACTTGTGTATTTCTTGTGACAAGACCTTTCCATGGATACCAAAAATTTTTACCTTGTGACCTTGACCTTGGAGTTTGACCTGCTTTTTAAAAACTTTAACCTTGGCCATAACTTCTGAATGGTAAATGATAGGGCTTTTATATTTCACATATGTATTCCTTGTCACAAGACCTCACCAAGGATACCAAAAGTTTGGACCTTGTGACCTGGACCTTGGAGATTGACCTACTTTTAAAAATGATAAATCTGGGCTATATCTCATGAGCTATAGAGGCTATGGCTTTGAAATTTCATATGAAGAATCTTTATGACCAGACTATCATTTGATATCATGGCTTTTGACCTAGTGACCTTGACATTAACCTTTGACCTACTTTTGAATTATAAGAGGAAGGGTTTTAATATTTCACATATAGATTCCTCATGACCAGAACTTTAATTTGATATCATGACTTTTGACCTAGTGACCTTGACATTGACCTTTGACCTACTATTAAACTATAAGAGGTAGGGTTTTGATATTTCACATGTAGATTCCTTATGGCCAGACCTTTCATTTGATATCATGACTTTTGATCAGATGACCTTGACAGTGAACTTTGACCTACTTTTAAACTATAAGAGTAAGGGTTTTGATATTTCACATATTGATTCCTTATGATGAGATCTTTCATTTGATATCATGACTTTTGACCTAGTGACCTTGACATTGACCTTTGACCTACTTTTAAATTATAAGAGGTAGGATTTTGATATTTCAGTTGTAGAATCCTCATGACCAGACCTTTTATTTGATATCATGACTTTTGATCAATTGACATTGTCCTTTGACCTACTTTTGAACTAAAAGGGGTAGGGCTCTGATATTTCACATTTAGATTCCTTATGACCATAGCTTTTTTTCATTGCGCAATAGTAGGAATGACCTTGACCTTTCTGTCTGTAAAACTGTATACGTCATCTAATACAAACACTTCGCAATCTGGCCTTACCGCCTTTAGTGGTTTATGGTTTATTCTCTTGTGTATTGTGAAAAGTCTTATTCATTTTTAGCTCACCTGAGCGTAGCTCAAGTGAGCCATTGTCATAGTGCGCCATCCGTCTGTAGTCTGGTATTAACTTTTTACATTTTCGGCATCTCTGCAACAACTGCACAGAATTTTATGAAACTTTACAGGAAGCAAGAATTCAAGGTCCTCTACCAAGTTTTTGTTTTTTGTACCTATGGGTCGAGGACTCTGATTGGCTGATGCATTTTTCAACTTCCTCTCTGCAACCACTGCACAGAATTTTAAGAAACCTTACAGGAAGCAAGTACTTAACATCCTCTACCAAGAGTGTGTTTTTTGTGCCGATCGGTCAACAAATATGTCCGCCAAGGGCTCTGACATGCTGAATGGCTGACGCATTTTCAACTTCTTTTCTATAACAGCTGCACAGAATTTTATGAAAACTGTTAGGAAGCAAATATCAAGGGCCTCAACCAAAGTGTCAACTTATCATTCTTTTGTCTGTAACTCAGGTGAGCAATGTGGCCCCCTTGGGCCTCTTGTTTTGTGAAGACTGCATTTTATGAAGATAGAATAGGAGAAAAGTAGTAATATGCCAATTTTTTATGCAATTTATGCTTTCTGAGGCATAAATGCTTTACATATAGACCCTATCATGTTAATGTCTGTTCAAGTCACTTTTGTCTCCTCAAAGGACAATTTTGCAAACCTGAACAACCAAATAATGTCATCCAGGTCCCTGACAAAGTATGCTACTTTTTGGAGTGGAATGATGTTATTTGATTTTTTCTGGTTGGTGAAATCTGTCCTACGAAGAGACAAAAGTGTACTAAACAAACAAAGGGTCTATTGTGATTTTTTTTTTCTGTTCAAACAGGAGGAGAAGGGAAAGACTTGTTCAGACTACCAGTTACTAATACAGGGACCACATGGCAGTTACTTTGTCGTCCAGGGATACACTACAGCCATGAGCAAGTTTACTAGTGATATAAATAGGCTCATCAAGAAGCAGCCTCTAAAGTATGACCATTCTTCCTTTTTTTAAAGTCATAATAATCTTCTTCCTTGAACAAAATACATGTATATTACATGGTATCACATTAAACACGTACTAGTATTTAATCTATATTTGTTGCACGGCCTGATGGTAATTAACTCCTTACCAGACGGTGCAATATTTTTCAGTGTGAAGCAATGATTGACTTAATGATTGAACTAATCATTGAATGATCAATTGAGAGAAAACTGTTCTTAGCTGACCTCCAGTTTTGAAAGTACAGCATGACAAAAAAGGAAACAAATACATGTATTCCATTTAGCATGTTTAAAAAAATCGCTTTTCATAATAGGAAAAAAATAAGAAAGAAAATCCCGCGATTTAAGGTTTGAACTACTATTTTAAATGTTGCAGGCAGATCTAGTATTTTTCCAGGAAGGGTATCCAGCCCGTTTGTGAAAGACTGGGTCAAGCCTATGATTTTGAAAGAAAATACGGAAAACAGGAATTCATATTTTTTGCAAAATTCCAAGGGGGGGGGGGATTCTGACTCCCTGTATGCTTTAAATCCGCACTTTTAAAAATGTTTCAATCTGTATACATCAACTACCAACGAAAACAAGATTTCGATTGAATACTGAAACTGAATAATGTAATGACTGGTACCCTTGAATAGTTTAGAACAGAGACAAATTATTTTAATTTCTTTCCTGTTAATAATATTTTCTTTGAATTTAACTTTTAAAATGCATTAAAATTCTTATCTGTTTACTGACCATGAGTAGTTTTCTCTACTGGGAATGACGACGCTTATAATTACTCAATCATTGGTGATAATTATTTGATTGCCATGCAAAAAATGGGTTATACAACTGCTCCTGGCATAACCCGGCAAAGCCACTTCCCTCGCCAGTTGAAATGCATAGGCGAGAATCAGCGCATTTCGGCGTATGCTATTCGCCAGAAAAACTCAATCAAGTGGCTTTGCCGGGTTATGCCAAGTCAAGTTCTAAATTTAGTTTGAACTGGCATACATAGGCTCATGCCACCATTTGGGAAACAAGCTCACCCAGTAGTATAACCCTTACTCATCACATTGTGCCTCTGTATTCAATTACATGTTAATTTCATTTCACAATTTTTGTCAGTCAGGGGTCCAACTTAAAAAGATAATAACATGTTGAAGTCAATTAACTTTTATCAGTCAAAACGTATAAAAATATATTACGCTATGTTCAGGAGTTTATAAATTAAATAAGTTATGAATAAAAAAGCAGATCTTTTTACATGTAGCTCGCCTGAACAAAGCTCTAGTGAGCTATTGTCAAAGCAAGTTGTTTGTCGCTGTCATCATAAACTTTTCACATTTCGTCTTTTTCAGAACCACTGATAATATAAAAGTAACATTATGTTAAGGAGTTTATAACTTAAATAAGTCATTAATAAAAAAAACTAGCTCTTTTCAGACACCTGAACAAAGCTCAAGTGAGCTGTTGTCATAGCAACTTGTCTGTCGTTAACTTTTCTCATATTCAACTTCTTCTTCAGAACTACTGATTAATATATAAAAGTGACTTTTTCTTTTCTCTCTACTCAAATGAAAGATTAATAAATTGGCAAAATTTTCAGATAAGCAAAATAGGCCTGTAGTCCCCTTACAATTTTTTTTATATATTTTGGCAATTTCTTTGAAATAAGAAATTATATCAAATTGCCAAACATTGTACATGTATTCAGTGCCAGTGACTAGATCTACTTTTTTTTCACAGAATAAGCGAGCCTGGACAACTTGCGATGATATTCGACTATAAGGGAGAAGTTATTATAGAGAAACCCGAGGGTAAGGATTTGGAGGAAATCGCGATTACATGTGATGCGGAAGAATTTGTTGAGGAGAATGACGAGGATGGCAAAGTTAATGTCAAGGTCAGTAGTTTCATCAAAACTGTAAGATTGATTGGTATTTGTACAATTTTATGTCAAAAGCTAATTCAAAGGCTCTCTTATCTAGGGGAAGGACAGGGTGAAAGGGAGGAGGAAGGAGGGAGAGAGGGGGAGGGAGGAGGGAGGGAAGGGGGAAAAAGGGGAGGAAGGGGTGGGAGGAGGGAGAGAAGGGGGTGGGAGGGGGAGAGAGGTACCCCCCTCCCCCTATTATGGTATATAACATTGTGAAATTGAAGAGGCCTGTACCCTAAGGCCTGATAAAAATTTTGTCCAAAATCTTGAGGACTGAGCCTGAAGCAGATGTGGTAGTGAGAGGAAGGAGCGATAACTCTGTTTAGAGATTGTCAGTTTCTATGCAAGATGATTTTGATGATATTTTCATTTCAGTTTATATGTGATGGTGATTCTGTGATGGGACTTAAGAAGAACTTAGAGACAGAAGGGTACGAGATCCAGGGATTTGACACTGTGTACATACCGAAAATCCCCCTAGAGCTGACGGACGAAGAATTCCAAGACGTGAACCGCATGAGTGAGAAATTAGAAGAGTATGCAGACTTGTCAAATTACTATTTAAATATATGAGGAATTATTTTAAGGAGGAGGAGGGGCATGATTGAGGAAGAGGATGCATTGGACTTTGTAATAGTAATTTTAAAGTTGTATATAGGAATTCAATTATTTATTGAATTTTGACAAGATATTTTAAAGGAAATGTGATTTGATTCTGAACCTTTATGTTGAATAAATTGAATCAAGTTTTATAATTTGTGTTTTAAGTGTCTTTATTATAATAGGAATAATTTAAAGTTTCAAATGATGTGTAAGGATAAATCCATTGCAAGTGATTTTTTTAGCTCACCTGAGTGAACCCTAAGACTAGGATCCAATTATTGCATATTTGTCATATTTAAGTGTCTAAATGCTTTGATATACATATAAATATGTTATAATTTTTTGGGGGGAATTTTTTTTTTTTTTTGATGAATAGAAATTATGTTAACTTTGCCATGGACCCAAGGGTTGTGGGTTCATTCCCGGCACCATCACCCTATAGTTTTTCTTCCTTTTTCCTTTTTTTCCATTTTGTCAGCTTTGTACAAAATGTATGTACTTTTAAATCATATGAAACCTTCAATTTCATTTTTGACCAAGAAATTAGTTTCTTCCATTTTAATTTTTTTCCATTTTCCATTTTCACACTTATTGATCATGTGATCAAGATTTGTCTTTCTTACATCAATGGACAAGTACAAATATCAGAATGCTATAGTTTAGATCATCAGTTCTCTCTCAGCTAAGAATGTATGTGAGTATCAGGTGAGCGTTGTGATCCTTTGGGCTTCTTCTTATTGAAAGTCTATTCAATAATAGAATAGGATATTTTTTAAAAGCAACACTTTTGATATCAAAAATTAAATCTACACGAGAAAGTTTTGACCGTATTGCAAAGTAAATCTGATCTCTGTTTTCTATGGGGAGAGGATGAACCCCATTGATTTTAAATGTTAAAGGTCAAAGGTCATGGTGATTTTGAGCTTAATCATAAGATTATCAATTTTTCCTCAAATTTTCCCCTGTGAAGATGAATCCTATTGATTTTTAGGTCAAAGGTCAAGGTCACAGCAGACTAAGGCTGAGAATCCTTGTAAACAGCATAGAAGACAAAAAGGACCATCATGGGATCACCAAACATTTCACAAATATTTCCCATGAGAAGTGGATGAACCCTTTTGTTTTTAAAGGTCAAGGTCAACATGGTCAAAGTGAACTAAGTTTAAAATCACTGGGTAGCACAGAAGACAAAGAGATCACCATCGCATCACGGAGCCTTCCATAAATATGATAAATATATTCCCCATGGGAAGAGAATGATCCCTAGGCTATTGATTTCAAGGTCAAGGATAAAAGGTCAATGTCACTGTGAAGGTGGATTAAATTACTTTAGGTGATACCATCAAACATGCAGTTCCTAGGGGCTTTGTATAGTCTCTTTGCTCTTTGTCTGGATTCATCCTGATGCAACACCACCTCAGGCAAAATGTCGCAGGGGATGCTCTGAATCTGAAGAACGAAATATAATGCACTCAAGCTGTCAGTTTATTGATTGTGCATGGTAATCAGGTGCCTTTACAATGTATTGGTGTCAAACCATCTGTCTTTATAATAAAAGTATGTCATACCACCAGTCTAGGTGTCATACTACCTGTCTCTATAATGTGTAGTTGTCATACTGACTGTCTCTATAATGTATAGTTGTCATACTGATTGTCTCTATGATGTATAGGTATCATACTGCCTGTCTCTGTAATGTATAGGTGTCATCTCGCCTGTCTGTATAATGTATAGGTATCATACTGCCTGTCTGACATATAATGCATATATGTAGTAAGGAATTCGTTCCTGATTCTGTAATGTAGCCATTTTATGGTACATAAACCAAATTGTCCATGCACTATCATTCTTTTGTTTACAACTCAGGTGAGTGATGTGGCCCCCTTGGGCCTCTTGTTAAACTCATTGTGCATATGCATTGCAAGCAAGTTGGTATAATAGAAAATTTTCATATTGCCGCCAGTTGACTTGTATTTTAAACATCATAAGACCCGACATCACAAGATTTGACGTAACTTTTAACTGTGAAGTCATACCTGAATTATGACGTCACCATTAGAAATACCGTCAAAAGTAGTGATGTCGGGTCTTGGAGTGTCTAAAATCAAGTCTATCGGTAATATGAAGAAGGTCTATTACGCATCTTACTCACGTTGTATAAAAATGGTGTGAAAATTCCCAGGCGCGAAAACTTTTTAGTGCGAAGTTACTTGTTACCGTTACACATATTCAACCATTGCGATGGCAATGGCGTACAAAGTTGTTGTCGGGGATCGGGAAATACCTACGAATGTTTCGAAGTGGTCACTTCGTGACGCAGAATACCTCGGTATCTTTTATAAAGATAAAGCCTTAAAGTCTCCCACAGAGATATCAGAAATCGTTAATTCAAGAACCGGACCCAGATCAAGAAAAATACCAGTAGTTCTACCTGAGAATTTGACTTTTATTAAGGAATTTTTGATTGGATACATCAATTTCTCCATCGAAGACTGCAATATCGATTCTGATTGGGAACATTTGAGAACATCTATTGCAGAAATAAGGAAATGCAAAAACAATGTGGAGGGTATTGATGTCGATTCCTATTTGACAGACAAAGATTCGTCACAGAAAAGGTGCCTTCATTTTGAGACCCTTTCCCTTCCAAAAAGTTCCTTTGGCTTTATATTTGTTCTTAAGCCCCGGTCACACTGCACTCCACATCTGAATTACGCTTAAAAATCTGCTGGAAATGGTTGTATGTGGTAATTTTTGCCACGGCTGCTTTTTGTACGGGGTATCAGCGGTTGTTCAACTACTGAAACACGGGTACCTGTAAAATGCGAAACGAAAAGAAACAAAACGAAACGAAACGAAATGGAAACGAAAAGAAACGAAATGAAAACGAAACGAAACGAAATGGAAACGAAACGAAATTGAACAAAACGAAACGAAATGAAACGAAACGAAATGAATTGAAACGAAATGAAATGAAACGAAATGGAAACAAAATGAAACGAAGTACATGTACATGTACATGTAAAAAGAATCGAAATTTATATACTGGTTATTTTTTAAATGGAGGAGGGGTGAGAGGTGTGTGTTGGGGGGGGGGGGGAGGTGAAATATCTGTTTTAAAAGTGAGAATGAAAGATCCATAGGTAATTGGATGGTCAGGGTACCCTTTCAATGTAAATAATTAAATATGAAAATGAATTTGATCATTAGTGAATATCTTATTTTCAAATCCTCAGTTACCCCAGAAATAATGATGAAATAAAAATGCATAATAATTGTAAAAAGTGTCGAACTGGTTCAATATTGAATATAGCTAGATATTCTTTTACCTTTCTTCTCTGTGGTATTTGTGCTTGAACGTTCATTTTTTCGCCTCATATATACAATGTATAAACCTCACCCTTTCATCCCTTTAAAATTTACCCCTCTTCGTTGAAAAGATTTGAAAATAAATTATTCACTAATACTCTAATTTCCTTTTCATTTTTAATTATTTATATTAAAAGGGTATCCTGACCATCCGATCCCCTCTGGATCTTAATTTCATTCTCACTTTCATACAGATATTTCACCAACCCCCCCCCCCCCCCCCCCCCCCCCCCCCCCCCCGAATCCACCCACACACACCCCGCCCCCCCCCCCCCCCCCCCCCCCTAAAAAACAAACCAATAAATAAATGTCGTTTCTTCTTACATATATTTCGTTTCATTTTGTTTCCATTTCGTTTCATTTCATTTCGTTTTGTTTTATTTCGTTTCGTTTCGTTTTCATTTCGTTTCGTTTCATTTCGTTTTGTTTTGTTTCCATTTTGTTTCGTTTCTTTTCGTTTCGCATTTTACAGGTACCCCTGAAACACTACCTTACTGTCCTGTTCACTAAATCCAGAGCACCCTGTTTTCCCGGTTTTCTCTAAAATATGATACTGTCATCTTCCAAAAAGATATCAGTTTCATAGTACGTACTCCTTAAGTCGTTACAGAAAATACATTGTACCATTGTTTTAGCTCACAGTTAAGTTAGAAATAGGACAGAAAATAAAAAGTATATGGGGATTTTCTATAGTAAAATCACTTGAAGTTGAAATGCTGACGTCGGACACTTTGACATCACTGTTTACTTTTGTTGACACGAAGAACAATAGGGTGGCGGCTTGAAATTAACATGGGAATTATGTCTCCCCCCAACGGAGACATATTGGTTTTGCCTTCGTCGTCCGTCTGTCTGTCTGTCCGTCTGTCACACATCGTGTCTGGGCTATATCTCCTGAACCATTTGCCGGATCACTTTCATATTTTAGTATGTTGTTGCTTATGACCCGAAGGTTTCACATCGCCTTGACCCAAGGTCATGTGACCAAGGTCAAGGTCACTTAGTGCATTTTTAATGAAATTATGCATACATTCCTGTCTGGGCTAGATCTCTTGAACCGTTTGCCGGGTCACTTTCAAATTTTAGTACTTTGTTGCTTATGACCAGAAGGTTTCACATCACCTTGACCTAAGGTCATGTGACCAAGGTCACTTAGTGCATTTTTAAAGAAATTATGCATACATTCCTGTCGGGGCTAGATCTCTTGAACCGTTTGCCGGATCACTTTCATATTTTAGTATGTTGTTGCTTATGGCCCGAAGGTTTCGCATCACCTTGACCCAAGGTCATGTGACAAAGGTCAAGGTCATGTAGTACAATTTTAATGAAATTGTACATGCATTCCTGTTCGGGCTATATCTCTTGAACCGTTTGCATGATCGCTTTATATTTTAGTATGTTGTTGCTTATGACCCGAAGGTTTCACATCACCTTGACTCAAGATCATGTGACCAAGGTCAAGGTCAATTAGTATACATGTATTTTAAATGAAATTGTATTTGTTATGTATATTATGTCCAGGCTTAATCTTTTGAACTGTGATCGGATCATTTCATATTTTAGTATGATGGTGCTGATGACCCAAAGGTTTCACACCACCTTGATCCAAGGTCATATTACATTTACTAAGGTCAAGGTCAAATATTAAATTTTTTAATGAAATTGTAAATACTATTGAGTCTGTGCTATATCTGTGGAATCGTATACTGGATCACTCTGATACTTTAGAATGCTGTTGCTCAGGATTGGAAGGTTTCTTATCATCTTGACCCAAGGTCATGTGCCCAAGGTCAAGATCATTTAGTTCTTTTTAATGAAATTGTACATACTAATCTTGTCTGGGCTATATCTCCTGAACCCTTCTTACAATTGTTTTCATATTTTAATACATTGTTTCTCAGGACTAAATGTTTCTTATCACATTGTCCTAAGGTCACATGATTAAGGTCACTTCTTACTTTGGTAATGAAATTGTATATGTTAATCATGTCCAGGCTGAAATTGTTATGCTTATCATGTTTAGGCTTTATATTTTGAATCGTGTATCCAATCACTAATTCAGTTTTTGTTGCTCATGTTGATCCATACAATGTATTTTTCAGATCACCTATATCCAAGGTCATGTGACCAAAGTCAATTTCACTAAATATGCTTATAATGAAATTGTACATGTATATGCTAATCATGTTTGGGCTTTACCTCAAACAATACAATGAATCACTTTCATGTTTTAGTATGATGTTGCCCATGACTCAAAGGTTTCACATCTTCTTGGCCCAAGGTCAAAGTAACTTAGAGGGAGGGGGGAGACATCTGTTTTTTTCTGAAAAACATTTGATTTAATTTCCCGTAGACATTTTATTTTTCATATTGCGGCTTGAAGGCTGTTGATAGGGTAAGTTGAAGTTGATTTCCAATTAAGACTAAAGGAGGTCAATCCTCGGAAACAATAATTATAAAGAAAATTCTTCAGATGACAGAATAAATTGCCAAAACAGAGTGCTCTGGATTTAGTGAACAGGACAGTAAGCACAGCATACCATATCCTACCACCTCGAAATCTAAAAGTGTTAATTTGTGATAAGACGCTATTACATGTGATACCAACACAGAATACACATCAAATGACCTTGGTCTGGCTGTTACAGACTGCTAAACTTTCGCGTTTTACCACTTCTTCCCCAAGTCTAAGTCACTTTCGGAACACGGATGATCATCATGTGTGCTTTGCGTGCATTGCACGTCTTCACCACCTCTATCTTCCTTGGTTGTCTGCGGAATAAAATTTTGAGCTTCTTTCCGCATCCAAAACCATTCAATTTTTTTGCCACTTCCTGCCACGTCTACAAATCGTCTGTAGGGTGTCTTAAAAGTGAACGACAATGTCTTCTTCATGGGAGACCTTTTTTTGGAGGTGTTTTGGCCGTGATCAAGTTGAAAGGTGCAGTGTGACCGGGCCTTTACTTATACATGTAAATATGAGTCCTTAAACAGTCAGGGGTGCTACTTCAACAAGTAATTAAAAGAAATTACCTTTCCAAGTAATGTTCTAATTTTGCCTTCTAAAATGATTACCTCTAAAAGTAACTGATTTACTTGTGATGTCCATGCAACATATTACTTATACAAGTAATATACATAAAAAGTAAGGCAATGGATGGTTTGTAATGATTGTAGCATACACATTTAAAGTTCTCAAGCTTTTAATTGTTATAAGGGCTACTCATATCAGTAATAACTGCTTCAGTAACAGAAATATCAAGGTAAAACCATTCCCTTAAAATTACTTGTTTAAGTAATATTTAGTGAAAGAGGCTTATCTTTAAATGAAAGGAGTAAAGCTTTAAGCAATTATCGTAATTTATATTTAAATTTTATTTTGAAAAGGAAAGTCTGAATTTTCAGGAAAAATCATTGCTATTGGGATGAAAATTCTGTTTAAAAATCTACAAGGTTACAAACTTGCACAAATTTGCAACTTTTTAAGTGAAAATCGGCTACAATTTCGGCTATCTTTCTTAACTCAAACAGTTTCTTCTGAAAAAGTTATTTCCTTTTGAAAATAATGGAAGTGCTCTTGCCTTCTACAGCTGTATTTTCTTACTTGCCATAGGAAATAAGACATTATTTAACTTTTTATGTGAAATCATGGGTACATTTGATATCAGTCAGATAATTACTTGTAGAAGTAATTTTTTAATGACTTGTTGAAGTAGCACCCCTGACTGTTAAAGGTCGGTCCTATAATTTCGAGGAAAAATGCTTTTGATAAACAAATTTTGAATTATCATTTTTTGCAATGTTGAATGCTTGAGAAAATACCGCATCATAATTTTGAGCCCTCGTAATGTCACGCGCATGATGTATGACGTCATGTTCTGACGTCATTTGCCCTTAAAAAGGAAAATCATTGTATTTTACACACAATTCTTCAAAAATTCATACGCTCCAGGCCTCTCCCACAATATTTTTTATCCAAATTAAAAGGCCGATCGTATATCCATCGATTGGTTCAAAAATATTCATGGGCAAGGCCTGGATGGCTACTTGATTTCGTGATTTTGTATCGAAATTTCGCTTACATGTTTTTATTGATATTTTCAATGATTTAAACGTTTTAAGACGTTATGAGCGACGTATTATTCAGTATTGGACTGTGAAATCAAAACAGGCTTCCTGATTTGGATTCACCATACATTTGACATTTTATAAACTAGAATATAATGGATATATGACCAACTTTGAAAATAGGGCCGAAATGGCAGGTTACCGCTCCTACTCCTTTCTGAACATGCTATTAGTCAAAGCAGTGAGTGTACTGATCGCAGACCAGTTACTGCCTTCAGCGTAATAAGGGGACTTGATATCGAAGTGTCCATACTAAAAATTATCAGTACATGTATTTATGTTTTCACTTACATGTATGTTATGGTATTTATAATTATCCTTTTTCTTTGTTTTTAAAAGATAAAATTGGCACAGAAAAATGTAAAGGAAGGGTGGGATTAAAAAATTACAAAATGGGCAGTATTATTTTGCAGTGTCAGCGATGCTTTTGTACCATATCACAATGGCTACCACAGATACACTTTCTTTATTTTCAGAATGTTTTATGACATATACAGCAGTTCACTGCGGTTTTTGGACATGGTAGTGAAGTATTTGAGGATTCTGATGTCGCCAAACCAGTTGTCTAAAAGTCTTTACACTGAGTTGCTCCGATCTTTCACTGCTACCTGTTACTTAACTCCAATGTAAGAACCAAATTTCTAACCTGCATGATTTAGTGATTGACCTTTGGAAATGGTTAAATCCTTATCATTTTTGCGAGCCATGACAAATGTCCGGGAGCTAATGTCATAGCCCTACTGTAGGCGTCATCGGTTGTGTGGACAAAACTTTAAACTGTACTACCGGTATATCTCATAAGGGGCAGGGGATTGATATTTATCATGTGAATTCCTCATGACCAGACCTTTCATTTCATACCATGACTTTTGACCCAGTGACCTTGAAGTTTGACCTACTTTTGACAAACTTTGACCTGAGCTGTATCTCCTGTGCAATTAAGGGATAGGGCTTTGACATTTCACATGTGCATTCCTCATGACCAGACCTTTCATATGAGACCTTGACTTTTGACCTAGTGGCCTTGACCTTAAACTTTTACCTGCTTAAAAAAAAACTTTAAGCTGGGCTGTATTTCAGTATGGTTTAACTTTTGATATTTCACATGCAATATCCTCATGACCAGACATTTCATTGGAGACCTTGACTTTTGACCTTGTGACCAGCTGCTTGTGACCAATGTCGTTGAGTTTGACCTACTTTTAAAAACTTTAACCTAGGTTATATCTCTTGTACTATAAGAGATAGTGCTTTGATATTTGACACATAGATTCCTCATGACCAGAGCTTTCATTTGATACCATGCCTTTTGACCTAGTGACCTTGATGTTGACCTTTGAACTAGTTTTCATTTGATACCATGCCTTTTGACCTAGTGACCTTGATTCTTGACCTACATTTATAACTCTTTAATTTAGGCTCTGATATTTCACATGTAAATTCCTCACGACCAGAGCTTCATTTGATACCGGTAACACAGAGTTATTGAAAAGTGTCAGACCAAATGTCTGACAAAAATTCGTTCGGTCTGACAAAGTACGTACAAATGTACATTGTAGTACATTTCATTGTTTGGTCTGACAGTTTTGTGAAAATATCTGCAAACTCTGAATCAGATTTCAATATCTCTGTGTCATGGCTTTTGACCAAGTGACTTTTACCTTCTTTAGAACTATAAGGGGTAGGGCTTTGATATTTCACATATAGAATCCTATTGATCATAGCTTTCATTTGATATCATGACTTTTGACTTAGTGACCTTGACCTTTATTTTTTATGAAATTGCTATTTTCTATCAAAAACCTGCACGGAAAGCGATGTTGTCTTCTGGCAAGTCTTAATTATATGCCTGTCTTCGGACAGATTCTAATTTGCATTCTATGATTATTATTTCAGGAGTGGTGATGTACTTTTAAGGCATCTCATGTTAGGAAATTTTTGTGTTTCATCAATACCAGATATAAGATATCATGTGGAATCGGACCTGGATACAGACTTACTTGCTGTAGTCACTGCTGAGGTAAAAAACCATAATGACATTTTAAATTTTAACCCACCTCCCGTCTGACTGTCAAACATAGATATTTGCATATCATCACAGTCTTCATGAAAACTTTTTTTACCACTAGCAAGCCGGGCTAGTTGAGTGCCAAAATCTACTAGCCACTCAAAATTTTCACTAGCCATTAAAGAAAAATCAAAATGCTATAAAGACCCATCGTTTCCTCAGCTAGAGCTGTTGAATAGGCAAAAATTCACACATATATAGAGTATACACAAAAATCGAACAAAGTTATGCCACCACCCTATCATTTCTCTGGCGGATGTCAGCTACGTCATTATCAATAGACTCAATTTTACAATGAATGAATGATATTGTTTGTATAAATATAATTTCACATACGCATTTTGCCTGCAGAAAATGGACCGAGAAAGAAAAATATAAGAACTTATTTGAATCATACACGATAAAAGGCCGACCGTTGCTTGCGCCGCTTGACCAATAGTTATAAAATTTTCGTAAGAATTTCCTCATTTCAGTGTTCAGTCCAGATTTTTGAAATTGTTAGATATTTAATTGAACATGTTATACTCGCATATTAGTTGGTACCGTAAAATAACCCGTCACGCCGTGCAGAAAACAATGCACTGTGGTTACGGAAATATTTATCTTGTATCTTAGGACAATATTTTAATGAACAGATTTTACAGGAAAACATTATAATATTTCATTTTAAACATGTTCAATAAAATAAATATTTCATACTTAACCAGCGTTAAAAGTTGAGACGTAACGTGTACTTTTTACGGAAAGAAGGCGGCTATTTTACCCCAAGTAAAAGACAAGAAATCACCAGTCGCTGGACCTTAATGAGAACACTGCATTTCATTAAAAGTCACTAGCCAGTCGGGCTAGTTCAGCATCAAATTTTGGTAGCCCAAGGAAATAATTGGTAGCCAGGGCGGTCGGGCTAGTGAGTTTTCACGAAGACTGTCATCATCTACATAATAAAAGCTTGAAATCATTCTAAGTTTTGTCCTAATTTAAACTTTGTGATAAAGGTTCTTGAAGCATATGTACATGTATGACATGTACATGTATACTGCAGTGATTTATTTTTACTATTTTTCAATTTGGGAAAAATCAGCGACATAATCCAGAAAAAAAGGGAATATTTAGAACAGTTTATTATCAAAATACATCAGCATGTTTGTCCCATATAAGGCCATTTCTTGTTTTCTGGCCTTTGAAGAGGTCAACTAGTTGATCTTCGTAAAATTATTTCGTCTTTAATGAAATTGTACTCTCAGGTTTTGGGAATTCAAGTTCAAGTTTTGGGAATTCAAGGTAACTTTTTAGGAAAAAATATTAGGACTTTGGCATTGGGAAAGGGCCCAAATTCGGCCCCAATTTGCTAGAATAGTAAAAAATCACTGCACCGATACACGTCTCTCCATTGATATGTACCAATTTACTGATATATTGAACCAGCCCTGTACTCTTGTTTATTTATTTTTTTGTAGATGAAGAACGATAAGTCAAAATTCACTCAGGAAAAGGCTGACCAAACATTTTTGATACGTTCAAGTGTAGATGACAAGGTTCTAGGTCAGCATGGTGGAGAGCTTATGTTAGAGAGAAAATTCTCCTGCTTTAAACCATTTGTTCTGGGCATTCTTTGTTTTAAAACAGAGGTAAATATTTATTAAGTGTTTCAGCAAAATTTAATATTAGGAAAACTTAAGCATGTTAAGGATCATTTCGTCCATTTTCTTTCCAGTCGTCAGACAAAATGTTTTCTGTATGATATTGAGCTATGATCATGATACTTTACACATGGTAACCATGGCCTGAGGATGATGCATGTGGCTCCTGCCTCTTGTTTTATTTAAAACACACAAGGCATTTCCCAAAAAGCGAAAGACATTTCCCAAGAAGCGAAAGGATTGGCCTTGAAGAGAATAAAGTACATGCAGCTCTGTTTTAGAGAGATATATACCTCAAGGTGCAGTTGAATAGCGTATAACTTATACCAGCAACATTAGTTCATCGAGATTTTTTTGCAAATGAACATTTATTGTATATGACCAGAGCATACATTTGATACCATGACATTTGACCTTACCTAGTGAACTTGACCTTAAAAGTTTATTTTTACAAATTGCCATTTTAATATCAAAAGCATGCATGGGGAGTGAATTTGTCTTCTGACAAGTCTCATCGTGGGGTATCATGTGATACACAAATGATATGTTCCACGGGAATCCCCTTTGATTGAACCATTGTACATACTGTCTAAATCTATTTTATATGAATTTATTTTAGGCCTATCATATGGTCATTATTATAAATTATATGATGGTAATTTATTCTAGCCAAGAATAGACGCATATTTGGAGAACACTTAAACAGAAAATTTTGTATCTGTCCGTGCACTGTATCATAACATGTGGCGAGCATTGAAAAATTTCTGCTTAAGTGTTCTCCGAATACACGTCTAGCTATTCTTGACCAGAATAAATTGCCATCATATAATTGATAATAATTACCATATGATAGGCCTAAAATAAATTCATATAATAAAAGTAGATTTAGACAGTATTAACTTAGTTCAATCAAATTGTGTATGACGTGATACCCCACGGTGAAGTCTTATATTTCATTTTTGAGCGAATAGCTCTAAGTGATCACCTGAATTGTTTCACGCTAGAGGGCCCCAATTCCGTACATGTAACTATAATTTGAAGCCGGAAGCTTTTTAAAATGAAATGCAATTTATATTTTCATTCGATCTTTTAAAAACTTCAAGGAATATTTTTTTCATTTGATCTTTATAGAATTCAAGAAGTATTAAGATATTTGTTAGAGATTGTCTCAGATTGCTGGACAACCAACTCCCCTCTTCCACTATACTTACCTTCCCTACCCCCTTAATCAACCCTCTGGGTCGGCCAATAGTATTGGTGCTTTTGAATATGATAATTGGAGGACGGTCGTCTTTTAATTCTTATAACATAATTATGGATTAACATTCAGTATTATTCTATACTTGTTGCAAGTTGCATAAACTTGTCTACGAAGGTAAGTATAAATGGTACAATGTCATATTCTGATATTTCGCTCTCAGTACCTTCAGTGCTTTGATTTTTTTCAGGTCATACTGACATGCCTTGATATGGATATTAACCATTATGAAAAAGTGACCGGAAGTGGAAGTACAGATGATGAAAGAGCTACGATTCATTATTCCCGCCCGTATGATTTTTTGATTGCAGATGAAAGGAAAGAGCTGCTGGATGCAATGATTCTTCTTGCCTTAGCTCAAAGATAGATGTGAGGTATGTATATTATGCACAGCCACTGTGATTCCCTTGGATGAAACTTTACAGGAACCTGCTGCATTTTGCATACAAATGCAGGTGACATCACAATGCATAAACTCTACAGAAACATGCTGAGACAGCCATTCTAACCTGCAAACTGAACCAGTAAAAGTTTTAAGGTCTCCTCTTCACCTTGAAAATGCATTAAAAAAAAAAAGAATGAAATTGACAATTGTGCACATGATGCATGTAATATAACATGTATAATTAGAGCAAATGTCATAATTTGTGTCTTGTAAAGTGCATTACATCAAGGACTTATAAACAGAAGGATTGGAATCTCGTCTTTTCCTGTTAACATCTCGCGTGCCCTTTTGATATGCAAATTAGGCAACGAGATGTTATGGTTGTGATATTCAAAACCATGAATGTCCTAAATATGTTAATTATGACAACATAAAAACGACTTAAATAAGTAGAATATATTATCCTGATCATTTTGGTACCAATATTTTGATTTTACGTCATGAAAAAGTCGAGAAAATGGTAAATTAAATTGGGCCTATTTTAAAATAGGTCACGTAGTAGTCGTTATGGCGAGGTCGAACTTGCGTCGAGATCCCCGATATCTGAGGCAGTTATATTATGGTCAATTGTCGACATCTATCCATGAAAAATAATTCTAGCAGATACAAAAAAGTCCAACTTTATTTTAAAAACAACTTTTCATAGATCATTATAAAATAAAACAGAAAAAAATGGTTTTTAGATGGCTTGTTTACCTTCTTCATTACAGATCGTGGCAAACAGGTGATCGTAAAAACCCCCATTTTTGAAGTCTTGTATTCTTATTAATATTAGGTATCATGAAATTAAAATGGTACAAATGCATACATTAGGATTTATTAATTATTTTAATAACAAGATTCCATGTGTTTATCTTGTCTTATTTGAAAAAAAAAACGGGTCAGAGCGATGACCTGCCTTCGTCTTTTGGGAAAATGGCCGCGCGTACCGACGAGTGAAAACACCCATTTTCGAAGCTCCGTAAAACAATGAAATTGTCGAATTAATTAAACAAAATTTGTTCTAATGCACACATTAGAATTCAGTCTTTATTTTTATAACAATATTTCATATGTAAATCTTGTCTAGTTTGAGAAAATGGGTCAGAGCGTTGGGCTGTCTACCTCTTTCAGAAAATGGCCGCGCGTACCGACGAGTGAAAACACCCATTTTCGAAGCCCCGTAAAACAATAAAATTGTCCAATTAATTTAACAAAATTGGTCCTAATGCACACATTAGGCTTTAGTCTTTATTTTGATAACAATATTCCATACGTAAAACTTGTCTAGTTTGAGAAAATGGGTCAGATCTCGAGCGTTGGGATGTCTACCTCTCTCAGAAAATCGCCGCGCATACCGACGAGTGAAAACACCCATTTTCGAAGCCCCGGCGTAAAACAATAAAATTGTCGAATTAATTTAACAAAATTGGTCCTAATGCAAACATTAGGCTTTAGTCTTTATTTTGATAACAATATTCCATACGTAAAACTTGTCTAGTTTGAGAAAATGGGTCAGAGCGTTGGGATGTCTACCTCATTCAGAAAATGGCCGCGCGTACCGACGAGTGAAAACACTCATTTTCGAAGCCCCGTCAAACAATAAAATTGTCGAATTAATTAATCAAAATTGGTCCTAATGCACACATTAGGCTTTAGTCTTTATTTTGATAACAATATTCGATACGTAAATCTTGTCTAGTTTGAGAAAATGGGTCAGAGCGTTGGGCTGTCTAGCTCTTTCAGAAAATGGCCGGGCGTGCCGAAGAGTGAAAACCTCTATTTTTGAAGCTCCGGTATACGATGAAATCGTCGAATAAATTAATCAAAATTGTTTCTAATGCACTCACTAGGTTTTCATTTTTGATTTGCCACCAATATATTATGTGTAAGTATAGTAATGACTGAGAAAATGGGACAGAGCATATGCCTATTTAACTTTCTTTGACGATATCGGCGAATGTCTAGGCTCCGCTTTGAAGCTAGATATTATAACAATGTATCAATATATTTAGATAAAATTGGTATTTATTGAAACAGTAAGGTTTCTTCTACATGTACGTATCAATATTTTATGTGTTTATTGTGTGATGCTTGAGAAAATCATGTTATTTGGTCACCCCTCTCGGAGAGGACAGGGCTATGTTTTGATCTCGTTCAGATCTCGTTACACGCGAGTTTTCAGTAGTATTCTGAAGGCGGTGTAGAGAGTTGCGAATCCTTCTGTTTATAAGTCCTTGATTACATATTCGATAAAATTAATGCATTTTCTGTGTGATATACATACCCGTATCAAAACACAAATTAAGACAGTCACTCATTCTAAAAAAAACAAAACGGCTGGGAGCACTTATATAATCCATCAATCAGCCCTGTATTTTTATGGAAAATCCTTAAAGTTTGATGAAAGTATTAATTTTCTAGCATGGTGTGAAACATATTTAAAGGAAACATACGTTTATGTCTTGAGGATTTGTAAAATAAAATTTTAAAAATATTTTAAACAAACGAATAGACTCGCCTGTATGAATTTGTATTAAGTTGAGGGCATGATATCGTATAAGAAATTTTCTAAATGATTAAAATTTGTAAATGTGTGAAAGTAGGGACAAGACAATGTTTTTTTTTTCTCAAAATTTTATTACGTGAACTTTCCTAAATTGCATTTTATTTGGCAAAATTTTACATTTTTGGTAAGAAACAAGGTCTTGTTTGTATGTAACAATGATGCTGTGATGATACATTAATAATTTTGTGTGTTTTCATTTCAGTTTATATGTGATGGTGATTCTGTGATGGGACTTAAGAAGAACTTGGAGACAGAAGGGTACGAGATCCAGGGATTTGACACTGTGTACATACCCAAAATCTCCCCAGGGCTGACGGACGAAGAATTCTATGACTTGAACCGCATGAGTGAGAAATTGGAAGAGTATTAGAACTTGTCAAATACTATATCAATATATGAGGTATGGATTTGACAAACAGGAGGGTGACGCATGTTGCTGAAGAGGAGGACATTTGAATAATAGAGATATTCACTTATTTATTAAAGTTTAACAAGATATTTAACATCTAATGCAATTTGATTCAAACCTTAATGTTGAATAAATTGAATCAAGCTTTATTATTTGTGTTTAAGGTGTCTTCAGTAAATTTGGAATTTTCATCCTCCCCTACATACGTAGTTGCAGGGGGATATAGTAACACCATCGTTCTTGTGTGCATGTGTACGTCACACTTCTTTTGTATACACCTAGTGGGCACAGTTTTGATTGGATTTTTACCAAACTTCATGCAATTATTCCTTATAGCAAGACCAAGAACTCTTTTCATTTTCAAGGTCATAGGTCAAATGTCGAGGTCACAGATTGGAAATGGTTAAAAATCCTTGTATACAGCCTAGAGAGCACAGTTTTGATTGGATCACTCTTCAAACAATCATTATGTATTTTTTGATTGAATCATTACCAAACTTTACACAATAATTTATTATGGCAAGACGAAGAAGAATTTTCATTTTCTAGGTCAAAGGTCAAGGTTAGAGATGGAAATGTACGAAATCCTTGTATTTAGCTTACTTCATACACATATTGCTTATCATGACAATAGGAAGAGACCTATTGATTCAAGGCTATATGTTAACGATCAGAGTCACTGATTGTAATGGGTCAAAATCCCTTGAATAGATTCTTGAGATGTCGTGCATTAACCGGTCTGGTCAAAATTTATACAGTCTATACAAGTGAAGTTTACTTATTATCAGGGTCAGATGTCAAGGTCACAGACATAAAGGGGGTTCGGGGCATTTGTGCTGTGCAAGGGGATGCTACACTTTGCGTTGCTTAGTTTTTATTGGCCGGATTGCAGGCATTTCCGGTTTATAGATTGACAATGTCCGTTTGTCTGTCCCTCCGTCTGCCGTCAACATTTTGGTTAAAGTTTCTGGTTGAGGCAAAATTTAAGGAACTATATGCAGTAGTAACTTTATATTATAAATGAAGTTTGCCTATCACAAGACCTTTCAATTTATGCCGTAACATTTGACCTAGTGACCTTGACCTTGGACTTTGACCTAGTTAAAGATTTTGGTTAAAGTTCCTGGTTGAGAAAATATCTAAGGAATTATATGCAGTAGAAGATTTATATTATACATGAAGCTTGCCCATCACAAGACCTTTCAATTTATGCCGTAACATTTGACCTAGTGACCTTGACATTGGACTTTGACCTAGTTAAAGATTTTGGTTTAAATTTCAGGTTGAAGCAAAATCTAGGGAACTGTATGCAGTAGAAACTTTATATTATACATTTAGGTTACCCATGATGAGACCTTTCAATTTATGCCATAACATGATCTAGTGACCTTGGACTTTGACCTAGCTAAAGATTTTGGTTAAAGTTTCTGGTTTCAGCAAAATCTAAGGAACTGTATGCAGTAGAAGCCTTATATTATACATTTAGGTTGCCCATGACGAAACCTTTCAATTTATGCCGTAACATTTGACCTAGTTACCATGGAATTTCATTTAACAAAATCTGTGGCTAGTGGCTACCCTGTTTTGATCATATTTCACAATGGTCATTAGGATAGCCTTTAGGACAAAGGATTGCCAAGGATAGCTGTTTTGAAATAAAATTTTAGAAATGCATTAAAAGTCTGTTTTATGTCCAAATGTTCTAAAATTAGAAAAATGCATTATTATTCTTTTATATATATTATGATTTAGGAGATATGTCATAGTGCATCATCCGTCGTCCATCCATCCTTAAACTTTGAATTAACAGTTTCGACATCTCCGCCACTGCTGCTGCACATAGTTTATGCTGGAAGCAAGTACTCAATGTCCTCTAACATTTTTATGCTTTTCTTGCCAATTGGTCAACAAATATGCAGCCACCTAGGGCTCTGATTGGCTGACACATTTTCGAAATCTCTTCAATCAATGCATAGAAATTTTAAGAATCAAATCTTACAGGAAGCCAGTACTCGAGGTCTTCTACCAACGTGAAGTTGGTTTTTTTTTCAAGACGATCAGTAAATAAATATGACCGCCAAGGTCTCTTATTGGCTGATGCATTTTCAACATCTCGTCCGCAACCGCTGCAAGGAATTTCAGGAAACCTTACAGGAATCAAGTACTCAAAGTCCTCTACCAAGTTTGTGTTTTTCGTGCCAGTCATATCAGGAAATTTGGAGCCGAGCACTCTCTGCAAAGTGTGGAAATGCACCAAAATGAAACAAGATGGCGCTACTGAAATGAATTTTGGCGGCGTATGGAAATCACTTTGGCTGAAAGCATCACTGATGAGGATTTAATATCCGAAACGCGTGTCTGGTGCATAATAAATTGGTTTTAATTTTTCTTTAAGAAGGTATAGAGTTAAAACACTTCTGTATTTTTGAGTTCCTCTAAGGTTTCATGTAAAGGAGATGTCAGAAATGTGTCAATCAAAGTCTTTTGCAGCCATATTTGTTGGATCGGCACGAAAAATACAAACTTGGTAGGGGACCTTGAATACTTGTTTCCTGTAAGGTTTCCTGAAATTCTGTTCAGCTGTTGTACAAGGGATGTCGAAAATGCACCAGAGCCCTTGGGGCCATATGTATTAATATGTCCAAATATAATCGATATTCAAAACAGCATTGGAGGGATGGTGTTCAGATGTTAACATCCTTTAATTTCGATGATATTTTTGAATAAAATAACAAGTTTCCGAAAAATCAAAATAATATTATATGATGTCAAATTGATAAAGGGCCAAAACAAAGTTTTTTTTTTCTGGTGACAGAACTAGAAAGAAGTAATTAATACACTTAACAAACATCCAGTCACGGGGAACGAGTTTAACTTCACACTGCAAAAGGAAAATAAGTGTTTATATTAATGATTCAGAGTCCGACGTGTTTCAACTCTATACCCTCTTGAAGAAAAATTCAAAGCAATATATTAGACACCGGATACGTGTTTCGGATATTCTAAAATCCTCATCAAGTCTCTTTCCATGTGGTCTCAAAAGACTCTGATTGACTGACGCAGATCCGACATATCCTCTGCACAGAATGTCGCCAAACCCAACAGGAAGCAAGTACTCAATGTCCTCTATCAAATTTGTTTTTCATGCCGATGAGCCAACAAATATAATTAGTGCAAACTATATAATTTTGACATTTTCTAATGCTATATCAATTCTTTTGGAAATTTTAGCATAACAGCAACAATATTTATTGAGGACGAATATTGTCGTGGTCTGAGTTGATTGTATATTTCCAGTGGCGGATTTAAGGAGGACGGGCGATCGCCCCCCCCCCCCCCCCCTCCCGACAGAATGCAAAATAATTTAAGCTCACATGAGTGCAGCTCATATGAGCTGTTGTTGTAGCATGTAGTCCGTCGTAAACTGCTTTCATTTTCGACTTCTTCAGAGCCGCTTAAAGATTTTTGGAAAATAAAACTTTGTAGAAATCCAGTACTTATTATTGATAGTTCCTCTACCTAGTGTTGTTGATTTTGTCCGAATCCGTCAAAGAGTAGCCCCCTTGCAATTGAAGAAGTGATTGACCGCCTTTTCTTTGTCCAAGGAAAGTGCTATCTGACAGCACAGATGGAAACTCTTGTTCGTTTTGCAATTTTCCACATCCGTTATCCTTACATTATAGTTACATTGTGTGTTTTGGTAATTCTGGGTTTTTTCTTCTGTTTCTTGTTTTGAAGTCGTATTTGATATTAAGTGTTTAGTTATTCTGGTCCCTTTTTAGTTTTGTTTCTATTACACTTGATCGGAAAAGTGGGAGGGTTGTGCGCACGTAATCCAGGATAACCACACCTTCTGCTATTTCCGTGGCAGATTTTTTTCCTTAGTCGGCACCGGTTGCCCATTGGTCTTGTTGGTTTATGTGTAGTCCTTTGTGTTTGATGTTTCTGTGTTGTGCGTTGACGTTCTTTGTCCCTTTTGCGTCTCTCTCTGTGCTTGTCTGCTGGGTGTTTTGGGGTTTTGCTGTGGGTGCTGCAACCTGGCGTTGTTGAAGATCCCCTCCTTTGTTTGATGCTATCACTGTTGTTGGGGATCTTTTTCTTCTGTTTTTTTTTTATAATTTTACCATTCTGAATTTTGCTTCGCTTATTAAGGATTCCGACTTCCGTCGGAATCCTTTCTGTTATTCTATTGTCTTTTCTTTATTCTTATTATTCTTATTATTATTCTTACCCCCAAATGTTCCAGACACTTTACAAAAAAGTACCGCAATATATGATAAAGTGGAAAACACCATGTGAAAGAGCATATGAAGATCTCAATTCAAATTTTTTTTCTTGTCGAAAAGTTCACATATGCCCCTGCTAAAGGTCATCAAAGGTCAAATCTTTAAACTCTTATAACTCCTAAAGTAACCGCACGATTTGAATGAAATTTGTTTTATATTATTCTTTGGGAAATTTGCAAACTTTTATACACTTACATGCTTGATGAAATATTTACGGTTTTCGCGCTATTTCGAGTTGAAAATGGAATTTTAAATTGGCACAGTGCCAATTTCTACAGTTTTTGAGATTTTGAGTTGAAACTTGGATGGTAGGTTACTTATAGGTAGTCATTTAGTGTTGACCTAGTTTCAAGGTCAAATTTTGATTCTCAAGGTCACAACAAACTTTTGTCTATAGAACAAAGACGGTTTGATTTTGAGAGTTCAAACTTAATACATATAATCGTTGAGCCAAGCCCTTTCATCTTGACCTTGACCCAATGTCAAATTCCTATTCTCAAGGTCACAACAAACTTTTACCTATAAATCAAAGACAGTTTTACCTTGAGATTTTAAAATTTACCCCAATATACCTAGCAACAAATTCTTTCACTTTGACCTTGACCCAAGGTCACTTGTTCGATTTCAAGGACACAACAGACTTTTGTTGTTGAAATATTGAGCTTTGATCAAATTAAGATGAATCGTGAAGAAAATAACCTCCAATACTTATATTTTATCTGTGACCTTGGTTCAAGGTCAAACAATCATTCCAAACATTTACTATTGTAGAATATACCGTTTTGTCCTATACTATTTATTCTTCACACAAGTAGTCCTTATTTGAGCTTAACATGGCATAAGAAAGATAACTCTTTAACTCTTGTTCTCTGTTTTCTTATTTTTTTCCTAAAGTACTAACAGCCAGGTAAGAAAACAGAAATTTTGACTTTATGTGAAAACGCTTTAAGATAGACACATATGAATATCGAGAGAAATATTCAACTAATAGAGCACTGTTTGAAAATGAAATTTTATTTTGGTATCAATTTTGCGTTTCCCCTCTACACATATGAAAATAGCATGGTAAATCACCTTTTCCATGCGCTAAGTCATTAAAACCTACACTGGTCAAGTTTGATTACTGTAGATCGGGTTTCATTCGCGAGGTTTTTATTTTCGCGTAATTTCGCGAGCCTGTCAATTCGCGACAATAAAAACCTCGCTAAAATATCACCCAAGCTGTGATGTTTCAATATTGAAAAGCAAGTTGTCTGTTCACAACGCCACCGGGTTTTCGGAGATTTGTAATGTAATCACGCACTTCAGAGTCAAAACTTCCGAGTTTTAAGGGCCGTCCTCTTGGTGATTTTGGCATCGTCGTCAAGTGAACAGTCGATTTATTCATTTTTAAGAACGATGTTTTCATCCCTCTCACAGTACTTTCGTTCACCGCTTTTATAAGTTTTTAGCTCACCTCGACGAAGTTGAGATGAGCTTATGCTATAACCCCGGAGTCCGCGTCCGCGTCCCCGTCCGCGTCCGCGTCCGCGTCCGGTTAAAGTTTTTGGGTAACTCAGTATCTGACAAAGTATTGATGCTACAGTAACCAAACTTGCACAAGTGATTCATCTTTGGATGCTGAGGTGAACCAATGCATCGGATGCTGCATCTGACCTACATTTTCCGGTTGAATGATTTTACCTTTAAAGGCCAATATTGAGCAAAGTATAAGTGCTACATAAACCAAACTTGCATATTAGATGTATCTTTGATCAAACTTTCAGAAAATGACCTTGACCTACTTTTTCCGCTTGAGTGATTTTGCCTTTAAAGGCTAATATTGTGCAAAGTATAAGTACTACATGTACCAAACTTGCATATTGGATGTATCTTGATCAAACTTTCATAAAATGACCTTGACCTACTTTTTCTGCTTGAGTGATTTTACCTTTAAAGTCCAATATTGAGCCAAGTATAAGTGCTACATGTACCAAACTTGCATATTGGATGTATCTTTGATCAAACTTTCATAAAATGACCTTGACCTACTTTTTCCGCTTGAGTAATTTTACCTTTAAAGTCCAATATTGAGCAAAGTATAAGTACTACATGTACCAAACTTGCATATTGGATGTATCTTTGATCAAACTTTCATAAAATGACCTTGACCTACTTTTTCCGCTTGAGTGATTTTGCCTTTAAAGGCTAATATTGAGCAAAGTATAAGAGCTACATGTACCAAACTTGCATATTGGATGTATCTTTGATCAAACTTTCATAAAATGACCTTGACCTACTTTTTTCCACTTGAGCGATTTTTCTGTTAAAGCCAATATACATGTACCTAGAGATATGTTTTAATTGAATTTTGCTGCCGCGAGGTGAGCTTCGTAATCTTTGATTACACTATGTTTTGAAAAATGCCTCGCTGCTGCAGAATTACCATTTTCAATGGCATAGGGCGCAATTTTCAGACGTTGTTCTGGGGAATAATCCGAGTATTGCCCCCTTTTTCGTTTCCTGGAAGGAGGTGTAGCCGCTAAAACTTCCGTATCTGCCATGCGCTGAGATTTGGAAGGAGTAGTGCAAGTTAAAAACTTTGTGATAGACGATGTTGTCATCTTGAATCAATATTGATAGTGAATCGATAAACTTAGTCGAACATCTTTATTGGATGCAAATATGAATGAGTAATGGGATGTATTATTTAATTGCATCGATTCTGAAATCTTTCACATTTATCTCAGCGGGTATCTACCTATCTGTAAGTGACCGCAATTACTTTGTTTACCTTTATGAATACAAACACGTGCGAGTAAAACACTTATTGTTTGATTGCTACAATTAGGAAGCGTGTGATATATTGACCGCGGGCAATTACTGTAATGTAAGGCTAAGTGATCACAGCAGGCGACCGCTACTACATTGTTGCTCAACGCCAGACCATCCTCGACACGAGTGTGACTATAATTTATATATTTACAAGAGTTTTAAAAGCGTTTAAACATGAATGCAGTTTTCCGGCGCTCGCGAAAATTTCAGCTCGCGAATAAATAGGTATTCCCGATCTCGCGAAAATAAAGTCTCGCGAAATTTTCCGGATTTACAGTAATGCAATAGCCATAACCATAGTTGTACACATAGATTTATGCCTGAATGATCAGTGAATATCTACCTGTATGAATAGGTATTGCCGTCTTATTTAACATACGCGACCCTTGTTTAGAAAAACGACTTGGACAATTTCTGAGCGTAAAATATTGCTATTTTCCTATGAGTACACCAAAAACAATGTCTTATATGGTTAAAAATGCTAGTTCTTTGAATAGTGCCTTTCCTTATGCATTACCATTTAAATTTTCTAGTTATTATTTTTTGCCGATTACAAATAAAAGGTAAATTTCCGTTTTCTTAAGAACCTATTAGTACTTTAGTAGAATTACTAGTCTGTATTTTAATGATGTTGTCCTTTTCTATTTATAGAAATGTTCTCATTGCAAAATCATTGTGCAATTCTGTTTTGAGATAGTAATTTTAGAGGATTTAGAATCGATAGGTCTTGGAGTATAAAGCTTTTGTAAACATAAAAGGTATTTATAATCTTTTTCTTCTGTTTTGTTGATAAGTAAAGAAGAGTTCCATGTTTGACACAAGCTCTTTTGACTCATTTGCTGAAGTGAATAAGGTACAAAAGCAACTTTTTCATTTTTCCATCTTCTTTATTCGGATTTTAACACTTCAGTTTCAAGGATGGTCTAATAAAGGAGGAATCCGTCTGTTGCTTGCAACAGTAGCCATCTAGTGATTTTCTATTATTGCAAATTTACCCTTTTCTAGTTTTAACGACGAACATTTATACAATGCGATTAACTATCGATACTACATTATTGGTCGATTTCAAGAAATCGACCTTACTAGATTTGTAGACCGGATGCTCTCAATAGGAGAAAGTTCCTAATTGAGTCCATCAGATTCACCATGCAACATCGAATTATCCTTGTGAAAGAAACGTTTTCGTGACTAGTGAAAAACACGTGACCAGAGACCATAAAAATAGGACATGTCGTCATGACAACGCTAAGGTATCGCAATTATGAATTTAGATATTGCAGATGAAAGTAATATCTGCATGATATTTTTTCTTTAACAATATTTACTTCCAGACCAATAAGTGATTGATACAGTGAACCCTATGCCTTCAAAATTCCTATGGTCGGCATTTCTGGATCCTTGGATCCATTGCAACACAGAAATACGCGATCACAACGTATGCCAGGGGTGCCAGTGGGTTAAAAAGTTTCTAACCGTCCATCCGACTAAGCTTTTTCTCGTTAAGGATATACCACTTTGTTTGATTGTTTATTTTCTTACCAAAGACAATTTGATAAATGAAACAAAGAGATTAATGAGCGATAAAAAAAATCGACAAGACTGTACGAATCACAAAATTTGATTGAACTTTTTAGAAGTTTCCCCTTATTTCCCTCCAAATCCTTATACATGTAATCGGAACTCTCCACTTTTCCCGCGAATACACCCAGGAAGACTTTTAATTGGTCAATATGTGTTATAATGGAATTTTCCTACGGATCAAACAATTTCTGAATGGATATGAAGAGCGTTGCATCTTGAGTTGGCCAGTGTAAATGTATCTATTTTCTAACTTGTCAGAATTACAAAATTAAGACATACAT
The DNA here is from genome assembly GCA_028142955.1 of Pinctada fucata. NCBI lineage: Eukaryota > Metazoa > Mollusca > Bivalvia > Pterioida > Pteriidae > Pinctada > Pinctada fucata. Next base: position 19,778,549 of record AP027114.1, on the reverse strand, counting down.
TTCTATAAGTGCTACTCTTTAGTCTTTATTTTAAGAGTAAAAATTTTTAACCTATGTCGACGAAAAAAAAATATTGCGGGATTAAAGAAATGTTGATATCGACCAAGCTTTTTTGGAAAGCTAATACTTGTACAATTATTGACTTTTGATGAGGTCTCGTGACTATACAGACCTGGTCAGGTATTGGTTGACTGTGGCCGAAGGCCGAGGTTAACCAATGCCTGACCAAGTCTGTAAGTCACGAGTAGACCTCATTAAAGGTCAATAACTGCTTTATTGAATTATCAGGCTATTATTAACATTTGCATTGCAATGATGTCAAAGATCTAACACTACAGAAATCATACAATGTAGCACGCGCTGGTAACACACGCGCTAATCCCGAGTAGACCGCTTTGGAACGTTAGCGGTCAACTCACTCTCGTGACTCTGGGGTACACTCTATCAAACAGCGTCTCCACCAATCATAAATAAGCAAAATCGGCAATTGTTCCTGATCATTTGATAATTAAAAAGCAGTGTCTGTCTCATTAAATCTAATTACGTGAGCAACTAAATCTAAGGGACCAATGAGTAGTAACATAGTTTTACCTGTGTACAGGGTAAAGCTGCATGTTGATACAGATGAACATAAAACAAGTTTGTTTGTTTAATTCTGGGGGGGTTGCATTACAAATTTTCAGTATTTATTCAAATTCCTGTATGTATAAAACAGCAAAGATACAGGAATAAAAAGATCATGTTTGGTTTTTAGCTCTACTGGTCAAAGACCAGTCGAGCTTATGCGATCGCCCTGTGTCCGGCGTCCGGCCGTCTGTCTGTCTGTCTGTTTTTCTGTCTGTCTGTCCGTCCGTTAATCTTTTCTTGTGAGCGCGAATCCTAGGAATCTGTGAATAGTACAAAATAAATTCTTTTTGCATTATAATGGGCCTGTTGTTTAGTTGTGCACCTTATATTTTGTTTGAGCCCCTGTCCCCCAGGGTCTTGGAAAATGGGTGTGGTCATTTTCTCCTATTTTACTCTTATGTAATCATGTGAGCACAAATTCTTAGAAAGTATAGTTGATAGAAAGATAATTGTTTTTGCATTATTCTCAGTCTGTGGTCTAGTTGTGCACCTGATATTTTGTTTGAGCCCTTGACCCCAGGGTCTTAGAAAATTGGTGTGGTCATTTTCTCCAATATAACTAACTCTATGTAATCTTGTGAGCACCAATTCTCAGAAAGTATAATTAATAGAAAGTTATTTCTTTTTGAATTATTGTCAGTTTGTGGTCTAGATATGCACCTGATATTTTGTTTGAGCCCCAAGACCCAATGGTCTTGAAAAATGGGTGTGGTAATTTTCTCCTATATAACTCTATGTAATCTTGTGGTCACCATTTCTCAGAAAGTATAAATGATAGAAAATTAATTCTTTTGCAATATTAAAGGTTGATGATCTATATAGCTAGTTGTGCACCTGATATTTCATCTGAGCCCCTGACCCCAGGCGCCAGTTTTACTAAAGGTCGTAACTTTTTGCGTAAACTTAAGCGTAAACTTAGGCGTAAATCAAGTTACGACAATTTTTACGTTTGCGTAGTTGCGTCTTACGAAAGGTCGTTACTTTGCACGTAGACGTAAACGTAAGCGTAGACTTACGCATAACTTGCGTGTGGAACTCTTTTGGTTGGAGACTGAAAAATCCTTGACAACGATGAATAATCCTGGGAAAATCGCGTTTTGATTGATTTCATGTTTTGAAAAATGAAGAAAACTTAAACATTTGCGGTAATAAAAGATGGAAAAGCTTATGAATCTGACGGAAAACTTTAAAGAATTTTGCAGTTCCACATTTTGCCGTTTATTCGTGCCGTTATACATGCACCCCTCCCCCCCAACGAACTATTGAGTAAGAAAATACTATTATACACACAAAATTAGGGTATAATTTGTTAGATACTGCATGAATTAATCAAAAGATATGCAAAAAAAAAATCAAACAATAAAAAAAAAAAAAAAAAAAAAAAAAAAAAAAACAAAAAAAAAAAAAAAAAGTTTGTAAGAAGAAAGGGGGGAAAACTGATGAATCTGACGGAAAACTGAAGAATTTGGCCGTTCCACATAATTGTATTGCTGTTACACATGAACTCGTTGCCTAGAGACCTCCCCCCCCCCCCCCCCGAAACGATTGATAAAAAAAATCATATTATACACGCACATAGGAATGAAAATAAAAGTATCTCCAGCATGACCACCCTGCACTGACCCAGCGGAACAAATCCACAAGAAAACGACAGATTTACATCAGAAATAGCTAAAAAAGTTGAATAATTCTTTCATTTACCTTTGATCAATTAGATTGATGTATAAATTCAGAGGCGGATCCAGGTAATGGAGCGTGCCCCAAACCAAATACAGATGAGAGGTCTGAGGGAGGAGGTTCAGGGGATGATCGCCTCTACGCAAGTTTAATTGTTTTAGCACTTTTGGTACCTAAACTCATCGGGTTATGTCGCATAAGAAATTACAATAATGTCGCCCTTTTGGACAATTTTGGTTGAAAAGTGGTTGTCAGAATAATCAAATTTTAGTACTTTACCCCTTTCTTTGGCAAATTTAGTGGGGGAACGCCTCTCACACCCCTCACAGGTGTTTATTTAATTCCAATTTAAGTTCAGATAATCTTTGTCATTCAATAATGCTACAAATCCGCCAATGAAACTGTAACGGATACAAATTAAAGATTATTTATTTCTTGGGATTTGGAATGTCAGAACCATTTTGAATTTTTTTCACAATATCCGCACAGATCACCGTGTTCGTCCCTCTTATCTTATAGTATGTGCATGTTACACATGATGCGCGTGAGGTGAGTTCTGACGATGAAATTATCTTTCTGAAAATTACAGTGTACGCAAATGTTAGAAGCAAACTTGAGCTTATCGAATTATGTATGCTTCAGTTTCGTGTACATCCACTGACAAACAAATTGTTTACATGTAGGCCTATACAGGTAATACTATTATCTTTTTTTTTTTCTTTTATTTATTTATTTTTTTTTTTTTTTTTTGTTTATATTCATATTTTCAGACAAAGAATAATGAAATAGAATTTGAAATATAAAAAAATAAAAACAAAAAAAGTTAAATGAGTACTGTATATTTTAAAAAGATTATGTACGTTGAAATATGAAGAGCGAAATGGTTTTCGAACGTGTTTCATACACTCGAATCGGCTTCGTTGCTATGACACTATGTAAACACACCATGAGCTATTTTTAGCAGGAAGTTTAAACTATTCAGCATTCAAAACATCAAATACACGCCTCTTCTTTCGGAAAACTCTCTTCCATTACGTGTTTGTATGGTTTTATCAGAAAATTGAGTCCCTTCTTTTCTGTTTATGACTTACGTGTAGACTTACGTGTGGTCGAGGGCAGTCGTAGATTTACGCCAAAATTTACACGTAAACTAAGTTTGTCGTAAGTTACGACTTTTAGTAAATCAGAAAAATCATGAAAAATGTCGTAACTTACGCCTAAGTCTGAACTTACGCCTAAGTTTACACTTACGACCTTTAGTAAAACTGGCGCCTGGGGTCTTAGGAAATGGGTGGTCATTTTCTCCTATATGACTCCATGTAATCTTGTGAGCACCATTTCTTAGAAAGTATAATTGATAGAAAGATAATTGTTTTTGCTTTATTCTCAGTCTTTGGTCTTAATGTGCACCTGATATTTTGTTTGAGCCCTTGGTCCCCAGGGTCTTGGAAAATGGGTGTGGTCATTTTCTCCTATATAACTCTATGTAATCTTGTGAGCACCAATTCTCAGAAAGTATAATTGATAGAAAATTAATTCTTTTTGCATTATTGTCAGTCTAGATGTGCACCTGATATTTTGTTTGAGCCCCTGACCCCCAGGGTCTTGAAAAATGGGCGCGGTCACTTTCTTCTATATAACTCTATGTAATCTTGTGAGCACCAATTCTCAGAAAGTATAATTGATAGAAAGATAATTGTTTTGCATTATTCTCAGGCTGTGGTCTAGATGTGCACCTGATATTTTGTTTGATCCCCTGACCCCAAGGGTCTTGGAAAATGGGTGTGGTCATTTTCTCCAATATAACTAACTTTATGTAATCTTGTGAGCACCAATTCTCAGAAAGTATAATTGATAGAAAGATAATTGTTTCGTATTATTGTCAATCTATGGTCTAGATGTGCACCTGATATTTGTGTGAGCCCCCAAAGTTTCGGAAAATGGGTGTGGTCATTTCTCCTGTACAACTCTGTAATCATGTGAACATCAATTCTCATAAAGCATAATTGATACAGAGATAATTCTTATAGCAATATTCTTAAGCTGTGGTCTAGATGTGCACCTTTTATTGTTTGAACCCCTGACCCCCAGGTTCATGGAAAATGGGTGTGGTAATTTTCGTCTATTTTTCTTTATTATAATAGTTAATTCTTTTTCCATTATATTAATCATTCTCTGGTCTTGTATTTTGTTTGAGCCCCTGATCTCAGGGTCTTGGAAAATGAGTGTGGTGCTTCGATTAATTAAAGCATACGTCTTTTGGTACATTTTTAGACATAATAATTTTCATACTTTTGGGTCATTTTACATAGTTTAGACTGAGGATCACTGACGAGGGTTTAGTATCCGAAACGTGCATGTCTGGTCCATGCTGTAAATTTATCAGGTCTAAAATGATGCTATTGAATTTGAAGCCGTTTAACATACAACCAAGAGAGCTTCGGTCTCATCAGAGACTTCTGGTTTATGGTCATAAGTCTTTATCACATTGCATGTATTTTAATCTTGAATGTTTGGCCCCCTACAACAGTTCCTGGACGCGTGTATATTGAGGGAATTCCGGATGCCCAAATCAGAAGCGGACCCAGATCCTTAAACGCGGGGTTCCCCCTCAAATTTGGTGGAGGTTCGAGGGGCCTCTACTTAGAAAATTTGACACAAATGAAAAATTTGGTCTCTGGATGTATTTGAACCGAATTTAGAGAGGATCAGGCGCATGATTTAGTGTCAGAAAACGATTAACTGTATATCTAAGATTAAGAAAAGTTCCGATATGAATATGAAATTTGCTGTAGGGTCTTTTCGTCCACGTACATATATCGGAGGTGACAGCCGTGCATCCTTCCTTATCGACTGCTTGCACTTTGGTGGCGATCGTTGCATGTGCTTAAATTCGATTTTCTACATCTTGTAGATTTTTGAATAAAAATCTACTCATATTGATCATTTCTGGAGTTCTATGGGCTATGAACTAAATGTAACTTGATAATCTATCATTTTAACAGTAGTTTGCTTCAAAAACATAGCATAATTATGTGTCATCCTCTTCTTTGGACACTTCCAAGATATCTCGCTCTTCCCTCTTCTTTATTTTGCGAAAACGACGTGGATGTTTTTGCATACAAACTTACAACTGACTACGTCCCCGACTCAAGCTGACTTAGCCGCAACAAGGCTATATTACTCAAACACTGAGTTTGAAAACGAGGAAAAAGCACTGCATGATGAAATGTAAACAATAAGAGGTAATCATTTTGTATTTATTGGAGATTTCTGTGCTTTTGCCTTACCATCTCGACTTTAACATGTTTAAGACAGAATAACTTATGGGTACTTCTTTTGAGTTTATACTCGAGGCCGAACGAGAGGAAATCAAAAGAGTGAATAGTTCTTAACACAGTCAGGTAAGGACAGAGCTATACCAATAGGTAGATGCCCTTTAGGAATAGAATAATTTATTGATTTATTTAACAGAAAATCGCAAACATAGTAAGGTGTGCAATTAATTTAAAAGGAAAGTGCATATCCAAGGTACATAAATATATATCATACATTCATGTCCAACATAATTCCAGTGGATGATTTTTTTTACGAAAATAATGTGTCTTAAAGTGAATTTACCAAATTAGAATAAATGAAGCTATATATCATATGTATTATTTGTATCAATATAGAGAGAACCCAACCCAAAACAAAACAAACAGACAAGCACACAATATCAAAAAACAAATAAATTTATATGTTAGAATAATTGATCGTATACTTGATGTAAAAATATTGACTTAAAGTTTGTGGTTTTCTTATATGCTTCTGTAAATATTGTACAAATCAAAATAATGATACAATTCATACATGTTTAATAAATATAAAATGTTCAGTCTATGTCTATAAAATATTAAAGTCAATCCTTCGTAAGTTATAATTGTGACTGCCTGTTTTATTTCAGTCAGAGTGTATTGATTTTGTCCACTTCAAACAAGTAATGGTCACCATTGTTAGGTTTTGTGTCACTAACACCTAAAAAGAAATTTATCAAGAAAAATAACATTTTTGTCAATATATGTAATGTTTTTCATGTCTATTAATTTCAAAAGATGTGTCCAATAATGTCTGTCGAAGGGTTCCAACTCTACACCTTCTTGAAGAAAATTCCAAACCAATTTCCATGCACCAGACACGTGTTTCAAATACTTAATTCATCAGTGATGCTTCTAGCGGAGCAACCAAAAACCATTTCAGTAACGCAGTCTCTCTGAATTTAGATTTGTACATTTACATTACAGAGAGTGTTCTGATGACGTCAGATAATTTTCTATTTTCGTTGGAAACTGTGCTTTGAATATTTCAAATTCTTATGCGGATTTTGTAGGTAAAATAGTAAATCCTTTCAAAGCAATTACACAAATTATCGTCTTGAAATGATAAGTGATATCGTGAATTACATGTATATATTGACGAAACCACATCATTAGCAGTTTTACATTCTTATCTTCCTAGATGTGAATTCTGTGTCATGTCGACATACTGTTTTATTTGGTGCACCTCCCCCCCCCCCCCAAAAAAAAAAATCACAAATTTTTAGAGCTGTAACGGTTCAGAAATTTTTCGATTCGGTTCGGTTTGAATTATGAACCTCGGTTCTGCGGTTTTCGATTCGGTTTAAAGCAGAGTACATTTCTATGTATCATAACCAGTTTGTTGGGTATTTTCCTGTATTGTGTTAATGTGCTATAATCCAGTTAATGAGACAAAGTAATCTTAATATCAAAATGATAAAAAATCATATTCTTACTGAATTAGAATTGTCGTGATCAAATAAAGTGCACTGCAATTGCTTTTAAATTACATCAATTGCTCTATAAATTTCACCAGTTCACAAATACACTCAAAATATGAGGCAAGTTTAAAACTGTGTACTATTGATATACATGTCATGTATTGGTGAGATTCCATGAATCATATAATATAACCAAATTTTCAATCATATACCTGTTCTGTAATCTGAGCCGCCAACTTTTTAATTTTGCGGAGAGTCTGAATGTAAGTAGATCGGGTCATACTCGGCCTGCTTCTCTTCAGGACGATGCCATGCACATGTTTTCAGTTACATGTAATTTGTGCCGACTTATACTTAAATCCAGTTATACAAATCCTGCAAACGGTAATCGTCTTATCAACCATCCTCTGACTTTCAAACAATAAAATGATCGCCTGGGACCTCTGTTTTGATGTCTGGGTCGCCATTACTAAGACATCAAAAGTATGCCAAAGAAGGTAAATCACGATTGGTCGTGTCGTTAAAGGTGACCAATCAAGACGTTCGTTATTTGAGAGAAAATCAAGGGATAAAAAGAAGAAAAAACCGAATCGAAATCTGGAAATTCCAAACCGAATCGAACCGTGAGATTTTGAACCGCGGTTAACCGACTTTTCGGTTAATCGTTAAAGCCCTACAAATTTTGTATTGTCTGCAAGGTCTCTCACCTTTTTTTCTTAAGTTGGTATTTTGTGTTAAAGAACTTTTTGAGACTGTTGGACTAGTCATCCACGTTGGAGATAAATTTAGATTGTACCTCACAACTTGCTCTTATTTGAGTTTTAGATTTAATACGCTGAACAACCGGATTCAATATGATATGTTCCTTCTAAGTTATTCCCTGGTCGGTTTTTTTCTACCTAGCTACAGGCGCAATATGCTAGCTGGAGATGTCTTCCTTTCATTGGCACCTGGACCCGTCACCATAAACTAAGAATTGACTGAGTCAAATCTCAAAATAGGATATGTAGCAAATCAGTGAAAATTTTGAAACATTGAGTTCATTCATCCTATTCTACTATGAAAATAGACACATTCTGTGAATAATTTCAAGTCATCACTGATATTACAATGATACAAAAGAATGTGGATATTTAGATTTAAGTCAGTTCTTAGTTTATAGTACCGGGCTTAGATCTAAGTACTACCTTTTCCGTTTTCTTTACATATACTGGACGATACAATTAATATATGAAGTACTCTAATACAATGTATCTTATTTCCCTCATTTTCCACAAACAATGTTTAAAGATGAATTATATATATTCTACGGAAAAAAACATCCACAAATACAATATTTGACACATTCACATGTTTTGACCTTCTCTGCAAGACTTAGGGACGGTCAGTGAATGAAAGTCAAACACAAAAGCCGAGACCGGACGCCCTCTCCCCCCCACCCCCCACAAAAAAAGCAAAATCGAAAGGTTTACGAATTCTGGAAAATATACAAAGCAGTGCTTTCTAACGCAGAAAAAATAAAGCCTGTGTTTGTGAAACACGAATGCCCCCGGTGGCATCTTTGTTAGTATAAACTTCATTTTCCGTTAAGTATGTGAAAGGTCAAGGTCAACGATTTTGGTATCAATGGAAAGGTCTTGTCACAAGGAATACACATGTGAAATATGAAAGCCCTATCACTTACCATTCAAAAGTTATGCCCAATGTTAGAGTTTTTGAAAATTAGGTCAAAGGTCAAGGTCAAGGTTACGAGGTCAAAACTTTTGGTATCAATGGAAAGGTCTTGTCACAAGGAATACACATATGAAAGCTCTATCACCTTCCATTCAAAAGTTATGCACAATGTTAAAGTTTTTTTCGGACAAACAGACAAACAGACAGACAAACAGACGGACAGGCCAAAAACTCTATGCCCCCGAAACTGTGATTCCGGGGGCATAAAAAGATCAGTCAAACAGACAGAGACATTGAGACAGCTCCACAGAAACACGAAGGACAACTGATCTAATGAACAGTCCCCAGTGCAAGTGCAGTAGACATTATAAGTTACATTGTAGTTAGCGCCATTAAACGTCCCGTACTAATTATTTAAATATATCACATGGATCATGTTACATATCTATTTCAAAGAAAAGTATCAATAGATATAACCAAAAAACATATCCTAATTTCTTTCTTGTCTGTTACCAAAAGTGTCGCTAATTGGTCACGGTATTACCCGAAATAATAGTTAGTAATGTCACCCTGAAAAATAGATGTACACTACAAAAGCCGGGCTTCCACAGTCGCGAAAGCAGAGGCGCTACGATTAGGTTATTTTGTTTAATCGCAGCACATTCTCCTCTCCGTCGCGGGTATTCTCGGCTCATCGTGTCATGTTCTCCTGCGTTCTCCTCTGTTCGCGGCAACGACGCGAATGCTTCAAACTGTTTTGAACATTCGCGTCTGAATTTTTATTCGCCTCATAATCGCGGCACATGCGCAGCGCATTCGCCTTGCATTCTCCTCCATCCGCAGCGCGTTCTCCTCACATTCGCGTGCATTCTTGTTCCCAAGGTGGAGGAGAATGAACCACGATAGAGTCCCGATAGAGTCCCGACAAAAAAGAATCTGACACGACCCAGATAGCATGCTGATGTTGGCCCAACGCAAGTCCATCGGTGACATTTACGTTGGGCCAATATCGGCAGTGAATGTTGGGCCAATGCAATGTTGCTCATCGGCCCAACGTTGGCCCCACAAGTTGGGTCGCTGTTGGGCCGATGTCAGACCTCGGATGTTTATACGTTGGCCCAACGTTGGTCCAGTTTAACATATATATCGGATTTGTGTTGGTCCAACGTCAATCCAACATTGTAATAATATGTTGGCTGAACGTTGGCTTTTTGTTGGTAACGTTGGCCGTAGATCCATTGGTGATCTGAAAGTAGAAAATAAATATCCTCATATTTATTGATCCACAAGTCTGAACATAAATCACTCAATGTTAACTATCCGACTTCAAACACAACTGTGGTCCTTTGGTATCTCCACTTTTCCTTTCTTTCTCATCAAGTCGAATACTATCTCCAAATCATTCGATCAACCGATCTCCATTTCAACGTGGTATATTACTGCAAAAGAGAAAAGATACAAAAATATCAGATATTTAAATAAATTAACATGATTAATGATACTAGTTAATTTGATTCCTACAAATGCAATATGAACAAAAATAAATGAAATAATACATACGAATTGCCAACAATCATGAATAATAATAAATATCATAATTTACTTACTTTTACTGCCTACACTTTACAAAACTTTAGCGTACGTCCACTGACCGCTCTCGCTCTATTTCAAATGTATCTTTACTTAAAACCTTGTAGTTTGCGTCCCAGATAAGAAACGTCCGGTATCAGATTGTGCAATCTAGCTCCGTTGCCTTAGAAACTGGTCAGACATCTGGTGTTAATTATGACTTGACCGGCCAAGCACTGACCTAGATCTTATCTCTGCAGCTACTTCGGTAGTTAATTTTATGATGAGTTGAATTTTATAAAGTAATACAGGAACCTTGAACTTCTGACATATTATATACATGTATGAATCATTGTGAAATAACTATGCACATTATAGACATGATCTAATATTTTTTATGAAAAATTGTTTTTTTTTAATGTTTTCTTTACCCAATGTTTACGTTGGTCCAACGTTGACCCAACGTCTTACAGTACCACAAAAAGTATGTTCTCTTTTGACGGACACAAATTTCTTATCTAAAGACTTAATTTGTTAAGTATTTGAAAATTTTTGAAAACTTCATAGTTCAAGACTTTTCGGAAATGAAAAATAAACGATATTTTGAAAATTAACCTTGGTATAACATATTACGTAGGTCAGACGTAGGCCCAACGGCAACCCATTCATACCATTATTGCAAATAATGTAAAAATGTTTAATAGGAATAAATTCAGTTAATATTGTCCAGTTACAAAAGTCAGATTTACTTTTTATTAAATTAGATTTCATTTGAATCTTTTATGATTTTTTCTTTATTTTGGACCAACGTTGGCCCAACATTGAACCAACGTCGTAAATTAGATTATTATTCTTTTGACTCTTATGGCTTCGTTATATTATTTTGAAACAAAATTTTGATCTTTTTCAATGATGGTGTGTATTTCAAATCTCATTTGTAAAATTATATTATTCGATCGGTGCTTTTATCTCGAACATACGATGTTGGACCAACATTGGCCCAACCCCAGTCCAACGACAGCGATAATTCATTGGTATGTCCGACAAATACAATGTTGGGCCAATGTTGATCCAACGTTGACATGCCAACGCCAACCACCGGCCAACCATACAACATATTACCAACATTGGCCCAACGTAGTCATGCTATCTGGGGAATGTGATGCGAATGCGCCGAGAATGTGACACGAATGAGAAAATCAATGCGATTCAGCCACTATCTTGACACGATGGTGACACGATATTGCCACAATAGTACTACATGTACATACACACACGACAGTGACAATGATAATTATCTCAGAGTTTATGTAAAAGTGTATTGATCAATATTTTGAAAACTTTGACAATGCCGTTCAAGAGAAAAAAAAAAACCTGGAAAGAGGTCAAAGTCAACAAAGGGTATTGATGCTCCTGGATATGTCAAATGATTTTGAATTTGCTCTTGTCACATTCTTGTCATGATCGCAGCTTTATCGGGTTAAAGTCGTGTCTCAATGTCCTGCATCGCAGCTTTATCGGGTTAAAGTCATGTCTCAATCTCCTGCATTCGCCTCAGTGTCTTTTTATCATGTCACATTCGTGTCGCTTTGCTTTCTTCTCTCTTCTTATCACACTCGCCTCACTATCGTAGCGGACACGTAGAATATTCTTGCTGCATTCGTGGCGCTATCGTGTGACTATCGCGCCAAGAAATACTTCATGAGAACAGACAAGAATGTGACACGATTGTTCATTCGCCTCCGATCGTACCTCATTCTCCTCTACATTCGGCATGATTCGCGACAGTGGAAGCCCTGCTAAATGATTAGTGCAATTCTATTTATCCAAAAGCCTGCCTAAGATTATAATTTCTTGAGAAATCTACCATTACATTATAGTAATACAGCGAACACTGAAATAATAGAACAACTCACTTCAACATTATACAAAATGTATTTGTTTAAATATTTTTTTAATTTATTCAAAATTACAGACTTATCAGAGGAAAGTCAAATGTGCAGCAATTTACGTGTGTGCGAGCAGGCGAAGCTTATACTGATCTATTGGGGATTCACTTAAGCTTCTAGTTGCTTTGTTTATTTTGGCATTTGTTTACTGACGCAATTTTTTTTATTCCGACATTGAGTTTTCGGTTTATTCACTCATGTTAGACTACTCTAAAATAGTTAGTTTGCTTGGTTTACATTGTTTGTCTCTTCTAAATATCTTTCATGTTTTAAAGATATTCCGTATTAAAGGAGCTGATAAGATAAGACGTAAAATCTGTGCTAAAATGTGGAATTTCCAAAACGTGGAATTTTCAAAACAGAAATTTTATGAGAAATCGTCCGTTAAAATTAATACAAATACAGTATCCCACCAAACTCTGAATTTATTTTAGATCTATTATGCAGAATATTGCTAATATTTGGGTCAAAACTTGTCTTTTTCCCATAGAAATCAATAGAAAACGGAAAAGGTTTTTTGAAAATCGTTCATCCCGGAGATTCAGAACGCCACTTATACTGGAGGTGTATATCCATGATACAAATTTTCTGGAAAAGTGGGGTTCTGTATCTCCGGGGGAAAACACTATCCCAGAGTCGAAAAACCAAAAAAGGAAGGAGGTGGACTTGTTTAAGAATTTATCTTTAAGATCATTAAAGATAAAAAAGAAATTGACTATTTTTCCTCCATAATCCATAAAAGATGTGTTCAAATGAAATGTACAACAATTAGGAAAGAAATTAGCAGAAGCGATGTGGATTTCTCCGCTAATGTGTATTTCGCGCTAAAAAGCTCCTATTATAGCCATTACATACAAAATAAAACCGTATTTTGAGTTCAAGATTTCATTATTTACCGATTAGAGGAAACAGAACTTTCGGAATGTATTTCTGATATATAGTGTGTACATTTGTGTATGTAGTGTAGATCTATTTAATATCTTTTAGTTACATGTAATATATATCTATTTCAGGCAAAATATTCTAAAATTTCTACCTTTATGATCGATATTATTTTATGGAAGAAATACGGCACAAGATTTAGGGCTAAGAACGGTCCTTATCTTATCAGCTCCTTGTTATTCTTATTTATTAGTTATTATCGTTGCATGGTATTATATCTTCATTCTACAGTTATCTACATGTATGTATATATCCTATGTTCCTGTCATTTAATACTAAAACTTACCTTTAGACATCATCTCTTTATTAGGATCTCTAAAAAACTTCCAAAAATGATCTGAACCGGTTTCTATGCCAACAATACTGGTGATTTTTTGTCCATCCTTGTATGTTTCACTGGTGAAACTGGGAGACGAAACACGATGTTAGTAGTAAAGGACTAGTTATCAACTGCCGAATCGTACAATTATTTTGAAACCTCGGATGTTCATAATTCATAATTGAAAATTCGATGATAAAATTGTAAGAATGTACCGAAAAGAGGGATCTTGTTTCCCCAACTTTTGCATAACATCAAACATGGAGTCGCCTTCATTTCCCTTTGCCTGCCAAGTCCTTTCATACCTTACGGTTATGTCAACCTTGATCCTTTGACCTGATGCCGAAGGTGTTGGGGCTGCAAAGATTGTAATAATAAGCATCAAAGAAGATCCTAACCGTTATTCAGTCTCAAAGTCGAGACAATCTAATGAAAGAATTTAAAGCAAATGTATTTCTTCTTTCTTAAATCAAATCAATACATGTAGTTCTTTATCATAGCCCTCGTAGATTTTAAATTTATCTTCGGATTGCCTTGCAAATTCAACATTCAAACTTGGGCAGAAATATGTTGTTTTAAGAAGCCCAATTATCAAAGAAGTACCCATGTTAATAGTCTTCAAATTCAATTGCATCATTTAAGACCAGATAAATTAGCAGCGTGGACCAGACATGCACGTTTCGGGTACTTAACCCTCGTCAGTGATCCTAAATCTAAACAAGTGTAATATGGCCAAAGAGTGTGAAAATTGTTTTGTTCAAAAATGTACCAAAAGATGTAGCAGGCTGGGTGGGATATGATGCTACAGGATCCATCTTTTAGAATTTTCAAGAAATTTTGATTGCCCAATTTTTCGAATGCGTTGAAGAAACGATCGAAGTTGATCGAACTTTGCTACATGTGCCCTCGGGGACTCCTGGTCCACCAGCAGTGACACTCACCAAGTGATACAAATGTTAAACGTCTTCAAATTCAATCCATTAGTTATTCAGTCTCAAAGTTGAGAAGGCAAGGTAAAATCACCAGGCAGAATTACCATTGGAGCTGTTGCGAACCTCGGAGTGAATAACATTCTGAAGTGAGACCAGGTGCCAGGGTATAGTCAGCGTCTCGATCATGATTGCATGCAACATCCGTCGCAACAGCTTCATGAGAACTCGTCAAATTCGGTGATTTTCTCGATCTACATATTTCTTCCGTGCCTCTGGGTTGTCGGAAAAGTGGGAGGGTTGTGCACACGCAATCCAGGATAAACGCACAGTCTGTTACTTATGTGGCAGATAGCCGTCCTAAGTCGGCACCGGTTGCCCATTGGTCTCGTTGGTTTATGTGTGGTATTTTATGTTTCATGTTTTTATGGTGTGTTAGGGTGTTCTTGTCCCTTTTGTGTCTCTTTCTGTGGATGAATGCTCTGTGTTTTTTGCATTGGGTGTTTTGAAGTTTTGCTGTGGGTGCTGCAACCGAGTGTTGTTCGAGATCCCCTCCTTTCTTGTTTGGTGATGATGACAGCCATTCAACTGCAACCCAGAATGTCACTTATCATTCTGGAAAGGGGGAACTGATAATGCTTTTATTATATCCCTGTAGCGACCGAAGAACTTTCTCAATGATGACTTCAGCCTGAACAAGTAGCGTACTTGGAAGCCGTCTGACTCTAACAAAAACACCATAAGCAAGAGAAGAAAGAATGTTGCTTCTCATTTAAGGGAAGTCAGTTTTGTGGAAGCTGAAATCACCATGCTTGTTGTACAGTGAGGTGTTCAAATGGCCGTTTGCGTCGAAAGATAAAAGTGTATCCAAGTACGAAGCGGATCTTTCGTTCCCGTTGTTTCTTTGATCTCTAGTTCAAGAGGATAGATTTTATGTAGATGATCCCGAAAGTTCGGATTATTGATGGACAACACGCCATCTACTGTAAAATCATTTATTTTCGTGGGTTTAAAATTTCGTTGCTTTGGGGCTGAAACTGTTTTCGTTGACATTTAATTTGTTCATTTCTGACTTTCAATTTTTTTCATTAAATAAAAGACTATGATAAAAGAAATTAAACGTCGTACATCTGTAAAACTCATATGTCACCGTAGAATTACGTAATTGCAAGTAAAAACGTCGTATAGTGCTTTTACTTAAACAATGTGATCCTTATTATTGTTAAAGTTGTAGAACCTGTATCTTCTGGAAAATTTAGTATATAATCTTATTTCATCATTTTGGTTTTATTGGGTAAAGAAAATGTCGTAAAAGATGAGCTTTACCTCACGAAGCTTTCTTGTCATCAATCTTGAAAGGTTTGAAAGTTTGTTAACTACCTACTACATAATCTCTGAAAATGTACCCGTATTACTCTATATCAAGTTGAATAATATATGTCGTTATTACTTCACAGTTCTAATGATGGTAATGCTCATGCGTAACTTCGGGGTTTTCCATTTTCGTTGTAAGTATTGTAAGCCAGAAATATTTACAATAAATTATCTTTATATTTTGATACTTTTGAGGGGTTTTGTGCTAAAACATTTTAATTAACGGAAAGTTTATAACTTTGTCAATGCTAGAAAATACAGTTTGCTTTCTACAAGTTGAATTTTATCCAATTTTTGACGATAACAGGTTCTACAACTTTAATGGTAATAACCGACCAAATACACAAAATGTTATCGTAATTATTGAAATATCGGCAGAGTTTGCGTTCTCATAATAGAATACGTAGCGACGATAAAATGTACATCCGGAAAGTTAATATTCAATCTGAAAACGAATTCGTATTGTCTAAAGAATGGATAAAACTCACTATGTATCCCAAGCTTTAACTATCTCAAACAATCTGACTTTATTCATTTCTTTATAATTTGATAGCTTGTCCGAACAATGTCGGATCATCCCCGATGATATGCAATGTTTGATGTATTGCGGGTGTTAACAAGTGATCCCTTGTTTGGCCTTTTAAATGTTTGTATGGCTTTGACCGTTAGAAAGTTTGGCTTCATAGCTAATGGATAATAGATTATAGTTGATTGATTTCCAAGTGTAACGATTCAAATACCGGGTCCATGCAATATACGGACTTTTATTAAAAGATTGCAACATAGACTGATATCTCAGGCTGTTTATACTACGCTTCAAGATTTGTAAGGGAAAATGAATTTACAAAAATGAACATTTAAAAACGGGATAATATTTTATACACTGATACAGACAACGAAAGTGAAAAACATTTATTGTCAACGTCTGTCAATAATGTAAGGCACGGTCAATAAAACCTCAATTACATATTTATATCTATCAAAGTCAAAGCAAATTTTCGTCATTGATTTAATTTCGTTGTTTTTAACAACCCACGAAAATAACGAAATTTAACCTCCAAAATGGGAGTGAGACCAGGTGCCCAGGAAGAGTAAGCATCTGAATGAACTTCGACTTCGTATGAATATAGAAATAAGCCCGCAAACATAAACTCAATCATTTATAAGCATACATTAACCTGTGTTTGGTTGCGTCATATCCTTGATTTCACCATACGATCTTCCCGCTGACGCTGGCAAAACTTTATTTGGCGAATTTACCTGAAATATTAACCTTAAATGATTCTTTGCAAGACGAAAGAAAAAAAAAAATATGGAGAAACAAAGATTGTTAGAGTTTGATTGAATTATTATAAAAAGTTAAATAATTAGTGGCCGAGATTCTGAAATGGTAATATTATGCGGATTTAGCGAATACAAACATTTTAAGATGGACATTTCTGTCATTATTGAATAAGTTCTCTTCCATTTATTTTCCAAAGTTCCAAAGTAAAACTTTTAAATATATTTCTATCTAGCATCAGCTTTAAATAGATTTCACTCACTTGAATCTTAAATATCATACTGGTGTTGGAACAGTTTTCGGACAGGAACAGTTTCCGGACAGTCGCCCATTTCAAGCACTTAGAGAGGAGCATCATGGAAAATAATGTCACAAACCTATTCATTAGTTGATAGTAAATAAAGATATAAACCTATTTCATTGTTAGTTGACTTGTTTTTCCATGCTTTGGGGCAGTTTTTCTCCTCGTTCTGTCGAGCTTTCATTTCTCCGCCCGGGGAAGTGACGTCACGAACTATTTATAGTGCCTTGACCTATTTTCTTGGAATCGTTATTATGTCGACAACCAGTCTATATTGCTGAACCGGTGGGGTACTTAGGGGGAGTTTTGCTTTTTTTTTTTGGTCTTTTTTGGAGGTGGTTGACATTTACATAAAAAATTATTTACCTATATTAATTTTGGTTTTCGTTTATAACTTTTGTTATTTTTTGCAACAATAATATGAATTAAGGAATCATTGTAATATTTTTTGGTTGATCGAGGTATCAACACCAAAAATTGAGGGAAAACTGCATCGTGCGCGTAGCGCAAGATGCATAAGTTTTCCCTCAATTTTTGGTGTTGATACCTCGATCAACCAATAAAATATTGCATTGATTACTTATCATTTCATTTCGTCATTTTTCAACGTTTATTTGCAGCTTTGAAATCGTGTTGCTAACGACGTTGCTTATGACGTTGCTAAGCGCGTACTTCCGTTTTGTGTTGATACAGGTATCAACAAAATTTTTCGACCAATCAGAATCGTCGTAACTTAATAATATCAATGGAAATTAAATGATATCAACATCACCAAAAATATCGTCTGCTATACATCCTTCCAAGCCAAAAGAAAAAGAAAGATTTAACCCAAACAAGAGAAGAGGAACAGATGAGGATAAGAAGAAACTCATTTCTAGGTGAGAACAAAAATTGTTTAACATGCACAGTGTATCATAGTTCTATATATCGCATATCCGTTACGAAACAGGCGAATTTGAGGCGGGTATGGGGGAGGGGGGGGGGGTCTTAAAATTTTTTAAAGTCTTAGAATTAAAACATTTTTCTAAACATAGGAATTTTGAAAATGAAGAAAGATGTACTCAAGCAAATTACATACATAGCCTCCGGTAAGCCGGAAGCTACCATTTGATTTTTTTCCAAGGGGGGGGGGGGTGTTCTGGCAAAAAAAGAAGGTCCAAATACATGTAGGTGGCGTAAAAATGGATTTTAGAAAAAGAAATGCGATCCATCCGCCACCCTCCCCCCAAAAGCGATAAAAAAGAAGAAATGTATGCTCTGACTCTGAAATGCCTGGTATTTCTTTTTCACTTTATAGATATGATGATCGTAAAGAATTTAAATTGAACAGTATCATGGCATGAAGCGTATGATAAAGACAGGAAAGGTGGCAAGCGAAGGAATCTATATGTATATGTAAAATATCAAAGCCCTATATCCCTTTTAGTTAAAAAGTAGGTCAAGATCAAGGTCACTAGGTAAAAATTATGATACCAAACGAAAGATCTCATTATCAGGAATCTATGTGAAATATCAAAGCCCTATCCCATTCAATTCAAAAGTAGGTCAAAAATCAAGGTCACTAGGTCAAAAGTAATGGTATTCGTCATGGGGAATACATATATGTGAAATATCAAAGCCCTATCCCTTATAGTTTAAAAGTAGGTCAAAGTTAAAGGTCACAAGGTCAAATGTCTTGGAGTAATACTTGTTATGATTAATTTGTGTATGAAATATTGAAGCCTTATCACTTATACTTGAAGAGATACACTTCCATCACTCACTGGTAATTAACTGGTATGTCGTTGAATTTTTTTATGTCATGGCTGAAAATTTTTCTCAACACCCCTTCTTCTCCATCTCCGCCTTAGATTCGCCAATGAATTTTCAAGAGCTCTTTTCATGACTAGGGTGGAAATGGTAAAACAGATATCCATCAGAGTGATTTGAAAAATACTGTTCATACCCGGATGCAACTGTTTGAATTCTTTAAAAAATGCATAAGGCACGGTCCATTTGATATTCTGGGGAAGGGGGAGGGAGGGGGCTTGGTTTTTTTTTTTTTTTTTTTTTTTTTTTTTTTTTTTTTTTTTCGAAAAAAATTATTACTTAGAGAGGAGCATCATGGAAAATAATGTCACAAACCTATTCATTAGTTGATAATAAATAAAGATATAAACCTATTTCATTGTTAGTTGACTTGTTTTTCCATGCTTTGGGGCAGTTTTTCTCCTCGTTCTGTCGAGCTTTCATTTCTCCGCCCGGGGAAGTGACGTCACGAACTATTTATAGTGCCTTGACCTATTTTCTTGGAATCGTTATTATGTCGACAACCAGTCTATATTGCTGAACCGGTGGGGTACTTAGGGGGAGTTTTGCTTTTTTTTTTTTTGGTCTTTTTTGGAGGTGGTTGACATTTACATAAAAAATTATTTACCTATATTAATTTTGGTTTTCGTTTATAACTTTTGTTATTTTTTGCAACAATAATATGAATTAAGGAATCATTGTAATATTTTTTGGTTGATCGAGGTATCAACACCAAAAATTGAGGGAAAACTGCATCGTGCGCGTAGCGCAAGATGCATAAGTTTTCCCTCAATTTTTGGTGTTGATACCTCGATCAACCAATAAAATATTGCATTGATTACTTATCATTTCATTTCGTCATTTTTCAACGTTTATTTGCAGCTTTGAAATCGTGTTGCTAACGACGTTGCTTATGACGTTGCTAAGCGCGTACTTCCGTTTTGTGTTGATACAGGTATCAACAAAATTTTTCGACCAATCAGAATCGTCGTTTCTTAATAATATCAATGGAAATTAAATGATATCAACATCACCAAAAATATCGTCTGCTATACATCCTTCCAAGCCAAAAGAAAAAGAAAGATTTAACCCAAACAAGAGAAGAGGAACAGATGAGGATAAGAAGAAACTCATTTCTAGGTGAGAACAAAAATTGTTTAACATGCACAGTGTATCATAGTTCTATATATCGCATATCCGTTACGAAACAGGCGAATTTGAGGCGGGTATGGGGGAGGGGGGGGGGGTCTTAAAATTTTTTAAAGTCTTAGAATTAAAACATTTTTCTAAACATAGGAATTTTGAAAATGAAGAAAGATGTACTCAAGCAAATTACATACATAGCCTCCGGTAAGCCGGAAGCTACCATTTGATTTTTTTCCAAGGGGGGGGGGGGGTGTTCTGGCAAAAAAAGAAGGTCCAAATACATGTAGGTGGCGTAAAAATGGATTTTAGAAAAAGAAATGCGATCCATCCGCCACCCTCCCCCCAAAAGCGATAAAAAAGAAGAAATGTATGCTCTGACTCTGAAATGCCTGGTATTTCTTTTTCACTTTATAGATATGATGATCGTAAAGAATTTAAATTGAACAGTATCATGGCATGAAGCGTATGATAAAGACAGGAAAGGTGGCAAGCGAAGGAATCTATATGTATATGTAAAATATCAAAGCCCTATATCCCTTTTAGTTAAAAAGTAGGTCAAGATCAAGGTCACTAGGTAAAAATTATGATACCAAACGAAAGATCTCATTATCAGGAATCTATGTGAAATATCAAAGCCCTATCCCATTCAATTCAAAAGTAGGTCAAAAATCAAGGTCACTAGGTCAAAAGTAATGGTATTCGTCATGGGGAATACATATATGTGAAATATCAAAGCCCTATCCCTTATAGTTTAAAAGTAGGTCAAAGTTAAAGGTCACAAGGTCAAATGTCTTGGAGTAATACTTGTTATGATTAATTTGTGTATGAAATATTGAAGCCTTATCACTTATACTTGAAGAGATACACTTCCATCACTCACTGGTAATTAACTGGTATGTCGTTGAATTTTTTTATGTCATGGCTGAAAATTTTTCTCAACACCCCTTCTTCTCCATCTCCGCCTTAGATTCGCCAATGAATTTTCAAGAGCTCTTTTCATGACTAGGGTGGAAATGGTAAAACAGATATCCATCAGAGTGATTTGAAAAATACTGTTCATACCCGGATGCAACTGTTTGAATTCTTTAAAAAATGCATAAGGCACGGTCCATTTGATATTCTGGGGAAGGGGGAGGGAGGGGGCTTGGGGTTTTTTTTTTTTTTTTTTTTTTTTTTTTTTTTTTCGAAAAAAATTATTTTGCTCTGAATTTTGATGAAAAAAAAAATGAATTAGCGTATGGTGTGACAGAAAAAAATAATCTTGCTCATACAAGTAATCTGAATTTGAAGAATTGCCATAAAATTCCTGAAAATTTTTCGGCTCGCTTCGTAAAAATAAAGAATTTCTATTGAAAAAAAAACACAAACATTCTTAATATTCACATCAATTGTTATAAAAAAAATGTCCTTGCTCCAACGTTGCAAGAAAGAAATAATTTTGCCCAGGTCCGGGGCGAAAAAAAAATCTTGCTCCGACAAAAAACCCAAGCCCCCCCCCCCCCCCGAATATCAAATAGACCGTGCCTAACGGTAGTAAATCTGAGGTCTGCACACGATTTTAATCGGCACAGGTCTCGAGGTCAGTCGCCATGAAGTCTGGATGACAAATCGGGGACATTTCAGCATCGGGACCTAGATTTAATATTGGACAGTCACATGTTATTGCAGGATACCCGTTACAATTCTTATTTGGTATTCACGACAAGAATTCCATGTAACGTAGTACTGGCTATTCCAATTTTTGCATTTTTTTTTCTGGAGTTAACCAAACCCCTGGGACAAAATCTGTAGCACTTAAAATTTGCTCAATATTGGCTTTTAAAGACAAAATCACTCAAGCGGGAAAAAGGAGATCAAGGTCATCTTATGAAAATTTGATCAAAGATACATCCACTATTTAAGTTTGGTACTTGTAGCACACATACTTTGCTGAATATTGGCCTTTAAAGGCAAAATCACTCAAGCGAAAAAGTAGGTCAAGGTCATTTTAAGAAAGTTTGATCAATGATGCATCCACTATGCAAGTTTGGTATACATGTATGTAGCATTTATACTTTATCCAATATTGGCTGTAAAAGGCAAAATTACTCAGGCGGAAAAAGTAAGTCAGATGCTGCATCTGATGGATGAAAGACCAAAATCACTCAAGCGCGGAAAAAGTAGGTCAAGGTCATTTTATGAAAATTTGATCAATGATGCATGCATCCACTATTCAAGTTTGGTACATGTAGCTCATATACGTTGCTCAGTATTGGCCTTTAAAGGCAAAATCACTCAAGCAGAAAAAGTAGGTCAAGGTCATTTTAAGAAAGTTTGATCAAAGATGCATCCATTATGCAAGTTTGGTATATGTAGCATTCATACTTTATCCAATATTGGCTGTTAAAGGCAAAATTACTCAGGCGGAAAAAATAGGCTAGATGCTGCATCTGATGGATGGGTTCACTTCAGCATCCCAAGACGAGTCACTTAATTGTGCATGTTTGGTTACTGTAGCATCAGTACTTTGTCAGATACTGGACTACCCCAAAAGTTTAGACATACACGGACGCGAGTCAATGAACCGGAAAATGTCAGTCAGATGTATCTTAAGTACTTTGTCAGATACTGATTAACCCCAAAAACTTTACCGGACGTAGACGGGGTCACCTGGGATATAGCATAAGCTCATCTCAATTTGGTCAAGTTAAAAATGCGAATTTCAGAAAAATAAAATTTTGACCCAAAATCTACACGGAATGAATGATTCATCATTAATCAGTAGAAATTGCATGTCTGATCCAAAGTACACAATAATTTATATCCAACATAGCATCATGCAAAGTATTCTCGATTATTTTAGAATCCATTATCGTCTTGGTTTACGGAATCTGCTTCATAATTTGTCGCAACTTTTTTTTTGAATTGAAACAATAATAATCAATTCTCCCAACTTCATGACGATTGACCTCTACTTAGCCTGGAGCTGGAAGCCGAAAACGTAAGACAGACGGACGGTCTACTATGACAATAGTTCACTTTGACTGAGCCCTTTGTCATTACATATACAAGAAATGAAATAAAGAATCCTGATGCTTTAATAATATTTTCATGTATATTACTAGTATTAATACTGCCATTTCCTCAGTGCTATGTCCAAGCGAAAATATGACGACGAGCAGCTTAAAAAGGCTGTTACTGATGTGAAGTCAAATCAACTGAGTCTTCGGAAAGCATCCCAAGAATATGGTGTTCCCAAGTCCACAATCCTGGATCATGCCAGTGGTAAATGTTCAGCATCTAAGACATGACTGTGATATAATTGTTATTTTTAAATTCTATGTATATTATAAAGTGTCTTTGTTGAATAATTCTCTCAATTTTTGGTGTTAATACCTCGATAAACCGAAAAAATATTACAATGATTTCTAACTTTCAGAAATGTTTGGTTGCTATCTATTTGACTTACAATTCATTTTACTTTGACACGCCTTTATCATCCAAACTAATTTCCACTTCTTGGCTTTGGTTTTAACATTTTCAAAAATTTATTTTTCTGTTTAATTAATTCGTATCGTTTATATCGAAAATTGGTAGCAAAGGGGGGGGGGGGGAATAAGAGTTTCATAAACATTGAATGATGTCCCGGTGCCTGGCGATGTCGCATTGATTTTACATATATGACGTTATTGTGATATATTTTGCTTTTAAAATTGGAATTGGGTACAAAGGTATCAAAGTAAATTTTCATTCTTACAAAGGATCGTTTTCTTCATGAATAGAATATTTATTTAGTTCTAAGTTGAAATAAAAATAAATTTATACGTAGATAAAGTAAAACTGTCTTACTGTATGACTTATACATGTAGTTACTTAAAACAAGAGGCACAATAGGGGCCACTACACTCACCTGAGTTACTAAAGAAGGGATGATTGTGGCAAATTTGGTAGAGGTTCTTGAGTCAACTAGCTTCCCAGTAAGTTTTTTTGAAATTTTATACAGCTGTCGAAAACGCGTCAGCCAATTAGAACCCTAGGCGGCCATATTTGCTAATTTATGGCACCAAAAAAAAATTGTTAGAAGACCTTATAAGTACTTGCTTCCTGCAAGGTTTCGTGAAATTCTGTAGAGTGGTTGTAGAGATGTTTCAGCCAATTAAAGCCCTTGGGGCCATATTTGTGGCAAATTGGCACGAAAAACATAAAATGGTAGAGGACCTTTCAAGAATACTTGTTTCCTGTAAAATGTCGTGAAATTCTGTGCAAGTGGTCGAAAATATTAAAGGAGCAACCATTTGATTTTTATGGAGGGGGGGGGGGGGGCTTCGCAAAAAGATTTTCTGGATCGAGACTCTAGGGGGGGGGGGGAAATCCGGATCATAAATTGCTGCCCCCACCCCATTCCGACCTTTCTTCATGCCCGGTAAACACTTTTTGGAGTACAAATCAAAATGAAAGAATATATATTCAAAGGTATGAAATCAAATGCAAAAGCTATTTTCACCATGATAGCCTGTGTACGTTGTGTATCATATAAGTGAAAACATTATAGGTTTCAAATGCCATTCCAGAAATTAAACGAACTGATCTGCTTAGCAAGAGATGCATTAACATACACTTTCTTGGCACCTGATCTCATCGAGTCACTCCGTGTTTCATATTTAAAATGGCCGAAAATCACACTGAATGATATAAACTTGAAAGTATTTTTCAACATTGGAAAATTAAAGAAAAAAAAAAAAAACCTGCCAGAAGGCTCTTAAAATGGCCGAAAAAAAAAATCCGGCTGGCAAAGCCCCCCCCCCCCCCTAAAAATTCAAATGGTTGCTCCCTAAAACGGAAGGTGAGCTTACTTGAGCTTCGCTCATGCGAGATGAAGAAAAAATAAACCTATCATAGATATACATGTAACTCATTTAACAAATGGAATGGGCAATACAAAACACAAAATCCCAATCTCCAATTATTAGTAAATCTGATCAGAATGTGTGGTAGACTTCTGTCAAGAAAACAAAAAAAAATAGGGTTGAGAATGAAATTATGGGCAGAAGAGAGGGGGGGGGGGGAGTTACACCACACGCTCCTCTCCATCCACCGATGAGTAGGTTGTTGTAACGAGATACACAATCGACTCGTTAAATGCAGAGAAACAGACTGTTATCCTAGTCATCTATTAACTCTGTACGGGATGATACTAGGTCACTAGAATTTTTATACGAGGCGAAGCCGAGTCCGGTATTAAACCTAGTGACCTGGTATCATCCCGTACAGGGTCAATAGATGACTAGGTTACGAATGTCCCCCACCGATGACCTATTTTGATAAATAAATAAATATTCGTGAAACGCTTGGATGTCATTGTTCTTCATATACTGCGATGTCGACGCCAAAGAAACATTTGACGTCATCGAGGGCCTGGCACTCGGTATAAGATATACCGTCATCACGTGACCGTTATTTGCCAATAAGCAAGATCGCAAATACACAGCGCGTGCAGCATGTCCGTCCTGATTTGCATTATAGTCACTTACATATATCATTGTTCAAAACTTGGGCACCTCAGAAAGTGTATGAAAATATCCGTATAACTTAAACGTAAATCGCGTCACGTGCACGTCGTCTAAATTTCTATAGACCGTCAGTAATGCCGTCATTGTCATATAAATGAATTCGTTTCTGCAATAAAAAACGGAGATTTTGGTCATCGACAAAATAAAACAGTTATTAGGTTTGATACCGTCCGTCCACAGAGATTTATCAACCCGACAAATCTCTGTAGACGGTCGGTAACAAACCTAATAACGTAATTATAGTCTTTAACTCATTTGTCATAGTTGGGGTCAGTGGCGGATTTAGGGGGTGTGGAGGAGGCATCCGCTCACCCCCCCCCCCCCCGGCAGTGATCCAAATTAAAAAAAACCCCTAAATTTGTCATTTTCATTTTGTCTCAAAATATCAATTATAATGTATATGCGATAATACATTATATATCACATTCCTTTATACAGTGTAAGTAAAAAAAAAAAAAAATCATATCTCGGCATTTAAAGACGAAGAGTTCACCCTGCCTATTTTAAGATTTGCACGAAATTTGTTCATTCCCCCCTTTTTTACAGAAGCGGCTGTTTCCATACCCCCTCCCCATGAATGGGTTGTAATTTTCTTTTCAAAATCTACACATGCAAAATATGGTCTTTCCTGGGAAAAAAAACACGTTATGATGATGAAGTTGCATAAGAGAGGGGGTGGAAAGGGTGAAAGGGAGGTGGGAGGAAGGGGGCGGGAGGAAGGAAGAGGGAGGGAAAGGGGCAAAAAAGGAGGGAGAGGGGAGAAAGGGGGACACAGGAAGAGGGAGAGAAGGGGGCAGGAGGAGGGAGGAATAGGGGTGGGAGGGGGAGGAAAGGAAAGGATGAAAAGGAGGAGGAAGGGAGGGGGAGGAAAGGGAAGGATGAAAAGGAGGGGAAGGGAGGAGGGGGTGGGAGGAAGGAGATAAGGGGTGGGAGGGGGGAGAGGTACCCCCCCCCCCCTGTCCCCCCCCAAAAAAGAAAGACTGAGTATATAATACTACTTCAGTATTAAAAATGAAGCCGTAAACTTGTAAACTTGTCCTTGTAAAAATGCATGTAGGAAAAGATATGTCTAAGAACTTTATATAAAAAAAGTAACCAAAATTGTTATCATTTTCACAATTACTAATGATACATACACGAACAAATAATACATTGTTAATTATTTGACCACCCGCGCTGAGCCCCGTGATGTAAATATCCTGGCAAACAACACGTGTCACGTGCAATCGGAAAGTAGAAAAATGGCGAGGAAGAGAGGTTAAAATATATCTTGATTTAGACCAGCTAGAATGAATTTTTTTCGGACTTTTTTACATGAGCAGGTGCAAAAAATCTTAGAGATTCAATATCTGGTCTTTTTTTCAGTATTCATCCACTAAAAAGGGAGTAATTGACAAAAAACCTAAGTGTCCGGAAACTGTTACAGTAGAGAGTGGAAAACAGCTAATTTTAGGGGGTCTTTTAAACGCTTTAAAACGATATTTTTAAGTCGATTTTCGAAAAAAAAATTACATCTTCAATCGTATGAAGGGCATAGCATTATCTGTGTGAAATTTCATTTTTGTTGAAAGTATATTTTAAAAGTTATCCTTAAAAAACCGTCAAAATCGTCCGGAAACTGTTCCAACACCAGTACATGTTTGTAAATATTTTTTTTATTTTCACAGTAACCTTTCGTCAGTATCATAATAATGAAGTTCAATGTAGTCATGATCATTTGACTGGGTAACTTTTCTTGCTAGCCAGTCTTGGGCACGCTGTATGATATCATTAATATCCTTCCTTGGTCCAGAATATCTTGTTAATGCCTGTGTAAAATAATAAAAAAAAAAACCGTCCCTGTGATCAGCAAGAAATGTACGGCCAACGGGAACGTTCATACGTCAGGTTCAGATTATATAATACGTCGCGGTTTCCTTATTAAGAATCAAAAGAGTAAAAGAAGATCCTGACGATAATTACAACAGCACTCACAATAGAGCACAATATTGAGAATCGACGGACCTCTAGCAAGATAGGGGTGGAACCAGGAGCCCGGGAGGAGTAAGCCTCCCCTGTTGGCTAGCCAACGGGTTGTATTCTGTAGTTAAAGAAAAAATGTATGATATTGTTTTAAATAAATATGACGAGATTTTGTAGTTCAAAGCGGACTTTAGCCAAATATGTATATTCTGCGACATCAAGAAACCCTCAAAAAGGCAAGATAAACCTCTATATTTCTATCCTGTAAGTTACGTGAGTATTTAAAGGCCGACTTTGGCAACCACACAGTCATTAATATGCATACCTGAGTGCCATAGGCTTGATAGGCGTGGTATACCATCTTTGAAGATAACGCCGTCAGCGAGCGGCGTGTTACATCAAATACATAACGATAGGTATTCCTTTATTATGCTAAAGAGATACCCGAGTCTGATCTGTTTTAAGCTGTCAATCAAACATTGATAGCGGTAAAGGGATTAAAAGGAACCAATAACCAAAAAATATACCAATTAGAGAGCAGTTAATGAGGAAATGACAGAAGATTCACCTATCACCTTATATAATCCCTTGTCGGCCTTTAACGTACATTACACTTTCTCTCATGCTGATGGTTGAGTTGACCCATATAAGTTTAGATGTTCATGAGATATAAACTGTATCATTACATACGTGTTTTTCTCTCGATTTTAACCCCTTCCCGAAAAAAGTAAGATAATCCAATCTGATGAAAACCAGATCTCTACATGCTCCTGATTTTTGTTATGTCTACGCGACATAACAAAAATCGGGAGCATGTAGAGATCTGGTTTAAATCAGATTTACTAAAATCAATATCTACGAATAGAAAACGTCTTCAAATTCAATAGCATCATTTTAGAACAGATCAATTTGCAGCATGGACCAGACATGCACGTTTCGGGTACTTCACATCCGTCAGTGATCCTCAATCATATTCAAAACATGCACTGTCTGAGGTTGTGTCTATATAGAAAGTGCTATGACAAACATGTCAGGGAAAGTCATTTAAACGAGCATTTTTACCAGATCCACACTGCAAAGGGCATAAGTGTGACACAAATGAGATAACGAGATCCTGACGACAATCTCAATTCAGAACACATCCCTATAACAAAGATCACAACCAACCTTAACGTTCCGTAAAGAAGCAAAAGAAAAAAAATGTTAAAGTCTGTGTTTGTGAAACACGAATGCCCCCGGTGACATCTTTGTTAGTATAAACACCATTTTCTGTAAATTTTGTGAAAGGTTAAGGTCAGAGTCACTGGGTTTAAATGTTTTGGTATCAATAGAAAAATCTTGTGACAAGGAATGCACATGTGAAATATGAAAGCCCTATCACCTACCATTCAAAAGTTATACCCAATGTTAAAGTTTTTTGAAAAGTAGGTCAAAAGTCAAGGTCAAGGTCAGGAGGTAAAAACTTTGGTATCAATGGAAGGTCTTGTCACAAGGCATACAAATGTGAAATATCAAAGCCCCATCACGTAGCATTCAAAAGTTAAGCCCAATGTTAAAGATTTTGAAAAGTAGGTCAAAGGACAAGGTCAAGGTAACGAGGTCAAAAAGTTATGGTATCAATGGAAAAGTCTTGTCATTAGGAAAACACATGTTAAAATTGTCTTCTTGCACTCCAAACGAAGTCGTCGAAGTATGGGCTTGCTCTGGACTAGCGTATCAAATGCGATATGGATAAACCATAGGGAGGGGACGCATTGTTTCTACCTAGGAAAAGGAAATTTTCATCAAAAGATTACATGAGATCTAGAAATGAAGTAGAATTCTCATCTAGGTTACGCGGATAGAATTTGCTGACGGGGTATGATAAATTCGTACCATAACCAACTCATACTGTACCTGCCACTTTGTTCCATACTTGACTACCAACTCATACAAAAACCATTTCGTATCATGACCAACTCGTACCATCATTTCTACCAACTCGTACCATACAACTACCAACTCTCACCATGGTACGTAGAAACTCGTACCATTCATAAACTGGTGTCACTACCATCTCGTACCATGATACTCTTGTACTAGGAAACTCAAACCATTAGAAATGTAGATCTATGGTAACCTTGATGTATACAATGTACCATAAATATCATTGCCCTGGTAAAATTTTGAAGAAGCAAAAGTATTTCCTGTTCAATTAATGAAAACTGATATCAAAGAATTGAATTGCAAAACTCTTGTTTATGATTGTTAGTTCTACCTGAAGTATTTATCATTCTTTAAAAAAGGGGCCATTTCGAACCAACTCGTACCAAAATAAAAAGTCAATTCTTACCCTTTTCTAATATATCAGAATATTTTTTTTTATATCCATTTACATATTCATCTGTGTATCTGGGGCCTCTGCGTTTCGCGGTCTTGTTTGTGTGATGTCATATTACAATGAGGAGGTTGTTTTAATTGTACGTTCTTCGAGACCTCTGGGTAATTGCAGAAGTGAGAGGGTTGTGCGCACGTAATCCAGGATAACCACACCATTTGCTACTTGCGTGACAAATGGCCGTCCAAAGTCGGCACCGGTTGCCCATTGGTCTCGTCGGTTTATGTGTAGTCTTTTGTGTTTGATGTTTACATGTCGTGTGTCTCTTTTCCGTCTCGTGCTGTACTCGTCTTTTGTGTTTTTGCATCGGGTGTTTTGGTGTTTTACTGTTGATGCTGCAACGGAGTCTTGTTGGAGATCTCCTCCCTTCTTTTCGTAGCCAGTAGTTTGCCAACTCTTACCCAATTTTTACCTACTCGTACCCCATTTTTTCCAACTCGTACCCATTTTTTTACCAACTCGTACCCAATTTTTTGCCGTTTCGAAACTCGTACCATAACGCATTGGTTAGATTGAATTTTTGTACCACGCATAATCTCCTACCGTAACGAATTCGTACCTATTTGAAATCATATATTGAGTACTGGACACGGTACGAGTTGGTAATGGTACGAAATGGTTATGGTACGACTTGGTAAAAGGTATGTGTGGTTTAGGAAAATTTATTTAACATGTCCTCAATATGAGTAAAATTCAGTCATTAGATATGTAAGCTTTGTAGAATCATCTGTTTATTGTAATAGTCAGGTACTTGACCTTGCTATTATTATATTTCATGTTTATATTTGTAAATTATTTATCTATAAGCAGTATTGCTAGTGGTGAAAATAGACTATGAACTATATAATCAGTTCTTACACTGGACTTTGTAATTTTTTTCATTACATATGCATAGTGTTGTTCTTCGTGCTCCTATGGTGCTGTGTTATTCTGTCCGTCTGTTTGTTCGCTCTTCTTGTGTGAATACGTACCTTTGTTCCAATTTTTGTGATCTCCTCCTTATCTTTTTTTGTGTTTTAATTTTTTAGGAACTTTTTATTTAATTGATTCTGATTTTGAGTTTTGTGATTGACCTTCATCAATTTATGACCTTGATCTTTGATTCTCTTAAAGAAACCTCTAACGTAGGGTTTATATAATAAACTAGGAATTCAAGATGATTATTATTCAAATGAAGAGATTTTGTGATTAACGATATCAAATAATACTACGCTTTTTGATATTATTGTTACGAGTATCTTGACCTCTGACTTTGAATAATTTATGATAAACATTCAAAAGAGAAACTTGACTTTTACCTTTTTGCAGTAAAAATCTTTAATCTTGGCTACATCCTAACCTTAACAATTAAGGCTAAGATATTTGATTCCTTGTGAGAAGACCTTTCATTTAATATTCATGATGGATTTTGACCTAGATACTTAGACCTTTGAGTAAACTTTACTTTTGAAGATTTTGAATTAGTGCCACTTTAAAGCACTTGAACAATAAGGTTAAGGCTGATGTATTTGAAATGAAGATTCCTTGTGGTAAGAGATTTAATAATGAATTAAAGAAGATCCTGACGATAATCTCAACAGCACTCACAATAGAGCGCAAAATTAAACATCGACGGACCCCTAGCAAGCTAGAGGTTGGACCAGGTGCCCGGGAGGAGTAAGCATCCCCTGTTGGCTAGCCGCACCCGCCGTCGATGTTCACGAAGCATGAAAATGAAAATATATAAAATTCATGCACTGTCTGACGTTATGTCTATATAGAAAGTACTATGGTGACAATGTCAGGGAAGTATATAAAAAAAACTTACTGTCAAACCCCTCGCGGGGAACTTTTTTACGAGCTCCACACGGCAAAGGGCATAAGTGTGACACAAATGAGTTAAAGAAGATCCTGACGATAATCTCAACAATGACACCTAGTTAACGTCAACAAATTCAATTGGGTTATATTCCTAGATATAAATAAGATATGCTTCATAACTTCGTTGTTTTATTGAATTGAGACATGAAACTTAAAACAAATAATGGCTGGCACATGTTTCAAATATTTATCGAATAATTATCTAAAAATATTTGACTTTAATCATCTATTATGTCGATCTTTTAACCACAAGATTTCACCAATTTCGCAACTTTGCTAAAGCAGTATCGTGCATTCGGATGTGTTTTATTTATCGATTTTCAAATTTATGTTGATAAATCTGAAGTAACATCTTTTCCATAGACCGATTTGTAGAGAATTAAGGAAAATTCCCTCAGATATAGTTGCTATTGACAGTTTTAGGATGGTACATATCCCAACCGTAATATCCCATCTGAAGATATCATTGATCTTAAATATCCAAAAATTATTCATCAAGTCACCCTTTTATTAAATGTTGACACTAATGTTGATTTCTGGTGAAACTTTATAAGCTTCCTTAATTCTATCATATTTCTTTAATTCAAATACTCCCTACACCGTAATCGTTCGGTTATTTCTTCCGTTCGGTTACTGCTTTGATACAAGTATACTGCTAAAGGAACGAATTAGCCGATTCTCCGTCGGAACGAAGAAGACAGAGCTAAATGATAAAGCAAATATTATGACAATGTGAATTTTATAATGGTTTAAAAGAATTATTTCTAATTAACGTGTAATCATGCATTACATCTCACCGTTTCCCTGAAACAAATCTTAGGAAATATAATGTTCAAAACCGGCGTCGGTCACTACATTAACTTAATATTTTGCTCTAATTTATACTTCCGTTCCGAATCCCGACTTTTAAGCATCATAAATTTAGTGAGACGATTCTTGTAAGACGTTTCTCATATAAGTAGGAGGCTTATTTCGACACATCTTTTCGAAACATATTCAAAATTTCATTTTCGTTTTCTTAAATACAATCTTACAATTTTATTTCCCATGAAACTTCGAGAAAGTACTAAATGGCTTTTCCATTGAAGTCTACGAAGCACCCACCTCTGCTCAATTGCACATTCCACGTCTCACAACAATTGCCCAGAAGTCTCATATAAAAAAAGTTTTGTACACGAAGGCTTATGATACCTTCAATAATAACTAGAAAAAAGCATCTTGTGAACTCCAAGGTATAGCAATTCCAGTTAACCTTTAGGAAGGATAACTCTAATAGAAAATCGTGCAATGAATACGAGAACATATTTACTATAGATTATGAAGGAAAATATTAAAGAAATTACATCTTGTTTTATCATCGCCTTCCAAGTACTAGTCATTACAACCAACAATAAACTGTAATTTTACTATTCAAAAGATGAAAAAAAAATGGTAACAGCTACAAAGAAAATCTGAAGCGTGTCTGAGGAAATGACCCTCCATTACTATAGACCGTTTCATATAACTATCCTTTACATGTCAAAACAATCAAATGATTGAAATAAACTACCGACGAAATAGACTATACCTTTAAAAAAAGTACAGACATCGCCCTCAAAGGTTAATTGGAATAGCTACCAGGTAGTAACGAGCTTCCCCGTGGGTTACACACGATGGGAAAAAAGTTGACCACACAATGTGAAAAGATCTAGCCAACTGAAGATTTAGGACCATTTTTTGCATTGAAGTCCAAAATGCGATTTTTGAATTCACATGTTTTCTTTTAGATAGATCTTTCATCCATAGCTACAACTGATAATTTCACAAATTACCCCTGTTTCAACTTCCTACCTATATGCCTATTATGTGATATGGACTATTATGTGATATGACCTATTATGTGATATGATAGGATTATTCAAATTCAGATTAATATTAAAAAATACCTAAAACACGCATCATTTGTTAAAATAGAGATATTGTGCTTTATGATGAAACACGCATAAGAAATACATAATTATGAAGTTATCTGTAACAGTTCTTTATATAAAAATGTATTGTTTCTTCGTCAAACACCTCCACAAGACGACCGTTACTAAAACAGCTGGAAGGATGTAACTTCAAATAGTAGTTACGGCCATTTTTAGGCATTTTCCTCGCTGCATTACTCACAGTAAGCTATTTCTTGGTCAACTTTTTGCTTCAGATCGATTTCTTTTTAACGCATTTTTATTTTGTAACACAGACAATGACTGAAAGACAACATTGACACAGAAAAATTTGTTGGTTTTTGATACTGACGTATTGAGGTTACCTTCACTCAGTTCATCTGGTGAAAATGGAAATTACATGGTTTTGAGGATCACTGACGAGGGTTAAATACTCAGACGTGCATGTCTGGTCTATGCTGTAAATGCATCTGTTCTAAAATGATGCTAATGAATTTGAAGACCTCAAACATTTGTACCACTTGGTGGGTGTCACTGCTGGTGGACCAAGAGTCCCCGAGGGCACATGAAGCCAAGTTCGATCAATTTTTGTTGGTCGTTTCTTCAAACGCATTTGAAAATTTCTGTTTACAAAATTTTCTCGAATTTCTAAAAACCTGGGTCCTGTAGCATCATATTCCAGTCATCTTGCTACGTCTTTCGTTTTTGGACATACTTTTCACAGATTTTGGACATATAACATTGTTTAGATTGACGACGGTTAAATACCCGAAAAGTGCATGTCTGGTTCATGCTGTAAATGTTTCTGATCTAAAATGATGCTTATGAATTTTAAGACGTTAAACCTGTATATTATTTCAAATTCATGTAGTAAATTTATTAATATCAGCGCCATGAAATATAAAAATCTGAAAAGAATCCTTATGTATTTCATATTGGAGTCATACATTACGTATTCAAATATGTCAACGTAACTATGATAATCCTTCCTGCGCTTGCGCGGGTCTTTTTCTAGTAGATAATTATGGAAAATGAGTCAAGTGCGCTACAACATGATAACGCTAAAATTTCAATTTGACAATATTATTATCGTCCTGATCCGCTACGATTTGATGACGCTTATTGCGCACACATACAATACTAGATTCAAAACATCTTCGAGCACGATTCTGCACTCCAGGTGAATAAATTAGCTCTACGTACATGTAGGAACGGCGGATTCAATATACAACTACATTGATAGATTTATTCGTTATACTACAATGCACAAATAAATCGATGAATTTATTTGTTATCCTGCAATGTATAAATGTATCAATGAATTTATTCATTATACTTCAATGTACAAATACATAGATAAATTCATTCATTGTACTGCGATGTACAACTATATCGATAAATTTATCCGTTATTTTGCAATATACAAACATATTTATAAACTAGATGGCTACTGTTGCAAGCAACAGACGGATTCCTCCTTTATTAGATTTTCCATGGAACTGAAATGTTAAAATCCGAATATAGAAGGTGGAAATATGAGTAATTGCTTTAGTACCTTATTCACTTCAGCAGTTGAGTCATAAGAGCTTGTTTCTAATTCGGTTCTCTTATTTATTTAAACAAAAAGGAAGAAAAAGATAATAAATACCTTTCTTGTTTATGAAAGCTTAAAAATACACAATCTTTTAATTTTTAATCCTTTAGAATAACTATATCAAAACGGAAATTGCACAATGATTTTTGCAAGAGAAAATTTCTATCAGTAGAAGATGACAAAAGCAAGTCATGTTACTTAGAAAAAAATGAAACAAAGAATATTATTTTAAGAATAAAAGAGTTATCTTTCTTATACCATGTAAAGTTCAAATAAGAAGCAAAACTTGTGTGAAGAATATAAAGTATAGAACAACTTTATTTTACAATTAAATGTTTGCTATGACCTTGAGAATGACTATTTGACCTTGAACCAAGGTCATGGAAAAAAGATAAGTATTGGAGGTTATTTTCATCAAGATTGATCTAAATCTGATAACACCTCAATATTTTATGAACTATAGTATCTTGTGACCTTGAAAACGAGGAAATGACCTTGGATAAAAAAATCATGGTGAAAAAGCTTGAAGCAAAGAATAAATTCGTAAAGTTTGAACTCTCAATGTTAAAGTCTTCGTTTTATAGGCAAAAGTTTGTTGTGACCTTGAGAATGAGAATTTGACCTTGGATCAAGATCAAGGTAAAAGAGCTTGGCCCAAGGATTATATATAAAGAAATCTGAAGGTCAAATAGTCTTTGTTCTATATGTAAAAGTTTGTTGTGACATTGAAAATGAGAATTTGACCTTGGGTTAATGTCAGGGTCAGAGAGCTTGGATTAAACAATTAAATGTATAATGTTTGAACTCTGAAGATTAGTCTTTATTCTATCGGCAAAAGTTCGTTTTGACCCTGGGAATCAAAATTTGGCCTTGGATCAAGGTCAAAGTGAGAGGGCATATGTATGAAGTTTCAACTCTGAAGGTAAAATAGTCTTTGTTCAAAAGTAAAAAGTCGGAAACCTTAATTATTTGTTAAACTGCCATTTGTAGAGCACCGAATTTATCGATGGATATCCCTGAAAACTCACGAAGTAAACTATATATCTATGGTCTAGTTTTTTTTTATGCTAATTAAACATTTTAAGATGTTGTTTTGTCTGTCTTAATAGTATGTATAGGATAAAGACCGAGTTGAGGTCTGTATAAAGATTAGATGCCCAAGGAGATAAGAGGGTGGTGTTTATAGACCGAGGCGGAAGGACGAGGTCTCTACACATCACTCTGTTCTCTCATAGGGCATCTTACCTTCATACAGACCTCAACGAGGTCTTTATCCGTCTTATAAAGCGCAGATTTTCTTCAATTTTCAGAATATTAAATACACCCCTGCTTTTCAAAATAAAATTGACCATGTACATTATCTGGACGAAATGTGCATCCCGTACGAAATATTAAGACGGATTTCGTCCAGAATATGGGCGGATTCTGGGTAAAACCTGCTATGTTTTAACCATTTTTAGACGTACCTGGATTTCTTTAAAATTCCACGGTCCATTTGATATTCGGGGGGGGGGGGGGCTTGGGTTTTTTTGTCGGAGCGAGATTATTTTTTCGCCCCGGACCGGGGCAAAATTATTTTTTTCTTGCATAGTTGGAGCAAGGAATCTTTTTATAACAATTGATGTGAAGAATAAGAATGTTTGTGATTTTTCAATAGATTTTTTTTTTATTTTTACTTAAATTACTCCAAACATTTTTTTATTTTTATTTAAATTACTCCGAACATTTTTTTATTTTTACTTAAATTACTCCAAACATTTTTTCATTTTTACTTAAATTACTCCAAACATTTTTTTATTTTTTCTTAAATTACTCCAAACATTTTTTTATTTTTACTTAAATTACTCCGAACATTTTCTTATTTTTACTTAAATTACTCCAAACATTTTTTTATTTTTACTTAAATTACTCCAAACATTATTTTATTTTTTCTTAAATTACTCCAAACATTTTTTTATTTTTACTTAAATTACTCCAAACATTTTTTTATTTTTACTTAAATTACTCCAAACATGATTTATCTTATTTTAATTTTTTTATTTATTTTTTTTATTTTTATTAGTATTTGTTTTTTTTTTTTTGTTTTTTTTTTTTATTTTTACTTAAATTACTTCAATTTTTTTTTATTTTTACTTAAATTACTCCAAACATGATTGTCTAGAATTGAGGGATACCCTCATATATAAACTTTAAGGACATGTTGCATTACTACTTGTACTTGTGTGAAATTATTTTGGTAATTTTCTAGAAATACATTTTTTTTACATGTTTTAAATAAATCTGTTTTGTGTTATTTCTGTACAAATTACAATACTGTACTTTGTTACAAAAATAGGACAGTTAAGGTTGTATGTCTTCTTTTTATCTCTCTATCAATAAACTTCCTTTCAGAAATAAGTATAAAGATCTCATTGACATGATATGTATAAATTAACTCTTTACTTCTTTGTGCTGTTAACATAACTAGCAAGGATATGATATATGTAAACCAATGAAGTGCTATAGCCAATATTTGAATCATTAGAAAATTACTATCACTATAGATAATTTTACTGGTGAATTTGAAGCATCATATCCCACCAATCCTGCTACGTCTTTCGGTACCCTTTTTCGACATAGTAACTTTCATACTTTTTGGCATATTACATTGTTTAGATTTAGGATTTAGGATCACTGATGAGGGTTAAGTACCCGAAACGTGCATGTCTGGTCCACGTTGCAAATTTATTTGTTCTTAAATGATGCTATTCAATTTGAAGACGTTTACATTTATACCACTTGGTGAGTGTCACTGCTGGTGGACCAGGAGTCCCCGAGGGCACATGTAGCCAAGTTCGATCAATTTCGGTTGATCGTTTCTTCAACGCAATCTAAATTTCTGTTATCAAAATGTCTTGAAATTTCTAAAAAGTTGGTCCTGTAGCATCATATCCCACGAATTCTGCTACGTCTTTCGGTACCCTTTTTCGACATAGTAACCTTCATACTTTTTGGCATATTACATTGTTTAGATTTAGGATTTAGGATCACTGATGAGGGTTAAGTACCCGAAACGTGCATGTCTGGTCCACGTTGCAAATTTATTTGTTCTTAAATGATGCTATTCAATTTGAAGACGTTTACATTGAAATGTGTACCATTTTTATTTGTTGTTTGCATGTTTGTTACTTCATGGGCATTTTGACCATTGTGATCAATGTGTTAAAGCCAATAAAGAATTTGAATTTGAATTATTTTTATGTAAAACTTGTATTCACTTCTAAACTGAGAGAGATGAAAGATTTTTACGACATGTAATATATAATTCTTAGTAAACAAAATGTATAAGGTCGTGAAACATGTAAGAGGGCCTGATATTGCAAGTTTTTACATGTAGAAATGAAAACGAGTGAAAACCTTATTTAAATTCTCCTTCCAAGCTTGTATATAAAATTAGACACTATGGTGATACATGTATCTATTAATAGTAATAAATCATATTGATAATGTATTTAAGCATTTTAATTGCTTCAGTCACATACATTCTTTTGATGTTTTCAAATATGAACTTGCCATTACAGAAGAAAACTATGGCGAGCGAAGCGTGCAAAATTTATGTTATAGAAAGTAAAAATTGCGGC
Organism: Pinctada fucata; assembly: GCA_028142955.1. Classification (NCBI taxonomy): domain Eukaryota; kingdom Metazoa; phylum Mollusca; class Bivalvia; order Pterioida; family Pteriidae; genus Pinctada; species Pinctada fucata. Next base: position 19,739,305 of record AP027114.1, on the reverse strand, counting down.
GAGCGAAGCGAGCCGAAACTTCTTTAAGGAATTTTAAGCGAATGTTATGGTAATTCAAATTCAGATTATTTGTGAGAGCAAGATTATTTTTTTCTGTCACACCATAAGTAAATCTGTTTTTTGTCATCAAAATTCAGAGAATTCGAACCCCCCCCCCCCCCCCCCCCGAATATCAAATGGACCGTGCCTTAAGCATTCTTCGACGGATTCCGCCCAATGGATATGGTATAGAGGCCAATTCCGTCTAAAGGCTATGGCGGACTTTTACAATAATGTCGAAGGGTTCCAACTCTATACCTTCTTGAAGAAAATTCCAAACCAATTTCCATGCACCAGACACGTGTTTCGAATATTTAATTCTCATCAGTGATGTTTTCAGCGGAGCCACCAAAAATAATTTCATTAGCGCCCTCTTTAATTTTTTGAAGTTAGATTTTCACATTTACATTACAAAGAGTGCGCGGCTCCAAATTTCCTGTAGGCTCGATTCAGTAGATATCCAAATAAAATCTAGATTCAAAATAGCACTGGAGGGATGGTGCTAAGATGTTAAACTCCTTTAATTTCGATGAAATTTATCGGTGAAATGGCTAGTTTCCAAAATAGCAAAAAATATATATACGATGTAAATCAACAAATTCCAGCTAACACAAACTAGGGGAAAATGTTGCATCTTGGGAGAAATTATCTGACTCATCAGATAAAATTTGTAATTGATATTCCTAAGAAATTTTTGAAAGAAGAATGTGAAAATGTCTTACAATATTACCCTATAGGTTTGGAATATAAAAGATGAACTCAGTAAGTAATAAGTTGCAGGATCTTTGCAAGATGTAAATTGCATGAATTCTCTCATTTTTTTTAGTATACAGTTATTTAGATGAAAAAGTTGCCTGATTTTTCTCTGACCAACTTCAAATCATCATGTAATGTGTATAAAAGTTACAGGTCATATACATGTATTATTAAAGGGAGGTAATTTACTTGATGTTTTCAATTATAATGTAAACTATTATAAATGTTTTCAATATGTAAGATATATGATAAGTTAAATTATTTAGAAAACTCACTATCTGAACTTAATGGAAAATATGAAAGTAATAAAGCACTTACACTAGACCATGTTGAACTACTAAGTCAAATTATATTAATAATTATTCTTTATTCTACCTTTTTCTATCCCTGAGTTGTACTTCAGAAAAGGATGATACAAATGCATGTGACATTTAGGACTCCCAGTTTTATCCTCATCAATCTGATTAAAACCATATCTTTATCTGGTATAACCCAGTAGACACCGGTTTGTAGGTGACCTTTGCTACTACTATTCATTTCGTCGAGCAATCAAAATTTTTTTGAGCGATTTCACATAACCAATCAGTTAATGCGTAACAAACGATGTTCGGCGCACCGGCAATTTATTGTTTACAACATGGCGGAAGGTGAAGTGCCGATACTTGACGATGTGATAAGAAGGTGATATCCCATATTTATATAAAAAAAGGTATAAAAGTCATATTGGACAATCGGGATATGGTGTGAATGTTTTGAACTTTCTGGTGTCCTTTTATCTATTTATTCCTTTTATTCATTTCTTTTTTCGGACTTTAGGACCATCCCTCTAAAAATCCTGGATCCGCCCATAAAATCTACTAAGAGATGTGGTTTGTAAACCGATTTTTGTGACCCTGTAATTTGGCAGTTTTTTTGTGTGTTGCATGTATATTACTTGACCATTTTCGGGGCAACGAATTTCAAATCTGTCAATCTATATAAATTTCAGGCAAAACTGGACGATTTTTGGATATTAAAAATCATGTTCATAGGTTCTCGGCGACTTCCCCCTGTGCGCGACATTGTAGATGGCGCCAGGAAAATTCACTTTGGCTTTATTTAAACTGTTACTGACGAGGATTCAATATCCGAAACAATAAAATTGATACTATAAAACATATATTTTAATATTGACAAATTCAAAGGGGCGAAAGGGGTCAAAGGCGGTCTGATTAAGCAACTTAGATGCATTATTTTTAAAATACTTCAAAATTATCACAGAATAAGTTTCTTTAAATTACTTCAAAAGGACGACGTCTGTCCGGAAACCGTTCTGACACTAGTATAGCTCATTACCATACTTCTCTTTGAATCATGACAGTATCGAAACGATTTTTTTGCGTGTTATTGTTCAAAAATGTGAAAGGATGAAGATGCAATCAATGACAGCTACGAAATAACTTGAAATCGGATATGAAGGTGTCTGATAATTATCCGAATTGTCACATTCCTATGAAAACTAAGAAATAATGGAGTTTTAGAAATAAATGAAATAAATATCCATATTTGTCATACAAATCTATTTGAAAATGAAAATGCCTAAATTGTTGCTGGAACCTAGCGTGACAACAGTGTGATTCCTCTTTTCATTGACATAAAGATCTTTTCATCACTATATTACATACGTTTCGAAACTAATGTTCTGTACAGATACAATTTTAAAAGTACATGTATATGCTCTTTCAGTTGAAATGTGCAATTTCTGAACTATAATTATAAATCATGATCACGTATAAAATCTATGAAATACGGCATACGAAACAAATACTTTAGAATTCATAAGTCTTAGATTGTATTTATCGATAGTAGATTAATATTTTAAATTAATATTTTCAGTAGTTATCCCATACTCTACCATTAATGAAATTCCTGATGCAAAAAAAAACCCCTGATCATTATATCCAATAGCTATCAATTGAATCAATAAAGGTGCCAAAAATGAAGATTGTCCATGTCTTTGGAGTGAAATTTTTTTTCAAAAACTACTTATTTTGAGAAAATATTAGGCTTAATTATGAAAATATAAATAGTAAATGACATATATATGTCCATATAAAAGTGTTCGAGAGAGAGAGAAATACATAAGAACTTTTAGCCAGAAAAAAAGTTAACAAGGGGGGGGGGGGTGTCTCTCATGAGTCATAATAAAGGATGAATCGGTATTTAATCATATTAATATCATTTTCAAAAGTGTCACGAAAAACCTACAACATTAAAATAGACTATGACCTAAATGTTTGTATTATCATTATGCATGTGTTTGTTTAAAAATGTAGGACAGTCGGGATATGATTTTTTCCAAATGTGGGACAATCGGGATTAAACCGATAAGAGATTGTTTAAAGCCATTTTCTGTGTTCTCGTTGAAAAAAGAGCATCGTGAAATATTGACTTGTCTACTAAATAACCAACATTGTATGGCAGTACTACCGACAGGACTTGGCATGTCTTTACCATATCAAATTTATGAAGCAGTCGATCGAAAAATGCGTGAAACTGACACGGAACAAGTTTCGGACAGAAAAATTATTATTTGTCCACCTCTGATTGCTCTGATGGAAGATCAGGTTAAACGATTAGATGGGAAAAATAACATCAAGGCAGCGTTTATTGGTAATGTAACATAGATCTTATCACACATATGTAACTGTGTAAAGGAGAGGTAAACAACTGCATGCGAACAAGGTGTTTACGTCTCCATGATTTTCTTGTCTAATGAACATTTTCTGATGATTCTTTTAGTTTCCTTTATCTGTCAGTATAAGTGTAGCAGGACTGAATGTTTTTTCATTCTGTAATTGTATAATTTGTACATGTACATGTATGTATAAAAAAACATTCCCGAAATTTCTCCACAGGTGGTATCACAAGGAATTCTTAGAGTGGTCTTATCACAAGAAATACATTGTCAAATGAACTATGGAAGCCCTGTAATTATCATTCAAAAGTTATATCCAAGGTTAGTTTTAAAAAGAAGTTGGTCAAACTCTAAAGTCGAGGCCAAAATTTTGATATCAAGAGAGTAAAAGAGACAAGATTTCAACATTTCTCTTCAATTTGGCCTGTCAGATATGAACATGACACATCTTTGGATTCTTGGCAACTAATTTGTGACTATACATGTACAAATGTATTACATCTAAATTCATGAAAGGGATTAAAAGTTATAAAACATAAATGCTTGGTTGATAGATGGACATCAGACTGGGTGATTCCTATTAATCAAGATATAATTCCTTAAATTCTGTTTACATGTAATATATGTCCCTTAACACGATTGATTATATTATGCATGTGTTGCAAATTGATTTGATAACTTCAAAGTCAAAATTCCACAGAATGTCAATATGTTACAAATTTGTAACCATTTCAAAAGTTTGTCACTATTGATGATATTGGTCTGCTGGCTACACAAAGTGTGCTGAGGTTAAATTTCCCTGAATTAACTGTATCAGCTAATGAATCTTCTTTAGATGCTGAAAATAAATGCAAAGTAAAAATTTATAAATACATGGAACAATACAAGATAACTATAATCATTAAATACCAGAAGTCTCTGAGACTGAAGCTCTCCTGGTTGTTTGCTTAAATAAATCTAAGTTACACCAATTTTCCAAGACCCTAGGAATCAGGGTCTAAAACAAAATACAAGACCAGAAAATGATTGATGAAATAGAAAAGAATTACTCTCTACTGATTACACTTACTGAGAATTGGTGCTCATATAGTTTGGTGCTCATAAAGTTATATAGGGGAAAATGACCACACCCATTTTCCAAGACCCTGGGTGTCAGAGGTTCAAACAAAATACAAGGTACACATCTACTGTCCTGTTCATTAAATACAGAGCACCCTGTTTTGCATATTTTCTCAGCCGTCTTAGGAATGTTCCGAATATTTATTGTCTCCATAGATTGAACTCCTTTAGTCGTAACAGATAATGTGCATGAATTCACCATTTCCACTGTTTTTAACCTGCCATACAAAAATTAAAATGTATATGGGAAATTTCCATTTTAATTTCAGCCCGCAACCATATTGTTCTCCGTAAAAAGAATGACGACATAATGTCCGGCGTTATGCATTTTAGTCATTTTTACTATAGAAAATTCACATAAACATTGTATTTTCCGTCGAATTTTTTTCACTAAGCAACGCACAACCAAAAAGGAGGCATTTTCTGTTTAGACTAAAAGAGTTCGATAGACTGGATATCAATTTTAAAGTTGTATACCACCAAAAATGAAACCTGTATTTGTGAAACGCGAATGCCCCCGTTGACATCTTTGTCAGTAAAACAGATGAAAAGTCGTTTCTCATTTGAAGTAGAGATCACAAGGTCAAATTTAGTATCCATGGAAAAGTCTTGCCACATGGAATTCATATGTGAAATAGGAAAACCCTATCACTTACCATTCAAAAGTTATACCCAAGGTTAAAGTTTTTTCAAAAGTAGGTCAAACTCCAAGGTCAAGGTCACAATGTCAAAAAGTTTGGTATCCATGAAAACGTCTTGTTACAAGGCATACACATGTGAAATATGAAAGCCCTATCACTTATCATTCAAAAGTTATGCCCAAGGTGAAAGTTTTTCAAAAGTAGGTCAAAGTCACATGGTCAACAATTTTGGTATCCATGGAAAGGTTTATTCACATGGAATTCATATGTGAAATAGGAAAGCCCTATCTCTAACCATTCAAAAAGTTATGCCCAAGGTTAAAGTTTTTCAAAAGTAGGTCAAACTCCAAGGTCAAGGTCAAAAGGTAAACATTTTGTTATCCTTGGAAAGGTCTTGTCACAAGAAATACGCATGTGAAAAATGAAAGCACTGTCACTTACCATTAAAAGTTATGGCTAAGGTTAAAGTTTATGCAGACAAACAGACAGACAGACCAAAAACTAACAAACTAAAAAAACGAAAGAACCGACGCAAACTCTGTAAAGTACGATCCAAATCGAACCGACCAAGCATGAACCGAGGGTAACCGGATTTTCTGTGACAGCCCTTACGAAAACCCATCAAAGTATCATGTACGTACTGTAATGTACTTACTGCTATCTTAAACTAGATAACATTTTCATTGCAAACATGGCAAAGGTTCACGCCAGTGATCCTTTACCTAATGACAGTAAAATGATGACATGCAAAATGTAAATAAAATTAGATATCTTTCAAATACTTTGTCATATTCTAAAAAAATTAGACCTACCTGAATCTATAAGTAATTATTAAGTTGGTGTGCATACAAACGTAGATTTCAAAGAACAGACTGATTTTTATGATTAAAAAGTAAAATATTGAAAATATTGGTTGTATATAATATCGCATTTTATCATGTCACAATTGGGAGGGATTATATAAGTGTGTTTTGACATCAGTTTTGTATGACAGACAAGTACATGTATATACAAATCTCATGAACACAGAAGAAAGACAATCTGTTTACCAATGAAAAAAATAAAATTGGCATACCATCCTTCATGTATATTGTGCAGCATCTTTTACAGAAAGGGCATCCTTTTAGTAATTCAAAGCCAAAAGTCCAACATACCAGTGATCACTGAGCATCATAGTGTACATGTAGTAAGGTGGAGATCCAATGTCTAAAATCTATTTTTTTTATATAATCAGTCTGAATGTTCCCATATAACAATATTTTCCCCAAATTAGCTAGAGTTATCTCCCTCCTTGAATACATTGAACTACAACCACATTTGACTCCTCGGAACTAGCCATGCTAACTGTTCGTGTTCTTAATGAAAAAAAATGATGACGCGATTTATTCAAGCAATTGGTGATGAGTAGTAATTCTTTGAAGTGCTGACAAATCAAAATATTCAAAACAACAATAATAATGATAAGAAAGGGTCAGATATCATGCATCTTCTCAAAGCAAGTGTACAAAACCACTGGACCAATGAGAATCTATCTTAGGTGTCATGATTAGCATACGAAGCGAAGGTTCGGAAATTATATAGCCGCACCCACAGAAATCTGCCAAAGACGCTGGCATGAAATATTAAATCGATACCTTTCTTATGTTTCATAGATATGTTAGATACTTGATTATGTAGCACAATCGAATGAAAACTATCGAAATATATGTACTGATTAATTTGTTAGCGATGACAAACTCTCAAGAGACATAAATTGTGAATGCTCATTAGATGGCGCTCAAAGAATTGTGGGAAATATAAAATTTTTAATTTGAGATCCAACAAAGGGGAACAAATTATGTACGTTTGTTTTGAAAAGATGGATATCCTGATACGCATTGGATCAACCCATCATGGGATCGGCCGAGCCCTACCTGTAATACCTAAAAAAAGCTTAGGAATAAAATCATGAATATTTTTTTTAATCTGACATTGGTTTGCAGCTATGAAAATGCTAGGCGGCACAAAAGACCCTATCCGTTTTTCATATTTTTCACGCCCCCCCCCCCCTCTCCAACTCAAATCATATCCTGTATCCGCCCCTGAAGAATGGTTGCAGGATCTGTTGTCATGTTCGTACCTATTCCTGTTTGTACCGAGATTTTTCGTACCGAATCTTTCGTACCTGTTACTGAGATCTTTCGTACGAATTGCAGAAAAAAGAATGTTATGTTTCTGCTATATAGAGCTGATTTACTTGAGCTCCTCAAAATTTGATAGTGGGATCTATCGTACTAAATAGAATAAAGGATTACTTTAAAAAATCTCATTTACAACATAAAACAATTGTTATTATGAAACTTTTGGCTTTTTAGCAAATAGGTGCCAATTAACCGCTGTTTTAATTTGAAATATGCATATCATTTTCAACTAAATGAAATGAATACAACCCTTTGAAAGAAGTATGTATACAGCCATCAATCATAAATCACATCTGATCGCACTGTCCTGAAGCACCTTGATGTGTTGCCATGCTTTTTATTTTGACGTCACAATGAAAATATCGCGAAATTTTGTGATATCTGGTATCACCGTAGCGTATCACGTGATGTGCATATAATCTCTTACAAGGGAATCCCCTTCGATTAAACAAGGTAAATACCGTCTAAATCTACTTTATATGAAACTTTATATGAAACTAGTTTACGCCTATCATATCAGCATTATCATAAATATGATAGTAATCTTTTCTGGTCAAGAAAAGAGGAATATTTAGAGAACACTTAAACAGAAATTTTTCTATTTTGTTTACATGTTATGATATGGTGCACGTAAATAGACATAACTTTCTGTTCAATTGTTCTCTGGGCATACCTCTATTCTTGACCAGAATAGATAACCATCATATAATTTATAACGATGATCGTATGATAGGCCTAAAATAAATTCATATAATGTAGATTTAGACAGCATTTACCTTGTCAATCGAAGGGGATTCCCATGCAAGATATTATTTTCATATCACGTGATACGCTACGGTGGGTATTTGACCATCATCGGAAATCCACGCTCGGTCACGCAAGCTCACCTCCCTTGGGTCATAATGACAGAAATTTCGCTGGATAGCATTACAAAAATCTAATGCGAGTTCTTGTTGGTTTATTTATTATAGATAGCAAAATATCATCTATTTTATATTTCCATCAACAAAAGATGCCCTAAATAATGTTAACAGTAAACGACGCAGACACCATATAAAAAGCCTTGTAAATTTCAATTTTAGGTTCTTGTTATTAAGGAAGCGCCCTAATGCCACATTCTGAATTTTTTTATCTCCTAATCAGAAGATACTATCTCCTAATTAGGACTTAGCTATCACCTAATCAGGAGTTACTATCTTATAATTAGGAGATAGTATCTTCTAATTAAGAGATAGTATCTCCTAATTAGGTGATAGTTTCTCCTAATTAGGTGATAGTTAAGTCCAAATTAGGTGATAGCTAAGTCCTAATTAGGTGATAGTATCTCCTAAGATAAGGTGATAGTAACTCATTAGGTGATAGCTCTAAGTCCTAATTAGGTGATAGTATCTCCTAATTAGGTGATAGCTAAGTCAAAATTAGGTGATAGCTAAGTCCTTATTAGGTGATAGTATCTCCTAATTAGGAGATAGTATCTCCTAATTAGATGATAGTAACTCCTTATTAGGTGATAGCTCTAAGTCCTAATTAGGTGATAGTATCTCCTAATTAGGAGATAACTAAGTCCTAATTAGGTGATAGCATCTCCTAATTAGGAGATAGTATCTCCTAATTAGGTGATAGTAACTCCTAATTAGGTTATATCTAAGTCCTAATTAGGTGATAGTATCTCCTAATTACATGTAGGAGATAGCTAAGTCTAAATTAGGTCATAGTATCTCCTAATAAGGAGATAGTATCTCTTAATTAGATGATAGCTAAGTCCTGATTAGGTGATAGCTTAGTCCTTTTTAGGTGATAGCTAAGTCCTAATTAGGTGAAAGTATCTCCTAATTAGGTGATATTAACTCCTAATTAGGTGATAGCTTAGTCCTTATTAGGTGATAGTATCTCCTAATTAGGTGATAGGTAAGTCCTTACTAGGTTATAACATCTCCTAATTAGAAGATAGCTAAGTCCTAAGTAGGTGATAGTATCTCCTTATTAGGAGATAATATCTCCTAATTAGGAGATTAAAAAAATTCAGAATGTGGCATTAGGACGCTTCCGTATGTTATCATTGAACTTATTTAATCAAAATTAACGAAAAATTTAAAATCAAACGGTTTAAACACAAGTTCTTCAAAAAAGCAAACAAAACAAATTACAAAACTTAAGAAGATGAAATTTTCACGATTTTCAGATTTCTAAATTGAGTTGTACAGAAAAAATCTGAGTGACTAGATGAATACAATTTATTTATTTCAGAGATCCCTCTTCATTTTGCATGGATTGTTTGCTATAGACATGTAAAAGAAATGTCCATATCGTCACGATTCTTCGCTTTGAAAACAACCCCTTTTATCTATAATGCAGCTACACGCAGGGATAACTAGAAACAAAGAGGGGGGGGGGGGGGGGGGGTTTCCCATCCCATACTTCACTGAAAAATTACTGGTCGACATCATGCAGTGAACTTATGATGGTTTTCTTTTTTTTTTTTTTTGTTAGTTTAAAGCCGGGCAAAATTTGTCAAAAACATCGATTACGTACGTATTTTTTTTTTTAATTTTTGTATTGATGTAAGAGCCTTAAGAAACTTTTTTTCTTCTTCAGGAAAAATTTATTTAGAGGGAGGGGTGGGGTGTTCAGCCTATCCAACACATGGTTTTGAAAAAAAAAAACTGAAGAAAAAAATTGAACTCCCGATAACGTATATGCAAATAGAGTCACAGAACATTCTGGATCAGATAAGAACGGTAAATGACTTAAAATGAAATTTGATCAAAAATAGGCACTAGAAAACGAGTTTTTTTTTCATATTCATGGTGGTGTCCAAAAGTGGGAACCGGTTATCGCAAATAATCGATTATCGCTCCATACTTGATTCCGATTATCGAAGAAAGCAGAATGCAGAAATGTATGGTAAAATCTGAATCGGATGCGCGAAAGTTCCCGTTGGCCTTGTCCAAATCAATAAGTTTTGATTGGAAGTGGGGGGAGGCGCCCCCCCCCCCCCATATGCATATTAGGCATATTCACAGATTGTAAGATTTAGAACGCGGGCTGGGTATACCCTACCTCTTTAATTACCTACCTCTTTAATCTCCTACATATACAGACATCTACACTATAATATGATACATCTCATACATATATAGACATCTACACCATCATATCATACATCTTCTACAATATACAGTCATCTACACTGTTACATCACAGACCTGTAACACGTACAAACATCCTACATCATACATCTCCTATATATCTGGACATTTACACCACCATATCACAAATCTCCTACATATTCAGACATCTTACACTGTTATATCACAGATCTCCTATACATACAGGCATTCCACACTAGCATATCATACATCTCCTACTCATATAGACATCCTACACTGTTATATAACACATTCCGGACATATTCAGACACCCTACCTAATCATATCATACATTTCCTTCATATACAGACATCTACACCATTATATCACACATTTTTTTACATATACAGACATCCTACCCAATCATATAATACATCTCCTACATATACAGACATCCTACACTATCATATCATACATCTCCTACATAAACAGACATCCTACACTATCATATCATACATCTCCTACATATACAGACATCCTACACTATCATATGACACATCGCCTACATATACAGACATCCTATACTATCATATGACATATCACCTACATGTACAGACATCTACCCAATCATATAATACATCTCCTACATATACAGACATCCTACACTATCATATGATACATCACCTACATATACAGACATCCCACACTATCATATGACACAACACCTACATGTATAGACATCTACCCAATCATATAATACATCTCCTACATATACAGACATCCTACACTATCATATGACACATCGCCTACATATACAGACATCCTACACTATCATATGACACATCACCTACATGTACAAACATCTACCCAATCATATAATACATCTCCTACATATACAGACATCCTACACTATCATATGATACATCTCCTACATATACAGACATCCTACACTATCATATGACACATCACCTACCTGTAAAGACATCTACCCAATCATATAATACATCTCCTACATATACAGACATCCTACACTATCATATAATACATCTCCTACATATACAGACATCCTACACTATCATATAATACATCTCCTACATATACAGACATCCTACACTATCATATCATCTATCTCCTACATATACAGACATCCTATACTATCATTTCATACATCTCCTACATATGCAGATATCATACACTATCGTAAAGTACATCTCCTACATATACAGACATCCTACACCATCAAATGACACATCTCCTACATATACAGACATATTAACTATCATACCATACATCTCCTACATATACAGACATATTAACTATCATACCATACATCTCCTACATATACAGACATTCTACACCATCATTTGACACATCTCCTACATATACAGACATTCTACACCATCATTTGACACATCTCCTACATATACAGACATCCTACACTATCATATCATTAATCTCCTAAATATTGAGACATCCTAACCTATCATATCATACATTTCCTACCTAAACGGACATCTAATCTATCATATCATAAAACGTCTTCAGATGCAATAGCATCATAATCACATAATACAGACATTCTGCCCTATAATATTATACATCTCCTAAATATTCAGACATCCTACACCATCATATGACACATTTCCTACATATACAGACATCCCACACTATCATATCATACATCACCTACATATACAGACATCCTACACCATCATATGACACATCACCTACATATACAGACATCCTGCCCTTTCATATCATACATCACCTACATATACAGACATCCTACACTAAAATATCACATATCTCCTACATATATAGACATCCTGCACTATCATATCATACATCACCTACATATACAGACATCCTACACTATCATATCATACATCACCTACATATACAGACATCCTGCCCTATCATATCATACATCTCCTACATATACAACATATACACTATAATATCACACATCTCCTACATATATAGACATCCTGCCCTATCATATCATACATCTCCTACATATACAACATCTACACTATAAAATCACACATCTCCTACATATACAGACATCCTGCCCTATCATATCATACATCTCCTACATATACAGACATCCTGCCCTATCATATTATACATCTCCTACATATAAAACATCTACACTATAATATCACACATCTCCTACATATACAGACGTAGCCAAGTTCCATCAGTTTCGGTTGATCGTTTCTTCAAATTTCTGTTATCAAAATTTCTTGAAATTTCTAAAACTTGGGTCCTGTAGCATCATATCCCACCCATCCTGTTACGTCTTTCGGTACGCTTTTTCGACATAGTAACATTCATACTTTTTTGGCATATTACATTGTTTAGATTTGAGGATCACTGACGAGGGTTAAGTACCCGAAACGTGCATGTCTGGTCCATGTTGCCAATCTATCTGTTCTCAAATGATGCTATTCAATTTGAAGACGTTTACATTGATACCACTTGGTGAGTGTCACTGCTGGTGGACCAGGAGTTTCCGACGGCACATGTAGCCAAGTTCGATCCATTTCTGTTGATCGTTTCTTCAACGCATTCTAAAATTTCTGTTATCAAAATTTCTTGAAATTTCTAAAACTTGTGTCCTGTAGCATCATATCCCACCCATCCTGCTACGTCTTTTGGTACGCTTTTTCGACATAGTAACTTTCACTGACGAGGGTTAAGTACCCAAAACGTGCATGTCTGGTCCATGTTGCCAATTTATCTGGTCTTAAAGGTGACGCGTAAAGATCCCTCACTCATCTCATTTTTTCTTGTTCACTTGATCAAGTAGATCTAGAATAACACATTCCAATTTTTCATTTGACCAAATTCCGTTCCGTTTAGGAAATAAAGCGGGTGAAAATACGTCCCGTATTAAAATTCAAAAAAGCTTGCCCGGATTAACTCCCGTGGCGATGACGTAATGTACACCCAAGCCCGCATATACTATGCTGTAATTACTGTATATATACACAGCTTAAAAAGAACGATATATGCGAGTATATATTTCTTTTTTTTTTAATTCATCAAATATCGAATACATTTGCGCTAATTTTGTACATCACATTAACAATCGTTTTGATATCATAAGTTGACGACTGTGCGGTTAGAAGCTTCCCATAGAAAGTGGCTTTACCGGCTTTCAACATTTGCTACCGGGGCGAAATTTTATGGATTGAATTTTTTGAACAACCCTTAGTAATGTATATATTTTTGAAAAGGTCTTTCCGAGACTGCGATTTTAAAAATGATTTCAATTAAATCGGACTTAAAACAAACAAGTTATTAGCAAAAAGAACTTTGATGGCCAAAAAAATTAATTGTGTGTAGATTTATTTCTATGCGTTTAATTGGAGTATTGTGGTCGTGTTTGGTATCAAATGAATTCGAATGAAGTGCTGTTCAAAGAGGAAGATGATAAGGAAATGCAAAAATAATGTTGAAACAAACAATTTGTATCTTTACGGCCGAGTTTGTCGGTGCATCAAAGGCTTGGCGATCATTGCCGAATAACGGTATAAAAGTTGTCGGCAAAAAGAGTAATGATGAGCGGAGGGTGTGTGTTCCCGATTCGTCGACTTCAATTATATGATAATCACCTTAATTTGTGTCAAAGGGGCCATCTAAGGGGCACAGGTAGACTGATAATTAACCAATTAGTATAAAGTTTACCTGTAGTTTACCTGCAAAAGTATATGATGAGTATTGAAAGCTAAGATTCTAGAATATTTGATCGTGTGATATAATGTGTTTGTGTTCAATCTTTAAAGATGTGCTGGTCTTTATATGAATACACTTTTCAAATATAAATATAGCACCAACACTCGTCTTTAAAAGATATTAAGAGCTGCTTTTTTTTTTTTTTTTTTTTTTTTTTTTTGTTACAACAGAAAAAGAAGAATAATGTGAATTATTTTAGTAATTTAAATTTCATTTCATAAAAATATGTCATATTTAAATAACGAAATGGTTCCATCGTAGTCAGTGAATGGTTCGGTAAGGTATGTGATGTCAGCCTCATCTCTGTCCACGTCCTCAATTGCGTCCAGTGTAATAAATGGTGTAGTATGGCTGTCCGTCGTACCGATGTCTTTACTGCATTGTTGTCCTGCATGGTAGGGCCGGTTGCCTTTGCTCGTCTCCACATACACTGAATATAGTGGATAAAGCACCCCGTTGTTGTCAACACGGATGTGGATTGTGTATATCTGGTGGAACAGCAGTGGTGGATCCAACCCATTACTTCGATTTCTAGAACGTTTTCTGACAAATTATTTACTGTACAATCTTGAAATTAGCGCAGTTGGATACACATTGAGTCTTTGGTATCGAAATATTAAGTTTACTTTATCAGAAAATTGATTTTATATATATATGCCGTCTATACAGCGCCTGTCAACTACGTTTACTGATTACATGCAGTTTACACAGTATCTTCATGCCAGTTGTTATTGTTGTTTGTTAAATATGTTTAGTATACTAACAACCACTTCAGACAAAATTGAAAAAAAAAAAATGTGAAGAAATGCGAAAAATTAAAGACATAGAATTTAATGATGTTATCACATTTATCTTGTTTTAACATATATAACATGCAAACTTCATTACTAAATATAAAATGTAACGAAATACTTACGCCAATAAACAGACTATGGAATGAATGTTTGTAATATCTATGTATTTGTTTATCGAAAAATGTTGAATATTTGAAACCTGTATTAATTAGCTTTACCAAAAGTGCAATAATAAGAAAAGAAAATATGGAGTATCCATGCTTAATTTTCACCGATTTTGGACCAGCGATACAATTTACCTGAAGATAAGGGTCGATCTTGGCACTGAACCTCATGCCGTATTTCTTCTGCATAGCGATTCGTATGTAAAAAAATATATTCAATAGCTTCTTACAATGTAATTAGCTTTTTACAATGTTTATTGCGGAAAAGTCGGCGGAGTAATAAACTTAGCAGATAGTCTTGCTGATTTTGTATATTTCATTCGATTATATCTTAGTTCAAAATAGTTTTTGGGTGTATAAGCATAAGAGATGGACAATAGTCAAACTATTTCATCATGGTCTATAAGAAAAACTTGTTATTTTAAATTGATTTTTTCAAACAAAAAGACGACTAGACTAGCGGGCATCATATAACTTCCAGCATATTTTAGCGGTCATTCGAATTTTAACGTCAAGCATTTTTTTTTTCATTATATCGCATTGGTAACTTTGTTTTTTCTAAAATTCCATCAAGACGAACATTGCCCAAACGTAAAAGCATCTACCGTCTATTTCCCAACAAATGCCTGTCGTGGTCTAATTTGTTGTTCACACCTTGTACGGGGGTCAAATATTACACAATCTATAGGCACGCCTGCGATCACTCTGATTTGAATATACAACCTCTATATATGAACTGACACTTATACCCGGCTAACTAAGGCCATCACTCAATATGATAGGTAAAAGTCATAATTGGTTAATTCCGAATACGCTTCAGTATGACCTTTACCGTAAAGTCGTTTTAGAAGACACCCCCCCCCCCCCCGAGAAGAAAAAATAAATAAATAAAATTTAAAAATTAATAAATAAATCAATAAAACGTATTTGGTACCGATTTGTTTTTATCTATCTTCAAGTAAACAAGATAGGGGAGTTTCATCCCACTGCCTTCAGATAGCCTCTAACACTCGTTTGGGTGCACATGACGTCACACAAAGGGGCAGATAATTCAGTCGCGCTGCTTCAACGATTAGACTTTTCAGGTCGATTTTTTTCTCTAGTATGAATAAGTAAAATAAAATAAAGGTTTTTTTAGCATTTAAAATCCTTTAGAGGTGACCTTTAAATGATGCTATTCTATTTGAAGACGTTTACATCCTACCTTATCATATCATACATCTCCTACATATTCAGACATCTACAGTCTACCATATAATACATCTCCTACATATACAGACATCTACACTGTTATATCACACATCTCCTACATATACAGACATCTACACTTAGTCTATCATATGATTCTCCCACCAATACAAACATCCTTAACAATGAAAATAAAGTTCTCCCAAGACTACAGACATCATATATACTAAGAAACTTAAAAATCTTCCACCACTACAAACATCATATACTTCGAAAATAATTTTCCTACCACAACATACATCATATACTTTGAAAATTAGATTCTCCCACCTATACAGACATCCTATACTATAAAAATAAAATTCTTCCACCACTACAGACATCATATACTAATGAAACAAAATTCTCCAACGACTACTGACATCATATATTTACAAAATAGAATTCTCCTACCGCTGAAGACATCCTGCCCTTTCATATCATACATCACCTACATATACAGACATCTGTACTATAATAGCACACATCTCCTACTTATACAGACATCCTACACTATCATATCATACCTCTCCTTCATATACAGACATCCTACACTATAATATTACACATCTCCTACATATACAGACATCCTGCACCATCATATCATACATCTCCTACATATACAGACATCCTACCGTATCATATCATACATCTCCTACATATACAGACATCTACGCCATCATATCACACATCGTCAACATTATTCAGATATCCTACACTATCATATCACACATCTCATCCTACCCTTTCCAACATAAACAGATTGTACTGTAAATGTCTATGACAAACATACTTCTGCATGCATGTTGGAAATAACTTCCTTAGTTTTGTGCATATTTTTGAACTTTTAATACATATAGTTTATAGGTGCTTGATATATGACAGATGAACTGCATGCTACTACTAACTGAATGGTTTATGTTACTTCCAAACATACATGTATATCTATTCGGTCTTTTCGAAATGCAGAGTTACTTCCCAATTTTGCAGGTATCTGACGTCAACGCATTGTGACGTCATCAAATTCTATAGCAACCAGCTTGAAATTAAGGGAAACAGGGTTACATATATGACGTTTTTAAAGGAATTTAATGACGTCACAATGCTTTTACGTCAGATACCTGCACAAATGGAACGTAGGACAGTAAAATCGAAAAGACGGCATTTGGAGAATTGATTATGATTATTATGAATCTTTTAAAATACATATGATTTAACTTCCTTTTACAGATTTAAAGTCCACTGAGAAAGAGCTATAAATTCTGATGCAACAAAGAAAAATTTAGATAATATTACATGTATCATGATATTTTAAAAAATTTTAAAGATTGTAGCTGATAAGCATCCTGAACAAACTTATAGACAGTTTATTTTTGTGAACTTCATGTATGACAACAATGATGAATTATAACTTAATGTTGTATTGTACTGAAATATGTGTGCAATAAATAATTGTGAAATTGTGCAGAAGTAATATTTTTTGATAATTATTTACCAGTAATACTTGGTCAGACAGACAGACAGACAGACGAAGTTAACTTACTTGTGATTCTTTTTCGCTTTGTCATGACAATAGAAAAATGACAACACATTTCTACATGTGTTGTTCTACCGAATTGAAGCGGATGTGACAGTTGTCATGACAATAGAAAAATGACAACACATTTCTACATGTGTTGTTCTACCGAATTGAAGCGGATGTGACAGTTCTACCGAATTGAAGCGGCGGGTGTTGCATGCAAGCAGGAGATGCTTACTCTTCCTGGGCACCTGGTCTCACTCCCATATCGGGAGTTCGCTTCTTTTCATATGGTGGAGGTTTTTGTTTGTTTGCTTTGGTTCCTGTTTTGTCCTGATTTTGTATGCCTTCGGTTTCTGATTTTTGAATTATCGATTTTGTGCTATATACAGGGATATGGTCATTATCCATATTTGTCATTGGTGAATCAAAACAGAGTGATCAATGATACAATGATAAAAAATTGCCAAATGATGAGATGTTTGTTGTCTTCATGCTTAACATTTAGATAAAGAACAGCAAGAACTCTCTAGTGAAAAAAATGGATATTTTCCCAGCTATGCATGGTTACATTTCATATGTGTTTTCTGTCCAAGCAGCAGCAGCAGCAGCAACAGCAATTCTTCATTATAAACACAATGCAAGGTCAAACATCTATGCCAAGGTTTCATATTTTCGTTTCAGTTTTACACTAAGAATGTTTAATGCTAAGGTCAAGGTCACAAAACACAATGTTGCTCTCAAAAGAAAAGGTGTATGTCAATTTGAATACTTGTACTATGAAATATATGAAAGCCACATTTGCATTCATACCTGAAGGTAATTAAAATGGACAGGAATCCGGTGTCAATCAATTTAGGTAACAAAAATTCTAGTTTCAAGAAGTTATGGCCAAGAGGAATTGATGCAGAAAAAAGTCCATTATGATACCTCTAGCACTGGTGTACCTATCATATGTTAAGGCAGACACATTTTCTTCAGGAAGATTTTCTAAATGGTAAAACAGCAACAAACTGAAATTCGAGATTCCAGTACGCCATTGATTAGTAGCCCTAAAGCTTCCAAGGCTTTGTCAAATGTATCCCTACCAGGGCACTGCCCTGTCTCTTTGAAGTCCTTGAACCCCTGCATCGTGAAAGTCATCAACAGTTCATCAACTGCCTGCATACAAATACAGAAACAATCAGATGTTGCCCGTTATGATCCTCAATATAGGGGCAAATAAAATCAATCTTTCAAGCACAGTTGAGAGATTCATGCAGCTATACAAGTATAAAAACAATGGAGGGGATCTCCAACAACACCAGGTTGCAGCACCCACAGCAAAACCCCAAAACACCCAATGTAAAAACCCAAAGCGGACAAGCACAGAAAGAGACGAATAAAGGACAAGGAACGTCAACGCACAACACGGAAACATCAAACACAAGGGACTACACATCATAAACCAACGAGACCAATGCGCAACCGGTGCCGACTTAGGACGGCCATCTGCCACGGAAATAGCAGAAGATGTGGTTATCCTGGACTACATGCGCACAACCCTCCCACTTTTCCGATTACCCAGAGGCCTCGAAGAACGTACAATTGTGGTGTAAAACAACCTCCTCACTGTAAGATGACCACACACAAGCAAGACCGCGAAACGTAGAGGCCCCAGAAACACAGATGAATATGTAAATGGATATAAAAAGCGGGCATGCGTAATACAGTACGTGCTCTGCCGGCTGTAGAGCGCTCATGTATGTTATCACCCGAGGAGTCCGACTGACATTCAGAGAGGACAGGTGGTCGTGGCCCTGTCTTCTCTAAAGAGGTTTGGACAGGGCCCGTCATGGAGTCCCGTCGTCACAGTCAGTCAAAGTGCAAGTTTTAAAAATGCGTTGGTACAAGACTGTAAATTGGTCAAGTACCAAGCCTAGTGTCCGTCTGGTGACATTAGGATCATATCCACGGTATAAGAGGCGTTTTATGATTCTGACGCATTTTCGATAGTGATTTGTCTATCTTTGATCCTTCTTATTTTGTTAATTATGTCACCATAAAATGCAGGTTATCAAATACCCAAAGTAATATACTCTGTTGCCTGTATTGGTCTGAATTTCAGAAGAAGTTGACAATAATTTTTGTAAAATTTCCAGAAAGTCTTTACTAGTTTGTGAAAGCGAAAACCTTGTTCCAAAAGTTTCTTGGTAATTTGTAAATTTCTACTATGAAAATCCAAAACATCAGTACATGCGCTAGCATACCGGATGAGCTGTGAAATATAGATACCATAGGACGGTAATCTAGGAACATCACCGTCAAGCCAGGGGAAATTTACTATGTTAAATCCAAAATCATCTCTTTTGTCATACATTAATTTTTGTCATACATTAAATTTACATTTATGAAATGGGGTTTAAGTACATGAAACAATTCTATATTATACAAATACATGTATATGTTTAGATATATTAAAATATTTGCATGATGCAGAAATAATTTCTTGAAAACTAATGCTAGTGAGCAACCCCGCCCCCTCCACCAACCTCTAAGAGAAAAATGTCCATATACTAGGAAACTTAAATTGAATAGGTCTACGGTAAAGAGTGAGTAGAAATGTAGAAATAAAACAAACTTTTAATAAAATGAAGTAATGAACTAGCTCAGTAGCTGAATTTACTAATTGTTTGCCATTGGTGTTAGAATTTATTGTGCCCCACACCCATCCCCTTTCTTATCAAAATAAGATAACACTATACAAAATGGACATTACAACTAACGGGTCTCACAAACACCAATTTTTACCAATTCTCTATCACTACCTCCTGTATCAAGCTCGACATAGAGAGGACTTCGGGGATATCACCACCAACCCATTTATGGAACAGATAAAATGCTGACTCCAGTTTTTACGTATCACTTGATTTTCAAAATCATATGCTGGACCCCGCTGACAGGCTAGACATCTCCATGTAACAACTTTCTAGATCCATCGAGGTCCGAAGTGTGTATACATATTTTCTCTTCTGACTTCCCCTTTTTTTTGTTTTTGTTCCGAATCAGAGATGTCTTACTTATATGCCTACTGTGTCTTAAGGAATTATTTTTGTTGTGAGCGCGATCTTCGATATTTTTGTTTTAAAAAGTTTCGCGCTGTGTACTAAGTGTTTAGAAGATACATATGGTAAAGTCCCGAGAACATCGAATAGAGACATCTTGTGAATGGAAAGTATACGATACTTTCGGATCGGTATTGAGGCATTTTAAATGAAATATCATTTATCATGCATTTAATAAAGTTTTTGTAATATGGGTATATATTCACCTCTTATTGCATGTATAAAGCTAAATATTTGGCTTGCAATGTTTTAACTGCAATCCGGAATTTTGTGACCGCGTTTATTATCGTTTAGAAGCTCTGCACAAATAGCTCCCCTTAATTGCTTTCAAACAAAATACTCAAACGGAAATGTCGGCTTTCTTAAAACAAATCCGTGGTTACGCCGAGTTGTTGATGTTATTTCGTAATCTGCTTTAAGGAAAATTAAGGGTCCGCTCACCAGTTTGATAGTTTCGTATTTGAAATGTCCAGGGTGGAGATACTGAAATATAAAGAGTCTGCTAACAAAACTCAGTGTACAAGTAGGTAAATATTAAAAAGTGATTGAGGCAAATTGCTGAGATTGTAAGACCAGGTTTTCTCTCTGTAAAACCATCAGAAAAAATTGATTCCTATGCGAAGATATAGAATTGAATTATTGAATTGTCCATAGACTGTATGGATGTACGAAACTGTGTCACTAGTTTTGTGAAAGTGAAAGAGGTAAGTCACATGTCGATTTAGATTATTTGAGTTACATGTGTTGGAAATTCATGAAATTTCACATGTCAGCATTTGAAGATGTGATAATTGAATAAATGTAGGTGTCATGTGTGAAATGTTTCCAGGGAAAATTTTATGAAGGTCTGAATATGGGTAATATTGCAGTTTTTTCATGACTTTTTTGGGTCATTTTTCGATATTTCAACCAGTCCATTGATACTCAATGCATATTATTTTCTGTGCAACTTTGGTATTGTAATAAAGCCCTCATCATGCAGAATTGATTGACATACAGCTGTATTTCTGTATGCATTTGTAATGATCCTCAGATAACATTGTGTTTTCCCATGATAACGTTGGTATTCGACCCAACGTCGAAACTGGTGAGCGGACCCATATAGCAGTACAGTTCATAAAGAGGGTTATCCGAAAACTCTAAAAAAAAAGTGAAAGACAACATGTTTGATGCAAATTATGATTTTTATATTCAATTTGGTGTTTCTTTTTTCAGCAAAATCTTTGATTTAATATACAATTTGGTAAACATATACATACCTTCTGAACATTGTCATAATTGTGCTGTACATATAGTTCTAGTACAATACATTGGTGCATTTGCGACAAGGATGTCTGTGGTCTTTTCGACTAATTTATCATCTGTCGAGATTGAAAGTTTTCGACAAAAACTTAAGAAAAAGAGTAAATCATGTGGTGATTGTATCTTATGGAAAGGGTGCCAGAATAAAGATGGCTATGGCATAATACGGCCAGTTTTCAGAGGTCGTCGAGTGACCCTGACAGTTCATCGCCTTGCATATTATATAAATTCAAACGATGGTGTACTTTCTCATAAGATGCATGTTAGTCATTTATGTCATGACAAACTTTGTATTAAAACTACTCATTTGTCTTATGAGACTCAAAAAGTAAATAATGCACGAAATTATTGTTACTCAAATGCACGCTGCCGTGGGCACAACAGTTATCCAAATTGTATATTTGAATAGGATAGGATAAGGTGAGGCATGTTTAGCTTGTTCTGAGTTAATGTTTGTTTGAAATGCTTATTATATATGTATTCTGTTTTCATAGTCTGTCTCCGACAGTGAGAGATGCCGACCTAGAGGTAAATGTGATGTACAATATGATGGATGACCTGCCATGCAAGCAACCGACTTGGTACGACATGCAGAATGATTTCCGCTTAGACAGGCCAATATGTTCGAAATTGCTCTGTTGGCTCGAACAACAAATTGCCTTTGACCAAAAAGTCTGTGCACCCGGCTGAGCTCAAGTCTCGCACGCACTCTTATACAAAAAGATAATTTTTCCATGAATGCGTCTTTGTCTTTTGACAACACTGGTAAGTCAACCAACTTGACCTTTTTAACATTTTTCTGAAGAAAGCACAAATTGTGCAATAGCTTTTGGTTTGACCTTGACCTATGCTCGTCTATCACCTTTTCAGCTTGTGCACTCGCATCTGTAGTTACCGATGAATCGCAAGAATTTTGTTGTCTTCCAAAGTTTTCAAATTTTGGACTAACGCTTTTTTAGCTCACCTGAGCGAAGCTCAAGTGAGCTATTGTCATAGCGCACCGTCCGGCGTCCGTCCGTCGTCCGGCGTCCGTCGTCCGTCGTCCGGCGTCGTCCGTCGTAAACTTTTCACATTTTCGACTTCTTCTCCAGAACGGCTGAAGGGATTTTGATAAAACTTGGTAGGTATGAAGTACTCATGGTCCCCTACAAGTGTTGTTGTTTTTCGTCCGGATCTGTCAACAGGTGGCGCCACCACAGCCAAAAGTAGGTCACGGAGGGTACCCTCCTTTGACAAACTTCTTCTTCAGAACCGAAGCATGTATCGACAAACCGAAAGCATCAGGATGATCTAGAGAGATGTCTTAAGAAGTGTTGTTATTTTTGGTTCCACTTCGAAGTCAAATTTTTGACGCGCTTTTGACGTCTTTTCGGACTTAGTCAGAAATGCACATTTTTGCACTATTTCTTTAAATAACTCAATAAGTGTATGATTTTACACACTCATTTACTACATATTTATCATATTTAACTTACTTAATGCTTTGATATGTATTTTATGCTTAAATTTTATTTTTTTGATTTTTTATGAATTTTTTTCTTATGTAAAAAGGAAGGGGGGGTGATTTTCATACATTTTCTGCTTCTTTTCTATAACCACTCTTCAGATTGTCATGACAATTTGTAGGTATGAGGTACTCATGCATGGTACCCTACAAGTGAAAGAATTTTGTCAAGATATCCACTTTTGGATTTTTAAGGAATATTTTTTAAGATTGTACATAGGTATAATGTATGTTTTCCATGCCCAATGGACCCATGGGGAGTGGCTTCAAACCCCGGCGGGACCCCAAAAAAACTTTTTCCCCTTTTTAGCTCACCTGAGCGAAGCTCAAGTGAGCTTTTGTCATAGCGCACCGTCCGGCGTCCGTCCGTCGTCCGGCGTCCGTCGTCCGTCGTCCGGCGTCCGGCGTCGTCCGTCGTAAACTTTTCACATTTTCGACTTCTTCTCCAGAACGGCTGAAGGGATTTTGATAAAACTTGGTAGGTATGAAGTACTCATGGTCCCCTACAAGTGTTGTTGTTTTTCGTCCGGATCTGTCAACAGATGGCGCCACCACAGCCAAAAGTAGGTCACGGAGGGTACCCTCCTTTGACAAACTTCTTCTTCAGAACCGAAGCATGTATCGACAAACCGAAAGCATCAGGATGATCTAGAGAGATGTCTTAAGAAGTGTTGTTATTTTTGGTTCCACTTCGAAGTCAAATTTTTGACGCGTTTTTGACGTCTTTTCGGACTTAGTCAGAAATGCACATTTTTGCACTATTTCTTTAAATAACTCAATAAGTGTATGATTTTACACACTCATTTACTACATATTTATCATATTTAACTTACTTTATGCTTTGATATGTATTTTATGCTTAAATTTTATTTTTTTTTTTGATTTTTTATGAATTTTTTTCTTATGTAAAAAGGAAGGGGGGGGGGGGTGATTTTCATACATTTTCTGCTTCTTTTCTATAACCACTCTTCAGATTGTCATGACAATTTGTAGGTATGAGGTACTCATGCATGGTACCCTACAAGTGAAAGAATTTTGTCAAGATATCCACTTTTGGATTTTTAAGGAATATTTTTTAGCTCACCTGAGCAAAGCTCAAGTGAGCTATTGTCATAGCGCACCGTCCGGCGTCCGTCGTCTGTCGTCTGTCCGTCGTCTGTCGTCCGTCGTAAACTTTTCAACATTTTCGACTTCTTCTCCAGAACCACTGAAAAGATTTTCATGAAACTTGGTAGGAATGAAGTACTCATGGTCCCCTACAAGTGTTGTTGTTTTTCGTCCGGATCCATCAACAGGTGGCGCCACCAGAGGCAAAAGTAGGTCACATGGGGTACCATCCTTTAACAAACAATTTCTTCAGAACGGAAGCACGTATCGACAAACCGAAAGCATCAGGATGATCTAGAGAGATGTCTTAAGAAGTGTCGTTATTTTTGGTTCCACTCGGAAGTCAAATTTTTGACGCGTTTTTGACGTCTTTTCGGACTTCGTCAGAAATACACATTTTTGCACTATTTCTTTAAATAACTCAATATGTGTATGATTTTACACATTCATTTACTGCACATTTATCACATTTAAG
This sequence comes from Pinctada fucata, assembly GCA_028142955.1. NCBI lineage: Eukaryota > Metazoa > Mollusca > Bivalvia > Pterioida > Pteriidae > Pinctada > Pinctada fucata. The sequence goes on along the minus strand of AP027114.1, from coordinate 19,713,867 downwards.
TTACTAAATGCTTTGATATGTATTTTATACTGAAATTTTAATTTTTTGATGTTTTATGAATTATTTTCTTATGTGAAAAGGAAAGGGGGGGGGGTGATTTTCATACATATTCAACTTCTTCTCCAGAACTGCTGAACAGATTTTTATGAGTATTTTTTCAATCATGAATAGATATGTTTACTGTGAACATGGACCCAAGGCTTGTAAGTTCAAGTTCTGGTACCCTGGTAACTTAAGTTTCGTATAAGTTGGTACATGTTCATGTATGCAAGAGTTGTCTTTCTTTAATATTGATTTATGTTTTTGAGGTTTAAATTTTTGGATTATCGATTCATTTGAATGTTATATATTTTAAATTATTAAATAGGTATGGAAAAGGAAACTAAATAATTTTAAAAAGATGAATAAGTATTTTCAAATTTATCTTGTGAAGACTTGTATATACAACTTTGAAATTACAATATTGAGAGCAGCTCAAAATATTAATGTAAGAACAGATCAATATTATCAATAACACAGTGAAAAGATGGGGAGGGGGTCTGTTATTTTGCTTTAGCTTCTGTATAACTATCTCTCTCGGGTTACTTAGATTACTCAAGAAGAAGGGGGGGATGATTTTCATACATATTCAACTTCTTCTCCAGAACCACTGAACAGATTTTCGTTAAACTTCGTAGGAATGAAGAAATCATGGTCCCCTACAAGTATTGTTGTTTTTAGCCCACCTGAGCGAAGCTCAAGTGAGCTATTGTCATAGCGCGTCGTCCGTCCATCGTCCGTCCGTCCGACGTAAACTTCTAACATTTTCGATATCTTTTCTGCAACCGCTGCACAGAATTTCACGAAATTTCACAGGAAGCAAGTACTCAATGCCCTCTATCGAATTTGTGTTTTTCAAGCCGATCGGAAATCCAAAATGGCCGCCACAGGCTCTGATTGGCTGACACATTTTCGACTTCTCTTCTAAAACTGCATCACAGAATTTCATGAAGCTTCACAGGAAGCAAGTACTCAATGCCCTCTACCAAGTTTGTGTTTTTCGAGCCGATCGGAAATCCAAGATGGCCGCCACAGGCTCTGATTGGCTGACACATTTTTTACTTCTCGTCCGAAACCGCTGCACAGAATTTTATGAAACTTTACAGGAAGCAAGTACTCAATGCCCTCTACCAAGTTTGTGTTTTCCGAGCCGATCGGAAAACCAAGATGGCCGCCACAGGCTCTAATTGGCTGACACATTCTCGACTTCTCATCTGAAACCGCTGCACAGAATTTCATGAAACTTTAGGGAAGCAACTACTCAATGCCCTCTACCAAGTTCGTGTTTTTCGAGCCAATCGGAAATCCAAGATGGCCGCCACAGACTGATTGACTGACACATTTTCGACTTCTCCTCTCAAACGGCTGCATAGAATTTCACAAACCTTCACAGGTAGGAAGTACTGATTGCTCTCTACCAAGTTTGTGTTTTTCGAGCTGATCAGAAATCCAAGATGGCCGCCACAGGCTCTGATTGGCTGACAAATTTTCGACTTCTCCTCTGAAACCGCTGTGCAGAATTTCATGAAACTTCACAGGATGCAAGTACTCATACCCTCTATCAAGTTTACGTTTTTGGAGCCTATCGGAAATCCAAGATGGCCGCCACAGGCTCTGATTGGCTGACGCATTTTCAACTTCTCCTCTGAAACTGCTTCACACAATTTCTTGAAACTTCACAGGACGCAAGTGCTCATTGCCCTCTACTTAGTTTTTTTTTTTTTTTTTTTTCGAGCCGATTTGAAATCCAAGATGTCCTCTATAGGCTCTATTTGAATGACACATTTTTGACTTATCCTCTTAAACTACTGCACAGAATGTCACCAAACTTTACAGGAAGTAACTTGTACACCTTGTCCTTCTCAAAGCTTCACTAAAAGCGATTTCCTTCAGGTTTTGACTTTGATTGAAAACATACATACAGTCTCCTCAGGTGAGCGATGTGGCCCCCTTGGGCCTCTTGTTTTCGCTAGAAGACATTGACTCCTCAGTTGGGTAATTCCTCGTGCAGTTACTTGTATTGTGTGAACAATGTGAATTGCTGCATATTTTACTGTATATGACTGCAGATATTGGTAAGTTGAACCCAGTGGTCTGCTCCAACATGGGGCTGAAGGACATTGTCCCGGCTTCATATCCAGCTTGTATACGATTGTTGAATGACGTATCTGTCTCTACAGCCACCGCATTGTCGCAACCACTGGACTCCTGAAAATCCCTAACGAAATGTTGGTGTTTAATTAGACTGTCATTGTTTATGCTCGTCATCTTATCACATATCCTATTCAGTTTACTGTACATGAGTTTTTTCACTCAGTGGTTGTACATTCATGCATGCAAGAATGCAAGACAGGTCGGTTGGTCCGGTTTTTGTCTTAACGGCAGCCATGACCAGGCCCTCGTTAATAGAGCCAGAAGCTGGACCTCTGGATCCTACCTTGCATTCTTCATACATTTTTACTGGTTTTGACTCAAAATTACAGTTTGAACAAATGCATAAACATTCAATACAAAGACCTTTACGAGAGCTTATGATAATTTCAGGTTCAGGATTTTGACAAGAGCTTTTAAAATGTTGAGAAAAGGACCGAAAAAGTATTGTCATTTTTTGCATTTGGATGATGACATTTTCCTGCTCATGAAATGTTGTTTCTGTTCTTCTTCTTTGTTTCGTTTCTTTTTTAGGTCTGAGTTTGGTTTGGGTCAGAAGTTCAGCAGCTCCATTTTGATGTCGATAAAGATCAGTGATTGATGGCCGAACAATTTCTGGAAGAACAGTTGAGCCTTCTGTTTTGTGGGAATCTTCAGTGTTGCCTTGATTTAATGACATCCCAGATGCAGAGAAGGAAGAAGAAGAAGAAGATGATGATGATGAAGAAGAAGAAGAAGAATCAGTTGTTTCTAATATGGAACTTTGTGGGCTGGAGCAAGGAGCAGGCACAGACTTTGAAAGTCCCATTGACACGATGTAGCTGCAACCAATTTTCTTGACTGATTTAACATATTTTCCATCCACAACTGAAGTGACCTGGTAAGTAATTTCTTGTTGATTTAATGCAACTGCTGTACTTTTAGAATTAAGTTCCTCATGCCTCACCTTTTTCCTAAAGGTGCAGGAATTATGTCCTTTTTTAAATCTTCCTTGGTGTTTCTTTTTATGCCATGTTTTCTTTCCTGCAGCCATGATGTTGCTGTAGCTGGTCTGTGACGTCATGACGTCATAGCATAGCGACGTTTGTGATGATTTTTTTCCAGGTAAAAGTTTGATGAACTTTTTGTACTTAAAAGACACTTGACTTTATATTTTTCATTATTGCATTTTAATTCCAAAAATTTGGTGTGTATATTATATATTAGTATAGATTCATGTTGTGCAAGAAATGAAAAATAATGTGTGAGCAGGAAATGTTGAAATTTGGTTGCTTTTTTGTCCATTTCATTGCTGAGATACATGTGTACATATAGCATTTTATTTTGAGAGAGTTGTCTCCCCTTGTCCACAAACTATTATGGCAAGTGTTTGTAGTTCTGCTTGATACAAATTATGAGGAAAATAACCATTATGAAAGATAAAGACCTGACTTCTTAAAGAGTCTTTGAAAGAACGAGTGGACAAAAAGAGGGTAAGAAGGGGATATAACTCTTGTCCAGATATTCTAAAACTGCTGATACTTATTACCCTTAGTTGCCTAGATGTGATATTTCTTCAAAGACTTCACAAATGGTGTTCAATTTGGAAATAACAAAGCATAACAGCATAATGAGTAACAGGTCATGATGAAAATTTGAGCATGACGTCAATGACGTCATGAAGCTTTTAATGACGTTGTGTTGCTGTATTCGCATGCCAGACATTTCCATCTATAGAATGAGTTACGTGTGATGGATTTTGATGAAATAAAAACTCTTATGTTCAGAAATTCTTAGAGATCGTGCTGGATGTACTCAGTTTCCATAAGTTTTATTTTCTTGCGTAATTAGGGTCCGCTCACCAGTTTGATAGTTTCGTATTTGAAATGTCCAGGGTGGAGATACTGAAATATAAAGAGTCTGCTAACAAAACTCAGTGTACAAGTAGGTAAATATTAAAAAGTGATTGAGGTAAATTGCTGAGATTGTAAGACCAGGTTTTCTCTCTGTAAAACCATCAGAAAAATTTGATTCCTATGCGAAGATATCAAGATTGAATTGTCCATAGACTGTATGGATGTACGAAACTGTGTCACTAGTTTTGTGAAAGTGAAAGAGGTAAGTCACATGTCGATTTAGATTATTTGAGTTACATGTGTTGGAAATTCATGAAATTTCACATGTCAGCATTTGAAGATGTGATGATTGAATAAATGTAGGTGTCATGTGTGAAATTTTTCCAGGGAAAATTTTATGAAGGTCTGAATATGGGTAATATTGCAGTTTTTTCATGACTTTTTTGGGTCATTTTTCGATATTTTAACCAGCCTATTGATACTCAATGCATATTATTTTCTGTGCAACTTTGGTATTGTAATAAAGCACTCATCATGCAGAATTGATTGACATACAGCTGTATTTCTGTATGCATTTGTAATGATCCTCAGATAACGTTGTGTTTTCCCATGATAACGTTGGTTTTCGACCCAACGTCGAAACTGGTGAGCGGACCCTAAGTCAATAAATTTAACTTGTAAACAAAAATTGAGTATAGCTTATACGTCAACTTGCATGTCGAAAAAAGATGTAAAGGGCAATATCCAGCATCTCCGCATCAACTTTGCAAGAGCGAAAGTTTTTGAAAGCATAGTAGTTCATTCTCATTCACTGATTCAGCATCTTTTCTCAATAAAGTGAGTGTATACGCGTTACCGTAAGGGCGAGCTCCGCTCGCTACAATGTGATTAACTATCGATACTACATTAGGCAATGTCTGTCTCATTAAATCTAATTACGTGAGCACCTAACGGGACCAGTGAGTAGTAACTCATCAACATAGCTTTACCTACTGGGTTACACTGTTGATACAGATGAACATAACAATTTTGTTTGTGTGTTTAATCGGGGGGGGGGGGGGGTTGCATTACAAAATTTCAGTTTTTATTCAAAGTTTTGTATCAAAAAATCAAAAATACCGAATTAAAAAGATAACTTTCGGTTTTTATAGTAATAAGTTTTCATCACATTGCATGCATTTTAGCCCTTTCCAACATCAGTTCATGGACAGGTGTATATTTAGGGAATGGAATTCTGGATGCCCAAATCAGGGGCGGAAACAGATCCTCAAACGCGGGGTTCCCCCTCCCATTTGGGGGAGGTAGAGGGGCCTCCACTGAGAAAATTTGACAAAAATGAAGCATTTTTGTGGTCTCTGGAGCGTATTTGAACTGAATTCAGAGATGCGCATGATTTAGTATAAGAAAACGATGAACTGTATTATTATCTAAGATTAAGAAAACTTCCGATATGAATATGCAATATGCTGTAGTCTTTTCTTCAACGTACATATATCGGAGGTGACAGCCGTGCATCCTTCCTTATCGACTGCTTGCTCTTTGGTGGCGATCGTTGCATGTGCTTAAATTCGAATTTCTGCATCTGAGTAAATTTTGAAAAAAAAAACATCTACTCAAATTAATCATTTCTGGAGTTCTATGGGCTATGAACTAAATGCAACCTGATAATATATCATTTTAACAGTAGTTTGCTTCAAAAGCATAGCATAATTATGAGTCGTCCTCTTCTTTGGATACTTCCAAGATATCTCTCTCTTCTCTCTTCTTTATTTTGCGAAATCGATGCGGATGTTTTTGCATACAAACGTACACCTGACTGCGTCCCCGACTCAAGCTGACTTTGCCACAACAAGGCTATACTACTCAAACACTGAGTATGTAAACGACGAAAAAATTACTGATTACATGTCAACAATGAGAGGTGATCAGTTTGTATTTATTGGAATTTTTTATGCTTTTGCCTTACCTTCTCGACTTTAAGACAGAATAACTTATGGATACTTCTTTTGAGTTTATACATGAGGCCGAACAAGAGGAAATCCAAAAAGTGAATAGATCTTAACGCAACCAGGTAAGGACAGAGCAATACCATTAATAGGTAAATACCCTTTAGGGTTATAATAATTTATTGAATTACGTAAAAAAAATCGCAAACGCTTTATTCCATATTAAGGAGTGCAATTTATTTTAAAGGAAACTGCATAGCGAAGGTACATATATAGGATCTCAAATGAATTTTCATTTCATACGATGTATTATGAAACGAGTTGTGGGTTTTATATCCCCTCGCCTGAGCCTTGGTGAGGGGATATAAAACGCACAACGAGTTTCATAATACATCGTATGAAATGAAAATTCATTTGAGATTCTTTTTATCACATGATATTGCCTAAGTATTTGTATTTCTAACGTGAAATCGACGTTTCTGATAATAAGAGGCGAACCACGCTGTGACCTACAGGTCTTCTACTACGCCTTGAGAAGTAGTACCCCATCGTATAGATATATTCTGTGCGTAAGAGAAACAAATAGTTCAAATTTGTTTAGCATTTTAATGAAATAATCAATTCTACAACAATTTTAATCATTGATATTGAATCCGCGTCTGAATTTAACAATCGACTGATATTTGAAAGTTCACATTTCTTAAAGTTTATGTGATAAGGTTCCAAACTTGACCAATCGCATTCAAGCAGAGCGATATGTAACGTGTTATCATATCATACATATATTTATGAAATGGCTTTATAAAACTGCATAGCAAGTGTATCATATGATAAATATATATATTATACATTCATGTCCAATATAATTCCAGTGAATGTTTTTTTTTACCAAAATAATGTGTCTTAAAGTGAATTTACCAAAAAAGAGAACCCAAAACAAAAACCAAAACAAACAAACAAGCACGCAATATCAAAAACAAATAAATATAAATGTTCGAATAATGGATCGTATACTTGATGTAAAAATATTGACGTTAAGTATGTGGTTTTCTGATATGCTTCTGTAAATATTGTACAAATCAAAATAATGATACAATTCATACATGTTTAATTAACATACAATGTTCAGTCTATGTCTATAAAATATTAAAGTCAATCCTTTCCAAGTTATAAATGTGGCTGCCCCTTTTATTTCAGCAAAGTGGTATGATGTCCATATAATTCTCAGGATTTATCAATCTAGTACGTTGCCACTTTAAACATGTAATGTTCCATGTTAATAGAATATGTGTCACTGACACCTAAAAAGGATAAAAGGAATGTATCAAGAAACATAATATTTCTGTCAATATATGTAATGTTTTTCATGCCTATTGATTTCAAAAGATGTGTCCAAGTTCTGATGACGTCAGATAATTTTCTATATTCGTTGGAAAGTGCAATTTGAATATTTTTAATTCCTATGCGGATTTTGCAGGTAAAATTATCAATCCTTTCAGAGCTGTTTCACAAATTATCGTCTTGAAATGATAAGTGATGACAAATATGGATAATGTATACAGCACAAAATCGATAATTCAGAATATCAGAAACCGATATCATAAATTACATGTAAATATTGACGAGACCACAACGTCAGCAGATTTGTATTCTTATATTCCTACATCAGAATTCTTTGTCATGCCGACATACTGTTTATTTAGTGCAAAACAAAACATAAGACATAAATTTCGTATGGTCTGCACGTTCTTTTACTTTTCAGATTTTTTTTCTAAATTGGTTTTTTGTGTTCATGCACTTTCATGAGATTCACTGTTGGTTAAGTCATTCAAGTTGGAGATAAATTTAGATTCTACTTCACAACTTGTTCCAATTTGATTCTTTGTTTTAGATTTTATACGATGAACCACCGGATTCAATATAATTTTGTTCCTTCTAAGTTATTCCCTGATCGGGTTTTTTCTACCTATCTAGAATCACAGGCCCGATATGCTAGCTGGAGATGTCTTCCTTTCCTGGGCACCTGGTTCCGGCACCATAAACTAAAGATTGAATTATGTCAAATTCCTAAAATACGATATATAGCAATTCAGTGAAAAATTTGAAACTTTGAGTTCATCTATCTATGTTCATACTCTGAAAATAGACACATTCTTTGAATAATTTCAAGTCATCACTGATATTATAATGATACAAAAGAAAACGTGCATTTCTGATCAATGCTGCAAATTGATCTGTTAAGTGTTGCATCACTGATGAGAATTTAATATTCGAAACACGTGTCTGGTGCATATAAATTGATTGGAATTTTCTTCAAGAAGGTAGAGAGTTGGAACCCTTCGACATTATAAATGATGCTATTGAATTTGAAGACGTTTAACATTTGAAACACTTGGTGAGTGTCACTGCTGGTGGACCAGGAAACCCCGAGGTCACATGTAGCCAAGTTCGATAAACTTCGTTTGATCGTCTGTCTCTTCAACGCATTCGAAAATTTATGTTGTCAAAAATCTTGAAATTTCTAAAATGTTTTGTTTATTTTTGCATTTTTTACTGACGTAATTTTTGGATTTTGATTTTGAGTTTTTGGTTATACTCACTCATGTTAAACGTCTTCATTTTAAGATCAGATGACTTTTCAGCAAGGACCAGACAATGTATCTTATTACTCTCATTTTCAACTTGCAACGTTGGACGATATCCTACGGGAAAAAAAACATCAAAAATGTGCCAAATTTGACACATTCACATGTTTTGACCTTCTCTGCATAACTTGGGGGACGGTCGGTGAACGCAAGTCATACACTTAACCCGAAACCGGACTCCAATACCACAATCTAAAGGCTTTCGAATTTTGGAAAATATGCAATGTAGTACATTCTAACGCGAAAAAAAAATGGTCAGACAGACGGAGACAATGGCACAGCTCCACAGAAACACGAAGGACAACTGACCTTATGAACAACCCCCGGTGCAACTGCAGAAGGTATTGTATTATGCATTGTAGTTGGCGCTGCTAACACGCGTCGTACTAATTACTTTCATATATCACATGGAAGATGTTATAAAAATTATCTACTTCAAAGAGAAGTATCTAAGTAGATAGGACAAAAAAGCCTTGTCTGTTACCAAAAGTTTCGCTCGTTGACCACGGTATTACCCAAAATAATAGTAGTGTCATCCTTAATAAATTCGTAAAAGAAATAGATGTACACTACAAATGATGAGTGCAATTATACATGTATAGACCTAAAAGCCTGCCAAACATGATTATTTCTTGTGAAATCTGCCATTACAAAATAGAAATACAGCGAATGCTGAAATAATAGAACAACTCACTTCAACAATCCAATGGATTTGTTTATATATTTTTAAATTAATACAAAATCACAGACTTACATGTATCAGAGGAGCATTAAATCTGTAGCAATTTACGTGTGTGTGGGGAGCAGGTAATGTTTACTGATCTATTGAGGGTTCACTTCAGCTCCTTCGCAGAATATTTCAGTTGTTTTGTTTATTTTTGCATTTTTTACTGACGTAATTTTTGGATTCTGATTTTGAGTTTTTGGTTTTACTCACTCATGTTAAACGTCTTCAGCTTCAATAGCATCATTTACGAACAGAAAAATTTGCAGCATAGACCAGACATGTACGTTTCGGGTACTTAACCCTCGTCAGTGATCCTCATTTCAAAAAACTGTTCCGAAATACGTAGCTTGATGAGTGGGATATGATACTACAGGACCCAAGTTTTAAAAATTTAAAGAAATGTTGATAACAGAATTTTTCGAATGCATTGAAACAACGGAGGGGATCTCAAACAACACCAGGTTGCAGCATCCACAGCAAAACCCCAAAACACTCAATGCAAAAACACAAAGCAGACAAGAACTGAAGAGACGCATAAGGGACAAGGAACGTCAACGCACAAGACAGAAACATCAAACACAAAGGACTACACATAAACCAACGAGGCCAGTGGGCAACCGGTGCCGACTTAGGACGGCCATCTGTCACGGAAATAGCAGAAGGTGTGGTTATTCTGGATTACAATCGCACAACCCTCCCACTTTTCCGATTACCCAGAGGTATCGAAGAAAGTACAATTGTGGTGTAAAACAACTTCCTCACTGTCAGATGACCACATACAAACAAGAAGAAACTATTTGAAGAAACGATCAATGGAAGTTGATCGAACTTGGCTACAAGTGCCCTCGGGGACTCATGGTCCACCAGCAGTGACACTCATCAAGTGTTACAAATGTTAAACGTCTTCAATTTCAATGACATTATTTACGAACATATTAGACTATTTTTAAATTGTCAACTACCTTGATTTTCCTTGTTTGTCTCTTCTGAATATTTAAGTGATATTTAGATATTCCGTACATGGTATATAATATCCAAAGTTTACAGTTATATAGAGACTCCTATGTTTCTGTCAAAGTTAAAATACTTAAACTTACCTGTAGGCATGACTGTATCAGGATATCTAAGAAACTGCCAATATTGTCCTGGACCGGTTGCTATGTCAACAATACTGCTGATTGATTCTCCGAAAGAAAATGTTGTACTGGTGAAACTGGAAGACAAAACATGATGTTAGTGGTAAGGACTTATCAATTGCCGAATTCTCAAAATTATTTTGAAACTTAAGATGTTTATTATTCATTATTGAAAATTCGATGATAAGATTGTACTCAAAAGAGGGATCTTGTTCCTTCAACTTTTGCATAACATCAAACATGGAGTCGCCTTCCTTTCCATATGCTAGCCAACTCATTTCAAATGGAGTTTCGCTGATAAGATTATCCTTAACGGTTATTTGAACCTGGATCCTTTCACCTGATGCCGAAGGTGTTGGCGCTGCAAAGATTTCAAGCAATCTAGTGAAAGAACTCACTGCAAATGTATTTCTTCTTTCTTAAATTAAATCAATACATGTAGTTCTTAATTATGTCCCTTGTAGATTATAAATTCATATTCGGATTGCCTTGCAAATTAACCATTCAAACTTGGGCAAAAAAAAATTGTTTTTTTAAAGAAGCCCAATCATCAAAGAAGTAACCATGTTAAACCACGTTAAACGTCTTCAAATTCAATAGCATCATTTAAGAACAGAAGATTTAGCATCATGGACCAGACATGCACGTTTCGATTACTTAACCCTCGTCAGTGATCCTCAATCTAAACCATGTAATATGGCCAAAGAGTGTGAAAATTATTTTGTCCAAAAATGTACCAAAAGATGGAGCAGACTGGGTGGAATATGATGCTACAGACCCGTATTTTAGACATTTCAAGAAATTTTGATAACAGAACTTTTCGAATGTGTTGGAGAAACGAAAACCGAAGTTGAACAAACGTGGCTACATTTGCCCTCGGGAACTCATGGTCCACCAGCAGTGACACTCATCAAGTGGAACAAATGTTCAACGTCTTCAAATTTTCAGTCTCAAAGTCGAGATGGTAAGGCAAAATCATTAGAATTTTCATGGGAACTGTTGCGAACCTCGGAATAAATAACATTTCGAAGTGTGACCAGGTGCCAGGGGATAGTCAGCGTCTCATGATTGCATGCAACATCCGTCGCAACAGCTTCATGAAAACTCGTCAAATTTGGTGATTGTCTCGATCTATATACTGATGTACATATCAGCTAAATATTTCTTAAAATTTTGGAGATGATTGACAATTTACCGTCATACGGTATCTATATTTCACAGCTCAGCTGAAATGCTAGAGCATGTACTGATGTTTTGGATTTTCAAGGTAGAAATTTACAAATTACGAAGAAACTTTTAGGTCGAGTTTTTCGTTTTCACAAAGTAGTAAAGACAACCTGCATTTTATGATGTCATTGACATAATTAACAAAATAAGAGGAATCAAAGGTTAACAGCATAACCATAAAAATGTGTCAGAATCATCAAACGCCTTTTATCCCGTTGATATGATCCTAATGTCACCAGACGGACACTAGGTTAGTACTTGACAAATCTACAGTCTTGTACGGGCGTATTCTTAAGACTTACACTATGACTGACTGATAACGGGACTCCATGACGGGCCCTGTAAAAACCTCTTTAGAGAAGACAGGACCCCGACCACCTGTCCTCTCTGAATGTCAGTCGGACTCCTCGGGTGATATCAAATATGAGCTCGCTACAGCCAACAGAGCATGGACTGTAATACGCACGTCCTCTTTTTATATCCATTTACATATTCATATGTGTTGCTGGGGCCTCTGCGTTTTTCATTCTTGTTTGTGTGTGGTTATCTAACAGTGAGGAGGTTTTTTACACCGTAATTGGACGTTCTTCGATACCTCTGAATAATCAGAAAAATGGGAGGGTTGTGCGCACGCAATCCAGAATAAACACATCGTCTGCTACTTACTTGGCAGATGGTTGCCCATTGGTCTTGTTGGTTTATGTGAAGTCTTTTATGTTTCATGTTTTTATGGTGTGTGTTGATGTTCCTTGTCCCTTTTGCGACTCTTTCTATGATGTATACTCTGTGGTGTTTTGCATTGGGTGTTTTGAAGTTTTGCTGTAACCGAGTGTTGTTGGAGATCTCCTCCTTTCTTGTTTGGTGATGATGACAGCCATTCAATCGTAATCCAGAATGTAACTTATCGTTCTGGAAAGAGGGATCTGATAATGCTTTTATTATATCCCTGTAGCGACCAAAGAACTTTCTCAGTGATGACTTAATGAATTCAGCCTGAATAGGTAGCTTGCTTGCAAGCCGTCTGACTCTAACGATGAAATCTTTGTATTTGGAACATGCCCTGGCGAACCGGATCAGCTGAGAAACAAAAACGCCATAAACAAGAGAAGTCGGAATGTAGCTACTCATTTCTTCAACGCATTCTAAAATTTCTGTCATCAGAATTTCTTGAAATTACTAAAACGTAGGTCCTGTAGCATCATATCCCACCCATCCTGCTACGTCTTTCGGTACGCTTTTTCGACATAGTAACTTTCTTACTTTTTTGGCATATTACATTGTTTAGATTTGAGGATCACTGACGAGGGTTAAGTACCCAAAACGTGCATATCTGGTCCATGTTGCCAATTTATCTGTTCTTAAATGATGCTATTCAATTTGAAGACGTTTATATTTATACCACTTGGTGAGTGTCACTGCTGGTGGCCCAGGAGTCCCCGAGGCCACATGTAGCCAAGTTCGATCGATTTCGGTTGATCGTTTCTTCAACGCATTCTAAAATTTCTGTCATCAAAATTTCTTGAAATTACTAAAACGTAGGTCCTGTAGGATCATATCCCACCCATCCTGCTACGTCTTTTGGTACGCTTTTTCGACATAGTAACTTTCATACTTTTTTGGCATATTACATTGTTTAGATTTGAGGATCACTGACGATGTTTTAGTACCCGAAACGTGCATGTCTGGTCCATGTTGCCAATTTATCTGTTCTTAAATGATGCTATCCAATTTGAAGACGTTTACATTTATACCACTTGGTGAGTGTCACTGCTGGTGGACCAGGAGTCCCCGAGGGCACATGGTGGACCAGGAGTCCCCGAGGGCACATGTAGCCAAGTTCGATCAATTTCGGTTGATCGTTTCTTCAACGCATTCTAACATTTCTGTCATCAAGATTTCTTGAAATTACTAAAACGTTGGTCCTGTAGCATCATATCCCACCCATCCTGCTACGTCTTTCGGTACGCTTTTTCGACATAGTAACTTTCATACTTTTTTGGCATATTACATTGTTTAGATTTGAGGATCACTGACGAGGGTTAAGTACCCGAAACGTGCATGTCTAGTCCATGTTGCCAATTTATCTGTTCTTAAATGATGCTATTTAATTTGAAGACGTTTACATTTATACCACTTGGTGAGTGTCACTGCTGGTGGACCAGGAGTCCCCGAGGGCACATGTAGCCAAGTTCGATCAATTTCGGTTGATCGTTTCTTCAACGCATTCTAAAATTTCTGTCATCAAAATTTCTTGAAATTACTAAAACGTTGGTCCTGTAGCATCATATCCCACCCATTCTGCTACGTCTTTCGGTACGCTTTTTCGACATAGTAACTTTCATACTTTTTTGGCATATTACATTGTTTAGATTTGAGGATCACTGACGAGGGTTAAGTACCCGAAACGTGCATGTCTGGTCCATATTGCCAATGTATCTGTTCTTAAATGATGCTATTAAATTTGAAGACGTTTACATATAAGGGAAGTAAGTTTTGTGGAAGCGGAAATAACCATGCTTGTAAAAAGTGAGGTGTTCAAATGGCCGTTAACGTCGAAAGATAGAAGTATGTCCACGTACGAACTGAATCTGTCGTTCCCGGTTGTTTCTTTGATCTCTAGTTCATGAGGATAGAATTGATCTCTAGATCATGAGGATAGCAAAGAAAGAGGATGTACAGCTCGACACCCTTTCCGAATGGATAAAATCAATCAGAGGGTTACTTTTATATAGAATTAACCGATTAAAATCAACTGTGAACACCAGATTCGTGTCTATATTTAAAGACCCTGATGTTATCACAGAGCTCACCTATCTCCAAGAACATTATGTCATCACACCAGCGGACAAAGCCTCAAATAATTACACATTTACTTGCAAAAAGTACTATTTCGACAGTCTAGTTAAAGAGTTGGGTTTAAATTCGACACCTGGAAATCCCACTTACACCCCAACAAACCTTTCTGCCTCTGAAATAATAGATAACCACAAATCAGCTCTTACTTCCTTTGGCTTCGACACTACCAATTTAGATTTAGATTTACCATACTTATACTGCATACCTAAAATGCATAAGAATCCGTACAAACAACGTTTCATCGCTGGTTCCTCAAAATGTTCTACCAAATCTGTATCGATCTTACTCACCAAAGTTTTATCTGAAATCAAATCTGGGCTTCAAAAATATTGTTCGACAGTGTATTCTCGCAGTGGTATCAACCAGATGTGGATTTTAAAGAATTTAAAGAATTCGAAGGAACATCTGAAATCCACTCATTTTAGTAGAGTCCATTCGATCAAAGCCTTTGATTTTTCGACACTTTACACTACAATTCCACATTCTAAATTGAAAGAAAGACTCGCAATAATTATAAGTAATGCGTTTACAAGCAAGAACGGTAATCGCAAATACAAATTTATTGTTGTTAACTATGACAAAAGCTACTTTGTAAAAGAAAAGTCCGATTCTGAAAATAAGTACACTGAAACAGACATTATTCAGATGTTAAAATTTCTGATCGACAACATTTTTGTGGTGTTTGGAGGAAAGGTCTTCCAGCAAATTGTCGGAATTCCAATGGGGACCAATTGTGCCCCACTCCTTGCCGACATTTTCCTTTACTCGTACGAAGCTGAATTCATTCAATCTTTGGTCTCTGAAGGGAAAATATACTTAGCTTCTGACTTTAACTTCACTTACAGATACATAGACGATGTGTTGTCCATCAATAATCCAAAATTCGCGGATTACCTGAGCAGTATCTATCCTTCGGAGCTTGAAGTCAAAGAAACCACAGAGACAAATAATTCAGCATCCTATTTGGACATAATGTTGTCCTACGACACTGATGGTCACATGAACACCTCACTCTATGACAAACGTGACGACTTCAATTTCAGCATTACAAACTTTCCTTTTCTGAGTAGAATCCCTTCATCGCCTGCTTATGGCGTGTTCATATCTCAGTTAATACGCTGTGCCAGAGCAAGTACCAAATATACGGATTTTGTTCTGAGAGCTAGGCGTCTTTCAGATAAGCTTCTCAGTCAGGGATATGTTTGTGACCGACTAACTTCGTCACTGAGGAAGTTCTACGGTCGATATGGGGAACTCGTCATACACTATGATGTTCCACTCTCAAGAATGGTGGATGATATTCTGTCATAGACCATTTGAACCATCCAACCAAAGATTGTACTCTATATCTTCCAAAATGGAAGTAACTGGATGTGACAGTTCTACCGAATTGAAGCGACGGGTGTTGCATGCAAGCAGAAGATGCTTACTCTTCCTGGGCACGTGGTCTCACTCCCATATCGGGAGTTCGGCTTCTTTTCATATGGTGGAGGTTTTTGTTTGTTTGCTTTGGTTCCTGTTTTGTCCTGATTTTGTATGCCTTCGGTTTCTGATTTTTGAATTATCGATTTTGTGCTGTATACAGGGATATGGTCATTATCCATATTTGTCATTCATGTAGATGATCCTTAAAGTTCGGATTATTGATGGAAAACACGTCATCTATGTATCTGAAGTTAAATTTGAACTGAGAGGCGAGATACTTTCGTCCAGTCGACAGCAAGGTCTGGATGAACTTCAGCTTCGTATGAATATAGAAATAAGTCCTCAAACATGAACTCAATCAATAATAAGCATGCATGTACCTGTGGTTGGTCTTCTACGACGCGGCAGATCCTTGATGTCAACATACGATCTTCCCGCTAACGCTGGCAAAACTTGATTTGCCATAGCAACATTGGCGAATTTACCTGAAATATTTACCTTAAATGATTCTTTGCAAGACGACAGAAAAATATATATGGAGAAACAAAGAGTGTTAGAGTTTGATTGAATTATTATAAAAAGTTAAATAATTAGTAGCTGAGTTTCTGCAGAGGTAATATTATGCGGATTTTGCGAGTACAAAATTTTTAAGATGGATGTTTCTGTCATTATTGAATAAATTCTCTTCCATTTATTTTATGCGAATTCCAAAGCAAAACTTTTAAATAAAAAAATTATATTACTTTCTGTCTAGCATCAGCTTTGAATGAATTTTACTCACTTGAACCTTAAATATATTACACGTTTCTAGAACAATACTTTAAGAAGTCAAGCTTATTTGATTTTGACGGTAACCTTTCGTCAGTATCATAATAATGAAATTCAATGTAGTCATAATCATTTGACTAGGCATATACTATGTCTGAATATGAATCCATATACCAATGACTGTTCTTGCTAGCCAGTCTTGGGCACGATGTATGATATCACTAATATCCTTCCTTGGTCCAGAATATCTTGTTAATGCCTGTGTAAAATGAAAAAGACGTCCATGTGATCAGCAAGATGTAAACATAATGTACGGCCAAAGAGAACTTTCGTGCGTCAGGTTCAGATTATATAATTGGTCGCGGTTTCTTAATTAAGAATCAAAATGCGGGTTGTATTCTGTACTTTATGAAAAAAATGCATGATATAGTTTTAGACAAATATGACGAGATTTGTAGTTTAAAGCGGACTTTCGCCAAATAGGTATATTCTGCGACGTCAAGAAACACTCAAAAAGGCACGAGAAACCTCTAAATTTCTATTCTGTAACTTACGTGAGTATTTAAAGGCATAAAGACCGACGTTGGCATTAATATGCATACCTGAGTGCCGTAGGCTTGATAGGCGCGACATACCATCTTTGAAGATTACGCAGTCAGCGAGCGACGTGTTACATTAAAGACATTACGACAGGTAATCCTTTATTATGCTAATGAGATACCAGGGTCTTATCTGTTTTAAGCCCTTAATCAAAAAATGATAGAGGTAAAGGGATTAAAGGGACCAATCAGATACCAATTAGAGATGTGAACCCTGTAGCGGCCAATGTGGAAATGACAGAAATCTTACCTGTCCCCTTATATAGTCGCCCGTCGGCCTTTTACGTACATTAAACTTTCTCTTATGCTGACGTTTGAGTTGTCCAATCCAAGTTTAGATGTTTCTTTATGTTTATGAGGTATATACCGCATCATTACATACGTGTATTTTTATCAGTTTTCCCGAAAAAAAAGGTAAGATAATTACACTATTTTCTAAAGTATCCATTGGCATTAAGTAGAAAGATCTTGTGAATGATCTAAATCACGAAATTAATTTACCTGGATGGCAAGACCTGTGGTATATTCATTGCCAAACGATCCATCTTGTTCAATGCCGTTCAATATGAACTCCTCTGCCACTTTCTGTGCTTCTGAACAGGATGTGTTGTTAAAGCATGACAAAGCCATCACGACCATAGAAGCCTCGTCTGTCAATCAAAAAAAAAGAGGAAGCGTTATCTTAAGCATCGATATTACTGACCAATGAAGCAGCTATAGATAAAAATTAGGGGATGCCCAATAGGACTCAGTTGTAGCACCCTTATAAAAAATCATAAACGTCCGAGTGAACAAAAATAACAAGAGAGACTTAAGGACCAGGGACACCAATCAACAAAGACGACGTCAAAACATTAAACATGAAAGACCTCATATACTCGTAAACCAACGAGACAAATGGGCAACCGGTGCCAAAAAAGGCAACCATCTGTCACGTTAATAGCAAATAGTGTGTTTATCCAGATTCATGCGTTCAGCATTCTGGTTCTCATCCGGTTATTCAGCAGTTTCGACAAACACACAATGACTACAGCAAAACGCAGTGGCCAAAGCAACAGACATATGGTGATGAAGATGATAAATTAACTTGATCAGAGATTCTGACTCAAAATTTCCTGTCAAATCATCAATATGAAATTTTCTATAACGATAACAGTTATAGTTAAGAAGGAAGGAGATCTCCAACAAGACCCCATTGCAGAATCAACAGCAAAACACCCGACGAAAAACACAAAAGACGAGAACAGCACGAGACGGAAAAGAGACACACGGCATGTAAACATCAAACACAAAAGACTACACATAAACCGACGAGACCAATGGGCAACCGGTGCCGACTTTGGACGGCCATTAGTCACGCAATTAGCAAATGGTGTGGTTATCCTGGATAACGTGCGCACAACCCTCTCACTTCTCCAATTACCCAGAGGTCTCGAAGAACGTACAATTGTGGTGTAAAACAACCTCCTCACTGTAAGATGACCTCACACTAAGGTGGCTCAATAATCCAAGAATTCGTTGTCAGAGCAAAAAAATTATTCTGTGTATTTGAAATTCATATCTGATGATTTATATTTGTAATTAAGATTACATATCATCGTTCATTTGATTGACTAGTGGTCCTTTGAATAAACATGTGTAAACCAATTCCGAGATCTGTCGCAAAACAATGAATATTGATAGATGAATACATGGTATAGGGATAATAATTCCTCATTGAAACCATTCGTGTGATTATTTTCACCATGATATAATCAAATATTTTATTTTTTATATAGATAATGCTTTCAAATAGTGAAATAGCTAAAAGTGTTCCCAAAAAGTACATTTTGTGCACCCCCATCCAAAATGAAAATTTGAAAAAAAAAGTACCCAGTACCCTTATTTGTCATCAAAGTGATAAGAAGTCTTTGTCAGAAGTTATTTTCTTTTACATATTTCTCAACTACAAACTCTGTTCCTCAAAAAGAAATACAAAAAAGTACATGTTTCCGTTCATTCTGATTAAAAATACTTCGTTGTCATAGTAACGATTTAAAAAGGGGGGGGGGGGTAGGGTTCTTAAGAATGTTTAATGAAAGGGGCGATCCTGAAATAAGTAATACAGAAGATTAAATTTCTGGATATAGTTATATTTTAAAAGGTGTTAACAATGTAAAATAAGCGGGTTTTTTTAAAGTACAATGATGATGGTTATAAATCGCCGGGTGTCGGAGATACGAAAATATGGATAAAAAAGTAAACGAAAGCGTTTTTAGACATTTTGACATTCAATGTCAATAAGTGGACGTCATTCACCTCCCTCGTTCTCGATAATGCGTACACTTATTTGTAAAATGGATATATCTTTGAACAAAGCAGGGATAAAACTAAATTCACTCGCTCAAAGTTTTTAAATGGGGAAACTTTATTCGATACCATCTCGCTGCAAAGTAAGAAAGTTTACAAAATTGAAGAAAATTTTTTTTAACAATTTTTTTTAGAGAAACTAAACTTAAAATATCTTATCTATGATATCGCTAAAATCTCCAAGAAATATCCTGTTTGACAATTGACTTAAATTTACCTACTTCATTTTGTTCCCAAGCAACAAGCGGTTTTAAAATTACTGATGATGACGTTATAAAAACAATACGTTTACGGCGGCAGCCGGGATGTCTCACTTACGGGATTTTTTTGTAAATATAGATTTAACGATACATTTGTTTATATATTTATTACACTCAGATTGTAGATGATAATTTTCTGGTTCCATCGATACCACCCTTGTCGAAATCCGTCAAGATACAAGCGAATAAGGGGAGTTTGAAGACCGAAACCGCTCTCGGTACTATTCGAACCAGTATTGGCGCCGGGAATATGATGACGTCAAACGATTATTGAGCCTCCTTAAGCCGAAATATAGCAAGGCTAGAATAAAACCAGTATTTGTGAAACACGAAGGCATCTTTGTTAGTATTAATTTTGTTTTTTCTCTTCAGTAGTTGAAAAGTCAAGGCCATAAATGTTGGTATCAATGGAAAGATTATGCCACAAGGAAAAGACATGTGAAATCAGTCCGAGGGCTTAACATTACTCAATTAATTAAGACGGATTTTCATTAATGAAGACCCTAATGTATCTCTTATTTCAAACCTTGCTACGTCTTTCGGTGCATTTTTTGACAATAATTTTCATCCTCTTTGGCCATATTACATTATTTAGATTAAGGATCACCGACGAGGGTTGAGTACCCGAAACGTGCATGTCTGGTCCATGCTGCTGCAAAGTTATCCCTTTATAAATGATGCTATTGAATTTGAAGACGTTTAACATTGTATACCTGGTAACGTGCGTTTTGTACACTTTGATAGTTTTGAATAGAATGGTTTTCGACTGAAGTCCCCTGTAAAACTGTTTTCATCAGTAAATAATAGGACACTTTCACAATTCCCTGTGGCAAATTTGGATCTACGCAATATGGATCCAAATTGTGTCTCATAAGCTGGGATCTATTAGAGCATGTTGCGTAGAAATGATGTTATCTTATTTTTCAACTTATACAGGCAAAGAAGCTCAAGATTTTGTTATTTTTTTCACTTTGAACCGTAGTGAAAAAAACATCGTTATCATAAATCCATGAAACAGACTTACCGATTCCGGACGTGTAAACCCCAGGATTGGCAATGAGTATGTCCATGACAGCTGTTTCTTCCGTCAGATTTGGATTAAAGAGAGCGAGTACAACCCAGGATAGAGCAAACCTCTGATTTTGAAAGAAGCTGCTAAATTTAATGAACTGCCGTCTCACAACACTAGCGACATCGAAGCCATAGAATGATTGGGTGTCTTTACATGCTGATATCAGGCCAACCATGTACTGTGCGAGTTTGCCGTGAGCCCAGAACTCGTCGTTCTCGAAATCGGGCCTTCATCATAGATATGGTAGATTTAATAAGAAATTATTATTATTGTTAAGGGTACATGATCATTCAATTTGTACAATACTGTTATTCTTGTCAAGAAAATGTGTTGTTGAATTGAGCTGTTAAGAACTTAAAGGTCGACAGGGGACTATATAAAGGGGACAGGTAAATTTTCTGTCATTGCCTCACTGACCATCATAGGGTTAATATCTCTTATTGGTATCTGATTGGTTCCTTTTACCCCTATCAATTTTTGATTGACAGCTTAAAACAGATGAGACTCGGGTATCTCATTAGCATAATAAAGGATTACATGTCGGTTTGTTTTTGATGTAACACGCCGCTCGCAAACGGCGTTGTCTTCAAATACATTATGCCAAGCCTATCTATCTCATGTCACTCAGGTATAACTATTAACGACCGGGTGGTTCCCAACGTCGGCCTTTAAACAAATACTTTGAGAAATATGAACACTCACATAGAGAGAGGGTCTGATATTCTTTCAAAAAATTTGATGAACTTTGCTTAATCTGGCATTAACGTGAAGAAGATAAAGGAGAACATATTTTTTATTATCAAGATTTCTAATACGTGGGTCCTGTAGCATCATATCCCACCCAATTCTGTCTTTTGGTACATTTTGGACATAATTTTCATACTTTTTGGCCATATTACATTGTTTAGACTAAGGATCACTGACGAGGGTTTAGTACCCGAAACGTGCATGTCTGGTCCATGCTGAAAATTTATCAGGTTTTAAATGATGCTATTGAATTTAAAGACGTTTAACATTGAATAAGTAAACTTTAGATTTAGAATGATTATGACATAGAAAATATCAGTTATTAATTGCAACACTCTCTTACCTATTTAGTTCTGATATAAGCTCTATGAACATATCGTTGACGCCTTGAATAAAGCCGTAATTAATCGGGGATTTCCCCACGGAAAAACGTTCTGGATCCGCCAAGCGTAGAGCCATGACGGCCTCTGCATTCTGTCGAGATCCCCATCCAATGCCGTTTACTCTTTGATTTAGAAGATACCGTATGCCATCTTCGATTGCCAAACCTACGACTGAAAGGAAACTTTTTTAAGACAGTGTAGTTAATGTAAGGACAACTGGAAGGATGAAAGAAAAAAATTAAAGAAGTAGATAAAAGGAATTATCTTAACAAAATCAGATGAATCCTATCATCTAGAAATGTATAATGAATTTTGTATGAATCCAATTTTGAAGTTCTGAAGATGATTTGAAAATGTTTTCGCAAAAATCTGTATGAAAAGAAACATTCTATTTTAGTTAGTTTCGACGTATCTCTGGTCATTTTTGCAACTCATGATGTAAAGCTTTAAATAAATGATGATGAAAACCTACTATTGGGCGAACATCTTTTTCAAACAGTAGCATGTATACGCTCAATTTTGTTTATTTTGGAACCGCTTCAGAAATATTTTTACTCTTAAAGTATTTTTGAAATTTCAAAGTATAAGACTTAGTATCATTTCTTGAAAAATTCTTGCAAGTGTATTTTAAGTGATGTTCGCACCAGCAAATAAATTACAATCGCTTCTTGTCATTTTTCCATTCAGTAAATATAATTGAAGTTAGGCATGTTAGGGAAATGATAATCATAAAGAATTTTTAACAATAGGTCCAAATGACAATAAAACTCACCTCTGTACCCATAGTATCGTAACCGATTGCCAAAAGCTATTGATATATTTTTACAATTTCACCAGCCTAATAATATTAAAACATTTATATATATATATATATATATATATATATATATATATATATATATATATATATATATATATATATATATATATATTGACTTCCTGATCCATGAAGCGGTCTCTGAGAAGAGTTTCGAAGAGGTAACTTTTTTGTCACCATTGACTTCACTATGGATCTATTACTCAAAGTATCTAGATCCCTGAATAACTTCCCTAAAGATCTTAAATTCATAATGTTTCAACAAAAGCACCAACAAGTTCCAGAGGGATGTAAATAGCTTCCTGATCCATGCAAATTTCTTTTTTCGCCGTTAAAAAGATTCAATACATTTTGAAATTTCGGGAAAAAATTCAAATAAAATCAATATCAAAACATTGAAAATACACGTGACAAATATGCAATAAATAACTGCATAATAACGTATCATTACTGAGTTATTTAAAGACGAAATACAAAAATGAACAATTTTGACAAACTACAAAAATACATTAATAGCTGTTACCATGGAAACGATTCTTGTGAAAATGCCATGTTATTCTACTGATGCGTAAATTTTCAAACATTGTTTCCATGGCAACGAAAAATTAATTTGTAAAAAGTTTATTGTAATTAAGTTTATTTTTGTCTTAGTACATTGTATACAATTTCCATACCAAAAATCTCCAAAATTGGCGGACGGACGCCGACGACGGATGAACGGACGGATTGCTGTGACAATAGCCCACTTGACCTTTGCTCATGTGAGCTTCAAAAACGAAACAAATTATAAAAAACATCATTTTAACAAAGAAAACTGAGAAAGCAAATCTATCATTAGCTTACGTCCACTAGGTGTTGACGATGGTCCCCCTGTCGTTGACATATCGTCTAATTTGCGATATAAAATCTCTATATCTTTTTGTACATTCTGATGTCTTTCATTTCCCTTGGCTTCTAATGAATTTATATCAGATTGTGCCTTTTCAACGTCTTTCTTCAACTTCTGAAATTCTCTTTCAATTCTGAAATGACCACATCTGATTATTCAAGCGATTACGGCCAATTTCAGAAAAATAAAGCAAACTAATATATTGTATTTGATATCGTATGGAACTTAATTCAATTAAGATATGGTCGCATTTGCATAGATTTATTTATAAGGATGTGTTCCCTGAAATTTTCGGTGGAATCTATATGCAAAGTACTTGTGCTAAAATGTTTGCGACATAAAATTATTAATCGTTTAAATGTTAAACGTCTTCAAATTCAATAGCATCATTTATAAACGGATAAATTTGCATCATGGCCGTTTAAACGATGTCTTCCATTAGATGATTCAACGTCTCTGTACATGTGAGTGTTGGCCTTTGTGTACAGGGAACGCATCACGGGTCTACGATTCGACAGGCGACAAACCTGATCTTGAACAGTTCTATTTTCCTTATATATATTGTATTCTATTATGAGCAAATTGTTCAATTTTCATTTTTCGGACTTCGCACTTTAGGGGTCATATAAAAGAAGTCAGGCGTGATAAAAACGTTAAATCAGAACACAAATGGACGAAATGACAATGGACAACTTTCAATATGTATTTGTACAAATGAAAACAAATACATTATTCACACAGAGTACTCTAAGTTCATTGGAATAGAATTTATATTTTGCGTTTGTGAGAAAGTACCTTCGAAATGAGATGTCCGAAGTCCGAGTCCGCGAGCATAAAAAATGTTTATTAATACAGACTACGCTTCAACAAGGTGAAAATGACCATTGTGCATTTGTATAGATCGTCTCATAATCCGCAACCGCTGAACAAATTTGTTTTCTTTTTGGCATAATGTCACGTAACAATACACAGCCAATTGTGCCTCAAATGAAATTCATATGAAATGAGCATCATGTAAATTTCATATGAAAGTTCATGTAAAATTCATATAAATTTCACATAAGATTTATGTGAAAAATATTTCACATGAATTTCACATAAATTTCCTTCACATGAATTTCACATGAATTTTTCTAAGTGACCTTCACAGGAAACTGAATTCACATAACATCCATGTAAAAATCTTCACATGAATTTCATGTGAAAAATTTCATGTGAATTTCATGTTCATGCTCGTTTCACATAAATTTCATGAGAAATTTCATGTAAAGTTCATGTAAATTTCACATGAATTTCATATGAGGAACAATTTGCTGTGTATGGCAACCAAGGACTGAGACATCGAAAGCTTAAACACTGCTAGAAAATTAAAGGAGCGATTTTTCCATTGTAATATAATGATACATAGAATGTAATTTCTTTTGGTATAAGCAAGGCTACAACATCAAATTTCATCATGTGTATATGGTTCAATACAGACATTGGTAAATAAAAAATGACTATTAAATATGTATTAATACATTTATGACCATCATATAGAATAAGCAGCTGTAAACGTGTGTGATATAAAAGTAGAAACCTTGCTCCCTTAATTCATTTTAGCAGTGAATGTGATTGAATAATATAGGACACTACGATGAACGATACACCCATATAGTCAAATTTCGCCTCTTGAAAGCTCTTCTTGTCAAAAGCCAGTTGTGCTAGTGCGATCGCCCTGTGCCCATCGCCCGTTATAAGTTAAAGGTTCTGTCTTCTTGTCACGTTCTTCTGGCATTCATGTGTATCCTTGTCAAAATGGTAGAGATCAATGAGAAACTATCGTGATACGATTGCCTCTCAAATGAGCAAATATTGATCGGAGTCCAAGATGAATGAGATACGAATGTTGAAAGAATAAAACGCACTTAACCGAATCTGTCGCGACAGCTTTACGAACGTGACAAAATAAGGAGATGAATGTAACAAAATATACATTTTTGTGCAACCAAATCATACAGCTGTATACGTTGGTGAAGTAAACAAATTTCAAACTCGAATATGATTTAAAACAGTCCTCATTTTCAGAATAAGCAAGTACTGATTTTGTAATTATCACATTCTTAGAACTGTAGGTTCATGTACTTGTCATTATCTTATTCGTTCGTTTCTCATTCCTTTGAGTTGTTTTTATATAGTAGCGCATTTCTGCCGCACTCTTCTTCAGTCTTGTCAAATTTGCAGCGAAGTTAGCTCAATGTTATGTTGCATTCGTGTCGTTGCGTTCGTATATATTATCTTCTCATGAGAAAAATAACAAGAAAATGTTACTTTTTTTCTCTATTTGTAGCATATTCTTCTCTGTATTCGCAACAGCGGAAGCCTAAAACTCTGACGTATGTTAATTCGATCTATTACATTTTAATAGTTGGACAGTGAGAAGGTTATTTTACGCCACAACTGTACGTTCTTCGAGACCTCTGGGTAATCGGAAAAGTGAGATGGTTGTGCGCACGTAATCCAGGATAACCACACCATTTGTTACTTGCGTGGCAGATGGCCGTCCTTAGTCGGCACTAGTTGTCAATTGTTCTCGTTGGTTGTGTAGTCTTTTGTGCTTAATGTTTCTATGTCGCATGTCTCTTTTTCGTCTTTTACTGTATTCGTCTTCTTAGTGATTTCGCATCAGGTGTTGTTGGTGTTTTGTTGATGGTAGTGCAACCAGGTCTGGTTGGAGACCCCCTCCCTCCTTGAGGTGGTTAATAATTCTAACATCTAGCAATTATTTCTCCCTTGTAGGTGTCTCGTCATGTATTTCGTTTACTACAGATGTGAAAAACTCGTTTTCTTTAAATGATATGATCTATATATGTATAAACTGGCCTAATGATCTACTTTTTGATGTAAGCTGCACAACGTTGTATGTTTTTTAAACCTTGTATTAATTTAATTGTCTTGAAATAATCCAAATATTTCAGTTGTTACTGATAATCTACTTCTATTGTGTGAATTTTAATGGAGTCATTTAGGTTTAATTATACCCTCGCTGTGGATGCATAGAAGGGGATAGAGGTTGAAGTTAAGAATTTGATTGGCTTCAATAGAATTGGACTGAAGTAGAGAGGATATTATATGATTAGATCCGGAATGTATGCAAGTGTGATACAATAGGAGAGGACAAGATATGATACAGTGAATAGAATGTGGAAACCATATAATACTAGTCAAAATTTCTAACTTACATTTTCCAAGTTACTTCAATATCACGATTGGTAAGAATAAATTACTTAATATACATTATATTTGTAATTACAACGAAAGTTTGTTAAATTGTAAATGAAACAATGATCATCGTGCGATGTGTATCTTCAAATTCTACAGCATTTTAGCAAAGAATCACCCGCTTCCGGTTTGTAAGAAAACTTGCCTCTTGACTGAAGAAGGCTACAATAGAAAAGTTCTTACGGTTATCGTGCGATTCGTTTTCCGGATTTTGAAATATCGGCGATTGAAACTGTTATTTCGTGGTGATATGCTTACAAATCTTCTGATGCATTACAAGTCAATAACACTTCCGGTTTCATTGATTTACCAGGTAAGGATTTTGTGTTGAAACATTTCCTGCGAATGCGATATTTTATTTTTTCCTGTGCTATGCCACTTTTCTTGAACAGTAAGCCTAGAAAAAAGATGTTTGGTTAATGGAAGCTCATTTTACGAACCACTCACAAGAGTTATGTACACGCATCCATTTCATGGAAAATTCGTTAAGTTTTATTTGCTTATTATCGCTTTTGTAACAAATGCATTCCGTTTAATTTATGTTTTTTTCTGATCAAACTTGGTACAAACAATTCTTTAAAAGTGGTTTGATTGTAATTTTCCGATAAAATACGCGAAATTCATGAAAAGTGTTCAAAATTCAAATTTCGTCACGGTCTGTTTCCGTTGAAAGAAATTTTGTTTTTCTTGATTATAAAGTAAAGAGTGAAATGTTGTATATCAAATCCAATTATCGTTAAAATAATTTGAATTCCACATTAACGAAAATCCATACCCGTAGAATGGTAAGTTAGAAATTTTGACAATTATATATATTGGTCGATTGGATACGATTTTAAAACAAGTGGATGCAGTGCTGATATGACATTATGAGATATGAATGAAATCTATGCAGAGGGTTTTTTTTACGCTGGGGACCTGTGATCAGCTTCACAAAAGAATTTACAAATAATTTAACTCATTTAATCAAACGTTCAAAACAATTTCCATTTTCTAATATTATCTCCACATACTTCATCTTAAGTCAGACACAAAATATCAATATTTTTATTCTAAAAAGAAGAACTAATCCATCAAAAATTACGAAAATTCCTGAAACTGTTCGCAAGTAATATTTGTGACACCGAACACACACGCAACACTTAGTCTAACATTATAATGCATCCGAACTGAAAGGGCGTACGAAAATAACACGTATTTCTTAACAGTATTTACATAATGGTTTAGGTATAGTTTATAGAAGTACATGAAAACATACCCTGGTGAATCCATAGCTTTGTCTCCATCATCTGATCTAACCTCTTTTATACCTTCGGCACCTTTATTGGATGTCATAATGATTTGCTGCAACATTAAATGATAATAAGGCCATACTAATTTAATGTTTCGTTTTACGTCCATGGGCGGGTAATCTTTAAGAGGATTCCTTAGACAAAAACCCCCATACACAAACATGCAGGCGAAAAATATTATCAGTAATGAACTTGAATACCATAAAATGCCTATACCATCATTGATATTATGAAATAAAAGTAGTTTTTTTTTCGAATTATCCACTTCACTTGAGACAGATATTTTTCTTCTATATTTTCAAGGTTCCTTTCAAAATTTCTTCATATTGATCTTGTGTTTGTGTGTTTTGATGCCTGGTGGGAGAGAACCTTTCAGAAAAAAGATCGGGACGTAGAACAAAATATTAAATTACTATGGCCTAATATACCTAATGATGTTTAAAGAAATTGTTCATTTTCTAAATTGTAATTTTTGATACATGCGTTAATAATCAATCAAAACAACTTTAACTGTGACGATGGGACTCCATGACGGGCCCTGTCCAATCCCCTTTAGAGAGGACAGGGCCCCGACCACCTGTCCTCTCTTAATATCAGTCGGAATCCTCTGGTAATAACATACATGAGCTCGCGGCGGCAGAGCACTGTTTGTACTACTAATGTCGAAGGGTTCCAACTCTCTACCTTCTTGAAGAAAATTCCAAACCAATTAGCATGCACCAGACACGTGAGTCGAATATTAAATTCTCATCAGTGATGTGAAGTAGCGCCCTCTTTAATCTATGTCCAAAATAGCATTGGAGGGATGGTGCTAAGATGTTAAACTCTTTTAAATTCGATGATATTTATCGATGAAATGGCTAGTTTCCGAAATAGCAAAAAAAAATATATATGATTTCACATTGATAAAAGGCCAAAACAAAGCTTCTTTCAGGTGACAGAGCTGGAAAGAAGTAATTAATACACTCGACAAACATCAGGCCACAGGGAACGATTTTGACTGCTCCACACCACAACGTGAAATAAGTGTCTATATTAATAATGTCGAAGGGTTCCAACTCTCTACCTTCTTGAAGAAAATTCCAAACCTATTTCAATGCACCAGACACGTGTTTCGAATATTAAATTCTCATCAGTGATGCTTTCAACGGAGCCACCAAAAATAATTTCAGTCGCGCCCTCTTTAATTTTTTGAAGTTATTTTTACATTCACATTACAGAGAGTGCGCGGCTCCAAATTTCATGTAGGGTCGATTCAGTAGTATATCCAAATAAAATCTATGTTCAAAATAGCATTGGAGGGATGGTGCTAAGATGTTAAACTCCTTTAATTTCGATGATATTTATCGATGAAATGGCTAGTTTGCCCTCCAGTGACATGCATTTACATTTTCATCTGTGTTGCTTGGGCCCCTGCGTTTTGCGGTCTTGATTTTGTGTGGTCATCTGACAGTGAGGAGGTTGTTTTACACCACAATTGTACATTCTTCAAGACATCAGGGTAATCGGAAAAGTGGGAGGGTTTTGCGCACGTAATCCAGGATAACCACACCATCTGTTACTAACGTGGCTGATTGCCCATTGGTCTCGTTGGTTTATGTGTTGTCTTCTATGTTCGATGTTTGATGTCTCGTTAGCTGTTCCTCGTTCCTTGCTGTATGTGTTTTCTCTTTGTTTTCACTTGGGGTGTTTGGTGTGTTGCTGTTGGTGCTACAACCGAGTATTGTTGGAAATCCCCTCCTTTCCAGTAAAAATGATTGTCAAACGCAGTCCAAATTCATTTTAGAGGCGCCCGCTGGTTTTATTCATTTGAATCTAAATTTGTGCATTTTCTTTTCAAAGAGTGCACGGCTTCAAATTTATTTCTTGTAGGGTCTATTTAGTGGTATAGTTTATATACCTTTTATACCGTGGATATGATCCTAATGTCACCAGACGGACACTAGGCTTGGTACTTGACCAATCTACAGTCTTGTACAAGCGCATCCTTGAGACTTGCACTCTGACTAACTGTGACGACGGGACTCCATGACGGGCCCTGTCCAAACCTCTTTAGAGAAGACAGGGCCCCGACCACCTGTCCTCTCTGAATGTCAGTCGGACTCCTCGGGTGATTACATACATGAGCTCGCTACAGCCGGCAGAGCACGGACTGTATTACGCATGCCCTCTTTTTATATCCATTTACACATTCATCTTTGTCTCTGGGGCCTCTGCGTTTCGCGGTCTTGTTTGTGTGATGCCATCTTACAGTGAGGAGGTTGTTTTACACCACAATTGTACGTTCTTCGAGACCTCTGGGTAATTGGAGAAGTGAGAGGGTTGTGTGCACGTAATCCAGGATAACCACACCATTTGCTACTTGCGTGACAGATGGCCGTCCAAAGTCGGCACCGGTTACCCATTGGTCTCGTCGGTTTATGTGTAGTCTTTTGTGTTTGATGTTTACATGTCGTGTGTCTCTTTTCCGTCTCGTACTGTACTCGTCTTTTGTGCTTTTGCATCGGGTGTTTTGGTGTTTACCTGTTGATGCTGCAACGGGGTCTTGTTGGAGATCTCCTCCCTTCCTTTTTTTAATGAAATCTGTGTCCAAAATAGCCTCCTTTAATTTCTTTAAGTTAATGTCTACTATCAAGGAACGGTTCGCCTTAGCGTTCCTTTCTATACATTAATGTGCAGTCAAATATATTATAGGGACAATGAATAGTAGAGGTGGCATGCAAGCGAGTACTTGTATGTCTGACGTGTGAATAACTTTTGTTTTTATGAATATGTGAATGGGTTTTTATTCGTCAAGTTCGATGTTTTGTCATTTTCGACAGCGCACCCCCTGACGAAATTACCAAGTGTCGAATATAAATACTCCTGACAAAATATACTGTTTCACGGGAAAGAAAATTTGGATCGATATAAAATTATTTGACTTTTATTATTAGTATTATCGCTTTATGCAGGACATGCAGATATTAAAAATGAAAATTATAGGCTAAGCGTTTAAGTTAAAATATATTATAGATATATTTATAGATATATTGTAGAAATATATTATAGATGTATTTATCGATTTTTGACCGACTAAATTCGTCACTGACGACGTTCTACGGTCGATATGGGGAACTCGTCTTACATTATGATGTCCAAAATGGTGGATGCTATTCTGTCTTAGACCAATTGAACAATCCAACCACCGAATATACTTGTATGCCAAATATGGATAATGATCATATCCCTGTATACAGCACCAAATCGATAATTCAGAAAATCAGAAACCGAAGGCATACAAAAATCAGAACAAAACAGGAACCAAAGCAAACAAAAACCTCCACCATATGAAAAGAAGCGAAGAGTGAGACCAGGTGCCCAGGAAGAGTAAGCATCTCCTGCTTGCATGCAACAACCACCGCTTCAATTCGGTAGAACTGTCACATCCGGTTGCTTCCATTTCGGAAGACATATAGTACAATCTTTGGTCGGGTGGTTCAAATGGTCTATGGCAGAATATCATCTAACATTTTGGAGAGTGGGACATCATCAATGATCATAGTGTATGACGAGTTCTCCATATCGACCGTAGAACTTTCTCAGTGACGAAATCTTTCGAAATGGAAGCAACCGGATTTGACAATTCTACTGAATTGAAGTGACGGGTGTAACATACAAGCAGGAGATGCTGACTCTTCCTGGGCACCTGGTCTCGGAGGTTCGCTTCTTTTGATATGGTGGAAGATTTTCTTTGTTTGCTTGTCTTATCTTGATTTTATATGCCCGGTTTATGATTTTCTGAATCATCGATTTTGTACTATGTATTGGGATATGGTCATCATCCATATTTGTCATAAATATTATTTAAATAAATAAATATAAATATTTATTATTTATTCATTATAAAAGACGAAGAATGCTTTAAAAAGTTGCAACTTGTACATATCAGATCCAGCTATGATACAACAACAACAACAACAACAACAAAAGAATTTAATTGAAAGTCGTAATAGTATACGATGTTCTTCTAATTATCTTATGTTACGTTATCATAAGGTATTGCAGAGTGTTAATTTATGAAGTCTTTAAATGTTTGATTATCGAAATTTGAAGAACAAATAATGAAAGGATACACAATTGCGGATAAATATGTTTAAGTTTCCCGTCAGTATATGAACAGAAGAATCATGATTTTTAAGTATCCTTGGATAACGAATTTACGCACTGAAGAAATGCATTTCTTTGGTACTGAAAGAAATAAAGCCATTTACAGTAGTATTTGCACTCATCAAACACTTACGAAAACTGTGGCAGCACATTTTTTATTCAGGAAAAATTTAAATCACAATAATTTTGAGTAAAAATCGTACTAAATGAAATTAAACAGTTACTGTATGTCTTAGTGTATGAAGTTATAAATATTGATTAATTCTTGTTTTTTTTTTTTTAATAATACGGAAATGCTCCAACTCGTTACCTTCTTGAGGAAAGTTTCAAACCATTTTCAATGCAAAAAAGTGTGCTTAAGAAATCAGTTTTAGATATGTAAAATGTGTTTTTTTTTTCATTAAAGACTGATTGTGTTCAAAAGAAGTAAAAAAATCGGTCTCAATTTTGCAAAAATAAAGTTGTCTTTGAAGTTGCAAAATACTTAGTTAAACATGTTCAACTTACGTTTTTAAAAGATACTTCCGTAAAAGTCCGTAAACACTTTATTATGTTCTTATTTTCAAAATAGTTTTATTTGATAATTTTTATTCTATTTTTAAATCTTTATGGAAAACATGCATGTACATGTATTACTAAAAACCTTCATCAAAGCATAGCTTGAATATAAATCTTTTTCACATTTAAATATGCAGTGATTTCAATTTTTGAAAATGTAATTTCCAGTTATATAATTTCTTTCAAACCAGAAATAGGACAGAAAATCCGTATGGAAAATGCGTCGCCTGAGTTTTCAATGGAATAAAGAATATCATGGTGATTTTGGAAGTAGACATGTCATTGTAGAGAGATTGAATTAAACGAACTTTCAACAACCTAAAGACAGCTTCTTTGTTCCAAAGATATGCTTATCGATATGAATTTATACATTTGAATCTGTTATTTCACATTAAGCGACAAAATATTTCACCCATTTAAATATTTGATATTCCAGTTGAGTATATAAATTATTGGCACCTTCCACAACAAAAAATTGAAAATATACCAATGAATGTCAATATATCGATTGATAGATAAATGCTAACATTTGTAAAGTCGACCAATATTCGTAATATAAAAGGGGTTTTATTCAACACTGAAACATATTACACAATTACTGAAGTTCGCACTACAAGAGGTATCGTCTCTCGAACCTTTTTTTTTTTGGTACAATTTTGAGTCACGTTGTTCTGATTTTGGCAAGCGAAAGTGAAAATTATACCTGTAAATGATTTTTTGAAACATCCAGCACTTTCTGCTCCCATATTGATTTTCAAAGCTGCACCTTCATCATTCATTTCCAAAAGTTAAATATATCAACACTGTTATGACAAAACTTTTCCTAGAGTTGTTTTGGTTTTCTATATGTAAACGTCTTTAAATTGAATAGCATAATTTAAGACAGATAAATTGGCAACATAGACCAGACATGCACGTTTCGGCTACTTAACCCTCGTCAGTGATCCTCAAATCTAAACAATGTAATATGCCAAAAAAGTATGAAAGTTACTATGTCGAAAAAGCGCACCGAAAGACGTAGCAGGATGGGTGGGATATGATGCTACAGGACCAAGAAATTGAATGACAGAAATTTTAGAATGCGTTGAAGAAACGATCAACCGAAATTGATCGAACTTGGCTACATGTGCCCTCGGGGACTCCTGGTCCACCAGCAGTGACACTCACCAAGTAGTCTAAATGTAAACGTCTTCAAATTGAATAGCATCATTTAAGAACAGATAAATTGGCAACATGGATATATATATATATGTAAGTAAAGTTTTAAAATATTCAAATGTCACAGAATCAAGTTTATAAGATAATACACGTTAGATTATCTAAAAAGTTTG
This sequence comes from Pinctada fucata, assembly GCA_028142955.1. Taxonomy (NCBI): domain Eukaryota; kingdom Metazoa; phylum Mollusca; class Bivalvia; order Pterioida; family Pteriidae; genus Pinctada; species Pinctada fucata. The sequence goes on along the minus strand of AP027114.1, from coordinate 19,679,405 downwards.
ATTTAAAATGAAGCCTCCCGTCCATGTAAATCTCTCTCGCGGTATGAATTAAAACAAGGGGAAGGACGTACATTGGCCCCAGTATCAGATCAGGATAAAATAATCACCAAATCTCACTGCAAGGTGCCCTACCCTGAACAAACCAAATGAAGAACCAAATAGCACATCGCAATTAAAAAAACGCGACCCCATTGATCCAAAACCTGCAAAACACTACGCAGCTACGTTAAGGCACTCCTAGGTTTTACGTTGCAATATTCATGGCATTTTTTCAGACATTTTCATTAATGAAAAAAGAACATCCTCCAATAACATTTCTGACAGTAAGTGTTTTGAATACTTTCCCTGACATGGTCGCCATAGCACTTTCTATTTAGAAATTGCCTCAGACAGTGCAGTTCGTCCTATCATATGTTTCCGTCCATGATCATCGACGGCGGGTGCGGCTAGCCAACAGGGGATGCTTACTCCTCCCGGGCACCTGGTCCCACCTCTAGCTTGCTGGGGGTCCGTCGATGCTCAATTTGGTGCTCTATTGTGAGTGCTGTTGAGATTGTCCTCAGGATCTTCTTTAACTCATTTATATATTTGGTATCATGATTATAGACATTCCATAACTATATAACATCATTTGACAATTTCAGCCAGGGATTCGCTAGAACATTGATCCCTAATGCATTATTAAGTAAAGAAAAGTCGTCACGTGATTTACCTCAACTTAAGTAACATATCGTAATGTTCATGATGTTAACAAAGGAAGGTATCTGTGTTTTGTATACATGATTTAATCATCGATTACCGAACAATCAAAGTCAGTATGGTCACTGTGTATAGAAATGGTCAAGTTGTATTTTTATGTTAAAAAGTAAGAAACTAAATTATTTTTGAAAGCAATAATCCTATTCAAATGTGTTAATGTCCCTTTAAAGAAAAGGAGCAAATATATAATTTTCAAATTCAATAGCTTTAATTATTAGTATCAGTCAGATAATTACAACTAGAGGTAATTTGTTATCAATTGTTGAAGTCACACCCCTTGAAGAAGCATTCCTGACTGATTAACGATAAAGCAGAGAAACACATAAGCTGAAAACAAAAATCGCTCGTAACATACACACCTACAAACAATAGAAAACAACTACCATTCAAACGATGAGGACCAAATCAAGCAAATACAACGTGGAACATAATGGACAACACATACAAGCAAGACTACCAGACACAAGGACATCATTAGACACATCTATGTCTGGGATCTGCTGGCAGAAGTAACCTCAAGTTTAATCCATGCTTTCTTACCTATTCCCTTTCCAGTTCAATCTTCATTTCCAGTTTCAAAACAATCCAGTGTTGCTTTTGAAGGATCATCAATGTTTGAAAAAGCCTCTCTTCACTCTTGAAGAAACTGGACATCCTTCATTATGTTCTGGACTTTGACTTCTCGAAGATACATCTTTCTGTTGTAGTCATATTGGAGGGGAACAGGAATGACTTCTAAATTCCTTAGCGTTTCATTCCTAATTTCCTCTATTGTCTAGGCATTGATACTAATGAATTTCCCCGCTCTTCTGGTGTACTTGGAATGGGATGACGGAAAATCGGTGCATCAATTCGCTCACCTAGTACTGAATTATGAATGTGGAAGATTCTTCTTTTGGTGGGCTCTGACATAAAATCTGCCAATCCTTCGTCGAGGGCTGTTCCAGAATTTGAGGTGTGGTCTCCAATTTTCCATAGAGTTCCCGACTTTCGCAGCATGATTCTGAAGGCTTCAACAGAGTCCTCAATTTTTATTTTCTTTACATTACCTTTTCCAGAACTCAATCCAAAGATCAACATCGACTTGTTCTTCACTTCGCACGATCTTTTGTTGTTTCTACACACAGTCTGCCAGATGAGATCGGTTTGCATGCCTTTTGAAATCCATTGTTTCAATTTACGGTTTTTTCTCCTCATACAGGAAATTAACATCTTCACCTAATGATGTATTCCCACTGGTGATTACAGAGGCATACATGTCATGGACGGAACGAACATCATCTGGCAACATCATCTCCTGCAGTGTATCATAAATCTCGATTTCTCTATACTTATGGTGCACCTGATCCCACCTCTAGCTTGCTAGGGGTCCGTCGATGCTCAATTTGGTGCTCTATTGTGAGTGCTGTTGAGATCACCGGCAGGATCTTCTTTAACTCTTATGTTGAGATCGTCCGTAAAAAAGTTCTTTCGTCATGTATTAAGCGCTCTTTAGAAGTGTGGAATTGTTTCTTCTTCTTTGCGAGGGGTTTGACAGTAAGTGTTTTGAATATTTTTTCCTGACATTGTCGCCATAGCACTTTCTATATAGACGTGGTCTCAGACAGTGCATGTATTTTATATATTCTTTTCATTTTTGTGCGTGAACATCGACGGTGGGTGCAGCTAGACAACAGGGGATGCTTATTCCTCCCGGTCACCTGGTCCCACCTCTAGCTAGCTAGGGGTCCGTCGATGCTCAATTTGGTGCTCTATTGTGAGTGCTGTTGAGATTGTCGTCAGGATCTTCTTTAACTCATTTCTGACCGCCATTCTGAAGTTAATAATACCTTGTGAAAACCTCAAAACTTGATTAAATGAATACCGGAAGTTTGGCATGTTTTGTTTTTTATAAAACATTTCTTGTATGTAGACAAGGCAATCGTTTGCTCCAGCTTCTCGTCCTGTCTGTAGGCATTCTCTCACTTATGGTTCTACCAAATCTCGCAAAGATGCTACATGGCAAATCAATAAAGAATTACACGATTTGAGCATGTCTTTGCAAGACTTGCCATACTGTTTGGCAGATTCTGAAACAAACCCCATTCTTTTACACAAACTTTCAAGGTGTGGAATCCAATTAAACTCGAAGAATGATTTCAGCAAATTCATTTCATAGTGTCCACTTCCTATTCTGATATAGAACCAGTCAAACTCCAAAATAAATGTGCATGATTTGACATCTGGATGCATCTCTTCAGCATGCATGTAAAAAACTTTCCGACTTAAAAAAAACACTTCCCACAGTTGTCTTGGGTGCACATTACCGCTTCGTCTTTCAGTTTCTTGCTAAGTAAGTATGGTACTCCGTCACAACATACAAAAGTCTAGTGTCTAAACATTCCTCCATAACGGACTATGTCATTCTTTTTGCCAATTTTCGCAGGACTCGTGCTACTGTTTCATGACTGTTGGGATTGCAAAAAACAGGATAACTTAAGATAACTTCATGTCGTGATGAAACTGTGATCAAAATTGAATGTCATTTGCCAAAAAAAAAGATAATTAAATAAATGCACCTGGTTGTTCATACATCCGTCCACCATCAATATCATCGTCATCAGTGCTTCCTCTGTGATGTTTGGTCTGTCTAGATACTGTGGACGTAACAAAACGCTTTCCTTCCTGTTCGGTCTGGATTGCTTAGTCTGATTTTTGCATTTGTCTTAGGGTTTCTCTGCCTCTGTTGCAGAAATACAGCATAATTTCAAAGAATACAATCTGTTGCAAAGTCTTTGTTATGTCAGAGTTAAATACTCCACTTTCGTACCGCTTCTTCAAGTCTGTCACTGTAATGATTTCCTTTTGTTTCACTTCACCAAGTACTTCCTTTTTAACTTTCACCATACTGGCGGCAAATACGTTGTTTGTTTCTTTGAACATTGGATCGTTGATTATGTCAATGCTGTGTGATTTCCCGAACACTTTTTGAAGTCCATCTAATTGAAATGAGCGACGATTTGGCATACAATGTCCCATCTTTTTTTCGGAGAGCGCAGTAAACTTTTCAAAGAACTTTATTCTATTCCTCGGCTGTATAATCAGCGATCAGCGACAGATTGAAATTAATGAGGCATGAATACTCTACGAGAATATTCTATGACGTTCTAATGACATTTTTTGTGTTTTTACTGTCTTTATCCTCCAGTATTTTTGTGATATCTTGCTCCGTCGCGGAGGCAAATCGCGTCACTGCCATTTTGACACGATAAGGGAAGATAACTCTTACATTTGATCCTTTCATGGTGGTTTTTTTTTTCTTTTCTTTATTTTTTCTTTTTATTTATTTTTTTATACAGTTAATTACCGAAAATGATCAAATTTAGATCAATTAGCGTCTTTAATTGAGAAAATCAATAAAAGAATTGAAATAAAGAGGAAACTTGTTGCCATAACAACAATAAATATATCTTGCCGGTCAACATTTCGTTACGTGACCGGTCAAACAGTCGATTTTAACAGTTTGTTTGGACCGGCTGTTTCTAACAGTCATTCTGTTGGACTTTATTCTTGTATAGGCTATTAAGAGGAAAATATCTAAGGGTATAACAAAGTTCATGATACCCTAAAATAATAACGGAAAGTCTTCAATTTCTTTGTTATAATCACTTAGTAGTATATCCAATATATTGCATACCAAATATGAAGGAAAATGATTCATAAATATTAAAGATATTGAGTACTATTTTGAATTTGTCATAATTGGTAATTGAAGATGTCTGCATTCGACAATTTCGGAAGTAATCAGAGCTTCAATTTTTCCTATGGTAACCGCAAGTGTCATTGCACATTTTTTTACAAACAAGAAGATGAAACTGATTCAAATCTAAAGGAAATCTATACCAAAAATGAATAAATAGTATATGTCTTGCGAACCCCAGATAGGTACGAGCTTCCCAGTGGATTACACAGGATGGGAAAAAATGTTGACCACAGAATCTGAAAAAGATCTAGCCAACTGAAGATTTAGGACCATTATTTGCATTCAAGTCTAAAATGCGATTTTTGAATTCACAGGACTTCTTTTACATCGACCTTTTATCCATAGCTTCAACTGATGATTTCACAAATGACCAGTATTTCAATTTCTTTCTCATAGGCCTATTATGTGATATGGCCTATAATGATTAGATTATTCAAATTCAGATAGATATTAAAAAATACCTGAAACACGCATCTTTTTTTTAAAATAGAGATATTGTGCTTTATGATGAAACACGCATATAAGAAATATACATGTGAAGTTATCTGTTCTTTATATAAAAATGTATTGTTTCTTCGTCAAACACCCCCACAAGACGAATGTTACTGAAAAGCTGGAAGGCTGTAACTTCAAACAGTAGTTACGGCCATTTTTAGACATTTTTTTCTGGCTGCGGTTTCTCGCAGTTAGCTATTTATTGGTCAACTTTTCGCTTCTGGTCGATTTCTTTTTAAAATCTTTAGTTTGTAACGCAGACAATTACTGAAAGAGAACATTGACACAGAGGAATTCGTTGGTTTTTTATACTGACGTATGGAGGTGACGCTCATTTAGTTATTTTCATCCGGTGAAAATCGAAATTACATTGTTTAGATTGAGGATCACTGACGAGGGATAAATACCCGAAGCGTGCATGTCTGGTCCATGCTGTAAATTTATCTGCGCTAAAATGATGCTAATGTATTTGAAGACGTTAAACATTTGTACCACTTAGTTAGTGTCACTGCTGTGGACCAGGAGTCCCCGAGGACACACGTTACCAAGAACGATCAATTTCGGTTGGTAGTTTCTTTTAACGCATTTGAAAATTTCTGTTTACAAAATTTTCTTAAATTTCTAAAAACCTGGGTCCTGTAGCATCATATCCAAGCCATCTTGCTACGAATTTCGTCTTTGGACATCATTTTCACAGATTTTGGCCATATTACATTGTCTAGATTGAGGATCACTGACGAGGGTTAAATACCCGAAACGTGCATGTCTCGTCCATGCTTTAAATGTATCTGCTTTAGAATGATGCTAATGAATTTGAAGACATTATACCTGTATATTATTTCAAATTCATGTGGTAAATTTATCAATGTCAGCGCCATAAAATATAAAAATCTGAAAAGAATCCCTTTGTATTTATATTAGAGTCATACAAAGCGTATCCAAATATGTCAACGTATCTATGACGTATCTTTCCTGCGCTTGAATGAGTCCTTTTTTGATACATATTTATTATGGAAAATAAGTTAAGTGCGCTATAACATGATTACGCTAAAATTTCAATCTGTCAAATATTATGATTGTCCTGCTAAGATTTGATGACGCTTATTGAGTACAAATACATTACTAGATTAAAGACTTCTTCGAGCACGATTATGCACTCCGGGTAAATATAAATAAGCTCTGCGTACATGTTGGAACTGCGGACACAATGTACAAACACATCGATAGATTTATTCGTTATACTGCAATGTACAAATATATTGATAAATGTATTTGCTATACTGCAATATATAGATGTATCAATAAATGTATTCCTTTTTATTCAATGAGATAAAGAAGATCCTGACAACAATCTCAACAGAACTCACAAAAGAGCACCAAATTGAGCATCGACGGACCCCTAGCAATCTAGAGGTGGGACCAGGTGCCCGGGAGGAGCAAGCATCCCCTGTTTGGCTAGCCGCGCCCGCCGTCTATGTTCATGCATGAAATTAAATGAAAACAATATCTACAGAACATGCACTGTCCGAGTTCATATCTATATAGAAAGTGCTATGGCGACAATGTCAGGGAAAAAATCATAACACTCACTGTCAAACCACTTGCGGGGAACATTTTTACGAGCTCCACACGGCAACGGGCATACGTGTGACACAAATGAGATAAAGAAGACCCTGACAACAATCTCAACAGCACTCACAAAAGAGCAAATACATCCATAAATTTATTCGCTATACTGCAATGTATAAATATATCGAAAAAATTTTCATTGTACTGCAACATGTGCGATGTACAAATATATCGATATATTTATCCGTTGCACTGCAATGTACAAAAATATTTATAAATTATTCGTTAAACTGCAATTTGTAGAGATACTTTTCTTAAGGGGAAGGGGGAGGAGACAGAGCACTAAATTAATCGATGGATATCCCTGAAAACTCACAAAGTAAAATATATATCTGTGGTATAATTATATTTTCATGCTAGTCAAACTTTTTGAGATGTGGGTTTGTCTGTGTTCATTGTAAGTCGGATAAAGACCGAGTTTAGGTCTGTATGAAGATTAGATGACCAAGGCGAGAACAGGGTGGTGTTTATAGACCGAGGCGAAAGGACGAGGACTTTAAACACCACCCTGTTGTCTCCGAGGGCATCTAATTATCTTGACGAAATGTGCAACGGTAACGATTATTAGGCCATAGAATTAAAATAGTTTGTTATACATCCCGACGATTTTCTGAAAGGTACAATACATTTTGGGGTTCTGGGTCGCCTGTTTTGGGAGTGCCGGGTCGCACATAACTGAATGTAATTTTGAAATAATAACTAATTTTCGTAATTAGTGTTTATTTCATTATTCAATGTTGATAGCTTTCTTTGAAGAAAAAATACCAAATGCCATTTTCCATCTGAAATAAGTGGAAATTAGTTTAATTCTTAATACCCAAGCTGACACAGAACCCCCATATGTACTGTACACTGTATTCGATCAAAGAAGAAAATAATAGTGTAACAAAGAGTTATATTTCCATTTAAGCGTTAAAGTAAATTATTGCAAATAGAGATAAGGAAAGATTTTTTAATCAAGTGAGGACTATCTTTCGTTATTTTGACCATCAAGTTCCTCAATATACATGTATTTGAAGAGCATTTAGAATAATTGGTCTTCATGAATCGCTATTGGGATCTAGATTGATTTGAAATTGCATTTTGAGCTTTTCGGGATAGAAGAATCTATTTTTCTCCTGTTAACGTTTCTTATAAAAGAATGTCTTTAGCGGACTTGAAACACCATATTTTCTATACTACGGCCGAAAAAAAGAATTGAAAATTCATATTAGTATCTTCAACATTTTTTATCCTCAAGCAAGCAATGAAATTATTAAAACGGTATACCGTATTTATTCATTATCAGGAGTATACAATTGTACATACATAAACCATTATAGAACAAAGCACAATATTCAGGAAAAAGCGAAAAGTTGCCAATCTTTCACCTCGCGCATTTGCAATCTACCTCTTGGGCCACTATTGGCAATATCTGAATTCTTTTTCTTTATTCGACCAAAATCAACAAAATTGCACTTCTCTATCTCTTTTTCATATGAATCATAACAAGATCCTATGATGCAACTACTCGAGGTGTGAAACTTAAATCGGTATGCACTTTCGGAATTTCGATTTTTGTCCTTGTCTACGCCTGAAACTAGGATGTTCTTTTGTTTTTTTCCTTTCATGAAGAAACTACCTGAGCATGGTCTCACCACATATTCGTCATCTTTAAGCTTGCTATTGAATACAAGAACGTGCCAGTCTTTCCATTCATATTTTGCCGATAGAAAATGATAAAGAGCATCAGCCAATTTATCGTTGTCTTTATCGCCCCATTCTTGGACTTTTCCTCTCACGTCAGTATTTGCAGCTTTCTCCCAATTGTTCTTTACTTCAGCATCAATAGATATTAAGTGTTTTGTCAGTGCATCTGTTTTCCGTTGCCACATTTCCGTTAGATTTACATATGCTTTTGAATTTTCACCATATGTGAATGTGTGGTAAGTGCCCTCTACTTGTTCGCCTAATAAAAGAAGACTAGTTATCCTTAACATTATATTCTGTACTTCTAAACGATTGTAATTGGTAAATGTCATGGCCGCCTTCGGTATATTTGAGGTCAATGATGCAGTGGTCATCATACCTATCCAGATTTTGTTTGCCGCACCTGGTTTGTACTCATCCAAAAATCGTTGTTTTGCATAAGCCTTACCATGGGTACCTTCGGCATTTAAGTAAGATCTCATAAGTCGCGCCATATTTTTAATCTCCAATTCATATTCGCTAAATTGAGAATTGATTCCTATTTTAACTATTAGTTTCTGTGTTTCTGCAAACTGGTTAAACACCTGATCAAACTTATCATCGACCTCAGAAAATCTTCGCTTCATCTCTTTCAGTTCAGCCGATTCTGAACCGGGCCAAAATGCCGACACAATACCCAAGGTTCCTCCTAGTGACCCTAGGTATGGGCCAACCTTTCCAGTAAGCTTGCTTATCTTATCCGGAAATATAGAGGAAGTGGTTGACTTCGTTAGGCCATCACACATGAGATTCCCAGAGATAAGGCCATTTTCCACTTTCTTCATTATGACTGTTTTCGACACCCCTTCATCATCTGGTCTTCTACTAATACTAGAGGAACTACTTTTTCCTCTAGACTTCTTACTCGCTACAAAGCCTAGCTTAAAAGTCATCACAGGGATGCAGAAGGCCAAAATCCAATCTGTCAAAAAATTATTCTATAATAGATTAAAATGAAAGGAAAGCAGATAGCAAATGCATAAAATTATATGGGCATATTCGTTCTTCTTTCCCTAGAGACAACTTCGTATTCGGTCGAAAAAGAATACAGAGGCATAAGCTGTCCTTCATTCAATTTATCAATTGATTACCTGAAGAATTTTTTATCCGACTTATTACCTTAGCAGACAGAACTATTGTACAAATGTAATAGTCTGGGATGTATCACTCGGTGGGCTGCATCCCCCTCCTTGATCCTCCAAAACCAGCCTTACTGTGTAGAATATTTTGCGCTCTTTCCGATTAAAAAAATGTCGCATGGAATTTCCCATTGCAAAAGTGGTATTTTGGGGGAAAACATATTTTTAGTCAAAAATCATTCAAAATGGGAAAACGTTTAAAAATTGAAAAGTGTGAATAAATAGTATTTTTAATGGTCTTTCAGATGACATAAGTTGCAAATTCCAATCTATTCTTGTACTGTGTGTTTTGGGGTACAAAATCGAATTTTTGCCAAATTTTCACAGAACTTTAAAGAAATATTAATATATTCCTGCTTCTCGGTTCTTCAATATTGCATATGCTCGTTCAATGATGATATGATTTAAAAAGAACATCTTTAAAGTCTTCTCGTTCAAATGAAAAATATGGAAAACGACCATATCCCTATATACAGCCCAAAATCAATATTTCAAAAAATCATGAACCGAAGGCATACAAATGACATATATGGATAATGACCATATCCCTCTATACAGTACAAAATCGATAATTCAGAAAATCAGAAACCGAAGGCATACAAAATCAGGATAAATAAGTAACCAAAGCATACAAACAAAAACCTCCACCATATGAAAAGAAGTGAACTCCCGAAATGGGAGTGAGACCAGGTGCCTAGGAAGAGTCAGCATCCCGTGCTTGCATGCAACACCCGTCGTTTCAATTCTGTAGACTTGTCACATCCGGTCATTTCCATTTTAGATATAGTATAAAGTATAATCTTTGGTTGGACGGTACAAATGGTCTATGACATAAATTTCATATTCTTATTTTTTTTTTTTTTTTGGTAAAATCATCCAAATTGATGTTTTTTATACAGAATACTGTATTTAAAGAATCCTTATTCCTGTTTTCTAGTGTAACTTTTCACACTCTTTCAAATTATATCATTCACACTTTTTAATTTTCAAAATCATCAACTATGTAAAAGTTATAAAACAAATTCCTATTTTCAGTGATTTTTTACTGAAAAAAGGGGTTTTTTTTCCCGAAAACACCACTTTTGCAATTGAAAATTCCATGAGACAATCTTTTATCTGAAAGAGCGCAAAAAATTCTACAAAGTTAGGCCGGTTTTGTAGGATCAAGGAGGGTTGCAGCAAACCCAGTGATACATCCTAGACTATAATAAATGTAATGTTAAAGCTCAACCAAAGCTCAAACGTTCAACCAAAGCTGATCGTACTTGGCAACATGTGCCCTCGGGGACTCCTGGTCCACCAGCAGTGACACTTACCGAGTGGTGTCTTTGCATTGCATTGTTGTGATGTTAAACGTCTTCAAAGTCAATAGCATCATTTAAGACCAGATAAATTAACAGCATGGACCACACATGCACGTTTCGGGTACTAAACCCTCGTTAGTGATCCTCAATCTAAACAATGTAATATGGTCAAAAAGTGTGAAAATTATTATGTCCAAAAATGTACCAAAAGACGTAGTAGAATGGGTGGGATATGATGCTAGAGGACCCACGTTTTAGAAATTTCAAGGAATTTTGTAACAGAAAATTTCAAATGCGTTGAAAAGACAAACGATCAACCGAAGTTGATCGAACTTGGCTACATGTACCCTCGGGGACTCTTGGTCCGCCAGCAGTGACACTCACCAAGTAGTTCAAATGTTAAACGTCTTCAAATTCAATAACATTATTTTAGACCAGATAAATTAACAGCATGACCAGACATGCACGTTTCGGGTACTTAACCCGAAGGGATCTTTCGATGTACTGCTGTGGGTTCTGCAACCGAGTCTTGTTTAAGATCCCCTAATTTCTTTTGTAGTCAACAATGACGTATTTATCAAACAAATTCCTGTTTTCAAAGAGTTTTCCAAATAAACATAACTTATTTCCTCTCTTATTTTATTCGACTCAGTTTAAAGTTATTCATAATGTCACCACAAGTTTTGTTTCTGCGATACAATCTTGGTCGCATAACACGTAACACACAAAAAATCTCGTTCACGGGAATCCCCTTCGATTAAATAAGGTAGATACTGTCTAAATCTACCTTATAGTTTAGGCCTATCATATGACCATCATTATCAATTATCCGATTGTAATCTATTCTGGTCAGGAGTTGATAAAGGTATATTCAGAGAAAGGAGGGGATCTCCAACAAGACTCGCCCACAGTAAAACCACCAAAAAACAGTGCAAAAATACAGAGCATACACCCACAGAAAGAGACGAAAAAGGGACAAGGAACATCAACTCAACCAAAGAAACATGAAACACAAAAGACAACACAAAAACCAACGAGACCAATGGGCAACCGGTGCCGACTAAGGATGGTCTTCCGCCACGCAAGTAGCAGAGAGTGTAGTTATCTGGACAACATTTAAGCAGAAGATTTTGTGGTGAGCATCGATACATCTCTTTCTATCTGTACATGATGTTACATAATAATCATTCGTATTAGGTTATCTTTGGTTAGAAAATTTTCGAGATATCATTAATCAAGCTCATGCAAACAATCTTACGAATCAACTCCACATTAAATTAGGCGCCGCGCATTCTTTGTAAATTAGATGCATCAAAGCCAAACTGATTCGACTAAAACGATTGGGTATGTATGAAAATATTATTCGCCTTATCAAATGTTGATCCATTCTCGCAGATTCCTCACAACAAAATTTTAATGCTTAGTCATATTTAACAGAAAACATATTCCAGCTACTTACAAACAGAGATTTTAATATGCAGTTTTATCGTCTGGTTTTGTTATTATATAACCCAGTACTTTCTTCAGAATTCCAGACCTGCAGATTTTTATACTCCACATTATCTACGAAATTTCATTCAGTGAATTCAGTGAACTAAATGAATTTCAAATCAAAGTCTGATGAAAGTGTCAGAAAATGAAACAATTAATAAAAAATTTGCTATGACATCTTACAAATTAAGATATCACGTTCATGTACCACGCTATATAAATATCTATCTGAACAAATTCTTACCAAATTTTGTGAAAAATTAAAGCTACGGAGACACAAAAAATATTCTGAGTAGTTCCTCACAATGATTTCTTTAAAAGAGATTTTTGATGAAAAGTTATATTGTGTAATGATTTTACCGTCTATTATCAAATTCAAAAGCTATTGAAGAAGCCTAGTCCCTTAAAACTTTCTATGAAATTATAGACAAAGGAAGAGATGACAAATGTGGATAATGACCATATCCCTGTATACAGCACAAAATCGATAATTCAGAAAATCAGGAACCAAGGTAAACAAACAAAAACCTCCACCATATGAAAAGAAGCGAACTTCCAATATCGGAGTGAGACGAGGTGCCAAGGAAGAGTAAGCATCTCCTGCTTGCATGCAACAGTCGCCGCTTCAATTCGATGGAACTGTTACATTTTGTACATCCGGTTATACAATATTTTACAAGAGAAATGCAATATTTTACAAGAATCATCATTATAATGGATTTCAATATATTTTAATTTTATAGATATGACGTAATGTTTTCAATGGATCCCAAATATACATACATGTACAATAGAATATCAATGTCTTTATCATACATTACCAAAAATACCTGCTACTGCTACCTTAAACACCTCAAATTTTCGAACATTCTCTTGCGGATCAAAATATTTAATCATATAAAAAAGATATATATGCAGATTACATAAAAGAATAAACACGAATGCCCCCGGTGGCATCTTTGTTAGTATGAACACTATTTTCTATTAAGTACATGTATGTGAAAGGTCAAGGTCAGGGTCACTCTATGGGTTAAAAGTTCAAAGGTCAAGGTCACGAGGTCAAAAATTCTGGTAGCAATGGAAAGGTCTTGTCACAAGGAATACACATGTGAATATGAAAGCTCTATCACTTCCCACTCAAAAGTTATGCTAAATGCAAAAGTTTTTTAAAGTAGGTCAAAGGTCAAGGTCACAAGGTCAAAAATTTTGTTATCAATGGAAAGGTCTTTGTCTTTAATTCCGGGGGCATAAAAATATTCTGATTTCTATAAATAAATTGAGATATATATTAATTGACCATTGCCGCTTTTACTACTATGCTACATAAGACGTATTACGAATATGTACCTACTTTAAGTAGCACTGATGAGGTTTGAGTATCCGAAACACGTATCGGTGCATTAAAATTGATAAGAAATTATGTTAAGGATGTTATTGATGTCATGATATTTGAACCATCCGATCACTGAATGTACTTGTATCTTCCATAATTGAAGTAATCGGATGTGACGATTCTACCGAATTGAAGCGACGAATGTTGCATGCAAGCATGAGATGTTGACTCTTCCTGGGCACCCATAGTGGGCGTTCGCTTCTTTTCGTGTGATGGAGGTTTTTGTTTGCTTGCTTTGGTTCTTGTTTTATCCTGATTTTGTATCATTTTGGTTTGTGATTTTCTGAATTATCGATTTTGTACTGTATATTGGGATATGTACTGATATTTTGGATTTTCACAGTAGAAATTTACAAATTACCAAAAAACTTTTAGGTCAAGGTTTCCGCTTTCATAAACTAGTTAAGACTTTCTGGGAATTTTACAAAAATTACAGTCAACTTCTTTTAAAATTCGGATCTATACATGCAACAGAGTACATTACTATGGGTATTACACAACCTGTCTTTTATGGTGATATGATAAACAAAATAAAAAGGATCAAAGGTAGGCAGCATAACCATCGAAAATGCGTCAGAATCATCAAACGCCTTTTATACCGTGGGTATGATCCTAATGTCACAAGACGGACACTAGGCTTGGTACTTGACCTATCTACAGTCTTGTACAAGCGCATCCTTGAGACTTGCACTCTGACTGACTGTGACGACGGGACTCCATGACGGGCCCTGTCCAAACCTCTTTAGAGAAGACAGGGTCCCGACCACCTGTCCTCTCTGAATGTCAGTCGGACTCCTCGTGTGATTACATACATGAGCTCGCAACAGCCGGCAGAGCACGGACTGTATTACGCATGCCCTCTTTTTATATCCATTTACATATTCATCTGTGTCTCTGGGGCCTCTGCGTTTCGCGGTCTTGTTTGTGTGATGTCATCTTACAGCGAGGAGGTTGTTTTACACCACGATTGTACGTTCTTCGAGACCTCTGGGTAATTGGAGAAGTGAGAGGGTTGTGCGCACGTAATCCAGGATAACCACACCATTTGCTACTTGCGTGACAGATGGCCGTCCAAAGTCGGCACCGGTTGCCCATTGGTCTCGTCGGTTTATGTGTAGTCTTTTGTGTTTGATGTTTAAATGTCGTGTGTCTCTTTTCTGTCTCGTGCTGTACTCGTCTTTTGTGTTTTTGTATCGGGTGTTTTACTGTTGATGCTGCAACGGGGTCTTGTTGGAGATCTCCTCCCTTCTTTTTATCCATATAGCTTTTCAATTGGTTTTTATTCGATATTTTACTTTCCATTTGAGATGGTATCTGACGTAGACTGATTATGACTTCATCAAATTCTATGGAAACAATCCTAAAAGTTTGGAAGATGACGGTATAAAATCGACGTGTCCGTACCATTTTCATGACGTAACAATTGTATTACGCCAGATACTGTCTTTAAGGGGGAAAACTCCGCACAGACAAAATAGACGACAACTCAAAAATTGAGCTACCACATATCGAATGCACCATGAAATACTTCATTTCTTTAGAGTTTGAAGTACTAATTACAAATATATTTAAGACTAAGAAAAATTAAGATATCATGAATATATGTACACTTCAAGAAACGCAAATGATGTATTCAAATATTAAATTTCGTTAGGAAAAAAATCAAATGCACGTATTGAAAATTGATTAATCCATTCTATTCATTGTCTTTCGGAACAAAATATAGAGTATATAAGTAATGAAGTAAATATGACATACAGCGTTTGGATAACCATTTTTTTAAATTCTAATAATAATAATAAACTTAAAAAAAAACCATTAGTTATTCAGTCTCAAAGTCGAGAAGGTATGGCAAAATCAAAATTTTCATTAGAGCAGTTGCGAACCCCACACTCCGAAGTAATACCAGGTGCTCGGGGAGAGGAAGCGTCTACTATCTGCGTGATTTTATAAATAAAAAGATATTGAAAAGAAAATTAAAAGCTATTTAATACATGGATAATATAAAACTATGAATCAAAATGTTTTAAACTCACACTTCATTTTATTCTTTTTCTAAATCCCTTTAGCAAGCAGGAGCCATTAAAAATTCGTAATTGTATTGACACAAAATTTTAGTCTCTATCAAAAATTCAGATTTTCCATTTCTGTTATCTTTAGAGTATCCATTAATTCATAAAAATTTTACAAATGGACCGGGCTGTTTTCGAAGATAGTATCGTCCCATATTTTATCAATTAGATGCGTGGTCTTAAAAGCAAATTTTCTTTATCTGTAGAGATAAACTGCATAGAGAATTGAATATGAAATGTCTATTTGTATCAAAGGGAATCGTCGTGGTCAGACGCAATCTCCTACGCATGCGTCCGATTTCAGTTCCGGTACATCAGTCAAATTTGAAATTCAAACACAAAAACTAAGTAAGACTTGAAAATGCGCTATCAAAGGGCAAAAATATCATAGAACTGTTAAGCTAAGGTCAGTTCGTTTGTTTCTTTCTGTTTTGCGTCCTCGTGCTATTAGGTTTGAACCCAAAGTCACAAAACCAAACAAAGTTATAACCAAGGCATTAAATGTCTACAACTATCAGAGAAAAATTGTTTGATTTTTTAAACATCTTACATAACAATGTGAAAGTACTGTAATGATTCAAGACATTGTGGTATTAATTTACCTTTTGTTGAGTAAAATTTGTAAAAAATTAAATGAAACAAGTTTATGTCAGATTTCTCATTCTCAAATAATATAAAAAATTGCAACTTTGTATTATTATATTCTTGTTTGTTTTTCCCCGTGGCTGGCTGGTAGCTTCCTTGATTTCAAAAGGACACAAAACAGAATAAAAACGAGAAATGGCTTACTTAAAAAAAACAAAAACAAAACAAGAATCAAAACAAACCCATTCAGAAAAGAGAAAAAATGGTTCGGAAATGTCTTGCCTATGTATTGAAATTGGCTATTACATTGTATAAACTCAGGTGTTCCCTCTTTAAAAGAAAGGCGGGGATCTCTAACAATACCCGGCTGCAGCACCCACAGGAAAACTTCAAACATCAAATTCAAGACAACTGAGTAAATGGACAAGTGGAAGAGTTTTATGAACGTACATATGTGGGTTTAGTACCCGAGGGCACATGTAGCCAAGTTCGATCAACTTCGGTTGATCGTCTGTCTTTTCAACACTTTTAAAGTTTTCTGTTAAAAAATCTTGAAATTTCTAAAACGTGGGTCCTGTAGCATCATATCCCACCCATTCTGCTACGTCTTTTGGTACATTTTTGGACATAATAATTTTCATACTTTTTGGCAATATTACATTGTTTAGACTAAGCATCACTGACGACGGTTTAGTACCCGAAACGTGCATGTCTGGTCCATGCTGTAAATTTATCAGGTTTTAAATGATGCTATTGAATTTAAAGACGTTCAACATTTGAACTGCTTGGTGAGTGTCACTGCTGGTGGACCAAGAGTCCCCGAGGGCACATGTAGCCAAGTTCGATCAACTTCGGTTGATCGTCTGTCTTTTCAACGCATTTAAAATTTTTCTGTTAAAAATTCTTGAATTTTCTAAAACGTGGGTCCTGTAGCATCATATCCCAACCATTCTGCGTCGTCTTTTGGTACATTTTTGGACATAATAATTTTCATACTTTTTGGCAATATTACATTGTTTAGACTAAGGGTCACTGACGACGGTTTAGTACCCGAAACGTGCATGTCTGGTCCATGCTGTAAATTTATCAGGTTTTAAATGATGCTATTGAATTTAAAGACGTTTAACATTTGAACTACCTGGTGAGTGTCACTGCTCGTGGACCAAGAGTCCCCGAGGGCACATGTAGCCAAGTTCGATCAACTTCGGTTGATCGTCTGTCTTTTCAACGCATTTAAAATTTTTCTGTTAAAAATTCTTGAATTTTCTAAAACGTGGGTCCTGTAGCATCATATCCCACCCATTCTGCGTCGTCTTTTGGTACATTTTTGGACATAATAATTTTCATACTTTTTGGCAATATTACATTGTTTAGACTAAGGGTCACTGACGACGGTTTAGTACCCGAAACGTGCATGTCTGGTCCATGCTGTAAATTTATCAGGTTTTAAATGATGCTATTGAATTTAAAGACGTTTAACATTTGAACTACCTGGTGAGTGTCACTGCTCGTGGACCAAGAGTCCCCGAGGGCACATGTAGCCAAGTTCGATCAACTTCGGTTGATCGTCTGTCTTTTCAACGCATTTAAAATTTTTCTGTTAAAAATTCTTGAATTTTCTAAAACGTGGGTCCTGTAGCATCATATCCCACCCATTCTGCGTCGTCTTTTGGTACATTTTTGGACATAATAATTTTCATACTTTTTGGCAATATTACATTGTTTAGACTAAGGGTCACTGACGAGGGTTTAGTACCCGAAACGTGCATGTCTGGTCCATGCTGTAAATTTATCAGGTTTTAAATGATGCTATTGAATTTAAAGACGTTTAACATTTGAACTACCTGGTGAGTGTCACTGCTCGTGGACCAAGAGTCCCCGAGGGCACATGTAGCCAAGTTCGATCAACTTCGGTTGATCGTCTGTCTTTTCAACGCATTTAAAATTTTTCTGTTAAAAATTCTTGAATTTTCTAAAACGTGGGTCCTGTAGCATCATATCCCACCCATTCTGCGTCGTCTTTTGGTACATTTTTGGACATAATAATTTTCATACTTTTTGGCAATATTACATTGTTTAGACTAAGGGTCACTGACGAGGGTTTAGTACCCGAAACGTGCATGTCTGGTCCATGCTGTAAATTTATCAGGTTTTAAATGATGCTATTGAATTTAAAGACGTTTAACATTTGAACTACCTGGTGAGTGTCACTGCTGGTGGACCAAGAGTCCACGAGGGCACATGTAGCCAAGTTCGATCAACTTCGGTTGATCGTCTGTCTTTTCAACGCATTTAAAATTTTTCTGTTAAAAATTCTTGAATTTTCTAAAACGTGGGTCCTGTAGCATCATATCCCACCCATTCTGCGTCGTCTTTTGGTACATTTTTGGACATAATAATTTTCATACTTTTTGGCAATATTACATTGTTTAGACTAAGGGTCACTGACGAGGGTTTAGTACCCGAAACGTGCATGTCTGGTCCATGCTGTAAATTTATCAGGTTTTAAATGATGCTATTGAATTTAAAGACGTTTAACATTTGAACTACCTGGTGAGTGTCACTGCTCGTGGACCAAGAGTCCCCGAGGGCACATGTAGCCAAGTTCGATCAACTTCGGTTGATCGTCTGTCTTTTCAACGCATTTAAAATTTTTCTGTTAAAAATTCTTGAAATGTCTAAAACGTGGGTCCTGTAGCATCATATCCCACCCATTCTGCGTCGTCTTTTGGTACATTTTTGGACATAATAATTTTCATACTTTTTGGCAATATTACATTGTTTAGACTTAGGATCACTGACGAGGGTTTAGTACCCGAAATGTGCATGTCTGGTCCATGCTGTAAATTTATCAGGTTTTAAATGATGCTATTGAATTTAAAGACGTTTAACATGTAAAACGAATAACCAAACCGTTTACTACGAATATGACAGGTGGTCATCCAAAATCAGCGCCAATTTTTGGCATGTTTTACATGTAGCAATTGGATGTTGCAGATTCACTCCTTTCATTTGCTAACCAAAAATGAATTTGTTTATAATGAAGCTAGATTGATGTTTGCAGATTTTGAAATCACTGAAATAAGATTTTCTTTTCTTAAAGTACATTGTATAGCTTATATGTATTCATTTAAGTAGCGCTACCTACGAGAGAGATCTATGAAACTGATTGTTTGCATAATTAGGAGCATTATTGAGTGACAAATATGGGTAATGACCATATCCTAATACACAGTACAAAATCGATAATTCAGAAAATCATACTCAAAATACAAAAACAGGATAAAAAGGAACGAAAGAAAACAAACAAAAACATCAACCACATAAAAAGAAGCGAACTGCCAATTTAGGAGTGAGACCAGTATCTTGTTGTTTTTTTCAACTCTGTTTTACATGAGTTAAAGAATATCCTGACGATAATCTCAACAGCACACACAATAGAGTACCAAATTGAACATTGACGGACCCCTATCAAGCTAGAGGTGGGACCAGGTGCCCGGGAGGAGTAAGCATCCCCTGTTGGCTACTTGCACCCGACGTAGATGTTCATGCACGGAAATGAAAACATATTACATAGTTTAGATTTAGGATCACTGACGAGGGTTAAGTACCCGAAACGTGCATGTCTGGTCCATGCTGAAATTGTATCTGTTCTTAAATGATGCTATTGGATTTGAAGACGTTAAACATTATATGAAGAATACATGCACTGTCTGTGGTTTATAGACAGTGCTATGGCGATCATGTCAGAGAAAAATATTCAAAACACTTACTGTCAAACACCTCGCGGGGAACTTTTTTACGAGCTCCATACGGCAAAGGGCCTAAGTTTGACACAAATGAGTTAAAGAATATATTGACGATAATCTCAGAAACACTCAAAATACAGCACCAAATTGAGCATCGACAGACCCCTATCAAGCTAGGGGTGGGACCAGGTGCCTGGGAGGAGTATGCATCCCCTGTTGGCTACATGTAGCATTTCGGTGTTGCAGTGCTCTTTTGTGGGGTCTTGTTGAAGATACACTCCTTCTATTTTAGAACCATTATTGAGTGTTACGTCTTGATTGTACATCCTCTGCATTTATTACAATCACTCAGAACATATTATGCCTGTTTTTTTCCTATTTTTATCCTACTTTTGTTTTAAGTGACATAATACTAGAAACGTTCATAATTTTATGAATTGTCTTGTAAATTTTCCTTATCTTTTAAAATTGTTTTGAAATCAACATTAATATAAACAATCCATTATTAAAGTATACGTGGTCTCACTCCCATATCGGGAGTTCGCTTCTTTCCATATGGTGGAGGTTTTTGTTTGTTTGCTTTGGTTCCTGTTTTATCCTGATTTTATAATCCTTGGGTTTCTAATTTTCTGAATTATCGATTGTGTACTGTATACAGGGATATGGTAATAAATCATATTTGTCATACTCCCAATAATTCTTTTGATCTTATCTATTTTTTAAAAAAATGCATAAACAATGTACATGTGATATTCTAATAAAGAATGATTTGAGATCTACTAGTCCTGCTCACAACACTCAGACTCCGGTACTCTTTTTCGCGCTGCTAACGCACCGGGTCTTGTCGTCGCCCGCTATCTTGGTAAGTACATCTTTCCGCGTCGCAATTTTAGCGGAAACTAGAACAGGGGAATCACGATGATATTGACAGCGAGGGGATCATATATTAACTAATTATTGACTTATCTTTAAGATGTTATATAAAGTCCAACACCAAGTGTAATTCTGCCATTATAAAACAAAGGAGGAAATCTCTGACCGCATTGGATTCACCCGTGGAATTTAGCGATACGAAAACCACCCCAGCCAGAGTTTTCATTTTGATCATTAGAACTCATAGAAATTACATATTTGATTAACGAATCAATGATTATATTGATTAATTTGACAATACAAAGGTAAGAACAATTATGTTTGTTTAAAATACAGGCCAAATAAATATGATTTATGCAAGGCGAAATCTCTCTTTGCCCTTTAAGAGCTGAAAGTTATTACCTCGCGTTTCACAACGAGGTTATATGTTATAGAACTAGATATCTACAAGGATCCCTTTTAAAGCGGTAAAATAATCAAAATAATTTCCATGACAGTTGAAACCATTTAATTTCATAAAGCATCAATTTTAAAAACTTTTAAAAAGTAGTAAGAAAAAATATGAAGTAGAGTTTTTTTCAATTCTTTTCGAGAGTGGATACATACATGTAATTAAGGAGGCAACGAACTTTAAGAGAAGGCGAAGGATTCCCAGTCTTTTACATCACGTTTTTGCAGCCTGCCGCTCGGACCACTGTGTGCTATATCAGAATTCTTTTTCTTTATTCGACCAAAATCAGCTAAATTACAGTTATCAAGGTGCATAGTATATGATTTAATGCAACGTCCTGTAATGCAAGTGCTTAGCCCCATAAACTTAATCCGGTATGAACCTTCAGATGCCTGGCTTGTTTCTTTGTCTACACCGGAAACAAGGATGTTTTTCTCTTGTTTTCCTTTCAAAAACCAGCTTCCCTTGCATGTTTTGATCAAATATTCGTCATCTTTAAGTTTACTATTGAAAACAAGAACATGCCACTCCTTCCAATAATACTTGTTGTTCAGATAGCTACGTAGTGTGTTTGCTAGGTCCTGATTATCATACTTTCCCCACTCTTGCACCTTCGCATTAACATCAATTTTGGCCGCCTTTTCCCAGCTATTTACTACAGTGTCGTCCACCGAAGCTAAATGTTCCCCAAGCGCAGCAACTTTCCTTTCCCATATGTTTTGTATCATCTCATCAAAGTCCGTTTCATTTCCACTGGCAATTTGTTGATAAGCCACTTCAATTTCCATTCCTTTCCATAACAATGCAATAATCCTTTCAAGAATCGATTGGACTTCAAATCTGTCATAGTTTGTGAATTCCATGGCTGCTTTAGGAATGTTTGCTGTCAGAGCACCAGATTCCATGGTTCCTAGCAAAATCTTATTTGCGGCACCTGATTTAAATTGAAATAATATGTGGTCCTTGTTTGGATCACTAGGATTTTCCATATAATGACGAATTAGTTTCGACATTGACAAAATGTCAAGTTCATACCGGCTAAACTGAGAATAAAGGCCAATTTTGGTAATCAGTCTTTTTGTGACCGCGAACTGAGTGAACACTTGGTCAAATTTATCATCAATTTCCGAAAACTTCTTTTTCATTAAAGTTAGTTCTGCCGATTGACTCGTTGGAAGGAATGTACCTACCAGTGACAGTAGGCCACCCACGCTTCCTAGATACGGTCCTACTTTGCCAGCTAGACCTCGACACTTGTTTTTGAAACCTATCGATTTCATAAGTTTCTTATGAAGAGGGAGATTCGCGGTATCTAATTTGATCGAGTCAAGGATCATAGAGCCGGCGATGAATCCAGTTTTAACTTTCTCAAGGATTGCCGTGGCAGACTGTTTTCCTTTCTTGGCCTTCCCTTTTTTGCATGTTACGGTAGTGACGCAACACAACACGAGAATTATGAGATGTATTTTCATGCTTTGTGCTGTAATAAAGAGGTAAAATCTATAATATGGTTAACTAATGCTGAAAATGTCAGATCGCTATACGCGTTTTACCAGAAATCGCATCGAAATGCGTGAGGGTAAAAGAAAATAATATTAACAAGAGGCCTAAGGAGCCATACTGCTCAAATGCGAACTAACTACCTAACCACCATGGTGAGGGATTACCTGTACCTTCCTTTTTTGTGTTGTAATCAATGTTTGATGTTTCTGTAGTCTGTTACGATTGTTTTGTATAATGTTCTAGTGAATTTTGTTGTGTCTTTTTGCGATTAGTAGTTTTGAATTATGATGTCATTTATGTGTCACTTTTTTGTGGGTTTGTTTCGCTAGGTGAGTGCAGGGTGGTCATGCTGGAGATCATTCCCTTTCCTTTATTATCTTTTTGAATGACAGAACTAAAGGAATTTTAAATTCTATTTTTAAAAATGGATAAATGAATAAGTGAATGACTTAATGAGAAAAATGCAAACAGCCATTTGTAAAAAAAACAATTATATCAATTCAGAATTCAAAAAAAGTAAAATCAAAAGATCACATGTAATTTCTCTTAACAGCAATATCAAAATCTAAAATGTGACACAATCGCAGTGAAAGCATAAATGATACCTAAATTGTGTTTTCTAGGAAAACGTTAACCACATTGAAGGGTTACATGAAAGTGAAACTAAAAGGCATTTTAAAGCATGAATATTCTTTGAACCATCGAATACAACATCATGCCTATCAATTTTTATTAAAATCTACAAAGTGATTCTAGTAATGGAACGCTAATTTGTGCAAATGAAAACACCTACTCTTTTTTATACGAGAAATTTAGGATTAAAAGAAATATTATTCATATTTGTCATATAATTGATATGATATTAATGTTGTTTTGTTGGTAGGTTGTTCTCGTTGTCCCTATCTGTTCATTCATCTGGTAGTTTTGCGTGTTGTCCACCCTGTTATTCTACCTAATATACATGTGTGTTCCGCACTGATAAATTCAACGTGCTCATAATGGACATTTTTCAAGTTGACGTACTTCGGACTTCGAACTCCGGACTTCTCACTTTAGGGGTCATATAAAAGAAACCAGGTGCGATTAAAAAAGTAAAATCTGAACGCACAATGAATGAAAGTACACATGAGAGCTTTAAATACATGTATATATTTCACTCATAAAAACAAATAAATTTTTCACAACATGTACTCTAAGCTCATTGGAATGGAATCAACATTTTGCTTTTGTGACACAGTCCCTTCGAAGTGCGTTTTCCGAAGTGCGAAGATCGCGAACATGAAAAATGCCCATTGAGGATCAATTAAGTATTTTTCTTTCTTGCGGCATTTAATGTTATTGAGGGTACGTGAAATTAGGAAAACGAAATCGAAACCAGATTCCAAAAATAATACTAAAAAAGACAGTGTTTTTGTATTTATTTAACAAAAGAGGGGATCTCCAACAACACCAGGGTGCAGCACCCACAGAAAAACACTCAAAGCAAAAAACACAGAGCAGACAAGCACAGAAAGAGACGTAAAATGGACAAGGGACGTCAACGCCCAACACAGAAACATCAAGCACAAAGGACTACACATAAACCAACGAGACCAATAGGCAACTGGTGCCGATTTGGACGGCCATCTGCCACGGAAATAGCAGAAGGTGTGGTCATCCTGAATTACGTGTGCACAACCTCCCACTTTTCCGATTACCCAGAGGTCTCGGAGAACGTACAATTATTGTGGTGTAAAACAACCTCCTGACTGTCAGCTGACCACACACAAACAAGACCGCAAAACGCAGGGGCTCAAGCAACACAGATGAATATGTAAACAGATATAAAAAGAGGGCGTACGTAATACAATCCGTGCTCTGCCACCGCCAGCTCATGTATGTTATCACCCGAGGATTCCGACTGACATTCAGAGAAGATAGGTGGTCGGGGCCAAATTTATTTAGTCAAGACCAAATTTTTAAATTTTAAAATTTTTAAAATTCAAATTTTTTTATTTGTTAAAACAAAAACACGGCAACAATGGGCAAAGGGGTAGGGCCACGAGACCCCTAAATCGGCCCTCGATTTTTCTATGGAAATAAATTTCATGGGGAATACCTGATATCTCTCATGAAAATACACAAATGTTTACCGCTTTTAATGAAAAGAAAAAATTACACCAAACATGGTGCCATTTAACTGTAATGACGTCATGAAGTGACGTCATTTTGACGTTATGGATAAAATATGGCGAAAATTGCTTGGAATTTTGTCTTTTGTGGAAGAATTCAATGTGGCCGCTTGCGTTAACTGAGATAAAAAGGTTATGACAAAAGGACATAATGATTCACTTTCACATATTATTTTTTCATCCTAGTTAATGCATGCGGCCAATGCTAATTTTATAGAAATATGTAGTTTTTGCATAAATTTCGCGGAATATGACCAATTTAGGTGTTTTCAAAGGGCTAAAAGCTATTGATAAACGCAATGTTTACAAAAGATAGATTCTTGATTCAGTAGAGAGCGTTCCAAAATGTCAAATCCCAGTTAAAAATTCTATGAAGTACAATGTTCAAAATTAGGGCCAATATCGGGCTTCGTGGCCCTACCCCTTTAAATACTTACATTCCGTCACCATAGGTACAATAACTACATATAATTCGATGGAAAACAATATCAACATAAATCAAAACAAAATAAAATATCAAAATATTTCAGTTATTCCAATGAGAAAAAAATAATTCTGAGCCATGTCGTTAACAAAACAAAGTTGATTGATAATACTCACCAAAACTAAAACTATTTGCAATTTATCACACATATATGTTTATTATTTTGCAAGAAGTATCTGTGCCTGACAACTCAGCCGTATGAAGTACTTTCTTTATTAATCCTATCTCTAAATCTTTCTCTTCCTGTTGGCCCTTTTACTTTAGTCACTCTTTGCTATTTTCACTGTATATGGAATGAAAGAAATAATTCAATCAAGCAACCATTAGATTTCAACTCTTTCAATAATATTCATCTGAATAAATTGTTTCATATGCCCCTTGGTATTAGACATCCGAGTCGTCCTCTAACGTGTACCACCAACGTTTGATTAGAAATATAATTTTCATCTTAATTCATTTCAAAGTATCTATAATTGGGCCCTATTGATTCTCAAAATTTCTTTTTTCGGTCCAACATACTAGTATTTACCCTTAAAAAATCGGAGACTGATTCTTGGAAATCTGAGTGCATTCCACACTTGCACCAGACTCTGGAGATTGTTGTCCTCCGTGTTTCTATGGAGCTGTATGATTGTCTCCGTCTGTTTGTCCTCCGTGTTTCTATGGAGCTGTGTGATTGTCTCCGTCTGTTTGTCCTTCGTGTTTCTATGAAGCTGTGTGATTGTCTCCATCTGTGTGTCTTCCTTGTTTCTAAGGAGCTGTGTGATTGTCTCCGTCTGTTTGTCCTTCGTGTTTTTATGAAGCTGTGTGATTGTCTTCGTCTGTTTGTCCTCCGTGTTTCTATGGAGCTGTGTTATTGTCTCCGTCGGTTTGTCCTCCGTGTTTTTATGGAGCTGTAAGATTGTCTCCATCTGTTTGTCCTCCGTGTTTCTATGGAGCTGTGTGATTGTCTCCGTCGGTTTGTCCTCCGTGTTTCTATGGAGCTGTGTGATTGTCTCCGTCTATTTGTCCTCCGTGTTTCTATGGAGCTGTGTGATTGTCTCCGTTTGTTTGTCCTCCGTGTTTCTATGGAGCTGTGTGATTGTCTCCAATTTTTTGTCCTCCGTGTTTCTATGAAGCTGTGAGATTGTCTCCGTCTGTTTGTCCTCCGTTTTTCTATGAAGCTGTGTGATTTTCTCCGTCTGTTTGTCCTCCGTGTTTCTATGAAGCTGTGTGATTGTCTCCGTCTGTTTGTCCTCCGTGTTTCTATGGAGCTGTGTTATTGTCTCCGTCTGTTTGTCCTTCGTGTTTCTATGGAGCTGTGTGATTGTCCCCGTCTGTTCGTCCTTCGTGTTTCTATGGAGCTGTGTTATTGTCTCCGTCGGTTTGTCCTTGGTGTTTCTATGGAGCTGTGTGATTGTCTCCGTCGGTTTATAGAGATAAATATACCATCGGCATCTCCAGAAACTGCTCTATCTCCTCCCGTTAATAAAAATTGAATTACAATTTTCTATTAGAAGATATTCACGGGCTTCATTTATCCATGTAAAAATTTCATGAGAGATACTTAACTGTTTGATATATAGTTATACGCATTAGCTATATTCATGTATTATTTTGATATAAATGATTTATGGCATGGATCAAGTCATTAAGAGATCAATCAGAATGGCAAAATTTTCAATGTCGATTTTCTCGAAAACAGGAAAATACATAAAATACTCTTCACGGGCAGGAACGAGTTACGTCGCCTTACAGTACCGTTGTCAGAAGTATTTAAAGTTCAGCACTTAAAACCGTCAGTTGACATTATGCAATAGGTGAGGATATGTTGGAAACATTCCGTTGTCATTTAAATTATCGACAAAATTTCAGTAAAATCACAAATAAATCATTAGGTAACCGGTTATTTCTTTTAAAAAGCATACGGAGGATAGCCACACGCTTCAGTAATACATTATTACCATGAAATGAATAAAACTCCTTTTATGTTACGAGGAGATCTAATTGGCGATGACCTACTGTAAACAACGAAAACGGAAATTTGAACAGGAGAATTATCCTGTCTCTTAATCATTTGATTTTATATACCAATTTTATGTAGAGAATTATCGACAAAATTATACAAATAATATATGTGAATGTTCGTCTTGACTCTTAACGGTATTTGGGCATGAATGAAGAATTGAATCTTTATTTCGAATCTAAGGCTGAGCAATTAAATTAGCTTAGTTAATTCTTAAAGTATTAAGCTCTCTTTTTTAAGCTGAAAAGGAGGATATCATATAATTTTCAGGTTACGTTAACATAGATCGTATAGAATAGATTTGAAATTGAAAATATGATTCATGAATATGAAGAGGTGTAGGTTGAGTTCATGAATTTATACATTGATCAATTAAACAACAATTGTTAAAGGGATTTTGAAGTCATATAATGGTATATATAGCGTAAAAACAAAGACATCAAATATCGGGCATTGAATACATTTTGATAGCCTCAGCCTTCATCACGTATTTGTTCCGAACGTTCTTAACATGAAATCGCTCTTTGATCTAGAATTTTCGCATGCTTTTTTTTTTCAAGAAACAATAAGATTCTTACCTACAGATAGGTTATTAGGCACCGTTTTATCGAAGGGACAAAATTATATCAAATACATAAAAATGAATATAAACGTACAAAGTAATAAAATACTTGAAATAAAGTGGCCATTATAATTTTGCCAATAGTAGCTTCCTATAACTGCTATACACTTACTGGAGACCCGCCCCCCCCCCCCCCCTTCCGGCGAAAAAAAACCTTTTTTGTAGTCTTGTAGTCTTTGAAATCCCCTAAAGCAGATTTCCCTCGCCTACCATTAATGATTTGGATTTTCTCTTTAAAACATTAAATTTATAATTTTGCATTCAATAGAGATCTTCGATGGGGGTATGATATAGACCTAACATGTATATCTCAGGTGATGATGAAAATTGTAGTTGATATGTTATTTACATTTGTGTGTGTCTGTATGTAAGTTCGTGTGGGTTTTTTATGTCAGCGGTGTCTCCATCTGTCTGCGTGTGAATTCTTTTGTCCGCGTTTGTTAGGATGTGTGTCTGTATGTGAGTGAGTGCATCTGTCTGTGTCATTTGTGTGTGTCTGTCCATATACATGCCTGTCTGTCCGTTTGTTTTTGCGTATGTCTGTGTATACCCTGTGTCTGTCAGTCTGTCGTTTTGCGCATGTCTGTGTATGTCTTTCAGGATGTTCATGTCTGTGTTTTGATCAGTGTCTGTCTTTGAGTCTGTCTGTGTGAATCTCTTTTTGTTTCTCCCTGTGTCTGTTTTTCTGCGAGTGCTTGACTATGTGTGTCTATCTGCTTGACTTGATGAGAGGTTTTTGTCAAGAAAGAGATATTGGCCTAGTCTGATATTTCGTCTGTCTTGCATGCTGTGATAAACTGTAAAGTAAATAAAGTAAATACATGATTTTTTTTTATGTGTGTGTGAGTACATCTGTGTATGTCTGTCTACCTGTCTGTCTGTCTGCCTTAAAGTTTGTATATCTTTCTGTATGAGTGTGTCTGTTGATGAATGTGTTTGTCTGTATATATGTATTTGTCTGAATATATATGAATTTGTCTAAAACCCCATATATGTGTGAGTGTCTAACCCTTCCCCCTCCAAGAAACCTCTTACATATTCTACAAAAGAAAAAAACAGGAATAGGGTGAAGTGTCCGGGAAGAGTAATTATATCCTGCTCTGTTGAAGTTTTGTGACTTTCTTTATTACAGCACACCATCTGTCTTCCGCCAGTCTGTAAACTTTTCAAAATGTCGTCCTGCAGAACCGATGATGAAAATCAAATTATAAAGTCAACTTTTCAAGAGTGATAGAGACTATTGGTGGATAAAGAGGAGACATTGGTGCAATATATGTATATATATACATTGTATATATATATGATTAGTACAGGTATCATAGTATCATTCCATCCATTAAAATATAAAAGCAGACAACGGACATCTGACAACGGACAGAACTTTCGCAACATTGATTGACAACGGACTAATTTTAGAAAAGTGGTCCAAAATTGAATTCGTCATCATGACACGTCTACCAGAGGAGCATTATATAGACTTGATATTTACATGTATTATTAGTATATTTCTGGAATAAGACCTGAATATTCAAAGATTTCAAGAAAAAGGAAGAATAACACATGTGCAGGACGTGGTGATCAAAGGACGCAAACTCGATCTTCTCTTTTCAAACTGTATATCAGTACCAGAAAAGCATATAGAACGGATGGTTTCCTTCATATCCGTACCTGTGGCATAATGTCAACGGACGGTTTTAAGTGCAGAACTTCAAATACTTCTGACAACGGTACTGTAAGGCGACGTAACGTGTTCCTGCCCGAGCTCTTGCACTCAATGCGCGATATCTAAGCTCATTCAATAAGTTAAAGCATTCAATAATCTTTTCACGTATAGGAAATTTACAAATGTACAAGAAAAGGATAGGTCGTCAGTGTTTCAGATTTCCTAGACTAGTGAAGATTTCAAACACAAACTAATTTCAGCGTCAGATTGACTAATCTCCAATTAAACCATGTAGTGTATCATCCTTGTTTCACCATAAGGGCTCTTAGCATGCATATTACTTGACAAATTAATAGTCTTTTTCCTACACATTTTTAAGAATTGCATCTTAACTGACAGTAAAAGCGGAACTACATAATGGTCCCTGTCCTTAGCATATAGAGAGAAGAGTAGAGGATACCTGCTCTTGCAGGCCTTACCTATTCGACTTTCAGACTGAATACTCGTTAGGTAATTCTTTGATGGTTAGATTTATATATATATGAGCTCACTCCTACCATGCACGGACTGTTTTCGTAAGCCTTTTATTTTTATATCCATTAACATATACTCGTATGTGTGTCGTTTATTCCCTGTGTTTTGCTGTATTGTTTATGTGGTCATCTTACAGTGAGGGGTGATTATACACGTCAATATTTGTGTGTGCTTCTTGTTGACCTGAATAATTGGATAAAGTTGTGCTCACGAAGTCCAGGTAAGTACATTGTTACCACTCAATGTAATAAATATATAAAAAAATATAATATATAAAATATATAAAGATATCAAATTGAATATTTTTCATTTATATTTATTATATGAAATAAATCTTACCTTTCCCAAAGACAACAATTATAACGAATTCTATCCGTCAAACACAATGGTAATGCTTATGATGAGAATGATCCCTAAACTTGCGAATTTTTTTCTTATCAATTGTAATATTCGTTTATAGGGAGTAACATGACGTTTTTACAGTGTTTTGCAGAGGGCTCGGTATGTCTGTTTCTGGTGAATTGCACAGTAGAATTTGATTGAAAGTCTTAAAAATAGATTATCTTTAAAAGTTTATAGAAAACTTTATAAAAAATCAGATATGTTTGGCCACGACATGTCTCATATTTTTCATTATTTTTTTTTCTTTTTTTTTGTGTACAATGTGTATATGATGTCCTCAGAGCGAGATGACCTTTCATTTTTTTCTCTGACGTTCCGTTGCCATGGCGACCAATCTTTTATATACGAAACCCTTTCAACAACTTGAGGCATTTTTATGCATTCCGTTACCATTGAAACGAATGTTGAATGTATATGTGATTTTCTGAACAGTTATTTTGATAATTCAATGCTCCTTCTTACTGTATGTAATGTATATTTGATACAATTTCAAGAAAATTGGTTATTCAAAATGTGCCATTTCGGGTCAATTTAGGCCTCAAACTACCTATATTTCACTTACTTTTGACATGAGTAATAATATAGTTGCACAAGATTTGAATTACACTTGCCTATTTCCTGAATAGTACTATCCTAGGACTTCATGGGAATCGAAGGAAATCTATGTAGAAATGAGATTTTTCTGTTTATATGCCTTTTATCATTTGTGTCACACTTATGCCCTTTGCCGTGTGGAGCTAGTAAAAAAGTTTCCCGCGAGGGGTTTGACAGTAAGTGTTTTGAATATACTTCCCTGACATTGTCGCCATAGCGCTTTCTATATAGACATAACGTCAGGCAGTGCATGAATTATATATATTTTCATTTCCATGCTTCATAAACATCGACGGCGGGTGCGGCTAGCCAACAGGGGATGCTTACTCCTCCCGGGCATCTGGTGCCACCTCTGGCTTGCTGGTGGTCCGTCGATGTTTAATTTTGTGCTCTATTGTGAGTGCTGTTGAGATTATCGTCAGGATCTTCTTTAACTCATTTGAAATAGGTTATTTGGTACGAAGGTGTAAATACCTGTAAAAAGTAAAAAGATCTATGCCTGCTATCATTACAAAACTTGGTATGTATATGTATTAAGGACAATTTGATGCTATCATGACTTTGAGAAAATGTCATGGTTATTTGCCCAATTTTCAAGGTCATTGAACAATATTTGCTATTTTCAGGCCAAATTTTGTGATTTTTCACTAAAATTGGACATAATTAACAATAAACGGTATGGTACTTCGCTAAAACAATTAATTAGAGGTGAAAGTATCATGAAATGCCTTATTTACTGGGATGAGTATCAAAATTATCATAGTCTATTGAAGACCAAAATAAATGTCACTTATTGTACGAGAAAAAATCTAGAAAATCTCAATATTATGCTCTGTTGGAAATTATGTGATACGTAGAAGTAAAATACAATTTAACAAAACTGTGATGAATTCTACTTCTTTTGATAGCTTATTCAACTGTAAATGTTTAAGATCAAAATATCTAATGAAAAAGTTAAGTACATCAATAAAAATAATTGGAATTCCTGTTTGTTGTGTAAATTGAGTCTAAAGTTAGAAATGACCTTGAGTTTTAGACAGATGACCTTGAAATGATTTGAAGGTCAAGTGTTAATGATAAGTGTAACTTGAATACAGGTATGCTATTACATAATCATATGAAGCAAAAATTGATAAAAAAAAAGTAATGCTTTTTAATATGCGCAATACATAAACATCGATTCCAAGTTGCTATAGCAACGGTTTTTGACTAGTTTTCATGAGAAAATGGTAAGTTTCAACATATATTTTATTTCATGATTTTTCCAGCCATGGATATTAATTTTGTCAAGGGGACATCAAATTCCCAAAACATGTGCCAAATTATGGTTTTCATCCTTAAAAAAGTCGAAAACAGGCAAACAATGACCCTAAAAATAGACCTAATTTTTCCTTAATTTTGACATATTTTGACTAAATATGAACAACTACCTTATCATCCCTCCCCTAAAAAACTTCTTCGTTTTAGTATTGAAATTACAAAGAAAAGTTTTTTCATGTTCATAAAGTAAGTTTTTACTATAGTTCCCATGGCAACAGGATGCCACAATATGACTTATTTCTCATATATATGAGGGTATTAAATAGATGGCAACCGTGGTTTAGATATAACAATGTGGTGTGCTTTCATTGTTTTTACATTAAGCATGATAATTAAAGAAAGTTTACTCAAACCCATGACATGCGATGGCCAGCTGTTTTTTTTGTTTTTTTTTACAGAGAATCCATATTTTAAACTAAACCATGCCGTTTAGCTTTATGCATCTTTATGATCTTTAATGGGGATGAATATTTGTTATTATAAACTCCTTACGAGATGATCGATGGTACCTATGAAATGTGCCAGGAAAATAAATTGCGGAGACATCTTTATTGTCATGTTACGTGAGCTATTCGATAATCTTTAAATATGTACAAGGAAATAACTACAATGTCATTTACAAATGTAAACGTTAACACACATCATTACGAGTTCAAACATTCTTATCATTCTAATTGTGCTATATTTAAACTAACTTTTGTGCAAAGAAATTGCACAAATTTCAATTCAAAATAGTGAAGCCAGAAGTCGCTTATGAAATGAATTTACTTTGGCAGAAAGCATCACTGATGAGGATTTACTATCCGAAACACGTGTCTGGTGCATTGAAATTGATTTTGAAAAGATTTGGAATATTTTCGTATCATTATGAAAAAAAATTAAAACCTATTAGACAGTTTTATGTATCAATCAAATGGTGATGTCTCATTTCTGTATGTAATTACGTACTGTAATTATTGTGTTTATATCGTACAAGTACTTGTAAATTCAGCGTGTTAGATTATATGAATTTTCTCCATCAAAAGATGAGATTTGTTTTGGGAAAAAATATATTGATTTAAGCAGTTTAATAGAACTTGCTACCATTCATAAATGAGGTAATTAATTTATATTTCGCATTTCAAACGAAAATGATTATCATGTTGATATTGTCAATATTGAAATTCATGTTCTATAGTCTGATTTCAAATATTTGATAAGTTGAACAAGTGCTTAGAATTTTAACAGGAACACATAGGAATGATGTATTCATCAATTCAGGTTTTTCCTTTTCAAACAAAAATATTCACTTCGTCACAATTAGTATGATTGATGTGTTAATCCGGTTTTATCTTACTGAACCGAAAATAAGTTTTATATCTTGCCATAAAAATATATTTGAAACAGAAAAAATGGACACAATAAGGTTGAACTTTGACGAGGATAAAAACTTCAGTGAACTCAATATGAAGAAAACCGCATTAGTGATATGCCTTATATTTTCTTCTGTTCTTCTATTAAGCATCAAACCAAGTAGCGCTCAATTCGATCGTAAGTTATCATTTAAGTCTTCTATTTTATTGATGTTACGATTGCTTTTTATTCTTAAAAAGTAATCATATTGTTTCTTTCGAAAAAGTGGGAGGATTGTACGCACGTAATCCAGGATAACCACACCTTCTTCTATTTTCGTAGCAGATGGCCGTCCTAAGTCGGCACCGGTTGCCCATTGGTCTTGTTGGTTTATGTGTAGTCATTTGTGTTTGATGTTTCTGTGTTGTGCGTTGACGTTCATTGTCCCTTATGCGTCTCTTTCTGTGCTTGTCTGCTTTGTGTTTTTGCATTGGGTGTTTTGGGGTTTTGCTGTTGGTGCTGCAACCTAGTGTTGTTGGAGATCCCCTCCTTTGCTTTATCCGTAATCTGACAAATTGTACTTATTTTATACTTCATGTGCTAAGAAAACCCTAACTATTCCTTTACGAAAAATGGAAAATATTTGGGCATTCTGTGTACTTGGTAAAGTTTATTCACGCATTCCGGATAACCAAACCAATAATCATGTATATAGCCATTTTAGACGGATTCTGGTGCAAATCGATCTCCTTTTTTTATGAAAACATGTAGTCTATTTTATATATCACGTCTTCAAAGTCATATATTGCTATTGTTGTCAAATTAATAAGAAGCAATTGTTGTCAAAGTTTTTTGTTGTTATTGTTGTCAAAGTCATACAGCCCTGACCAGTAGAAAGTTGAACGCCGAGATGACGAAATTTTGAAAGCTAAATGCGAAAGTTTCGTTAACTATTCGTTGACTTTATTTGGAAAGCTACTGAGATGACGAAATTTTGAAAGCTCTAAGAAGCTTTCGAAAAATAGCTGACGAATATTTTGTTAACTAATCTTTGTTAACGAAAATTTTGAAACTATGAGCTTTCAAATCTTCGTCATTCGGAGCGCTCAAAATATTTGAAAGCAATCGCTGACGTAATTTTGAAAGCAATTGCAGAAGAAGAAAATTTGGAATGCAAACGCTTACGAAAATTTTGAACGCTATCGCTGACGAAAATTTTGAAAGCTATCGCTGACGAAAATTTTGAAAGCTATCGCTGACGAAAATTTTGAAAGCTTTCTGAACGCCTCGGGCGAATTCCTCTGCACAGATTGGAGGATGAAAGAAGCCGTCTCTTTATTGTTGTGACACTTTCTCGACTTTGAGAATGAATAACGGTTAGGCACTTCCTTTATCACGCTGGGAATTCCCATAAAGCGACAGTGACTTATACACTAAAATTTACCTGAGCGCCGTGACGATGGAAAGATGAGTAAATGTTTATCTATACATATTAACACGCATGTATCTGTACATAATTTAATTCATGTGTTCAATATTAAATTATAAATACTACGTCTAAGTTAAGAGGCAGGACATTAAGGTTTTGAACAGTAAATGCACTTTTTAGATTTCAAACACGTACATGTACGTTATAAAGCGATTTAAGTTTGAAATGAAAATCATATGAAGCGCTTTCGGCTGATGATCAGTTGGAGACTTTGATGATTACATGTATGTAAATGATGAAAATCAAAATCTATCTTTATAAGGAGACTTTTGTTCAGCGAAATAGTGTCTGTATGAGCTATGCTAAATGGATATTATCATTTGCAATGAGATATTTGGTTATTGAGAGATAAAATCATCATAAAATCATGTTGATAAAGTAATTTAAACAAAACACACGTTTGTCCATCAGTCGATGCAATTTCACTTTTTGTATAATGTGTTGAATTTTTTATATAAGTTATCATTTGAGTCGAAACCTCGGCTCTTAATGTAAGATGAGACGGGTGGACAGGCACCAAAAACGGTTTTCGGACAATGATTCAAATATGAAAAGTGCTAGTGCAATGAAACTTCATACACCTACTCACCATAAGTCAAGGATGACCCCCAGTCATTTGGGGGTCAAAATTGTCAAGGTCATAGGACTCTGGTGAATTACAATTTTTTCGGATTATATTAGAGCATTATTGCACCTACGATTATGAAACGTTAAAGCGATGTTTCCCATGAGTCATGGATGACCTCTAGTGATTTTTTAGGTCAAAGGTTGAAGTCAAGGTCATATGACTCTGATTATTGAACATGGGTTCCGGATTATATTTAAGCATATATTTCACCTATCATCATGAAACTTGAAAGAAACAATTTCATTGCGTCAAGGATGATACATTTTGATCATAGGTCAAGGCTATAGGTCTGTAGATGTTTGATTTTGTGCTCTATTGTGAGTGCTGTTGAGATTCTCGTCATGATCTTCTTGAACTCATTTGATATTTAATATTGGTTTGCAGATAAATTTAGAACGTATATTGCACCTATTTTCATGACATTTATCAGAAATATTTCCAGTGAGTGAAGAATGACACCTATTGATTTTGGGTTCTAAAGGTCAAAAGTCAAGTTAAAAGGACTCTGATAATCGTTTCTAGATAATGTAAGAGCATGAACTGCACATATCATCATAAAAGTTGCCAGAAATGTTTTCCCTAAGTTGAGGTTTACACAACCAATTGTGCCTCGTTTGAAATTCATGTGAAATGCATATAACATTTACATCAAATTCATATGAAATTTACATGAAACGAGTAAGAACATGAAATTTACAAGTTTTGAATATGAAATTTATGTGAAGTGCCTAATATGAATTTCAAGTTAATTGAATTTCGTATGAATGTCGCAAAGAAAAATTCATGTGAAATTCATGTGAAGTATTTTTATATGAAGTTCATGTGAAATATTCTTGAAATCTAAATATATATGAATTTCATTTAAGGAATGAGTGTCTAATTTTCTGCGTTCATTGCTTTTACACTCTGGTTCGACAGGCGTAAATCTCGTGAACCGCGAAGCAAGAAATACTAAAAATATCAGAATCACGTGTCAAGTACAACAAAATCGGTACTATAGAACATATATTTCAATATTAACAATACTCCATTGCAAAGGACCAATATATACGGTTTAATATGAAAAGTTACTGAATAATTGTTATATTTAAAATGTTTTCATGATGAGTCTTAATTTGTTTTTATAAACAATTTGAAGCAAATAAGGCCTTATTTATACTAAGAGAAGTCATTGCTGCATAAATTCATTTCGGTAGCGCCATCTACATTGAAGTACACATAAACTCTGTGGAAACTGTAC
The DNA here is from genome assembly GCA_028142955.1 of Pinctada fucata. Classification (NCBI taxonomy): domain Eukaryota; kingdom Metazoa; phylum Mollusca; class Bivalvia; order Pterioida; family Pteriidae; genus Pinctada; species Pinctada fucata. The sequence goes on along the minus strand of AP027114.1, from coordinate 19,642,008 downwards.
ATATAGACGTACATATAATTGTTATACATATTTCAATGATTTGAGGGTTGTCTTCGACTGTTTCTTCTCTTTAATATCGTCTCTTTCCCCGTACATATGTTGGGAATCTCCTCCTGCTGGCAAATTCAGTATCAGTATGCCCTGCCCACTATGGGGCGCCGTTTTACTTTTTATTTCCTATTTTTTGATATCACAAATTTATTTTTTGATATCAAAAAATTATTTGTGATATCAAAAATTCATTTTTTTTATATCACAAAATCGATTATTTGATATCAAAAAATCGAATTTGTGATATCAAAAATTCGATAAGATTTTGTGAAATCAAAAAAATAATTTTTTTATATCAAATAATCGAATTTGTGATATCACAAAATATGACGGAATTTGTGATATCAAAAAATCGATTTTATGATATCACAAATTCTATTTTTTATATCAAATAAAGGATTTTTTATATCAAAAAATAAATTTGTATAAGCCGTTTTACTATTTATTCCATATTTTTTTTATATCAAAAAAATGAATTTGTGATATCACAAATTAGATTTTTTATATCACAAATTCGAATTTTTGAGAACACAAATTCCGTCATATTTTGTGATAACAAAAAATCGATTTTTTTGATATCACAAAACATGACGGAATTTCTGATATCAAAAAATCGAATTTGTGATATCAAAAAATAGGGAATAAATAGTAAAACGGCGCCTCATAGCCCACTATTTGAAATTCTTGCTCGCACGTTATGTTATTGGACCAACCTGTGTTCATCGTGAAATGAACGTCAAAATTGAATAGGCGTTTAACATAGGAAATCGAATTGGATACTAATTTCATATGAATTTTATGTGAGGCACAAATGGCTGTGTATATTTAATGGTTTTGGAATGAAAATGTCAAAGGTCAAGGTCGACGCCACCATGGAATTTTTTTTATTTTACCTCCTTTTGAAAAAAAAATACTTTAAACTTGAATGGTCGTCTTTGGTCCTAATTTCACAACCTTCATCTTGAAGTTTATCAAGACTTTATGAAGAATGATGTGAATTGATTGATGGATAGTCAAACTTTCGGGAAAATTCATTCTAGACAAGACCCTATACTATATTCCAAAGGCATGCTAGCCAGTAGGGAAATTCTGAGAAAAGAAAGTTAAGGCAATCAAATGTATACAGTTATTTTTTTGAAAGTTTGACGAAATACTTCATCACGTGAAAACATTTCTTCAGCACCTTACTCTGGACAAAAGTATGACAATTTATAAATTTCAGTTGGCTTAATTGTTCAAGCACCACTATTGAGGAGTTATTACATGTATAAAAAGAAACAGTCATGACTGGTGCTTTTATTTTTTTCCATTGATAAATTTATTGAAAAAGAAGTCCGTTTTTTTCTGGTATCCTTCTTGTATTTCACATATGAACTGTCTAAAAGGTTCTTGTTCAAAATTCAACGGGTAAAACAACATAACAGAAGGTTAAATGTATAATCTTTCAATCTTAAATGAATTGTGAATCGTTCTGATTATATACACCTACAATGCATGTCCATTTAGTGTGCCTAGCTTCTCTCAAAGAAAAATACTACACTTTTGTTAGTATATGTCGCTTTATTGGTTTTTGTTTAAGAGTCGTATGTCGCTTTATTCTTTTTCCGCGCGCCGCTTTATTCAACTTATGTTTCAAAAAGTATAAAAACGCTAAAATTGACAAGTAAAAATTAGACAAAATACTTAAATATTTTCCTTTATATCAATACAATAAAACTAATTCATTTCAATAAATAGGGACCTTTCCCTGGTAAGAAAATGACGAATTATTACATTTTTATTCCAGTCATTAAAGTTTTTTAATGAATTAATCCTTACGATGATTAAACAATCTCGAAGTAAGGTATTGTATGAAGTATCAACAAGTGTGGCTAATAATAATTGGTTCAATTACGACAGATTATTTCTTCAAAACCAAGAAAAATGAAAAATTAACGTATCGAATGACTAAAGCGCTTTATCAAACCAAGGCGCTTTATGTGAATTCCCAGCGTGTTTATGTTTATTTAAAAGTTCACCAATTGTGAAATATCTTTCAAAGTTTCCGACAGTAACAGAGAAACCATGGTTTAACTTGATATATCAAGAATTGTGTACTTAAAATCTAGTTCGATCTCGGAAACACGTAATCTTTAAATAAACTTATGAATTACGAAATTTTCGTCAGCAATTACTTTTCAAACATTTTGAAATGAAAAATATCGATAATGACCATATCCCTGTATTCAGCACAAAATCGATAATTCAGAAAATCAGAAACCGAAGGCGTACAAAATCAGGATAAAACAGGAACCAAAGCAAACAAACAAAAACCTCCACCACATGAAAAGAAGCGAACCCCCGATATGGGAGTGAGACCAGGTGCCCAGGAAGAGTAAGCATCTCCTGCTTGCATGCAGCACCCGCCGCTTCAATTCGGTAGAGCAGTCACATCCGGTTACCTCCATTTAGGAAGACATAGAGTACAATCTTTGGTTGGATGGTTCAAATGGTCTATGACAGAATATCATCCACTATTCTGGAGAGTGGGACATTATAGTGTATGACGAATTCCCCATATCGACCGTAGAACTTCCTCAGTGACGATTTTAGTCGGTCACAAACATATCCCTGACTCAGAAGCTTATCTGAAAAACGCTTAGCTCTCAGAACAAAATCCGTATATTTGGTACTTGCTCTGGCATAGCGTATCAACTGAGATATGAACACGCCATAAGCAAACGATGAAGGGATGTTGCTACTCAGAAAAGGAAAGTTTGTAATGCTGAAATTGGAGTCGTCACGTTTGTCATAGGGTGAGGTGTTCAAGTGACCATCAGTGTCGTACAGTCCTGCAACCCACTTGTTTGACAAAAAAGTGGATAGGATAGGATGTAGGATGCAGGATGTAGGATAGAAAGTGGATAAAATCTTATCCCATCCTATCCCATCCTATCCTATCCTATCCCATGCTATCCTATCCTATCCTATCCTATCCTATCCACCTCAATCCTATCCACCTCAATCCTAACCATTTCTATCCCATCCTATCCTACATCTTTTTCTATCCTACATCCTATCCTATCCTACATCCTATCCACCTCGTTCTTCAATCTAATCTTTCTTATTTAATTTTTAAGTTATTAGGAGACAAACATACTTGTTTGATTAAATTCGAAAATTTCCATTGAAAATTTCACTTGACATAATTGGTACTCTAAATTTTATTTCAATAAAAAACAAACTTGGAGGTTTTAATGTTATATTTTTTTCTTTCACAGCAAATGCATAAATGGTATTCAATCATCTAAATAATTTTCATTTTTATAAAATCCAAAAAACAGCAATGATGACAGATAATTTACTACTTATGCATGACTTTGTCTCAAATCATTTAGTTTTAATCATAATATCGCTAAAGGTGATGAGAAGTAGATAAAGGTGGATAGGATAGGATAGGATAGGATGTAGGATAGGATAGGATAGGATAGGATGTAGGATAGGATTGGATAGAAATAAATTTGAATGAGGTGGATAGGATAGGATGGGATAGGATAGGAAAGGATAGGATAGGATAGGATAGAGTGGATAGGAGGTGGATGTAGGATGTAGGATGGTGGATAGAATAGGATAGAATTGTCAAACAAGTGGGTTGCAGTACTGTAGGACAACATTATTTCAAAATAGGATGCTGAATTATTTGTTTTTGTAGTTTCTTTGACTTCAAGCTATAGTTAACGAGATTGTCATCAGCGTTAGCTATCAAAAATTTTGAAAACTATAGCTGACGAACTTTCGTTAACTATAGCTTTCAAATTTTTTGAAAGCTAATCGCTGACGAAATTTCGTTAACTATAGTTTTCAAAATAGTTGATCGCTAACGCTGACGAAAATTTTGAAAGCTAGGGAATCGCTGACGAGCATTAGTTAACGAGATATCGCTGACAAAATTTTGTCATCTCTCGAGTATTCAAAATTTTGAGAGCAATCCCTGACGATACTTCGAAAGCTTAGCTGTCAAAAAGCTTTAAATTCGTTTACGAAATGAAAGCGAATATTAAACTTTCGACTGGTCGGGGCTGTATGTTGTTATTGTTGTATAAGACATATGATGTTCTTGTTGTCAAAGTCAAATGTTGTTATTTGTAACCCTCTCGGGTCTACAAATCCTTATTTTCGCGTCGTGTATTTTACTTAGTCATTTCGTAACTCTCAGTAAATAGTCCTGGAAAAGTTTTACAGTTTATTAACATACGAAAGTAACATGTTGATTAAAGCAGTATGAGAATGAATCTTACATACAAAATCATGCGCACAGTATATATTAGGAGCATTCACAATCATATGGAAATCGCCATCGAAATTCATGACTAAATTGGAATTTAGACGTATAAACAAAGTTGCATAAACATAGAACAAATCCTCGCCATTTCGTCTATTGCACCCAGATCTGTGACAGGCGAACTACTATAGCTTCCGTTGCTGTCAATTGACCAATGGACACCTCGTATTGACAGACGTAGGGTTACACACTAGCAGGAATGACAATCATTTCTATTACATCAGTTTAGCACGTGATCGTAAAGTTAACGTTTGAAATTCGAGTTATCTTCCCCTAGACGATTGGAAATATCCCATGAACAAAATAAATGGAAATTAATGAAAGATCAAAATACTTAATTTGCATAATTATTGTGGGGTAGAGGCCATATGGTTACATATTCTTGTCAAAGTCATATGTTGTTATTGTTGTCAAAGTCATTTTTGTTATTGTTGTCAAAGTCATTTATTGTTATTGTTTTCAAAGTCATTTATTGTTATTGTTTTCAAGTCATATATTGCTATTGTTGTCAAAGTCATATATTGCTATTGTTGTCAAAGTCACTTGTTATTTGTTGTCAAATGGATACGTTGTTATTGTTGTCAAATTGATACTTTGTTATTGTTGTCAAAGTC